>OW028675.1:10000000-11354166 GCA_932294315.1 Epinotia nisella | reverse complement strand
TTGGGATTGGAATAAAATAGTTAGTTGCAAAATGGAGGTCTAGAACTTCTAATAAAATAGCTGTGCAAATATAAACAAGGGTAGACTCTTGTTTATATAATCTCTTTGCTCCTTTACTGCCAAGCGATCACTAAATATTTATTAATTTACAATAAAGTGTACTCAGTAGCTTATTTTCAAACAGAATTTTATAGTCATAGTCATTTATTTTATAAAGCCAATTTACATGCCAAAAAAAGAATTTCACTTATACATAAAAAAATTATTCGCATCATAATAATTATAACAAATTTAATATTAATAATAACAGGAATCAAAAATAACAAGTCAGAAACAATTTATATATGTCACTTCCTTTGCATTGCCTTTCATTGTCTTTCTTTATCGCCTCAGTCGTCACTTTGGTTGGGAACAAAATAGTAAGCATGTTTGTTAAACGGCGCTTAAAACTATGCAAATTTATGGCTTCAGTTAAATTTTTTGGCAATTTGTTGTAGACTGTGGGGCCCATCACATGAGTGAGTTTGGACGTCTTGGTAAGCTTGCGGCTTATATTCACAAGCTTTTTTGCGTTTAGCTTACCTATTGTACACGTGGACCATGGCATTCGTTTTGTAGGACTCAAGGTGTTCACGGACGTACATAGCCACTTGCATGATTAGTATCGCTGGTAAAGTGAGTATCCAACGGCACTCGTGCGATGGTTCGTAAAGCACGTTTCTGTAGGCGGAACACTCTCTCCCACTCGGCACAGTGACCCCAGAGATTCGTCCCGAACTGTATTAGTGAATAAACTGTAGCATAATAGCATGTACGGACGACCTCCGGGGTCACAATTTTCGCAACTCGACTTAGAGCGAAGCACGCACTAGCTATCTTGCTGCAAAGTTTGTCAACGTACCGATCCCATTCAAGCTCCAGTCTAACTCAAAACCCAAGAAGGTTGTGCTGGTGACTTGATCCAAAAGTGTTCCTTCGATTTGCACAGCCAGCAGCGCCATATGACGACCAGATAAATTAAATTGCATATAATGCGTCTATTTATGTGATTCTACTGTCCACTTTGCAAATACAACAATCACTTAATGTTGCAAAGGGTTACCAAAAGCTTTGTGAAAACGGAAAGCGAAATGATGTATGAGGAATGGCAGACGGTTTTATCTCGAGGACGAAGAGTTATAGCAACTGGGGTTTACTAGATAGTGCATGTAATAGTTTGTTTTCTTTGCCGGTTTTTGAAGCTGATAAAAAATAATAACTAGTGGCTGAATGAGCTGTAGAACTCGCAAACCTGTCTAATTTGGAAATATATATATATATATATATATATGTAGAAGCAGGAGCGGTGGGTCATGGTAGGTTTCGGGGGGCGAAGAGCGGATAACTGGGCGTTTTCTTGGGATATAGCAGTAAGCTACCGACCACGTTGTGGAATGAAATACGATCACTCAACTTTATTTGCCATTACACTTTTAGTTAGTCTTTAAATACACACCTCCAGATGACAAACACTGGCTACAATCCACCGTACACAGAATATCGCACCGGGTATCAAAATGGTTTCATGGAAACAGACAAGTCGCTTGGCAAGAATGATGAAGAATGTTGACCCGACCACGACTCCAAGCAAAGTGTGACCAAACTGTGTCTAAACTGTCCCGTCCCCGGGCAAATCCTCTAACTTATAGACCGATTCCCACCAAGAGCCATGTCCAAGCGAGGGGGAAAGTTGCTTAGCCAATCAGAGCAGAACCATCACCCCATCGCCTGCGTTTCCAGTTAACCAACGTTACAACAACCAATCAGATTAAAGAATCAACGGAACTGCCATACAGGTTAGCCAACTTAAATCAAAATAAAGTTGCCATTTAAATAAACATTCGATTAGAAATAAGAATAAGAAGTTGCCAGTAACTAAATTGAATGAATGGCGACAAATGTCAAGTGGTGTCGCCACCTGTTGACAACTATTGAAATTAAACTACTTACTTGTTGACATACGGATACCCGACTATGAATAAAAAGAAGAAAAATCATTTTGAACTGATGGCGTTCCCATCACACTCCGACATATATTATTGAAAAACTAAATCGACAAAAATTCCTAATATAATTACTGAACCTGAATCGCAAACTTTCATGAGCATTTGTTCAGATGTACGACCTGTAGAGGAGAACAGCCGGACAGACGCTGGACATATGACAGCATTTTGGCCCCAGATGATACGGAGAACTTCGTTTGCTTTGCTCGCTCATTTAAATTAGCCTATATACCTACCTCCCAAAGCAGGGCTTAGGCCTCCTATCATGGATCAGATGGAACGGGCAGTTGTGCCCACGCTGGCCCAGTTGAAGCTGGTAGGTACTTATTGTTAGTTAAGTATCCCAATGCTTCAGACTGACCTACTGCATGATATACTTATATATTCGAAGTATTTTAGGCTTTACGCAAAACGTTTTTTCCTAATCACACCTATAAAGAAAGAAAGAAAGAAAGAAAGAAAGAAATAAAGAAGACATTTATTCACTACACAAAAGACACACAGATATAAAGGGAGTAGACATACAATACAATTGACACATTGTGTGTGTCTTCGCGGCAGTGACCACAAACGCAATTTTTCACAATCGGGATTCTTCACTAAAGCGTTTCAGTGCATTCGTAATTACCTCCACTCCTAATTTTTACATCAGTACAGAATAGGTAACGTTAGAACACAGACGTAAATAATTGCTATTTGTGCAGAATTGCGAATAGGAAGAAACGCTGTTGTGTAAAAATGAGGACGGTGAAGAATAACAAATGGGTCGGATTACCTGTTGCGATGATGCATTTTGTAAAAAAACTGCGAATAGAAAGAAACGCTTGTATGTTAAGCCTAGCACAATTTTATTCTTAAATTATTGGTCCGTACAGAAATAATAAGGTTATATAAGCTCTTCCATGAAAATTAATTCTATTGCACAATAACATGTTATGTCATTCCCTTTTCCGTACAAATCCAGTGGACATATTGAATTTCACGGTTTGCCAGAACCTTGGTAGGTACAAACAGCGATTTGCTCCCACTTGAGATATCGATTCAGGCCGGTTTATGATTATCTGAGTGAAATGTCGCGGTTATGACTTGTATGGGGGAGTGTGAAAACCAACAGCAAAAGCGTTTAGGAAATAAAAATATGGATGTTTTTATTTTAGGAGCAGGAGTAAAAAATTACTTAAAAAAGTAAGGTAATGAAAAGTTTACACATTCACTGCCAAGAATCGCTACGCCTATCGCTATCCCGTGGTTTTCCTCATATATAGCGGAAAGCGACTACTGCGTAGGCTGTCAGTAAAAGTGAAAGAATGAGACGAAGGGTGACATGAAGACCTTACGCAGCGCTGAATCTAAGCTTTCATGACCATGGAATTTAACATTATTCATAAAAGAGATTTGAGAACATTTTATAACTTTGTCATGTAATAGATGATTGTGTCCAAAAAGGATCAATGTTTTAAAAAAATGTTATAATAATGCAGTAAAATAAGTAAGAAAGACGTTTTACCTATAGTACGTAATAAAGTAATCATTTTTTTTAGTGTACTGGTATATATCTTCAAAACAAATTATTATTATTGAGATTGGTGGGTGTAGAACCCCCTTTTGTGTCAGATTCGAATAGTATAACCCCCTATTTCCCATGGGTATTGTAAGAATCGACTATGGAAATAAAGTTGAAGTGTTTTGTGGGCGTCAATGGTCTAATAATTAGTATCAGTGCAATATACAAAACAATACAAATACTCTTTATTGCACACCTCACACAAACAAAGCAGTTACAAAGAGAAACAATACAATAACATGTAGGTAGAGGTTGACAAAAGGCGGTCTTATCGCTGAAGAGCGATCTCTTCCAGACAACCTTTGGGTATCGAAGAAAGAGATAAAACTAGATTATGCAGTAGGTGGTGCAGAGATGGTCGATATAAATATTTTTTTCAACTTTATCCCTACAATTCATAAAAGTGGTACCGAATTTTTTTTATGCTATAATTCTACCTCTTTGTCCGTACGTGGTCGAGTGGCGACCACGTACCGGAAGGCGCGGCGTGGGTAGGCCCCCCACAAGGTGGACTGATGACCTGGTAAAGGTCGCGGGAGTCCGCTGGATGCGGGTGGCACAGGACCGGTCACTTTGGCACTCTTTGGGGGAGGCCTATGTCCAGCAGTGTACGTCTTTCTGCTGATATGATGAACTACCTATTTTGGGAACACAGGCGTGAGTATATGTATGTAACAATAACAAGTGTCTCATAGTAGGTAATTCATTTCTATTAACCCTCAAACCGACAAAATATAACAGAGGTTTAAACATAGTTCTCGAACCAGCCCTGGCAAAAACCCGGGTGACACCGGGTAGTACCTACAAACGATTCTGCACGGCTTTCACAGGACGGCCCGCGAGCTGTGTCGCAGCGACGTAGACTATCCAGTATCCTTCTCTTTCTAAGGGTTCTAATTAGAAAGAGACGGATAGTCTATTTCGCCTCAACACAGGTCGCGGACCGTCCTGTGTTAGCCATGCAGGTTAATAAAAACTACGTACGAGATGGTGGCTTGTGTCGGAGGGAGGGGGAGGGGGTGAGTCGGGGGGGTGAGGCGGGGGGGGGGGGGTGACTCAGAGGGTAAGTCGGATGGGGGTGAGGTGGAGGGGAGGTTGTGAGTCGGGGGAGGGGGGTGAGCGGGGTCACCCCCGATTGCAGGAAGAGAGGTTGGAGGGGGGGAGAGGGTTGAGAGTCGAGAGGGGTTGCTCACCCCCCGACTCTCATATTTTTTATATTGTAGGATGATTTTTTTTTCTTATCGGATCCTTCGTAATCATACGCATTTGTTCACGATGAGAAATATTTTTTTTAACCAACAGTATTCCAAATTTTTATCGATTTTGATCGCGGGTAAAGTTATCTGGATTTTTGCCAATATTGCCCATGTCGAATTATTGACGCAACTATAGCTCTTATGATGTTGACACAAGACTCAGTCCAAAATTCTGGGCAAACATGGCGTTCCATTTAAACATTTAAACAACAAAGTTTTACACAATACACATCTGGGCCAAGATTTTCAATCTTTGCCATACAAGTCCATAAACCTCACATTCCACAATTAAAGACATGTATGACTCAAAGTAATGTCATAACATAAATATAATCTAGTTTCTATTAAAAATAGCTGCTTCCTGCTCTAAGCGCAATAGCACCTGCACATCTGCGTCGCAAAAAGTGCCTACTCCGAAAGGTAATTAAAAACAAACGCCATCCAGAGCTGCCTATCCACCAAGATCTCGCTGCCTACGGAGAAAAGAGGCTCAAGTCCCGTAACCCACCAGCTCTCGCTGTGATGGACCCGAATAGCCAGTGGGACCTACACGAAGCGTGGATGTCCGAATGGAACGAGCAACAACAACCAGATGAACGCCTGTTTTCGTTCAACCCAAAGGCGCGTCCACCTGGTTTCGACCATCCACGTAGGGTGTAGTGCCAATTAAACCGCATAAGAACAGGCATTGGTAACTGCGCCCACCACTGGTATAAATGGGGCTGGTGCGACTGTTCTCGGTGTGTGTGTGGAATGGAAACCCCGATCAGACAATCAATCACATGGTTCTGGAATGACCGATAACAAAATTTTCAGGACGGATGGAGGACCTCAAGAATCTTATTCAACTTGCTACATAGTACTTGAAGAGGACTAATCTTAACCTTTGAATTAATCAATCTTATTCTTATTATTTTCTTATATAGCTTTTATATGTAATCCAGTGACCAAAATGTCATACGATAAATAAATAAATACTAAAAATAGTACCTTGGCAATGTTCCCCCTGCCTGGTGGCAAAGTATGCATGTTTACCTACTTATAAACTATTTAAATTGACCAGAATCTAAATCGTACGTGCAAAATGTATGACGACCCGGGTTGACGCTGTCGAATTAAGGGTTAAACCAAATAATTCCCAAAACCAGTGAACTTAAAAATTCCTGCTTTGTGATGATGCGCCCTCATCTCAATTATCGTAAATCTTTACAGCTAGCTGTCACATTTTCCACTGCACTGGACTCTCTCTGGGTATTACGGTCTACGCTGAAAGCTAACTATAATTTAGTTCTAGGTCTGACTCTGAAATTTTATGTTGACTTAAATTTGAAAAGTAAATTTTATTCCTTTCAGAAACCCTTTTACGGTAAAAGTTTTCGTTGTCCAATATGCATTTATTTTGTTGCGAATGAACTATTTTACTCAATTCAAACTAAGTTTTTTTATTTAAATTATCATAATTTTAAGATAACTATGATTCGAGTAGGTACGCCTTGAATAATATTTTCAGAATAAAATTGGTAATATATGTTAACGTCATCACCTTAAACCTATCTAGAGGTTCACCTACCCTCAACGCAAATTGATAACTCATTTTTAGGGTTCCGATACCTCAAAAGGAAAAAACGGAACCCTTAATAGGATCACTCGGTTGTGTGTCTGTCCGTCTGTCACAGCCGATTTACTCCGAAACTACTGGACCGATTGAGTTGAAATTTGGTACACATATGTAAATTGGTGACCCAAAGATGGACGCGTAAAGTAAATTAATGAATTCTGAACAAGGGGGCCACTTTTGGGGGGTAAACTGGAAAATAAAATAAAAAGTTTCGCAAACTGTATTGTGTGACATATCAAATGAAAGAAGTTCTTGTAAGCATGTCAGATATTTTTTTTAATAATTTTAGCAAAAACAGATTTGAAGTCATTTAGGAAAAAAGACGAAATTTGATCATTCCCCCTCCCTTATCTCAGAAACTACTAGGATTAAAATTCTGAAAAAAATATGGAAAAGAGTTCCTTGCCTAAAGATTACAGGAAAACCTATAAGAAGTTTGAGTATTCAAAGTAACTACACTTATGAAATTTAGATTATATACGGAACCCTCACCACGCGAGTTGAACTCGCACTTGTCCGGTTTTTTACAATACTTTCAATGGAGAATTTTATCTAATAATATATATAAAAATATTAAATTGTTATGAATATATGAAAAATTTATAAGGCGTTAATAGATGTTCCACGATGTTAACAAGAACATACTCTTAGGTTACGCAAATAGTTTATTTTGCTCAAACGTTTATCTTATCTTTATATGACTATAAGTCAGACATTTATGAAGAGGCTAAAAGTCACTCAAACATTTATGAGATCCTTCTTTTGCGTAAGTTGTTAAAGAGCGTGTCGCCAAAGCTGACTTCATTTAGTGCCCTATGGACAAATTCTCGCGAACCATTGAGTCGTACTTAGCAAAAACGCTCGATCATCGCACCCTCTTACCAAGTTTTTATCTGCGTTTTAATTCCCGGGAACTTTTACTGGCTGTAATGAACTTACAAATCCCACGGGATTACGACTCGACTGAACTTGTCCGCATCACACAGATTGGTACGGGAAATAATAAAGTCCTAGTTATCGATAGATGTCGGGATCTCTGATATATTTATGCCCTTTAGATTCAGATTCAGATTTTTATTTGTTCTGATTTATCACGTCGAAATTCATGTTTTGAAAAAGATACCAAGATTAACAGAAGCTTGTTAAGTTTTATGGCGCGGGGTATAGTGCTTAGCAAGTGGGCCTTTATTCTTTACGTACCGCTTTTTTATTGACTTCAAAAATGGAGGAGATTATATGATTTGATTTGCACAGTATGATTTTTTATGTATGTCCGACATGTTAATAGTAGATTTCAATATACACACAATAGTAGTCTCAAGGGAGCAATACGATTATATTTACAGCGAGGGCGGTGTGGGCTAAATTAAGCGAAAGATTCTACAATAGAATCCTGAGCGTAGCGAGGGTTTCTAAAGTAGAATTCGGAGCGTAACGGGGGAATCAAGTATTTGCGTCAACAATGGAAACTATTTTGCTAGTATACTGCTTTTCACACCTTCTATGAATAGATATTTCCTGAAAAGCAGATGGGAAAAATGTATTTGTATATACTAGTTAATCACCTCATATATAAGAATAAATATATAGAGCGATAATAGACCATGATGAGGTTTTGTGTAGTCCATTCTGTCCAATGCAAATTATTCTATAGCGTAGCGTACCTATTGTATTTTTTTTCATACAGGTCAAGCTGGCAAGGTTTGTTCCTGTTGTCCGTTTTATTACAAGAGACAATATTTTTTTTATATTGATTTAAACTTTCACGATTCTCACATATCGTTTTTACTAAACGGAAATTAATCGCGTCTAATGTTTCAGATGTTGCAACACATCCAAAACGTCGGGAAATCTCTTAAATAATTTATTTATATGCGATTAAGATATTTTTTGTAAATTGCCTATATTGTGGCGTACAAAACATATCAAGATCACACCATTTCCTTTTCGGATAAAGATATAAACCCCTACACAATCAACTGAGCTGTATTCAAATGACTTTATTATACATTTTATTTTATATGTATGGTCAAGAGCACGTTGGTAAAATTATTTGCTATCCTCCCGAGCACCTTAGTATATTCTGAAAATTTTGATACTACAAAGAATCACTTAACAAGAAAGCCGTCAGTCTGTTCAGTTTAAAAGTCATAAAGTTTATTCTTCATTCCGCACTGTTTATTGAAGACCCATAAAACTCTGATAAATCACTTACAAAGTCGATTCAAAAACGTAAACGTTTAAAATCTGCATAAAATCCGAGCATTCAATACCTAGCGCTTCAAACTGTCGTAAAAAACTTTCAGGTGACAGGGCTGCAACTGACGTTTAGAATATTTCCTTTTTATTTAAGTACCTACGTTTGGACTAATATTATATAATAAGGATAAAAATCCGGAAATCTTGAAATATAATAAAATACAAAAGCTCCATTTATTTATCAACACAATTTTCATGTATAGCCCAGCACTCTTACCATTTAAACTAAAACACTGATTCATGGGTATCTACCGATGTTCCCGTGAAGGGGTTCTAGCAGGTGTTGGTACCATATAACATGAACGACATCATCCGGAGGGCGCTGGTATCTGCCAACATCCCTTGCGTACTGGAACCGCCAGGCCTCAGTCGGTCCGACGGAAAGAGACCTGACGGCCTCACCTTAGTACCCTGGCAAAGGGGTAAATGCTTATTGTGGGACGCAACATGCGTCAGCACTTTTGCGGCATCTCACTTAGACCGCACAATGCGAGTTGCAGGAGCTGCCGCTGAGTGGGCGGCTACACGTAAGAGGGACAAGTACGCAGTGCTCTCACACTACTTATTTGTCCCTCTTGCCGTAGAGACTTCGGGATGCTGGTGCTCCGAAGGAAAATCTTTCCTTAGGGAAGTGGGGCGCCGCCTGCGGGAAAAAGGCCTTGACCCCCGCTCCGGGTCATTCTTATTGCAAAGGTTGTCCATTGCAATCCAACGCGGCAATGCGGCGAGCGTAATGGGCACCTTTGCACCGGGAATGACGCGGGCTGGGCTATTTGAGTAGTTTTTATATATCAGTTTTTTTTTTCTGCCTTAATTTCTAAATTATTCTATTACATTTGATTAAATAAAATTTTTATATAACATCAAACTTCTCCAAAACAAACTCCACATGTTGAATCTGTCTGTATCCCCACGCACGCATATCAAATGACCGGGCTTTAAAACTAGAAAAATAAAAAAATACATAACTAGTGCCTCTGTGAGCTGTAGAATTCGCGAATCTGTCTTTATAATGCAATTTTTTTTTTTTTCGAAAAAAAGAAGTAAAAAAAAAATATATATATATTTAACGAACCTGTGCTCACAAACACGACAAGCGGTTTAGAAATGCGATCTGTTGAGGAGAACAGCCCGGACAGTGGGACAGCGGGATAGCGGGACAGCCGGGTTATCCGAACGCGAACGAATTTTGGCCCAAGCTGAAGCATAGAACTTCGTTCGCTTCGCTCGCTCGTTTGATTATTCCAATGAGTACAATTAATTAAAACAGTATGAATTTCAATAAATACTCTAACTATTAGTTAAATCTATTACATACTAGTTGCTCCGTGAGTTACAAATAATTAAAAATAAAATACAAATAATTTAATAACATCATCATCATTTTTACAGGCTAGTAAAAGCGAAAAAGTCGTTCTTGGGAAATTGTATAAAATTCTACAATAAAATTCCAAAACACATTACCGAACTTACTGACTCTAAATTCAAATCTGATGATGATGATGATGATGACTGAAATGATATATTGTATACTGTTTTGAAAAACCGGCCAAGTGCGAGTCGGACTCGCGCACGAAGGGTTCCGTACCATTATCTATAAAAACGGCAAAAAAATGATGTCTGTTGTATGGGAGCCCTAGTCCGACTCGCACTTGGCCAGTTTTTTAGTATTTGTTGTTATCGCTATATAATAGTAGCTAATCTGTGAAAATTTCAACTCTCTAGCTATCACGGTTCTTGAGATACAGCCTGGTGACAAACAGACGGACGGACGGTTTTTACCCGTTGGGTACGGAACCCTAAAAATTACACTTCGCCGAGTTTTTTACGCCGGTTCTTCTCGAGGCAGAGGTTTTCTTTCCGAACCGGTGGTAGTTTATCGACATTCATAGGTGCATGTAATAAATAAATCACTTTGACTTTGACTTTTTGATCATTCCTTGGGCCAACCATTTTGAACATTATATTCCATAACAATTATTGGCCCATGTAACTCTGTTCAGAAACCCATTCTATTATTTTTCATCACAATTGCTCGTAAATGGCTTCATAACGCGCAGGCATACAGAGCTACAATAGCCTATATTACGCCTAAGGGCGTATTGGTTTTTTATTACGCCCAAGGGCGTAATTGGTTTAAGCAAATCTCGTTGGCCGTGGGCCCTAAGAATTCCACTCTATGATTGGTTGAAAAAAAATATATGTGGCCACGAGCCGCTGTACTGCTCTGTGATTGGTTGAATTAAATATTGAAGCTGCGCGCTCCACTCGCAATGATCTGGAAGTGAAGTTGTCAATTTCGTCAATTTTTGATTGGTGCGGTTGTTTATTTCCTCACAAATGTATGCAAACACATTGTATGCGACACGTACGGTAAGAATGTTACAAACTCGAGTCATCAAAGCCCTCCGCATTCGGCATGCTTCGGCGTCGGGCTTCTAATAGACTCGTTCGTAATTATTATCTTACCTTACTTGAAACACAATGTACTATTATCATGATACCGTAACCAAATCATAAACTTAGTTCCATTCCAAATCGTTCACACAATTATTACTGTGTAGTTATCTTAAAGGATCTTTTAATATGAAACCTTCAAAATCTTTCATTAACTGATTTCAGCCCTACGATGTTAGGGAGTCGCATAAAACGATCGACAGCTGTAAAGCAGGATCTTTATAAACAAAGTTGGCGGTGGTCCCTGCGATTCAGTCTAGATAAACTTGCCGATCTTTATTTCGGGGCACGATTCATAAGCTTTGGCGGGTTCGTTTTTGTTTAAAAAAAAACTATTTATTTCGGATAAGGTATGTTGTACTTAACTGATGGCCATTGGGGCATGTTTCTCATGAAAACTAGCATAACCTACAATTAAAAATTGTGGCGTGTTTGCGTCTTTGAATTATATTTCCGCGTCAGCGTTTCAATATTCTTTACTGAACTACAATTCGTATTTTTCTGCTTGAAGTCAGTCCTGCCGTCTAACTAATATCCAATGTTTATTTGACTACATTAAAGAAAATGTACAAGTCCAAAGTTTGTACCTTGAAACATACAACCATAAGTAGCAACTTCGTGTTCGGGGAGCGACGGAAATTGAAAACTGGGCACCGCTCAAACTTGACCCAATCTCGCCTTATCTTTGATGTCTCTACAATGGATCTATTGAAATACTTCCCCGTCGATTGAGAGATTTATATTGCCTCCTAATGTTTGAGCTGCTATTATTCCGTTTTAAAAAAGTTTACCTAATAGTTTAAGTACTCATAATCAATTGCTTTCAGTATTAAGTACAGGGTGTAACTGTTCAAATAAGCTAAGTAATTATGAAGAAGTTCGAAATTCTGTTATCAAAGAATCTCAGAAATGATCGGATTTTTGACACAGTATTCTTTAAAAACAGAAAAATAGCATATTTTGGAGGAAAAATTACTGCATTTTGGTAGGACTCGGCAGATCCTCATTTCTAGTCAAGTACCAAGATAAAGTTATAAAAAAAGTTTTATTGATGTACATATTTTGAATAAAGTTTCAATTTGCCACCAAACTGTCATACTTATAGTCTTACTTTACCTGTACACAGCTAGGTACTAGTTATTAAGGAATTTCGTACAGCCAATGTATGACAATTTTAAAATTCAAAATTTATGCTTCGGGTTTTTCTCTTTATGTTGCGTAGACAGGCGATTTTAGTACATACATAACGCAAAATATATATGCTCAGTTTTAGAACATATATCAAAAATAATAGTGATTTAAATTTCACGCGATCAGCATTATATTCAATGTCAATGTAGAGTGTGACTGTGTCTCTCCAAATAAAAGTATTTTTTACCGGTTTATACAGAAGGACTTCTCCAAATCAAAAAGTTTTTATGGATTGTACAGTAGAAGACAAAATGCAGTTACCTAAATTTGATTTTATTTTTCACGCTCCCAGGAAAAGTTAAATTCATTCATATAAAAACCTTAAATTATAGGCAAATCTTAGTGTTGTTTGATAACTGAAATCCGAATAAATCCTTCTTAGACACCTGGCAAGTTTTAATTGTGAATAAACAATGGCGCATGAAGTTCCAGTGAAGCCCGGCTAGCGCTTCAGGCTTTGAATCATCTTGTTTGACCTTAACCGTAGAATAAATTTACATCTAGAATTACTGAACTGTGTAATTTTTCATAGAAAATCTAACTGAGAACTGTTAACTGGAAGGCGTTAAAATTTAGGGTTCGTATGTCCCAAAAAACATAGGTACAGTCGACGCCAAAAATACGTTTACACTTTTGCTCCTTATTCCATTGCAATAAGGCGAATAGTGTAAACGTATTTTTGGCGTCGACCGTACATATATATGGTAAATAAAAATAAATGAATAGCCCGTAGTTTTCAGTCGAGGTTTGAACTGTTAAGTTTGCTTATACAGACTATCAAATATACCTGTTGTCAAACCGTTCTAGAACAAGAATATTGACGGTTGCCATGTTACCAAGTTAGAAAAAACTGTCGTGTCAAAAAGTGATAAATAGTGTGTGCACACAAAACAAATATAGACCTTCTTAAAGTCAAGTTTAAAATCTATTGTGAAATATATCCGAACTTCCTTAGAAGTACTTTAAATTCCACTGATGTCTGGTAAGTTAAATCAACTTCATTATGAACTTCATAAAAGTAAACGATATCCTACGTAATCTCATGAAAATAATGTCTCGCAGTACAAAATATTGGACAGAAACTTGTCATAATGTAGACACTTCCATATTTCCGTCCGTTTAAACTTGACTGGCGCCATAGCGGGTTTTGCAAACAGAAAAATGTAATACCTACTCTATTATCGCTTCCAATTATTCCAGTGCAACTTGCAACCTGCGGCATCGGAATTAAGTTTAAATTCAACAAAATCCGTTCGCGATTCCCGCAGAGAACAATACGTTACCTGCGAACCTAGCTTTTCCCGGCTTTAATATTTTCCGCAAACTCCTTAGAGATTTCCTTTAAAATTTATAACACTAGCCCTCACGTGTGGGTTTGTTCACCTTGCTCATACTGGAAATGCGGAAACATTTTATTTGTAGCTTTTATCCTGATGAGTCTGTGAAGGCTTTTGTTTAACTCGAAATGTTTGCAAGTCTATCTTTCCTGTCCAAACTGTGTTAATATTATGTAGGTGTTGTTTTTTTTATTATTTCTCATATTATAATAAAGAACACTAAAAGCATTCAACTAATTAAGACCGATGATGTTTGAAATATGGGAATCATACGATCGAATTTACGCCTTAAAGTTATAACAGATTTTATTACAGATTAACTTCCGCCCGCGACTTCGTTCGCGTGGAACCAGGATAAAAACTATCATATATTTTATTTAATCCAGAGTATAAACTACCTTCGCGCAAAATTTCATCCAAATCGGTTGAGACTTTTAAGCATTATTTAATAACAGACATCTAAACATCCAAACTTTCGCATTTATAATATTATGTAGGTATACAACCATGCAGTTACGGGACCATATTTTTTAAACTAGAATGATTAGCACAAATAACCTTATAATATTATTACGTACACTAAATATTTATTAAAAAAGTAAAGAAACACTCCTGATTGTGAAACCCCAAGCAACGCAGAGTAATCCTGAGTACTTACAGGATCTACGCTCGTTCGCAATCTTTAACCAAATGACTTGCAAAAGCCAGCGAATAACATGTGGAAGCACGATTGCATGCATTTCAGCGCAGTTGCCTTGCAAGTAATTACAGTAGAGGTTAAGTGCTCGGTGAATGAAGCTGATTCTAGTGTGAGAGCTGCATGAAAAAAATATCAGTTTGTTAAATAAAACACGAGGTTGCTGACTTAACATATAGGTTCTGGCACGTTATCTCGGCGCACGTAACACATTGATATCATATTAGTATGGTTGACATTGTGACGTCAGTCTTACATTTTATCCTGGTTGTTGTAGTATATGTCTCCCTCAGCTCGCTCTGCAAGCTGATCAATTTGACTGATTATGATAGTAACCTATCTATTGCTAGACATATCGCAATCAAATCAGTGATCTACGTAAAAATAAACATGTTTCAAAAAGCCGATATATATGGGATAGGTAACATATCTATATGGACATTCTACATCCTTTCAATAAAAGATGAGCGTCGACCGCTACTTATTATATGATATTAAAGTAAGAAAAGTAAAGCCACAACGTTACACTAAAATAAAAATGCGCAAAGATTCAACCTAGTCCTTAGCTAAATTCCGAATGATGATTGGGTCGTTCTTCTTTTCGACCGACAATAGCCTGTCCCTCGTCTTATTACGGCATCTCATTTGAGTAATGATGTTTACGGTTTTATAATGTTCGAATGAACGTCCATATTATTTTATTCATTAGTGATGTTTAATATTTCACTTTCTCTTACTAGCATTTTTTAAAATGTTTTTTTTTTTCGTAGAATGCCGTGACAGAGTGGTAAACCAAAATGTTGTCCCCACTGAAAGAGTCCACTTTGTCACATGTTTTTTTTTAGAAACCAACCGTAAATAAATATTTATATTGGCCAGAAAGGAAACTTTAATTAGTTCTAATGAAGAAACCTATGCAATTTTTTTTAAATCGCACTTCAAAACCACAATTTTCGATAGTTCAAAAACCAAAAAAACAGAAAAACCTCGGATCATTGTCGGTAAAAAAGAAGAACGACCCGATTACTGAAATCAAATGTTGTTGGATTAAAACTTGATAATACACATAGTGTATACTGAAACATAATATTTTGTCACTAATTGATATTCATTGCAATGTAACGTTCGAAGCATCGTCTCACAGCCTAGGAAATTGCGTAGTTGAGCTACATGAAAGTTGCGCTCTGCATTCTCGTGACGATTGAGTGCTTCCTTTATGTTCTATGCTCTTAATAGCTGTGGTGTGTCGATTATCTCAAGGCAGCTTTTTAAATGTTTGCTTTATTTATACGACCGGTTATTCTAGTGGGTATTGACGCTGCCTACGAAGCTGAAGGTCCTGGGTTCGAATCCCGGTAAGGGCAAATATTTGTATGATGAATATTTGTTTCTGAGTCTTGGATGTTTTCTATGTATTTAAGTATTTATATCTATTAAATATATCGTCATCTAGCACCCATAACACAAACCTTATTGAGCTTACTATGGGGCTAGTGCGATTTGTGTAAAATTGTCCCGTTATATTTATTATTATTATTTATTACTGTTGCTTCGTTAACTAAGAAAATCATATTGCAATGTTTACCTTATAATTTGTAGATACTGCCGTTCGTAAGTACAAAAATATTTTAAGTACTAAAACACACTTAAATGAATATGTGCAAGTAATTACGTGAGGTTATTGCGAAACTGCTTCGATTAATTAGACGTCTGGTAGAACTTCGTTTGCAAATGTTTAATTTTTCACGATTTAGTAAAATGTTATGTTACTTAATTGTGCCTGTGTCTAAGAAAAACTTCTTAAATATAACAGTGACACACAATTGCGACTGACTGACAAGGCGATAAGCGCCCGAAATTTTATTTATGGTTCATCTTTAGGCTCCTAAAGTGCAGGAAGGATTGACATTAGGTAGGAAAGATTGCCAGCATTTTTATTTACTAAGTACAATACGATTGACGAGCGCGAACGATACCTACGAAGCTGAAGGTCCTGGGTTTGAATCCCGGTAAGGGCAAATATTTGCCTGCATATTTGTTTCTGAGTCTTAGATGTTTTCTATATCATCATCATCATCTTCATCATATCAACCGAAATACCTCCACTGCTGGACATAGGCCTCTCCCAAAGAGTGCCAAATTGACCGGTCCTGCGCCACCCGCATCCAGCGGACTCCCGCGACCTTTACCAGGTCATAAGTCCACCTCTATATAAATAAAATAAAGTAAATAAATAAATATTAGGGGACATTCTTACACAAATCGAACTAGGCCTATAGTAAGCTCAATAAGGCTTCATATATTTCAGTATTTATGTCTACCTATTAAATATATTATCGTCTAGTACCCGAAGCCTAATTGAGCTTACTATGGAGCTTATTCGATTTGCGTAAAATAGTCCCCTAATATTAATTTATTTACTTAATAGGTACTTCAATCATTTTGGTATTAATTATATTACGTGTGATATATGTATTATTTAACAATATATAGCGGCCTTTTGAAAGATAAAACGTACAACCTGCTATTAATTTATATCTGAAATTGGTAATTTTGTATAATTCTGTTATGGTGACGTTAAAAACTTTGAATTGTTTTTTTATTGATTGTTTTGTAAACTAATAAACATTAGGTAACTAAGCACCATGCTCGTAAAAACTAAGTAAATAATTCAATTACACTCAAAATCAAGCAAAATTAGTTCAACTTT
Source organism: Epinotia nisella (assembly GCA_932294315.1). NCBI lineage: Eukaryota > Metazoa > Arthropoda > Insecta > Lepidoptera > Tortricidae > Epinotia > Epinotia nisella. Next base: position 11,337,035 of record OW028675.1, on the reverse strand, counting down.
GAGTTTTCTCATTTCGCGTAACGACAGTTTGATGAAGTTCTGACTCGGCCGAAATTCTGTATAAACCAGTACAAAATTACCACGAGGCAATCATCATTATGCATTCACAATTATCTTGCATATTGTGCTCTGTGATGACGAAACATAAACAAATAAAATATGACTTTTATATTTATGACGGTAATCATCATAACTGTGAAATATTGCCATTATTTCAACCGGATTTTTACAAATATTACAACAAAGGTATTAATGATTTGAGTGCGCTGAATTATTTCCTTGACTTGCGGTTGGTGCGTTACGAGGCAATGTTGACAGGTACCTAAACTCGACACTATCATTGCACCAGTCGCAAGAGACCGGCACGGGTAGGTTAGGTAAATACTGTTTTTTTTCTTCAACAGACATCTATTGGTATTATTAGTTAAAAAAATATGAATGAATTAACATATTTATTTAAAGGCCGTTTTAGACAACTTTTGATATAATTTGAATTAAAAGGGTATAAAAACACTGGTAATTTTGAACTGGTACAGCACTAGCAAACCGACATGCAAACTAGCCTAGTGTCTGTCTTTGTTACATCGACAAGCGTGCCTACGTTGCGGTTGCGTTACCCGAATTTATACGAAAGTTGACCTTTCCAAGAACAGTTTTAACTTTGTCGAATATTACTCATTAACTAGTTATACAATACAATACAATACAAATACTCTTTTCATCACACTTGCTCGAAAATGGTGTTATTATACGCAAGCGTACTGAGCTGTAATGGGCTATATTACGCCCATGGGCGTTATGGTTTTTTTTTTAAATAATAGAACCCTCTGATTGGCTTAAGCAAATCTGGTTGCTGTGTGATTGGTTGAATAAAAAAATCTAGTTGGTCACGACGCCCCGCCCCGCAAGAATACTGCTCTGTGATTGGTTGAAATATTGAACTGCGCGCTCTACTAGCACTGATCTGGAAGTGAAGTTGTCAATTTTTGATTGGTGCTGCTGTATGAAACTTACATTTTTCTGTCTTTTGTTGTTATTTATTTCCTCGCAAATGTGATGAAAAACATTGTGTATAACACGGGCGTAAGAATATTGCAAACTCGAGTCATCAAAAGCCCTCCGCCTTCGGCGTCGGGCTTCTGATACACTCTCGTTAGCAATATTCCACTTACGGCCCTCGTTAAACAATGTACTATTATTGCACACCTCACACAAACAAAGCAGTTACAGAGAGAAACAATACAATAACATGTAGGTAGAGGTAGACAACAGGCGGTCTTATCGCTGAAGAGCGATCTCTTCCAGACAACCTTTGGGTATCTGAGAAAGAGATAAAACTAGATTATGCAGTAGGTGGTGCAGAGATTATTATTAATCAAAAATCAAAATAATTATAAAAATAAACGTACATAAATACCTCTATATATAAACATACATACACAATCATACATACATACAAATAACACAAATACAAATATATTATATGATACATAAACAGTCAGCCAAAAAATAAACCCTGATTGGGTTAGGGGAGAGACAAATAATGTTCTTTAAGAAGGGATCTGAGGTTGCCGATAGATTTTGCTTGTCTGATGTCAAGAGGGAGAGAGTTCCACAGTCGGATAGAATTAATAGTGAACGAACTATTGTAAAATTTGGTAGATGACGAAGGCACAGTTAATAGCAAATTGTTAGAACATCTCACAGAATTAAAAAAACTAAAACGTTCCCTGAGATAGCGGGGGGTTGCAGGGTTAAAAAGGATATTATACAGAAGCGAAGTAATATGAGAGTTAAGGCGATAACGGATAGGGAGCCACTTGAGTTTAGAACGGAAACTAGAAACATGGTCATATTTGCGTAACCCAAATATGAACCGAATGCAGACATTTTGGAGACGCTCAAGCTTATTAAGTTGTTCCTCAGAAAGGTCGAGATAGGAAACATCAGCATAATCAAGAATAGGAAGAAGTAACGTTTGAGCGAGCGCAATTTTAGTTGCAGTAGGTAGAAAATTCCGAAGCCGCCTGAGAGACCCCACTGCAGCAAATAGTTTCCTGCTCACTTCACTCACTTGAGGCACCCAAGACAAGGACCGATCCATAATGATCCCGAGATTTTTCACTTGCATCGATTAAGCAATCTGAATCCCATAGTATTGTTATGTCTATTTATCCGTGATATTTTCTAAATATATTTAACCACCCCAGTCTATTCTGACTGGTGCAAACCTGATCTCTTTATTAGTTAGATTTTAAAGAAATAATTCCGAAAGTATATTTGTTTTTTATACGCCTAAGAATTCATATAAAATAATATAGTACATTGTTGAAGAAGCTAGAAAGTAAGCAATAGATGGACGAGTTAGTTCAAGGGCCGACGCGTAGCGGAGGCCCTCGAAAGTACGAGTCCAGCTATTGCACTTTCGGCCGAGGCTTAACACAGTACTTTTCACGCCTACTGTGAGGAAATTGTAAATAATTATAATTTTAAATCAAAATGAAGTATCTAATTGAAGATCATAATACTAAACAGGCTCGCTTGCCTCGCGCCGGCGCGGAGGAGGAGGAGCTGCACAGGCAGCGCACGCCGGCGCGACCGCGCGGTGCCCTGTGATTGGTCGATTGCTGTTCAAACTGTCCAACAATAACATTGTTGGACAGTTTGAAGTCATAGATGGCCTGTTCGTGCGACGTCCAACTAACCCCAGCTTTGAAGCCTGAATTCTGACCATCTTTTGCCACATTTCCGAGCGCTGGCGTGAAAAATATATTTATTGACTTTGCAAAGAATTTATTTATTTAATCGTATGGCAAGTCAAAAGTCAGATACAAAATTATAAATTAATCTCCAGAACATTAATCCACTTAAGGGCCTCGACGTTCAAATTGATCAGGTCTTGTATTTGCAAAGAATATACAATACCTATAATTTTAATGCCAAATTCTTTATGAGGAATTAAAATATTTATATTATGTTACGTAAACATAATGAAAATGTAGTATGTTTTATAGAACTATATAACACCACCACAAGACGCGTGAAGTTGATGAGAAAACGTTTCCAAAGTTCCACATAGAGTGATTCCTAAAGGCAAATCTCCAGGTCCCAGGGCGACGATCCATCTCAATAATTGGCCGCCGTCACTCGGGCCGATTTATTCCGCGCTAGTTTACTGGAATTGCAGTGTTACTTTTTATATGGTGGCTTTTGTTACTACATAGTTCATTTATAACTGATTAACTGCACAATATAGAATAAAATAAAATAAAATAAACATGACAACATTTATATTTTATAGAGCTGTATTTTTTTAAGTCAGAATCTAAAAAGTTGATGCTTTATTGCTGTACTGAGTCAATATAGCGTCTTATTATTATGTGTGTGATGATACGTAACTTTAATAACCATAGATTACAGGGCTATTATTCGGAACGCACTTAACCACCTGTCACGCCTAACAAAACAAGACGCTTAGTTACAATATTTACTACGAATCGCGGCGTCAAGATAATATTTGTGCGTGAACTTTGAGGATAGCGGGGCAGGTGCAGAGTTAAACATCGAGTAGAATTGTTAATAGGTATAGCAAAATATACGAATGCATTTTGTTATGCTAACGGATTTAAAATAGAATAAATACGTAGGTTTTATACAATTTGTTAATTGTTATCAATATCAGTTGGGCTGTCTGGAGGCTAAAACGATGATATGAAGGAATTAATATCAATACATGTAACGTCGTGTCCCTGTGGGCTGGCGCCTATCTCGCCCACCGGATCGGCATTGCCGTCGAGCGCGTCAATGCCGCCAGCCTTCTGGGCACCTTGCCGCGCGAAAAAGACATGGAACCAATTTTCTATTTGTAAATACAACAGTTTTGTTCTTATTTCAGTTTAAAGTGAGTTAGTGAGATATGTGTTTATATTGCACCAATTTTTTGGTCTTTTGTTAACTTAAATAAATCTTAGAAATTGAACTTTTGTCGCTGTTTTAAACTAAAAAGTTAGATTATTATTTCAAATTGTTTAATTCCGCAAACAAGGCTTGTTTATCACAGACTAAATCAAAAAAAAAATTGATTATTTAATTTCTATTAATTTCACAGTAACAAGGAGTTATCATTGGCAACGACTATATCACATCCAAACCTCATCAGCTTCATATAAATGATCATTAAACAACAGTAGTAAGGTACTTGTGCAATTTCAAACATATCTCTGATCAAGAATCAATACTACGAGCACTAATTAGAGCACAACAAGAACAATGTAGGTATGAAACCAGGCGCAAAACCATCCACTTTAAGCTGTGTATGATCGACTATTCGTTCGTTTCTCTTTCTGAGCACAATGCTGTATCGAACACACGATAAATTCAAAAATCGCAGAAAAATTTAGTTCGAAATACACAGGATTTACGTCCGATGGTACAGTTTGTAATACGAAGAGCCAATAAGAAGATTGCGAGCATTATATATATTATATACATTATATATACATGTTGCCTCAATTCACGCGATTTACAAGTAGAGCAAAATAAATATTTTTCTGTTTATCAATCAGAACCGATGTTTAGACAAAACAATAGGGTGGATGCGCAGCACCGGTCACTTTGGTACTCTTTGGGGGAGGCCTATGTCCAGCAGTGGACGTCTTTCGGCTGATAAGTATGATGATGGTGATGATGAAATAGCAACATTGCCCAGCCAATATTTTTTTACAGTGTACTATATTTTTGTTGGTTTTTTCTGGAAAATACTACATCTCCCCCAAAAAATTTTGGCAACCCTAGTTCCGTAGTTGCCTGTCTGTCTTTGACCTTTGTTACACCGACACGCGCGCGCCAAGTTGTAATATAAATAATAATAATAAAAATAAATGTCTACGGAACCCTAAAAAAGGGTTATGTACTTGGCACATCGTCATCGTCATCTTTACTGAAATTACAATTTATAAATGAAAGTTGTTATGGCTCGTGCCGTTACAGATATGTCAGATAGTTTTTTTTTTTTTTATATTAGTACGGTCGACGCCAAAAATACGTTTACACTATTCGCCTTATTGCAATGGAATAAGGTGCAAAAGTGTAAACGTATTTTTGGCGTCGAGTGTACAAACTACTCCTGGGCTATTTCACAAAGCTACAAGTTAAACTTTACAAACCTAAACGAGCAACACTGTTCATTTGGCTATTTAGCCAGTATTTATTGGACGAACATCTCAGTATTGCCAAATGACACTGGTATCAAAAATTGACTCTAAAATTGAAACTTGCAGCTTCGTGCTACGGGCCCTTCCCAACTAACATTTTGGTGTCAGCTAAGGGTATTATTATAACCTTAACCTTTATAAGTGAGTTATAATGTTCTCAGTTGGAACTAATAGTGTTATAAAGGAGTTAAGAAAAATAATTAACTCCTAAAGTGTTACTAGAGCTTTAATGAACGCTGCTAAACCGGTATTAGTGTTATAAGAGTGTTACTCAAAGCAATTACACTTAAGATGTTAAAGCTTTAACCTGTTTTAATACTTAAACCTTTACAACAGTGCTTGCTGACACTCGTTAACTCTTATTGCTTTTTTTGCCGTGGAGTGTCTTATAAAGCTTAAGGTGTTATATCTACTATAAGATACAGGCAGAGACTTTATAACAGAGTTAACTCTCTTGTAAGTATTGAAACTTTTTCTAACGCTTAAGGTGTTAGGCAGATACACTTTAAAGACACTGTAAGAGTAATGGTGTTTGACTAAAGGTGTTGTAACTCAATAAGCGTTATAGTTGAGTTAACTGACGCCTAAAGCTTTAAGGTAAGTTCGCCATTGTTTTGGTTAACTCTAACCTACAAATTGATTAGGTTATTCAATATTTGACATTAAAATACTTTATTATTTCTGTTACTCTTGTCATTCTATGGATGCCACTTAATTTAACATGCCACTGGCCAAGAAACAATAATAGAAAATGATAAAAAACTTTAGATGTCTTTTTTATTCTTCATAAGTTTTGTTACAAATCTTTAATAAATCCTGCGCGCGTTTAAATTGAGGTGGGAAACATGGTATACACTTACCGTAAAATCAAAAGGGCAGGTTGTTTTCACTTAATGTCACACACACTTCCAATTTAATTCACTTTCAATTAGTACGACTCCATAACTGTCAAATATTAATAGGTTCCTATACTAACTATCCTCGCCATTTTGTCGGTAGACTATATTTGTCTCATAATTTTATAGTAAAGAAAAGAGTAAGATGCTCACTTGAAACTGGGTGAGGGCAAGAGTGTTATAAGACTCTCAGCTAACACCTTAACCGTTACTATGGTGTTTGTAGGGCGTTGGTCAACACTATAGGTGTCAGATAACACTGCTCTACAGGCTTTCTAACACCTTTAACTGTAATTCGTGGGCCTCTTTCGTGGTTATAAGGGTGTTAGAGCACGCTATAACACCTTTTTACAGGCATTCTTAACACCTTAACACTTGGCTGGAACCGATATAAAAATGATATAAGGGTTATTTTAACGCTAGTGTGCTAGTTGGGTTGCTTGATATAAATGTTTTATCTCTGTTTAGAGACTAGAACACTTACAAATAAAACAAATTTGAACGTCAATTTTAGGGTTCCGTAGCCAAAATGACAAAAACGGATCCCGTTTAGTTTCGTAATGTCCATGTACGTCTGTCCGTTCTGTATGTCACAGGTATTTTACTCAAAAACTATACAATGTATTTGCATAGGTGTATTTTGTTAGACACTACGTAGTTGTGTAATTAAATGACATTTTTTTGGCGGCCCTCCTTACATGTGACTGGAAATCAATAAAAAAATAATTATATCCCCGTAAGTCAACATGTGGCACATCAATCAATAGGCCTTCAAAAATGAATGGAAGGTTACACGCCATTTTTAGGGTTCCGGACCAAAAAGGTAAAAACGGAACCCTTATGGTGCGACTTCGTCCGTCTGTCTGTCTGTCACAAAGTCAAATATCTCAGGAACTACTAATGCTATTGATTTGAAATTTGGAATAGTTATAAAAAAGTTAATCCTCGTGTATGCAAAATGAAAAATTTTAATATATACTTTTAATTTGTATACAAAACGGCGGATAAAAGGGGGGCCAAAAATACAAAGTCTAGTTAGTAGGCCAAGTGGGGTATCATTTGAAAGGGCTTGAATTGTACATTCTAAAACAGTTTTTCTTTTTTTTTCTACGATGGTAAAATTTTGATTTATAAAGAAAAATGTTGAAAAAAATACCATTCCCCCCCTTATCTCCGAAGTTAACCAAGCGAAAAATTTGAAAATAATATATATTATTACTATTAACGTGAATATTACCGGAAAAGTATAACGAGACCTCTATCTAGCGTAATTTTTTTTTATTCTTCAAAAATCATATGTTAATTTTGTTTGTAATTTAATACTTCTGTGTTTAATTTTTTTCCTTCAAATTCGTATGAAAGTGTTTTGAAAGTACCTTCTAGCGAATAAAAAAAGAATTATCGAAATTAATTCATTTGATAAAGAATTATCGCAAAAAAACCAACATACCGTAAGGGAAATGTATTAATGTACCACCGTAGAACCCTATCGCAATAAGGTGACATACTACTCGAGTTTGAGTGATGGCGGCCTGTCAATTGCGACAGGGTTCTACGGTGGTACGTGAATACATTTCCCTTACTGTACATACCAAGTTCCTTGGTCGCGCAAGTTAGTAACAAAATGCACCGATAAAAGGTGGGGCAAGACGGGTGTGTTGTATGATATTTCGTACGGAACCCTCGGTGCGCGAGTCAGACTCGCACTTGACCGGTTTTTTTTTGATTAAGTGAATATATTCGGAGTTAAAAATCGCTCCGAAATTCACTTTTTTCCCTTTTTTAACTTGCGAACCTTGTAATTGAGAAATAGGTATGAAAAAATAATGGACAAAGGTAGTGCTTTAATGTACGATACCTATAGGATAGTGATTTTTAATGTGGGTTAACTAGTAGAAGGTACGGAACCCTTCATTGTGCGTGATCCGACACGCACTTGTCCCCGGTTTTCAATCATAGGTTTGACCTCCGATTCTTCTTGTCCGATTTTCACTACATCACAGCACCGAGTATCCCTGGCTGCCAACTTCTCCTGTATTTATATTCATGGAGCTTAATCCTATAAAAATGTTACTCGACTCTACAGATCCTACACAACCGGCCAGAATTTTCACTTACGTCATTTTTATTCGCTTTAGCCTGGAGCTAGGAGACTCAATTCTAGCACGGACGACGATGCCCAGAATCCCTAATGTTGAAACGTCTACATGAATATAAAAATATATGTATGTAGTGCAGTATTGGAAATATGCTCCGGAGTTCGGCTTTTTACTCAGTGTATTGTAAGTTTAAAAATGTCATTGTTATAAGAGGCCTTACGAATTTTAAAATAAATATATGTTCAACTCGAATTATGTAAAAATATTCAAAGAATACTGCAAATATTTAACTCCGTCATTTTGTTAGATACATTATGTATTATTAAATATAAAAACTGTGGAATGCGAATTCGGTTAAATATCTTACGTTGAGATTTATTATTCAACATTTTGTAAGTACTTATGCCCAATGAAAGTGAAAATATAAAAACCAAAACACAAATTCGTGAAGCAGATCGTATCTTAAACAAAAAAACCGGCCAAGTGCGTGTCGGACCACGCAAAACGAAGGGTTCCGTGCCTATTAAAAAGGTCGTATCGTCATAGAAATCTTACGGCACTTACGTCCTTTTCTTTGAGGAAGGCAGTTTTTCAGCAATATCTCGGAAACCTTTCATCCGATCTTGTTCAAAACAATTTTCGGTGAATGAACTTAATAAGCGCTGTGTCCATGAATTTTTTCATATTTTTAAAATACACCGTTCAAAAATTAGAGGGGGGGGGACAGAATTTTAGTGACTTTCGGGGCGATTATCTCTGACTGTATTCACTTAATCAAAAAAAATCCCGACAAACCTTATATTTATTTTGAAAGGCCTATCCATTCATGTGCCACACGTGGGCTCACGATGAAAAATTTTTTTTTGACTTTTAGTTTTATGTATGGAGTACACCCCTAAAAAATTTTTTTTTAATAATTTTAATTACAAAACTTTGTAGCGGCTAACAAAATACACGTATCCTCAAAATTTTATTCAAATACACCTTATAGTTTTCGAGTAAAATGCCTGTGACATACGGACAGACGGACAGACGGACAGACGGACAGACGGACAGACGGACAGACGGACATGACGAAACTATAAGGGTTCCGTTTTTGCCATTTTGGCTACGGAACCCTAAAAAGGAGGGTATTACCGGTAAAAGGCAAATAGCTACCTTGAATTTTTTCTTTGATCACTCTGGTATAAATTTCTTAAGCGTGCCAATTGCCCTATAAACTTTACGGGCAATTTCACTGAATATACTTTAGCCTTGTTCATGAGCGTGACTTTATAATATTTTTTGTCGATCACATTGCATCAGGATTTTTTAGTGCGGTGTAGTAATTTGTAACGCTCGCCCTAAGGACGACTGACCGGAGCTTGACGAAAATATTTCATCCGACGGTAGGTTAGAGTGTGCAACTCAATTTTCCGTATCGAACATGTATGTGACTGGAATCCGCTGTTGCTTGTGGTGCAAGTCACGAGAACATAGATGTTGTAAACAAAGAAAATATTAATGTTTTTGGAGAGTCAAAGAGCCCAAGCTAGTACCCAGCCCCTGCCCGATTATGATATCCATTTGGGGACGGATTTACGACTTCTTCTTGGTCAAATCCTCATGTCTGAGGGACTGCCGTGACTTCTACGGGCGACTCTTTCAACAGCTGCTCTCCAAGCCGTTTTATCTTGAGCCTTTTGTATACCTTGTGCCTTTTGTTGTCCTCTTTTGCCTGTAGTGGGACCCAGTAACTTCTTGAACTACATCTGTCCACCTCCTGGGCGCACCACCACCTCTGCTCTTTGAGTATGACTTGTACCTATGATAAAAGTCTCCATCCCGAGGTGTAGTACCTCTCAGTCAATAGATTCTTTTAAAAATGTTATTGGGTCGTTCTTCTCTTCGACCGACAATAGCCTGTCCTTCGTCTTATTACGGCATCTCATTTGAGTCATGATGTTTACGGTTTTATAATGTTCGAATGAACGTCCATATTATTTTATTAATTAGTGATATTTAATATTTCACTTTCTCTATCTAGCATTTTTTTTATGTTTTTTTTTCGTAGAATGCCGTGACAGAGTGGTAAAACAAAATGTTGTCCCCACTGAAAGAGTCCACTTTGTCACATGTTTTTTTTTAGAAACCAACCGTAAATAAATATTTATATTGGCCAGAAAGGAAACTTTAATTAGTTCTAATGAAGAAACCTATGCATTTTTTTTTAATCGCACTTCAAAAGCACAATTTTCGATAGTTCAAAAACCAAAAAAACAGAAAAACCTCGGTTCATTGTCGGTAAAAAAGAAGAACGACCCTATTCTTTTTCAGCTTTGTCGGAACTTGGCATCTCTGATAAATTTCTCTCTTTTTCGTAAATTTGGTTTACGAAAAACTGACATCCTAATTATTCTTTTATCGACTTTTCAAGTACCGCATCACTGGGAAGCTTGTTTACTAAAAAAATAACTTAAAACGTGTCACAGTGTCGTCAATATTATAAGCATCGTACGTGCGATTTCAAAGACCATCATAAAATATTACGCATCCACCTACATGCGGTCTCAGAGCACGCCGCACGAGAATTTATGCTCATCAAATCCAAAGGACGTTCGAAGCCGTCCATTGCATGCTAGTTCGTACGTAATTATTAACAATTTATTATAATTTTGCTAAGGTCTGAGAGACCACACGTAATAGGCGGGGTGGATCATAATTACTTTAGAATGTTTGTGGGTGGACTTCAATTGTGTTATTTGATAAACATTCAACTAAGCATAATAATTACAGAGCAATTTGTAATAATTAAAAATTTATTTGGACAAGACCCTAACTCCCTAATGTAACGGTTGCCCTGCCACGTGCTACGTGCCACATTTGATTAGATACGCCAAAAGAAAAGTCATATTCTTGAAGGGAGACTGTATTGAGTGAAAAAATATATCTTAGATACAATTTGCAGAGGGTGCCGTGTTAGAATGACCGAGGGGAGATGTTATTTATTAGGGGCTCCTATAGGTCGGATAGGTGCTTGAAACACTCATCTGATTAATTGAATTACCAAAATTTGCAATTGAACTTTTTTATATTTGCGCTGACTTGTAATGATGATCTTAATGTTCCTTTTTTTGTAACAGTAAGTCTCATATTTCCGAGCATATTGGAGAAATACTTATACATTGCCCGAAAACAAAACTATCTCGTTTTGTTTAAGTTTCGTATATTTCGCTTTCGCCGTATATGTTCTTATACTAGCGCCGGTAAATAATCATAAAACTTAAGGTTTTATTAATATTTTCGGGCGTTTTTTTTGGATTCTTCGCTCTTAAATTTATAAACAACATTCACTGTCTTTAAAACACACGCTGCACTGTTAAACTTGTAACCAACCCGCTATCAATGCGGGTGTAAGTGTGGCTCACGTAGCAGCGCAGACATATTTCACAAACATAGCTGAATCTAATACGGTGCTATTGAGGTAGAGGTCGGATATTAGCGCTTGCACCAAGATTACGGTGTTTGTTGTAGTTTATACAACCAGAAACTCTCGGTATTACGAGTATTTAGGTTTAATAACAACAAATTATTCACGAGTACGTAAAACACAGTAAAGCATGGTGAATAAATAAATAAATATTTGCGGACAGTATTACACAAATCGACATAGTCCCAAACTAAGCAAAGCTTGTACTATATGTGCTTGACTACGATAAACATAGGTACTTATATATAGATTAACTACATAGAAAACATCCATGACTCAGGAATTCATGCTCATCACACAAATAAATGCCCTTAACGGAATTCGAACCCAGGACCTCCAACTTCGTAGGCAGTGTGACTATACTAACTAGGCTCGTCTAATAAGCAGTATTGAAAACAGCACAAAGCATTATATCAATAATAGTACCTACTTCTTATTATTTTCTCAATTACCTTCCCTTTGTTACCTTCTCATGGCGCTTAATTAATCATTGCATTATTTTCCTAGGAATATTGTATAATTCGTTTTTCAGTCGTAGAGAGTTAAATTAAAGAAATCTTGAAACGTTAAACATTAAATAAAATACTTTGCTCCGAAGCGAAATCATTTCATTTTGTTTTTGTTTCGTACTAACAGGAGATAGCAGCTGTAGAAAATCGGAATCAAATACAGGTTCGACATAGCGTATGATTGCTCGTGATTGTAGAATTACAGCATAAAGGACTGCGGAAACTTACCTACGCGTCTGCTAGAATATCGCCATTTTTTCCGAGCGTGAAAAACTTGTAAATTTTTAGTGTACTATTTCAGGTGGAACATGTTTTAAAAGCAAGTCATGTTTTGTCTACGAAATTTGAGTATAATTTATGATAAAAACCGTATTTAAGTTAATAAATGGTTGTCTATATATTTTATAATACTCTGATACTGAAATGATATATTGTATACTGTTTTGAAAAAATGACACCTCGCCGAGTATTTTACGCCGGTTCTTCTCGAGGCAGAGGTTTTCTTTCCGAAGCGGTGGTAGTTTATCGACATTCATAGGTGCATGTAATATGCCTAAATTGAAGAATAAATCACTTTGACTTTGACTTTATGAAGTCGGTTTACGGACGATAATTTTACGTGATAACGTTATAAGAAAACATTGATGAAAAATTGCATAACACGTATTTACTCATTTATCGTTAGGAATACTCCTGTGAAGTTTCGAATAAAATAGTCGATCTAATCTTGTTTGCCCATACAAACTTTGGACCCCCATTTCACGCACTTAGAGGGTGTTTTTAAAAATCCTTTCTTAGTGCACCCCTAGACCTTATAAGGAACCTACGTGCCAAATTTTAAATCTCTAGAACCAGCGGTTTGGGCTGTGCGTTGATAAGTCAGTCAACGGAACGGGACAATGAATCGCACTTTTTCGAGCCTGCAGCCGGCGTTCATCAATTTATAAGACGTTATTACGTCCAAAAATACTGTGCATTTTTTGGGTTAATCAAGTTTTTTTTTGTTGCTCGTTGTCATGATTACATGTAATTTTTTTCAGCAGTAATAACCACCAACGACTAATAAATGTATTTTTTTCAAAACTATATCTGTGGGAGAACATGTTGATATCTTAACATAAAATAGTTAACATATATTTCCTAGAACCGCTATACCTAATATAAAAAGGAATGATCGAAACCTCTTTTTTATTTCTGTTTTAAAACGACGTTTCGCGGCAAAAAAACTCCTTATGATTATCGTACGTTACGAAAATATTTTATTATTATATTAAATTGTTTTTGCTGCGACACGTCGTTTAAAAAAAACGTGAAGATATCTCCGTTCTTCCACATCTATAATTTAGTATATCTTTATAATTCTAATATATCTTTTTTACAATACAAACATAAATGTCAAAGCGTCTAATAAATACTTGTGAATTTTCCTACGGAGTTTCAACTTAGTCGGTTCGTGTCATCGGACTTGCATTGCTTCAGAATTGTCTAAGTAATTGAAACGTTTACGTATTTCCATCAGTCTGTAATAAAGACGGGTTTTAAAGAGGGCGAACAACGAGCGACGAGAAAGAGTTTATTGGCTCAGTGTTTTGTAAAATCGATTTAAATAATTTAATTTAAGCTTTTTTGGGTCATGTTTTTAAATTCTGCTAATAACAACGATTAAACTGACGTATTAACTGTCACCATGGGCACACTCGTCCTGAAGAAGAACACCCAAACGGTTCGAAACATGTCACCTGGTGTGATTAATAATAATAATAAGCCCGAGGGGGTAGCTTCTGGCGAGCTGACGGTGAGTGGCGACACCGCAGACCCCTAACCTCCAGAGGGCCCAATTAATCCGGCTTAACCGGCCGGCGGGCGAGAGTGGAGCCGCAAGAACGGTACCTATGCTCTAGGTTGGATGTATAAATATCATAACGCCGGCGGCCCTTGAATTGATTACCGGGATCTGGCTACCGCATACTCATCTCTCGACAACCTCACAGCTCAGAGGTGTTGGCCCATTAGACTGCCTGTCACGGCAGGTGTCCGCTAGTCTCCTTCCATACCCCATTATCCAGTCCATCCAACATTCAACTCCCATGACCTTAATTTCCGTTGCAGTCACAGTGCTGCACTGCAATAGCCTTTGCACCTGGCGGGGACCATCACCGGTTGTATCATTTTGTGCGCTCGGAGATGATAGGTATTCACCATGTGTATCCCTCGCTTAAGATTATTGTTGTCTTAAAGGGCCTCTGCGCTGTTGGCTTCGGCCCCACGCATGCCTTTCAAAGGTCCGGGACTCCATGGTCCCGGGATATAGTAAAGACATACATACCTAATAATAATAATAATAATACTTTATTTCAGGCATATCCCATTGCCATTAATGCGTGGATTCAAATATACAGATGAAAGAATATTTTTTCATGTAATATGGTTGTCTTTTGATAAAAAATAAAAAATACGTAGTTTTCTGTGAAACATCAACAGCATTGTGGCCCAAGTTGTGTTTACCGACCGCTTTGTCCAAGACGTGACCTTAGAAACAGTATTGTGTACATAGTTAATTGAAATCCCTCGCCTGTCTTACACTGCTGTGGTATTCTTATGGAATTGAAGTTATTTCTCTTTCACTGCAGACGTTGAACGAAGCTTTGAATTCATTTATGTTTTAATTTAAGAAAATAGATAAGTAAAATACATTTTCAAATTTATACAAAAAACCAGTTTACATTCCATTTTAGATTGACGATATTTTGTCATAGTCTAGTCATTTTAGGTACGGTTTTGCGAAACTTTAATTTATCATTCTTCTACTTCATAAATACATATTTAAGAATCCTACATACATTCGACCTGGAAGTAGGTAAATATAAAAATTGTTGTCAAAAAAACGCCGATTTTTTATATTAATAATAGTAATTGTTGTTTTTAATCGTGAATACAAAAAAATATTATTGTCTTTTAACCTGTAAAAAGTGAAATCCGTTTTTTTTTCTTACGTACAACCAATACATTAACAAATTGCATCAATGCATGGCTTGGGTGACAGGTGACCTAAGTTGAAAAAAACAATTAGTAATAAGTAGGTAGTACTTTCATTTCATTCTCATAAAATAAAAGATAAACCTGTTTTCCTAAAAATAATATTGGTTTTTTTTACAATTGCATATAAATACATTTAATCCAATAAACTATCGGTAAATATGTTTTAGGAACAAATTGTGTATAAGTTTAACCTTAATTATATAAATTATTAAACTAGTACATGAATCCCACAAAAAAACTTTTATGTATAATTATCGCCATACTAGCAGACCATAAAATGACTGGACTATCAATTAAACAATAGGTAAGTACCTCACTGGTTTGCCACTTGCTGCTTTGCACACTGTAAAAGGTTGCGTATTATATAAATTAAATCTAAAGTTAACCAAAATAAAATTTATCGTCCACCGTCAGTAAGAACTGCCATTAGTAAGATAAATGCGAGGAAATCGCTACTTGATGGAGTTAAGCACCGATTGCGCACAGAACGATAAGCGACCACATTTATAAACCACCTATGTCCCTCTTAAGACCTAACAGTTTCCGGTTTATTTTTTTCTTTTGTAATACCCTTTTTTGAAACACCTAACTAATTCACACTCACCCGAGTGTATGTCATGGTCCTAAAACAAGCAAGGGTCCGTTAAATTGGTCAAATACAATCAATCACGCTGGTCGCCACTCCTAACACTCGCCAATTAACTAATAGATACCTTAATCAATTAAGCAGAGGACTTAGTAAATCACCTGAGTGGTGGCTTGCTTTCAGTTTTGATTTTGTGGCTTTTGTTATAGATTGGGTGAGGGAGAGACTCTGTACCTACTAACCCCTCACAGACATATTTACAAATCGCAGCGTCTGAACTTTTTGTAATATATTTACTAAAACAAAATCACCGCTTTTGAGAGGTGGTGCTGAGGAGACTACTAAGGATTTCGTGGACAGCCATGAGAATGAATAAATCTATCTTAGAGGAACTCGACATTACCAGATTACTCTCTGACATTCTGTCAAGAATGGACACTTTCGTTTCCTTACACTTTGTCCCAGATAAGTAGGTAGGTATATTATACAATGCATAATAGATTATGATGATGTCGACTTTAATAGTTATCGTACACGAAATAATCTTATATTATATTAAAGGACAGTGTGTTCCAGCAAATTAATCCCTTCGTCAGAAACTGTCACCAACAACCGTTGCAGTGCTGTCAAGAGTAATTAATATCTAGCCAAGGCCGTGATGACAACCAATACTATTTTACTCTTCCAGATTAAAACAAATGCGTGTCGGGTAACACGCAGTGTAGGGTTCTGTAGGGTTCCGTAGAACTACGGAACCTTGCCTGTCTGTATTTATTACTTCGACACGCGCGCTGTTGCGGCTGCTGCTACTGGTGATACACTTTTTATCATATGTGACGTCACGCGGAACTTTAACGGGTTATATCTTCGTAATTTTATGTTTAATTGATAAACAAAAAAATACGTGTCCAATATTTTTTGATGCTCTAACTGACGGACTAAATAGAATTCTATTTTTTTTACCCAGGAAAGTACCCAATTAATAATTTCACTACCCAGTCAAAGTACTTACTGCTTATTATTTTGTGACAGAAAAAAACGTTTCTATTTTTAGAAACTCGGTAAAGTGATCAGTAAAGGATACGAAACTCAAGTAAATAAACGATACAAAAGTTTAATCTATTGGGTAGTGAACTAGTGACCCTGTCTTACAGTCCTGGTTCGAAATCTCGGTAAGGGCAAATATTTGTACGATGATTTCTTAGTTTTCAATGTATTTATATAATAGGCATGATGACTCATGTTAAAATTGATATCATAGTGTTGCTAAATGGATAGTAAACCATCAAATTATTGTTATAAAATATAGATTAAAAAATATAATGAATATCATAAAAAGATATGAACCTTGAAAGTTTAGAAAAAAACTAGCATTTTTTTGTTGTCCAAGTGTAAATTTAAAGCTACCAATAGAATCCTTACGCTTTTATAGAAACAAAATTGTATGACAACTATGGACCTCAACGCAGTATTACGTGACCGAAACAGCAATTTACTTGATTTTCCGTACAATGGTTAGTACCTGCCAGCATTGTGACATGCGTGACGTCATATTTTTCAATCAATTAGTATGAAGCGTTTGGGATACCGCCAGCGAGGTCAATCTTTGTCACAATTTTTTGGGTATTTATGTTCTTTAATTGTAGTTGCTCCCATACAAACATGTTCCTCTACAAAAACCGGTTCGAATGGCATCGTCAAAAATGTTAGTCATCATGCCTATTATCTATATCATCATCATCATCATATTTAAATGTATTCATTTTATTAAATTTATATTTATATTGTATATGAAATATAATTTATGCATTGACACTTAGTCATACATTGTTATGTTGTGCATGACTAATCTGGTATAGTTTTAGGTGACGGCGGTGTTGTGTTTTAATTGAAAATCGCTCTTACTTTAAGTTTAAAACACAAATGATGCACTTTAGACATATAATTCGTTTAGTTTAGCCTTAAAGAAATAACGCAGTCCGCTCGACCAATGGCAAAATCATATGGCGAATTATAGTATCGTTACCAAAATATTACAATATCAGCCGTATAGAAAATCCAAGACTGTCTTCATTCTATTATTTACATTCTACGTAATATGCTTCGCTCCATGCAATAATATAACTATAACATTTCTAAATAAATCCGTTGCCTACGAAAGTCGTAAAATGACAAAAGCATTTCAGCTCACAGACTCCTTAATGAAGTGCTCACTGTACTCGTATGTGACATTGAAAAACCGCCGTAGACGAAAACAAAAATAAAACTTAAAAGTACAATAAAGAACCTTGTCACTCTTAATGTAGTTAGACATATGCGCTTTCTGTCATAAAGATGTATATAGTAAAAATAATACGATCAAAGTAGGACTCTATTATCTTTATGAATTGTTTGCACGATATGTTAAGTATTTAGTCTGAATATTACTAAAATAAGAGCTTATTCTTACTGAGATTATTAATTAATCTAATCACTCATGACTCAATTTACAGACAGCTCTCCATTTTGCTAGAGAAAATAATTACCTACATGTGGGTATCAGCTTATGAATAATGTATTATTTTTATATTTGGACTAATATTTTGCTTTAGTATAATAGATAAGATAAAGTCGTAAAAGTAAGTATCTAAAAGCCTATAATAACTGTAACTTGTCGTAGGCAAACCAAATTGCAATAAGTGGTGCCACAAACCACTAAAAGTTTGTTTTTAAATAAATATGCTACCTATCCGTGCGTCTCTCGCCTCATGGTAAGCCAGTCCTGTCATGCTAGTCTAATTTGACAGACATTCAGATTGATGTGCTCTAAGAGAAGGACCGTAGGATTGTACATAGGTAGGTACCTACGTTCCGCCCTATGTCCAACCCCCTCAACGTGTCCTAAAAAACGACGTCAAGCCTATAATGATATTTAAAGTACCACGGCTAGAAAAGCTAAATGCAATATTCTTTATTTGATAAAATACACATAAAATGTATAAAATATGATCTAAGGAATGGACCCGCCCTATAAGCAAAGAAATGCCCCGCTCTTCCTTAGGTAACATTAGGATAACATTTTTATAGTTTAGATTCCTAGCTAGAGCTAACATTAATATCTAATTCATCATCATCATCGTCATATGAGCCGAAAGACACCCACTGCTGGACATAGGCCTCCCCCAAAGAGTGCCAAAGTGACAGGTCTTGCGCCACCCGCATCCAGAGGACTCCCGCGACCTTTACCAGGTCATCAGTCCACCTTATGGCCTACCCACGCCGCGCCTTCCGGTACGTGGCACATCTAATTATCTATTACAAACTAAGGTAAACGCTCCTGTGCTCGACGGTGCACTAGTGTATGACATGGGCACTTTATGTCAAAGCAATATGGGTTAAATTTGAACTCAGATTGTACAGGAAAGCGAGGAGTGAAAAGAAAGCAGCTGATTTCCAGCAAAAATAAATTGACACAACTAAGACTAAAACATAACACAACCGATAATAGACAAAACAAGACAATATAGTTATAAAAAGTATTGTTATAAAACTAATAGGTATTAATACCTCGACAAAAATAGTTTTTCTTCATTCGAATTTAACCCATGTCACTTTGACATAATGTGCCCATGTCATACACTAGTACACCGTCGGCTAATAAGACATTTACCTTACAACTATTCAGCTAACTAACATACATATAAACGACATTATAATTAACTGCACCACACCCACTACACTGACAACAAACACACATAACACACACAACAAACACATTACACTGTAGGTATTTGCGGCTACCTTCATGTCGTTACTTTTCAATGTGTATGTTTTAAAGCGCTAATCTGGCTCGATTGCGTCATATTTTTTTTAATTTCGTAATTGGCTAGGGCCTGATATTATTTTATATAATATGTATGCATTCCCAAATTTAGAATTTTACTGCAATCTCAATCTACCTTTCAGGAATCTGGAAGGTCCCTGTAGCTTTAGAGCAGCAGTAAAACGTTTTATATGCGAACACCAGCAGCGACAGGAAACTTTAGCACTAGACACAAGTTGTTTTAAAAATAAATTAGTTTGCGTGTATAGTCTAGTATAGTAGTGAGTAAGTTGGTATATATATACCTGTTTTTTGTCCTTTTTATTACACCTGTCTGAAGATGCCCGGATCGATGTGGTTTGTGACACGCATTGGGGTTGCACACGTGTCTTTTTATTTTTGGTGTAGGTAGTTTTTATAGATTTTACATTTATATCGCTAAATATTTTTCGTTTTGGCTATATGTATGTATATGACTAATAAAGTAAACTTAGTAAGTCAATTTTTAAGGCTGTGTCGGACAGCAGGGAACGTGGCCCACAAATGGTCTCGCCGGAAGACCAGCGCTGGCTCGCGACTGGCGAGACCATTTCGTGACAAACTGCTTAGTATATAGTTCATATAGTATTTTTTAGTTGTAATTCCATTGTTAAGCTTTGTCACGAATAAATTATTTCATTTCATTTCAATCTTATTCTATAATGAAATAATTTGATTAAATTCAATTATACACATTTACTATTTACATTACTTACTCTATCATTATGATTTAATTTTATATAAGTATATTTATCCTCATATTATTCAAGTCTAAAAGCGTAAGTGATAAGATAAATAATATCAGGCCCTAGCCTAGCTATGCTGATAGAGCCTAATATTTGGGGTATAAAAGAGTGATTTCGAAAAAAAAATGATATACAACCAAAGTGACTGACTAAATTAAATGGACTTTACATTATATCTTTGCAATAAGAAATATTGAATAAGATTAATATAAATATGTGAATACTGCTGCACCAATTTAACCAAATTTCGGAGAACCACCCAAATAGGACTTGGACTTAGAGTTCCGTAACCCTTATTGTTTCGTCATGTCCGTCTGTCCGTATGAGACATTTTACTTGAAAACTATTAAGTGTATTTGAATGAAATTTGGAGTATATGTGTATTTTCTTAGCCGGTACATACGAGTAGTACATAGTTGTGCAATGAAATGACTCAATATTTTTTTTCGGGATGCACCCCATACGTCATGTAACTGCAAGTCAAACAAATTAAAATTAATGTAAGTCCACATGTGCGATCAATCGATAGGTCTTTCAAAATAAATATAAGGTTTCTCTGATTTTTAGGGTTCCGATACCTCGAAAGGAAAAAACGGAACCCTTATAGGATCACTCGGTTGTCTGTCTGTCTGTCCGTCTGTCACAGCCGATTTGCTCCGAAACTACTGGACCGATTGAGTTGAAATTTGGTACACATATGTAAATTGGTGACCCAAAGATGGACGCGTAAAGTAAATTAATAAATTCTGGACAAGGGGGCCACTTTTGGGGGGTAAACTGGAAAATTAAAAAAAAAAGTTTCGCAACCTGTATTGTGTGACATATCAAATGAAAGAAGTTCTTGTAAGCATGTCAGATAATTTTTTTTACAATTTTAGCAAAAACAGATTTGAAGTAATTTAGGAAAAATACGAAAATTGACCATTCCCCCCTTATCTCCGAAACTACTAGGATTAAAATTCTGAAAAAACTATGGAAAATAGTTCCTTGCCTAAAGATTACAGGAAAACCTATAAGAAGTTTGAGTGTTCAAAAACACTTATGAAATTTAGATTATATACGGAACCCTCACCACGCGAGTTGAACTCGCACTTGTCCGGTTTTTTTATTAAGATTGTATCCCTCCCATCTAACTTTCGAATGGTGGAATTGAAAAAATTGAAATAAAATCACGGACATAGTGCTTATTAAATACTTTCACCAATAATTTAATTATTCTAATTTCTTGCCCGACTTATGACTCAATCTAATGGAGGTCAATTTTTTTTCCCTAGATAGGTCCTGCATTCATTTATTTGACGACCGGTTAGCCTAGTAGGTAGTGACGCTGCCTACGAAGCTGAAGGTCCTGGGTTCGAGGCTTCGAGGGTTCTGGGTTCGATAAGGGCAACAACTATTTGTGTAATAAGCATGAATATTTGTTTCTGAGTCTTCGATGTTTTCTATGTATTTAAGTATTTATATATATTAAATATATCGTCGTCTAGTACCCATAACACAAGCCTTATTGAGCTTACTATGGGACTAGTTCGATTTGTGTAAGATTGTCCACTAATATTTATATATATATATATTTATTTATTTATTTATAAACTTCCTGTTCCTACAGAAACAGCCCTACAGGGCTGACGGTACGCCGACTATCACATTTCTAGGCTTGCGTCTGCGAGGTTTGCTTCAGTTTCTCGATGTCACTCTTGGAGTCCGTGCTGATAATGATACCGCCAATTTTGACATTTCTCAGCGCTCTTACCTGTAACTTCATTTGCTCGGAATTTATCATTTTTTGGACTAAGTTTCTTGTATCATCACTTGATTTTAGATCATCGGTGGGATAAATTGCTACTGAACTCAAGTTGCTGGGCCGAATAGCATTAATACCGCTAGTTTTAACTATATCGGCGAAGGAAAAAATATTTGAGCTAGCCTTAGGAAAATTATCTATAGAGTATTTGAGGGCTCGGAGACGTTCTGATAGATCTTGCCTTTTCTGTAGAGCTTGAAGAGTGCATATGACAACAGCTGTTTTTTTAAGTGCCTGGTAGTCAAGAGCCATACTTGAAGTGCCATTGGAGACTTTGCGACAAAGATTTTTGATCGGTAAGTATTCAGCTTTCGTTTTGTGGAGATGCTACAAATTTCGTTGAGACACTACTCTATGTAGGTTCTCTTTATCAATTTCTGCTGTAGATACAGCTTCAATTTTGCGTCGTTCTTGGTCTCTCGTCCTTAGCGGTTGGGGATTTTCATTCACGGTTGTCGAAGGTACGGGGGTTGATGGAGGGTTGCGCGCAATTTTACCATGTCGGCCAAATGGGCTTTTAAAAGCCATTATTAAAAGGTTAAAAAAATTATACACTCAAAGTTGACTTAGTTAATAGCACTGCACACACAAAATCAATACACGAAGATCACGTACGTGATCTCGTCGAGGTGTAGGTAATTTTTTTTGCATAAGATTTTAATTTGCAAATAATTATAACACGTCCTATTGCATTGGCAGTAACTGCACACATTATTTAGTTACAGTTGATGCCCACAGTAAATGGATCGAAGTACAAAAGATGACTAGCACCAGCGCCGGAGCGACAATACTCGAGTTGCGGAAGCAATTCGCCCGATTCGGCTTACCAAGCCAAGTCAGCCCCGTTTGCTTCGGTTGAATTCGTCAACATCGTGTCAACACCCACTGCTCATCAAGATGATTATAAAATCGTCTTGATGAGCAGTGAGTGAGACAAATGTGCAAATAAAATTAATAAAAAGGTGGTTTTTAACCAAAAAAAATTCAACTTTTTTAGGACACTCGGTATTAATTTGCGAAAGGTTCAGTATTTGTTACCCTTGTTCTCTGGTTTTTTAAGATTGGAAACTAAGAACATGCCATTATTACGAGTATATATACCTTTCAAGCGGAATTATTAAACTGTAGGCCTACATAATAAGGTTGATTACCTCTTTGGTTTTGCAATAAGATTGTTAAGTTCCTGCTACATAACCGGCTTGTGCATAATTTTGACGTTAGTTATGTGCAAGGCAATCAATATTCCTACTCCAAAACCGGGTACAGTAGTAGGAATTATCATTCTTTTTACATTACCGGCACATGACGTTGGTTTTGTCCAAGGAAAATAAACTCCTACTACATTACCCGGTTTTAAAGTAAGAATAATTTGTCCTCTCCCAGTGCTGGTTATGTAACATGTTTATGTACGGAGAGCAAGGGATTTGTTAGCCCTCAGACGTTCATAGTAATACATACGGAATCCTTCGTTGTGCATGGTCCGACACGCAACTAGCCGCTTTTTCCTTTTTTGTTATAACTGGTATAACTTGGATTATCACCCATATCACCCAGTATCAAATACGTAATTTAAACAAAATGCTAATCGAGTAATGTCATGTCATGGCATGGCACGAGTAACGTCATAAAATGTTCGACTTTCTTATATTGTGATTATCATCAACTCCTCTATCACTACCCATACTCTAACCAAGGCCATATTTTCTGTGATATCTCTTTTAGATTTTAGTATCCATACCTTAACATGCCAATATCTTAACAGTTTTTTGTTAATAGTCGTCCACCCGTAAGCGTTGTCTGTTCGAAACTACACCAAATAATTACGTAGATTTAATAACAAATATTAATATAGATTTTGCTTCGAACCACCGAACTTATTCAAAAGGTTGGTGCCTCTGTACATCCAGCACAATACACCCTTTCATCGACCACAATAGGTGACAGGGAATTATCGCGACCCAAAAATACTACAATAGATTCACCGAAGGCCCTTTCTCCGCGACTACGTAAATAATGTTAGTATTTTATGTCGGTGGAATAGAGAATATATTAATGTTTATTCGGAGAAAAGTCAGATTGAGAAACAAATGATTAACGAAGCCATCCATTCTAGAAAGGTCTCGCTGTGATAATTTCTCAATTTAATCAAATAAGACTTACTTATGAACTGTAATCTTTATTTATGCTAATATATTTTATCTTTATTTTAATCTTTATTAGAATAACTAGGCGTAGATACAAATGTAAAACTTCATGGCTTGGATCATTTGCTTTTATTTTTATTTTCATATGGTTCAACCGAGTATAAATTATATGTACCTAGTGTATCTAGTAGTTTCTCAATTTGTTCAAACAAGGTACCTATTAACTTATTAGAAAAACTGCTAATAAGTGGGTTACTACATACGCTTACTTATTTTCGTATTTTCTAGCAAGTATATATTTTATTTTGTCAACTTAATCACACATCAGATAAATTCAAGTTGAAGAAAAACTAAAACGTAATTACAAAATTAATTATTTTGGAACAATGTCTCCAATAAAATACCTTTTCGACCCCAAATATATCAGAATATAATCTATCTTTTTATAAATCAATCCCATCCCTTTACCGGCGACTAAGTCAAGGTAAAGCTTGTATTTATACAACGGAATTTAGCCTCAGGTGTCTAATAAATAAAAGATTTGTTACAAAATGCCATTTTCCACGCTTTGTTCTTGCAAAGGCTAATGGAGGAGCTAATCCTCTCGTTGCGTGCACAACTTGTAATGGAAAAACTACCCAACTCTGATTTACTTGGTATACTTTCACGGTCTCATTTTCTTTCGCGGAGTTTTATAATCAAATCATTACAAAGAGAGTTGTTACTCTGAGAAAAAACATAAAGTCCTTGCCTGAATATTATAGACGGCAAAAATGTTAAGAAGAAAATAAATAACACCATGGCTGACTGTATTAACGAGGATATAACATCAACAGTGTCCGTTACGAGAAAACCTTCGATTCGGTCGAAACCTGGGCTGTACTACAGTCTCTCCAGCGGTGCCAAGTTGACTACCGCTATATCGAAGTGCTGAAGTGTTTGTACGAGAACGCCACTGTAACGTCAATTCGACTCCAGTACCGGAACTCGAAACCTATTCCGCTGCAGCGGGGAGTCAGGCAAGGAGATGTTATTTCTCCAAAACTGTTCACCGCTGCACTGGAGGATGTTTTCAAGACTCTGGACTGGAGAAGGATAGGCATCAACATAAACGGCGAGTACATCACTCACCTTCGGTTTGCTGACGAGTTGTAGTCTTGGCTGAGACCATGGAGGACTTCAGTACGATGCTCGATGACCTCAGTAAAGCTTCCGAGCGAGTTGGTCTAAGAATGAACATGGATAAGAAGAAGGTCATGTCAAATGCCCATGTAGTACCAATTCCCATTACAATCGGACACTTTACGCTCGAAGTTGTAGACGATTATGTATACCTAGGACAGACTGTCCAGTTAGGTAGGTCCAACTTCGAGAAAGAGGTCAATCGTCGAATCCGACTCGGCTGGGCAGCATTTGGGAAGCTCCGGCACATCTTTTCGTCCAATATCCCGCAGTGTCTCAAGACGAGAGTCTTTGACCAGGAGCCGTAGCATGGTTGGCCTTATCACGCGACAAGTGAGCGTCGTCTCGTTCTATCGAACGGTGTCAGCCAGTGACGCACGCTCTATCCTATCACCTATCGCGTGACAAGGCCAACCACAGTGATGACATATGGCACTGAAACTTGGTCGCTTACTATTAGCCTCATGAGAAGGCTCAAAGTCATCCAAAGGGCAATGGAGAGGGCTATGTTAGGAGTTTCTCTGCGTGATCGCATCAGAAATGAGGCTATCCGCAGCAGAACCAAGGTTACCGATATAGCCCTCCGAATCGCTAAACTTAAGTGGCAGTGGGCGGGGCACATTGCATGTAGAACCGATGGCCGTTGAGGCGGAAAGGTTCTTGAGTGGCGACCACGTACCGGAAGGCGCGGCGTGGGTAGGCCCCCCACAAGGTGGACTGATGACCTGGTAAAGGTCGCGGGAGTCCGCTGGATGCGGGGGGCGCAGGACCGGTCAATTTGGAACTCTCTGGGGGAGGCCTATGTCCAGCAGTGGACGTCTTTCAGCTGATATGATGATGATGATGAGTGTCCGTTAAATATTGATATTTGGTACCTTACACAATTTTGATTACCTACTAAACCGTCACGTCATATTATCCCCAAAACTGCCCCCCCCTCCCGTAAATAAGGTATATGCTTTTTTAGTTGCAGTTATTTTACTGTAATGTCATGTTAACATGTTTTAATAAATAAATAGTTATATCGTATCAAGCGGTCGCAATTTTGGTACGGAACACTAAAAATGGTTTATTAACTACAAAGATCGTCTTAGTAATTTAACAAAAATACCCTAACCTGCTTTCTACTACGCCGTTGCCGCCAGCCAGGTAAAACTCGTTAAAAGAGTCTTAACAGACAGACAACCGCACAACAAAGTCATCCTATAAGGGTTCCGTATCTCGAAAGGAAAATTGGAACTCTTATAGGATCACTTTGTTGTCCGTCCGTCAAGACCCTTTTTCTCAGGAACGCGTCCCAAGGTAAAATTTGTATCAAATACTCAGATCTACTGTCCCTTGGAGCTGTGAAAAAATAAAACTTCTAAGCGAACGCAATCAAAAGATGCAGCCGTTTATGCTGCAAATTTCCTCAAATTTTTGAAACTCGCAACCGAAATTTGGTACGAAGCAACGTCTTATAGCACAGATAAAGGAAAAATTGCGAAAACAGTAAATTTACAGTTACATCTTATAATAAAAATATTTTTAATAAATTTTCGAATCTCGCAAGGGAATCAAAACCTACAGGGTACTTTCCGTGAACTCAGAATCTTGAAATTTGGTACCTTGAAAACCGTATTTTTTTAGTTACATCATATAAAAAAAAAACTTATATACCTACAGGTTTGTACGAAACCCTCGGTGCGCGAGTCCGACTCGCACTTGGCCGGTTTTTTTCCTTTTGAGGTACGGAACCCTAAAAGCAGTTAATCTTGAAAACAATGTAAATCAACTCCTTCAAAAAAACCCAAGCAGAACTCTCAACATTAGGCTCCACACCAACAGGCATAATGGTAGTCTCAGAAATACATGGGAGCACAAACCGTCATGGAATAAAAACAAAATTTTTCTTTATAAGTAAATCTAAATTTTAGCAGTCTAGAAAAAAAAGAAAAACAGTTTTAGAATTTGCAATTCAAGTTCTTTCATATGATACCCCGCTTGGGATACTAACTAGACTTTGAATTTTTGCCCCCCCCCCCTCTTATTTTTTTAATTTTTCATACACGTGGATTAGCTTTGTTTACAACTATTACAAATTGATAGAATTATAACTTTGTGACAGACAGACTGACGGACGGAGTCGCACCAAAGGGTTCCGTTTTTACCTTTTTGGTCCGGAACCCTAGAAATTAAAGATAACGTCATCACAACGGAACGTGATTAACCAACTTAAAGCACCCCCTTTTCAATTCCCCCTAATGCCGTGGAAATGTTAGGATTAGAATATTTCTAAATACCTAAAGCGGAATGAAGGCAGTTTGTATAAATGAGAAAGTAGATTGCTTTTTTCGCTCCCTCCTTTTTTCTATATTCTATTGAACGGCCTGTTAGGTTTGTAGGGCTGTCGACGTTGGCTATACCGAAAACCATCGCTTAGTACCCGTAGTATTTACTCTTTTGCACCTTATTTTATTGTATTGAGGCGACACATGTACCTATACATAATACTTGTGTACAAGCATTTCTTGCTGGTTGAATGACATTTTTCGATAAAATCTCATGCAGCCCTAAATTTCCTCATTTATTTATTCAAGATCGGCACTTAATTTTTTTCTTAAGTCTGAAAAGATTGAACTCCCATAACACAACACGCAACGACTATTAGATCGACTTTTTTATACACATTTATTGCATTTTTTCAAGTTTTATATAAAATAATAGTTCAATTTTATTATAAACTAAAATGATCGCGTACTATTAAGATGGGTTATCTTTTATACAAAACTGCTTTAAACTCGCAGCTTCTCTTGCAAGATAAGATCATCTTTGTTGGATTAAGTACGCAGAGTATTTATTAGCATCCAAAGTACCAAATTAGCATCTGAGTTTGCTGCATCGTTGCAATTATTTTCTTAAGAGTCAGATTTTTAACAAGAAATATTTCACTAGGTCAGGAGTGTTATTAAGGCGCGTTTGTATACGAGTAAAGATGCGTTAGACCAAATGTAAGATCTAGTAACTCAGTAGATTTTTGACATTACTTACCGACGTAAGGTATCCACGTCTAACGTATCTTTATAAAACCAGGGGTAAGTCTTCTGGGGTGTATTACCAGACGCTTTTGCCCGTTTCTATAACAGTAGGAGTTGGCTGATTTCAGGTTTGAAATGATCATCTACTGATCTACATCTGCCTGACTGAGAATTTACTTGAAATAATACGCTTGCTCGAATAGTGAGTATTAATGATAAGGTTAGGTGACGTTCTTCTTTTTTACCGACACGGAACTGACGATTTTCAGTTTTTTTGGTTTTTGAAGTAGGTAATAAAAAATTGTGGTTTTGGTATATTTTTTTTGAGAAGTTAAATAACACATATTCAATTTCAAATTTACGAGTACTTGCCAAACTGACGACGCAGTTTGTTGGCGATAGCGCGCTCATTTTTTACAGGTTTTATATGCAGTTAAGTTACTTACTACTTTTTAAACACAAATATTTTATAATAAATATTTTTCTAATAAGGTCTACTTTAGCTTGCTTTTCACTACATTTAAACTAATATTTTTCTCTTCTCTTAGCCAGTTAAAGTCAAAAGTCAAAGTCAAAGTCAAAGTGATTTATTCTTCAATTTAGGCATATTACGTGCACCTATGAATGTCGATAAACTACCACCGGTTCGGAAAGTAAACCTCTGCCTCGAGAAGAACCGGCGTAAAAAACTCGACGAGGTGTCATTTTTTCAAAACAGTATACAATATATCATTTCAGTATCAGAGTATTATAAAATTTTAAAATTACATTGCTACAGTAGAAAGTCTATTTATTTTACGAGAGATTTCTAGTGCAGGATTTTATCGCTGCCAAATATCCCTATCCATGATGTAGTCGTTTATCTTATAATATGCTTTTGAAATAAGTGTCCGTTTTACGACATATTTGAATTTAGAGTCAGTAATTTCGGTAACGTGTTTTGGAATTTTATTGTAGAATTTTTTACAATTTCCCAAGAACTACTTTTTCGCTTTTACTAGCCTGTAAAAAGTTGTTTTGAGCTTCCCTGCGCTTCTGGTAACCTTGGGCCTATCAGTGTTTGTTGGGTAGTTGTATAAATTCTTCCTAACATACATAATTATTTCAAATACGTTAGAATATCTAAATTCGATATAATGGTCGGAACCAGGAACTCATTTGTTCGTCTACCATAATAATTGTTAACATAATTTTGTACATATTTTCCTAGTCTATATTCTAGTCCTGTGAGTCCTGCCCTAGTTACTGTCCTAGTTATATTTACTTTGCTTCAGCACCTTAAACTCCCCATTAAAATAATTTTCTACGCCTATCAGATAATTAACCCTTTCATGTCTATGTAGAATTTTACAAATTTTGTATAACTTATCATAATTGCCTCTATGTTAATTTTTGGTATTTTTATATACTATGTACTTAATGGATCTGCTTTGTAACTTGTTGATTTCTTCTAAATATATTTGCCCATGCCCATAGTTAATATCAGAATCCGCTAATGCATAATATATGTATGGCATAGTTTGTTTACTTAATAATCTGTTTAAATTATAGAATTTACTCGACACTCATAGAAGTTACGAACAAACTGAATTTATGTGCGTTTTCCAATTAAACATGTTATCTATATGTAAACCTAACCTTACAATGCAATACAATTCCCGATTGAGCACAACCAACATATTGGCGAATTACGTTAAAAATGTGGTAGGCAGTCGACATCTGTTATACGTAAATACGTAAAAGGACACAAACTACACTAGGCTGCTACGTAGTCCGGTACATTGCCGCTAGACGGCGGTGCCCTGCCATGGATTGAGTAAACAAATCAAACGGTAGTCGATGCAAAATGTTGTTTTTGTCAACTTACGGATGGTGGTAAAAAAACAATTAATACGCGAAGCAGCTAGAAAAAAATATTATAGTGTCTGCAAAACTGTGCATTACTGGTATGTCATTTTATAATATTAGGATATTTACATAACGTAGAGCACGCATTTTCAAACGTTCCAGATTCGGTACTCCATGCATTGACGTTCATTGCGAATACCAACAAAGTGAAGAACGTTTGCACTTATTAGGGTCTTTATGACATTTTCATAAGTTTTAATTTTGTCTAACCTGTAGGAACGGTTGTATATGTTTTGATCGTAGTTTGTTTACATTTCTTAGTAATTTTTTTAGACGATGTGGACGAAACGACTGCGGGATGCGGACATATAGCATCTAGTTTAATACATTGAGTTCCTCATCGGGAACAGGAATAAAAAAACCTTTTTCTAATAAAGTACTGATTGCATATTTTTAATTATTTTTTCCAGGGGGCAAAGTGCTATTACAACATTACAATTAGGTACATGTAATTTTTTTCGCCATAAAAAACTCATGCATTGTAGGGCTAAGTATCTATATGTGTTAACATAATACAGTTACAGTTAAATACTCATATCCGTGTCCCCAATTCTTTATAGTTGACATATTTCGCTTTTCGGTTGTATGAGGAGTATAATGTACATGCAATTTTTTTTGGATAAGTTGATGATTATTCCGTTATCGTGGGCCTATTTATTGACATTTTCGAAGTCGCGTTATATGCCATTATTATGGGCGTCCATGATATCAACATTATAGCAACTACTAGTCGACAGGAGTACACAGGGCCGGTCGGCACCCCCAGCTTGACATCACACCCGTGGTTACACCGATGGTCGGGCGTATGATTCTGCCCGACATGTATATAACTAAGGAACCAGTCGTTAACTGGGCCGGCTATACCACACACGCTCTTATTTCCTGGAGAAGCACGTCTGACGGTCTATGGTATCAAACGCCTTTTTATTATTAATAAGAGCGAGAATCTGTTTGTTAAGTTGGTTTTTTAAAAATGTGACAATGTGGACTCTTTCAGTGGGGACCACATTTTAGTCTATACCACTCTGTCACGGCATTCTACGAAAAATAAACGTATAAAAAAAAATCTGGTTAGAGATAGTTAAATATTTAATAATATTGATCAATAAAATAATATGGAGGTTCATTCGAACATTATAAAACCGTAAACCAGCAATACTTAAATGAGATGCCGTAATAAGATGAAGAACATTACAGGCT
Source organism: Epinotia nisella (assembly GCA_932294315.1). Classification (NCBI taxonomy): domain Eukaryota; kingdom Metazoa; phylum Arthropoda; class Insecta; order Lepidoptera; family Tortricidae; genus Epinotia; species Epinotia nisella. The sequence continues at coordinate 11,305,382 of OW028675.1, read as the reverse complement.
ATTGTCGGTACAGAAGAAGACCAACACATGTGTGATATATTATAATCTGAAAAAGCTGGCACATTATTTTAATGAAAATTCGCGATTTAATAACGACCCACTAAAGCCTATTAATTTTTTTTAGATAATCGAATGATTGTTGCCCACTATTTATTTACATTGGTGAAATATAATTACTAAACAATTTTGCCAAGGTGATTGGCAACCCTATATCCCCAATACCGTAAGATGAAGAAAGGACGGCTCACGAACTTAATTCGGCTAAGTACCGTCGATAAGGTCAGATATCTCGGTGTTAACATATATGTTTATGCATGAGACAATGATTCACGGCTGTGGCTTACTTCTGGCTATTTCACTCTCGGAAGCCCTTGCGCGTCAAATGTTACTTAAATAATATGGAGGGCAACTCGCAAAACAATATAACATCAATGTATTGCGCAACTAGTATACGCAAGATATGCCTACAAATATAAATTATTATTCATTAAATGCATGGTGATTAAATTGACTTCATGGACATATAACTTTTAGGTAACATTATGAAAACACATAAAATAACAAAAATCACACAAGAACCAGAAAAAAACACACACAAACACGCACTTATAACGTAACTAGCCCAAATCTAGTCAAACAAGCCACCGCGAGTTGTACCCAGTGTAAAGGTGCCCATCACACTTGCCGCGTTACCACATTGGATGGCAATTGACAATATTTGCACCAGGTACGAACCCACGCGAGCATTGGACTCTCTTTCTTTTATTCGAAGCCCCACCTCATTTAAGCCTCAGACCGCCAACACCCTGTCTTCTCAAAAGCTAGAGGTACTAAGTAATAGTTTTAGGTAACTGCATAAACGTTTAGTCACCGAGTTAAACTAACAGGTAGGTATACGAGTGTGTAAATAAGAAAATCCGTTTGTGCCAGATTTTATCGTTTGAAAAGTGCAACGTCCAAAATGTAGGATTTCATATCCGAAGCGGAAATTTAAACTGATTGCGCCTGTGTGCGGAATGAAAGTTTGCCAAACTATCGGCTTTTTGGGTTCCGCCAGCGATATACGAGCACAAAAACCGTCTTTGTTTGCAGGTAAGCCAATCTAGGGATTAGTCGGAAACTCAATGTCGCATTCCAATCTAATCAAATATAACTTATCAAATATTTAGCACTGAAAATGATTTTATATATGATACTAGCTTCCGCCCGCGACTTCGTCTGCGTGGACCCGAGATAAAAAAATATTTTTTATTTTAATCCAGGCTATAAACTATCTTTGTGCAAAATGTCATCCTAATCGGTGCAGCCGTTTAAGTATGATTGAGTAACAAACATCCAAACATCTAAACATGCAAACTTTAACGTAAACTGTAAATAACGTGGCATTGCCATCTATATTCGCTACTCTGCTACTACTATCTGCCACTAGCGAACGCTAGCGTCATTTCTCGAAATAAAAATCAATCTTACACAAACGAGTATCTTACACAATTTTACGAGCCCTAGATGACTATATAAGTACATATACGGGGTGTTTCCTGTAACAGGAGCAATAAATTAAACGGAGGCTTCCTTACTGCTTTTGTAGTAACCCCTTTTGTCCATTTCTTTTCAAATGTTTTTAACTCGGAGAAAAATTGATCTGAAGTTATGACCTCCGAGTAATGTATCTTGGCACCACGAGATCATAGCACAGTAGTCAATGCAGATTTTGAGGTAGCATCATGTAGTGAGTCATAATAGTTTTTGCATTTTTGTTTTCAAAAGATATTTTTGTGATTTTTTCAATTTTTTTCAATTTTTTTTTGTGTTTTTAAAATAATAAAATACTTATATCACTCCAGAAGAGTAAAAAAGTACACCAAAACTTTAGTTAAAGAAAAAAAAATCCGAAAAAAATATATTTTTTTTCAATTAAAACCACTTAGAAACAATTGATCACAAGCTTAATAATCTACCATTTAATTTATTGCTCCTGTTACAGGAAACACCCCGTATAAAAAAGGTCTGCCATAAAAGGATTTTGTTTCTTTAGACATATCGTGCATTCATCCAGACACAATGTAAAGAAATTATTCCACAGATGCCAGAATTATTTCTAGGATCTGTAGAAGGCAAACGTGCTAGAGAAAAGATTGTGTGCGCTGGTCTCTTTCCCATGCAATCTATCGTGAGCAATTGCATGCGGTCACGATGTTCAGGCAATCAGTCGGAGAGATAGAATAAGAAGATATACATTGAAAACGTCGTAGATTTAAAAAACGATATCCGTGCTCATCATGCACGTAGAACCGATGGCCATTGGGGCGGAAAGGTTCTCGAGTGGTGACCACGTACCGGAAGGCGCAGCGTGGGTAGGCCCCCACAAGGTGGACTGATGACCTGGTAAAGGTCGCTGGAGTCAGCTGGATGAGGGTGGCGCAGGACCGGTCATTGTGGCACTCTTTGGGGGAGGCATAGGTCCAGCAGTGGTCGTATATCGGCTGATGTGATGATGATGATGATGATCCGTGCTCATAACGAAAATATTGACTTCATAACAATTTGAATCAAGGACGGACAGCTTCGTAGATAGGTTCACTAGCAACCTGTACGATGTACGAGTATATTAGGATTATTAGGCAATATGTGACAGGGGGCCTACCGCAAACGGCATTAGAAGTTTTCCCTCTCTGTTGCACTTACGTACAAACTCGCAAGTCTGACAGAGAGGGAAAACTTCGAATGTCTTTCGCGGTAGGCCCTCAGGCGTGGACCCGGGGTATTTTGCGAGAATCAACGATGATGTGTAGTGATGTATTTACTACTACAACGTGACTCTTAATTCAAACAGTTGATATGATATCCACAGCATGACGAGTTACCTAATGAAAAGCTCTTAAACATTACTTGAAAAAAACATTAATGTCAAAGACTTATTACAGGGTTGAGGACTATCTAACTGACAGAAATGCATGGCCCAAACCAGGGCCCAAAATAGCTTAATGATTCATAATTTAATTGTCATTGTATCACTCCTAGGAAACAGAACTAGTTGACACAGTTCCTACACGAAAGCATATCCAACGATTTAGTTAATAGTCGCATTCCTTTCGTTGTTTTTTAAACATACCCGAAACTGTGTTACAGAATACAAAGCAGGGTTGTATTCTGTAACACAGTTTCGGACATGTTTTCTTGTAGAACAACGCATTATGTTTTTTTTTCTTGTATTCATATCCAGGTTTACTTATTTTAAGTTAGTTTAACTACTACCATTGTTGTTGTAATAAGTGTTTTTTTTTGGGAAAATATGACTTACTGTAGAGTTTGTTTCGGCGTTTCTTCTTGACAGTGGTCTTCTTTCTCAGAAACGCTGGTAGAATTTTGATTTGTAAAAGTGGCATTGCGGCCTACTTGCAGAATAAAAGTCATTTATTTACAGTAGCACTATTTTAATGTCCCCGACCCACGATGTACCAATAAGATAAAGGCACTGTCAAACTATCTACGTCAATTTCGATTACTGAACAACATGTTACTCGAATATCCCTCTGAAAGAATTTATAGTCGGTGTTAATTTCTCGTGTGTAAATCCCACAAATGCCGGCTTTGAACTTTGGTTCATTTACGTTATTCACGACTTTATTGATCGAATACTGATACGTCAATCATGTTATTTTAAAAAGGCATTCGGATAAAAGCCTCATTGTTTATTCAACGTGCTCGCTGACATTTCCATCTGTGCGGGTTACCATCCGCAATTGTTATATCTGTCCATAAAACGACTTAACCAACCAATATTTCCTACAAAGATAAACTGTTTTATGAAAGGCATTGCATTGCCACTTTGTTCCGTTGAACGTCAAATCGATGTCAGTAATTAAACAATTTATTGGCTTAATGCCTGAATTTTCATTTCATTGTGGTTTCACGTGCAATATTCGAGTAATTACCCAATGATTATATTTGAGTTCAGTACCTATTCCTTCGCCAGTCCGATACATGTTTTATGTCAGTTCACTACGAAATACAATATATTTTTGTGTGCTAGATATACAAATATTATTACTTGAATATGTAGACGTAGCTGGCCAGTTGAATATCTCTAGTAGGTAAAGTAAACGTCCTATTCACCGACAATGCACTGGTGTATGACAATAGACACTTTATGTCAAAGTGACATGGCTTAAATTAAGAAAAATTTTCTTAGTTCGAATTTAACCCATATTGCTTTGACATAAAGTGCCCATGTCATACACTAGTGCACCGTCGAGGACAGGGATGTTTACCTTACCATACTGCTAGAAAATGGAGGTAACTGTGTTTTTATACAGTCAGCAACTACTGAGGCGATTCCAAAGCGGCCTTTAGACCTGGCTAAATGCAGTGTACTAACTGGGGAGGAGAGATAAACCGTCTCGCTCGAATCAGTGAGTGTGAGTGCAGTAAGTGCACTTTTAGCCGGGTCTGAAGGCCGCTTAACGACCATGCATTGACACTCTCGACCAGGTTCATCATGGTGAATGAGGTGTTCCAATGGCTCCCTCTCCGTCAGCAGACCTTGATAGTGTTTTAATATAGTATAGTAGCGAACTTACATAATTACTATGCCACAGCTCAAAATAAAACTGATACCATTCAGATTTACATATTTATCTACAAACTTACACACGGACACGGTAAATTAATATTTATAAACGGTGATGGGTCTATATTCTGCTATGTTAATACAAGTACTTACATTTATAGAACAACAGCTGTCAACCATGCATTGATTCAAACAACTATGGTTTAACGGTGCAGTTGTAATTTTTATTGTAATTTAGCCTAAATAAATAAATAAACTTATGACTTCTCTTCTTTGGCTTCTTAAGAAAGCAGTAGGTACGAGTATATATACTACTCAAAAGAAAATAGGGGCCACTAAGTATTTTGATTGCTACGTGAAAAATATAGTAAACAGTAATGTATATTTATTAAAATAACATGTAACAAGGCTTTTGTTTTAACTTATGCTAATAACCATTTAATTGTGTAGTCAATTGTTTCACTTATTTCAATTAACATGAAATTAGTCCATTGTCAACAGCAAAAACTAAACAGAAACTCTTTGCAAAACAAAACAAAAACTGACACAAGCTGTTTTTTTTAATGGTTTAGTAACGGGTGTGTCCTCCTCTCCTATTTTCACACTCCTGGAGCCTTGAATGCATACTCTCGATTAAGTTTCTGATGATTTCATCAGGTATCTTTTCCCACGCACGTTTCAGAGCATCCATAAGCTGTTGCTGGTTGTGAACCTCTTGCTCATGCTCCCTAACCTTTCGTTTTAATTGGTCCCACATATGCTCTATTGGATTTAAATCCGGACTATACGCTGGCCATGGTAGGACACGAATATGGGAGTCATCCAGTACAGTCTGAGTGGCCCGAGCTGTGTGTGGGCGGGCATTGTCATGCATTAATCAGAACCCTGGCCCCACTCTCTGTGAGAATGGAATCACATGAGGCCTGATGGCTTCATCGATGTACCGTTGTGCAGTTACTATGCCTTGACTTAAGAAAACCAGCTCAGGTTTGCCTTGTAAGCTAATCCCAGCCCAAACCATCACACTAGGACCTCCAAAGCGGTCAATTTCCTTGATGCAGACATCGGAAAATCTCTCACCCTGTCGTTTCCATACTCTAATCCGCCGATCATCACTACAAAGCTTCACTTTACACTCATCTGTGAAGAGCACCATACCCCATTGATTCATGCTCCAATCTGAATGTTCGCGGCAAAAACTTAAACGATTTCCACGTTGAACCCTAGATAAAGGAATTCGTACTACTCGGCGTCTGGACCTTTGCTGGTCTTCATGCAGTCGATTACGTATCGTTTGGTCACTAATACGAGTCCCCGTTGTCAACCGTAGGCGATTTTGTAACTTACGTGCCGTCACAGAGCGCTCTCGACGGGCACTCAATCGGATGTAGCGATCCTCTTGTGCCGTAGTCGCTCGCACCCTGCCCGATCCAGGCCTTCTTGCAACACTGCCAGTCTCTTGGAACCGATCCCACACATTTTGGATGGCTCGGCGAGAGAAACCCAACGAAAAAGCTACAGACCGCTGTGAATGACCTTCAGCAATCAATGTAACGGCTCTGGTGGCAGTAATGGTATCCATATGCCTTCGTTGACGTGGCATTATTAACAAAAGATGTTAAAAGAAGCAAAAGATGAACAGAAATAGTTTTTTAACAGAATAAAATTGTGATTCCATCTGAAAGGAATTTGACCTGAAACTCGTTTTTTTTATTTGCTTCAATTTCTGGCCAGCTGTAAGACTTAAACACCAGCAATAAAGAGGTTGGATACTGAAGGAGGCCGGACATCATTAATTAGTCACTTATTAATTAGTTTACATCTAAAAATTTACTCAAAAACAGAAATAAGTAAGTGGCCCTTATTTTCTTTTGAGTAGTATACATAGAAACTCCTTTCACTATCCACGAAAAATGTTTTAAGTTTCATTTCGTATTTCCATTAAGGTAAATGCCCAACGCCTAATAAATAACAGTTGACACCTTTAGTTCGTCTCTATTGAAATGAATTAAAATTGAAAGTTTCAGGTTTTCGGTCTGTGTTATGTCAGGCATATTGCGACGTTTACCTTATTTACTTAAGGACATGAGCCATAAACTTCACTAGTTAGGTTGACAGGTCACGACCGACAATGTCATACAGAATAAGCGTATCGCATAATCCGTCACGTGCTGACTCTCTTAATTGTATTATAAAATAATTTAGAGTCTGGCTAACCAAACTTTGTTGACAGATATTTCCTTGTGGTATCACCAATTGTCTATGATTAAAAAAAGCCTAAAAGTCAGTTATCAGTTTATGTAATTCATTCAAATAATTCGCGGTTTATGTTTCATTTGAATAATATTAACAATGACTATAAACCGAGTAAGGTCCGCAAACTATTGTTTAAGCTCGTAAATGACGTGAATCGCTGTATAACGAAAAACTGCAATGTTTACAAGTTCTAAACAACTTAGCAGGTTGATACTTTATAATATTTTGATACTTTATTTACTAGTTCTAACATTTGCCTATAACTTTGATTAGGTACGTGAATAGTAGTTTCACGTAGTTTTACCTACTCCGGTGTTGCTTGTAAGCAAGCAAGCAATAAAGAAACATGCAAATGTAGTAAGTTGAACTTGACCCACTCCGCGGTTTCTGATTGAGTTAATATATGGCATAGTACCTAATTATTATCGAGCTAACTAAGTCTTATTTACACTACATTTCCTTTTTCGCCTTGCTGCAATGATATGGCTTACGATAAGAAAGTGTAAACATATGCCTTTGTCGTTGACTGTACTCTATGTAGTGATAGAAATTATGTGAGCTGACTTTGAGTGCACGTCAACGTATATTTAACTTATTTTTTAGGTACCTTACGTGTGCAAAGGAAATCAAAAATATTTTTTTGTATCAAAACTATAATTCTTACTACACAAAGTGTGACCGTCCCAAGAATTTTTGAATTTCCCGCCAAAACTTTGGGTAAAATTTGATTAGCCAGACTATATTATATTACACACATAACTTAATGGTCTCTCGATACACGCGTCGTGTTTAAGTATATTATTTATGGACATGTTTGTTTATGAGAGGACGTGCACCTGAGTTATTGGGCTAAGTATCTTTATTTACAAGCTTTTATTTGACTTGCAACGTTCGTATGTACATATGTAAGTATGTAATAAGTAAGTTGTCCGTCCTTTGAAATCCATTTATCTCTCACTTGCCGTTATCTGATTGAGCTGAAATTTGGAAGACTTATGTATGTTTGGTGACAATGCAATACTTTGTCACCATTTAGCTGATCTGGTGGTGGAGCCGGAAGATGGCCACTGGAACTCTATGATGGAAATTGCCATGATAGTCGTTTGGGCTCATTTGTTTTGTTATCTTCAGTACTTACCATTGCACATGATGGCAAGGGTCTCGTGAGGGAGCCGGAAGATGGTAGTTTGGATAACAAAACAATATTACGGTACCATCGAGCTGATCTGATGGGAACAGAAGGTGGTCATGGGAATTCAGTACTTAATCTTCGTACCCCTGTTGAGTCTGGGCTCGTTAGAATCGTCTCAATGAGTAGTTGATGACGGTATACAGAAAAGTACAGTCGGCAAATAAAAGCTTGTACCAAAAATTTAATTTTTGACAGAAACTTATTAACACCTCGAACGGTGGCAAACGAGCATATGGTCTGCCTGATAGTAAGTAGACACCATAGCCTATGGGAGCTTGCGATTTCAGAAGAATTACAAGCGCGTTGCCAACCTTTTATTGATTTGAGGATTCGTTGTGTTGACAGCTAGAAACGAACGCGGGTCCCTCACTGACTCGCAACACAACACTCCCTCGGAAGCTTACATATTTCTGGATACCTGCAATTAAATCAAAGTCGAAAGTTAAGACCAAAAGAGCCTGATTTTTATCGATGAGATCCAGATACAATACAATACAAATACTCTTCATTGCACACCTGAAAACTTAAACCAAATACAGAACATACCTACAAAGTTAAAAATAGATGTTAACAACAGGCGGTCGTATCGCTATAGAGCTATCTCTTCCCTAATCGTACACCACATATTATGTAGTTATTCTTCAAATTGGAACAGAATAATTTAAAAAATTGGATGCAAAATCACCTTTATTCGTTTATCCCAATCGAGCTAATGGAAAACAGCATTACCGAATTGAAAGAGAATAAGATTATCATATCGGCAAAATACGACACGAGCCCGTGGTTGACAATGAGTCGAATTGAGTCGAATTAACAAATTTCGAGCTTGGTTGGCGCGGTGCCGTGGTGTGACAAATTGTTCCCGGTACAGTCGAATGCGCTGTATTTTTATGTCGGCTCATTTATGTCGTTTACGTTTTAATTATGCTGGTTAAGTATGGATGATAACCACCAGTTGTGTATACGATTAAAAGGGAACCTTGCGGTCACATGTCTGCATACTCTAGTACCTACATTATAAAAGCTGGTGACATGAAATTCGGTATAAGTAGTTAGTTTCAAATGTTATCTTAATGTTAACCTTTGAGAGATTAATTGAACGAGCGAGCGAAGCGAACGAAGTTCTCCGTATCAGCTTGAGTCAAAATTATTTCGTATGTCCGGATGTCCCGCTGTCCCGTTATCCGGCTGTTCTCCTCTGAAGGTCGCATTTTTCAACCAATTCTCGGGTAACCTCGTAAGCGGCTTCGTTAATTAGTTATATAGATTTATTTTGTCTTGGAAATTTTTCCAAATTTTTTTTTTTCGGAAAAAGACACTCGCGTGTTCTAGAGCCTTTCGTACTAACATTTCTGAAAATAAATGTCGATCCGTTATTACTTAACAGGTCAATGTTTGTTAAGCAGGCAGAGAGAATGATGATAATCCCATTTACGTTGAGTTTTTGTTTATCTGAAGGAATACGACTTTTTGTGAACAATAACTGTGTACTGGGTGTAGCATGTGGTTGCCATTAGGTCACATACCGTTGTCGATAAGTGAACCGTCACTCTCACACTCGCATACTTGTTGGAACGTGACGAATGTTTTATCCACAGCGATAAGTGACAAAATGGCTAGGAAACCATGCTACGCCCGCTGGCCATCTAAACGCTCGGATATCAGGTACGAGTAGGTGTTCGCGCTCAGTAACGTGCACCCCCGTAAAAACTTTGGGACGCATTTTATCTGAAAAGTTAATGGAGATAAAACTTGATTTTCCATAATGAATACCATACTAAAGAGTTTTTAGTTGTTTTTAAAGATTCAGTAGGTGCTCAAAGTTAGCAAGAATAAGAATTTTCTCGTTTTATGTGAAGGTGAATGATATATTACGTTAATCAAATTATAAATCAAACTTTTGATGTCTGTGGTACAATTTTAATAAAATTGTAACTTTTATATTAAGAAAGTGGTATTTTAAAATTACACCTTTTCATGATTATAATTTTGCAAGCAACCAGCCCGTTCTGAGTAACTACCTAATAGTGGTTTAGACAAAATTAAAAATACCGGGGCACTTAGTGTTGAACTTTAATGTTATTTATTCTGTGGTAAACCACCTAAAGGCAGAAATATTAGTTATTTGATGCTACCCGGTTTGCACAAGTGTAACCCCCAACGCAAAAAGGGGGTTATGTGTCTATGTAGTTACTTAGCTCCCAATCGAATAAACTAAATTGTTTAATGGAAAATCTTGTCGAGATGGTGGAAATAAAAACAGCCGTCTCTAAGATATATCTCTTATTGGAGCTAGTGACAGGATCTCAGCCAATATTGAAGCTAAAAGTTGAAAATTTTGGTTACCATATCTTTAGACTTGGTAACATTTTCTATATCCCTTACTAAATGAGGGTCTTACGATGATAAGCTATTTATGAAAAAATTTCAACCGATATTTAAGCTCACAATTCCAATATTTGTATTTATTTACCTTTGTATTTAGTTTTTTTATGCTTTTTACATTTTAATCCAAGACCGCCAAGTAATTTTCAACGATTTCATATTTAGTAAACTTTATATTTTTTCTATTTAGTTATTGGTCCCTCGAGGCAAAGACGCTTGGATTAAAATATTATACTTCCTATTAAACGTAAAGAATCAATTAGGTAATCTAATATGTTCTTTTTTTCTTTTTTGAGGGTTTTTTTTGTATTCAAGTATTGTAATTTTTTTTAATCTCTAATCTTAAAACCAAATTCACATACACCTTGTTTCAAAAAATAAATAATAATATCTATTGTATTTTAGTGTTCTGTACCAAATTAGAAAAATGGAACACTTAATTTAATTTCAGTAACTAAACCCCTGACAAAATTTACTTTAGTGAATATTAATAAAATATGTATGTATGTATGAAGCTTTATTGTACATAAAACAGGTGGAATATAGTAGGTACAAAGGTACCTTTAAGGGATCTCTTCCAGCTAACCTTTGAATTTTAAATGAGTTAAGACTAAGAAAATTAACGACGATACACAAACTTAAGTAAATAATTTAAAAAAACACAAGTGCGAGTCGGACTTTCTCACCGAGGGTTCAGTACAAAATCACAAATGTATATTTTTCAGATTTTTCCCTGTACTTGTAGTATAAGACGATGTTACTTGTCAAATTTCATGGTTTTAGGTCAACAGAAAGTTTGGGTGTCCAAATATACATTTTTTGCGGCATAAACGGCCGTATCTTTTTTTACTTTTACTTAGAAGTTTGATTTTTTCACAGCTTCAAGGGACTGTAAACTTGAGTATATAGTTTTAATATCAACTCGATACCTCCCAAGATAAAGGGTCTTGGCAGACAGACATACAGATAGCGAGACAGACGGACAACAAAGTGATCGTATAAGGGTTCCGTTTTTTCCTTTTGAGATACGGAACCCTAAAACATTTCTTCAGTAAAATTGAATATTGATGGTGAAATCTACTAATCTTATTATTTTTAATATTACTTATCCATATTAGAAACGCATACATGTGTCTACAGGTTCAAACTACAGAACTACTTTTGCCCTAGGGCTCGATACGTTTTAGGTAATCGATAAAACCCGTCAAGCTACCCTTTCGTGAATGAGCGAACGCCGACGTGGGACCCACAGTTTGGAAGTAAATTTCAAACACTTCCATACCGATCGGTCTATTTAGTTTAAATACACGAGTCTATACATGTGTGTTATATTCCTGTAGTAAAACCATTTCAAGTTTTGCTGCATAGTGTCTAGCTAGTTAGGTAAAAATCAACATAATAACACAGAAATGATATACACTTCTAACATAATAAATAAAATAAAATATCTTTATTTCATACATAATAAATCATGTATATAGATTAGTTTAAATTAATTGAAAAAAAACCTAAAGTTGCATCATGGGCCTCTACCACTTCTGGTTAAATATCATGCTAGTTGTTTCTGTTTCTTATCTACTCGTATTTACAAAATCTTTAAAATATGTGTATTGCCAATCGTACTCGATACTTGATCGGCCTGTATTCTAGTCACGGTGCACACAACTGCACTGCACTGCATTGCCGTACATCGAATTACTCGAATTACATGGAGAAGCGAATGAAAATTCCCTTTAAGATTGAAAATACGAGTTCTTCCGAGTTGCTAAGGTAGTCTCACTCGATGAGATGAAGTGCAAGGCTATGAATATAAAATATGTTGAAAGTTACTTTAATAATTACTCACTATTAGTAACCGCCAGGTTTCATAATTCATAATACATGTATTCATTGCAACCATGGTATTACAAGATCTTACATTGCTATATAAACATAGAGGTACAGCATGGACCCTGTTAGGGTGGAGCAATTCGATAATAATATTCATTTTTCACACTAATTAATCTAAACATTATTAATATCATAACAATTATAATTATAATTAATAACTTGTTTTTAAACGTCAAATTGTAACAGAACGTCTTGGCATTCAACCATCAAAAAACATTAGAAGTAATATAAATGTCACCTGGTAAAACGTTACTTCAAACAGGTTTAAAAAAAGTTTGGCGCGTAAATTGAAAAAAAGTTTTCTTTTCTTGTTGGCCGGACTTCTCAATAGTTCGTAATTTTATTGACTACTTTTTATTGCAAGTTTGAGAAAAGCACTATACAAATCTGGGCGAGAAACAGGGTTACCGGCCGCATATCCCTATCTATATCTACTTGGCCTGCAACCCTTCGTTTCCCGGCCTCTATAGTAATACAATACAATACAAATACTCTTTATTACACACCTCACACAAACAAAGCAGTTACAGAGAGAAACAATACAATAACACGTAGGTAGAGGTAGATAACAGGCGGTATAATCGCTGAAGAGCGAGTAATGTACTATTACAGTTGCTGAGAAAATTTACGTATAAGTGCAAATGATGCACTAATGCATGTCTTACAATATTGGCAAATTAAAGTATGGAAAACAGTGGTCATTCTTAACACTAATATAATTCATTATGATCTATAAATAAAAAGAAATGGGACACTAGTCCAATAGAAATCGACCCCTGTTTAATTTTCCCTTGTTCTTGTGAACTATTAAACAGAGTATTAAATATCGTTTACCACACAATAAAATAATCATCAATATCTTTAACCTTTTAGCTTCCGCAAAGTATATCTTGCCCAATGGGTTTCTCCGCCAAGACTTACAACAGGTAGCAGAGAACAGGTTTGTTTATTGTTTAGTTTTTCCGTTCAACTGATGGATAGCTGCAGTTTAGTTATTTTAAGTTAAAGCTTCAGAGTCAAAAATTTCATGCTGTGATCAAGTTTGATAGCATGATAGAAGATATATTTTTGATGTGTGTTTTAAATTGGTGGCTCTGTGAGCTGAAAAAAGTGACTCGACAAACAAAAAAATACGTATAATTAACGAACCTGCTCACAAAATTGCACAAGAAAAGGTTGATAAATGCGAGCTGTAGAGGAGAACAGACAGACATCTGGGGGGTAGTCACGTAACGTTCCGAACGCGCGTTAGGTAGATCTAACTGTCATTTTTTCATATAAAAATTGAGATTTAGATCTACCCGATGCGCGTACAATGCGTTACGTGATCGACCAACTGGACAGACACCGGACACCGGACATAAGAACGATTTTCGGCCCAAGCTGAAGCACAGAACTTTGTTCACTTTGCTCTCTCGTTCGATTAACTTATTTAGTCACAAATTACTCCGAGCGCCTAATATCCATCAACAGCAAATTTACTTCCCCTACAAATTTAATCATTAATTTCAGATACCTACCGAATAATATAATTAACTGGTACACAAACCCGTGCAAATTTTCGGGCAGATACGAGCACTACCCCTAACGCTGAAATAATCCTGTCCCGAACTTTAATAACACAGCTTATGCTATGCTATGTTTCTTTTGAACACGTCCTTTTTGGTTGATGCCTTAGGGATGTTTTATCCCAAAATTGGGACAAACCGTGTCGTGCTTTCGTGTATTTTTTTTAATTATACACAACACAGGTTTTCTGCCGAACACGAAAAAATAATATAAGAAATGCTTTTCGTTTACTTATTATGGGAGCCATGTAGGTCAGTTTTGTGAAGTGTTTGTTTTTAAAAATATCCAGGAAGAAGTTTCTTCCCGGCTATTCTAATAGGAAACCCAAGAAGCGTGCGTAGGTATACTGTCGCATTGCGGAGCGAGGACCAAATAAAACGTTTACGCCTTTGCGGGTGCGATTGTTAAATATTTTATATCCCCCCAGATTTAGGCGTGTCAAGTCAAACCAGGATATTAAACTTTACGTGTAACGGATGCGTAGCTACCCAGCGTCTTATGTAACATCGACGCTTGCCTGAATGCTTTTAAGTATATGCCATCATTTACCCAACCATAATGAAGGTAACTTTAATTTGTCGTATAATGTTCAACTCGGATTTTTAAAAGAAAATTGGGACACATGAGAGCGTCTGAGACAAATAATTTGATATCAAGGTATTTTCTTATATTGGAAGATAACTTTCTTTTCAAATTCCAACTTCACTTCTTTAGTTTTAAATTGCGTACTAGTCTAACTGTATCTGCGATAAGATGGAGTGCGTACGACCATCCGCGTATTTCATCCGCGATATTAGATAGAAGAGGACACATTCCAAATAACGTCTCTGTTTTTAACCCCCGACGCAAAAAGAAGGTGTTATAAGTTTAACGTGCCTGTGTATCTGTGTGTCTGTGTGTCTGTCTGTGGCATCGTAGCTCCTAAACGAATGGACCGATTTTAATGCAGTTTTTTCGTCCAAAAGCTGACGTGATCGCGAGATAGTTCTTAGCTACGCTTTGTCAAAATCAGTTCAGCCATTTTTGAGATCTTGAACTTTGAAATGAAAAAAATCGGGGGTATTTCAACTTTTTTAAGTTGTAGATACCTAGGTATTTAAAATCTGAATGGCACAGAAATCAAAAGGGATCATCATATCCCCTTCTGGCAATTATCGCGGATGGACTAACGGCCCTGTCAAACGCTTCAATATTCAAAACGTGACAACACCGTGAAATCAGGACCTTATAATCTACTTTCATAAGCAATATCACTAAAATACGGCTAATATTATCATTGTAAGTCATTGTTATATATTATACAAATTATACCAGTCAAAGCTAACGATACTACAAGAGGTTTATTTTTCTTTATAGCTCATACCGCTATCGCTATCAGATTTTGATGTGTTCCTGGTCCTTTTTACAGATGCCGAGCTAACGCGTCCGAAGGAGCTCGCGCAACCTATTGAAATGGCTTTGGCATATGAAAGAGATGAATCAAAAGGCCCTGTTTATCCGACAACAATAAGTAATAAATCGTGTATTCTACTCATCCATAATATCCGAAACTGATAAATGCACACAGGAAGCTTCAGTTCCGTTCATTAGCCTAACATCGTAGACTCGGTCAGTGTTGCCATAATAAAATTTAACGGCTCAATAACGCAATGCACAGAATTTGGGATGTGCCGGTTTATTGGTCGTCGGTGTGTTTATAAAAGCAGTTATGACTGACTCCATTGATTTTAACATTTCTTAGTGCACTGGGAAATTAATTCCCATTTTTTGGGTTCGTAGCCAAAATGGCAAAAACGGAACCCTTATAGTTTCGTCATGTCCGTCTGTCCGTTTGTCACAGGCATTTTACTCGAAAACTATAAGGTGTATTTGAATATAATTTTGGGGATAGGTGTATTTTGTTAGCCGCTACATAGTTTTGTAATTAAAATGACAAAAAAAAATTTTTTAGGGGCGCACTCCATACATAAACTGAAAGTCATTTTTTTTTCTTTGTAAGCCCACGTGTGGCACATCAATCATCATCAATTTCAAAATAAATATAAGGTTTTTCAGCAATTTTTTTTGATTAAGTGAATGGAGTCAGAGATAATCGCCCCGAAAGTCACTAAAATTCTGTCCCCTCCCTCTAATTTTTGAACGGTGTATTTTAAAAATAGGAAAAAAATCACGGACATAGGGCTTATTAAATTCTTTTACCGAAAATTATTTTGAACAAGATCGGTTCCTTTGTTTTCGAGATATTGCTAAAAAACAGCCTTCCTTAAAGAAAAGGACGTAATTGCCGTATGATTTCTGTGACGATACGACTTTTTACGAACCCTTCGTTTTGCGTGGTCCGACACGCACTTGACCGGTTTTTATCTATTTGTTACTGTTAGTGAGGGGTGCGGGGCGAGGCATATAAATGATAAACGGGCGTCCCGTGCAGCTACGTGTATTCGACTAAACTCATACGGTCGCAGCCGCATTACTTAACCACTAACATTCCTCCACCCTTAGCCTAAAACTATTCTTTGTAGTTTACAATGTTGCGCTTCCTACGAGGTGGCGGTGGCTTAACCTCCGGGGATGCGACAGGCGACTCGAACTGATCATCGGTCTCACTGGCTGTCTCTGAATCCTCTGATGCGGGCTGTCCCTGATCATTGGCAGTCGAGCCGGGGATTAGGCTCACTGGTTCTTCTGTAGCCGTACACCCATCGTGTCCTAATGTTGACTGCTCTGGCATCAAGCTGGCTGACGGACTCGAGTCTACCACTCCCTCAGTGGTTGTCGTCATCTCTAGCGCTTCCGGTTGATGTGTAGTGAGTTCCTCGCATTCCTGATCCAGTGGCAAAACAACTCTAGGCATTTCTACCAGTGGTTGGTCCACACGAGAGCAGTTTGGTTGAACTACCAAATCATCCTGGTTCACTTCCTCCCTTCTTAGTTTTAAAAGTTGATTAGCATGTCTTTTGATTGTTTGGTTATAACACTTTAACTTTACTATAAACAAGCTTTGACCTAACTGGCTCATTATAGTTCCTTTGGCCCAATAGGTTTTCTGCGCACTGTACATTTTTACTAAAACGTCTTCATTCGCTTGAAATGTCACTGCGCGTTTGCCGCCGTAATATTTACACTGCGAAAACTGGTTATCTTTTACAACGCCTTCTAGTGCTGCGTCTGCCGATGCTGGGCGATGCACAGTTAAGGAGTCAAGTCTACTTCTTAATTGTCTACCGAAGAGAATCTCTGCAGGTGACTTGCCGGTCGTGCTGTGTACTGAATTTCTATATCGGAATAAAAACTCATGCATTTTGCAATTTAATGATTTCTGGTTTACCCCAGCCAAAATGAATGATTTTAACGCCCTTTTCACAATTTTCACATACGCCTCAACTTGCCCGTTACTAGCCGGATTGTAGGTGGGTGAGGTTAAATGAGTGATACCATTCCTCAAACAAAAATCCTCAAATTCCGCCGACACAAACGAAGTTCCGTTGTCCGTGCAAATGGTGTGGAATAACCCAAATCTCGACATTACCTCACATACTTTTTCTATCACTACCTTAGAACCATATCCATTTGACACGTCGAAACATTCCGGCCACTTGGAATATGCATCAATAACAATTAAGTACATCCTGTTGTTTAATGGGCCGAGAAAGTCTAAATGTACTCGGTAAAAAGACTGTGGCGGGTACCTCCAAGGCGTGAGAGGAGCGCGCGGGGGCGAAGGTCGCAACGAGGTGCAGACTTCACATGACGCAACAAAATTAACAATGTCCCCAGACATGCCCGGCCACCAAAACCGGCTTCGAGCCTCTGTTTTCATTTTATTTGAACCTAAATGACCTATATGCAGTTCATCTAAAATTTTGTTGCGGCAAATGGTGGGTATCACGACTTTATGGCCTCTTGTTAGGCATGAGTTTTCTACAGCTAACTGGTTTCTACATGCAATGTATGGCTTAAGACAATCACTAACTCGACTAGGCCAACCTTGCATAACATATTTGCTTACCAACGCAAGTACATTGTCTGCCAATGTCTGTTTACTTATTTCGTTAATAGTTATTAACTGCTCACTATCGTAAACAAAGTTAATATAAGTAGCATTGTCAACGGCCGGCTCATCGCAAACCGGTTCCTTATCAGTTACCGAGCGGCTCAAGTAGTCAGCTGCGTTATGGGCACTACTTACATACTCAATAGTGAAGTTGTAAGACATTAGGTAAATAGCGTATCGTTGCAACCTATTTGCCGTGACCTCCGGTATTCCTTTATGAGGATTAAATATCGACAATAACGGTTTGTGATCCGTCCTCAGTACAAAAGGAACCGAGCGGCCATACAAATACTGGTGATATTTGCGTACACCGTAAATTATTGCGGTCGCCTCCTTTTGTATTTGGCTATAGCTTCTTTCGGCCGAAGTGAGCGACCGGGATGCATACGATATTGGTCTCTCAGTACCATCAGCTTCAATTTGTGATAAAATACCGGCGATTCCCCATGGTGAGGCGTCAGTCGTGAGAATTAATTTTGCATCCGGATTAAAATGTGCTAGCGTTTCGTCGGAAATTAATTCTCGCTTAATAGTTAGTACTGCGAGGTCGTGTTCTTTATCCCAACGCCAAGGGATATTTTTTTTTAGTAGGTTATGTAAAGGACTCAAGATAGCTGACGCATTTCTGACAAAACTACGGTAATAGTTCACCATGCCGAGAAAAGATTTAAGTTCAGTAACATTTGTTGGAATTTTTGCGTTTGTTATTGCTTTTATCTTTTCTTGACACTTGTGAAGACCGTGCCGATCTATTTTATACCCTAAATACGACACTGAATCTTGAAACAATACGCATTTTTCTTTTTGCAGGACTAGTCCTGACTTCTCTAATCTGTCAAACACTTTATTTAGCCTCGTCATGTGCTCTGACTGATCTCGGCCGGTAACTAATATGTCATCTTGGAAAATCAATACTCCCTCCAAACCAGACAATATTTTGTCTAACGTTCGCTGAAAAATTGAAGCTGAACTTGCTAAACCGAATACGAGTCTTGTAAACATAAATAGCCCTTTTATTGTGTTAATTGTTGTCAACAACTGCGATGATTCACTCAACATCAGCTGATTGTATGCTTGCGACAAATCAAGTTTCGAAAATTGTTGACCACCGTGTAACTTCGCGAATAATTCTTCAATGCGCGGCAGTGGGTACTTTTCGATAACTAACTGCTTGTTTAAACTCACGGAGTAATCCGCGCACAGCCGTATGCTGCCATTATGTTTCAAAACTGGTACTACGGGGCTGGCGTAGTCTGAGGATGAGACTGGTAATAGAATTCCTAGTCCGACCAACCGGTCAATCTCATTTTCGACCTTGGCCCTCAGGGCAAACGGCACGGGCCGTGGTCTAAAGAATATAGGCTTCGCATCCGGTTTTAAATGTAAATCAATCAAAACTTCTTTACAGCAGCCTAGCCCGCCAGTGAAAAGCATGGGATACTCGCGTTCGGCTTTTTCTAAAAAATTTACTGTGTCGCATTTTTTTACTGATGCAATTTCCAAGTGAAACTGGGAAATAAAGTTCCTTCCTAGCAAACACGGACCATCACCACGGACCACGTGTACTAGCAGTGTGGCCGTCTGTCCGTCGTACGTAAAAGGCAAGTTGAGGGTACCTAAGGTCGGAATGTTGCTACCATTATACCCTTGCAAAAGTACATGGCTCTGACACAACACATTGTTACGGAAGTGCAAGTTATAAATTTTATCTGGAATAATGGTAACCGAGGACCCGGTATCCACTTCAAACGATAAATTAATTTCTCCGACTTGCATTTGTACCTGCATTGGTTCTCCGCGAGATGAGCGAATATTAAATATGACACGCTTACCATCATCGCCAACATCAGCATCAACATCACAATCGATATAATTCTGACGAAACACTTTCTTCCCAGGGCATACGCGACGAAGGTGGCCTTTCTTCCCACATTTCCCACATTTGTACCGTGAAAACTTGCACGAAGCTGCCTCATGGCCTTGATAGCCGCAAGCTGCACATACCACCTGAGGCTGTTGCGTTGCGTTATTGCTTTCGCTATAGCTAGGCCTTCCGTTTCGCGGTGTAGACGCCATTTTATACACTGGCATTTCTGGACACGGCAGCGTGTTCATTGCCATTGGTGACGCCTGCGCAGCGCCCTGGCGAGCACACTGAGTCCTCTCTGCTATCTCCACTGCTTTGGTGATAGTGAGTTCCTCCAGGTCCATGGTGAAAAGCTTCTCCCGTTCGGGACCGGCTGTCATCCCGAGTACAAAGCGATCCCGTAGCGTTTCATCTAGGGTCGTGGCAGCGAAGCCGCAGTCGACAGCTAATCCTCGAATGCGCGCTGCCCACTCTGCCATTTTTTCAGTAGGTTTTTGAGTCGATGAGTAGAACCTGTAGCGCTCCGCAAACCCGCACTTTGCTGTTTTTAAATGACCATCTAGCAGCTTTACGAGTTCGTCATATTCTATGGTTCCCACTTGCTTGGGTAATGCTAAATCTCTTAGCAGTTTGTACGAACTCTCGGTCAAACTACTTAGTAAAATAGCCCGACGCTTACATTTTGCTTTGTCATCCGTATCGAGTATATCGTTGGCCAAAAACCATTGTTCTAAGCGCTCCTTGAAAACTGACCAATCCTGCACTTCATGGTTAAACATGGTTAACGAACCGATCGACACTTTAGCCATGATCACTTTTGTTTTATGCACGCGTAATGAATAAAAGGTACGGCCCAGTCGCCACTGTTAGTGAGGGGTGCGGGGCGAGGCATATAAATGATAAACGGGCGTCCCGTGCAGCTACGTGTATTCGACTAAACTCATACGGTCGCAGCCGCATTACTTAACCACTAACAGTTACATTGACTAGGTGTTCTGTGAGCTGTCGCAAGTCTGTCTTATTAAAAAAAATGAAAATTCAACCTGCTGCTCACAAAGCTACACCAGAATCGGTTGAGAAATGCGAGAGAACAACAGCCGGACATCTGGACATCCGGAGATTCGAAAGAATGTTGGCCTAAGCTGACACGGTGGACTTCGTTCACTTCGCTCGCTCTCTCAAATAGAATTATTTTTAATACATAATCTACCCAACAAAGTTTACCAACAATACCGTTTTTCGTTTTTCTATTTTCCTCAAGTTCTGGAACGCTCCTCCAATGACTTCCCATGGATGCCAGGGGATCCCGTAGGAATCCTCTGGGGGAGGATGATATACATTATGTATGTATGTTTGCGTTTTGCAATCTAGATTCATGAAACATTCATAAAAACAATAACAATGCAGTAACAAAGAGAGTTTATTTATTTAATAACTTTTCTCAAACTTGCAATGAAATGTTGTCAATACGTGCGTTATAACAGCCTTCAAAGTATCACATTTCGAGCGGAACAAGTCGAGAAAACTGTAAAGGAATTTCATACAAAATTGAAGGCCTAGACCGGGAAGTATTTTTTTTTAAATTTTAATGTAAGGATGGCGTCTGAGTTCATAAACAGGATAAACAGCTGAATTATATTTTTTAATTTTTTTCTAGTGGCTGAATGGTTATCGGACCAAAAATAGTTAGGCCTCTCACAGACTGCGCGGCAGTGTGATGTAGATCTTAATGCCTATTATACACGAACTGATATTAACAATACAAATTGGTATGATTCAATGTGTTCATGAATTTCAAATATTGTCTATACGTAAGTCGCCAGAGACCATAGACAATATTTAAAATCCTCTGCATTTATTTATTTATTATAGAAATTAAGATTCTTATTATCAGGTTGTGTATAATGGCCCTAATAGGGTCTATCCGAACACTATACACGCGAAATACGGACGAATTCCGTAAAAAAAAAACATTATGGAGGGATTGGAGGGTAAATAATAGTACATTACTGCAGACGCCGGGAAAGAAGGGCTTGCCGGGTGAGTAGGTATAGACGGCCGACCGTAGGGAGGCCGGATAGTGATACGAAGCCGGCAAGCCCTTTTCACGGCCAGGCATTTATAGTGCTTTTCTCAAACATATGCAATGAAATAAAACAATACACCACTCAAAATAGTACATTCATTTTCCCTCCAATCCTCCATACTTGTTGTTTTTTTTTACGAAAGGCGTCCGTATTTTGCGTGTGTAGAGTTCGAATAGACCCTATTAGGGCCATTATACATAACCTTCTAGATAATGAATAAAATAAACAGGATTTTAAATATTGTCTATTAATTTCTATAATGAATAAAATAAAGAGGATTTTAAATATTGTCTATGGTCTCTGGTGACTTACGTACATAGATAATATTTTAAATTTATTCATCAAGACATTGAATCATACAGGTTTGTATTCTTAATAAAGGTTCGTGTGTAATAGGCATTAACGCGGATATTTTTGGTCCGATAACCATTCTGCCACTAGAAAAAATAAAAAATAATAATTCAGCTGTTTAGCCTGTAGATGAACACAGACGCCATGTTAACATTAAAATAAAATAAAATTACTTCCCGGCCTAGGCCTTCAATTTTGTATGAAATTGCTTACCAGTTCTCTCGAGTAGTTCCGCCCGAAACGTGATACTTTGAAGCCTGTTATAACGCACGTAAGGACGACATTTCATTGCATGTTTGAGAAAAGTACATAAATACTATTTTGAGTGGTGCATTTTTTTATTTCATTGCATTTTTTTAAGAAAAGGACTAAACATGCCTGGCCGTGAAAAGGGCTTGCCAGCTTCGTATCACTATCCGGCCTGCCTCCGGTCGACCGTCTATACTTACTCACCCGGCAAGAACTCTTCTTTCCCGGCGTCTGCAGTAATGTACTATTAAACGTCACTTAATTTACGAGTTCAACGAAATATTAGCATAAAATATCGATTTTGCTCCTAAGTAATATGTGCAAATATGGTAAAAAATTAGCATATTCGAATTAACAGGCGTTAGAAAATAAGCGAATTACTTACACAATAATTCTCGCTCAAATGCGCTTCGTCAAATCCACGAACACTATCAAGCAAATCGCAGCTCTATTGACATAGAACTAGGGCATGCGGAATTATACGGAAATCTCCAATGTCATTAGACGCAATTCCGTATTAGGCTGACGTTATTAGCTTATCAGGGTATGAAATTGATTAGAGGCACGATCGTTAATCGCAGTAGTAAATAATAATTTACAAAAAATATTTCTGGTACAAAGAGTACCAGATTATCATGATTTTAGATTATTATATTTGATTTGTACGAGTTTGAATTACCTATGCTTAGATTCTTATTACAGTTCTGTGTGTAAGTATTTATGTAACAATGTAATCAAATCTTGCAAGTCAATTTTCAGCCACTTCCATTAGTCGTACTGATTTAAAACCTTGCAAGTATCAATATTGGCAGAGTGCAAAGCGGGTGGAGGGGGTAGTCTAAACGATCACAGCGCTCGCTACGGCTAAAATTGTCATTTTTGTCGCTGACTTGAGCTGTCACGAGTAGGCTCATTTCTCACTGAAAACAACAATTTTAATATTATTGGCAATATTGTTACTGACTACCATTGTCCAAAATTATAAAAAATATAGTAAAATAACACAAGATTTCATTAATATTTTTCACAATATTTACTTACTTCGTGTTTGACAGCGGTGACAATATTGTCCATAATGGCCGCATGTCACGTAGCGCTGTCGTCGCGCTCGGTCCCAATAGTGACAGTAATAGGTATTGAGTAAAGATATCTTCGTTAATCAAATAGGGTTACTCGAAAATCCTTAACTCTGTAGGCCATGCCTGTAGGTACAACCTGTAGGGATTTATGAAATCATTAAAATGTCTCAATTAACAAAATTTAATTAAATAAATAAAATTCTTCGAAGAAATATTGAGACTCTGAAAAGCGAAACGCAAGAAGATGAGGTTTCAATTATTTAAATTGAGGCATTAAAACTTCAAAGTGAAGCCTACAGGGCTTTAAAGGTCTGTTAATCGTCTCTAGCTATAGACTGAGGACTCTATTGTACTCAAAAGCTTGGTTACTATACAGACCGCTCCATAACTAGCTATGCGATCTATTGCATATTACTGGGGTTAATAGGAGACATTATGGTCAAAAACAAGGAACGCATAAGAAAAGCGGAGCAAAAACTGAGCACCCACACAATGGACAAATGCAACCCACGATGCCACAGGCGTCAATATCCTGGGGGTATTGACTTGCCTGAAAAAGAGGAGCTTGGAGAATGGTGGCGCAGAACTGCGCTCCTGGTCGTCACTACCGTCAGCCTTGAGTCTGAGTCTGACAGCGTCCTAAAGCAATACTTGGGAGGTGGCAGACGGATCCCCGGCTCCTTTAGGGTGAGTATCCGTGAGCGAGTCCTTTGGTGTTTTTTGGGTTTCGTACCTCGAAAGGAAAAAACGGAACCCTTATAGGATCACTTTGTTGTCCGTCTGTCTGTCTGTCTGTTTGTCTGTCTGTCTGTCAATACACTTTAACTCGGGAACGCGTGGAGGTATCAAGTTCAAATTTAAAGCATACACTCAGGTCTACAGTCCCTTGAAGCTGTGAAAAAAATCATACTTCTAAGTAAACGTACAAAAAAGATACCGGCCGTTTATGCCACAAAAAACGAAAATGTATAGGGTATTCAGTTGTCCTAGAAAAATGAAATTTGGCAAGTAAGAACCCTCGGTGGGCGAGTCCGACTCGCACTTGTCCGGTTTTTTTCCTCACACTCACCCTTACGAGGCAATCGGGATAGCGTTTAGATGACGAGGAGATGGAATCGCTTTGACCAAGTTGTAACGATGGGAAGAATTTTGTGTTATTTTATGTAATGCATGTTCCAAAATGTTAAAATATCTACCTAATGAGCTTACATGTCCAAATCTGATACACAGTATATAGGTAGAAAAATCTAGCTACAGATTCAAATAAATACAAAATGAACCGACACTAAAAATAAAAGGTCCTGAATGTGCTCTTTAAGCACCGTTTAAGTTCAAAAGCTTTTAATTTGAGTGATCCAAATGCAATGGAATATCGCGAAGTGCGCTTAAGACTGGGAAGCGGTAGATTTTTCAGAAATGGAGAATTTTATATCTATTATATAAAAACCGGCCAAGTGCATGTCGAAACACGCACAACGAAGGGTTCCGTGCCTATTAAAAAGATAGTATCGTCACAGAAATCTTAAGGCACTAACGTCCTTTTGCCTGTGACATACGGCCAGACGGACAGACGCGTAGGTACATGACGAAACTATAAGGGTTTCGTTTTGCCCTTTTAAAGATTTTTTTCAATTGAATGCTCGTCGCACTTTTTGCTTTGCCGCCGTGGAAATATTCCTCGCTTTTTGGTCGAAAATAGAATTTATTTTTCACGGTTTTCTTTATCCGTTCCGGCTCAATGTAACTAAAATTTGAAATTCTCACTGTAGGATGGATATTTTGTTCTATTCTACTATTGCAAGTGGCGGCCTCTAAGAACTTGGATAAGAGACTTTGATCTACATATTATGTATGTATGTTTGTTAACATACTTATGTTAATGTTTAAAATAACTTGATGATAGTATTTCTTATAGGGGAAAGTGTGGAGCATTCGTACCATTTTTAATCTGGGATGTGTAAAAAGAAAACTGTTACCTATATCAAGATGAAATGAACCATTGCTGGATAAACAGCTATTTATCTGGCTCTAATATTGGTGTAGTTTTTTTATTATTAGTGTTAGGAAACTGATTATTTAAGAAGAGGCGGAGTGCATTCGTACAGTACAGCTAAACATATATATTTAGAACTGTACGAAAGCATCCGAAACAAAATTATTCGAAAATTTAATGGAAATAACATCCCATACCCCAAAGTTGTAGATCGGGACATAATCTCGGGTATTTCATAGTTATCTATTTTATTTACAAACATGTATGTAGTCTGCAAAACCTTTTTCAAAATATTAACTTAGCTACTCAGAAAAACGTTGTTTCTAATATTCTGTACCATCCGCATGTTCTCACTAATGCAATATGTCATCTGAAAGCAATTTGCTTCGCAGCGTGTGGTCCGTCTCTCATTACCTAACTATGACCGGGTTGCTTGAGAAAACTTTTGAAAAAGAAACCATTCAAACTTCTGCTTTAAGGTGAAGAATTATGATAGCTTTTACGATAAACAATAGTATTCTTTCTCACGTTTTAATATAAATATAAAGAGGGAAACTTGGAAAAGGTCCGCTTTCTTTAAAGTGACTTATAAGGTATACAAACAATAATGTTTTAATTAAGATAGCAGTGTATACATAATATGAGTAGGTACTAATAAAATTGAGCATTTACATGTAACACAACATCGGACATTCTCCGTTTTAGGGTTCCGGACCTAAAAGGTAAAAACGGAACCCTTATGGTGCGACTCCGTCCGTCTGTCTGTCTGTCACAAAGTCAAATATCTCAGGAACTACTAATGCTATCGATTTGAAATTTGGAATAGTTGTAAACAAAGCTAATCCTCGTGTATGGAAAATGAAAAATTTTAATATATATTTTTAATTTGTATAAAAAAGGGCGGATAAGAGGGGGGGCAAAAATTCAAAATCTAGTTAGTAGGCCAAGTGGGGTATCATATGAAAGGGCTTGAATTGTACATTCTAAAACAGTTTTTCTTTTTTTTTCTACAATGGTAATATTTTGATTTATAAAGAAAAATGTTGAAAAAAATACCATTCCCCCCCTTATCTCCGAAGTTAACCAAGCGAAAAATTTGAAAATAATATATATGATTAATATTAACGTGAATATTACCGGAAAAGTATAACGAGACCTCTATCTAGCGTATTTTTTTTTATTCTTCAAAAATCATATGTTAATTTTGTTTGTAAGGTGCAGCGGGGCAATCTCAACTGCGGGAAATTTCAACTAATCGAAATATCTTCCGTGTTTTACATCATTTATTGCAGTGCCATCTATGTCCGGATAGCGGAAAAGCGCTTTCAATATTTCACGATAGATGGCGTCGATAGAACGAATGCTCTGTGATCTACGCGGCCATGTTGTTTTCGATGAAATTTACTGTGTGCACGTGCGAGTTGGCTCCTCAAATTTTCTTCAAAAATAGTGGTTTTTAATGTGTTTTGACAAGTTTTGCAAAGGTGAGTCGCATATTTATAACCTATTTCATGTTCGTATGTTACTTATTTATGATATAGTTTATGTTTTAATCGTATTTTGGCGACAGTTAAAATAACCCCACTAAAATTGAGATGTCGGCAAATTTCGACTATTTGGTAGTTGAAATTACCCCACCATATTTTATATGAAAATGAACAAATACTAGTGATGTGCATGATTCGAGGTTTTTATCGATGTAAATTCGTCGTTTAAATAAACGCTTCAAATGGTTACTTGAACGAGTTGGTTACATTTGAGTGCAAAAAATACTGAGCCAAAAAAATAAGAGATACTGTGTAGAATGAAAATATCAATATTTTCGATAATGTAATGAATAATGATACAATTTATGAGTTTATTAAGTATTAAAACGTCTATTTATAACACAATACAATTATTTTTTCGAACAAAATCATGGGATTAACATGTCAAATTTTGCAATCAATTATACTTTGATAGTAATGTAAGTTATGTTTTTTTTATCGCAGATGGTTCGCCATTATCAAAAAAAGACCGAAAAGTCTTACACAATGGCAGAACTGCAGCAAGCTGTGCAAGATGTAAAAAATAAAAATATGACGACTTATCAAGCTGCAGAAATATATGATATACCGAGATCAACTATTTTGAGCAGAGTTTACAGCAGTGTTATGAATGACAAGGTTGGGAGACCTATTGTTCTCGGAGAAAAAGTAGAAAAGACCATCGCAGACTGCTTACACATTATGGAAAAACATGGTTTCCCGTTAACTCGAAAAGAAGTGGCAGTTCTGGTGTCTCAATTTGTGAGCCGAAATGGAACTAACACTCCATTTAAAAATGATATTCCAGGCAAAGATTGGCTTCAGGCATTCCAAAAAAGGAACGGCCTTTCAATAAAAAAGCCTCAATCAGTTGAGATAGCTAGACGAAAGGCCTGTGATCCTTATATTGTCTATAGTTATTTCGATTTATTAGAAAGTGTGTTAACAGAACTGGGATTGAGAGATAAACCAGAACAAATTTATAACTTAGATGAAACCAGTATATGCAGTGATCCCGTCAAAGGTAAAGTGATCGGTAAAAAAGGATACCGCTCTACTAGGACTACTAGTGGTCCCGGAAGAAATAATACCACGGTTTTGTTGGCGACGAATGCTTGTGGAAAAAAGGTTCCACCGTTAATAATTTTTCAGGGCAAACATCTTTGGACTGAATGGATGTTTAAAAATGAGAACATTGAAACTGCCTATGCGGTTAGCGAAAAAGGCTGGATGCAAACCAGTATATTTGAAAAATACCTCAAATCAGTATTTGTTCCTGCGCTGGGAGATGAAAGGCCAGTATTGCTAATATACGATGGTCACGCTTCGCACGTTGACTTGAATGTGATTCAATATGCGTCCTCTGAAGGAATTACAATTTTAAAACTCCCTCCGCACTCATCGGACGTTTTGCAACCTTTGGATTGCAGTACCATGAAACCGCTTAAAGACCGCTGGGAAGACGAAATAATACAATGGCAGAGACTTCATATCGGTGCGAAGTTACCAAAATCTGAATTTGCCAGGATTTTAACTAGAATATGGGATAATCTGGATCAGGTTATCTTACAAAATGGATTTCGCAAAACTGGAATCTATCCATTAAATCGAAATGCCATCCGAGAGGATATTTTCGACCCTTTGATATTGCAAAAATGGAAGAATCCTCGGCCCGATATCCAAGCAAACAACCTGCCAGCAACAACAGATGTTGAAGAACACCAAAAAAAAACAGAAGAACATACGGAGAATGTCATGCATGTTTTACAATCGATTCCTACTTTATTTACAACTGCACTAAAAACAATTAACGAACAAATCACCAACGGCGGAGCAATCCAGAAAATTAACGAGAAGCCAAGTTCTTTAGGACTTTCAGATATTACCTTCGATCAGAAGAAAGCATGTCGTAGTGAAGGCGAGATTCTAAAAGCTCTTATCAGAGTAAACACCACTTCTAAGCTGCCACTACCTAAAAAAAAATACGTAAACAAATTATCAGATTTAAACATTTTAGATTGCAAGATAGTTAAACCTGCAAACAACAGCAAAAACATCCAGCCCGTTGTTTCATTTGAGGAACTATTGCTTAAAACTATATCTAAAAGCGATCTCCCTAAAACTCAAAAAAAGCGTGTTACTAACAGCAACGCCGAAGTTTTGACATACAAAGACGTAATAGATCGAATGAAAAAAGAAAAAGAAGAGAAAGAGAAGAAACTCATAGAAAAAGAAACCAGGAAAAAGCTAAGTGAATTAAAGAAAAATGAAAGAAAAACCATCTCGAACAAGAACAAAAAACTAAATAAAAGAGAAAAAGAACAGGTAGACCAAAAACCTAAAGTAATCAAAAAGACACGTCAAAGAAAAGTCTCCAAGCAACAGGACTACGAACTAGACAGTGATTCGTCTTGTTCCTATATATCTCTTAGTGAGACAGAAATGGAAGATAATATGCAAAGCTTTTATGAACGGATGATCTGTGACCAAAGCTCTGAAGCAGAACATGAGGATAATGTGCTTGATATGGATATGGACTTCGAAAAACCCACAGTTTGTTCCATTTCTACAGATGTTGGCGCAAGTACATCCAAAGGAAACTCAAACCCTAAACAAACTCCAAAGAGGAAGTTCATTTTGGATATAGATTTGGATATACCTGAACCTGAAAATAAAAAAAAACGTGTAACTTTAAGCACCACCGAAGTTTTAACAAACGCAGACGTAATTGGTCAAATGAAAAAAGAAAAAGAAGAGAAGAAATTAATAGATACTAAAAATAAAAACAAACTGAAAGAGATTAAGAAAAATGAAAGAAAGAACATCTCGAATGACAAAAAACAAAATAAAAGAGAAAAAGAACGGGTAGACAAAGAGTCAAAAGTTATGAAAAAGACACGTCAAAATAAAGTCTCCAAGCAACAGGAGTATGAAGTACACGCTGATCCTCCTTGTTCATATGTATCTCTTAGTGAGACAGAAATGGAAAATAAAATGCAAAACGTTTCCGAACGCATAATACATGACCAAAACCTTGCAGCAGAATATGAGGATAATCTTGTTGATTTGGATATTGATTTCGAAAAACCAACAGTTTGTTCCACTTCTACAGATGTTGGCGCTAGTACAACTAGAGAAAAGCCAACACGTTACTCTAAACAAACTCCAAAAGAAGGAAAATTCATTTTGGCCAAATTTTGTTCCTCTAAGGGAAAGAAAACATTTCAATATGTGTGCATGATAGAAAATGTGATACAAGGCAAAATTGTGGTGCAAGGATTTCATTCTTTAAATAAAAGTAAAAACATCTTCCGTATTATTGAAAATGACCACTCAATTATTGACGCAGATGAGATAATTGATTATCTTCCCGACCCTGAAGTGAAAGACTTCGATTATATATTTCTAAAAGATATTGATATTAGAGAATTTAAATAAGAGTACTAAAATTGATCTCAAAATGCCAAGTAGGTTTATGAAAATAATTAAGTGCTATTTCGATTGTTGATTATTAAACATTTTGTTTTAGTAAAAGTTTTTCATAATTTTTGATTTAGAAAGAGCTTTTGTTTTGTTTGCTTTGATTACTTTTTATAGTTTCTAAATATATATTCCGTCCTAAGACCAATGACTTAAGATAGAGAATTTAAATAAGACTACTAAAATTGATCTCAAAATGCCAAGTAAGTAGGTATACGAAAATAATTAAGTGCTATTTCGACTGTTGATTATTAAACATTTTGTTTTAGCATAAGTTTTTGATAATTTTTGATTTAGAAAGAGATTTTGTTTTGTTTGCTTTGATTACTTTTTATAGTTTCTAAATATATATTCCGTCCTAAGACCAATGACTTAAGATAGAGAATTTAAATAAGACTACTAAAATGGATCTCAAAATGCCAATTAAGTAGGTATACGAAAATAATTAAGTGCTATTTCGACTGTTGATTATTAAACATTTTGTTTTAGTAAAAAGTTTTTCATAATTTTTGATTTAGAAAGAGCTTTTGTTTTGTTTGCTTTGATTACTTTTTATAGTTTCTAAATATATATTCCGTCCTAAGACCAATGACTTAAGATAGAGAATTTAAATAAGACTACTAAAATTGATCTCAAAATGCCAAGTAAGTAGGTATACGAAAACGATTAAGTGCTATTTCGACTGTTGATTATTAAACATTTTGTTTTAGCATAAGTTTTTGATAATTTTTGTTTTAGAAAGAGCTTTCGTTTTTTTTGCTTTGATGATTTTTTATTGTTTCTAAAGATATTCCGTCCTAAGACCAGACTGTAGATTAAGACTGATGTTTTATGCCTAAGACTTTTGTTGTGCCTGTATTAGAATTGTACGGATTTAAAATACAAATTCAATCTCTCATGTTTTTTTTTAATAGGTATTACATTTTTCTGACAGACTTCGTTTTGTTTTTATTATGTTTTAAAATGGTAAAAAAATACAATAATTCAATTGGAACAAAATTATTTATAGACCTGTAGACACATCTATCGACTTATATTTAATATCATGAGTCCCATCACTATTTACTATGGAGAGCAGTTGAAATTACCCCGCTAAAATCTTGTAAGCCTTTTTTTGCAAAAATTAACCTTGCTGCATAAATAAAAGGGTCCAATTTAGATTGCTGGTCCCATGAATAAGCTCAGGAGCTCAGTTTTAGCAGTGTAAGTTCACTGTAACGGAACTTACTATCGATAGTTGCAATTGCCCCTCAGCGGGGGAAATACGACTAATTTTGCCTTTTTATATAAAAAACACATTTTAAGGTATATAGAGTCAATATTTTTGGATATGGGTTCGAAAAAATGAAACCTCAGTTACTAATTTACTGCATGAATGCAATCAATTGTCAGTAAAAGTACTGTAGATGGTATTTTTCAGTACTCAAAGTTGTACTTTATAACTAACTAGTCGAAATTGCCCCGCTGCACCTTAATTTAATACTTCTGTGTTTAATTTTTTTCCTTCAAATTCCTATGAAAGTGTTCTGAAAGTACCTTCTAGCAAATAATAAAAGAATTGTCGAAATTAATTTACTTGATAAAGAATTATCGCTGAAAAACCAACATACAGGGAAATGTATTAACGTACCACGGTAGAACCCTATCGCAATAAGGTGACATACCACTCGAGTTTGAGTGACGGCGGCCTGTCAATTGCGACAGGGTTCTACGGTGGTACGTGAATACATTTCCCTTACTGTACATACCGAGTTCCTTGGTCGCGCAAGTTAGTAACAAAATGCACCGATAAATGGCGCTGTAGGTACTGATGACTTAACTACACTATGCGTTGTTAAGATTTTTCCAAAATGAATGGGTGGGACAAGACGGGTGTGTTGTATGATATTTCGTACGGAACCCTCGGTGCGCGAATCAGACTCGCACTTGACCGGTTTTTTTTTTTAAATTTGGCGAACTGAG
Source organism: Epinotia nisella (assembly GCA_932294315.1). Lineage (NCBI taxonomy): Eukaryota > Metazoa > Arthropoda > Insecta > Lepidoptera > Tortricidae > Epinotia > Epinotia nisella. Next base: position 11,272,872 of record OW028675.1, on the reverse strand, counting down.
CAACGAAGAGAGCCAAGCATAGAGCCAAACAACGTTACGATCATTTTCAGATCATTCTAGCGAACGTTATAGTAAATTGTGTGCTGGTGGTGTGAGCGGAGGGGAATCTCGGCTCGCCAAAAAGCTCGAAGCAGATTTACTGTCGTTTTGCTAGAATGCTCGCTAGAAAGCTTGCTACAATGCGTGCTAAAACGCTCCTGTTTATTTTGGGAGCTTTGGGAGATAATGTAACATTCGCTAGACTGCATTCGTACCGCCCCGCTGCGACGAATCTTGAGCCTATTCAAATGAGCACTCATTTACATTTAAAATGCAAGCGAAAAAATGTGTACTAACTTGTCTAAAAAATTGACACTGGCAGCTTATCGATACCGCACCGACTCCGTGCCCAGTAACCAGCATAAACTGAGCAGAAAATTAGTTATGGATATCAAATCCACGCAGTACAAACATACCTTAGCCTTGCACAAAGCAGGAGTTCCATTACCCACGCACAACGTACCTATGACATTTGAATTTGAATCTCGACGTCTCGCTTCCTCTCGCGCAAAGTTTAACGTCGGAAATTGGGATCCAATTATTAGTGCCAAATTGCGGCCCGATGTTTACACCCCTCAGGTTACTTTTCCACCAGGTTTAAGGTAAGTTTTCTCGCCATACATATAATTCTGCCAACCTGAGGGGTGATCATGTAACTTTTCGAACGCACGTAAGGACAACTCAACTGTCATTTTCCCATACACAAAGTGACATTTAAATCTGACCCGACGCGCGTACAATGCGTTACATGATCGACTAGCAGAGCTAAAGCTACGTTATAGGCGTATAGAGACGCAACATCTAAATCTTGGTGGAAATGCAGCGTTAGGAAGTTTTTAACACTCACACGACCTTTCATCTAGATATAACCTGCTAAATATAATAAAATAGAATGTCTTTATTTCGGGTGATAGTCCTATGATGTGTTAGTGACAATGATAACATATCAAACGAGCGAGCGAAGCGAACGAAGTTCTATGCTTCAGCTTGGGCCGAAAATCGTTTGTCCGATGTCCGGTGTCCCGCGCTGTCCCGCTTTCTCGAACGATTCTCGTGAAATTTTGTGCACGAGGTAGCAGGTTTGTTAATATATAATTTTATTATCGAGTCACTTATTCGAAATACATTTTTTTTGAATACAGGCTTGCATGTTTTACAGCTCAAAAAGCACTAGTGCTATTAGATTAGAAATTATATGGTAATGGTGCTTTGACATATTTGACTGCCAAAGCAAAAGTAAAACACAAGTATAGCTTTTCCCCCAATTTATATCGTCGTGATCATGATTACCACGCCAGACACGATCGGTAGTTTTGACGAAATTCTCTTTAGTCAAACCCTGTTATTGATTATTGGCGCTTTCAGCGCTTATAGTATTAAGACTGGGTAAGGACGTGTCCTTGCATACACAGCCGTGAATTTACGTAACGTGAGTCAATTATTTTACTCGATGAGGATGAATGTTCTGGAATGGCAACTTCACACTGGTAAATGTAGAGTGAAAATGAGAGTAAACAAGATGCGCCCAACGATCCAGTAAGGTTGCGTCACAGTCGTTGGGGCAGAAATCGGTCAGGACTTCTGCCCCAGCATCATCAATGTTGCGTTGCGGGAGTAAGCTGGATGGGATAATGCTACCTTTACACAAACGCTTTTTTTTCTAATCGCAACACTTCCCAAGCGCAATTTTTCACAACAGGAATACATCACATATGTTTTTCTTCGCAGTCCTAACTTTGACACAAAAGCTATTTTTTCTTATTTGCAATTGTGCACAAACGCAATTTACTACATTTGTTAATCCAAGTAAAAACGAATATGAGGTCTGTGAAGCATAACGAATGTGGTAAATTGCCGTTGTGAAGAAATGCGAACCTGGCGAAAAGCTTCTGAATTAGCGGCGATCGTTGTTGGATGCTTATTTAGCCAAATAAATGATGATTAACTGTAAGGTGATTTTTTGAAGAATTAACCTTTGACCTATATTCATCTCTTAATTGATGATGATTATTAACTTAATGTTGTTATCGATAGTATGATCTTTGACATAATATTAAATTTAAAACTGGAAGGAAAGTAAAATTGAACAAAGGATGGGACCCACCTGGAACACTTCGAGTTTAACAGGGGTACAACCTTGTCATGTCGTCGCTGATACATCGACTGGTTATTAATTTGTACAGTCGATGGACAATTCACGTCATGACAAGGCAATCCCTCGAAGTGCCTGAGGCTCTCAACCAATTACAAATTCTTCTTCAGCGTGTATGATACGCCTCTCCAATTTTCTTCCAGCCCGATTTGCCGTAGCTCGCCCCCAGTCTGGCCCTGCGATTGTATCGCAGAACTAAACTACGCGACTCCGTATTGCTCCACCATGTAGCGATCCTTACTCGAAATTAGCGAGTATTTTCCTTGGAGGCCTGTTTGGAAATACCTAATTGGGAACGCCGCGTTCCAATCACTGTCACTCACAGTACGTTGCCGACACGCACACTCTGGGATTTACTCTTAATTAACGTCCCACACTGCATTTAGTTAGGCTTTCATTGAACCTTATTCACCGATGTTATTTAGATCAAAACCCTCAAGGATCAAGATGGCTGCTCGTGGGGAAAATTATCGAAAAATATCGATGGTTAAGTAATAATATGATTTTAATTCCTAGAAGGTACGTTACTTATTCAATTCAGAGGAGGATTAAATCTTATTGCTAAAAAGCTTCCCTACTCTACCTGCGGAAATCAGTGACATCAAACATATGTACTGGGTAAGTTGGAGTCAGTATAAGTTAGTTTTCTCCAAAAGCTGTTTAGCTTTGCGTTTTACAAACGCAGAGTAGGTACTCATCAATTGAATGAATGAGAATTTTTAGACTTTTGTTATCTGGGTCGTTCTTCTTTTTTACCGACAATGAACCGAGGTTTTTCTGTTTTTTTGGTTTTTGAACTATCGAAAATTGTGGTTTTGAAGTGCGATTTAAAAAAAATGCATAGGTTTCTTCATTAGAACTAATTAAAGTTTCCTTTCTGGCCAATATAAATATTTATTTACGGTTGGTTTCTAAAAAAAAACATGTGACAAAGTGGACTCTTTCAGTGGGGACCACATTTTGGTTTACCACTCTGTCACGGCATTCTACTAAAAGAAAACATTTAAAAAAATGCTAGTTAGAGAAAGTGAAATACTAATATATCACTAATTAATAAAATAATATGGACGTTCATTCGAACATTATAAAACCGTAAACATCATTACTCAAATGAGATGCTGTAATAAGACGAAGGACAGGCTATTGTCGGTCGAAAAGAAGAACGACCCATCTATCAAATTCAAAATTCAAAATATTTATTTTCGGATTTCCATATCCTTGGTTAGTAACAATAAAACACTTAATAATAGTACATTACAGTATAGTGCTTTTCTCAAACATATGCAATAAAATAAAACATACCACTCAAAAAACTAATTTAATAATGCGGTAATCACAAAAACACAGCAGTCAAGAAATATAATTCAGCTGTTTAGCCTGTTCATGAACACAGACGCCATATTTACATTAAAATTTATAAAATAAACACTTCTCGGCCTAGGAGAGTTGATTTGCTCGAAACGAGATACTTTGAAGCCTTATAACGCATGTAATGACGACATTTCATTGCATGTTTGAGAAAACTAATGTTAGTGTATCGATACTCAAAAAATGGTAACAGATTACTGCGTACATTTATTTCTTTGTTATATTGTTAAAAATGACATGTATTTTAATAAAAATGCTACTGATGCACCAGTTCGGTTCGTTCCCTATCTTTCCTAAAAATCTGAAACTTCAATACGTAATAAATTCATTTCAGACCTTTCCTATATCACGTATTCAATCGTGAGCATGTTACATGACACTGTTCGTGACCAAATCGACATCCTTTTAGCCAATTAGGAATCGTAATCTATCATCAATCGCTCTAAATGCGGATATTGCCGGCGACATTCCACCCGCAATTGATAGATAACGTCGCTAATCGCACATACTATCTCTAGATAATTAATAACACTGAGATCCTTTGGCCTATGATATACAACATCTTCGTTTACATGTTTATGCCTCTACCATGATTTCTGACATACCTAGTATTTGGTGTTATTCTAAAAATTCAAATGTTTTAATGAATTATGAGATATTGAAGAATTACGGTACCCTATTGACGGAATGAGGCATTTTTTGCGGAAATCTATAAATAAATGAATAAATTTTACAACACACTTGTTACCTACATGATATGGGGTAGGTATATCCATCAGAATCCAAACTAGGCTAAGCCTGTATCTTGGCAACCTGCGAGTCTTGGAAATCTGTTGGCGCGAGTGCGAAGTGCGAGAATCTATGATAAGATATTAATGTATTTTCACAGACTCACTGAGCATTTTTCTTCTTTGTTTTCACAATCTTAGCAGAGTGGTCTTGGTCGTCACATCAAGTGTGGTGGCAAGCTTCACAATTCGTCGCAATTCCTCCTATACTGCCCCGCTACTCTGTAACTTGTTTTAAGCTGACCTTTCCGTTCACCCACAAATATATCTTAACACCTCGATTTTTAGTATTTAACTATTGTCTTTTAGTAACTTTTTAATAACTCGCGAACCTGTCTTTTTTTATTTATAAAAATTGGCTCGACAAAAAATATTTATATAATTAACGAACCTGCTCACACAATTTCACGAGAATCGGTTGAGAAATACGACCTGTAGAGGAGAACAGCGGGACAGAAACCGGACACTGGACGCCGGACAGACAAACTTCGCTTCGCTCTCGCTCGTTCGACTAAGCGTAGGTAGGCTAGTTTCGTTAGACGTGACGTGAAGTGAAGCGCATAAGCGCGTCCCAAATAACAGTCCTGTAGTTATTTACATTACATTCGTGGAGTGGACGATTGAGTGCAGTTTTGATGACTTGTTCGGTCAAACGCCTTGGTGACCCACCGCGCGTTTTGGTTTTTTTTTTTTTTTTTTAATCTTTATTTATTAAGAAAAGGGGTTTTGTCACGCAGTGACTATGCCACCCCCATTGGCGAGATCAATGTGCATTATAATTGTAATATGTATAATTTATCTTAGAGGTAGGACTTAGTTGGTAGGTTTATAACAATACTTTAGAGTATAGTTTGCATAACATTCTGGCCTCGTCTGACAACGGCGAAGCCAGAATGCTATTACAACTGCCTACATTCTTTAACATTAGATATGTCATCTCATGTCGTTGGGCCTCGTTGCGGACACATTCCTTCAACACATGTTGGACGTCTTCCACTACATCGCACTCAGGGCAGTTAGGTGAGTCTGTGACGCCCATCAAAAATTTAAATTTGTTTGACGGAATGTGTCCGGAGCGAAGCCTGAGGAGTGTTACTACCTCTTTCCTACAAAGTTGCTTATCAAACCATGGGACTCGAGGAGGCTGACACTGAATTGTTCGATACCATATTCCTTTTGTACGAGATCGCTCATCAAAATATTCCCTCCAAACATGTCTGCACTTTATTTTTACTTTGCATAATATTTCGCTGTGTAAAGGTAAACAATAGTATGGAATTCCATCGGTTATTGCCAGTGCCTTCAACTTTTCCGTGTACAGTCATTCCACAGATGCGTCTTCTTAAGGTGTTATATGACTAAAGAAAGTGAGAGCTTGAGTGCTTTAAAAACCAACAACTTGCTTTACAACTTGTTTTTGAAATAAATTAAATAAATAATAAAAAATCGGGCTTTGGTGAGATTAAACGCCAATGTACCTAGTAGGTGGGTCGCATCCTCGTAGATTAAACGATGAGAACAAGGGAATGACTTTGCATTGCATGCACAATTTTCTAAGGATCACGATTCGAACAAATTATCTACCGAAAAACTCTTCCGATATATTAGAGACGTGCTATTTCCCGAGCGAAGTCCTGAGCAAAGTGCCCGCGTTATTAATTCCCATTATCAAACATTTTTCCTCTCACGCGCTGCTATATTTCAAGGGGCGAATGAGAAAGGATTTATGTCGGCAGATACGATGAAACTTAATAACTCATAGTTTTCGGCAGTATATATAAAATATATATGAACCAATTGAGAGGTGGCGATAAAATGACTAAGCAATGCTTTACTTACTTTTATGTAGGTACCTAATTATGTATTCTGGTGAGAAGTGTAAAAAAAAAAAATGTGGGATAATCTACACAAATCGATCAAGCCTCACAGTTGGCTAAATAAAGCTTGTGTACTGCACCCATTTTTGTAAGAGGGGAATGTTCCCCACCCCCTCGTCCCCCCTCTTGCTGCGGGATGAATGATTACTACTAGCTACATACAATGAATTTACATGGAAAACTAACATCACAGCTAAGGTAGGCATATTATATCTAGTTAACGAGTAATAGTCGACCAACTTAAAAATGTATTTGGAAAGGCCAAATTTCGTACAAATTCGGGCGACGCAACCGCAACTTAATATAGTTGGCGCGCGCGTGTCGATGTTACAAAGACATACACAACTACGGAACTCACACTGCGCGTGGCAGACACGCACTTGGCCGGTATTTTGTCTTATCTGTGACGTGGTTGATAACTGTTTATTCATAAGTTTCATAACATATATTTTACTAATTGTAAATGGTTTATTAAGTAAGAAAATTTGCGCCACAATGTCTATGTATTATATATATTATTGTATTGTTGTTAGCAGGATATAACTGTTTTAATATTTTGGAAATCTATATTTTAAATAATTTTATGCAATTAAGTACAAATAATGTATAACAAAATCCTCGAATTAACTGGTTAGTCAATTCGGCTAGGCAACAAACTTAACTAATAAAGCATTTCGTGGGTGAATTTTGGCAAACATTAACCCATTCGAGGCCACGCACTACTACGTGTGCTACGCCGCTCTGTAGCGGAAATCGCACGTAGAGGCATAACTCATATGTTGAGTCACTTGAATGGGCTAATATGATTTCTGGCAAATATCAATCGAAGTTCATTTGCCAAGCTGACTTCGCCTAATGAGTATACTGGTTCCTGCAAAGGTGTATTGGGATTCCAGAATTTGATGCCTCAAACTTGGGCATGGATCGACTAAGTTTCGACATATTTAGAGACTGGCGTGAGAACTTTCCGATCTAATACTCGGAGCGTTCTAAAGTGATCTGGAAGTTTCGTCGTTTTTAAGGAAGATTCCTGGAATGGAAAATGTGGAGGGTGTATTTTTAAGAGCACCTTTTGCGAAAATGAAAAATATAGAAGCAAATTTACTATATTAAGCTGGCATTTTTTTATCACTGAAGAGTCTATGGATTACACGTTTCATTTCATAAACTAAAAGGGTGCTTAAAACCCAAAAAAATCGACATAATTTCGAATTAAATCCTCAATTCATGCGTAAATATTCGGAAAATGGTGGATGTTTTGAAACTGACGGTACTGAAGGTTTTCAATTCTCGACATGTCTCATCAGTGCTAAGTCATACAAAAACGATGATTTTTGCACAAAAAAGGAAACTATAATTTTGCATTTAAACTAGGGTTATCTAGACAGAATACGGTCGTTATATTATATGTAGTCTAAAAGCAAAATCACAAACAACATAGTAAATCTCCATGTGACCCGATGAAAGTATTGTTGAAGTTATGGTATTTGATTTTACAATTATACCTAATTCAGTCATAAGAGTTGTCCTACTTTCAACGATAAAATAACAAAAGGCAGTAAGCAAATGGCATATCGCGATGGCTTCAGAATCAGAGGTCCAGCGATTGTCAATAAAAATAAAACGTTTAAATTGGTTTTATGTCAAGTGGGAACGACGTAAACAGGGGGCACTGGAACGGATGCGCAACTCGGCAAGACACAGTAGGTAGGTGATAAATAAAGAATTCCAAGGCAATAATTATTGCAGCTGATTGGTTTAGGTGTGTAAGTCGTCAAAAGAATGTATTTAAATCCTGCCAGTCTTAATTCGTATGGCATATTATGATAAGTTTTCGCAGTATTTTCTGTAAGAAAATCGACGTAAAGACTTCCGAAAGATGTGTGTGAGCTTGATCTGTAGTGAGCTAACATTAAGGCGGAGGGTGTTGCTACACTTTTGTTCATAAATTTAAATACCCACTAGATTTATATCTGCTCAAATGATGATGGTGATGGCGATAGGTTGATCATGCAAAGTCATTTTTACAATAATCTTAAATTCCAAATGGAAAATAATATTGAAAAAACAAATTCAAACTGGCTAAAAACACTAGAGAACTCCACAAAGCTACATACATTCAATAGACAAGTACATAGTATTTCAATTGCCCTGATTTATAGGCAATTTATACATATTTGCGGCAAAACTACTGTTCTTGACTCCAGTAAAGTCGCCACTTCGCTCGTCGGCTCGCACATTTCTACCCATTATATTTATTGCAGCGGAAAATTGAAATCGGGAACGTTTACGCTTATATAAGCAGTTTGTCTGACTTTTAAACTAGTAATTTTGTTGAGCTGTGTTGGGTTTTGAGATTATCCTAGGATATCTTACTTCTAATATGAATGAGATCCAGGAGAAAGTGCCTCACTGCGTTTTGTAGTATCAGAACCAGTTTTTTTCTGTCCATATCATTGGCAAGAGTGATAGATTTGTTTGCGTATTTAACAATTTATATTTTCCGTTACTAAAGTTAATTATAAATTTCGTAGCTGGCAAAGAAACACTCACAGATTTTGTCTAATATATTGACCGTCCGCTGTGGCAATTGAGATATAGTACACCTAGGTACTACAGATATGACAACCGTCGGGTAAAACTCCGGTAATTAACGGACACTAATAACAACGGACTTTTTTTTGTGGACAAAGAGGTGATGCAGATCACGGAGAAGAGTAGTGTTTTCTTCTTCAGTAATCATGTCTAATAGGTACATAAAGTACATGCACTTGAATCTCTTTGTTCTTCACTGAAAATCCAAAACGAATTTAGGAGTGTACCTCGTTACATTCTGCAGTATATTGTTACGAGCGTGGGGGGTACGGGATAGAGAAAATACACTTTATAACACGACAATAGATTTATTATGTGACTTACGGGGCAAAGTCCACTGAGTCCGCACGTACTAACACTGACTCAACTAACACACTCTAGTTCACTGAGTCCGCGCCTGCTAGTACCGACACAGCTAACACTTTACTGTTACTTTGCACTAAATCACTTTACTATTCACCACTAAACTTGATGCCACTGTACTTCTTCTTCCAGTTCTCACTCTGATACTGCTCACTCAGTATCCCACTCTGAGAACTCCACTCCGAAGACTAACCCACACTAGTACATCACTCGAGTGGTCCCTTCCGAACACTACCGAATACTTCTCACTCAAGACTTCACTCCGAGTACTCCTCTCCGAACACTACCGAATACTCCTCACTGAAGACTTCACTCCGAGTACTCCTCTCCGAACACTACCGAATACTCCTCACTGAAGACTGCCTTGTACCACGAACTTGGTATCTTTATATACCCCTTACCGAAGATTCTAGACTGTAATTTCGATCTTCATTTCGTTACTCATTTGTTTTGAGTAGCATGGGCTTTTCTAGATAAACATTCTGCGTCCACGTTTCTCGAACATTCCAGCCCATACACTTTTCTATAAATTACAGTAAGCATCGAATGTTTTATTCGCTTACATTTTCTAGACTATTCCATGCTACTCTGCGTCTAGAAAATGTACTAAGAATTTGAAACATACAAAAAGTGCATGTTGGTCGCTGGACTCGAACCCGGGTACATCGACTCTGAAGCCACCATCTGTACCCCTAGGCTACTGATGTCTTATGACAACACGGTGAATTTTGAAATACCTTGACGGCGCGTTTATTACCTTGACAACGAAACTGTCATAGACCCCGCCGTCGTAACAATATTATATACTTTCACTTGATTTTAAATACCAGTGTGACCCATACGATTTAGCCGATTTAGCAGTATATTACGTTAAAAGCATTAGATACGGCGTCCCACTGCTCTGGACCATGCAATTGCAATCGCTGTGGTGCATTAATTAAATCGAGTCTACGGCATAATCGCATATCGATCGGATGCATCGATAGCGGTAGATACAGGTACCTATAATTGTAATTTTATGAGCACGTATCGATGTTAGAATTGAGCCTGCTCGGTGTTTGAACTGAGGACTGATATCGTAATTCAATTGTTTAACGGAACTAGTTCAGTCGTTTAGGTACATTAATTCAGTATTACTTCTCTCGTTCGCTTTGCAGCACTCCACATGGTTTCATGTCCGTGAATCTCTCATTCTGAAGCGTTGAAACGACTGTGTGAACTAAGACCCGGGGGGTAATCACGTAACGTTCCGAACGCGCGTTAGGTACCTAGATCCAACTGTAATTTTTCCAATATAAAAATTGTTATTATTTAACTATTGATTAAAGCTTTTCCGTATTTTGACATTTTATATTTGTAGTTATAAGAAATTGCTATGCTCACCAGAGCTCATGTTTAAACTGTATTTAACTTTAAGATCTTATTATACTAACATGAAACGCAATAAATGATTGAATTGAATTGTATTGGAAATTTAGATCTACCTGACGCGCATCCATTAGTTAGAACAATACATTTTAAGTAACGATATTAGCTTTAAGTGCTGTTAACGGGTTTTAATGGGTCATTCCCATCTCTCAACCTATCTAATTTTCTAATGAAGAGTAATTTTTTTTTTTAATTTTCTCGTGCAGCAATGTACTGCTAACATTATTTGACGTTTCAGAGAGGAAGAGCTAGTTTCAAATGTTACTGTCAGTTGTTAGCTTTGTTACCGATACATTGCAAGCCGAATTAATCTGTATGAAACAAAACTGTTTTTGGGGTTCCGATACCTCAAAAGGAAAAAACGGAACCCTTATAGGATCACTCGGTTGTCTGTCTGTCCGTCCGTCACAGCCGATTTGCTCCGAAACTACTGGACCGATTGAGTTGAAATTTGGTACACATATGCAAATTGGTGACCCCAAGATGGACGCGTAAAGTAAATTAATGAATTCTGAACAATGGGGCCACTTTTGGGGGGTAAACTTTAAAATTAAAATAAAAAGTTTCGCAAATTGTATTGTGTGACATATCAAATGAAAGGGGTTGTTGTAAGCATGTCAGATATATATTTTTTTTATAATTTTAGCAAAAACAGATTTGAAGTAATTTAGAAAAAAAGACGAAAATTGACCTGTTTCGGAGATAAGGGGGAGGGCCCTTATCTCCGAAACTACTAGGACTAAAAGTCTGAAAAAAATATGGAAAACAGTTCCTTGCCTAAAGATTACAGGAAAACCTATTAGAAGTTTGAGTATTCAAAAACACTTATGAAATTTAGATTATATACGGAACCCTCACCACGCGAGTTGAACTCGCACTTGTCCGATTTTTTTTACGAGAGATACGATTTTATTTTCATTAGGGCTTATACTTTCAGCCCTTAAAATATTATATTCTTCTGGAAGTCTCACACTAAATATTGAAGTAGGTAGGAGTAGATGAAACGATCTGCCTTGACTTTAAACAGCAATGATCGAGAACGTAACACAAGAGCGTGTGTACTTCAAATTGCATTTGTGTCTCTCCTCCATTTTCTACTAGTTACAAATCTCTATAATAGATGTTTATGTTAGCGCAAATGGAATGGGATTTCACGTCGACACTACTGTTCAGAATAGCGTGATCAGTACTTACACTTTATATTCATTTTTAGGGTTCCGAACCTCAAAAGGAAAAAAAGAACCCTTATAGGATCACTTTGTTGTTCGTCCGTCCGTCCGTCTGTCAAGACCCTTTTTCTCGGGAACGCGTAGAGGTGTCAAACTAAAATTTATATCAAATACTCAAGTCTACCGTCCCTTAGTGCTGTGAAAAATCAAACTTCTAAGCCAACGCAATCAAAAGATACAGCCGTTTATGTCACAAATTTCCGCAAATTCTCTCGAAACTCGCAAGGGAATCAAAACCTACAGGGTACTTCCCGTGAACTCGGAATCTTAAAATTTGGTACGAAGCAACGTCTGCACAGATAAAGGAAAAATTGCGAAAACCGCAAATTTTTAGTTACATCATATTCTAAAAATATTTTTAATCATTTAAATTTTACTTATATACTTTAAGGTTTGTACGGAACCCTCGGTGCGCGAGTCTGACTCGCACTTGGCCCGTTTTTAAATTCAGGTATCGTATATCAATTTAAGGTAAAAGTTCCTATCTGGGGCTTATTGCATAACAATTTACAACTTATTTTTTTATTTCTAATCGAAGAAGTTGAAAAGAAAATTTTCGCTTGTAATAGTTACACGTTACTTGCAAGTTATTATGAACTGGGCCTCTGTAAGAGACCGTTCATGCAGAGCCTTTGAACATAGATTAACTTGCTTTCGATATATCTAAAAGCGCGTCATTGGATACACTACGCTTCTAAAATGTTATTCCTAAAAATGTCACTTTAACACGTGACTCAATAAAGATTTTGACGAACGCTGAAATAAATTCAAGGTGCTCCCGCTGCGCTCAGCTGCATCATCCGGTTTGTGGAAATGATGGAGCGAACTTGGGAGTAGGCATAAAGGAGGAGTCAAATGCACATAAGATCTGACTGGGTCGAAGTGTATCCGAAAGGGCCCTCATCAGATAAGACGTAAGCATAACACAATCGACTAGCTGATAGCTGGAGAAAAACGAAATAACTATGTTTTAGCTATAAACTTATATTCTAATAGCCTTAAGATAGTTTCGGTAAACAAAGTCAATGTACCGAATATATTTTCGCTATATATGAGTAGTCCCAATGCACGATTCTATTGCTTTGTAGTGTTTCTGAAATTCCAGATCTTTGTATATTGGTGCATTGGCATTTATAAAGCGACAGTGAATAACTCAGCAAAATTCTTTATAACACGATTACATAATTATTTTTACCACGATAGAAAATTGAAACGGAAAATTCCACAAATTGGAATCAGTAGGGTACAGATTCAAATTGGAGTTGCAATCGGTACAGATTGGTTTATTCTGGGCCTACTTCGCCGCCTATCGCTATACATTGTACACATTTTTCTTAAAAACTTTTTGAATATTATATATTACGAGGGGCGATCAATAAGTTTTTAGAATCGGCATGATTACGTCTCATTTTATACGATCATTTTTTTAAGGCACAGCTAGCCTAACAAAGTTCAAGGTAGGATTTTCTAGCCATCTTTTTAGGGTTCCGTAGCCAAAATGGCAAAAACGGAACCCTTATAGTTTCGTCATGTCCGTCTGTCCGTCTGTCCGTCTGTCCGTCTGTCCGTCTGTCCGTCTGTCCGTATGTCACAGGCATTTTACTCGAAAACTATAAGGTGTATTTGAATAAAATTTTGAGGATAGGTGTATTTTGTTAGCCGCTACATAGTTTTGTAATTAAAATGGCAAAAAAAAATTTTTTTAGGGGTGCATTCCATACATAAAACTAAAAGTCAAAATTTTTTTTTTCATTGTAACCTTCCGTGTGACACATCAATCGATAGGCCTTTCAAAATAAATATAAGGTTTCTTAGCATTTTTTTTGATTAAGTGAATAGGGTCGGAGATAATCGCCCCGAAAGTCACTAAAATTCTGTCCCCCCCCCCTCTAATTTTTGAACGGTGTATTTTAAAAATATGGAAAAATTCATGGACATAGGGGTTATTAATTTCATTCACCGAAAATTGTTTTGAACACGATCGGTTCAGAGGTTTTCGAGATATTGCTGAAAAACTGCCTTCCTCAAAGAAAAGGACGTAAGTGCCGTAAAATTTCTGTGACGATACGACCTTTTTAATAGGCACGGAACCCTTCGTTTTGCGTGGTCCGACAAGCACTTGGCCGGTTTTTTTAAAATGATTTTTTACTTAAGTTTTTTTGTAGGTCGGAAATATATGACAATAAATATTAAGGGAGAGTGAATCAACATAATTGTAGCACTTAAACAGATTCATCTAAGAAAAGAACAAAGAAAAAAAATACCACTTCTATGTGTTTTTTTGTTTTGCTGTGCTTGCCGATTACCAGGTCTGCTGTTCAGGCTTGCGAAGTCTATACAACTAGTTACCTACCGTTTAATCTAGACCAACTCTTTAATTCTAATAATTCTTTGATATTGAAAACTCTTCAATGAAATCAGTACAATTGCGTCGCTATAAAAAATAAGCCTCATAACGACGACAAAAAGTTTTTTTTTTTGAAGCGAAGCAAAAATATTTTTTTTGTATAATAAATATGCACGTAAAATAAGAAAGAGCGTATTTGATAATTTAAAATTATACGGCACCAATAACTTCTGTTTTTTATACCGATTCTTAAAACTTATTGATCAACCCTCGTATTAAATTATATTTGGAACATAATTATGTGGAAAATGACTATAAAACATTCGAAAGGTATTGGTACGAGTATTACTCAGTCAATGACACGGGTTTTCTAATTGTAGATTTCTTCGTATTTCAACACACGCAAAAACGCAATTCGCAAAGTACGGGCGATGTCAAATATGTTTGCGCTTTTGCACCTTATTCCTTTGTAATAAGGCGAATAAAGTTTACATTTCTTTGACTTTGACTGTACAAGGTCATATTCCAATTGTGCAATGAATTAGATCTGGTGATAAAAATATCACACTGGCAAAATTTGATTGTAACAGATTTGGGTGAGATCGTATTGTTGTTATTTTATAAGGTAGGTACATGTTGACTGCCAGGCTAGATTTGGAGGTTGTCGTTTTTTTTCTTTTTGTTACAATAAAAATCTGTCATGAAAAAATTAAAAAAAAGTAGGGAGGTTGGAATACACGCCAAACATTATTGCCTGAAATGCTGAGTGTTGTTCAAAGATAAAACGTTTTTGTTGTCTTTCGTGTTAATTATCCCGTATATTATACTGGCTTATTTTTATTTAATGCAAGTTTATCATTTGCCAATGTCATCATATTATTTTTTCATAAGAAACTTATTTTTACCCATTAAAATATTAAGCCATGTCGCATAATGTTGCTTGGAACGGGACTTATCGTGATTTGGGTTGAACGTGGGCTTTTTTTCTGTTGGGGGAATAGACGTGATTGACGTGATGATTTGACAATTCACGCCGTCCACGAAAATTAATACGAATACAGAATATTGATGTTGTCATATTTCTTTCAATAATGATAAAGTTGTCAATCTCCTTTGGTCCATTTGGCATTTACTAACTCAATTTGTAAACAGCTCCGAAATGGAAAAAAAAATCTCTCATCGTAACTTGCTCGACTTTAAATATTATAGTGTTGCTAACTTGTATACATTTTATGATATTTGGCGTTTGTTATGAAAGTTCTGCAGTTCCAGCTGCAAGCTCTCGGAGTTTTTTTTTAAATTTATTTAGAACACAAACAGTCACATAAACAAATTTATATGGGGTACACATAGAGTACCAACAAACGTAAAACATAAAGACCTGGAGGTTCATTAATGTATGATACTTATGTTAACATAACAACCTAATCATAAGACATAAAAGGCAAAAAGCTTAAAAGAAAATAATTTATACCGGTCCACGACGCAGTATCAGTGTATGAGTTATGGATTTGTGTTGATGCTGGACGGAGAGTAAACATCATCGTTCGAAAGCGCTCTTGCGGTTTGCATCGTTAGCACGTTTCTTGAAGAATGAATATCATCATGCGGTGCATCATGTAGAGTCCCCTCTTCTTCAAGAAGCCAGCCAATATAGCCCCTGTGGCCGAACTCCCAACTACAAATTGCACCTGTTCACCATCTGTTCTTAGTTGTTCACCATCTCTCTTGCCCAGTTTCGCGTTAAAGTCACTCGTGAAAACGCTAAAGTACCTAGGTTTTGCAACTATACATGGCCTTCGATATATCTCCCACCTCGTTGTTGAAGCGTCGAAAACCTGTAGGACCTTGAACGACTACTTCTTGGATACTCTGAGTACCAGAAACGCCATCCTATAGTCGATAAAATCTGGATCTTCACTACGTTATTCACAAGAGACACGAATGGTCAACCAATCCAATACCTCCCTGGGACTGGCCCTCTCGGAGTTGCCGGATTTGAGGGTTATCGTGTCCTCCCCTTCTCTTCGGACTGTAGATAACCTTATGAAATACCAACGCAATTGTTCCGCTTCCTCTTGTTCCGCTATCTTTTCGTTGGACCGCAGTGTTCACGTGTTATACGTTGCTAGGGTCAGGGGGGCGAAACAACCCCTGACCCTGGCAACGTATAAGGATCTTCGCCGGAGATTTAAGCCCAATATGTAACCAATTACAAACCAAGAATCTTGCTTTCCCATTCTGTAGCTGGTTACGAAACTTAGTTAACAAAATTAATAATGTAGACAAAGTTAATAGATTACCAGTTACAAAATGGGAGTCTTGTTTTTCCATTCCCATCTTTAGTTACGATGGATTCCAGGAATGCTGGAAATATCTAGTTCGTCGCACTCGACTGGGCTGTGCTAAAAACACAGTCTGCCACCAGTGCGCCGAGCGAACGTTTTTCGGTGGCAGGGTTGATCTATGTCAAACGGCCACACTTCATGCAGTGCGAGTCAATAAAATTATTTTTATTCTTGACAATTATGAAAATTGATAAAAAACCTGTAACCTCTGAAGCGTAGAGGAGGCCAATTTGTGTTTTTTGAAACCTTAACTTAGAATTAATACGAGTGTATTAAAAACTAGTATTTTGATATTTATTATTTATAGAAATGTAATAAAAAAAACTACTTTTTCATTATTGACGTCATATCAGACAAAACGACCTTGACGCCAGCGTGGCATAGCCACGCCGCGAATAATATATATACGGCGCGCCGGATTTTTATGGCGGCGCCCACCTCTATGGGGGAATGCTTGAATTTGACCTACTTAAGCAAATATTGTGTCTGATATGGCAGTCAAGGTGTCAATTGAATTCAGTGTAATATGGAACCTACTATAAACTTATAAATAGTACAAGAAATTCAGAATTATCTCGGAATTTTTCTGTTTCTTCGTCCTCATTTAGGCAAGTAGGAGGTTCCGAATTCTTCATATTTAGTTAATGTATATTTAGTAATAAACTTAAGCTTGATAAGTTCTACATTCTGATCAATTTGATACATGAGAAATAAAAGGGACTCTTTAACGAAGGTCCTTCACACGCGCTATGGATATTGTCTATAATATTGTAATGCAACGCGTGAATTGGTTCTGAGATAATATCGTTTCGATGAAATGGAACTTATGTTATTCCAATCCCAGTGCATTTTGGATGTGCGCTTACAGAAAAAAAAATATGAATATAAAAATTTCAAGTTATTTCATAATTTTAACCAATAACGAACTTTAAAATATCTTTCCTCTAAGTACTATAGATTTTCGCTACAACCCTAGCCATTAATAAACTATATTAAACTTTTAAACTTCACATAAAAACTATTAAAACCGCGACTTCGAAAATGACCAGTAACTGGGACTCGGTAGTCGCTTAGTTCTAAAATGTTGTATGGGCAATGGGTTTCCGAACGCACATACGACAATTTGAAACGGCACGTTGTAGCAGCCTCAATTACACCGCAAACGTGGTGCAGGTGCTTCGTGGTGCATAAAGTGATTATCGCAAGTCAGAAGCGAAAGCGAGCGAAACACTGCTACCAAGCCCCTAACTGAACAATATGATAATTATTGTAGTAGACAATCACAAATTCTTGTCGACAAGCAACGATATTCATTTAGGAATACTCTTATTAAATTTGTCGTCTTTTGTTTCGACCATTATATTACTTTTCAACCCTGAAATGTGCAGCGAATAGTTAGTCTTTCTTTAAGAACACTTAAAAAATGACATAGGCTAAAATTGTTTAAGTGACATTTCCGTTTTACATTTCGCTGAGATATCCGCAAAACTATGGCACCGGCACAGCCTTGGTGGAAATGTCTGAAATAAATTTCGCGATAGAGCTGTGGCGTAAATAACGGCAAAAGATATTTCTTTAAGAGAAATGTATACTTTAAAACTACATATATGAGATAGAAGTAGCATTAAATGTGAATGACCAACCTACAAATGCAACGTGTGTCAGAAAATAAAGTGAAGCGAAGTTAGAAAATCGATTTAAGGTTTAAGAAAAACTAGATTTTAAATAATCTTCAAGAGCGGCATACAGAACAAACGCCAGCAAATTTGTAATAAAACAGAATATGTTTTTTTCATCATATCATATCAGCCGAAAGACGTCCACTGCTGGACATAGGCATGTTTTTTATGTAAATTGAATTATCTGCAGTCAAAATCTAAAATGTGCCATTTAAATTCCTGGAAAGAATCTATTCGAATCGGCCATGGCTTAGCAACACGCGTAAACCGATGATGGTCCTGAAATAAAGAAACGTTTACCACGCTCTCTTTATTGATGCCTGGATGGGTTTTATTTTGTGAGCACATGAGTACTTCGGGAGGCATGTAAAGCATTTGACAATACAATAACAGACCAGTCAACCTAATTAGATTGTTACAAGACTTGCATGACTGTTGTGAGCAGCTTTAATAACCGACGCTATATGAATGTTTTAACTACCCAAGTATACTACTATACACTTAGTCAAGTATTCCACTTTTTGAACAAAATTTATCTTATGCCAATGGGAACTAGACACTAGTTTTCCAGCAGAGTTGACTAATCAAACGGTAGTCGCTACGTGACGATGCACGATGGTGGTTCTTGGCGCCCACTGTTCTCTCAAGCCTTGCAACGAAAGCAATCGTCCGGTTATGCTTCCATTAGTCGAATGCACTATTGTTCGGGAAATAACAAGTTTGCATTGAAACACCAGTCATTGTTCCCATACAAGCTTACATGAAAAAGTGACAATTAATCGCAGTGGAGAAAGGGGGAAAACTGGTACATTTTTTGCCCTAGAAATGAGGGAAATGGCTTTGTTAATTGTGCCAGTGAGAATTACGGAATGAGTTCTGCTATTCATAGTCATTATTTCATTGTAAATTAATCATGCCATATTATTAATCAGTTCACCTGAAATTAATTACATAAATATAATAAATATTTTGTTTTACTGTTTATCATTGCCTATAGTATTTTTTACTAGCAACTAAATACAGATAGATGCACAGGCAATTCAAATACTCAAGTTCAAAAAGAGATTTAGGAGTCTTTCCATCGATTTCAGAATTGAGAAAAACTGCATTCAAAGATCATCATTAAAGCTGTATGTTTTTGCAAAAAGAAGCTGTTACACTACGAGAGAATCCGATTAAATCTTACCGTAAGTAGTTTTGTTACGAAGTTGGACAGTGTAGGTTAAAACAATGCTATTTCTGTCTCATTATCATTCACTGATACTTTTGAATTGTGAAAAATGTGTATTTCCTTGTAAACAGATGTTGTGTTATGCTGGGGAGAATATGGAAACAATTGACGTTAAAATGTATGCAACTTTGTGTGTTTAATTTGAATTTCTGACCAACTCGCCACCAAATATAACATTCTCTTTGCACAGTCGACGTTAAATATATGTTTACATTTAAGCACCTTATTCCTTTGTTATAAGGCGAACAATGAATACATATCTTTGACGCCGATATTGTTCTCAACTAGCTTACAATGTGCAACACTTTGTAGGGAAATTAGGGTGCAAGTTCCAACGGACCAGGTGTTTTGTGGACGGTGTTCCAGAATGTACCAAAGCTTGTTTAAGTAATCTGTGCTTGTTGGCTACGTACTAGTTTGGAAAATTTGGATTTAAATTAAGTTTAATTTAATTCATGATAAAAATTATATTATAAAGCGCATTGGGTAAGATTGTTTGAAAAGTTTTTACTGCTTTTAGTTCAAATGGTTGTAGGGGTTGTTCAGGGGAGACGCGCCAGTTTATATTTTGATATGGTGCGTCGTCTTTATATAATCATGATTTGCCTGTACATTTTTTCAGGGTTCTATGTAAAGTCAGATTTGTATTGTCTCGAAAAAAATGCAAGTCTTGTTGTAAATTAGGACGTTTATACATAAGGTTAAATTCATGAACATTATTGTAAATGCAATACTTATATTTGAAATATTTCTGATTCGATAGTCTTCGGGTAAATTAAAAATATCAGAAAAAATTATAATGAAGGTCTATCACTATATTACGGATGGCCCATCAAAATAAAAGATTTTTATAGTAACAAAAATACTAAGGTATGTACAATGTCAAAATTAACTACCCGAGGATGTGTTGTGTTAATAAGAGAAAGGGACCCGCGTTCTTCTGTAGCTACCAACACAACAAATCCTCAAATCAATAAAAGGACGGCAAAGCGCTCGTGATTATTCTGGTATCGTGAGCGTCTACTTAAGATATTTTTTGTAATTTGAGACGGATCAAGGAAAGTGTCTTACTCGCCGTCCTCCATTCTGCAACTTCTTTCTGGTGCTAAGGAAGGTTATTGCTATCATCAAAAAAACAGGCAATTCTACATTTTTTATCCATTCCCAATTACATACTTCATACTGTGTCACTGCTGAATTATTACTTGTGTTAAAATACTAACTAACAATTACAAGTGGTGAAAAAAGAAAAAAAACACTGCCCTTTTATATTACTATATAGCTATGTGACTTACTCAGACAAAATGTATTGCAAACAACATTTATTTTAACTGATTTATTTAAAAACATGATCAGGAAACATTGATAATAAGTCATTAAAGCACACAGTATAATCACCAGTAACTTGGTTCGGCTTCATGGTTTCTGGTTTTGAATCTAAGCATGAATTTAGTATTATGGAATCAAAATTAATTTAACGTTTGATACAAAATGGTGTCGCCCGACATTGGAAGAGCGTGTTGCATAATCGTTTGATTGCAAAAGTTCTTGGCATTGGGTAAAAGAAATCCAAGTTTCGTGGTCACAATTAATAATACTTGATACGGTATTGTTTCGCAGCGGGAAACATCCTGGTACTTTAACCTTGACTGGAAACAGCACGATAATGCAATACACTTCACCTTGTTATGATTTCAATGAATGAACGGGTTAATTACGGCGATTGCAATCGACATGATATGCACTGCATTCTGTCTTGTTTCTTGAACGTCATAAGTGACAAGAATTTTCCATTTTGATTCGATCTTTTGTTCAAGCATAAGTGCATACCGTGCAATATATTTCACTTACATTGGCAGTATTAACTGTTCTCAATTTTGTTACTTTTGCTGTTCAAATGTTTACGTGGTGTGTGAGAATTATTGCTTTCAGTATTTAATTACTATCAGTCTATAAACACTATCAAGATTAGAAGATGTGATTGTTTTTTAACTTTTATAGCAAAGAAGTCATGACTACGTTTTCGGTTTAGGTTTGGGCCCATAGTATCGGTTCGGAATCGGTTATTCGGATGGCCCCGACAGACTTTAAAAGTCTATTTCTGACCATATTTGAAGAATTATAATATGTCATACAAAATTTCCTTGATTCGGTCATATTTTACAGAAATTATTGAATCTTTCGACTGTGACATTGATTGCTATTAATGTAACAGTCTCAAAATAGTTTTTGACACAATTTCAAAGTGACTGATACCGACCACTCCCAGAAGTTCATTATTATCCGAAAAAAACATGAAGAGTTCTTTTAGATAATATTAGGTGAAAAAACAATAATTTCTGCTTATAATTGGGTTAAAATATTTGTTTGACTCCTTATAACATCGGAAATGCACGGCTAAAATCTGTCGGGTTATTGGGGGCCACGGTGAATACAAATGAAAGCCACTAGACACGGGGCAGTGACAATTCACCACTTCGCGGGTATTTTCATTTTACACGTATTTATTTGCAAATACTCCGATATAAAATTTGAAAATTGTGTAAACACTAGTGCTTTTATACATCGTCATCAATATCACCGATCGATCTATATTACCATAGTAACAAAACATAAAGTAAAATTTAAACCAAGCTTACTGATGTCGCCCAGATTTCTTGACGGTATGCTATCAGTATTACATTTGCGCAGTAATGTTATATAATGCGTGAAAGCGGGGCGGTACAGATTCATTACCGTAATCTTACCACTCCGTTTGGCATGTAGCGCCAATCAGGAAGCACCCATTTAAATGTAGGCGTGAAGGACAGTATTCCAGTCCCCAGTATGGATTACCAGTGATGGCGTATGGCACCGAAACGTGATCGCTTACTACGAGTATATAAAGAGGACATCTTAGAATCTACAAATTAATGTACAATCGTAAACAATGACCTGTAATACCTTATTACCAATAAATGATGTCTATGTCTAATTGTCTATATCTATTCTTTGTAAAATTAAAAATGAACTACGATGAATTCTTCATTGCATATTCCGTTACTTACTCGTACACTAAAGTAGAATCCACAATTAGGCGAACTAAACACGTAGTGTTAGAAAGTCTGTAAAATCACTGGCCAAACTATGACCATATTTGTGTATTTTCAGCTGTCAGTTTAGTTCGCCTAATTGTGGATTTTACTGTAATTGGTATTGTAATAAAAAAGTCTATTGTAATTGTAACATAAAACCCCAAAAAAAAGTCCAAAGACTCATACTGAACGAGTAGGGTTTGCATTCCGGATCTGACTTGTATGGAAATATCCGGATCCGCGGATCCAGATCCGGATATTTCCATCGTGTTGTTTATGCATTCTACAAAATAATTCGTGGGTTGATTAAAGTATTTCAACAAAACTTCATTATTTCCGTAGGAATATTAACAGCACCCATTACGCATAACTGATATGAAGCTCAATTCACCCTATCACAAGATTTGTAATTCCATTCCACGAGATACATTGTTACTCACGTAAATACATCGTGAATATGCATGTCCACTGTCCGGATATCCGCGCTGATTGCCTGGGTTTAGATTTTAGTTTCCACTTTGATGTATGTTGCAAACTACATACATCAAAGTGGCACAGCTTAGGCCACTTCTGGATTTGGCGGTGCGGTGTCAGTAGCTATAAGCTGTCAGGCTCTCAGTCTCAACTCAGTATACTGACAGTTGACACTGGCAGCTGGCAGCTGGTATCTGTATAGATACTGTCCTCATCATTATCATATCAGCCGAAAGACATCCACTTCTGGACATAGGCCTCCCCCAAAGAGTGCCACAATGACCGGTCCTGCGCCACCCGCATCCAGCAGACTCCCGCGACCTTTACCAGGTCATCAGTCCACCTTGTGGGGGTCTACCCACGCTGCGCCTTCCGGTAGGTGGTCGCCACAAAAAAACCTTTCCGCCCCAACGGCCATCGGTTCTACATGCAATGCCCACTGCCACTTAAGTTTAGCGATTCGGAGGGCTATATCGGTTACCTTAATTCTGGCTGCGGATAGCCTCATTTCTGATGCGATCACGCAGAGAAACTCCCAGCATAGCCCTCGCCATTGCCCTTTGGGTGACTTCGAGCCTTCTTATGAGCCCAATTACTTAGCAGTAAATGTGTTAACATACTAATACATTCACTGCTTAGCGGGAAAACCACGTAGCCATCACGCCAAGCGTTGCGCGTAGCGATTCTTGGCAGTGAATGTGTGAATCATGTCCCGGTCCATATTAATAAAAATAAAATTGTAACTAATAATTGTAAGAAAAATGTCGTAATTTTTTCAGTCACCTAGTTTTTGCAGGCAGAAAATAAATATCATAACATTATCACATTTTTATCCGACCCAAAATATAGAAGGTTTTCAGGCTCGATTTAACAGCTTTTTTTAAATGTTACCTATACGCTACCTCAGAACTGCTTAGTTTATGGACCTATTCAATATTTTAAGCTAAACACTTGAATGATCACATTTATCTCAAAACCGATATCTAATAATAGGATCTGGGAATAACATTATTACATTTTCTAAACTCAAGAAGCAACTAACTTATTGAATACACGAACGAGCTGAACTTAACGTTTTCTGCAGTTCCGCAATGTGGAACGTACGAGTATCATGTTCCGTCCTCCGCGACGTTGAAAGCTAATTTACAGTGGAACTCGGTCGGGAACGTTTGTTTTTACAGTTCTCATTAACCCTTCGGCCGCCTGCGAAACCAACGCTACGTAACCAGTTACGTATGAAGAATTATTTTTCTTGCTACGTAATTAGTTACGTACAAAGATTTATTCTTCCTTGTTGGAAACCTGTTACGATCTCAAAACACTTAGGTAGGTTAGGTTCGTTAGGTATCTTCAGATGCCCGAAGGGCAAACAGACCAGAAATAGGAGCCCCGCGGAGCGGGGCTCCGTCGTAGGTGCCGAATTACGAAAAAAATGTCGCAATTGGTTTCGTACACCGAATAAAAGTCTTCGATCGCAACTGGTTTCGTACAACGAATAAAAATTCTTCGTACGTAACTGGTTACATAGCGTTGGTTTCGTAGGCGGCCGAAGGGCTCATTAATACCACTTTTCAGGAAATGGGACTATTTACTAAACGAGTGAAGGCGAAAAGATGGAAACTGGAGTTTGATGGGTAGAGTAGACAAAAACTGTTCTAAACTAAATAAATAAGAAAATTATTGAAGGCTGTAGATCAAAGGCAAACGGATTTGCGTTAAAATTAATAAATCTCTAAACTCCGATTGCTAATTTATTAAGATAAAAAAGTGTTCATCTACTACCAGTTTTACATAACAATTTTTTTTGTATATTTTGTATGTGCTGTGTCTATGCGGTGGCGCGGTGGTAGCTCTTTAGTACCACTAGACCCAACCCTACATCCATTTTACACAACCATTTTTTTTTGTCTGTGCTGTGTCTATGCGGTGGCGCGGTGGTAGCTCTTTAGTACCACTAGACCCAACCCTACATCCATTTTACACAACCATTTTTTTGTCTGTGCTGTGTCTATGCGGTGGCGCGGTGGTAGCTCTTTAGTACCACTAGACCCAACCCTACATCCATTTTACACAACCATTTTTTTGTCTGTGCTGTGTCTATGCGGTGGCGCGGTGGTAGCTCTTTAGAACCACTAGACCCAACCCTACATCCATTTTACTCAACAATTTTTTTTTGTCT
Source organism: Epinotia nisella (assembly GCA_932294315.1). Taxonomy (NCBI): domain Eukaryota; kingdom Metazoa; phylum Arthropoda; class Insecta; order Lepidoptera; family Tortricidae; genus Epinotia; species Epinotia nisella. Next base: position 11,247,701 of record OW028675.1, on the reverse strand, counting down.
GTGCTGTGTCTATGTGGTGGCGCGATGGTAGCAGGTAGGTGGTGGTGGTGGCAGGCAGATGGGTGGTAGGTCGACCTAATAATTTTAATATTAGGTCGACTCGACCTGTATGTAACTAACTTTTAAGCGTGTTAAAATGGACTTCCATCAGATTTTCGGCAGTTACATTCCCAAAATTTCCGTATGAAAGTATTGAAAAGCCCAAGGTTGCAATCTTTTTTTCAATCGTGTTGACGCTAAATAATAGTTGTATAATAATTAAACATAAGGTATATTCTCCACTTCTGCCTATGTTCAGCGTAGTTCTTTGTGAATCGTTATTAGTGCCGAGTGCAAAAGTGCAGTTATCGAAGAAAATGCTAGAAATATTTTCTCGCTTCGAGTCTTGAGAGACTCCTCTGAAGAGTAGTTTTTAAGATAGACGATGGACTTTACAAGATATACAGGGTAGATGTTTAAAATTGGCAAAAATAAATAGTACTGTCGTAAACTGTCGTAAAATAAATAGGCTTTCTACTGTAGCAATGTAATTTTAAAACTTTATAATACTCTGATACTGATATGATATATTGTATACTGTTTTGAAAAAATGACACCTCGCCGAGTTTATTACGCCGGTTCTTCTCGAGGCAGAGGTTTACTTTCCGAACCGGTGGTAGTTTATCGACATTCATAGGTGCATGTAATATGCCTAAATTGAAGAATAAATCACTTTGACTTTGACTTTGACAGTATAATTTACTTTGAAAACAAAGTTTTAACCGACTTTAAATCAGTACACAAATTGCTTCAAGTGTAGGTACCTGTAAATATTGCAGAGTTCTCTCAATTACTCCTGGACCCATCATCAGAACTGGATTTTGACAACAGGACCAATCTAGAAGTATATGCTTTCAAACAAAGAAAGAATTTTTCAAATCGGTTCATAAATTACTGAGTTATCGCGTAACAAACACAAAAAATACCGTCGAATTATGAACCTCCTCCTTTTGTTGACGTAGGTTAAAAATAAATTAATGGGTCAGAGTATAGCAAAAGGGGCCCGATTTTAGGACAAAAAAAATTCATAATTTATTTTTTCTCATTTTTGCAACTTTTTTGATTATAACTTTAAAGAATACGTTAAAATAAGTATCTTTTATTGATTACAATTTTTTGATTTACTTGCCCGTTTAAGAACTACAGCGGTACAAAGTTGCGAGTACGGTCATAGGATTACTACGGAGCCAAGGACAGTCAATGAAATATTTTAACCAGTATAACCTGTGTTTTTTATTATTGAATCATATAGAACATGCTAAAATGAGCATCTTTTATATGTTGAAGTTTTTTCATAAACTTGACCGTTTACGAACTAGAGCGGTTCAAAGTTATGGTATTCTGCAATAGTTTTAGCTATGAGTTATGAAGCCGAGACTCAGAAAATGGTAACTTCCGTGACAGGGTCGACTGAACAGTGACAGGACTCTGCCTTAGCTCCGGCGCTGCGGGGAGAGCAGCCCTTTCGCCCTCGCGTGACAAAACACGGTCGCCCGTGCTCCGCTCCGCAGCCTTGGAGGCGACCAGCCTCAGCCGCTCCGCTCTGCACGGCTCCCGCGCTTTGTCACAGCGGGCGAGGGCTGCTCCCCCTGCGCGCCCCCGGCTTTTTATATACACTCTAGGGGTAGGACAGACAAGACCACGTGGATAGTGGGGTGCTCCGATTCGGATTTCGGACCAATAAATCATCCAACTCACACCTGTTTCTACATATTTAGACACAAAACTACTTTCTACCTTAGTAATCCCATGGCCGAACTCGCAACTTCAGATCGCTCTAGTTCCTAAATGATCAAGTTTATAAAAAAACTTCTATCAATAAAAGAGGCTTATTTTAATGTTTTCTTTAAAGTAAATAATAAAAACGACAAAAATGCAAAAAAAAAATTTGCATGTAAATTTTCTAAGTCCTAAAATTGGGCCCCTTTTGCTATATATACCCCAACCAATTAAAATTAACAAAAATAATCTAAATCATGAATAATCTACGCCCAGCATATTGGGTGTGAAGCTAATGGATCGAATATGGAACACCACGCTGCGCTCACAAACTCAAATTGTAGACGTAGCTCGGAAAGCGGACTGGGCTGGTCACGTCTGCCGCATGCCCGGTGAGTTATAGGCAAATAGCACCATGAAGTGGAAACCTCGGGCCTCGACAAGGAGACGTGGTAGACCTTGTCAGCGATTGTGGGATGAATTGGACTTTTAAAAGGACTGCTGGCCAGATCAAGCTAAAAAACGGAAGCAGTAAAAGAAGAGGGCGAGGCCTTTGCCCACAACTGACTTCATTGTCAATTGTATGAAACTTTTCAGCTGCCACCAGCGAGGTCAGTCTTTAACTCAATTTTTTGGGTATTTATGATCTTTAATTTTAGTTGCTCCCATAGACACATTTGTTCCTCTCCAAAAACTGGTACCGTAAAAAAATCTTAGGACACAAGCCTATTATTATTATAATATTCATTATTTGACGATCATACAATACAATACAATACAATACAAATACTCTTTATTGCACACCTCACACAAAAAAGCATAATATTGTAAATTCATGTAAATTAGCTTATAGTTAATTTATTTACGTTCAGCCTACGAATTACATAGAACACGGACGGAGCCTATGTCCACCCCAAAGCTGTATTCCATAATCCTCCTAGCGTTATTCCCGGTTGAGCCCTAAAGGAGCCCGGAGTTCACTTTGGCACCTAATCCCAAGATTTGACGTAGGTATTTTTATGAAAGCGACTGCAACCTGACCTTCCAACCCTGAGGGAAAACTAGACTTTTATTAGACCGGTTTCCTCACGATGTTGTCCTTCACCGAAAAACAACTGTTAAAATATCTAATGATATTTCATACATAAGTTTTTGAAAGAAACCCAGTGGTACGAGCTGGGGTTCGAACCCGCGACCTCCAGATTGAAAGTCGCGCGTCTTGCTACTCGGCTACCAGTCATGTGGCTCAGGGGACCGATTTTCACTTTCGAGCGCTCGACTCTCTTGCTATTTTGAAATGTCATTTTTGGTACAAGCTTTTATTGCCGACTGTACTTTTCTGTATACTATCATAAACTACTAATTTCATTCTAACGAGCCCAAACTCAACAGGGTTACGTCGATTAAATACTTGTTTAGGCTAGCCCTTCACCCTAGCTAGGGTTCGAACCCAGGACCTTCAGCTTCGTATAGGCAGCGTTACTACCCATACCCACTAGCCTAACTAGCCACCAGACTAACCAGTCGTCATAAAGTGCTAAGAGTTACTTTAAAATCTAAAAAGACGTTGCAAAGTAAGTCCATTTAGCAATCTAAGCGGTGTCTAATGCAACCCACTCCCTTACCGCAGCTTTTACTTGTACCTTGTGCCCTCACTACAGCTCTGCCGAAGATGGTATCTACTTTGGACTTCCAAGACATTACTATGAACTTACTACTCCCGACTATTAGGCCTGACAATATTTATTGTTCATTATGTTCTCGTAAGTCCTCACTGTGTAGCAGCCCGGGGTCCAGTTGATCATGTTTAACGATCTAATGTATACGCGAGTAATCTGCATCATGAATATGCACAGACAGACGAGTTACTAGTGTGCTTCAAAACGGAGATGACATTGTATTAGATGAAATATCAGACCTGGTAATACAACATATTCGTGACAGAATTGCAGCAGGCGGAAATGTTCGGGCTCCGCCAACCAATTGTTAGGTCTACAAACACTGCAATTAAAAGGTGTTAGGAGAAAAGCTATAGGTACTTTTTAGATTGGAGAAAAGCATTTTTTTTAATTAGGACCTATCTATCCTATTCTACTAATCCTACTAATATTATAAATGCGAAACTTTGGAGGTTTGGATGTTTAGATGTGTGGGTGTTTAGATGTTTGGATATTTAGGTGTTTGTTACTCTATTACGCTTAAACGGCTCAACCGATTTTGATGAAATTTTGCTCGAAGATAGTTTATAGCTTGGATTAATATAAAGGATAGTTTTTATCCCGGCTCCACGCAGATGAAGTCGCGGGCGGAAGCTAGTATTCTATAAAATAAACAGGTTCTACTTGTAATCTGTCTGTCTCATAGGGTTGGCCTAAGATTAAGATGATTTTTTTTTGGAAAAAATCACTGTGGCGGCCGATGAGTCCAAAGAGCGTGCTTTAGGCTGCGAGACCACAGCCCGAGCCCGGCGGAGATCAAAGGCCCAGAGCCTCCCTTTCGAGTGTCAAAGCGCGCCCCTCGATTTCACATCATCATCATCATCAACATTCAAGGACGTCCACTGCTGGACATAGGCCTCTCCAAAATAGTAGGATATTAAGTAAAATAATTGTGTCACTGTCAAAGAATATAGAATGGGAAATTATAAGTGCAGCGACTGAACTTTTCATTGGCATCTGCAACGTAACGTCTTTTTTTTCGTATGTAAGCAGGTTAATATAGAACAGCTTCTATTAAACTAACACGCCATCTTTACTAACCCAACAGAATATAAAAAATCCAACGCCAATTTACAAACAAAAATTCATATAACTCAGCTACTGATAAAATGAAGTTTTTTTTTTGAGAAATAAATGTCTTAAACCATATAAGTATTAAATTAAATAATATTAAATATCTTCTAAATTGATAACTTGGCGAATGTTGTACGTCAGTTACTTGATTTATTTTAGAGATTCAACATAAATGTACGTCTACTAATAAAATCACAATCTAGCCTCCATAAAGAGCATCGTAATAGGTACATAATTATTTAACAACTAAATTAATAAATCGTATTCTTTTTTAATGAAAATTTGCATAGCAACACACCTCGCGAGATTGTTTGATTTTAATTTCCCTTACACAAACTCACTCATTTCATGATATTGTTTTATGGCTATAAAAACTGGTAATAGATGTCCGTTTCAAAGTTAATATTTAATTACCTATTAATGTCAATTTCTAATATTTCTATCTCCTGCCTAGCTCTCTGGTCACAAGCTGTGCTAGAACGCATGAATGGCGATTGTCATGTTTACCCCACTCGCCCCAACGCCCACAATACTCCGTATTGTAGCTGATACCTACATATTTATAGCCTATGGACTACCGAAATATAGGTACCGACTTAATACGAAGCTGCCTTCCCACCGCAGGTGAAACGAATCAAGGATTGAACTGCATACAATCAACAAAAAAAATATTACTATAATTTCCGCGGCACATCGCCTCACCGATACCTTTTTTTTTTTTAGGAGAGGAAAAATGCGTTACGCATTACACCCGGGTGTGGGGACGGACCCGGGTGGATATGTGGGACTCCTCGCAATGGGCTAATGGGGCCCCGAGTCTACCCACTAAAAAACCTCTCCGTCTTCCGTCTTTGTGCCTTAGTGGTGGGCTGAAGGAACGGCCTCACCGATACCTATATATAAAACCAACATTACGTAAAGCATTTTACATGAGATGAAGCGAGTCGCGTCCCTGATGCGGCGTGTCCGCGGCAGTACCAACGGCATCCTGAGCGCAGTTGCGGCAGCGTATGACAGTAATACACTAGACGTAATTTTTTTTAACTTAATACCAACAATAAAATAACAATGCTGTTCGTTGAGTAAATTATTCAGATATGTCTTCTGATTATATGGAATTACCAATGTGTGTATGATTACCATTATTACCAATGACGACCTATAATAATTCCTATATTGCACCCAGTGCAACAAATTGAAAATTAGGTAAAATAAATGAAGAATTCTGCCTACTAAAATTCGAAAAAAAAACGTTATTGCTTAATCACCCTACAGCTAGAGGTTTTCTGATACTGATGCTATGTCTGCCAAAAAGTTTACAATAATTATTTATAACAGATCGTAAAAATCTGTAATTCTTAAAAGCTCTGCATATTACAAACATTATCAAGTGAAGCCGTGTAAGCACCCGCGAACGCCACGGGTCCGCTCGTAAAAATGACAAATGAGCTCGCATTACGACACACACGGTGTCCGCATAAACATTCCTTAATGTGCCTTAATACTTACGAGTTTTAAATTTACCTTTTTTTGTTTGGACTGGAATGGACGTCTGCGGAATTTTGAACAACGTGTGCATCAAAATAGGCATGCTTACATGCTTACCACGTGTTCAGCCTGTGTAGTGTTTAAGTGACCACGACCTTGCATGTAGGTATGCTATGCCGTAGCGCGCAGCAACATTTTTCCGCTTTAAAGCGGAAAACGCTCGTAGATGCATTATGTGAATCTTTGGCCTTGAATAAGTTATTTTTTTAGGATCGATTTACAAGTAAATTCAATTAATCTGAAAGTGTACCTATGTAAAAATCTTAGTGGTAGGAGGAAAGGGTATAATTACAATGAGGTTATATTTACACGCTGCTGTGTGCGTGAAGAATTGAACATCATCAATTAAATTCCCTTTATACCTATAGCCAAGCAAACGAACGTGTGATTGTTCTTCAGATCTTTCTTCTGGAAGATTTGAGACCTATTTTCTGGATAAAAAATAACCGCAATCTATAAATAAATAGGAATCTATCAAGAAGACTCAATCTAAATCCCAGTAAAAATAATTTTGAAAGCAAATATGCTTATTGACTTTATGACCGCCTGTTGTCTACCTCTACCTACATGTTATTGTATTGTTTCTCTATGTAACTGCTTTGTTTGTGTGAGGTGTGCAATAAAGAGTATTTGTATTGTATTGTATTGTATTGTCCTGGTTTAGCTGAAGGTACTAAGGGTTCGAATCCTGGTAAGGGCAAATATTTGTGTGATGAGCATGAATATTTGTTTCCGTGTTTTGGATGTTTTCTATGTATTTAAGTATTTATATATGTATATAACATAAATCGTCTCGTCTAGTAGGTACCTATATAACACAAGCCTTATTGAGCTTACTATTAATAGGGCTAGTTCGATTTGTGTAAGAATGTCCCCAAATATTTAAATTTGTACCTATAATAAATCATAATAATATAAAAAAAAACTTTGTCTTCATATTTCTGAACACGTTAATTTCCTAGCCCGCAACAAATAGGTATTTGTCATCTTATATCTCTTACAATTATAATTGCGTGTAAAATAAATTTGCATGCGAAAATTCAATTAACAAAACCGATTTCCAAGCGGTATACGGTATCAGGTAATTGGTATTGTTAAGCGATAGGTTATGGGAGAGATTACACCTGAATTAAACAATGGAAACGTAAATGATTGTACAAGTATAATTTATTATGGTTACCAAACGTATTGAGCTGTTGCCCGGCCCGGCAATGTACAAAATGCAGAACATTCCCGTCACATCGAAATGTTCATGAGAATCTTAAGTTATATTTATTTATTTAATCTTCATTGCACAAAAGAAGAACTTATCTACAAAAGAAGAACTTATCTACAAAAGAAGAACTTATCTACAAAAGAAGAACTTATCAAACAAAAGGTGGTCTTAATACCGTAAGCATTCTCTACCAGTCAATATTTGGGCAAAACTATCAAATTGTGAGCGGGTGCAACTTCAAATATAAACACACAGTATTATATTGTTCAAATAATGTAATATTTATAAATTTTGCAACAATGTTCAAATATATTTTAATCAAAACGTCAGATTACAAGTATGTCCATGTTTTTTAACCGACTTCATAAAACATTGCAATATTTTAGATAGATAGATCATTTATTTGGCATTTTGCAACATCCAATAAACAAAAATAAAAAAGTACACAAAAAAATAAGTGGAGATAAAAAGGTAAAAGAACAAGTAAAAACAATTGTGTTACGAAAAAGATTAAATATAGATTAAATAAAGACATACTGTGCGTTCCAACAATGCAATGCCAAAAAGGTAGGTACTAGCTCAGTTTTGCTTTGCTGCTCGCGTGAGCACTGATATTCTGCTAGTAGGTAGGTACCTCAGGTCACGATGCAGGTCAAATATTAAAAGAAAAAGAAAAATAAAATAAATAAATACATATTACTTGGTTTTACTGCCAACAGTTATTGCAGGACAGCCTATCATAAGTAACAATAATAGTACATTACTTACCTAGGGCGGTTTATCAAAGAGGCAAGGGCGATAACTAGGCGATAAATTCAACTGTAATTTTTCCATATAAAATTTGACATATAGATCTAACCTAATGTACGTACAATGCGTTACGTGATCGACCTGCAGGAAGTGAGATTTTCTGCACGCCCAGCGTGCGGATAATCTATTATTTGGTGATTAAAGTCACCACTGCTTTTCATTTGGATGGACCCTGCCTTCTCATGATTCGGCCATTATTTCTTTAAGTTGTTGGTTATTATTTTGTGAGAATTAGATAAAATTTTAAAGTTTAGAAGAGAATTCTGGCAAAAAAAATTGACAATTGTAACATCCCCCCCCTCGAAGAAGACCCTGCAACCTTACGAAGAACGCAGAACAACATCGCAAGAACAAATTGAATTGTAATTTTAACATAAGCTCTAATGTAAGACTCTACTGTAAATTGTTCTTGCTTCTCTATTTAATAAACCTACTTTTGGTGTGTGCTTTTATTTAGAAATACGTGAAGAATATGGAGTTCAAAACTCAGAGAATGAAGCTACCAGTGTTTCCAACCTAGCGTTCTGTATAGAGAAGAAACACCCAACAAACTCTTACAGACATCGTTTTGTTATGATAAACATATATTATTTATTACTTTGCTTATACAGTCAAACTCCTACAACCATTCTATAGCGACGAACGTAGTAAGGTAATGCTGGAAAACCGTTCATTACATGTGAAACATTTAACCCAAATTGTACCCCAAACATAGAGTATTATTCCACTCACGATGATAAGATACCTAGTCGGACTATATGGACTGCTCAGCCTGCCATAAAGCCGAGAATCACTTCATCTTTCTGAAATAATTCTGCTATCTCAATCATAAATAGAACCATAAACCCTTGAACAAAATAATTGTTATACTATATTAATGTTTCTCATGCAATAAAATGCGGGACTCAACACTACTTTGCCCACCCACTATTCAGTTACCCATATTAGAAATTTAAACCTTTGTTAATCGTTATTAGATTAGTAGACCTATAATTTAGTCAAGTAATCCCAATGTCCTAATATAGTGTATGATTTTAACCCTACGACTACCCCGGAAATTCCTACTCTGCTTATTCCTCGAACCATACCTTTAGTTCAAGAAATAAAAATGTATGCCCTATTCTATCTGTAAATAGTTCAGCCGGCAAAACTGAAGAAACAACCTAGCAGCCTGTGTAATTGCCACCCCTCTTCGTGGTCCGAAGACTAAGGAAACGAAGAGTATGGCGCCCTATTGTGTATATAGATAGGAATATATAAATATATTTAATGAAGACCGCTCCTCAGAGAGCTGCACGGTTCAACGAGCAAGGATAACCCTCAGTGCGGATCACATGAATGACTACGCCTCGTCTACACCGCCAGCCGATTCTGAGGTACGTGAGGGGCCTCTGAAGAGGCTTCGTCTCCTATGTTGGTAAAAAGGTAGACGCCAGACCACCCTCAAGTCTGGTAGCAAAAAGACTCTGAATCAGGCCCATTTGACACCGTAAGGCGGGCGTAACTCCTCAGGTATACTGAACCTGGACAGTGTTCTGGCTTTTATATAAGCATATGAAAGTAAAATTAATATTTTATGTAAGTAATTTAACCCCAAAAACTTAAATTATAATTATACAAAAGAAACCCTTCATTATGCGGAAGAATTCCCCATAACGACGGGCCACTTTATTACAATAAGTAATTAAAACACCCACCAATAATTTTAGAACCCGAAAACCAGAGACACTGACAGTCTGAACGATGAGATTTGAATGAACCCTCTTCCTACTGCGCCATTTCCTTTTATAACCTAAACTCGGGACCAAAATAGCAATGAGACCAAAACAGTCTTTCAGTGCAACGAGGACAAAAGGGCAAAGAGGACAAAAGGAACAAAAAGTACAAAAAGCGTCATTGGTACAATAAGGTTTAGATTTGAATCTAGTATTAGTCAAATATTTGCGGGTCTCGCGGCCTTTCAGGTCAAAGAGGACAAAAAGTACAAAAAGCGTCATTGGTACAATAAGAACAACTATGTCTTGAGTAACATTATTCTCTTTGAACCTGGTTTTAGATATTGACTGTTTACCCTTATTAAACGCTAGTTCAATAGATTTCCTTCTCGTTTTTAATTTATAAATAAGTTCTCCAGAATTGGGTATGAAATAAAAGTTCATCTACTTTTTCTCCTTATGTCAATAATTATATTCAGAAATCTGCTATCGAGTACGTCCATTCCGTTACACAATGAAACAAAACTACTCTTATACGATAGCCGAGAAAAATGGCAATCGAATTTATTGTGAAAATGAATCCACTTACCTACCTACTTTTCAATTCAGAACCTCGGATTTTAAACGATAAGCTTAAAACACGCCCACTGACCCCGCTTTAATAATTTTAAAGTCGTTCTCTGCTCTGCTCTCCGGATGTTTCCTGCTTTTTCATTTTCGTTTCCAGAGATTTTGCGGATGTTTTCTCAGTTTCTACCTCTTCATTCACAGTCAGACTTAGTTTTATTTTTTAATTCACAAAGCCTTTCGAAGTTCTTGTTGTCTGAAAAGATAAGTATAACTTTAGGGTACACAAGGTTGCACTTGCACTTCATAGTCAATGAGAGTTGTGTAATTTAACTTTTCATAAATTACCGGAGAAACAAATTTTGCGGAACCAAGGCCATTAATGTGATTTTGGTTCTCCTCAGGATACATTTTACTATCTGATTGGCCAAATTATTGGGTTTGTGAAGTTAAAAAAACACTACAGTTTGAGAACATTGAGTCAATATGGAGACTAAATACTAGTGACATTTTGTGGATAAGAGACAATCATCTAACAAAACTTAGAATAATACTAAACTAGATATAGTCACATGACGCTGACCAGCTAGCGAATGATGAATGGAGAATATTGAATTTATCCCATTTGTGTAAATGTGTACTATTGTCATATGTATAACTGCTTCAACCGAATGTTAATATGCTTTATATGGTGACGTCAATATTTGTGCTACAGCCAAAATGACCTATTTCATTGTTAGTGTTTCCCCCTTTCCCAGATTAAGGCAATCACGCGATGGAGTTCTGTCATTCCTTCTAAACTAAAGACTGTACAAGATAATATCCAGCCACACCTCTGATCTAGTATATTTTCCTACCAACTGCTTATTAAGAAAAAAGCACTTTTTTTAAATAATCCTTGGATGTGACACTATACAATAAAAGTGTGAGGTTTCCGTTATACATATATTCCAACATACTTATTATTTTTTGTCCAGCAAATTCTGACAGTCTTTGGTAGGTTTCTACCTCTAAATTATTGATATATTATGTTTTTGTAAGTATTCTGTGCTTTATTAAATTGTCTTTTCACAATTACTAACATTTTTTTAATTGACTTCTGTTTGGGGCAGGAGCAATTTTACCACATCAGTCCATTTTCTTTTTGGCTGATATTTGTTAAATAATTGCCTTCCATACAAAAACTAATTTCAGAGTTTGAAGTGGACAGTCTTGCTGGCTACCCCAAGTAGAAAGCAGTCAACTAATGTAACTTTTTAGTCATGTGATATTCTAAAAAGTGTGTTTTACCTTCTTATAATGTAAATACGATAATGGTATTGTAGTAGAAAGTGAATGACCATTATCAAATAATGTTGGACAAAAAATTATAAGTATGTCGGAATGTATAACGCAAAAACTCATATAGCACACACCACTACTCTCAAGTTTGTAAAACTAGTACAGTGGCACATCAAATAAAAGGTGACATACTTGTAGCAACTTTAAGCTTCTCACATTTAGTAAATATTGGGACCGAGTTGACATAAATGTAACAAAAAACTTACAATTAATGCTTCTAATCGAGAATAAAATACCCGGTATGCTAGAAATACACAGAAATTTTAATTTAAGCAAATAAGCAGCGTTTTGTTCATTCACTGGAGAAATTACCCTGAACTACTGAAATTCATTCACCGCTCTAGGCTTTTAAATTCACATTCCAGCATATCTGCCTGCTACCATGAACACAAAAGATTAGTTTGTCAAAATGAACATTATTTTTAATCCAAAAGAGTTCAAAAAGAATAGATGAAGTATTTTACAGCGCAAAATAAAGTACTTTACTCGTTTGGCAGCGACAAGTAAAAATGTTATGTGCTCGAATTTTATTGAGTTTGAACTTCCATTGCTGACGATGGTTTTAGTCCTAGTTTTACACAGTAAGTAATGATTATTCTGTTCAACCTTTATATTAACCAGTTGATCGAGGAGCTCAGCAGTATGCATGTGGGATGTCATATTGACGGTGTCAGTGTCAATAACATTAGCTACGCTGATGACATGGTGCTGCTGGGCCCCTCCATCAATGCAATAAGGCAGCTGCTTAGCAAATGCGAGAGCTATGCAGAGCAACATGGCCTGAGGTACAACTCTAAAAAGAGTTAAGTTGTTATATTTAAAACACGTAAATATAATCCGACAGTTGTACCTCCGGTAGTGTTGGGTGGCGTTAGCTTTAAAGGTAGCAGACACTGCTTATCAGCACTTTTTTCGAGGCATTTTTAACTTGTGGACAATGTTGATAAAGTTTCATTACATGTATAGTTATATTTACCCTGTTTTGTACTTATTCCATTTCAAACCTGTTTGATAGTCCAGATTTTCGGATAGGTACATTTTGACTGCTTGATTTTCTATTTGGAATAGAGCAGTACAATCTAGCAACATATAGGTACACGCTCCGATTAAAATCAGTCATCGAGAAAATATAGTAAGTCCATTTCATTCAAACGCATCTTCAAAAAATATAAATATTGTTCAAACATTATGTATTAAATTCATTAACGACAAGAAAATAAAGTGTGATTCTCCATAAAGCGCACATATGAAATATGTACCTAGGGTGAAACTAATTCCATCTGCGGGATTATTGTTTTTTCAAAGAGCTGGATTATTATTTTGTTTCCTGGCTACGGTCAGGAAACAAAATAATAATCCCTCACCCCTTACAACCCTAATTAGTGTATCATCAATGACTCACATAAAACTACCGAGGGAGATAGCAAATTTATTAGTACCACGCTTGCGCAAGGCCTTTGTTTAACCGCTGATAGAAAATGTTCTACTCAAGATAGACACGTGGTAATTGTATTATCTGAAAGGTAATGCGCCACAAAATAACCTTATGTAATAATAATCAAGGGTAATATGGGCATTTTTTATTATTTTGCGAGTTTTCCGTAAATTCTGTATTTTTTTCCCAGTGCCGGTAATTTTTAAAATATACAACTGTATTTTATTGTAATCTTCTGTTAATTAACTTTATTACTGTTTTTGTTTCATATGTCATAGTCCTCTAAGTTTAAAAATTATAACGATTTCTTTGCAATGGTGCCACAGCGCTTTGAATAGGCTATAAACCCACTTTTTATCTAGTCGATGGAAAAGATTTCATATGCGTAGGTACTTTAAGGAGACTTGCACAAAGTGTATACTTTATAATATGAGTATCGTCTTGGTTCATGCGAGTTACCTAGTGGCACACTGATAATGATATTTGATTTGAACGAACCTTTGCGGTGAAACTGAAAGCAGTATTATCTAAAAGGGCTTTCAATATCAGATCAGATAAAAAGCATCGAATCCCAGATCGTAAAGGCGAGCAACCTGCGGTAGCCGCGGTAGGCAACAAGATGTATACAATTTTTACAAGTTTACCCACCGCCGCACTCGACTTTATGATCCGAAATTCAATATTCGATATCTGTTCAAGATTTATGCATGTGAGGTTTGAATTGCGACTTTGTACTTTATGACAGGTTTTATGGTGTTGCACTTTATGGACCGGTTTGGAGTTGTGCCATTGTATTGTAGGTCTGAGGTCACGGTAGCAGCTACAGCTGGCGGCTTTGGCTTGTGTTCACTATTTAATAGTAATTGGTACAGAGCATAGACGAAATAAATTATAAAACATATTCAGAAGCATAAGACACGAGACTTTCCGGCACCGAGCTTCGCCGCGTTTTGCGGACCGCGTGAACGCTCGGAGAGACGGACGAAACGCCCGAGCGCGAAGGCGCCCGGCGGTCTTGAGAAGAAATACTTACCTGAGTATACTAATTACATTTCGTGAAAATGTCAGATTTCAATCAATTTTCTTGTCTGACATGTTCGTAATTAAAAAACCTATAGCTTTTGGCAAAGAGGTTATCAATTTCAATGGCCCATTCGATACGACATTTAAATAATTGTCTTGACACTTCGCCACTATTATTGAACTGATATTTTACACCTTATTAGATTGTGAATGTTCTGACAATATTTCAAGGAAATGGGTCCCAAATTAAAGTTTGTGACTGTAGGTACATGAGCTAACTTTTCTTTATTTGCTACTGGTTATTTGATGACTAAGTATTGATATTGATTTTTAAATCACATTAAGTGTATTGAACATTGTAGAAGACAAAAATACGACCGTTATAATTAAGACCTTTATAAGTTAAAGATTATTTGTGTGTAGTTACAAAATTCATTAAAATTTATTAGATTTGATCCACTGTTGTAGAAATCAATTATGAATTTGGCTTTTATTTCTCTTTCAAATTGTGTACTGCTTAAGCATTTTGTTGTCAAATTCCATTAAAATTTAATTTCGTTTGGACCTTTGAAGTTATCAGAGGTTATGTTTAATCAATTTATCTAGTGAATCTAAAATACCTCGAAAATTCATAAATACAACCAAGAGCAAAGAATACAAGTACCGTTACACTTTGGATAAAAATCCTATACGAACTGTACCCGGGTCATTCTTCTTTTTTACCTACAATTGCTTGTCCTCATTTTACCATACCTCATTAGTTAGAGTAATGGTTATTAATGTTTTAGTGTTTGAATGTACGTCTATACATTTTATTCATCTATTAGAACTAAATAGGTAGGTAGTCTTTCACTTTCTCTATCCAGTTATTTTTTTATAAGTTTGTTTTTCATAGAATCGCGTGACAGAGTGGTAATCCAAAATGTGGTCTCTGCTGAAAACGGCCACTCTGTCACAATATTACCTGAAAAACTACCATAAAGAAAAAAACATCGCCACGGAAAAAATCATTAATTAGTCCAAATAAAAGATACATGCAACGTTTATTAAAACCATGATTATCAATAGTTGAAAAACGCAAAAAACAGAAAAAATTACGATATATTGTAGGTTAAAAAGAAGAACGACCCACCCGTATTATTTTATTGTCAGTTCAATGAAAATGACAATGTATTTAAATTTATTAACTAGTATTAATATGTCAATAAAGATTTGCAGTTATACTTAGTAGGTGTACCTAGATGTACAGTGATAATAATGAATGATGTCTTGATGTGTCTTGAGTATATAAGCAGATAATAGTGAAAGCTAATTAAGACTGCTATTACAAATTTAATAAAACTTGAATAATTAAATAATGTACACACGGTTTACAGTTAGCTAATTGAGCAGTAAATTTAACGCTCTGTGAGTTTCTTAGCCATACGTATAATTAACAAACAATTACTGTTGCCAATAAAACCACATTGTTTAACATTATGTTGGTCCTTGTGCAACGTTTAACCAGGGATCGGATACCGGTATTTTCACCATACAAAAATACCGGTTTTATTTCGTTCAATTTCGTTCTTTGGTTTATAATATCATTTTTGATCGGGCTGTCTAATAATACGGAAATGTTACCTAAATCCATGATAGAGTCTTACATTAAGAGCCTAAAATAATTCAAAATATTAGACTACTTTGGGGACTTTTGAAAAAACCGGTTCCGATCCCTGCGTTTAACTTTTACACTTTGAAGCGGAATTGAATAAAAATGTACTTATATTGGAAAGCTGGACACCCGATGGGTAAAATACATAAATGTGATTTTGGTATTCTGATTTGATTTAATTTCATTGGAATATAAAACGTTTTTGTCAGATTACAGTCTATAATTTGTTTATAACTTATTCAGATTAATTAAACAGATACCACAGGTACTTTATTGTAAGCTTTTTAATTTATATAAAAAAAAAAAATTATTTGAATAAAATCGTGAATTATGTAATTTGTTGACAAATGTAGGCAACATGTAATTTGTGTTTAGACTGTAAAGCACGGAAATAAGGTTTGTTTCCAATTCTACAGATTTACATTACAGATTTCCAATTCTACAGATTCCCAATTCTACGGATTCCCAATCCAACGGATTCTCAATTCTACAGATTCGCAATTCTACAGATTGACAATTCTACGGATTCCCAATTCTACAGATTCTCATGTCTACAGATTCCCAATTCTACAGATTCTCATGTCTACAAATTCCCAATTCTACAGATTCCCAATTCCACGGATTCCCAATTCTAAAGATTCCTAATTCTACAATTTCCCAATTCTACGGATTCCCAATTCTACGGATTCCCAATAGTACAATAATAAATAACTTTGCTGCAAGAGAAAAGTAAGCAAATTTCGGGTTATTTTTAAGAATGGTACTCTGTAGAGTTAAGAATCTGAATAAAGAATTAATACAGCAGGAGAAACTGTCTGTATTGTTCGGAATCTGTTTAATTAAGAATCAGTAGAAATATGTTACTGTTAAGGTGTGAATCTGTAGAATTGGGAATCAGTAGACATGAGAATCTGTAGAATTGGGAATTTGTAGACATGAGAATCTGTAGAATTGGGAATCTGTAGACATGAGAATCTGTAGAATTGGGAATCTGTAGATATGAGAATCTGTAGAATTGGGAATCTGTAGACATGAGAATCTGTAGAATTGGAAATCTGTAGACATGAGCCTAAAGGGCAAATACCAATTTTTGCCAGTCTTTAACTGAATTTTCTTAAGAATTTATGTACACGCTAATTAATTTAATATGCACTTGACTACCATAAGACTACATAGTTTGCTATGTACAGTCGCGAACTTTAATTAGGGACCCACTTAAGGTTGACAATCCTATCAAATGGTATAGGAATACAAGGTTTTTTTTGCGAAAAGGGTCCTAAATTAAATAACGCGACCGTACCCATTTAATAACGTCAGATTTAATTAATTATATGAATTATATCTTTACCAATACGTAAATCACATTTTCCTAAAAGATTCGGGTTATACAGGCACTTATCCGTACACAGTCATATATAAGAAAGTCAAAATAGCTGTCACATCAAAACTTGCTCCACTAGAGAAGTTAAACATAAAGTCAACACACACACACACACACACACACACACACACACACACACACACACACACACACACACACACACACACACACACTTTAGCGCCTAGTAATAGAATAACGGGCAATCAAATGTAAAGTGTCATCCTGTAAGACAGGCATAGCCTAGTGCAGGTGACACGGGCAATCACATCAATCTAAACAAAAAACAGTGTTCGGTAATCAGTATGTCAGAGAAACCATGTTTTGTTTAAAATTGTGTCACTGTATCAATAAACTATTTTGTTTTTTTTTTTTTTGATATCTCATTTCCAAACCTATCGCAGTGAAATGGTACAAATAATTTGAACCTTTGTTGAATCCAGTTTGCGCAACAAAAATTTTACTCCATAATAAGCTTTGTTTACCGGAAATTGTACTGATCTGACAGTCTTTAGACGTAATAAAATTGCATCCAAAACACTACTAGGTAGAAACGGCAAAGCAACAACCACTTTATCGAAAACCATGTCGCTTCCCACAGGAGCACTGCGTAACTACTAGTTCTCCTTATTTCCTAAGTATTTATAACAAGTTAGCACAAGTGACTGAGTTCAAGACAAACATAAGTCTTCGACTTTAGTTTCTTTTTCTGGGCCACATACCAAAAAACAAACAAAAAAATAATAAATAAAAATACAAAATCTTGAAGAAAGGCGTTTTAGATATCAACGGAATAATAAAAGTAATATAGTAGAGAATGTTTCAGATTGAAGCATTTTGATAATGATGTGAAAGATCCACTTGATTACATAGATTTTAAGATATTGCATTGTGATTTGGGGTAACTCGGTGGACGCAAACGAAATATTTAAGACCCAAAAGAAATGCATTAGGGCAGCATGTGGAGCTGATTATCTTGAACACTGTAGACCATTATTTAAAACTAAAAAAATATTAACATTACCGGCTATGTACATTTTCGAAATGTGTACGTTTATCAGAAAACACCCATTAAATTTCAAGGCGATAACTACCACATCAAAGCGAGGTAAAGATAGGAACAAACTTATGATGCCAAGGACGAATCTTGCATTAGTCTATAACAATGTTCACGGAATGGCAATACGAATATTTAACTGCCTAACTGACAATTTCAAGGAACTGCCACTAAATTTATTTAAGAAAAACTTGTATAATTATTTACTAGAAAATAGCTATTACTCTGTTGATGAATTTCTGACTAACTGTAATTTATAAGAATTTTATGTGAATTATAAGAACGAATAATATGTTCAAATTTTAAATTAATTACTATAAAATTATTCAAAATGTTATAATTATTTGACCATGGTTTTTTATTTTGGTTTTTATTATATAAATTTTAATTATTCTACACACTCCTTACAATAAACATAAAATTAAGGCTCATACTCAGGCTCATTTACTTTTAAATATTTGTACACCAGATTATGGTAAAATAAGCAAAGGACACTAAAAACTTGTAACACCTAATTATACCCTTATTTATGCAAATAAATATATTGATTGATTGATTGATAGACGATGCTGGTCGTATGAAGATATTCCAAATAGCCTCTTTTAATAATAGCTCTTCCTAAACAAACAAATATGAAAAGTGACATTAATGAAAGTCAAACTAAGAAAGAAAAATAATAAACACCATAAGGCACTGGTCCCACCGCCGGCGACGAGCGATGAGCTATCGGCGATTTTCTCGCCCAAGAAACGAACAAAAGATAATCGCTCCCATGTAAATAAAAGAGCGAGTTATAGTTCATATAGTTGATCGCGGTGTGAACAGCGAGCGATGAACTATATCTCTCTCTTTTATTTACACGGAAGCGATTATCTTTTGTTCGTTTCTTGGGCTAGAAAAAAGTCGATAGTTCATATCTCACTCACCGGCGGTGGGACCAGTGCCTTAGAACAAAATGCGGTTTTTTTATGTCTTGTCTGTCAGAATGGTACTTAGGTATGTTTGACGAGTTTGAGAGATCTTAAATGGAAACACATATATTAGGTACAAAGTAATTCAATGTAAATTCATCAATGTTACTTAGTTTTCGATATCGAGTTACTATAGTACCCATTCTGCATGGTTAAATTATAGGAAATGCCATGTTTCCAAATGCACTGCGACATTATTTCCGAACGGTATTGTTCGGGTAAGTTACTGCAAAAAGTTCCTATTGATGCAATACTGCATTGTAATGCGGGTATTATGCATTGTTAGATAGGCGAATTACGTCGCGGATAAAGTAACACCAGCACAATTAAGCGTCATTTTCCCCGCGCATGGTAAACATAATGTTGGTAGTTATATTAATGAAGTGAGAATAAGTCGTTATAATGCAGAAAAAATACATAAGATTGAATTTCATCCGACCCAGGCTATTATTCTGAACGCGCTCATTCGCCTCAACTCACCCATCACGCCTAACGAAACTAGTCTTCTGATTACGCTTAGTTACTACTACTACTAATATCTGGTTTGCCTGTCTATATTCTCCTGTACATAGGCAATTATGGCGTATGTCTCCGCCTGGAAGACAATTGTCAAACTACCCATGTTTACACTACTACTATAGTCATTTTCATATAAATGTCTGCTCCCGTACCGAATCCCATTTTTGATCCATCCGTGTACCATACATAATTATGCTGTCTTCGATACCATTCTAGACCTTCGGCCCATTCAGCCCTTGATGGAACTTTTGTTGTGTAGTTGTTTAGTTGCATTAAAATTATCATAGAAGGTGGGTGGACCTGTTTTTTAATTACGCGACACACTCCAATCGAAAATGAACCTTTAAACAAAATTAACACCTTTAGGCGCAAACGAAACTCCGTTCCGTCGTAGGTAAAACATAAAAAATAAAATTAATAAAAGGGTATAAACGTCCAATCAATTCAAAGTCGCCGTGCATTCATAGTCAAGCATTCTATTCAATAGTTAGCCAAGCGGAAATGTTTCGCTTACGCTCTTCAAACCTGAAGATTTCAATATAAATGTAATATCAATATTCTGAATAGAAAACATTTTATGACTAAGCTAAAATAAAAGTACATAGAAGAAAACTTTTAAAATCAAAATAGGAAATGGACAGAAAAGCAAAAATAAATTTGGGATACTTATAAAAAATTAAGTAACTAGTTGAATAATTGTTTGGGCTCAGTTAATAAACGTATCTTCTTATTAACCTAAAAATACTTATCATTTAACAAAACACAATAATTTTGGTCGTTACAGCCAAGTTTCTGTGATATTTTCATTCCGGCAACATTGCCGCTGCACTAGCAACGCTGCAAAAACTTAAATTACACGTCAGTTGCGTCCCCTCGTGTGAAAGATGCACATTGTTCCCAAATGAACGAATATTTTACAAAACTTTTGTTTAAAATATAAATTGTAGAAATGCTATAGCGACGTATATTAGACTGGCCATTCTCTGGAATACTGGAATGAAATCAGAAGATTTTTTATTTTAAATTGTTTTTACAACTGTAACTTAAATATTCAAATACCCTTCAACGCAAGAGCCAGCAATGCACATATTGCTTAGCATTGCGTATGTGTAGTTTGCACGTATGTATCCAAACAAACAGTTTCTCTACAAACACAACGATTTCTATAGACAGCACCAGCTTAAACTATTTTAGAAACGAGCATAAGGGTGAATATCCACCAGACATTTATGATGTTTTGTTTTCATAAATTTGACACCTAGTTGTAAAGTCTGAGTCACTCTGGCACGGCCACTTGACAGCTTTATTTTTTTTGTGAAATTTACAACTGACTGCTTTGAGTATTAAGCCCACTGGAGATGTCATACACAGGCGACCCCCTCCGGCAAAGTACATTGGTCAACTGTTCAACCACGTTATATAAAACTACTTAAAGTCGCTTCACCGTCATTTTGTATCGTTCCGTGTCGCGTGACGTTTCTCTCGAAAAATGGTGACTTGTGCAATATTATCATGTAAAAGGCGATCTGACAGCTCAAATTCGCAACGAGTTCGCGTTTCCTATCATAGGTAAGTATTTTTACTAACTATTAAATGTGTATTGAAGTACAATCTCCATTTAAAGAAAATACCGTTTGCGATACGTAAACGACAGACACATGTAAACATTGACACAGTGGTAAGGGGTCGAATCTGTCTTTAGGGATGTGATAAAGTAAGAAAGGCGACTCAACATTTGAATGAATCATTCATTCATTCAATCACTGCAGTTTGTTTAATAGTCAGTTTTTTTATTAGATATTGAATTAAATAGTAGGTATAGATGTATGTTACATTTAAATCTTGTAAGGTGAATTAGAAAAAATACTTTTCTCTGGACTTACGATGTTGAAATTTAGTCTTAAAAAGAAGAGAATTGTTGGCAAAAAAAAACTAGGTAAAAGGAACACATTTAGTGCGGGACTATGAGTGTATGTGTTATTCATATACTATTATTTGTAATATTATACTTTATTTAATATAATTGTACGGTCTGTACAAAGGGGTGCATCCCGCTTGTCAGCATTAGATTAGATTATTTATTTCATGATAAAAAATACATTACAAATTTGTATACATGTCAAAAAAATAAGATTCTTTATCACGATCGTCAAAATTAATTAAAAATAAATAAACAATAATATGACGATGTCAATAAATGTGTACACTACACAATAATTTGGAAATAGTAAAATAAAACAAAACCACAAAGCAAAGCAAATATATCAACCATTAGGTATCGTCAATAATATTAATTCAAGTTTTTAAATAATTATAATAATAGTACTTCATACGTGAAGTAAAATGCTGACGGGCGGGATGCACACCTTTACACAATGAAATACGCATGTATTTCATTGCTTTAAGCCAGTGCACGTCCGACCGCCGCGGAGTGTATTCACAATATTGTATCATTTTATTACGTTATCAATAAACCATAATTACGGTGGAAAACTGCAGTGTTATCAATTATCATTATCAACTATCATCTCAAGAGTGTGCGAGACGATGGTCCCGTACAATAATTGTATGTCCTTTTAGATTTCCAAAAGATCCCAAAAGATAAAGGAGAAATACACACATACAAGTGTTATCTGTTCGGAGCACTTTACTCTGGAAAGCTACAAAAATGACCACGTGTACAATAAACTTATTCATTTTAAAAATCAGTAAAAATACTAATTAATAAAAGTCTTAAACGGGTCTTAAAAAATCCCTATCAGAGAATTTAAATTAAATAAATATGTGTTCATTCTAATAAAATTAACAATTTATTTTATTGCTTTCCCTTTGCTCATTCATGATTTTAAGTAACTTTATAAATGTAGTGAAAGATGAGCCTATTATAATATAATATACATATACATAGGTTCTTGCAAATACCAATCTACATTTATATCTTTACCTCGGTATCATCCCGCAAAACCGCGGGCGAGAGTTCATTCCACAGTTTAACTGTGCGAGAGGGCTAAGGACACTAGGGCACATAAATACAGACAGACATATATACAAACGAACATTTTTTGGGTAGTATCTTCAATGGACAGAATTTTCACTTTTACAATTTTATAATAAATAGAGTATAAGATAATTCAGTTCATTCATCAAACTAATTTGACTCATTCTTCAGATGTCTTCGATGTGTCCCATCACTAACTTGTTCGTATGTATGCTGCATCAGTTACGTGAAAACTCTGTCAGTGTGCGTGTAATTTTTGATGTGTTGAATTTTTTTGTAGTGTGCGTTTATCGCAACAGCAAAATTTGTGTCTGTTGAGTCATTCATCTTTTGGTGGTGTGCTGTACGTGTTTTACCTCGCCCCCCGCTAAAAGTGGCGAAAAAATTTGTTCGAAGAGTTTACGTCATGGCATCTCCAGTGGCTTAATACTCAAAGACTGACTGCCACCGCAGCCCGCGCCAGTCTGTGAGAGGCTATATTAAGCATGCAAGGTCCTTAAATCCCAACTGTAGGTACTATCGCCCAAGGGTACGGGCTGACACCTCTTGGATCATTTTTGAGCGTTTGCCATGAATGTGCAGACGATTTATAACACAAAGTGTGAACCCTTTAGAAGGTACCTTTGGGCGATAGTACGTACATTGGTCGTATGACCCGTCCGTGCTACTTATGCTATTCAAGAATTGCCTTATAACACATTGTTGGTCTTGGTCTCCGCACTGTTTAGCAAAATCTATTCCCATCACAAACATACCTACACGCACACACATACAACACACTTTACTATACTCGCTCTTTAGTACAGTCTCCCTCTAGATACTTATGCAATAATTACGCTAGTAATTATGTCACCAATTACATTGAAACCTAAATGCCTTAAAATTAATATTATTAACGATATTTGTAGGTAAATACTTATATAAACATACTCTAAACAATTCTAACTGTTATTATTATGTACAACCATCTATAATTACGCGGCTGATTATTGGGGAGGAGGGTAATACCTTGCTGTAATACAATATAAACTAGTAGGTACGGAAGGTGGTTTACTTTAACTTAATGTAATACCTATACTTGTATCCTAAAACAACATAATAATATGATTTACCTATATTATGTAAAAATGTTCAGTTATAAATAAATAATAAAGGTTTCGAATATATGAATTCACATTTTCGCACATAGCTGGTTGATAAATATGCAACCTAAAATTTGATACACAACCTTCAAGCTCGACTGGTTTATTTAAGTTTGCAGGTAATTAGTGGTGTTTAAACGGCAAGAAGGATTCCTGAGACTCACGAGCCACAGTCCTGGGGCGAGTCGGGCCTGCCAATGTCCCGATGGTTCACGTCGTATATCATCATTTACAAAACCCAACTTGAGGTAAATATCATCAAAAATGCAGGCCCGCACTATAAAGGGGCCATAACAGTTCTCATACCTGCGCGTTGTGGAACATAAAACAGGTGAATTCCCCGTTGTGGGTGCGCCAATATTGTTATGGCGGCTCAAATGTTGCGAAAAAACATAATGCCGGGCTGCGAAGTGGTACTGCTGGATATTTAGTCGATTTTTCTACTTGTGGGTTAAAACGGTTCGCTCTTACAGTTCAAACCTACCAAAAGTTATGTCATGGACTATATCACGGAAATTAAATAAATAAATATTTGCGGATTCGAAATAGTCCCAAACTAAGCAAAGCTTGTGGCTATAGGCACTAGACGACGATAAGCATACTTTTATAGATAAATAAATACTTAAATACATAGAAAACATCCATGATATTTTATTGAAACTGCTGAATTATTCGACTACATTGACAGTTACCGTACAAATCACAACCCTCATACATTTCTGGTCAGGGTTAATTTTTATAGGCGTACAGTATAAATTAAGGGGGAGACACACGTACAATTTTGTACTCATCGCGGGCGGTAATAAAGAAAGCCTCATATCGCAGGCGCAAGTATTTGACGATGATCACATACATCTGCGAAAATATTAAGTGTACCATTATTAATATTATTAACTGTATTGAATAATTTTGTTTTAGTATTCACTTTACAAATTGAGATAACAAAATTTATACATTTTCGTAGATTTCTTCACGTAGTACCGCTTCATTACGACATAGCGGTGTTAGAGAAAACTCGAAAATATCAGAACTGTAAACAAGATGGAAATAACAACTTACTGAACACTGTATGAATAGAGATGCTCCGTGTCGCCCCTTTTAATAATATAGTATGAAACGAGTTTCGTGTTATCATACATTTCGTACCTAAGTATTTTTTTCAGTAGCACAGCGTAATAGTTACCACAGAATAATCTCAACACGCAATTTGTGCATATTGATACGACAAGAAGTTAAAGACAACATAGAATAATGCTTCAAATGTTTATTTAGTGGTTTGATTGTTATAATATAGTTTAATCTGACCTAGAAAAAAGGTACCGTTTTATAAACATTTGGAAAGCTTTGTACAAAGCTCCCTTTTTGGCACTACGATGGGTCTACCGGGCATTGAAGTAGCTTTAAAACCCATGTATGTACTTGAACGTCCTCCGACAACCAACCAAAGATAACAACTGAATAATAGCGCATCGCATCCAAACGGTTCTGCCGGGTGAACTGCAAAGCTATAGGATAGAGCGAGGTAAAGATACAAATTCCAAGATGATTCTTATCCCTGACTCGTTGCATCTTAAGAAGGTCTATGCTCCTTAATGAAGGACTGCTTGAGGAGGGAGATATTTATGATAGCTGTATGCTTTGTCGTATTGGTTTTAGAAAATTCAAATACAAATATTGCAAAAATAAATACTCACAAAAATATACATGATTAATCAACCACAATACTAAATTAAAGTCTAGACAGTAAAGTTCTGTTAATTTTCTTGTATTATTATAACAGCGTGAGTAGAAACAAATGTCATTTCTTCTTGTAATCCCGATTCCGATAGGTCAGTTTTCAATATCAGTTAGGTAGGTACCTTTACTAAAACGGTCGCATATTTCTTGAAATTTAATTAGCCTTTTCTTAGCCTAATGAATTTCGTCGGAAATCGGCCATAGATTTCCCCCGAGATTGGTTGGATTTCGTAGTCAAAATAGCAATGATAATTTTACTGGGATAAAATGACATAATTACATTTTGAAAATGGCAGATGGCATTATGACTTGATTTTATTGACATATTATAATTGGTTACTAGTGTAGGCCTTTCAGGTCATATTTGAATAGCAGTTTGGATCTTTTTATGTACAACTAGCTTTTGCCCGCGACTTCGTCCGCGTGGAACTCGTTTACATCGAAGCTCCATACAAACTTTCGCCCCCCCTTTTCACTCCCTTAGGTAATTAATTTTAGGCTAATAACTATCCTTTGTCCTTCCCTGGAATTCAAAGTATCTGTGCACCAAATTTCACCTTAATCAGTTCAGCAGTTTAAACCTGAAAAGGTAACAGACAGACAAAGTTACTTTCGCATTTATAATATTAGTATGGATTGTTTGAAACGAAAAGGGCTTCCTTATGGCTGAGTTACATGATTTATAGATAAGCTTACTCCAAACGCCTTTTTAGGGTTCCGGACCAAAAAGGTAAAAACGGAACCCTTATACTCCATCCGTCTGTCTGTCTGTCACAAAGTGAATTATCTCAGGAACTACCCATGCTATCAATTTTAAATTTGGAATAGTTGTAAACAAAGCTAATCAACGTGTATGGAAAATGAAAATTTTAAATTTATACTTTTATATAAAAAAGAACGGATAAGAGGGGAGAGGGCATAGGAAGAGCTTGAATTGCACATTCTAAAAGGAAAATGTTGAAAAAAATACCATCCCCCCGTTATCACCGAACTTAACCGAATAAACGTAGACTCCGCCGCCAACTTGGTGTTTCTGTGGCCTGGCCTCGGCAGTCAATAGTAAACTTGTCATTAGCTGTCAAATTTACTATTGACCGCCACCGCAGGTCGCGCCAGTGTGTTACAGGCATTAAGCCTCTCACAGACTGGCGCGGCCTGGCCGCGGCGGTCAATAGTAAACTTGATTTTAGCTGTCAGATTTACTATACTATTGACCGCCACCGCAGGCCGCGCCAGTGTGGCACACTCTACAAACGGGCGCAATTTATCACACCAACTTGCAATAGTTGGAAAGAGACAGCCATACACTTCTGACCAGTCTAACTATAGCAAGTTGTTGTGACAAATTACTAAGCGGTTAAACGTGAGCACTTGGCTGTTTGTAGTAATTTGTCTTAGTCAAAACATAAATATGGTTCAAAGGTAAAAAAGTATGTCTCATCCTTGTATAGGAATACTTAAAGCCTGATATAATTTTTAGTCTTTAAATAATATCAAACTTTAATATTATATATATACTACTCTTTCCTGGTCTTTCGCTTGTCTTCTACATTTTCGATCTATCCATATTTTCTTTTAATCCCATTCCTTATACTTTGGCTGAACACGCAAAGAGCGCCATGGCATTAAAAAAAAACAAATTCATGTTACGTGTAATATTGTTCAAATTTGTTCATACATTTATTGAAATTACACCTGAATACGAAATTTGCACATATAAGTTCTGATATTAGAATATATTTATTTTTTATGCTTGATCGTTTGTTTTGCGTTTCGTAAATGCATAGACCGGATCTAAATTATTAAATAGGTAAAATACAAAGCCATTCTGCCATTTTGACGTTACTGACAGCTTGACAGATGTGGCAGCGATATATATATTAGAAAAAGAAATGAAAATTTTAAAGAGGTCAGATATTTAAGAAAATTAATTAATTGTCGTAGGCGCATAAAAACTATCCTAAGCGGAAGCCAGAATAATAATGTACCTATAAAAATGTTTCATGTTTTTCCGTTCATGGGAAGCTGAGATCATTCGTGACAGGACAATGTCTGAAATGATACTGGCTGATTCTTTTTTTAATTTAGAGATTTATTATAAGTGGAGATAATATTTTTATCGCTTCAATCGACTACATAGGTAACTTATTTAAAATATTTAATTATACATTGACTACCTTCCACGACCTCATTATTATTAAAAAAATATAGGTCCGTATAAACATAATAAAACTTAACTGGCTCTCAATTTGCTGTCGTAGGTCCCCTAAAATACTTTTTACCCTTCTTTCATTCCTGTTTGAGCCATCAGCTCAAGGATATCACAAAAGTAAATTTGTTTTCAATAGCCCTCGCCCAAGCTGTGACCTGCGTACCTCCCGCGTTCTCAAATTATCCATACCTTCCCGTCACACTAGTTTTATGACTCATTCCTTCGCCATACAGGCAAGCCGTCTCTAGAATTCACTCCCTCTCAACATCAGACAAGCCCCAAGCAAGTTTACTTTCAGGTGGATGCTGCGTACTGCATAAACAAGAATTCGAATGGAATCCATCCTAATAATTTATAAATTATTGAATATGTAGTAGTATATTTATTTATATGTATCTAATATTTACACATTCGTATTTTTTCTTCACGACACGTGTTCTTGAAATCGTCATACTTTTGTCTTTGCACCTTTTATAGGTGAGAACCTGTAATTGGCTATATGGTTTTAATATTGCGGATATATATGAACATGTTGCGATGTTGGTTTTGATGTTGGTTGGTTAAGCCCAATAGTTAGCTGGTAGTGAACGCCATTTGGCTTAATGCTCACCATTTGTACATTGCTGTATGTTGTGCAATAAAGTTAAAATAAATAAATAAAAGACAATAAAATTTCATGATGGCTACAAAAGTTTTCTCCTAGTTTCCGTTCTAAAAGGAATGTTAAAATTAATTCCTGCAACAGCATCCGTTTCAATGCATCGTTAAGACTTATTACTTCACCAGCGAAAGGCACCACTTAACTATCAAGATAAGATTTTGCAATTAACCACTGTTAGATCGAACGTGCGAAAGCACGTTTATGTAAGTACAACCTAAAGACTAAGGACACGCCACCCGCTTACTACTCACGCGAATGCAGTTGATCGCGCGCTCACGAGGAATCAACACTTGCCGGTGCTATGCGACTGTGACTGTGCCTTAAGTGAACTCAGTGGACCCAGTGACTATGGCCTCTCAGTGGATACCTCCAGACATCAGCCAAGTCTGCGCAGAAGCGACCGCGCCTTTAACTCAGTGCTCCCAAACAGGATTTCTCTACTTGACGCTCCTTGCACAACTGTTCGGACGTTCAAGAGATGAAGAAGATTATCCTAGAAGGAACCCCTACTTCGATGTTCGTAGTTCGGTTGGACCGAGTTTCGAAACCAGTATTCTAGGGCCGACGCAAGTGCCATTAGGACCGACACCTTTTAAATTAAACTCGGAAATTAACTCGACTCCCTTGGGCCCTGTTTTGCAAAGCTCTCCAATCAATCAATACAAATCTCAGAAAAGTTACGCTTCGCAAATGTTCTATTTGAAACCGGAAAAACTGGAGTCTAAATTTGAGTTTGGAAGGAAATTCGAACATCCGTATTCGAATTTTGATAAACCGTTTGAAATCGGATTTAATCATGACAGTTATTTTGACGCGGCTACGGCTGACACTAAAAAAACACCAGTGAGAGCCGAGAGGAAAAAAGAGAAAAATAGGAAGAAAAGGCAGGTGCCCGAAGAGTACGACTTTATCATAGTTGGTGCGGGGTCAGCTGGATGCGTTCTGGCTAATAGGTTATCCGAAGTTAAGAAATGGAAGGTAAGAAGAAAAAGATTAGTTTTTGGTTTGAATATTTTCATGGTGGAATATATATTTAATTTATTTCCAGTATATTGGTGGAAAATAATTTACAGGCTATATGAATTAACTACATTAATGCTTTATACAAAAAAATCCGTACCTTCGTCTATCTATGATATTTGAAACTTACTAATATCTGTATTTGATAATTAAATACTAAAGTCAAAATAATGGCAATGATTTACTGTCAAATAAATTTTATATGACCTCTATTGAAGTGCGTATCGGTGACAATATTGTCGTAAACGCAGCTTCAAAAATAATAATCTACATGACGAAATTATAATGTTTTAGTTTGTCATTCAAAAATACACGAATAAGTCCCATTTTGTTAAAATATGCATAACATTAGTTTCAGAGTAAAAGTGAACAGGGAACTGTGCTTTGTCATGCAACAATGCACATTTTTTTGCATGGGTTCACACATACATGGTGTGGGAGATGACGTTGCATCATAATCGTTAAACAATATAATAATTATTCTATTCAGGTTTTGTTCCCCAGGCCATTAACTTTGGTTTGTATGGGCCAATGCGTTTTTGACATGTAATTATGAAACTGCAACCTGGTACCTTTGACCTACTATAATCGGGAAGGTGTGTTGTGAGAACTGCAGTTTTAAGTGTGAATTTAACCAACTCAGCCATTGTGTAATTATTATTATTAATTGTTATAGACGATCATAATAACGATTAAAACATAATATTGTTTTAAGATATCCTAGTTTGGCTTCATCAAGTCGTCTTAAGCCAAAAAGTTTGCATACATACAATTCACAATACAATGAAATAATAATCAGGTAAGTATATAGTTTGCACAAAAATCTTAAAAATATTAATTTATTACGTTGTTTTGCATAAACTCCTAAACATTATAAAAAACG
Source organism: Epinotia nisella (assembly GCA_932294315.1). Classification (NCBI taxonomy): domain Eukaryota; kingdom Metazoa; phylum Arthropoda; class Insecta; order Lepidoptera; family Tortricidae; genus Epinotia; species Epinotia nisella. The sequence goes on along the minus strand of OW028675.1, from coordinate 11,217,264 downwards.
TAGGTATATTTCATAAAATTAAATCTCATTACAATTATTCCTACATACATTATAATATAGGTATATTCTGATATAAAAAGACATATATATTTGTATAAAATATGTGTAACGCATTTATACCTATTACAATACATAGGTACTTAATATCTTACTATCCTATCCTATCCAACTAATATTATAAATACGAAAGTTTGGATGATTGTTATTCATTCACGCAAAAATGGCTTAACGGATGAAGATGAATTTTATTATACATATTTTGTATAGTCTGGAGTAACACACAGGATAATTTTTATCTCGGAAATCATCCCTCAAAGGGATGAAATAGGGGGTGAAAGTAGGGTCCGCGAACCGCAGTTTTTCAAATCCATGCAAGCCATTCTAGGATATAACCGTAAAGCAATTAGCACTACAATAGCTTAAAAAAATATACCTATATGCAGACGTAATGAAAACAAGACGACGGGTTAAGTGACCTAAGTCCATTTGAATATGCCATTCCAGAGAATATCGTTCTAGCGACAACCCCATTTTATATTAGATCATAATATTTATATTTCTGTTGTTTTACCAATAACTAAAAAAAATAAAAAAATAACTTATTAAATATAGATATCTAATTAGTCATCATCATCATCATCATATCAGCCGAAAGACGTCCACTGCTGGACATAGGCCTCCCCCAGAGAGTTCCAAATTGACCGGTCCTGCGCCACCCGCATCCAGCGGACTCCCGCGACCTTTACCAGGTCATCAGTCCACCTTGTGGGGGGCCTACCCACGCCAATCCAAAATTAAGTAATAATATCTAATTAATATTATTACTTAATTTTAAATTGGCTTCCCTTCTCATAAATTGATGGCAAACAATTTAACGTGGAAAATCCTCAAAGATATTCAACAGACACGCCGAGAAAATCCGTAAAGAAATAAGTAACAGAGTTCTTGAAAAGAAAAACTATTATTCTCACTCGCGATATCGTTTACAAAGATCGTCTTTAAATTAGTATGTCCGTACTAAACTTAGGCACACAGAAATAGTGTTACTGGATATTCTGACCACAGATAATATGAACATAAATAGTACGTACTTAACAGGCTTGTGTACTAAGACTTTTTTTGCGATGCCATTCGAACCAGTTTTTGGAGTGGAACAAATGTTTGTATGAGACCAACTACAACTAAAGAACATAATTACCCAAAAAAAAAAGATAAACATTGACCTCACTGGCAGCAGCTCAAAACGCTTCATACTAAATGACATAAAGGTGTGACGTCACAAATGTCACAACGCTACGTTTAGGTTCTATTCGTTGTATGGAAAATTAAGTAAATTGCTGTTTCGGTCATGAAATACTGCGTTTAGGTCAATATTATTAGTACAATTTTGTTTCTATAAAAGCGTAAGAATTCTATTGGTAGCTTTGAATTTACTCATGAATATTTTTTTTTCAGTTCTCATACTCGAAAAGTGTATCATATTAGGTTTAGCAAGCGAAGCTAAAGTAGTACATTTAGACCCAAGGGAAAATATACATATTTTCGTATATGTATATGATTTATAAAACATTTAATTTGACTAATCAAAACTTCACCCTATTAAATCTACCAATCACAACTCTTTCAAAAACATTTGTATTTGCTATCAATTAATCACTATTAATTAATATTAAAATCGACCATTCAGAAGACAGAATTCATTTCAAACATCAGGTGTTTTTTTAGTCCCTAATTCAGAATCATTAAAAAAAACGCCTCTTTCAAACGTTCAAGCGTGGTTGACTGCATACATGACATGCTATGAGATTGAACGTTATAGACTGCTGTCTATCTCGTTTTATTTTATGCCCTATATGCTGTCCGCGCCGCGCTCGTCCGTTTGGACGCGGCTATTGACGGTCAGAGCTAACCACGAATATCGAAATTCGAAGTTCGGGGTATCTCCATCACTATCGCACTTATACTCGAGTGACAGGGATGCAGGTACACGAACTTCGAGTATCAATTTCCGTGGTAGCGCCGCAGAGGCATTTATTCGTAGTGTCAATATTTTGTATCTATGTCAAAGCAGTTTATTAAAAAAAACATGCCGCCAAAAACAATCTCTTCGCTGTGGAATTTATTATTGATTGTGGATGGATAGTCTTTGTTTTTACTATTTTCTCGCAGTCGAAGTGAAAAGTAGAGTGTATAATTCTGGTCTAAAAGCCATATTACCCCTCGTACAATTTTCCCTCACTTCGCTCGGGAAAATAACCATCTCGTGGTAATATGGCTTGTTTTAGCCCCTTGTCATACAATCTAGTATTTTTAATAACTATCAATTTAGCAACAATACGTTATCAATTTTGTCATGAGTCATCGCCCCTATTCACCTAGGACGGTAAAACTTTGAATGGCTCAGATATGTTGCTTTATTTATTACTGCCCACGGTGAGTACAGAATTTAACGTCTGCCCCTGACCAGGAAGTGGGGTTTTGCGCACGCGCACCGAACGGTAATTGCCACTTTTTGGCCAGGTATAACGTATAATAGATGCATTTGAAATTTGGTGCTGGCGTAGAATGTTGGGCATCTCATGGATACAACGCCGCACTAATGTGTCGATACTCAAAGAGCTCCGTATCAACACCCGGCTTTTAAATACATGCTTCCAGAGAATGATGACTTTCTTCGATGAAGTTGATAATGGTTCACTGCGTTGAAGGTAAGAGGAGTAGAGGCAGACCACCCATGCGATTGACTGATGCAATCCGCCACGGGCGTCAATATCCAAAGTGCAATACAATTAGCCCTAAATAGGGTTTGGAGAACGGTTGTGAAGAACTGCGCTCCTAGCGGTCACGACCCTCAGCCTTAAGGAACCGACGAAGAAGAACGGATAATATATTTGAATTCTCCATGTACAGATAGCTGCAGAGAAACGTGACCACAATTGCCCCCTGGCATAGAAGTTGCACTATTTAGAGTTTACTCAAGGTAGACCGGCATAGAAGAGTTACTTACCCTTTAGCTCCATCATCAGATCAAGTTGATGTATTTACATACTTACTTGCAATGTTTCAAATCGATACGTCTAATGGAAGGGAGTGAAAATCAACATGCAAGATTTCGACGGTAGTAAGACTGATATATAAGATGCCTTTAGTCAACCAAAATAGTCACAGCGAGGTATAGAGGTGTCGTAGTCAGCATGTCTTTTACGACGTTATAGGCGAATAAATTTGTCGTATAATATACGTTTACACAACGTTATAATATGACTTTGAAGCTGAATAATTAAAACACTGAATAAGATGCTATTTTATGACATACTAGCTTGGCTTCGCCCGCGTACTAAAAGTAATTTTAACCGTTTACCTACAAAAAAGTTGCATCTCAGTTTGACCCGTATGTTCCAATTTAATTGCAATTTGGCACAAATACTTTCAAGAATGTTCATGTCCACAATGTAAAATTTCAAAATCGATGCCATTTTCGTAATTAACGTCCCAAAAAACCATAAAAACGACACCAATGACACGAATGTATTTAGACACAACCCCATCACACCCCAACAGGGGAGATGGTATTTCACGTCAGCCACATTGGATTTTAAAATAGTTGTTGTTGTTTTCGTAATCAGCGACCAGCAACCCGATAAACCATAGAAACAATACCCATGTTGATTTTCAGTCATTGTCACATTTCCCCCTTTTAGGGGTTGAATTCCCAAAAAGCCTGAAACACATATTTACTCATTTATTACTCCTGTGAAGTTTCGAATGAAATAATCTTACTTATATGGTTTCCCCATACAAACTTTGGACCCCCATTTCACCACCTCATCAATGCACCCCTAGACTTTATAAGGAACCTACTTGCCAAATTTGGAATCTCTAGATCCAGCGGTTTGGGTTGTGCGGTGATGTCAGTCAGTCAGTCAGCCAGTTTCTTCTTTTATATATTTAGATTGACTCTACATAGACTCTACATATCGACTCTACATATCGACTCTACATATCGACTCTACATATCGACTCTACATATCGACTCTACATATCGACTCTACATATCTGGACTCCCGTATAAAATTTCTCCCCCTCTTTTAAGGGGTTGGGTTATGTTAGGTTAGGTAATTTCCAAAAAAAAATGATGCACAATTTTTTTGTTAGTCACAAATAGTCCGCATACCAATTTTTAGCTTTCTACCTTGAAAATTGCGGAATGCTCCATACAAACTTTCACCCCCCATTTTAGGGAAGTGGGGGGTTAGAAAGAGATATAAATAGCCTATGTCACTCTCCATCCCTTCTACTATCTCCCCTTAAAAAATCACGTCGATTCGTCGCCCCGTTTTGCCGTGAAAGACGGACAAACAAACAAACAAACAAACACACACACACATACACTTTCCCATTTATAATATTGTATGGATTCTCTATAACTTGCTGAATAAGCTATATGTCATATGACTGTTGTGCTTGTTGGGATACCTACCTACGCCACTTCTGTACGAGTCCCCGGTGTCACTTCCAGCACATCGCCTCTTCCGTAGCGAAACTAAAACAATGAGAGTTGGTCTCAAAGCGAAAAACTTGTACAATTGCAGTTTGTGAGTTTTGTCTGAACTGTATCTTCTTTATCTACAAGCTTACATAAGATTTTAAAACGTTTCTTGTAGTTTTATTGGATTAAATAAATTGAATAGTTTACTCAGCTGCGCTAAAACTTGGTAGGTAAATTAATCAATATATAAAATCGAATTACCTTTTTTTTGTGTAAGCAGAAATGAAAGTGTATAAAATATGTAACTGCTTGAAAACAGGTATTTATAGTAGTTAACACTTAATTGCACAAAAAATGTTATATTTATATTCGGATAGTTTACTCAGCTGCGCTAAAACTTGGTAGGTAAATTAATCAATATGTAAAATCGAATAACCTTTTTTTTGTGTAAGCAGAAATGAAAGTGTATAAAATATGTAACTGCTTGAAAACGGGTATTTATAGTAGTTAACACTTAATTGCACAAATAATGTTATATTTATATTCGGAGGATCGACAACATAGTGGCTGATTTACTTTTTTAAAGACTTAATATACTTATATACCTATATCCGTGTCTAAGACAAACATGTCCCATCTATACTAATAATACTAAAGAGGTATGTCTCTGAAATGTAAGCTTGTAGCTTTGTAAGCTTGTATGTAGGGAATAATCTCCGAAACTACTCATTCGATAAAAAAAACTGTCAACACTGTATACAGGGTGTTACCCAAATACCTCTAAAGCCAAACGGGGTTTAAAAGGTCCCTTGTAAAGAGTCTATCTATTGGCAATATTTGAAAACCAAAGTCTAAATAAACTAAGCAACAAAAAAAAAAGAATTTGGAGAAAACATAAAATAATCATCACTAAACGCAACCCAGAAAGTTATTTATATTTTTACCAGATTTTCTCTGACAGGTAAATGACAACAACCATAACCAAGTTACATGCTCATGTTTCTCAATTTATGACGAATTGGAAACAAGAACACGAAATAGTATTTTTGTTGGGTAATTAGGTATGTTGATTGAGATGACTTGCAATTGTCATCATATTTTTCTTCTGTCTTAGTAAGTACCTAGGTATTTAAAGCGGTTTAGTTTCCTTTTATTGAGATTGCAAACCTTATTAGAGTAAAATGGTTTAATTTATTAAACTAGGTACAAATGATAAACAGTTAGTCTGCTGTAGGTACATGTCAAAAAATAGTACTCAAGAAAATCAATAAATCATTTTTCATTTTCATATTTTTCTGTTAAAATATTCTATGAACAATCAGTTTGATAGACTTGATACGTAATTAGGATTGGCACTTCTTTTCGGTATTTTTTTTGTTCATGGGGAATTTTGTAACACGTTGTAGAATGGACCTTAAGGTTGGACATAGGCTATATTTAATCTCGAGAACTCTTTGTAATACGCGGGTGCAGCCACGCGGGCAACTAGTACTATTATAATTTAGATAGGAAGTCAATTAGATTACTACCTGTGTAAAATACCAATTTTCTAATTTATGTTCTGCTCTAATTATAGGCCAGTGTGGAGATAACAATATCTTTCTTCTTTTCCTATATGTATAAAAAAACTATAAATATAAAAGCGCTGCTTGAAAGAAAGGTAATGATTAATATCCAATACGCTAGATTACTGCGATTATGTAAATTTGCAATTAGTTTTATAATAATCCCGATGCGGTGTATAATTTTATACAGCATGCTATTTAACGTTATGAAAATTTAATTTATTACCACTTATTGTTATGAACCATGAAATATATTAACTATGATTAATATGATTATACGATTTGTTTTTATACAACTTAATCATCTAAAAAATAATGAATAACGTTTTTACTGCAAAATAAATTTACAGAATCCCATAAAACACATTCTATGTAAAAAATAGGCCAAGTCTCGAAAGTCCTCCACGGTAAATAGTTGTGAGATATTTCGTAGAGCAAAGGCAGGCATTCTTATTAATCTTTATTTGCTTACATTCTGAAACGTGACTAAATATGCAACATTTTTAGATTTTTTATGAATCGATAGGTTAAAATCTAATTATCTTTAAAATTTGGAGCTTGTGGGTCTGCTAGAAGTACCTTAGAATTATGTTGATCATCAGTAGGTAAGTCAGTGAGCATGTCAGTGGCAAAACTAAGGAACTTTGACGGGCAATTAATAGATAAATTGAATGTTATTGAGAATATAATATATCTACGCCATATTATGCCCTAAATGTTACTGAAAATTCAGGGTTCTGGTACAGGATGTTGAAAATGGCCTAAATGGCTTTGAGAAAAGGATAGTACGGCCGATCCTCTTTGTTTTGCTCGACTTGGCAGGCCGTGCCCGCAGATTCGTTGTTATTCAGATCATTACCTATATTTTCGAATAAATCTCAGTCAAAAGAAACTTTCCGCGTCTCTCCCAAGGTCCCAAGTTTAATTAGGCATTAAATTTTGACACCTCCCACTTACTGTAAGTAAAAGATAGATCAGATTTAGGAAAAGTCTAGTGATTAAACTAACTCTCGCAAATCTTATAAATATTTTGTGACTAACTCACACTTTTTCTGTGTTTTCGTAAAATTGAAAAATATTTGGATACATAGTGTAGTACTTGTTTACATTATTTCAGGAAAATGAATGGCGCAAAAGAGATAAGTATTGGGGGTAAAATTTATTTAATTAAATTTTGACTCTTTGAATTGATGACATATATTTATATCTAAACTAGGACATTCAAAATTCAAGTAATATTTCCACGAGATTGATCCACTGTATTGAAATTGAAAGTTATAATGTTTACTTAGATTTCAATAAATAAAATTCCGTGCATTTCCGTCGCGTCTATAGACGGATTTTAATAAACCGTTGCATGCTATTGTGGATTAAAATTGCATATGCACAGACACCGTGTGATCGTATCAGTGTTCAGCTAGTCCAATTTTGACAGGTATAACAGTAAAAACCAGGGATCGGATACCGGTATTTTCACCGTACAAAAATAGCGGTACTATTTCGTTCTTTGGTTTATAATATCATTTTTGATCAGGTAGTCTAATAATACGAACATTTTACCTACATACAATTTTTTTTTTTCTGAAGGCATATAAATTCTCAAGAGATTAAATACTAACCCTAGGCTTATATTATACTACATATATCGATCCCTATATACGATCCCTGGTAAAAAACTACCTTAATACCTATCACATTGAAATATAATTAATTACACATGTTTATAATAAGCATGTAAAATACTACTCATACTGATGATGGTAAGCACCATTTAGTATTTTTGGTCACGGCCGTGAGTTGTAATTGAATTTTTCAGTTTATAAATGGATCATACAGAGATTTAGGTTACCATCTCATCTGTGGACATTGCTTAAGTTAATAGACCGTATGGGACGTAGTCAAGCCGAATTTTTGATTGGGCTCCTCATCCGCATAAACGGCGGCCCATATACGGTTTCGTGCAATCAAAACATTTGATATAATGCACGGAACCCCCACAGGAGAGGCGACATTTGTTTTACTCACTGGCACTTGTCCCACCGCCGACGACGAGCGAGAAGCGATCAGAGCTAGAAACTAGATATGAGTTGGCGAGCAGCGAGAAGCGAGTGTGTTGTTCGGATAGTTTTGACGCTAGGCTATGACCGAGTTTCGGTTGTGATTGTGACGGGCGATTACTCGCTCCACGCGCACGAACGGGGCGGCCGAGCATGCAGTCCTGCCAAGCGAGCATCGCTGAGCGAGTACCGCTAAGCGAGTTTTGTCTATGATAGCTCTTGTCGCTTCGACAAACTAGTGAAGAGAGGGTTAATGCTGGCAGTGTGAATAGCCAGCGATGAAGTATAAATATATGTGTCTCTTTTACTGACACATGATCTAGGTATATTTTTTGTTCGTTTCTTGAGCGAGAAAATAGTCGATAGCTAATCGCTTCATCGCCGGTGGTGAGACAAGGTGCCTTTGACCCAAATATTTGGATGAAGGTAATGACAGCTTCGGCTACATTTTAAAGTCTACAAGACTGCTTTAGCAACAACTCGCAGTAAATCGATTTTTCATTTTTCGGCGCGGCGCTTAGATTAATTCCGCGCTTTACACGTAAAAAGCAGAATGCGTTAATGACTCATAATAGTGGGATGACAATAATGTACTGCTTTGCTATTATACACTTGTTTCGCTCATCACTAGCGTAATATTACGTGTAATCGAAGGTCCTACTTACACCGGTTCTCCTGAGGTGAGTGACGTAAAGCGTTGTGAATAAACCCTGCCCTTCGAATGTTCGGTGCATCCTGCCATGTGTAGCATTATACTCCTTGCTAAGAAGAGCAACAAAGAAAGGGCATACATATTACGCGTCAAGTTATTTCAACATTTCGAGTTTGTTAGCCGGCAATTCTTCTGTAAAACTCTTATTTTGGTTACGAGTTTGATGTTTGTTTTGTATTATAATGCAATCGCCTTCTTTTAATGTCACTTTTTTGTCATAATCAGGCATCTATTACCGCAGACAAGGGCAAGCAAAAACGGGCTTGTGTAGTTTTTGTGTTAATTAGGTGTGTTAAATTGTGGTCACGGTCTCAGTCCACCTGAAAGTTTCTGCGTTTTTCTTACCTTCTTATTTATATACCTACCTACTATTGGAAGTACGTATTGCTAAATTATTCCTCAGAGCGGTTACAAGGTTTTTTGCAGCGATACAAATTTGCGACTGTCACGTGACACTAGCCATTGATTACCCATCGAAATCACTTGTCCCGTTCTTCTGTAACTTGTTTTAACACGTCACCGTTCACCCAAAAATATAATCTGGGCTGTTATTCGGAACGCGGTAAAGCGCCACCTCACCCGTCACGCCTAACGAAACCAGACATCTGATTACGCTTAGTTACTACGAATCACGGGGTCAAGATATATTTTTGAGTGAACGGTGACGTGTTAAAACAAGTTACAGAATAGCGGGGCTAGAGTCGTACGACGCCACACATGTCATACAAAGCCGTACGAGTTGGTTGAACGTCGCTGGCGATATTGGTCGCGGAACATTTGTCCTCTATTGGCTGGCTTTAGATCCAAGTAGGTAAACCATTTATAATATAAACCGTTTTACCGTGACGCGAGGAAATGTACTCTTGTTTTACGAAATATTTATCAAGTCGCTGGACTCCTGAAAATTACGAAAAAACAACAAATCGACTTTAATAATGCCTATTTTGTATTTACACGAAATATATAAATAAATATTTTTATTGTTTCCTGTGCTGCAGTATATATTTGTTTACCTATCTATTTCAGGTACCTACAAACATTGCTACTGTTTTTAGGGTTCCGTTTCTCAAAAGGAAAAAAAAGAACCCTTATAGGATCACTCGTGCGTCTATCTGTCCATCTGTCACAGCCGATTTGTTCCGAAACTACTGGACCGATTGAGTTGAAATTTGGTACACATATGCAAATTGGTGACCCAAAGATGGACGCGTAAAGTAAATTAATGAATTCTGAACAAGAGGGCAACTTTTGGGGGGTTGTTTGTTGTGTGTTGTACTGTTTTGCAAACTGTATTGTGACATATCAAATGAAAGGGGTTGTTGTAAGCATCTCAGATAATTTTTTTAATAATTTTAGCAAAAACAGATTTGAAGTAATTTAGGAAAAAAGACGAAAATTGACCATTCACCCCTCTTATCTACGAAACTACTAGGCTTAAAATTCTGAAAAAAATATGGAAAATAGTTCCTTGCCTAGAGATTACAGGAAATCTATAAGGAGTTTGAGTATTCAAAATAACGGGAGCTTTCTCAATATTTTACGGAACTCTCACCACGCGAGTTGAACTCGCACTTGTCCGGTTTTTTTACGTACATTTTTTTTACAAACACAATTTTGTATCGCAATATAAAACAGTGTTATATACCGCAGCCAAATTAAATTCTCGTAACACTACTCTTAATTTGTCTCTCGCATCGATACAGTGTATTCTAAAGGGATGCAGGCTGTATGCTTTTTTGCCACCATCATAATTTAAAAAGAAGCTATCACAGTAATTTGAGCGCTACAACGTCGGAACTGTACATTCATTTTCATTTATAAAACCGGGAGCTCGAGTTTTTTAAACTAACCGCAAGAGAGGCCATTAACTGAAAGTTTAACAAACTCATCTGACGTTGATGAAACTTCTATTGGGTGTAAACTATCAAAATTAAATTAATTGCTCTGCACTGAGTTGCCGGTGCACGGGCTTGTTTAAATTTTATAGGATTTTATGCGGATAGTAAATGTGATTATGGAATTCATTTTGTATCATAATTATGCTCCGCTTCATTTACTGGAACGAAAAGCCTAGAGCTACCTTTTAATACGCCTTATTGAACGAGTGAGCGAACGCGAACGAAGCTCTCCATTTCAGCTTGGGCCAAAATTCTTTTGTATGTCCAGATTTCCCCGTGTCCGGCTGTTCTCCTCTACTAGGTACCTATAAAAAAAGCAAAGTGTACATAGATTAGAGGATTGCGCTAAAAACTTTGCGAAATATTGTATATTTGAAATAATATTGTTCAGAATTACGCGTACCTAGAGATACCTACTATTCATTAGAATCAATTATGATTCTGAGTAGGACACCCCAAATATTCAGATTCAAAAGAAAAGATTAACAGTTAGAGGTACATTTAGAATACCCAGTTATTTTTTTCGCTTTTTAAGATAAAACATTTGACACGTAAGCGGAATAATTGTTAAATTACAAAAACACAAACAGAACATGTACTTAAGTTGGTATTCTAACAAAAATGTGTATGTGTACATACACACCTATAGGCCAGACGATATACAATTTTGATATTTAACTCAGCACTACCACTTTGGACAAATTCGGGACGACTGGGAATAGCCTAAAATATGTAAAATATTTTAGTGTGTCACTCGTCAAGTACATCAGAAAGTTCGTCACCGAAGGGGTAATAGCGTTACTTTTCTAACGAGCGTCAGGACATCTCAACTGTCATCATCTCGTACAAGAAATGACGTTAAGATCTACCTAACGTACGTACGAACAGTTACGCAATCGACCAGCAGAGCTTGGAGCTAGGTAAAACTATTAATTCATTATCGGTTGACATCGGCAGACAAAGTTGATGAAATCAAGGACAAATTCTATGAGGAACGGTATCTTTGCCCTACAAGCATAAACGCCAACGAGTAGGTTTTATTGCTGGGCGATTTCAATGCCAGAGTTGGTCGGGACTATGAGGCTTGGCCTGGAGTTCTGGGTGGACATGCAGGCGGCAACATGAACAGCAATGGGCAGTTGCTGCTCAGTCTTTGTGCTCAATTCGGTCTGGTATTTACGAACACCATGTTTCAACTTGCCGCCAAGTACAAGACGACATGGATGCACCCGAGATCCAAACACTGGCATATGATCGACTATGCTATTGTACGGCAAAGAGACTTCAGTCAAGTGCAAATCACCCGCGTTATGCGTGGTGCGCACTGTTGGACTGACCACCGACTCATTGTCACGAAGCTGCAACTGCGTCTCCGTCGTCCTCATAGATCTCCAAAAAAAAAGCTTGCGTCTCTGGACGTGGGGCAGCTTAAAGATCCCGAGGTGAGGGAAAAATACGCTGAAGCATTGTCTGGAAAGCTGTCGTCAGATAATGGGGTGGGTGATGTTGATGCTGCCTGGGGAACTTTGTCAGCTCATATCATGGATACCGCTTCAACTGCACTGGGCAAAATTAGCCGTCGCAACGAAGATTGGTTTGATGGGAATGATGAAGTGTTGCGGGCGGCACTCAACAATCACCGAAATCTCCTGTTTGTAGCGTAGAAGGCGAAGAAGAAACATTGCGGCGGTCAAAGCTAGTGACCTCGAATTGCGCAAGCTGAAAAATAAGTAAGCAAATGAAAGATAAGTGATGGCAGGACAAAGCTAGTTACATGCAGTGGCTTGCTGACACAAACCAGTTCGGGGACTTTTACAGCGAGGTGCGTAAGCTGATTGGTACATCCTACCATGCAAAGGTACCTTTAAGGTCGTCAGACGGCAGAAGAATATACTTAAGCGCTGGGCGGAGTACTTAAACACTCTGCTGAATGTGGATCGATCAGCTGATCTACTAAGCATCGGCTTAATACCTCAACTCCTTGCCTTTGAGCTGGATGAGCCACTATTGCGTGATGAGGTTGTTACTGCCATCAGATAGCAACAAAACAAACGGGCGGCTGGCATCGACCTTATACCGGGAGAGTTAATCAAGTACGGCGGAGAGGAGTTGCACACGTCGATATGGGAACTGTTTGTTCTTATGTGGGAAGAGGAGCACGTTCCGGATATCTTTAAAGTATCGCTCATAAGTGCTCTCTACTGCGGTTTCTCGCTTCTATCAGCCCCTGGAAAGGTCTTTGCTAGAGTTCTTCTAAACCGCCTAAAGGGTTTAACTGAAAAGATCCTGCCTGAAAGCCAGTTTGCCTTCCAACTGGACCGAGGCACATGCGAAGCGATCTCCTCTGTGCGTCAACTGCAAGAAAAGAGTAGAAAACAGGGTCGTCAGCTGTACCTCTGCCTTGTTGACCTGGAGAAGGCTTTTGACAGCGTGCCTCGTGAAGCCTTATGGTTGGTGTTAGGAAAGCTCGGATGATGCACAGAGAAGTTTGTGAGACTTATTAGACTCCTGCATGATGACATGCAATGCTGCGTCGCCGTAGACGGTGAACAGACTGACTTCTTCTCCGTTTCCTGAGGGGTGAAGCAAGGATGCGTCTTAGCACTTACTCCGGTCGCTTTATACTTTGCGGGTGGTAGTTAAAGAGGTCTTACAAAATGTTTCCTAAAGAGTCCGCTTCTGCACGGATGTCAGCGTTTTCAACCTGGCTCGACTTAAGGCCAAGGTCTCGTATGCACTTATTACTGAGATCATGTATGCTGACGACTTGTGTTTCGTAGCAAAATCCCCTGACGGCCTGCAACAGCTAATGTCTGTTTTTCACCAGGCCTGTCGTAAGTTAGGCCTGAAGATCGTTCGGCGTCAATAAGACATGACTCTGGACACACACGAACACGAGTCACTGAACATGATGGCTTGATGAGGATGTGCTGAAACAGGTGAATAAATTTCGATATTTGGGGAGCACCGTAACATCCAAGAGTGACCTTGATGCCGAGATAAATAGCAGGGTCGGTGCTATAGCTGCGGCATTCGGCAAACTGTGTTCCAAGGTCTTCTGCTCACATGACATTAAGTTGGCCACGAAAATTTCAGTATACGTGGCAATTGTGCTGCCAAACCTCCTATACTCCTCTAAGACGTAGTGTGTGAACTGTCACCACATACGCACTCTGGAACGTTTCCACCTCAAATGCCTGCGATCCATCATGAAAATCAGATGGTCCGACAGAGTGCGAAACACCGAAGTCCTGCGACGAGCTCATGTTGATGGCATTGAGGCTTATCTAATGCGTCGGCAGCTTCGTTGGTGCGGTCACATGTCTCGTATGGCAGAGGTGAGAGTGGCGAAGCACATCTTCTACTCTGAAATGGACAACTCCTCCGGTACAAGGATGTCCAAAAGCGACATATGAACAGATGCAACATTGAGCCCTCTCAATGGGAGTGTTTGGCAGCACAGCGGTCAGAATGGCGCAGGATGGTGAACATCCAAGTTCGCGAGTTCGAGGATCAGCGCAAAGTTGACCTTGACTATAAACGCGACCAGTTAAAGGCCCGCCCACCTGCTGCCATAGCATACAACCAGAACGGCGTACTTACGTGCCCGCAATGTGCACGGAATTCGCCGCAAAGATAGGCTACCTAAGCCATCTTCGAGCGCACGAGCGCCAAAATGCAAGATAGGAGTCGGAGTGGTCGCCATGGCCGAAAATGGTCGGACAGATCATCATCATCATCAATTGGGTCATATATAGATTCAGGTTCGCGTCTCTATTGTGGACATTGGGCTATAAAGCCAAATTTTTGGTTAGATTAGACAATTAGACAATTACCTAATCCGCATAAACGGCGTCTCAATTTCATGCAATCAATAAAAATGTATATGCACGGAAGCCCTTAACTATTGACTACAGGAAATACGACTTTTATTTTACTCACTTTTTAAGCAGAGTATAACTGATTTATATTCTTAGGTTTACGTTTGTATTTCATAAATGGAGCCGCAAAGAGTAAAAGAAAAAACAAAAACCGGCCAAGTGCGTGTCGGACCACGCAAAACGAAGGGTCTTCCGGCACTTACGTCCTTTTCTTTGAGGAAGGCAGTTTTTCAGCAATATCTCAGAAACCTTTCATCCGATCTTGTTCAAAACAATTTTCGGTGAATGAACTTAATAAGCGCTGTGTCCATGAATTTTTTCATATTTTTAAAATACACCGTTCAAAAATTAGAGGGGGGGGGGACAGAATTTTAGTGACTTTCGGGGCGATTATCTCTGACTGTATTCACTTAATCAAAAAAATTCCCGAGAAACCTTATATTTATTTTGAAAGGCCTATCGATTCATGTGCCACACGTGGGCTCACGATGAAAAAAAATTTTTTGACTTTTAGTTTTATGTATGGAGTACACCCCTAAAAAAATTTTTTTAGTAATTTTAATTACAAAACTTTGTAGCGGCTAACAAAATACACCTATCCTCAAAATTTTATTCAAATACACCTTATAGTTTTCGAGTTAAATGCCTGTGACATACGGACAGACGGACAGACGGACAGGCGGACAGACGGACAGACGGACATGACGAAACTATAAGGGTTCCGTTTTTGCAATTTTGGCTACGGAACCCTAAAAAAGTGGTTATAGTTATCATTATCTCTCTTCGGCATGCAGTTCCTGCTTACAATTAGTTTGGGCGCATTTAGGTATTACATTAATTATGTATAAAATTACATGTCAACTTAGGTAATTAATAATGACGATTACATTATGAATAGTTTGGTTTAATAAAATCGCGGAAATTCTAAGCGTATTTGAATTGGAATCGAATTTGTATTTTTTGGGCACGCTTTGCCACGCGTTTAACCTGGCTTGTCAGACGATCAGCAAGCACACGCGACTGACACAAAACCGATTCCAAATTCATACTCCAAAATGCATTTCTGACTTGTTTGCTATTTCTAATATGCTGATTTCGAAAAAACTTTACGGCAACGATTTGCTTTGCTCCTTAAGTACCTATACCGAACCGTAAAATAGTAATCTGTATTAAATTTTAATAGCTTCATCCTAGGATGAATCTCAGTGACGCAACTTGAACACTGAACCAAGTTTGTCTGGCAAATTGGTGCTTGAAAATTGAGTTGCACCGGGTTTCAAACTCGGTACTGGTCGAATGTTAGTTAAAAGTATAGACAGATGCAATTTTATATTGGGTAGCGTTGCAATTTGGAACCTGCCACAAGCTTCACGAAGTCCTAAAGGCAAATAGGTACATGCGCGTTAGTCCCTTACGACACGATTCGTGGTTTCAAGTTTTCATTTTGTGCTCTAATGCATAACTAGCCTAAATCTCGAGGGTAATCTGTCGTTGTCGTTACTGGTAGGTACACAGAGCTCGATTATTTTATGAAAATAATGTGTGACTGCGTAATTGGGAATGGATGAAAATTTTAAAAATGCCTGATTATTTTTTTGGTGATAGGAATAACCTTCCTTAGCACCAGAAAAAAGTTATAGATTTTTCAGCTGCGTCAATTTTTTTTGAAAAATATAAACAGTTTCCTCACTTACGTTTTGGGTCAGTTACGGCACCTTCCTCGATCGGTCTCATATTACAAAAAAAATGTTAAATATGTGTGGTAAACTGACACTGGCAATGATATTGACACCTGCAGCAGCTATATTGGTCATTACCACAATGTCAGTTGACCACAGATATTTAAGATAGTTTTTTGTAATATGAGACAGATCAAGGGAAGTGTCTATTTACCGTTCTTGACCCAAAACGTAAATGAGGAAACTGTTTATATATATTTTTTTAAAGTGTCGCAGATGAAAAATCTGATACTGTTTTCTGGTGCTAAGGAAGGTTATTCCTATCACTAAAAAAAATATCAGGCATTTCTAAAATTTTCATCCATTCCCCATTAGGGACAAAACGAATAGGGATGGATTGATTGAAGTTTTATCTAATGACAGATGATTTATCACAATATCGTATTTCACCATCTCATCGTTGTATGCGTGATACTGAACACCCCGAACGAAGCTTACTCGCTATACGCACACCGCAATACTGTGTACCGATGCGCCCCACTCCTCATTGCAATTTTACCTACTATAGTTTGCGTTTTCTTAATAGCACGTAGATTTATCGTAGCTTGAACGATATAAATAACGATATATATATATACCTAAATTGCTATGTACATGACTATACAATGAAATAAATAAATAAATAAATAATGTACACAAGAAAAATATACGCTTTTGAGGTATAAAACGTCGAAGGGTAACCGTGAAAGTTTAGTAATCAATTGTGATTACTAAACTTTCACGGTTATCAGCAAAATTCTGGTGCTAGCGGTAAAACTAGTTCAAGCGACTCGCTTCAAACTTGTATCGCAATAAATGCAAAATGGCTACGTCGAACGTCGGTACACAATAGGTATCTATCGCAACTAGGACACTGATACTAGTTAGTCGTATTAACGGCGACCGGTATTTGGAAGCATTTGGATTTATTATGAGTTCAGCACTAGTTGAATTGTGGAGAGAGGTAGGGAATTAGATGCGATGTTCTTTAATTCTTCTTCCTACCAATATTATAAATGCGAAAGTTTAGATATTTGGATGTTTGTTATGTAGTGCAAATACGGCTAAACGGATTAAGATGAATTTTAGTATACAAAATACTGTATAGCCTGAATTAACATAAAGAATACTTTTTATACCGGAAATCATCCCTCAAAGGGATGGAATCGGGGGTGGAACTACGTCTGGTGGTAGGGTCCACGACCCGCAGTATTTCGAAATCCATGTAAGCCATTCTAGTTAATGATAAAACAAAAGGAAGTCAACTCGAACGAAGTCACGGGCTAAAGCTAGTGCAAAATAATGGTTTTCCTCGATAAGAGGATTTGACCTGAGTTTTGAGGTACCTAGAGGTTACTACAGACATCTGTAAGCCTATGCATTTTTTACGACTAGAAGAATTTGATTTGCCTACAAGAACTCGTTAACATAACTCGATTATCAAAATTGTTTGTGATAATCGACTACCTAACAAATATATATTGGAAATATATAGACCGGATCTAAATGAGTATATTTGGGTCGTTCTTCTTTTCGACCGACAAAAGCCTGTCCTTCGTCTTACTACGGCATCTTATTTGAGTAATGATTTTACGGTTTTATAATGTTCGAAAATGAACGTCCATATTATTTTATTAATTAGTATTATTTAATATTTTAGTTTCTCTAACTAGCATTTTTTTAAAACATATTTTTATCGTAGAAGTCCGTGACAGAGTGGTAAACCAAAATGTAGTCCCCACTGAAAGAGTCCACTTTGTCACATATTTTTTTTTAAACCAACCGTAAACAAATATGTATATTGGCCGGAAAGGAAACTTTAATTAGTGTTAATGAAGAAACCAATGCATTTTTTTTTTAAATCGCACTTCAAAATCACAATTTTCGATAGTTCAAAAACCAAAAAAAAAGGAAAAGCTCGGTTCATTGTCGGTAAAAAAGAAGAACGACCCATTTATTAAATTCATGTCAAACAATAAAATAAAACAATCACAATAAACTTAAGACTAACTTAACCCCAGTCAAAAAGTCCTCCTTGAGTCGTCCCTGGCGCAAAGGTACCCATCACACTTGCCGCGTTACCACGTTGAATGGCAACGGACAACCTTTGCACTAGGTACGACCCTACGCGGACGTCAGAACCCCTGTCCTTAATTCGACTACCTAATTAAATAGGGTCTTGGTCAATTCAGTATAAAATAGGAAAACTCCTTAAAAAATTAAGCTTTTATAAACGAGCTATTTACCTACGTAAATAGCTTGTTGCCACGGCAATTTACTAAGTTCCGATTCAGTTAATAACTACTTATAACACTTTTTTTTTAGATCCTGCTTCTAGAAGCTGGTCCTGAAGAACCGGAGGTGACCAGCGTGCCGGCGCTTGCGTCAGTCCTGGCTTCCTCTAGTATCGACTGGGGCTATCGGACGCAGCCAGAAGAGTTGACCTGCCTCGCTCAAAGAGGCCGAACTTGTTCATGGGTTAGGTGCGTATTGGTTCATGCCATTTGGCTAACATTGCGAAGGTCGACTCGTAAGGTCGAATTTCGGATATTTCCATTCCTCTCAGGTTTACGCTTAATTGAAGAGATAGAGGTGGACATATTCAAACTTCGAACTTCAAAATGGCATACAGTAAAACTACGCGGCGGTGTTCAAATCAATTTGTTTATCATTTGTACCTACCCTTACACGCAGAGGTGTTGATTGAAATACAACATACAAAAACATGCGAATTCAATTTGAGATTTTTGTCTCTTCTTATCTTATAAAGACGTAAAGTTTGTGTGTTTGTAGCTTTGCAATTTTGTGAGTAGGTAGTAGCTAATCTCTAGAACCACTCGTACAATGTCAAAAATTATTTCATCGGTCTGTATAGAATGGACCATCTCGGTGGACCAGAGGCACGCGGGCAGCAAGTAATAAATAGAGAGTAAATCGAATTAATTACTACCAATTAAAAATGTAACACAATACTAACGATTTATCTTTTAGTGGAAGTTATATTTTTGTGAGCAGTGGATTATTTTCTATATCAGATAATCGCATTTGATTATGATAAATTAATTATCTCATGAAATTAATATCACGAAATTACGAGGGATGTTGACATCCAATATACACTTATAGCAAGACACTCGACGTAGGTTAACATTATTAATACATCAATCAGCCTTATGTGAAGTTGCACAAATTGCACACTGACTGATTTAGATTCTGTAAGACATGAAAAATATTTTTTTTAATACAGTTGCTCAAAAAGTGCCACTTTACGTAGCTGTTTAGCGTGCGGAAAGTTGGTTTTCGCGAACTAGTGCTTTTTACTTTTCCTTGTAGAAATTGTACCATCAATTATTATGTCAATGAAAAAAATAAGATAGACCTTTATTTTTTTTAATTTTTTTTGAACAACTTCATTATTTTTCAACTGTATTACAATGATGTTACAGAATTAATAATATAAAAGTTTCGAATTCCTTATTGGTTGTTTTTCTTATTTTTTCGCAACTGTTTTAAAAAACGTCGTTCGAAACGTGCGGAAATGTCATTCTTAAACGTAATGACATATTCCGCACTAGCATCGAAATGTACTATTTAAGGATATTTTTGGTTTTTAGTTTGGTATACAAATCAAATGATTTCTTTTATACTTATATTTGTGTATCTCGCTCGTAAAAAATATTTGTAGTAAAAATTGGAACATTGTAAGGCTAGACATAATTTTATTTTATTCACTTACGCACACATAAAAAATAGTGTAACAAGGCAATATAATATTATAGTCAATTACAATTGCTAATAATTTTATGGTAGGCGTTTAGTTGTTTTGAACACTATTGTTTCAAGCAACCACTTAATGTCTCTTATGGGTGTAGATCGTTATATTACGTAAATATGTTTTAAAATTAGATTGTTATTAATTTATATTATATCCATAGTAAACTGTGTAATGGATGAAAATTGACATTTTATATTACGTGTTTCATATACATGCATTGTAAGGATATTATAATTTCAACTAAACTCGCATAGGGTGAACTTTTTGCTTGTAATTGCTATATCATTTGTATATGTTGTATTACTTACCCTAAATCAAATCATATGTGCAAAATATCTCAGCCTTTGCGGTTTTCATCATTTTTGTTTTGCAGTGGTAGAGTGATGGGAGGCTCGAGCGCAGTAAATTATTTAGTATACATGAGAGGCAACAAACGGGACTACGATGTATGGGCGGATTTAGGAAACAACGGCTGGAGTTACAGAGATGTACGTAACGCAACACACTGCAAGAGAATACAATAATTATTTGAACATTTTGAGAAGTACATTAATAAATTTTCCACAAAAATTTCAGGTTCTTCCATTGTTCAAAAAATCTGAAAACAACCGGGATATAGAAGCCAAAGATTATACATATCACGGTGTAGGCGGACTGCTAAACGTTGAGCGATTTTCTTTTGTAGATCCAAATGCTGTCATGCTTGTAAAAGCGTTTCATGAGACTGGTTTGCCTTTAGTTGATTTTAATGGTCAAACACAAATAGGAACGATGATAACCCAAACAACTTCTAGAGATGGGAAGAGGGTATCTTCAAATACTGCTTTTATAAGGCCTATTAGGAAAAACAGACGTAATCTCACTGTTAAAACCAATGCTCAGGTTACTCAAGTTCTTATAAAGCCTGAAGGAAATATTGCTTATGGCGTGAAATACCTTGAAAATGATAAATGGAACGTGGCTCACGCAATAAAAGAAGTCATATTAAGTGCAGGTGCATTAAATTCTCCTAAGATTTTAATGCTTTCAGGAATTGGACCAGACGAACTGCTCAATAATCATAAAATACCAATTATTAAAGAATTAAAAGTAGGATATAATTTACAAGATCACGCAACTACTAATGCCATGTTGATGGAGCTTACTCGTGAAACATCAACATTAGTAAGCGGCACAAAACTACTGAATGAAATAAGAAAATATAATTATTCAGACTTTAAAACTGAACCTTTAGCTGCTACTGGACCTCTACACGTAACCGCTTTCATCAGAACCAAATATGCAGAAGAAGATAAAACAGTACCTGATATACAATTTCATTTTGACGGAAGAAACCGAAAAGAGTTTTACTCAGACCCAGATGTTTACCTTGAAGCTAATATATTACCCTTAGCTTTTTACGACAGCATCAATGTTAGACCAATTTTATTATCACCCAAAAGCAGAGGTTACTTAACATTAAACGAGACGAATCCAGTATTCGGTCAGCCGTTAATATTTCCAAGATTCTTCACCGAAAAAGAAGATTTGAAAACATTGGTTGCATCGTTAAAGTTTGCCGTACAATTGGAGGAAACTGAACCATTTAGACATACTGGAGTCAGATTCGTAAGAGAACCGGTTGGGGCGTGCAAAGATTATGATTGGGGTACTGATGATTATTTTGCATGCTTATTTACAAGATACACGGGAACTATTTATCACCCTTCAGGAACTTGCAAAATGGGTCCAAAATACGATGATCATGCCGTTGTTGATCCAAGACTAAGAGTGTATGGAGTTAAATATTTGAGAGTGGCAGACGCTTCAATAATGCCTAATATAGTTCGTGGAAATACTAACGCTCCTGTTATTATGATTGGCGAGAAAGCTGCAGAAATGATTAAAGATGATTGGAAAGATCACATTTAACACCATTGCCAATGTTGCCATTTTATACTTATTCTAAAAGTTAAATAAATTGTCTTCTTTTATATTAATAAACATTGTAACATACACTAAATACATTTAATTTGAGCTGCATGTTATAGGTAAGAGAGCATTACCTTACCGCCTCTAAAACAAGTGAATAACTGTGAGTACAAAAATTCCACAAATTGTAGTAGAACTTAGTTCACACTTGCACAAGTAGATAGACAAATCCACACACAAAAGCAGATAATCATTGAAGAATGAAAAAACAACATTAAGGTTTTCAAAGAGTTTAACAAGGCAATTAATAACAGCTTTATTAGTATTAACATGGACAAATAAAATAAATGGATAAATAAACAGAATCACCAGAGTCTATACTAAGTCGCATATTCTAAATTAGATGCCTGCCGTAGTTAGTGTCACTATAGAGAGGTCCCTGTACTAACCGTTTCGTATAGCACTTATACCTCTGTTTAACACAATTGTGCTCATTGTTTACGCTGTCAGGTAAACACAATACAATGTACAGGAGATTTTCCATTGAAATTGTAAACTCAATGAAAAATTGATCCGTTCATTTAAATTAAGATGAACTTGACAAATAACAGACTGATTGAATTTCGAAATAGAATTTAGAAGCCAACACCCTCAAAATATTATCATGGTTCAATCATTCAATACGACTAATTTTATTATTCAGTGCTAAAATGCTTAACAACCAATCCCTGCGGGTCGATCACGTAACGCATTTTACTCTCGTCAGGTAGATCTAAATGTCACTTTTTATATGGAAAAATGACATTTGGATCTACCTAACGCACGTTTAAAACGTTTTATTACCCCTCTGGATACCAAAGTTACACAAAAAAGATCTGATCTCCAAATATACAAAGGTTTTACAAACACAGGGTTCAAATAATAGGTACATCGGGTGACCTTCTAAATTGTTATAAGAATGTTGTATTATGGCGTTGCAGACTTTTCATCAGGCGCTTGATATGACCGTGAAATGTGATGTGCAGCAGTAAATTTACTTTACACGTATTTATTATTTACTTATTGGTAGTAAATATACCTAAACGTTGCTTTAGTAGAATTTTACTAACCAAAAAGCCTTACTAATTAGATTTGACAAAGTTGATCATTGCTCTAATATTTTTTTATAGTTTGCCGTGATAATATTCCTAAAAATACTCTATGTGTATATTACTTAATTTTACACGTCACAAACTATGCTACTTGTAACTGTATGACAGTCTACTACAAACGTTACAAAGTGTCAAAAAAAAGATGTTCATAACTATAGTAAAGTACATATCGTGTGAATGTACCTAATCGATTTAAACGTCCAATTTATATTTCAGTTACATACCTGTATCGGTTCATACATTTAACTTTTGAGTTGAAAATTCATAGAAATTGTGCTACCTATCTTTAAATTTATGTTTTTTTTTGTTATTAGAGCAATTTCAATATTTGCAGATTTTAGATGGAAACTGTCCAGTGATAGAGTGCTTGTATTTCCAGGGGAAAATCTATGGGCGGCTCAAGTGCGGTCAACTACATGGTATACATGAGAGGCAACAGAGCTGACTATGACAGGTGGGCGAGCGAAGGAAACCCCGGATGGAGCTATCGAGAGGTAACTATGAACCCAAAAAGGTTTTGAATTTCCGATTTATTCATTCAAGGGAATATTGGACTAATTCAAGTGAAGAGTTTTATTTGTTATAGAATACACCCTTGCGATATTTTTTGAGGGCTTGAAAATGAATTTATGTACAAAGTAAAAGGTTGATGGCATGTATCCTAAAAATGAACATATCCAAAGTAATAAACATTTATTACATTGCAGGTGCTGCCTTACTTCAAGAAAGCTGAAAACAATCGGGACATCGAATCACACAACAGACTCTATCATTCCGTTGGCGGTCCACTTAATGTTGAAAGATATCCATACATGGACAATAACGTTCTCATGTTAGTTCAAGCATTCCGGGAAAGAGGTCTACCGGTTACTGATTTTAATGGCGAAAACCAATTTGGAACGGATATCGCTCAATCAACGTCACTGCATGGTCAAAGATTTTCTATAAACTCAGCGTACATTAGACCTATACGGCACAAAAGACCAAATCTACGAATAGTTAATCACGCATATGTAACTAAAATTATCATAAACCCGCTAACTAAAACTGCAGTTGGAGTAGAATATATCAAACAAGGAGCAGTATTCACTGTAGTTGCGAGTAAAGAGGTTATTGCTAGTTCAGGTCCGATAAATTCTCCCAAGTTACTGATGCTCTCCGGTGTAGGCCCTAAAGAGCAATTAATAAGTCATGGAATACCAGTTTTATCAGACCTGAGAGTTGGTTATAATCTACAAGATCACGTCACTACTGACGCGTTAATTCTTTCTCTTTCAAATAAAACATCAACTTTGGTGAATGGTCAGCAGTTATTGAATGAACTGTATGATTACCATCACCAACCTCAACATAAGCATGGACCTTTAGCTTCTAGCAGTACTTTAAACGCCGTGGCTTTTATTAAAACAGAATTTGCGGAACATGGAATACCTGACATTCAGTTTCACTTTGATGCTAGGATCGTAGATGAATTTTACGCTGATCCAACGGGATCATTAGCAAGCAACATTTTTCCTTTAGCATTTTACGATGGCTTAGCAGTTAGACCTTTACTTTTGGTACCTAAAAGTAGAGGTTAGTAATGCTTAACTACACAGATCCACTTTTCGGTCCACCGTTGATATACCCTAGATTTTTTACAAAACAGTTTGACTTAGATACGTTAATATCTGCTATGAGGTTTGCTATTACTTTAGAAGATACACCTGCATTCAAGCAAAGCGGTGCTTCTTTTGTAAAGATCCCCGTTCCAGGATGTGAAGGTTTCTTGTGGGGTTCTAATGAATATTTTACTTGTTTACTAACCCATTATACAACTACCATTTATCACCCTGCTGGTACTTGTAAAATGGGTCCTAATTGGGATACTGGAGCTGTAGTTGATGCTAGACTACGGGTATATGGAATTAAAAAGTTAAGGGTTATAGATTCTTCAATAATGCCCCATATTTTAAGAGGAAACTTGAACGCGCCTACTGTAATGATTGCAGAAAAAGCTGCTGATATGATCAAGGAAGATTATTATTAATTTTCAAAGGCCTATTAACTTTAAGAAAAGGATGTACAAAATACACAATTGAATTAATTTATTTGTAATATTGATGGAATTCGTTTCATTTTAAAAACTGACATAATTACATTGTTGCGAGTACTATATACGATATTTAGGCGTGGCGTGTTGTTACGAGCACAGAAAAGTTCGTAAAACTTGAATTGAGTACAAAAATAATTTTATCTACACACAGACTAATAAACCCGCTAAAATGCGTTCAGAAACTGGCAGTAATGACCAGCATTATATCAATAAGATTTTTTTAAATAAATTTCTTGTCTCTGGCCGTATGTAATTTTGTACGTATTTTCATTAATTATACAATGCATGACTTTTTATATGGCGAAAAAAAATTACATGTAATTGTAATAGAACTTTGCTCCCTGGAAAAAATTCTAAAAAAAATATGCAATCAATACTTTATTAGAAAAAGGTTTTTTATTCCTGTTCCCAAAAGGGAACTCCATGCATTAAACTAGATGCTATATGTCCGCATCCCATAGTCGTTTCATCCACATTGTCTAAAAAAAATATTAAGAAATGTAAACAAACTACGATCAATACATAAATAACTGTTCCTACAAACTAGACAAAATTAAAACTTACGACAATGTCATAAAGACTCTAATAAGTGCAAACATTCTTCACTTTGTTGGTATTCGACTATTCGCAATGAACGTCAATGCATGGACTACCGAATCTGGAACGTTTGAAAAATCGTGCCCAACGTTATGTAAATATCCTAATATTATAAAATGACAATTACATATCAGTAATGCAGTTTTGCAGACACTATATATTTTTTAAGCACCATCCATAAGTTGACGAAAACAACATTTTGCATCGACCCCCGAAATTTGATTTGTTTACTCGATCCGTGGCAGGACACCGCCGTCTAGCGGCAATGCACCGGACTACGTAGCAGCCTAGTGTATATTGAATGATGGCCTGGACTCCCGCGTCCAGGTCATCATTTTCATTATGTGCCGCCTACGGGGCAAACCCACGGTGCGTCTTCTGGTACGTGGTCGCCACTCGAGAACCTTTCCGTCCCAACGGCCATCGGTTCTACGTGCAATATGCCCGCCCACAATGTACCTTTGTACAATGTAGCTTTGCAGTTATTACATCTATTCTTTATATATATTTAATAATAAATTAAAAGCAAGCACATTCAGTTTTCGTTTTCAAATTCAGAAAAAAAAAGTAAGAAAAAGTTATATTTTTCCTTGAGCTTAGAAATGTGGGAAATAATATGTATTAGCATTAATTAATCTAGTTTTAGTTATAAACCTGCAGAATAGTTACGAAGCTGGTGGTCCAAAATTGGGAATTAAGGTTAACCCATTTACATGTTGTGTATGCTAGTTATATAAAAATGTCAATTCAGTATTGTTTTTAATGAAAATTAATATAATTGTAAACATACTAATTTTATTTACATTTTGTTACATTGCGTAAATAAACAACTAATTATTTGTTTTCTTTCTTTATTTTATTTTTTCTATGTTTAGCTCGCCATTTGTACATTTCTGTATTTTGTGTAATAAAGTTTATATAAATATTCCCTACACAATACAATTTATAAAAAAGTAATTAAATAAATAAACTGCTCAATAGGATCTAATAACCTCAAACATAACAAGATTATCAATATATACCTTGCAAGGTATGTTTTCAAACCAAGTTGTATTTTTAATAAACACAAATTATTTTGTTTAAAGAACCTTGGTTAGGTTCAACGTCTAATGAAACGTATGTGGTCGCTATATCGCCTCTGCCTTAGTAAGGGTTAACTTAACAAGCATATGATTAGGTAATCACCCATCCTATTAATTGCCGTACAGTTTTTCTGCTTAAAGGAAGTAGCATTTTTTCCCTCTATGGCAGTAGATAAGATCACCTTGGTACAATAAAATTATATTTGCTGCTGAATAATTATAATATAAGTGTAAATGTACACCATAATATAAACCTTATTGAGCTTACTATGGGACTAGGTCGATCTGTGTAAGATTCTCTTTGAATATTTATTATTATTATTAAATGTAACAATCTTTTGATTTATAAGATCTATTTTAATTATACTTATTAGTAATGGTAATTTGAACAATAAACATTTTTTTTCACGTATCAATACTTCAGAAAATAATAATTTTTAGAACTTATAAAATAATTATTAATTTTACAGGATTAAAAAAATAATAGTTTATTTCGAATAAAGAATGTTTAAAAAGAAGAAGAAAGAAAATAACAAACAAACAAACTGAACAAAAAACTAAATTAAGTAGTTACGTCGGAATACGTTACCATAATATCTGAATACGAGTACCTTAACACATGTTACTGACATTTTGATATTAGATTGGAGTCATACTGGTTCGTCTTTCTCGCTTTTACATTAAGCTATGCTCTGACGTAAACGGGAGCGCACGAACCAATACGTTTCCAATCTACACTCCGTACATCGCTACGCGTTTTGAAATGCAGACCTACTTGCGCATCTTAACAAGTCACAATAAAGGCATCACTGAACCATGAAGATAAGGGTTGGCAATTAGCTGACATTACAGGTTTTGCTAATGGAAAATCCAAAGAAAACAATAAAGGGTCTCCCATTAACCGTTACTCGAATATTCGCAAGTACGTAAAATTTACCAGTGCTATGTCAATGTGACTCCGTATTTCAGTGAAGTTGATTGTGACGATGGGTTCCTAATGGATACCGCCCGACATCAGTCAAATTTGTGCTGAGACGACTGCACCGTTGACTCAATGTTCCCAAACAGGACTTCTGTATTTGACACTTCTCGCGCAACTCTTCAACCGTTCAAGAGACGATCAGGCATACCATTTAAGAAACCCGTATATTAATGCTCCACTTTCCGGCATTGAGATCAGTTCTGAAGAGCCAACGCAAGAATTAGAGCCGAAGAATTTGAAATTAAAACGGAGAATTATGGGAAAACCCCTACGTCCTATTTTACAACTAATGAATCCCAAAAGGTGCTTTACGCATTCGGCTAAAGCAGAAGTACAGGCTAATCAAGCAAAGAAGAAAAAGAGGACAGTACGAGAAGAATATGACTTCATCATAGTGGGTGCTGGATCGGCGGAATGTGTCCTGGCTAATCGCTTGTCTGAAGTTCAACAATGGAAGGTAATGATATGATATCATCATTGTTATATTATTGTTTCTCTTAGACACCAAGTCTCATTGCCTGACATAACTAGTAAAAATTGTGGAATTGCAATAGGTGAATTGGTCCGTGGCGATAAGATAATGAGTACGGGATCGATTCTTGCTGGTTGATCACGTAACGCATTGTACTCGCGTCAGGTAGATCTAAACGTCAATTTGTATATGGAAAAATGACAGTTGGATCCACCTAACGCGCGTTCAAAACCCCTTTGGTCTTTCTCACCAAAGTTGTCATATTCAGCTTTGTCAGTAAAAAAATAATTTTACTGGATTAACAAGGCTCCATCTTCACAGTAAGATTACAACAAACAAACAGCATGACAAACCTACGCTTGATATGCAAATGCCGTGGTAAGCAGCTGTTCACGTTACCTAAAATACAAGATCGTGTACTTACAATAGTACATTGTTGAAGAGGCTAGAAAGTAAGCAATAGATGGACGAGTTAGTTCGAGGGCCGACGCGTAGCGGAAGCCCTCGAAAGTACGAGTCCAGCTATTGCCCTTTCGGCCGAGGCTTAACATAGTGCTTTTCACGCCTACTGCGAGGAAATTGCAAATAATTATAATTTAAAATCAAAATTAAGTATCTAATTGAAGATCATAATACTAAACAGGCTCGCTTGCCTCGCGCCCGGCGCGGAGGAGGAGGAACGGGCACACGCACGCCGTCCGACCGCGCGCGGTGCCCTGTGATTGGTCGATTGCTGTTCAAACTGTCCAACAAAAACATTGTTGGCCAGTTTGAAGTCATAGATGGCCTGTTCGTGCGACGTCCAACTATCCCCAGCTTTGAAGCCTGAATTCTGACCATCTTTTGCCACATTTCCGAGCAGTGGCGTGAAAAATACTTAACTGTCCACACGAACAAACATGACGTGGTTCGGTGAAACGTCACAAGTGTGGACGCAGCTTTGAGAATTCGATAACCTACTGCGTTTCCAGGTCCTTCTTTTAAAAAAAAAAAAAAATTAAAATTAAAATTTGAACTGTTTATTTCATAAAAAAAATACACAATAATTACAATCTTAACTTCTAATCTTAAATGTAAAAGATTTTCCGAGTTAAGGAGCCTGCCTTATATTATAACTAGTTTTTAATTAACTAGCTTACTAGGTATACTATTTTATACTATTTTATACATGACTTGATTTTAACATATGTCTTTTGACTATTGAACGTGTTTCACTGCACGTTTTACCCTCAATATTACTTATTAGTTTGTCCGGAAATCTATTTAATATTGCAGGTAGGTAACAACTCCATACCATTTTAGAAGCGGGCCCTGAAGAACCTGAAGTGCCAAGCGTGCCGGCGGCAGCGCCGGCCTTGACTGGTTCCAGCATCGACTGGGGCTATACGACGCAACCAGAAGAGCTGAGCTGCTGGGCACTAAAAGGGCAGAGATGTCGTTGGGCAAGGTATTAAGGCTAGCGTAATACACATATTCAAGTATTTATTTCCTGTATTTCCATCTTACTACAAATAACATAACAGGTAGTTCTACGTTAATCTTATACCTGATTTATACACGCGCACAATTAATTTTTTAAGCTATTGCATAGCTTCTATCGCGGGCCTTGAGCGCGGGGACCGAATCCAGAAATTCCGTAACGAAAAAACCTCACGCTCCCCACTCCGACGGGCAAGGAGGTGTGGCTTGAAGGCCGTGCATCGTCTAACGTCGTTTCAGTTAGGCAGTCTTCGACACGGCGTTGTGTGCGATTAGACGTATTGTACGACTCTACGAAACTCGCACGAATCGAGTCGAGCTGCTCCGAAATCGGACGAATACATAAGCAGCTGTTTATGAGAAAGTATATAGGTGTATAGGTATTTATGTACAACAGTGAATAGCTGTACTTGTAAAATTTGTGTATAAAGTGTTTTGAATATGAATGAACAAAGTGCATTTATTATTTTTATTTATTTAATAATAGAAAAATTTGTTTTCTTATCGGTCACCACGCTCAAAAAGTGTAACTTGAATTAATATCAAAGAAAAAGAAATACTGCATGAATAAAATAAATAAATAAAATTATAATTGCATAAGTTGATACAAAATGCTATGCAATAGCTTTACCGCGGCAGTCCCCGAGTGCCACACATCTTTTTTTTTACTTTTCATCTCAGGAATTCTACATGAAAAACTCATGTGATAAAGTTAGTGGTGTATAATGTTGCCACCTATTAGTATGGTCAAAGCCGGTTATTATAAACTGGTTATTTTTTTAACATCATAGATTACATGCATATTTTCAAAGGAAAAACCATGGGTGGCTCAAGTGCGATAAACTACATGGTGTATATGAGAGGCAACAGAGCTGACTATGACGGATGGGCGGCCGCCGGGAACCCCGGTTGGAGTTATTGGGAGGTAAAAAAATCTGACTAACATTTTTATAAACACATTTGGGTTACTTGTTTAAATTTAACCTAAATATGCGTAAATAGACTACAAACCCAAGTAGATACCTATCTAAGAACAATAGGTAATAACCTTAATGAATGAATAATCAGTCTTTACTTTCAGGTGCTGCCATATTTCAAGAAAGCGGAAAACAACCGAAACATCGAGTTATACGACAAAATTTATCATTCTAAAGGCGGACCTCTTAATGTAGAACGATTTCCATTTATCGACAAAAACGTTCATATGTTAGTGCAGGCATTTAAAGAAAGAGGCCTACCGATCACTGATTTCAACGGGTTTAACCAGTTCGGAACGGACATAGCTCAATCAACTTCACTAAATGGTCAAAGATTGTCCGTAAATTCAGCGTATATTAGGCCAGTGCGTCACATTAGGTCAAATTTAAAAATAGTGACTCAGGCGTTTGTTACAAAAATTATCATTGATCAAGCCACTAAAACTGTTATTGGAGTAGAGTACACCAAAAATGGAGCTGTGTTAACTGCATATGCCGCTAAAGAAGTTATATCAAGTGCAGGTGCCATCAATTCTCCAAAGTTACTGATGCTATCTGGTGTAGGACCTAAAAATATTTTGGAGAGACATAATATAACCGTTTTATCAAATCTTAAAGTGGGCCAAAACCTGCAAGATCACGTCACAACTCATGGATTGCTTATCGCTCTTTCAAACAAAACAGCTACTTTTGTTGATGGTCCACAATTACTTAAAGCAGTTAACGATTATTATGATCAGCCATCTCACAAAAATGGCTCTTTGGCTTCTACTAGTACTTTGAATGCAGTAGCTTTTATCAAAACAGATCATGCGGAACAAAGCTTACCTGACATTCAGTTTCACTTTGATGGAAGAAATATACAAGATGTATACGCTGATCCCCCATCATCTTATGCAAGCAACATATTTCCTTTGGCATACTATAATGGTTTATCAGTCAAACCTCTCTTGTTGTGTCCTAAAAGTCGTGGATATATAACGCTTAACCACACTGATCCTGTTTTCGGTCCACCATTGATATATCCTAGGTTTTTTACGGTGCAAAACGACCTAGATGTTTTAATATCTGGTATAAGATACGCTACTACTTTAGAAGATACTCCTTCGTTTACAAATAATAGTGCTTATTTTATAAAAGTCCCTTTACCGGGTTGTGAAAATTCCCTCTGGGGTACTGATGAATATTTTACTTCTATATTGACACATTATACGACTACAATATTCCATCCTGCTGGTACTTGCAAAATGGGTCCTAGTTGGGACACCGAAGCGGTAGTTGACGCTAGACTGAGAGTGTATGGTATAAAGAAACTAAGGGTTATAGATGCTTCAATTATGCCTCAGATTGTTAGAGCTAACTTGAATGCACCTACAATAATGATTGCGGAAAAAGCTGCCGATGTAATCAAGGAAGATTATTGTTTATAAAACGAAAAGTACAACCTGTTTTATACTTACCATTAAAAATAGCTCACTTAAAAGAATTATTAAAATAAACTTAATGAAATTTCTTTTATTTTATACAAATGCAATTCCTATTATCTTCTAGGTAGATAAAAAGTAGTGTAGATTCATTCTACAGTCCATTGTCACCAGCAAATAAATCACAGACAGTGTACCTAATATGATACAAAGGAAGTGAACTAAACAATAGCAATTTTATCTTATGAATTAAATGAAAACTTTTGTTCTTGTGCATGTTAATTGTACTATTCTGCTCTATTGCTGGGACCTGCCGAGATGAATATATCTATTCTGAGCATTTATATTTTTATATAAACCGCGACCTAAGTACATATATGGGTTCGGGATTGGCATAACTTTATGAGTATATGGCAAACTTGCAAACAGGGTAGTTGCGTAACTTTTCTAACCAGCATCAGAGATATGAACGGTAATTTATACCTTCAAAAAATGACAAATTATATGTCCTAATCCGCGTTTATCCTTAATTATTGCAACTACTTACCCTGCATTCCTTCCGCGACATTTGAATTCATTTGACGGCCAGGAATATATCCCTTTGAACCTTCATTTCGAGAGATCGATTATCTATACTATAGGTACTCTAAGCAAAGGTACGAACAAACGCGTTAGCATGCAAATTACCACAGAATTGTAGTCAAGCCGAAGTAGGGTTCCGTACAGAACACTGAAACTAAGTACTGATCTACACACCACATATTTTTAGCCAAGTAGCGGTCATAAAATAGTGTTTATGTCTGTATCATTAAGAATCGAAAATCTTTCTCTGAATGACCTAGGCAAAGGGCTAGTAGGCCGAGATCATGATCATGACATGAGATAACGTCCGAGGTACAAGCCGCCCGTAGTTAGGTCGCTACATTCGTTGAGGCAGTAACCGGATTCTAGAGACTGAACGTTAGTTAATATGGCACCGGTAACTATGTATGCATGAAACTATCTAGATTTTTGTGCAGTGGGATTAAAAAGTATTTATTAAATTTTCAACGGTTTGGAATTCACACCTTGAAAGACCGAAAAGTATTAGACAGAGATGAAATTAGACATATTTTTTGACAGTTTGTAACATCGCCATAATAATGTAAACGTCCCAATGTTACCTCAAAGTGTTATAGTTGATCCTATAATTATGGATTAATATTAAAAATGCCAATTATTGAGCTAGTGCCAAGCACTGGGTCAGTTCAGTGTCAGTTCGCTGTAGCATCGGCACTATTCAGGAAAACCGTTTCGGGCGATTTAATTATTTTCTTAACTTCAAACCAAAGCATACATAACTGGAGTAGCCTTTCAGTAACTTACCCCTCTGTAGAAAACGTTACACACTGTGCAAAAAAACATACAAAGACTATTTCACAATCGATCACAAAATCGCCTCGCAAGAGAACGCTGATCACAAAAATTCCCGCATGTTGCTGTAAGCACTTAATAGTGTAAACGTTCAACCACTTCAAGCTTTCAATATAATATAATTCAGTTTCAATATCCTATTAAGATGCTCCCCCCGCCCCCGCAAAATTAGGCAGACATTTTTGTACGCAAATACGACATAAGGCTACTCCAGTTATGTATGCTCTAAGCTTCAAGCCCTTTCCAGGAACTATATCTGTAAAGTGAGACTGCAACACGAAATATACAATTAGATCGTGTACGGTGCCGTGTGCGATTGTATTTTGTTTTATCTTGTTAGGAGTCGAGCGTGAATTCACTTCTTGCTCTTAGTTCTTAGATCTTACGCAAGCGTAAGAGAAGATTCTTAAATGTATCCCCTTAAGATACAAAATTGCGTGATCACGTTTCCAGTAAACGCAACTTTACTTAATTGGTGACGAAGAATGTCTGTTTTGTGCTGATATTGCGAGTTTGCTAATGAGGCTTATACCTTCATTATTCTCTACAACGGAGGAGTAATATGTAGAGTGGCTGGCTTAATTTTGTTCAAAAGGGCCGTGAGCATTTTAGTAATAAAATTATGTATTGATTAGGTACCTGTCCCGCGAAATTCTTTACGTACTGACGAAAACATAATTTCCCATTTACTATTTTGACGGTCCCAATTAAAGGAGACGGCATCTGCAAAACAGCAACTTTTTAGAAGAAGCTGTCAAAGATTTCGATAAAAGATGGAAGATGGAAGAAATTCTTAATTCATGGAACATCATTGTCAAATTTAATGTTTGCTTATTAAAAGGTTGTTTATTATTAGCCGTTGAGTGAAATGTAAGTAGGTACATGCAGCCATTTAAAAAAAGGTCCAAAACTTCTTATGTTACCATTTTAACCGGAATAGCAAACTTTGTCGGAAGTGCGACATCCGTCATAAAAGTTGGTCCAAAAATGTCCTAACTGGTAGAACCGACATTGTTGTACGGAAACTCCTATTTAATAATTGAATACAGAGAAAATGAACTCGATAATAACCGGCTGAAAATTACACAAAATACCTACACGCTACAGTTTTCGGTGTAATATAATACATTGCAATCACCGTGTGTCCCGTAAAAATGTCGGAACTATTACAACCGACGTTTTTAAACATCATCTGTTCTAAGATCAGAGTTTTTTTTTTTACTTTGTACGAAAAATATTGAAAAAAAAAACTAAAATCTGTGAATGTGGTTTTAAAAATTAGAATTACCTACTGTTGAAACTATATATACAAACAGTTTACTATAAGTTTATGATAGACGCCACGCCAGGTCGAAACTGAATAGTAAACAGATTTTACTTTTTTTACGTCGAGTACAAGTGAATACTTATTATTAAAAGCCAAGTGAGGGTAATTCGAAAAATTCGCGTTGCTAAAAGATGCTGATTTATTACTGATGTGATTTTCGCATGTCTTCCTGTGACCGAAGGTATTGCAAATTTTGACAGGCCGAGGCTTGCCGAGGCTGAGCCGAGGTTCACCAAAAGAGGAGTCTAGCAATATCCTTTATGCTCGTAGTTCGTCTGGGTGTTGCGCGTAGGTTGCATAAATGGCTTTTTAGGCTATAGTGCATAACGTAAAAGTTCCGGCCGGCTGGTGATACTATTGCATTGGTTACTCAGTAATACTAGTGTAGATGAAAATAATCTATATCTATATACAGTCAGCAGCTAAGCGGGCCGGGTGTTCAAAATCACCTACACACGCTCTTAATTTCTTAAGAATAAAGTCGTGTGCAGGACATTTTGAACATCCGGCCCGCTTAGCTACTTCTGCTGCTGGCTGTAGATATAATAAAGCTGAAGAGGGTCCAAAGTCTGTACATGGAAGAAATTCGAAAAAAAGTTTGCTGGGGATGCTTAGAATCCATAACAGAACACGTTCCAACAGTTTTTGAATTTTTGTCTGTTTGTATGTTTGTCTGTTTATGTGTGATCACGTGCATCACGTGAAAACGGCTGAACGGATTTTGATGCAAACTTTACTTATTTGTGAAAAAATCCCCGGCCAGGTTATAGGCTATAAAAATGATAAAGATTAGGGTTCAAAGGGGGTAAAAAATGGGGTTAAACCTTGTATGGGAACTCCTCAAATCCATGAGCTAAAGACTTGAAAATTGATAAGCATACACTTGACTGGAATGTAAAAAGAACTCCATTCAAACTTTTAAAAAAGTATAGTTAAAGCTAGGTGACTGAAGACTACATAATAACCAAAAATGGTTGATATCTCAACCGATAATAGCTGTTACGCTGTTAGATATTAGAGACCTAATTATGTTGGAAACTCAGTCGCTGACGACGTCAATGTTGATATTGAAAAACCAGCAACCTTGATCTCCGTCTTCCAATATAATTAGATTTGAATTCAGAGGTCATTTAAAGTTGTATGATAGGTTGAGTTTAATACTTATATCGAATTAGCATAGTTCACCAACGTCAAGAGATGTGGGTATAAAATTTGGACTCCGTATTCCGCGGAGAATTAAGTAAATAGATACCATTTTTTTAATTAATAATATAGTATAAAACTCCCGCGTGCGTGACATTCAGAAATATTATTATGAATAATACACCTAATTAATATAATATAATATAATCCCATGCAAAAAATAATACCCTATCATTCTTGTTGACTATATAGTACAAATAATTAGGAGCTTAAAAGAAAGAACAAAATTATTTTAGAACGATAAAAAATGAAATACACGAAAAAAATACGATAAAGAATACTCGGGTATTATAGTGAGTGTCCGCCCGCATGAGCTCGCTCTCGAGCCTTCGGCCCTCGGGCTCGCATACAAAGTGCTCTCTGAAGCGTTGTATTGGGCCTTTCATTCATACGAAAAGCTCGGCCTTCGGGCTCGCTTGCCTCGCCACTCACCTTCGGGACTTTGGAACTCAGATTTCGCTTTCAAGACACCTGTAGATAGTCAGTGTGCGTTGGGGCTCGCCCTCGGGCCTTCAGTCCTCGGGCTCGCATAGGAAGCGCTCTCTAAAGCGGTTCTTTGGGACTTTCATTGTAACGAATAGCTCGGCCTTTAGCCTCGCTTGCCTCGCCGCTTACTAACGGAACTTTGGTCTCCGGTTTCGCTTGCAAGACATCTGTGGATAAGTATCCGTGGAGTCTCGCCCTCGGGTAGCATTCTGAAGAAGATAACGTTCTACGATAGTACAGGCACAGACAGATGGTACAGGATACAGGTAGAATGTTAAAAATAACAAAAAGTAAGATTTTTTTGGACTTTAAATAATTATTTTAAAATGTTCAATTAGTTTATTCATGCATAGTAGGTATTCGTATAACGCATTATTATTTTAAAAATACCCTATTCACATTGTGATTATATTACTTTGTCACTTGAAACCTGCGACGCAAGCGTATGACTAATTGTTTCTAAGTTAGTGTTGGGTACCCGTTTTTGTGGACGGTTGTGTGTGTAATAATTATATCAGCTCGACAATTATAAATAAATCATTACAACTACACAGCGGGTGCCGCCCCCGATGGGTGCCGTAACGCCTTGGCCACGACTTTGTTCTCAAGCGACCTGCGGCAGCGTTTTATCTGTTCATTGCGCGGTCGAGACGCACAACGCACTGTGGTTAGTTGGGATCACGCGCAATGAATTAGAAAAACCGCTGCCGCAGGTCGCTTAAGACCAAAGTCGTGGCCAAGGCGTAAGGTGGTTTCATCTATCGCCGGTTTCGACATGTCTAACGCAGAGAAGTGTCGCCGTTATCGCGCTCGGCAGAAGTTAAAGTTAGCATCTGAGGCAAGAAAAGATTCGAGTGTACAGTCGGGCACGAGTGCTGAGTTTGCGCCAAGGGCTTCGACGTCTGACGCTTCCTCTATTTTGAGGACGAGACTACCGAGAACGAAAACGCAAAGACATTGCAAAATTAAATAGGTACTATCTTAGGCAATAGTACATTGTTTAACGAGGGCCGTAAGTGGAATATTGCGAACTAGAGTCTATGAGAAGTCCGACAGTATCATGGGTAGGTACCTATCGCATGGCCTGTTTATACAGAGTGTTTTTTTTTAATGGGACAGTATGGGGAAATCCGAATCTAAAGGAGATAGAGGAAAAGTGTCCAAGGAGACATTAGGTGTTTTTTTATGTAAACAAATTTGGCTCATTAAAATTTTTGGTCAAGCGTGAGTTGTTCTTAAAAAATGATAAAGTTGGTCATTTTTTTTTTTGACGCGGGTCGACTCTGTTTCATGTAAGGATTATTTCATTGTATGGAAAGAAAAAATCTGAACAGCAGAAGTTGGTCAAATTTAATGAAAACTAATCTTCATACAATTGCAGTATTCGCCTTTTAATATTGCTACAAGTGCCTAGGCGTGTAAAAAAATATTTAAAATTATTCCATTTTTAAATTTCGATAATCCATAAGAGCTCCAGATGATTCAAGAGAAGAACATTTTTTTAAATCTTCGTAAACATCATGGCACGCGATAGTCTTGAAATTATAAAAAAAAGAATTCAAATTTGGAACGAGTGGCCCCCACGATCGCCCGACTTAACGCCATTAGATTTTTTCTTATGGGGTTACCTTAAGGGTCGAATTTATGAATCCCGATACAACTCCGTACAAGAATTAAAAGATGCTGTTTACAACACTTTAAACACAATTCACCATAAGTCTCTGTTAAATGCAACTAGAAGTGTCTTGAAGCGTGCTCGTACCTGCATAAGACAAGACGGCGGCCACATCGAACATTTACTCAAGTAATAAACCAACTGTATGAAGATTAGTTTTCATTAAATTTGACCAACTTCTGCTGTTCAGATTTTGTTCTTTCCATACAATGAAATAATCCTTACATGAAACAGAGTCGACCCGCGTCAAAAAAAAAATTGACCAACTTTATCATTTTTTAAGAACAACTCACACTTGACCAAAAATTTTAATGAGCCAAATTTGTTTACATAAAAAAACACCTAATGTCTCCTTGGACACTTTTCCTCTATCTCCTTTAGATTCGGATTTCCCCATACTGTCCCATTTAAAAAAAACACTCTGTATATTATTTTTATTTTTGATCAGTGACAGTTCATACAATTTTATTTCCTTCTTGTATGAACTAGCACTAATCAAATCACTAACCAAGGTTTAAACAGGCCGAGGTTATAATTGTTATAGATTTTATAAGAAACAATACATAATTCTAGCTCAGATCAAGAAAAAATTATCTTTTTTGCTTGATGTCTGGCTAATTAAGTTCAAAATTAACATCAGCAACTTCGAATTTTATAATTTATCCTAAGTAATATGAAAACACTAAACACCTAACAATCAGCCGCTATTTATAGTTCTATGATGAAGTTCCGTACTAAAATGAGCGCCTATTTTATACTGAACTACCAATCATTCCTCGTAAACCTTATGGGATATGAAGTTTCTTAGATTAAAAGGGGGGAAGGAAGACCAGTTTAAAGTGGTGATGATTTCAGAAGCTTGGAATTGTACGCGGTTTATGGAGGCAGATAATGGGGGTGCAGCAACGGCAGATGGGTCTCGAGTGAAGCCACAAAATGCGCGAAAGAGACTTTATAACCTCATTAAGAAATATTTTTATATCGGATGTAATCACTTGTAGGCACTTACATGGTAAAGAATGGCACTGTATTTTGTTTTAACCCATTCGAAGCCACGTATCGCTACGTATTTCCGCTGTGTAGCGGAAATCGCACGTAGTGGCATGACTCATAATATGTTGAGTCACTGGCCTTGAATGAGTAAAATCATCAAAGACAGATCAATAATTAGTAAAGAATAGAAAGTGAGAAATGTCAGTTCAATATCGAATTTGTTGTTTAACCTAGGTTCAAATTGATGATTCGGTGAGTTGGTTGCTGTTAAAATATTACAATAACCTTTGGATAACATCTGTATGTATATCATTCGTCAGTCAGTAATCAACCATTGCGGCTGCTGAAACGTCGTGTCGGACCACGCACAATGAAGAGTTCCGTGCAATCTACTAGCTAACCCACATTAAAAGTAATTAAAAGTAAGTTAAAAAAGGTTTTATCTTCATAGGAATCTCACTGCACTTGTTTACGTCTTTTTCGTTAAGGAAGGCAGTTTTTAAGCAATAACTCAAAAACTTTTGAACCGATCTGGGTCAAAATAAATTTCGTTGAAGGTACCTATTTCAAAAACACTATGTTCTTGATGTTTTTCATATTTGTCAATTAAGTACACAGTTCGAAATTTAGTCACATTTTTGTGACTTTTGGAGCGATTATCTCCGATTATATTCACTTAATCAAAAACATGCTGAAAAACCTTATATTTATTTTAAAGACCTATCGATTGATGTGCTGCATGACCATTGACATCCAGTTACATATGGATTACCCCCATAATTTTTTGTTTTATGACACTTGAAACACCTAATTGTGTTTGAATAAAATGCCTGTGACGCACGGACAGATGGACATGGCGTTTTTGCCATTTTGGATGCGGAACCCTAAAAATACCAGCACATATGCGTAAAGACACCACATTTCTTTTATATGTTTCAAATAAGAAGTTTATAGTATAGAAATCAAGAAGTTCCTATTAATAGTATTAAAATGTAGGTTTCACAATTTAGTGGCCCCAAGATTTTCTTGTAGACGAGTCAGCGCGAGATATTTTGTTGGTCTTTGTTTGCAACTTTCTTGTTTCTCCCCATTCGGCCTACAACATGTAACTGGTACTTGAGTGAAGCTGTACCTACCTACATGACTGTTTTATTACGCACAATGTTTGCTTCAAACTGAAACCAATATTTGGGTAGGCCAGTAAAGTCAAAGATTTATCTTTTAAGTAACTACCAAATTAGACCGTGCCCAAGAAAATAAACGCCAAAATACCCTGATGAATTGAAATATATAACTGACTCGCAACTAGAAAGTAGGCTTAAGTCGATCTGGAACTAAGGACTAGGTATTTGAAACTAATTTTTGTCGCGAATCGACTGGAACTAGATCCTGTTGCATTATCGAAATCGGTCTTCGATCCTTTAATTCAGTAGGATTCGAGCAGTGTGTGAGCGGGACCAAACGAGGAAATGAGCGAGAATTTCAGAGTCCCAAATACAGGACGTTGCGAACAAGACATGACGCACTGAATTAAAGCAATTAGAGGACCTACAATACCGAACTAAGTGCCACCAATTGAACGAGAACGGGACGCTTCGCTCTTAGACCGAATATTTAAGCACAACCCTACATAAAGTAAGTAACAAATAGATTAATTACTACTCAACCTAGTGCAAATACTGCTTGTAAGTGAAAACTTGCCATAGAATGCCTAATCCTAGGCACAAAATACTGATTGCAAGTGAAATCTTGCAATAGAATGCCTAATCCTAGGCACAAAATAAACGAAGATTGTGATAAAATTCAGATTTTGTCAAAAAGGCTTTTCTAAAAATGCTAAGCATAACATTATTTGAGAATATCTATACATACAAAACTCTTGCGTTACTGGTCGATTGACAGACAGCGCACAGGCCCTACACCGCTAAAAATATAGGCATGAAATTTGGAACATAATATTCTTTAAAGTACGTGGACGTGTAACTAAGAAAGTATTCTTCGAAATTCAACCCTTAACCCCTCGTATGCGGATGTCAAAATTGTCCAATCAAAATTAAACATTGAGATGTATAACAATAGGTTCATATGTTTGGCACGTATCCGTGTCTAAACATACGAGGGTTTAAGGGGGTGAAACAGGGGTTGAACCGTTGTATGGAAATCGTTCCTTTGGTCTGTTATAGACTTGAATCTTTGTATGAAGGTTCCTTACTAAAAAGCAAAACAAATGATTTAGCGTTATTATAAAATGAAAGAATGCATGGGAAAAATGTCGTTTTTAAAGTTAGACGTTTAAAACTTCGGTCACTAACACCTAATGTACATTAGTCAAAACAATGATAAAAGCATTTTATCTAATTCATCCCTTGAACCCATTCAAGATGGGGTTAAAAGTTCACATAAGTAATGTGTGATTTGTAATGATAAACTGTGGCTAGAAATATGAAAGCAGGACAGCAAGTTTCTTTTATAATATATTTTTTTAAACTTGCACCCTAAAGGGGTGATGTATGAGTTGTAGGTACAGAGAGGACGTTCATTTAAAAACTTAGAAATTTGAAAGTTTGTATGACGACGAAGGGTTATTCATAGGGGAAGTAAGTAGTAGTAGGCCGTTGCCGGCGTAACAATTCAACAATTATTGCAAAAGTTACACTTACTACGTGGGCGAAGCCGCGGGCTAAAGCTATTCATCTATAAAAACATAAAATATCGACGTTCAAATATGAACCTTTTGTGATACGAAAGCAGGTTCTCGTTTCTGTTTTCCAGTTTACGTTTGGCTCACTTTGTCACTGGAACTAGATGAAAATCGACATAGAAGGCTTGATTAGGTACATACTAAGTTAACCAATTTGTCAGATCCAAGAAATTGCAATTAGGAATTAAATATTACTAGTTCAATGAAAAGCTTAGCAACTAGCATGCATGTTGTGCACTGTCATCCTACGTCGCCTAAATTTACTGTTTTATCTGGAAGCTTCTAATCAGTTTCAATATTAAATTTAATTCATTATTTATCGTCCTTTTTATATCACGTTCATTAACAAGCATTTCAAATGAAGTACACGATTATTGAGCGTAAAGCGAACTTCCAGCTCGGAACGGATATTCGATATCAATCCAAATAACTGCCATAATTCAAACCTCTTTTACTTCCACTGTAAGTGTGACAGTGACAGTTAGAGCGTTGTTAATCAGTTGTGTTTCGAGAGTAAATTCGGATTATTTGTGTATTCGGCAGTTGCTTGATTAATTTTTACATTTGAAACTGGGCATGAAGCAGATACGCTTGAATTTCTATTGTCTAATTTTCGTTGTAATAATATATTGTGTACGGTTTACGTACGCCATTTTTACTCATTAAATAAAACAATTTAAACAGATTTTATTGCGTCTATTATGTTATTAACGGGTAGACTGGATCCGTTTAATTTGTAATTGAGATTGTTGAATTTAAGCTTTGGTGATACATGTCTAAAATACTACTAATAAATCGTGAAAACACTCATCCTTAAAAAGAACTCCTAAAGAGTTCGAAACATGTCACCTGTCATGACATTTAATACGTGAGTTTAACCGTGGATTTATTAGTAGTATTTTAATTGAGATTGCTTAAGCTATTGTATATATTAACTTGTGTTATATTATGTACAACAAAAGATAAAGTTTTAATTTTGAGTTGTTTTATTTAAATTATCAATATAACTGAAAAAAAAATTATGGTGTTCACTCAATTTTTTTTACGTGAAACGCTGAAACTTATTTAGCCTTCTTCATCACATTGTTATACTGAAATTAGGCTAGGTTTTACACAAAAGCAATTATTCCTAGTCGCGAGTGTTCTCAAACATAATTCTTCACAACAACACTCCACATTCATTATCCTTCACAGCCCGAAACTCGAAAAATCTATGCAGTGTGGGAATTACGCAAGACTTCACTTAAAAGCGTTTCCGCCTATTAGCAATTCAACACAAACGAGATTCTTCACTGCAACATTTTAGCACATTCGTGATTCTTCACAGACCTTGTGAAGCATTTTGCACAGTTGAGAATAGAAGAAACTCTTTTGAGAAAAAATAAGGGCAGTGCATAAATTTATATGCTGTAGTGAATGAAAGTAATCATGAATCACGTTTTTGAAGAATAGCTATATTAGGAAGAAACGCTTTTATGAAAAGCTTAGCGTAATTCCCACACTGCCTAGATTTTCCATCGGAGAAGATCTATATTGACTAATAGGTAAGGAATACTGCCCAAGTA
The DNA here is from genome assembly GCA_932294315.1 of Epinotia nisella. NCBI lineage: Eukaryota > Metazoa > Arthropoda > Insecta > Lepidoptera > Tortricidae > Epinotia > Epinotia nisella. Next base: position 11,173,636 of record OW028675.1, on the reverse strand, counting down.
CCGTTGAATTAATATTTGTTCTTGCAACTAACAATCGTTTTGCGAAAGTGAATAAAAACCGATACGCCAAGAGCACTAAAACTCTCGAATCACGTTGCATTAAATCGAATGAATTTTAAAATTCAAATTGATCATTAAAGGAATTAATTCCAGTCGGAAAATCCTGGAAAGTTTGCAAAGAAAATTATAGTACCTGGGCTACTCATTTAAATTTTACATCAAAGTTGCATCCGCCTGCATACTGTCAAACTTTCTGCTTGTGTTAAGGAAAAGTGGCTTTCTTTTCAGGATGCTTTTGCATAGTAATTGGCTTAGTGCTTTTAGGACTGTCTGCTTCAACAAGAGCATTACTGATGCCGAAGTAAGTTTTAATGCAGCAATTGTATAGATGTCTCTAAACCTGTCGTCGATACTTATCCCTACTATATAAAAATGCGAAAATAACTCTGTCTGTATGTCAGTCTGTCTGTTAACGCTTAAATCGCTGAACTGGTAGAGACGAAATTTGGTATGGAAATAGTTTTAATGCCGGGGAAGGACATGAGATACTTTTTATCCCGGAAGTCGTCCCCTAAGGAGCAAGTCGCGGGAAAAGGCTAATTTTAAATAAATGTACACACGCCTTTCAGGAAACAAGCAAAGAAGTGTATGTACAGATTACTCAAGTTGTCAAGTACCTACATACTCAAATGTATGGTAGCCATTCGAAACTCTTTATAAAATGAAATTCACTCAGATTTGAAATCAGCATCTCTTTATAACCGACTAGCTTTTTCCCGCGGCTTCGCCCGCGTACTAAAAGTAATTTTAACCGTCTACAAAAAAGGTGCATCTCAGTTTGACCCGTATGTTCCAATTAAATTGCAATTTAGCACAAATACTTTCAAGAATTTTCATGTCCACAATGTAAAATTTCAAAATCGATGCCATTTTCATAATTAACGTCCCAAAAAACCATAAAAACGACACCCATATCGATATTTAGACATTTCGACCCCATCGCACCCCAACAGGAGAGATGGTATTTCACGTCCGTCACGTTGGATTTTAAAATCATTGTTATTTTCGTAATCAGCGACCAGCGACCAGCGACCCAATAAACCATAGAAACAATACCAATGTTGATTTTCAGACATTGTCACCACATTTCTCCCTTTTAGGGGTTGAATTTTCAAAAAACCTGAAACATTTGTTTACTCATTTATTGCTAGGAATACTCCTGTTAAGTTTCGAATGAAATACTCGTACTTAATTTGTTTCCCCATACAAATTTTGGACCCCCTTTTCACCCGCTTTGGGGGTGAATTTTGAAAAATCCTTTCTTAGTGCACCCCTAGACCTTATAAGGAACCTACGTGCCAAATTTGGAATCTCTACATCCAGCGGTTTGGACTGTGCGGTGATATGTCAGTCAGTCAGTTTCTTCTTTTATATAATAAAATTATCGACTCGACATAGACTCTTCGTACCGACTCTACATATTGACTACCTATTGACTCCAGATAACGACTCTACATATCGACTCTACATATCGACTCTACATATCGACTACATATTGACTATACATATCGACTCTACATATCGACTCTATATATCGACTCTACATATCGACTCTACATATCGAATCTACATATCGACTACATATCAACTATACGTATCGACTCTACATATCGACTCTACATATTGACTCTACATATCAACTCTACATATCGCCTCTAAATAACGTAATAACTCTACATATCGACTGTTCATATCGACATTACTTGTCGACTCTACATATTAGATAGATGTCCACAATATTTAATTTCAAAATCGATGCCATTTTCGTAATTAACGTCCCAAAATACCATGAAAACGACACCTATATTGATATTTTGGACATTTAACCCCTTTGCACCCCAACCAGGGGAGATGGTATATTACACGTCCGCCATGTTGGATTTTAAAATCGTTGTTGTTTTCGTAATCAGTGGCCCGATAAACCATAGAACGACACCCATGTCGATTTTCAGATTGAGGGACCACATTCCCCCTTTAAGGGGTTGAATTTTCAAAAAACCTGAATTATGTGTTTTCTAATTTATCGTTAGGAATACTGTTGTGAAGTTTCGAATTAAATAGTCTAACTAATCTTATTTCCCCATACAAACTTTGGACCCCCTTTTCACCCCTTTAGGAGATGAATTTTGAAAAATCCCTTCTTAGTGCACCTATAGGTCTTATAAGGAACCTACGTGCCAAATTTGGAATCTCCAGAACCAGAACTCCCAAAATACCATAAAAACGACACCCATATTGATATTATGGACATTTCAACCCCATCGTATCCCAACAGGGGAGATGATATTTCTCGTCCGCCATGTTGGATTTTAAAATCGTTGTTGTTTTCGTAATCAGCGACCTGATAAACCATTGAAACGACACCCATGTCGATTTTCAGACTTTGTGACGTCATTTCCCCCTTTTAGGGGTTGAATTTTCAAAAAACCTGAAACACGTGTTTACTCATTTATCAGTAGGAATACTGTTGTGAAGTTTCGAATGAAATTTTCTAACTAATCTTGTTTCCCCATACAAACTTTGGACCCCCATTTCACCCCCTTAGGGGTTGAATTTTGAAAAATCCTTTCTTAATGCACCCCTAGACCTTATAAGGAACCTACGTGCCAAATTTGGAATCTCTAGAACCAGCGGTTTGGGCTGTGCGTTGATAGATCAGTCAGTCAGTTTCTTCTTTTATATATTTAGAAGATAGGGATTAGATTTTTTTTCAGATATATATTGTATTTATCTTTCTATCAAACATACCTACGTATTATGTGTTCATTAATTCTATAATAAAAATTTTGAAGGATTTCAGTTCTGTTACATTTTAGAATGCGTATATCGTCAAATGGGTATTTATTGAGTCAGTGTGAATCGAGACTCAAATTTACAATCAAAGGATTTGAATACACAGAAATTCAGCATGATGCAGAGCGGGATGTAACTAGGTAAGTACGTTATTGTAGGTACTTTTAGTTTTAGGTAGATAGTTTAGTGTTTGTTTAGAATGGTACATATTACAATGAACCTAATTATATACTTAATATAGTTTAATAATAATTGCAGATAAAACATACACTGGGTATTTGCCTACATCTCGCGTGTATTAATTAATTAATATCAAACATCGGTCGTTACACCAAGTTACAATAATAAATCATGATAATGGAATAACAAATGTGAATGCATATGCATATTTGAATATTAATTCAAATTCACATTATGATCAAAATACATTCCGATGGACACTAATTGGACCATCGGAAATAAAAATAAGTAACAAGAAAAGGTATTTTTAATGTTTTCAGTTATAAGAAATGGTTATAATATGGTGTGTATGATATTTTAAATAAATATAGTAGGTATTGCGTGTATTATATACAGTGAACTTGGTACCTATTGGGACCGAGCGCGACGACAGCGCCACGTGACAGGCGGCCATTATGGACAATGTTGTCACCGCTGTCAAACAAGAAGTAAGTAAATATTGTGAAAAATATTAATGAAATTTAATTAAAAATTTACAGTCGCTATTCTTTTTGGTGTTATTACAATTCACAACAACACAACTTACCAGGACCATATATATATTTTTATTATTTAGAAAACAATTAGAAAATGTTTACTGCAATATGGATTTGACAGTTCAAGTCAGCGACAAAAATGACAATTTTAGCCGTAGCGAGCGCTGTGATCGTTTAGGCTACCCCCTCCACCCGCTTTGCACTCTGCCAATATTAAGACTCCATCTGTATGGACTAACCGCTTACTATGAAGTAATGGAGATGCGATGTTTGGTTGATTGATAGTTCAAGCCAATGATGTAATATAAAAAAAAGAGGTAGATATGTTGTCTATACGAAATTCCGTGTTTAAAATGACCACCAAATCTGACAGCTAATGTTTCCTTGACGACTCGAAACTGAGGCAAGTTTGTGCCAATTGACTAAATTTTTGTGTGCAATTTTTCGAGCGCGTATAAACCTATCTACCTCTTTTTAGGGTTCCGTAGCCAAAATGGCGAAAACAGAACTCTTATAGTTTCGTCATGTCCGTCTGTCCGTATGTCACAGGCATTTTACTCGAAAACTATAAGGTGTATTTGAATAAAATTTGGAGAATAGGTGTATTTTGTTAGCCGTTAGGTGTTAGAGTCGGAGATAATCGCCCCGAAAGTCAATAAATTCTCTAATTTTTGAACGGTGATTTGTGAGTGAAATATGAAAAAAGTCATGGACCTGGCTTATTAAATTCTTTCACCGAAAATTATTTTGAACAAGATCGATTCAAAGGTTTTCGAGATATTGCTGAAAAAGTTTCTTCCTTTAAGAAAAAGACGTAAGTGACGTAAGATTTCTGTGACGATACGACTTTTTTAATAGGCACGGAACCCTTCGTTTTGCGTGGTCCGACACGCACTTGGCCGGTTTGGTTCATCATTGTTAGTAATTTGTGAACAAAATGTCATCGCGACGTCGAAAAGCACTATTGAATATAAATCTCTTTTGAAGTATGTAAATGCCTAACCAAAATTAGTTTATTAGTAAGTAAGTAGTTTATTTTCGTAAGCGGCATTTATACCTGTCTAAATGCAGTGCACTAACTGGGGAGGGATAAACCATCTCGCTCTGATCAGTGAGTGTGAGTGCAGTTAGTGCACTGCATTTAGACAACTCAAAATAACGCAAGGGTCAACGACCGGGTGTCACTTACACTCAGGATGACAATTAGAATAACGAACTTACAGTAGATAAACTTCACCTGCCAAATACCGTGATCCTGAGGTAATGCCGCGATACCGTATGCTTCTGGTAATCTTTCTACAAAGTTTTAAGTCTCTAGCTCAAAAAAAAAATCCTCATATAAGCTTTGCACCCCTTTTAACCCCTTTAAGCGTGAAATTTCCAAAAATCCCTTCTTATAGAAGGTAGTCCTGGCGTAAATTTCAAGTTTCTAGTCCCAGTAGTTTCGGCTGTGCGTTGATGATCAGTCAGGAAGTCTTCTTTTATCGTATAAACCTACTAATACTATAAATGCAAAAGTCTAGATGTTTGAATGTTTAGATGTTTGCTACTCCATCACGCTTAAACGGCTCAACCGCTTTGGATGAAAATTTGCACGAAGATAGTTTATAGCCTGGATTAAATATAACATAGATTTTATCCCGGGTCCACCCAGACGAAATCGCGGGCGGATGCTAGTTATAGATAATATTTTATAAGAACATCATAAAAACCTGATCAAACACTAAGATAACAATGTATACGCAGGTTATACAATTCTTAATAATAGATACACAAATATGTGACTACCTACATTGTATTACAGTCTTAACTTATGTAAATAATAGGACAGAGCCTGGGTTATTTTGAACTCCACTCAGTAACACCAATTTGCCCCTTACGACTGGAGACCATTGTCCCCGCCCAACTGCATAGAAGTAGCTAGGGATGGACCAAACTTGATAAACTTAGTTTATGTCGATGGTAATTTTCCGCGATTTATTATTTTTGACTAGTGTTATCATCATAAAAATACCGGACAAGTGCAAGTCGGACTAGCCCACCGAGGGTTCCGTACAATATTACAAATGTATTGTGTTCAGATTTTTCCCTGTACTTGTAGTATAAGACGATTTTACTTGCCAAATTTCATAATTTTAGGTCAACAGAAAGCATCCTATAAATTTTGATTACCTTGAGTGTCAAAATACTTATACGTTTTTTGTGACATAAACGGCCATATCTTTTTATTACGTTAATTAAGAAGTTTGATTTTTTCACAGCTTCAAGAGTCTTGAGTATATGGTTTTAATTTCAACTCGATACATCCATGCGTTCCCGACATAAAGGCTCTTGACAGACAGACAAATAGATAGACAGACACATAACAAAGTGATCCTATAAGGGTTCCGTTTTTCCTTTTGAGGTTGGAAGTCGGAATCCTAATAATAGCTTAACTCTTATCGTTCATTAAAGTATGCCTAGTCTCAGTCGTCTTAAGTCAGCCTCGAGCTCAAATACCAGCTAGGACAAATATTTGTCTGTTAGTGCGAGTATTTGTCCCTATAGTCTTAGATGGTTCCTGTGTATTTAAGCATTCATATATCTTCATACAAGCATGTTTGCCGTCATCTGGTACTCATTACATCTGGTACTCTTTGATCGTTCTATGAGACTAGATCGATTTGTGGAAAAATTCTCCTTTCCTAATAAATATTTATTTACTAATAACGACCGACGATTAACGGCCTAAGTAAAACCAACAATGACTAAGTAATCCTTTTCTTTTCATTCCCAATTATTTTTAGTGTAGCACACGAATTAAATTGGTTGTAATTTTTATTAATTAAATAAATAGAAGAAAATGAATTTACTTAAATGTGTCCAGATTCTATAGGGAGATTATCGATAGCACCCTTGCCCTGCTCTATTTCATGCCGTGGCAGACACCTTAATGGTCCGCCACTTCGCTCATTTTCCACGGAACCGCGTTATTTTATCTCCGTGTCAAGCCCTCTCCGCTATTGTAGTTTTATTTTTATTCCCACAAACAATACTAAAAGGATGAGGAGTTCTGTTATCGGTGTTCGCTATACCGCTGGAAATTGCGTAAAATCGTGCTCTTGACGCGGTTTATCTGTGTTTGTTTTTGGCTAGATTACACGATGCTAACTACTGACATGGTCGGCAGCTCTCTTCTTGAGTTGCTTTACTCACCACGGCCCTTCACAGGATGAAACAAATGACGTTCTAAAGGGTCTATTATAAGAAAAATATGCCATGTTGTTCCCTGTTGGCAGCAGCATCCCTGGAGTACGGTGGAAATACTGCGATCGCCAACCCGCATGCCAAGCGTGGCGATTATGGCATATACCCCCTATGATAAGTACAAATAAACCACGGCCCCGAGGTTCCGGCGACCCCCGGTACCCTGGTTGTGGTAGCGGCCAGGATACCAGCGGGGTCAGGGGTGCGAAGAATCTCCGGCGAAGATCCGGCTACCACCACCGACGACCCTTGGCCCTGGCAACTTATAACACGCGCACACTGCGGACCGACGAAAGGCTGGCGGAACTGGAGGAAGGATTGAGCAAGTTGCGTTGGGATGTCATAGGGTTATCCGAAGTCCGAAGAGAGGGGGAGGACACGATAACCCTCAAATCCGGCAACTTGCTTTATTTCCGGGAGGGCGACCAACAGTCCCAGGGAGGTGTCGGGTTCCTCGTCCACAAGTCCCTCGTGAATAACGTGGTGAAGATCGAGAGTGTGTCGACTAGGGTGGCGTACCTAATACTCAGAGTATCCAACAGGTACTCGTTGAAGGTCATACAGGTTTACGCGCCGACCTCGGCACACTCCGACGAAGAGGTGGAGGCTATGTATGAAGATGTATCTAAGGCCATGCATAGTTCCAAAACCTACTTCACCGTTGTCATGGGGGACTTCAACGCAAAACTGGGCAAGAGAGATGGTGAAGAGCTGAGAGTGGGGCAATTTGGAGTTGGAAGTCGGAACCACCGGGGCCAACTACTGGCTGGTTTCTTGGAGAAGGAGGGACTCTACATGATGAATTCCTTTTTCAAGAAACGCGAGCACAGAAAGTGGACCTGGATGAGTCCCGACGGTGCAACTAAAAACGAGATTGACTTCATCATGTCGACGAGGAAGCATATATTCAATGATGTCTCTGTGATCAATACGGTTAAAACCGGGAGTGATCACCGTCTGGTAAGAGGCACATTGAATATATGCGTCAAGCAAGAGCGCTCTCGATTGATGAAGTCTACGCTCCGTCCAGCACCAATCCAAATTCGAAACCCCGAGAGCTTTCAGCTGGAACTCCAAAATCGTTTCGATTGCCTAGGCGGCGATGTGGACGAATTGAACGACGGGTTTGTGGAAGCTGTTCGTGCCACTGGGTCTAAGTTCTTTAAGGCCCAAGGGACCAACAGAACCAAAAGGCTCTCTAGCTCCACCCAGAAGCTCATGAAGGAAAGGAGTGAAATGATCCTACAGTCTTCAGCCGATGCGACCTTATACCGGCAGCTCAATAAACAGATCTCCAAATCCCTTACCCGCGATCTGCGCCAATTCAATACAAATCGTATTGAAGAGGCCATCCAGCGTAATAAGGGATCTAAAGTGTTCTCGAGAGATCTGTCTATTGGGCAGAGCCAGCTCGCTAAGTTGAAGACTGAAGATGGTAGAATCGTTTCTTCTAAACCTGAGATTCTGGGTGAGATAGAGCGCTTTTACGGACAGCTATACACGTCAACTCGCAGACCCGAAGTTGGTCTGGCGGAAGACCCTAGAGCTAGACTAACCCGACACTATACCGACGACATCCCGGACATCAGCCTGTACGAGATTGTAGTGGCTCTTAAACAGCTCAAGAACAACAAGGCACCCGGTGAAGACGGAATAACAGCCGAACTCCTGAAGGCGGGTGGAAAACCGGTCCTTACGGCCCTTCAGAAGTTGTTCGATTCCGTCTTACTGGAAGGGAGAACGCCAAAGGCATGGAACAGAGGGGTGGTGGTGCTGTTCTTCAAAAAGGGTGACAACACCCTGCTGAAGAACTACCGACCCATATCACTTCTGAGCCATGTCTATAAGCTGTTTTCGAGAGTCATTACAAATCGTCTCGTACGCAGGCTAGATGACTTCCAGCCTCCCGAACAAGCCGGTTTCCGAAAAGGCTTTAGTACCGTAGACCACATCCACACGCTCCGTCAGGTTATACAGAAGACTGAGGAGTATAACCTGCCCCTCTGCTTAGCGTTCGTGGACTACGAGAAAGCCTTCGATTCGGTCGAAACCTGGGCTGTACTACAGTCTCTCCAGCGGTGCCAAGTTGACTACCGCTATATCGAAGTGCTGAAGTGTTTGTACGAGAACGCCACTATGTCAGTTCGACTCCAGGACCGGAACTCGAAACCTATTCCGCTGCAGCGGGGAGTCAGGCAAGGAGATGTTATTTCTCCAAAACTGTTCACCGCTGCACTGGAGGATGTTTTCAAGACTCTGGACTGGAGAAGGATAGGCATCAACATCAACGGCGAGTACATCACTCACCTTCGGTTTGCTGACGACATAGTAGTCTTGGCTGAGACCATGGAGGACTTAAGTACGATGCTCGATGACCTCAGTAAAGCTTCCGAGCGAGTTGGTCTAAGAATGAACATGGATAAGACGAAGGTCATGTCAAATGCCCATGTAGCACCAACTCCCATTACAATCGGACACTTTACGCTCGAAGTTGTAGACGATTATGTATACCTAGGACAGACTGTCCAGTTAGGTAGGTCCAACTTCGAGAAAGAGGTCAATCGTCGAATCCGACTCGGCTGGGCAGCGTTCGGGAAGCTCCGGCACATCCTTTCGTCCAATATCCCGCAGTGTCTCAAGACGAGAGTCTTTGACCAGTGTGTGTTGCCAGTGATGACATATGGCACTGAAACGTGGTCGCTTACTATGGGCCTCATAAGAAGGCTCAAAGTCACCCAAAGGGCAATGGAGAGGGCTATGTTAGGAGTTTCTCTGCGTGATCGCATCAGAAATGAGGTTATCCGCAGCAGAACCAAGGTAACCGATATAGCCCTCCGAATTGCTAAACTTAAGTGGCAGTGGGCGGGGCACATTGCACGTAGAACCGATGGCCGTTGGGGCGGAAAGGTTCTCGAGTGGCGACCACGTACCGGAAGGCGCGGCGTGGGTAGGCCCCCCACAAGGTGGACTGATGACCTGGTAAAGGTCGCGGGAGTCCACTGGATGCGGGTGGCGCAGGACCGGTCAATTTGGAACTCTCTGGGGGAGGCCTATGTCCAGCAGTGGACGTCTTTCGGCTGATATGATGATGATGATGATGATGATGCCATGTTGTTAGGATATTGTTTTATGTGTTTGTTTTATTGTTATATAAACGTGTTCTGTGTGTTTGTGAATAAATGTACAGTCAGCAGCAGAAGTAGCTAAGCACTTTAACATGCTCAGAATGATCTGCACAGAACCTTATTCTCTTGACATTAGAGTCCGTGTGCAGATCAATTTGAGCACTAGGCCCGCTTAGCTACTTCTGCTGCTGACTGTATCTCATGTTTTGACTGTATGTCATGGTATAATTCGATGGAAATAAAAATAGTCCAATGTCAACCTTGGCACTTGTATGACAATGAGTACAATGACTGAATATATGCCATAATATACCATTTATTTCAGGCATCTGAGGCCCATAGTAACAAATACCTTAAAGACTAACATAGGTACATAGAATATTAAATTAAAAAACTAATCATTGAGACGACAAAATAGCGTGGCTCCGTTGCGTCATCAAGTCCAGTGTAGAATTCGGTAGGTTGTCCAGAAACCGCGGAAACACGACACCCTGCGGCCAGAAGCCAGCACACGCGATGGTCTCCCACAGCGGCCGCGGCGCGCGCGCCACAAACGAGCTCATGCTATGGCAACTTAGAACATAATGCATATCCAGATTTTTATTGAAAACAGTGCCATCTAAACCTTAGCAAGTAAGCTTTAGCGAACTAAAAAAACAGTGTTGTTACATATAAATATTTTTGATGATGTAGGGAAATTGATACGCGTTCTGTAAGTCAATATGAGGAGAATAGTATCTTCTATAGTAATGGCAACACAACATTGTGTCTGCGTGACATAAGTCTATTCCCTTGTACGTGACATAATTATATTAGAGTGACAAGTCAGCTGCAATTATCGTTTAATTTTTTTATGTAAATGGTTTAATTCGTTATTTCGTAGTTAATTTATACCCTCACTGACTCTGGCAAAGGCCCTCGAGGCTGCCATTTCTCTTTTATAATATAATTATATTAAAGTTATATGATCGTGAATGAATATAATACGAGCAATAAATATACGAATACCCATATTTGTATATAATACACGTTCACAAAAACGAAAAAGGGTCTAAATATCAGTTTCGTGACGGATTAATTATTACGCTGGACGGTTTTATACCAATATACCTACGGCTATCATATGATGGTCCGCGAGCTGTGTCGCGGCGACATAGACTATCTATCCGTCTTAGGCGTTATAATTAGAAAGAGACGGATAGTCCATCTCGCCGCCACACAGCTCGCGGGCCTTCCTTAGGAGTCGCCACATGTACGAAATTGGCGTGATTTCTGCCCGATGGATAAGTGCCGGAAGCACGGCCAAACCAAGGTTACTCCGTACTAGGCTTTCGTGACCTTACTTGGCCGTCCGCCGATTTCGCTCGTTTGGCGTCTCCAATTGACAAGTTGTCCATGTTAAGGCCAATAAACGCCAGGCAATATCTAGCTAGGTCTTATGTCTGGGCAAATTAGTTTTCACCGTATTTTCTCTGTATTCACGTCGCCCAGGGCTATTTGTTTATAATAATATATATACCTATATATATTTATATTTGCAAGCACGTTCTCGGAAACGGCTCTAACGATTTCGATGAAATTTGGAATATAGATAAATAGAGAATAGAATATAGAGGTTTACGGGGACGAGAAATCGATCTAGCTAGTCTCATGTCGGGGAAAATTCGTTTTCTCCGTATTTTCACCCGAGCTGAGCTCGGTCGCGCAGGGACTATTTATAATACCTACCTATAGAGGAAAAGTCTGATTGCAAGTGTGTATATGTAGATAGTATAGATAAGTAGGTACTTGGTTGATAAAAAAACCCATTTAACCGATTTTAGCAGTAACTAGATATTATTATAGTTTGTGGGCCTAATTTCTCTCCTGCTGATTTATTAATAAATAGAAAAGTATAGCCTAGTGGTTAGAGAACCTGACTATGAACCTTGAGGTCGCGGGTTCGATCCCCGGTCGGGGCAGATATTTTGTATGATGAATTTAATTATAATAATAATGTTAAGACTGAATCGAAAAAGACCATTATATAGAAATATTAAGAATTATGATAGCAATTGTACTTAATAATTAATAAGCAAGACTTTGATAGGTAGGTACTTCTGAACAAAATTAATTTAATAGAGATATCAATGTAATAAATGACTACAGTATAAAATTTTACAATTGTAGATTATAATATTCAAACTCAAAGTCTTTATTGTTGGTTATATGTAAGTAATACAGATGTTATAGGATTTATAGTAACACATTAGGTTAACTTAAATAAATCTGTATATTCCTCACTTTTATGTTTCATTTCACAAACAGTTATAACAAACATTGAAAATACTCATTTAAAAAATACCACCGAATTCAGAAGTTCCTCCTTTTTTTAATCGGTTGAAAAGTTTTCGATATCTACCGAGTAGATGGCGCCTGTACGCAAGCATATAATGCCTTCTCAAATTGGCCGAGTTGCCTGTCTATCTCAGTATGTATATTGTAGTCTTTGAACGAGCTGAAGTGCACGTAGTGGCGCGAACGCAGCTGGAAAACCCTCAGCGAATAGCCAGGTGAATATACACCGCCATCTCATCAGCCGTGGCGGAGTATAATGCGCAGTCTAAGCCGGAACGGAGTCAACATACACACTGTCATTGACATTGTTATCGCAATAATTAAACCGTTTGTTTAATAATTGTGTGCCGTAATAATTTATTTTATGCAAATCTCGCAGGTGTTTCAGCCGTAATGTAACCATTAAATCGTTTGCCCCTCAGATCAAAAGTAAATTTACGCAGACGAATAAGAATGGCTTGTAGCTAGCTATAGTAGTACTAAATTTAGTGCCAGCGGTGTGCGTAAACAGGCCCACTCAAAGCTGGTGCAAATATTAACTTGCCTAATAATTATGTAGTTGTCATGTGACTACAAAGGGTTTGAGTCACAGGGTAGTAGCTGTATGGTTTGTTCTACGGGGTGTGGCTCGTAACAGGAGCAATAAATTAAAAGGTGTCTACCTAAACAGCCTACCTTACAGTATCTATAGTAACTCCTTTTGTCCATTTCTTTTCAATTTTTTTTAACTCGGAGAAAAATTGATCTAAAGTTATGACCTCCGAGTAATGTCTTGGCACCACGAGATCATAGCACAGTAGTCAATGCAGATTTTGAGGTAACATCATGTAGTGAGTCATAATAGTTTTTGCATTTTTGTTTTCAAAAGATATTTTTGTGCTTTTTTAATTTTATTTGTTTTTAAAGTAAAAAGTTACTTATATCACTCCAGAAAAGTAAAAAAGTACACTAAAACTTAAGTTAAAGAAAGAAAAAAAAAACAGCTTCTTTTTTTCAATTAAAACCACTTTGAAACAATTGCTCACAAGCTTAATAATCTACCGTTTAATTTATTGCTCCTATTACGGGCCTCACCCTGTATGCAATGTCACTATTATGATTTCGACGAGTTTTGGCTACAGTATTACTTTTTGAATGAATGAAACTAATAAATATGGATTGTTATTGTGTCTCTTCGTTTTATAGAAATGTAATAATGAAATATTTTCTTATAATTTATATGATTTAGAGTTAATATATGTACACTTTTACTTGTAAGTGTTGTGGCATTTGCATGATTAATGTTTTAATTTTGATTTTGATGCTGATATTTGAATCTTAAACAGTGAATAGATATTACTGATGTAAATGTTCTTCTTTTTAATACAAACTGTAAATAGGTTAGAGTCCGAGCACTGAAAAACGAAATAGAGGAATATATTGTATTGTCTCCGCGACGCTAAGATTGCCTGGAACAGATCTCTAATTTATTGAGGTGTGAAATTAAATGTATTAAGTTTGTAGGTATTGTAAAAGTAAGAAATGGTTACAACAACCTTTTTATTTAAAATTATTAATGTGATGTTAAATAAAGTGTTTCTATTAAAAAACGTTACCCAATACAACCGAGAAATAGTTTGTTGATCCGTTTGTACTGAAGGTGTAACTGGAGCATGGCTAAAGAAGAAACTGTCTGATTTCTAACGGAAATGTCACATTGCAAAAGTATTCGCCATTTAGTTGTGCTCCCGTAAATGTGATGACATTTAAATATAACAAAATAATGCAAAATTAACGAATAATTTTCTCCTTTCCTTTCACAGACGGCTAAAAATCCTGATCATGAAAATGTTAATACAAATTTTCTCAAGCGCCTTTGGCTTGCACATCAGTCACACATTCACGACTTATTGCCAAATTGCTTGAAAGTTTGCGTCTCTGCAACTTCCCTTAAACACACAATACAATACAACTTCGTCTTGACTGCTTAGTGCAATTTTCATGTAAAATTTATTAAATTGAGGATCACAGCTCTAGTGCCTAGAAAGAAACTTGGGATAAAGTAGACAGTGGACCCTGGTATCCTATAGAATGTGACTGGGCTAGCACTTAAATGAAGATAAACTCTATGATGCTCAAAGCTCAGAACCTAACGGGTCTAACGCGATACGGTGGGGCACTACCGTATCGCGTTAGACCCGTTAGCCAAGTCAGCAAAACAAAGAGGCACGGCCGTACCATCCTTTTCTCGAAGCCACTCAGGTCATTTTCAACATCCTGTAATTTTGTGCTGGTTAAAGTCAGAACGCTGAATTTTCAGTAACATATAGGGCAAAATATGCCTTAGAAATATTCTCAATAACTTTTAATTTGAACGTTTAGTTTAAGAACTGTAGCCCGTCAAAGTTCCTTAGTTTTGTCACTGACACACTCACTCACTTACCTACTGGCAGATCAACATACTTCTAGCAGACCCACAAGCTCCAAATTTTAAACATAAATGGTTTTAAGCCATTCAATTCATAAAAAACCTAAAAATATTGCCATTTCAGTCACGTTTCAGAGATATACAAACTACATAAGTAAGTTTGTAATCCTATACGAATACATGCGATAACAAAGTTACTTTTGTAGTTTCTGCAAATAGTAATAACAAGGTAGATACAATTCACTAAACGATGTATTTGCATGCGGTTAGTGTTAGGTGTACAATGCACTAGAAAACTATACAAATGTTATTTTGCAGATGGTAAAATTAATCTCTATACAAAGTCTATGCAAAAATATTATTCCCAGCTGTATTCATAAATTTGTATGTATTAATAACACCTACAAAAAGAAGTGAGATCCCATAAAAAACAATCCAAGTAAAGAATAGGCCAAGTCTCGAAACTCTTTCATAGTAAAAAGTTGTGAGATATTTCGTAGAGCCAAGATATTCTTATTAATCTTTAAGTATTTGCTAGCTAAATATAGTTTTATGTATGTTAAAATTAATAAATGCAGTAAAGTGGTATGATTCCCAAGTTGCAGAATTTTATAAGCAAATAAAGATTAACATGAATGCCTGACTTGGGTCTACGAAATATCTCACAACGTTTTACTGTGGAATGGTTTCGAGACTTGGCCTTTTGTTTACATCTAATGTTTTTTTATGGGATGATACATTTATCATTATTGTTGACGTTTCAACACGACGGGGTTGCACCGATTGAGATCTCAAGTAAATATGGTGTTACCTATCAAAAAAAGGAAATAAAAATAAGGTAAACGTCCTAGTATTCTATATAGCATGGGCACTAAAGTTTAAAGTGTTATAGCTTAAACTCGAATGAAGAATAATCTCCTTAGTTCGAATTTAACCCATATTGCTTTGACATAAAATGCCCATGTCATACACTAATGCAACGTCGAGTACATTTACCTTATCGCTTTAGCCCCGTGAAAGTAAGTAATCTTAAAAACCAAATATACTAAGCACGATAGTTTAAAGGGAAGCCTCCATTAATAGTATATGCAATGAAAATACTCTTAATTGCACACGTGAATATATGAAACGAATACATAATATAATCTTTTCAGCGAGGAAATGCCGCCAGCATCCTCGGTATAATGCCTCGAGGGCCCTTTTAAGATTTAACTTAGTTTTAATTTAATTAAATTAATGTTAATCATCATCTTGTATTTACTTTAGAAAATAAATGTATATTTCATAATAAAATAAAATACTTGAAGTAGAGATAAACACCAGGCGGTCTTATCGCTAAAGAGCAAACCTTTGGGTAGCGGAGAAATTGTACATAAGTAGGTGGCAAAATTAGACAAACTTAATATCCTGCTTATAATATATACAATGATAAACTTACACATATAAATCATTCAAATAACCACACGTAATTCTTACATAAATATATTAATCAAAAATATACATACCTACATAAATAAATGATAACAAAGTAAGTACTATGTCAATTACTCGTATAGAGACGGAAGAAACAAAATACTCGTATAATAAGATGAAACAAGGCAGGTATTTGTACGTATTAAATGTCAATATTATATTAATATAGGCTGCCCTTTGATCATAATTATTAACATGAATACTTAAGTAAGTAATAATAAGGAAATAGTGCCAGCCATAAAAATAAGTACTGTCTTTAGGATTCCGTTCCCAAAGGGTAAAAACGGGACCCTATTACTAAGACTTCGCTGTCCGTCCGTCCGTCTATCTGTCTGTCTGTCCATCTGTCACCAGGCTGTATCTCATGAACCGTGATAGTTAGACAGTTGAAATTTTCACAGATGATGTATTTCTGTCGCCGCTATAATAATAAATAGGTACTAAAAACCGAATAAAATAATTATTTAAGGGGGCTCCCATACAACAAACGTGATTTTTTGCCATTTTTATAGATACGGAACCCTTCGTGCGCGAGTCCAACTTGCACTTGGCCGGTTTTTTTTCTTGATCTAGTTTCAGAACTTTAAATTCAGTATTACATGTATTACTTTCATTTTAAACCCAAAAATGAACAGGCCTTGTATTTTTTAGTAATTATTTAAAGGTAAGTAGCTGCCCAACTTGAATAATAGTGCGTAAAACGTCCGAGTCTCAATTAAGCATAATTTATGAGAGTTATTAAAAGGCGTCCATGTTTTTGGGTTCTAGTGGTTCTAGTTTGGTTTTTAATGATAACTTTTATTTTCATTAATATTTTGGAATATCTTACAAATCGAAATAAATACATTCATAACGCAAGACCAGTCGTACTTGCCTGCGCCATAATTCTAACCCGGAACAGGGGGGATCGCGTGACGTTCCGAAAGCGCGATAGGTAGATCCAACTGTCATTTTTCCATATAAAAATTGACATTTAGATCTACCTGACGCGCGTACAATGCGTTACGTGATCGACCAGCAGGACAGACATAAACAGACAGTATCTTCCTAAACATGGTCAAGAACACTTACTTTTTTCTCACTATTAGTCTATTTAGAGTGACTTACAGGATAAAATATCCAAGTGAATCATCCGCTTAATCATAAAACTTAGCAGACATCTGTTAACTAAACTGTGTTTCAATCCATATCTTTCTGACAGATAAAGACAAACTAATTTTAATGGCATTTTAACTCAAATAGGTTTAATGGACGTTTATGACATGAATAAGAGCATTGGTATTTTTTATGGCTAGTTCTTTTTATAAGCGATAGAGAGTTAAGGTTTCTGAAATAATATGTAAAGTATTCAAATATCATTAAATGTTACTTTGAAAATAACTAAAATATTGAAACAATATATGCGTTACGGTGTATTTATAATTTTACATCTAAAGATTAACATTATTAAATCCTCGCCTAAATCAAAATCTTTGTATATTCATTAGTCTCTTCAACAATGTACCCAAATTAAATTTATTATATTAGTTTCGAACTCGCTGTCTCAAATTTAATAAGGCAGCTCTTGTAGCCTAAAACCCGGTAAGCGGCGAGAAACAAATCTGGCAGAACAATAAGAAATTTCTTAGGCTTAAGGATTAATTTTGCAAATGAGTCTCCGTTGCCCTCTCATGAATATGCAAGTTTTGTTTTACCTTCTTTGTGGGAGCGATCGCTTTAAGTGTGACAATATTTTACTTTAAAAGTAAATGAGACTGCCTTTTTATCATCTTTCATTGGCCTATATTCCTCCATCGAAGCTTTTCGTAAATTTTAATCTTAAGTAGCTACTGCTCACTGGATCTTTTTATGAAATACGAAATAGGTACACTATTGTTACACGGTAGGTAATAGAATGAAAGCTACAGCACTCTGCCATTGCTTAACACCTAAAATAAACACTCAAGATGATGCTGAGAGAAGGAATTCCATTAAGATGTCTCTGACACTATTCTTTGTTGTCTTTTTTCTTGCAGTTGATCATAGCGGTGTGTTTCTATCGATGTTTTTTTTTAACTACCATCATTCCAATTACCAATGGAATTATTTCTCTTAATGTGTTAACTATTTAAATAGCCATTACTTACAGTATATATAAACGGTAGACAACACGCATGTGACTCCAGGGGAGTCCATAGGGTTTGATATATGTTTATCATCAGGCGGACCATGTACTTTAATTGTTACCACGGTAGTAAAGCAAAATACAAAGCATTCAAATAGGTAAATAAGTATAGTAAAATATTATTTTTCAATCTGTGTTTAATATTTTTATAATGTTAAATCATGCATGTCAGACTGAAATCGTATTTGATAAAAATCACTACTTTAGCTATTTAAGAATTAACGAAGGAGAAATAAAAAAATATTATCATTAAAATAATATAAATAGCTGATACCTACTAAACTATTTACAATAAAAATGGCTAGAAGAAATTGAATAGAAATGGTATCAAAGTTTCTTTTGCCAATATAGACTAATTATTTTCCAAATTATTAACATACTCGTAAATTGTCTGATTTGACCAAAGCTGCAAGTAAAAATGCTTACGGTGATAATTCTTTTGTGCAATAATGATTAAATAAATACTTAAAAATAACAATTTCATACAATTTAGTTAACCTAGCTTATTACGTTTTGTCGCACCCGTCCCCCATACAGCAAGTACCAAAAGTGATTTAGATAATAACAAAAAATGTTTTTCGGTCTATTAATGCACTGAAAAGGTTATTAATTGTACAGTCGGAAAACATGATTTCTCATTACGTTTCTGAGTTTACTCCGTATACTCTGAGATATCGATACAGCAAGCAGTACTCCGACATCACTACTTCGCAGTAAACTTGCCCAGGCGAGTTAAAGTTGTCTTTGAATCCACTGAATTCAAGATACTTCGCAGAAATTCTAAATCCTTCTTACCGTACTGAAGAACTGATTTTATTTTTAAAATTCCTAGGAACTTGACGCACTTATGAAAATTGTTTGCCTTTGGAAACGAGAAAATTGTGCAGATCCTACTGTGATATAGTTAGGAAGTGCTTAACAATTCTATAAGTAGGAGAGCTCCTTGAAAAACATTTTTTTCTAATTTGCTTATAAAGACAGAATATATAATAGGTAGATGATAGATAGTAGTTACGGATAAAGTAAAAAATGATTTTACATCGTATTTTGTCAGAGATGTTCGTATTTATCTTGCTTTCTTTATCAGCATTTAAGTGAAGTGGCTATTACGCAAATAACTGCTGTACTTTTGATTATTTCATGAGATAAATTGTAAAACAATTAAATTATGATGCCAAAATCTCAATATAGGGGAAAACGTTTAGATTATTGTAGAAAATGTAACAAAATGCATATTTAGATACCACTACTGCCACCTGTTAGCGTCTTACTGACAACTCATGTCATGCATAACGGTATATTTAAAAAGTAAAATAAATCAGTGTGTTTGCAACTGTCATACGAGTTTTATTAGGTTATGGCCCAGACCATATATTTATAAAGAAAAGTAGTGTTTCGATCAGATTAATCCAGATTATTGTTGTTGTGTTGTGTTGTGTAAATAATGGCTTCGAATTTCATCGCAAATGTGCCAAAGTTAAAGGGCCGAGAAAATTACGATGAGTGGGCATTTGCGGCTGAGAATTTGCTCGTCTTGGAGGGAACGTTTCACACCATAAAAGGAGATAGTGTGCCTTCGGACAGTAAAACAGCGGCGACAATTGCCGATATGGACGCAAAAGCCAGAGCGAAGCTAGTTTTGACAATAGATCCTACGCTATATGTGCATATTAAAACTACGAAGACGACAAAGGAATTATGGGACAAGTTAAGATCAATGTTCGACGATCGAGGTTTTTCCAGGAAAATAACCCTTCTTCGTAATTTAATATCAATCAGGCTGGAGAATTGTGATTCAATGACGTCATACGTAACCCAAGTTGTTGAAACATCGCAGCGGTTGAGTGGTACGGGATTTGACATAAATGAACAATGGATTGGATCGTTACTGTTGGCAGGATTGCCGGACAAGTTTGCGCCAATGATAATGGCGATAGAACACTCAGGTATTTCAATCGACGCAGATGTCATCAAGTCGAAACTGCTCGATATGGAATCGAGTGAATCGGAGTGTAGTGGGGCGTTTGCTGCAAAAGGTTTCCACAAGTATAAAACTGGCAACACCAAGAATGGATCTATGGCTAGATCAAATGTCAGTGTCAAATCGACAAACAAGAAAAACATAACCTGTTATCAATGCAAACAGCCGGGTCACTACAGAAATCAGTGCACCATGATTGATAAATCAGACAAGAAAAAGCAATCAAACGCATTTAGTGCAGTATTTATGAGCGCAAAGTTTAGCAGCTCTGATTTTTATATCGATTCGGGTGCAAGTATGCATATGACTCCGAATAAACAGTGGTTGACAAATGTGTCAAACAAACCTCGCGTAAATGAAATAGTGGTTGCTAATAAAAGTAGAATACCTGTTGAATGCAGTGGCGATGTGTGTATCACCACAGAGGCTGAGGGTATTCAGTACGAGATTCCAGTCACGGAAGTGTTGTATATACCGAGCTTAGCAACGAATTTATTGTCGGTCAGCGAATTGATGCGCAAGGGCAATAAAGTTTCATTCGAGCAAGAAAGATGTTGTATTTACAACAAGGAAAACGTGTTGGTCGCTACAGCTGATTTGACCGAAGGTGTCTACAAGTTAAACATAGTGAAATTTGACAGTTGTTTGTTGGCATCAGCGACGGGAAATGTGTGGCATCGCAGATTTGGTCACATCAACAGTGATGATCTCAATATAATGAATGAGGGTGCAGTCACCGGAATGTCATTCCAAGACAAACTTCACATAACCAAAGAAAATTGTGTTGTATGCTGTGAGGCCAAGCAAACTCGACTACCATTTTCTCATGTGGGTGTGAGAAGCACAGAAGTTCTTCAGAGAGTGCACGGAGACTTATGTGGTCCTATGGAAGAGAAATCTATAGGCGGCTCGAGATATTTTCTTCTGCTGGTTGACGACTACAGTAGAATGGCTTTTGTTTACTTCTTAAAAACAAAAGATGAAGCGTTCGAGTATTTTAAACAGTTTAAGATATTGGTGGAAAATCAAACTGAGAAGAAAATAAGATGTCTGAGAACTGACAATGGCCTTGAATTTTGCAATAAAGTATTTGACAAATACTTACACGATGCAGGTATCATACATCAAAGAACAAATCCGTACACTGCGGAGCAGAACGGATTATGTGAAAGAAACATCAGGACGGTTGTGGAGAAGGCCAAGAGTCTGGTGTTTGATGCAGAATTGGGAAAGAGATTCTGGGCAGAGGCTGTACATACAGCAGTATATCTGAGGAACAGATCTATAGCATCAGGTTTGAACAATAAAACACCATATGAGATGTGGACAGGGCAGAAGCCAGATGTCAGTAACCTGCGTATCTTTGGCAGCAAGGTAATGGTGCATATACCCAAAGAACGACGTCTGAAATGGGACAAGAAAGCAAAGCAATGTACTCTTGTTGGGTATCCCGATAACGTCAAAGGCTACAGGGTGTATAACCCAAACAATAACACTATTATGACCAGTAGGGATGTAGTGGTTATTGAAGAGGGAGTTGATAGAAACTCTAGTGTGCATATAGAAGTTTCATGCCCTGAAGCGAAGACAGATTCAGTTGAAGACGAGGTGCAGGCTGAGGAGGAGGATTCACAGATCTCAGATCATAGCGAAGAGGGTCGGAATTTTTCAGATGAATATGAAGACGTAGAGTTTTTTGACCCCGATGTCCAGGAGCTAGGCAGTGAGGAAAGCATTCCAGTCGGTGAGGAACCCTTAGTTCCAGCTTCACCGAGCACACCATCCAAGAGGATAAGGAAGAAGCCAGAGAGGTATGGGTTCTCAAATATGTGTGTGGAATCAAGTCAGAGTACGGCTGAGGGTGGTATTACTCTAGAAGATGCCCTGAATGGGCCAGAGTCTTCATTCTGGAAGGATGCTATGAGGGAAGAATTGAATTCATTTGAAGAGAACAATGCGTGGGAACTGGTGGACTATCCTGAGAATAGCACAGTGGTTCAGTGTAAGTGGGTGTTCAAAAAGAAAATAGACTTGGAAAATAAAGTGAGATATCGTGCGCGTTTAGTTGCAAAGGGCTTCACCCAGAAGGAAGGTGTCGACTTCCATGAGACATTTTCACCAGTGCTTAGATACTCTACTTTAAGACTTCTTTTTGCACTTGCTGTAAAACTAGACTTAGATGTAAGTCACCTGGATGTAACTACTGCTTTTTTAAATGGTTATTTAAATGAAACAGTGTATATGAAACAGCCTATTATACCTGGCTGCAGTCATAGTAATGGGAAAGTTTTGAAATTAAATAGAGCCATTTATGGGCTCAAGCAGTCTTCTAGGGCTTGGTACCAAAGAGTAGAGGAGTATTTACAGAGTCTTGGTTACTACAAATCTAAATTTGAACCATGTTTGTTTACAAAGTTTAATGGTGATACAAAAATTATCATAGCTCTGTTTGTTGATGATTTCTTTGTTTTCTCCAATTGTAAATTAGCTACTAATCAGTTAGTGGCCGAACTGAGTGCTAAATTTAAAATTAAAAACTTAGGTCAATTGAAACAGTGTTTAGGCATGAGGGTCAAGGTCACAGATGGTATGATAACTGTAGACCAGGAGCAGTATGTGACTGAATTACTACATAGGTTTAATATGACCGAAAGCAAGTTGGCTGAAACTCCTATGGAAGTAAATTTACAGTGTGTAAAGTCAGAACATAGCTGTGGGGATAAAAAATACCCTTACCAGCAACTGTTAGGTAGTTTAATGTATCTTGCAGTATTAACTCGCCCTGACATTGCCTATAGTGTAAGTTATTTAAGTAAATTCAATAATTGTCATAACGAGAGTCACTGGAAACATGCCAAACGAATTTTGAAGTATTTACATAAAACAAAAAAATTTGGTCTTGTGTATAAAAAGGATGACTCATATCTTGAATGTTTTGTTGATGCAGACTGGGGGTCAGATGTCAATGACCGTAGATCCTACACAGGATTCTGCTTTACTTTGTCCAATTGTGTTGTATCCTATGAATGTAGGAAGCAGAGAACTGTGTCGCTTTCAAGCACAGAATCTGAATTTGTAGCTATGTCCGAAGCGTGCAAAGAAGCTATGTATTTAAAAAATCTGATCACTGAGATATTAGGTAACTGTGATACTATTGTTTTATATAACGACAATCAGAGCGCGCAAAAGTTAGCCGTAAATCCCATGTTTCACAGAAGGTCGAAACATATTGACATTCGCAGTCACTTTGTCCGGGAAGCCGTGGCAAATAAGTATGTAAACATTAAGTATATGCCAACAGCTGAAATGCCAGCCGATATGCTTACTAAAAGCTTATGTGCTGTTAAACATTATAAGTTTGTTACTCAACTAGGCATTTCAACTGTTTAGTATTATAAGTTTATTTTTGTATTTTGTTAAGTGGTGGTGTAGAAAATGTAACAAAATGCATATTTAGATACCACTACTGCCACCTGTTAGCGTCTTACTGACAACTCATGTCATGCATAACGGTATATTTAAAAAGTAAAATAAATCAGTGTGTTTGCAACTGTCATACGAGTTTTATTAGAGTGTTAATCCCTGTATTTTATATCAGAAACTAGTAAAATAGCGGGTAAAATCGATCGTTCGTAAGATCTTATGTTAACATAAGGAGAAAGGTTTCCTTCGCTAATAAGATACAATGAATGAGTAGTATTTTATTAGGGAGGGTGATGTAGGTATCTTAATCGTATTAGGATACACCACCGTCTTAATTGTAGTAGGTACTAACAGTTATCATTTTGATAAAATTGACATTGACTCATAATGTTTCAAATGAACGGACATAAATAAATATTATGTTAATCATTTAATACGGTAATTGAATGACAAATCGGGTTTAGTCGTTTTTCCGGATTTGCCCGATGGAAAAATCATTATTCACTACATCCTATGGATAAAGAAAGCGAAATAAAAATGGTCAAACGCGTTCAGTCTAACTACAGATTAGGTAGTTTAACTGATTTTTTTTCAAGCATAACAGCCAATATTACCAATACCATCACTGCTATTGCTGAATCGTGCAATAAAAGAATATCAAATGAATAATCTTGAACCACCATGCAAAAATCATTATATTCCGTCATCATTCCTTCTCCGCCGCAGTCCACAAATTTTAACAACACGCAATGAATACAAAATAATGCCGGTTTAATGGTTTCTTTAATCTTCGTCTGGATTAATATCTTGGAAATTAGCCTCTGGAGCAAGCTATAAATATTCAAACGCTTTTTTCTCACAGCTAATACTTTAAGAACACGGGTTTGCGGCACAGTTTATATTTCAGGGGGTCAATCTGACACTAGCGTTTCACATACTAACCCGATATTGTGTCTTTCGCCCACTAGGTTCCTCGCGCTCTGAGCTCAGACACCTTAGTGTCAGAACGAGATTGCTAGATACTTCAGGCTTTCTTAAGACCTGACTTCCTGTTCGCGGGAGATGGAAAGGAAAGGTGGTGGCTGTATTTGTTACTTTTAAAATAAAGACGACAAGTTACAAACCTGCTAGATTTTAATTGCGGAATCTTCAT
This sequence comes from Epinotia nisella, assembly GCA_932294315.1. NCBI lineage: Eukaryota > Metazoa > Arthropoda > Insecta > Lepidoptera > Tortricidae > Epinotia > Epinotia nisella. The sequence continues at coordinate 11,148,758 of OW028675.1, read as the reverse complement.
TGTTAACCAAATTGAACAGTATTTAAATGATTAATTTATCCGGGATTGAAGCGGGAACAAAAATAACGGAGGTTGAAAATGTTCATTTTAAATTGTTGTATTATAGCCAATAAAGAAATTGTGAAACAAATTGATCTATCGATTATTAAACGGAAAAACACGGCCATGTGATAATAAAAAATGTGTTTATATCATAATATATTTTTTATTTTTATGTTTTAAAACTGTAATACAAGCCGAATACTTCATGTCAAAATTAAGGAAAATATTCAAACATAATGCACATTTTCATTTATTTTTGTGGGAATCAATCTACCTACCTACATATTGATTAAGTAATTTTATAATAATATGAAAATGATCGACGAAATAATAATTTACTTTAAAAACAAAGTGTAAACCCACTTCAATTCAGTAATTTGCCAAGCAACATAGATACATGAACATTTCCACGTTTCCTTTCCAATTTACCACATGAACTGCTTTCCGAGTACAAATGCGTTGATTATTATAGAAAAATACAAGTCGCTATATGTGGGCTGATAATATTTGAGGAGTTCCATCAATTCCTCAAGGATCTCAGAATTAACACGTCATTAGTTGCTACTTCAACGGAATTATGTCAGAATCTTTGACGCACTTTACATCCTTGAGCAGTTCCATAAATCATCTGTGGTCTTCATCACCAGTTTCACTTCACCAAAATTGCTATTTCCGACGGTAAATACACGAGTTATAATAGAGAATACCGAAGTCACTGCACTCGTGCCTATAAAATTTGAGGGTTGCCTCAATTTCCCTGGGATCCCATCATCAGATCTTGACTTGTGCTCACCTGAATAACTTGAAAGAATACGATTAAAGGTCTATACATACCTATAAAATTTCAAAAAATATCCTTCAACTTCTAACCGTTGAGAAGTTGTACCTTCGATCATCAGCCCACCAACATGAAATGATGACTACCAGACGCAAATACCTGAATAGTTTTAGAAAATACACGAAACACTTAAATAATACGTCCTTGTAAAATTTGACGGTTGCCCTCAATTTCCATCGGATCCTATCATCATTATATCCTGACTTGGTGACAATGGGACCATTTCAGGAGTATACATTTTCGAATAAAAAAATAACTTTTAAGATCCGTCTACAATTGACGAAGAAATCGACGAACATACCTACATTTAAAAAAAATGTATACATCATAAATATAAAATATAATGAAAACGGGTTGAATATCGCTCCTGCACCTACGCTTCGAGCAGGGCGTGGGCCCGCAATGCTAAACGCGCCGGCAACCAGTGTGCTCATGACTAAGAACCGCGAATCGGTTCGAAACACGTCGAGCGATATTCGACATTAAATACGTGAGTGACCCGTTTTCATTATCTATACATATAATAAAGCTGAAGAGGGTCGAAAGTCTGTACATGGAAGATAAACGAAAAAAAAATGGCTGGGGATACTTAGAATTGATAACAGAACACGTTCCAACAGATTTTAGAATTTTTGTCTGTTTATCTGTTTATCTGTTTATCTGTTTATCTGTTTATCTGTTTGTCTGTTTATTTGTCAGAGTATCACGTGGAAACGGCTGAACGGATTTTGATGCAAACTTTATTAATCTGTCGAGAGAATCCCCGGATAGGTTTTAAGCTACAAAAATCTCAAAGATTAGGGTTCAAAGGGGGTAGAAAATGGGGTTGAACTTTGTATGGGAACTCCTTGAATGTACGAGCTACAGACTTGAAAATTGGTAACCATAAACTTGACTGGAAAGTAAAAACGACCCCATTCAAACTTTTAGCAATGTATAGTTAAAACGTGAAAAATATGGGATGAAAATAGGTTCTGAGGCGACTAGAAACTATATAATGTTGCAAGAGCGGGGTTATAACAGTATCATTACCATGGTAACATGTCGTCAATATATTCGAAAATTCATCGTGTTCTTACAACTGATAGTTAGTCCAGTGGTTTCAGCCATAGCTTATGGAGTCGGTGTCCCCGAGTTCAAACCCAGCAGCATGCACTTTTTGTAGTTTTAATTTTTTTGTGTCTGCGTTTTTGAAAATGTATATTTTTCAAAAAACGCAGAGAAGCTTAGTGAATGGAGGATTTTGATGCAACTTTTACTTAATCGGTCGAGAAAATCCCTGGCCAGGTCATAGGCTGTAAAAATGATAAAAATTAGTTCAAAGGGGGTAAAAAATGGGGCAAAACTTTGTATGGGAACTCCTCAAATCCATGAGCTTTAGACTTGAAAATTGATAAACATACACTTGACTGGAAAGTAAAAAGAACTCAATTCAAACATTATAAAAAAATATAGATAAAACGTGAAAAACCACGGGATGAAAATGAGTGCTAGATGGCTAAAGACTATCTATAATAACCAAAAATGTTTGATATCTCAACCGCTCTTCTTCTGACTTCTCTCGCTCGGGACTTTGGTCTCCGGTTTCGCTTGCAAGACACCTGGGTTTAGTTAGTGTTCGTGAAGGCTCGCCCTCGGGCCTTCGGCCCTCGGGCTCGCATAGAGAGCGCTCTCTGAAGGGTTGGTTTGGTTGGGCCTTTCATTCATACGAAAAGCTCGGCCTTCGGGCTCGCTTGCCTCACCCCCAACTTTGGGACTTAAGGCTCATGTTTCGCTTGCAAGACACCTGTGGATAGTAAGTATCCATGGAGTCTCGCCCTCGGGCCTTCGATGCTCTGGCTCGCATATGGAGCGCTATCTATAAGGGTACGTTGGGCCTTTCATTCCTACGAAAAGCTCAGCCTTCGGCCTCGCTTGCCTCCCCGTTTACCTTCAGGACTTTGGCTCTCAGGGGTAGTTTGACAAGACACCCGGAGATATAGAGTATCTTTGGGGTCTCGCCCTCGGTCCATTTGTTTCAATTATGAAATCTTATATTTAAATTCCGGTTTTGGTAATTTTTCTTCTACTTAGGTACTTCGTTTGCAATAAAGATTAAGTAAATCAATATAACTAAATATTATTGACGACAAAGTTTATGAGGATTTGAACTGTTACACGCATAATTTATAGAAATGAAATCGTAATAATCTAATTTATCAGTGTAGTAGGTATCGTATGGTGAAACATAAGAATATCATGTCATCCATAATTTATACGCGTACGAAGTCGCGGGCAGAAGCTAGTATTTTAATATGTCTGATTCTCACGGGAGTTTTCTATATAATATATATATATACAGTGGAACATATAACCTCTTTTGAAGTCGGTTAAAAAAAGAGAAAGCCGTCGCCCAACAGTGGTACACCAAATGGGCTAAAGCACGACGGAAATGCTATATTACTTACGCCGAATTGCCCGACAAACGTTTGCTGTATAAAAAATATATATACAGTAGAACATATAACCTCCTCCTTTTTTGAAGTCGGTTAAAAGTAGCATTCATTCGTTTTGTTTATCGAACTCAAACATACACTTTTAAAATGTATGAAGCAGCTGTCAGTCCCAGAGTCACTGGCAGTATTGTCTTTTTAACTTTTCAACAATTAATAAGTAAACCGTCAAAATGTACACGTTAATATCGCACTATGTCTGCGTTAATGGAGCCACGTTCACCTTTACGCCGTTAAGTGAGGTTTCAATCCCATAATTCAGGTCCATTATCAAAAAGCCCGCACAATCTCGACCCCCGGATCAACCGGATAGAAACGTCGAACTTTTTAATTCTGGCTTTGATTAATGCTAACCTGGATTTATCAAATATATGAATAGCTTCCAAACACATGTAACTGCTTTGATTGTATAGTCCTAAGTAAATCGTAAAGTAAAGAGTACAAGGTTCATATTTTAATGCAACGCAAATAATAATAATGAGGTTTCGAAAGTAAGCTATTTACGGCCTTTATACTTCGCACAATAGGTATTATTTAAACTGAAGGGTTAGAATTGAATAACCGAATTTTCGCGCGCTACACGAGCTACGCTATCAATTTACCACATCAAAATCCCATTCCAATTTGATACAATATCGGCTCAACATTAATTCAGTGCGATCAGCTTACATAAACGCGATCATGGGCTTACGAAATAGCGAAGGCATGAGAGCATATGATTTCAATACCTATATACCGTATTCAGAAATTAAGCCTCAGACTATTCTCATCCTACATAATATTATAAATATAAGAAAGTTTAGATTTGTGGATGTTTGTTACTCAATCACGCTGAAACGGCTTAACCGATTTAGATTAAATTTTGCACGAAGATAGTTTATAACTTGGATTAAAATATAGGATAGTTTTCATTCCGAGTTAAATCCACGCAAAAAAGTCGCAGGCGGAAGCTAGTGTAAAATAAAAGCATATATACTTAGCACATTATGCTTGATAAAATAATTTTAAAGATGGAGCCAGCTTGGGAGTAGGCATAAAGGAGAGGGCAAATGTACAAAATATCCCATTCGGTCGAAGTATATCTAGATAAGATAAGATAAGATAACTCCAAGATCGCTAAATAATTATCTAATGGAAAGCCAACAACGTAATGTATGGACGCATTGCCGACCTTTTATTGATTAGATACAAATGCAAGTCAGTCACTGTTAGCGCGCTTAGGGATCGGGAAATGTTCAAATATTACATTAACCTGAATATCAGTGTCATTTTATGCACATTTTTCTGTTTTATTTTCTTGAACCGTGCATGTCACATTGATAACATATTGGAATGTGAAATTTCAAGTCCTGTCTCGATAGGCAACAGTATAACGGCCATTATGCTGACAGGGCGTACTTGTATCAAAAGACGTGCCGCCACCAGATAAGCAATAGTGCGCTAACGACTCTACAAGTTTCTCCTAGTTTGCGAAAGTGTGTGCTGCTTGGTACCTGGATCCGTATTTATTTTTATATTCCGATAGAGGGAAATAAGTTTACGGCCCGATCTAAACGGTCAAAGCCTAGGAATGCTTGCTCCAAGAGTGTCATAGGCGTACCTAACCCTTTATTCCATTAGGTCTCTTCCCGTCAATACAGTGTACTCTGTAGAGCTTAGCTTCCTCGAGAAATGTGACTTTGAAAAATATTTCAGGGTGTTAATTAGACTAATAATAACATAACAATAACACCTCAGTAAAGTATGCTCAGAATCGGCCGGATATAGAGTTGTCAATGCAAATATTAGGGGCGCATGTGCCCGAGGTGGATAACTGTGCAGTGCTAAAGCCATTCTCGATTGGAGAGATCTACAAACTCATAAAACAAATCAAGCCTAAATCTACTAAGGACATTTATGAAATTCCAACTGATTTCTTGACAAAACTTCCTACATCGTTTATTGATATAATATCATGCCATACAATGAACATGTGCCTTAAAAACCTGAAACGTTAAACAAAATCAAAGTAGTGCCTATCTAAATATAAGGGCAAAAGTCTTAAATTGGATAATAAAAATTATCGACCCATATCAGTGATACCAGCTCTGTCAAAAAAAATTGAATTAGGGATTGGCAAAAGGTTGATGAAGTATCTGACTGGTCAAGAGCTCTTAGCAAAAGAACAGTACGCATATCAATCCCATAAATCAACGATGTTACGCCACTAGGGCATTACTAAAAGAAGTACATTACACATCGCTAAATATTACTTTCTGTTTTTTCTCTTAACATAAATGACGTATTTGTTTAATATAATCTATTTACATAATTGGTGGTTTTCAACGATTTCATCATGCAAATCGAAGGCATAAGTACCTAAATTACCACCTATTCTATATCAAACAGACAAAATCGGTAACATTGAGAACGAGCGTTAGGACATAGTAGTTTACATTTTGATCAAACATTAAAAATAATCAAATTATCCAACAAGAGGATTTATTTACAGCAATGTAACAATCGTGCCTAAGGATTTAAATTATTATAGGTACTTACAAGCATCGTGTGTGAAACCGCAATTAGGTATACCACAAAAAATTATAGGTATCATTAACGCACAAATTACATAACAGACACATTTTTATATTTGACGCAAGTAGAGCGCAACGGCAAATAGTTGTATTTGAGCTGATCTCTGAAAACAGGCAAGTCTGCCAGTTACCAACTTCCATAATGAACTCCCCATCTCAGCCTCGATTTTCGATAAATCAAAGCGTTTACGAGGGGCACGTACTTAATTGACCAATGTGGAATGGACCTGACTGATGTAAGCCTTTGTATCTTTGTTGAATAATATCAACATTAAAGTGAATAAATGGGGTTGAAAAATAAATAAGTATCGGTGGAGTTAAGGCACAGAAAGAGTTCTCGCTCTTTAAAGCAAGTATCGCCTTACAGAAGATCTTAGCCAAACCCTGTGCTTGTGCAGCTTCAGTTTCTTGTAGGCTTAGAGCATACATAACTGGAGTAGCCTTATGTCGTATTTGCGTACAAAAATGTCTGCCGAATTTTGCGGGGGCGGGGGAGCATCTTAATAGGATATTGAAACTCAATTATATATTGAAAGCTTGAAGCGGTTGAACGTTTATAACATCAAGTACTTACAGCAACATGCGGGCATTTTTATGATCAGTGTTCTCTTGCGAGGCGATTTTGTGAATGACCATTAATCGATTGTGAAATTATCTTTGTATGAATTTTTGCAAGGTTTTCTACATTTGCACAGTGTATACCGCGGGTCGGTATGAATACAGTACCTACTGCATGCGTAAGCGTACAGTCCCGCTTAGTACTGAACCTATACTACAACTAAGCTAAAGTGGTCCTCTTCCATTCCTATTAAGTTACATAATTTAATTCGTAATTTAACTCGCTTAAATAAACACGACATGAAAGAATCTCAATCATGCAATAATTTTAAATCGTCATTTAAAATTCGAATAGCAGCGGGAATTCAGTTAACCCGCTTATGACAGATATAAAATGTTTTACATCGTTTTATTGACAGCGTGTTCATTTTACTGTGACGCGAAAAACGTTATGTTATGTGTCATAAAATGTGTCAACTGCGGGTGCATGTGGAATTAAAAATGGTTTGAACTGGCACAGCTTATTTTTAGTATGACAAATTGAGGGTAGCAATGAAACACTTTTGGCATGAGAGGCTACCCTCTCCGGTCTAGTGCATATTTATGTCACTCGTTAGCAGGCTCCCTTGACTTACTTTGAAGTCCAATCTTATTACAAATTGCATTCAGTTTATTGTTTTTTTTTTTGATAAAATAACGTTGTATTGTTTTACATGTCGCCGGAGATCCAAAACCAAGTTTGGATTTGCGAGTCACTCTCGCGCCCATGCACGCAAATAATAACTACGCAAATAATCGATTTGTCAGGATGTCGCCGTCGACGGATACGTCTGGGATCATCATAATATGAAAAAAGAGAGACATATGTTGTCTATACGAAATTCCGTGTTAAAAAATGGCCACCAAATCTGACAGCTAACGTTTCCATTGACGACTCGAAACTGAGGCAAGTTGTGCCAATTGACTCAATTTTAGTGTGCCATTTTTCGAGCACGAGCGCGAGCTCAGTTTCGCTGATCGATCAACAAGTGAAATCAAGAGAATTTTCGAAAAACCCAACTGCTTTTTTACAAATATTATAGATTATGCTCACATGATTAAGAGGAATCCAACGACACCTCATGTGTCCAAATCCGTCAAACGGTTTAGGCTGCAGGGCGTGCCAAAGAATAAGACATACACACATGCATACATACATATATACATACCTACATACTCTCGAAAAACATAACCAAGGAGGGAAAAAAGGCGATAGACACATTTTCCAGACATAAAAACTATCCAACATGGCTGGAATAACGATCATCGCCAAACGAGCGAACACGAAATACAATACATAAGATAATGGTATCTAAAGGGGAGGATCCGCAAGTCATGCACCGACTGTTTCGATAGGGCGGAGTCTGATTCTGATGGTTGTGAATTCGATAATTTGTTTAGTGACTTTAGTGTATTTATCTAAAAAATATATACAAGGTTAGGTAGTAGGCATTTTATAAATATTATAAAAGACATTTTGCATTGAACATTTGTCAACCCATACCAAAAAGGTAAAGAAGGAACCCTTATGGTGCGGCGACTCTATACGTCTGTCTATCACAACGTTAAATATCTCAGGCCCCGTAGCATGGTTGGCCTTGTCACGCGATAGGTGATAGGATAGAGCGTGCGTCACTGGCTGACACCATTCGATAGAACGAGACGACGCCCCTATATTGTCACTTGTCGCGTGATAAGGCCAACCATGCTACGGCTCCAAGCCCCGTAGCATGGTTCGCCTTGTCACGCGATATGTGATAGTGATAGGATAGAGCGTGCGTCAGTGGCTGACACCGTTCGATAGAACAAGACGATGCTCTTATCTTGTCACTTATGCTATCGATTAGAAATTTGGAGGAGTTGTAAACGAGCCTAATGCACGTGTATGGAAAATGAAACAAATAAATATTAATTTTTATTATTATAAAAAATGAAGGACATGAGGGGAAGGGGGAATTAGGGACATTCTAAAATAGTTTATTTTTATTTTTTATACTAAATACATTTCGATTTAAGAAAGAAAATGTTGAAAAAAAACAATCCCCCCCCCCTACCCCTCCCTTATCTCCAAGTTCAGCCAGCGAACACTTTGAAATTAACGTTTTTTTATAAATATAACGGTATCTCTATCTAGGTTTTTTTTTCTTTAAATCATCAAAAACCATTTCTGGATACATTAAAATTTCAAAACGTGCCCGACACAACATATAGGTATAGCTAAAAACCATCTCGATAGATAAGACTCTCGATTGAGTTTTTACTCCGTGCTCATACCCATTTTGAGAGCTACGATGCCACATGTTAAACATTAAACTTTACACTTAAACTAACCTCCCCCCCTCCCAACACCTGTCAACAACACACCCCTCGCTTACATCGGAAGCTACAAAGTTATCCGATTAAACACTGATAAACAAGCGACTCATTAAAAACTCTTCACCCTAGCCTCAACCTTCTTCAGCGATAGCCATTTTGAAAATATTCCCAGAATAGGCCTTCTCATGATTAAACTTTCTGACCAGTCACCACTCTGAGCGCCTGGCCGGCGATAGAAAAAGTTACGATGGAATAGCAAAATCAGGATCCTCCGGCAACATATCAAAACTCGACTACAATAATTTACGACGATGTTTTAGGTTCGCTGTCCACAAGTTTGCAACATACGCAAAAATGTTACTATGTACAGTGCTGTTCTAACAACGTGGGTACAGGAAAATCTATCAAGCAAAATTTATAATTTCCTTTAGGTTTTAAGTTTTAAGGTTATATGGACCATTTTACGGAAAGTTGTAAACTCGAGTTTTTTTTTTAATTTTGATAAAATCGGGTTTTTTCTACTTAGAATCGAAAGCACTTTCAAATGTTATAGGAAAAAAAAGCGTCTCAAGATTTTTTATTCCATTCCGTGACCGTTTCCATACTAAGCGGTAACGGAACGAAAAACCGAAAATTGTGGACACATTTTTTGCTCGTATTAGATTCGAAAGTGCTTTCGATTCTGAGTAAAAAAAACCGATTTTATCAAAATAAAAAAAAAGACTATTAATGTACAACTTTCCGTAAAATGCCCCACTAGGACTATCCCGACCGGTTAAACCTAGAAGTGAGTAGTGAGTACCTACGAAGCTAGTCTATATCTACCTATATATACTAATCGAACGAGGGAACGAAGGGAACGAAGTTCCATAATAATATAATAATAATACTTAATTCATTTATTAAAAACGTATGTTACAGAATGTTGCCTTAATACTAAAATATAATAAATAAGGGATAAATTTAACAATTGCCTGAACTAGGATAACCTGTGTTTCAGGAAGTAGGAAGCAATCTTAACTATTTTTAAACATAAACTTGCAAACTATAAAAAATATGCATTTAAATACAGTACTAAACTTAACAACTATACAAAGTAGGTATAACTTAGTAAATAAATCAAAAATCGTTTTAAAACAATAAATAGGTTCTCAGTGTCTTCGTTACGTGTGACATTTTTGAAGGGCATCTTGGAGAGTTTTCTTACATGTAGCATAGCTGAGAGGGTATAGACATAATGTAGATCTAACTTGGCATTGAACCTTTTGTAAAGAAAGGGATCTAAAAAATGTAAAATCTGGAAGAGAAATGTGTTTATGCTTATGCTTCAGCTTGGGCCAAAAATCGTTTGTATGTCCAGAGTCCGGATGTCCCACTCGCATTTCTCAACCAATTCTCGTGAAATTTTGCGAGTTAATTGTGTTTATTATGTCGAGTCACTTTTTCGATTTTTTTTTTATAGACTGGCTTGCGATTCCTACAGCTTAAAAAGCCTCTAGTTGAACAAAGGAGCGAAGCGGACGAAGTTCTTTGCTTCAGTTTGGGCCGAAAATAGTTTGTACGGTGTCCCGCTGTCCGACTGTTCTCCTCTACAGGTCGCATTTCTCAACCGATTCTTGGGAAATTTTGTAAGCAGATACAATAATCACATAGTTTTTTAGTCGATCCAAATTTTCGGTTTTTTTTACACCTACTAGTAGCTGCTAGCTGTAGAAAGAGTAGAACTCGCGAGCCTTTATTTAAATTATTTCATGTAGAGGAGAACAGCCGGACAGTGGGACAGACACCGGGCATACGAACGACTTTCGGCCCAAGCTGAAGCGTAGAACTTCGTTTGCTTCGCTCGCTCGTTCGATAAAGAGGACGTGTCTGTGAGATTGCAGCTTTGTAAGTTTGTCTCTAATGGTTAATCTCCGGAACTATCTAGGTACTTGGGCCAAAATTGTTTTTGATGCCTATAGAAACGTCTCTTGTACATTTTAACCCATATTTTTTTACTTATTCGGATAATCTTCAAAAAACTAATTTTCTCTTTCTTAAAACTAATATTATTTCTAATTCACAATGACTTATGCATACCCGAATGATGACCATTATCGAAATATTTGGGCTCAAAATAAAATAAAAGTTTGGTAACGAAGTGGACATTATTTTTGAGGGGTCATGGGGACTGGTAACGCAGTGGTAATTTGAGTACCAAATGTGACTTTTTGTAATAAAAAACCCAGGGTGGTGGGCAAATTCATCATAAACAATGAGGCCCGGTTGAGGACTAACGTAACACTACTAGGAAAATATTTCGAGACATCTACAATTTTTATAAGTTTTTATCTCTATTTTAGGCACTAAAAAGAATTTTGGCCCACTTATCCGATTGAAAAAACCTCTTTCACCCGTGTTTAAAACGGATTTTCTGGGTGGTCATAGGTTATTTTTTATCACGCCGGTATTTTGTTCATTTGTAGCCTTTGTTCTCGGTACAAAAAGGATTATCTTTGTTACCGTGTTTCTGCGTTGTTAGTTTATTAGTCGATTTTATAATCCGGTCCTAATACGGACGTCATTTTTAAAGATCATAATCATAATCATAATCATAATAATTTATTCAACAAAAATCTTGTACAAATTTATATTACTATACATTTACTATTCTGTTAAACTAGACAAGTAATCATAGTGAGACGCTGACACCTGTAATAGGTTTAAACCTGTGCTACAGCTAAAGATTCATAATGGTTTACTTTTTTAATACGTCATGCTTCAGTTTTCAAACAAATTGGTAAATTAATACAACAAATTGGTATTAATTTCATGATTATTGATTAGGAAAATTGTCTTAAGAGGCTTACTTCTCTTGCTCATACTTGGAGCAGCCTATTGGTAAAGTGGCTTAAAGATAACCACAGCCATAATAACACCACTACTTTCTCGGCATTTACGTGCTGCTATGTTCCTGATGGTGGATAAGTTCACCAGAGCTGAGTATGCGCTTGTGTTCAGAGTGAGGGAACTGACAACACAATTGAGTAGTTTCCTCATGTTAAAATTAATAACGCAGTGTTGCTAAATTGATAGGAAACCATGAAGCAAATGTAATGCAGTATAAATTACGAAATATAACCTTGAAAGTTAAAAAAAATTGCGTTTTTTTTATTGTCCAAAAGTAAATTTAAAGCTACCAACAGAATCCTTACGCTTTTATGGAAACAAAATTCTATAACAACAATGGACCTAAACGCAGTATTTTGCGACAGAAACGGCAATTGATTATCCATGCAACGATTAGTACAAATCGTCATACTTCAATGTCAATTAGTATGAAACGTTTTCGGCTACCGCCAGTGAGGTCCTTTAACTCAATTTTTTGGATATTTATGTTCTTTAATTGTAGTTGTTCCGATACAAACATTTGTTCCTCTCCAAAAACTGTTTCGAATAATAGAAAAATAGCAGGCACTTGGAGCTGCCAGCTCCGTCGTGTGGACAAACGTCGGTCCGTTTCTCTGACGGGCGGCGTAAGAAACAAGCGTCATCCGAACTGGCTATCGAAGCCCGAAGGTGAGAATTATTTTGCAATCAAGCTGCTTGTTGTCTAGTGAGACTCGCGCTGAAGGGAAAGTGAAAGTAGCTAGAGGTAAAAGGAGGTAGGAAAGAGAGGCTTAATTTGAATGAATGTCTTCTGTGTTTGAGTACAAAGCTAAGAAAGAGGTAAACTTGAGTATAAAAAACAATGCATTTCTAAAATTAAGTGTGCAACAAATCGTCGGGTGACAAGCAAAAGTCACTAAATACAGAAAAATAATTTTAGAAATAGCAACTGTGTTAACGTAGTAATAAGGTTGAGTTCTCCTTTACCTCTTACGTGTAATTAGTTACTTTTGCTTGTCACCCGACGAAATATTAAAATATTTATTTTAAAACACTGGTGTTCCATTGTAAGATATCATGGCGTAGGTTATATATTTGCGAGAGCAGATAGTTGCTGCTAATTTAATTGTGTGTTTACAGGAACTTGTTTCCTTGTCCTTATTCCATCAAGGAATAAAACAGCTCTATCATATTTAAAGAAGTTATTTTTCTTTTTTAAAGATAATCAGGTACCTTATTACTATTATATTATATCGTTTTGTAAACATAAGCATTATCTGAAGGATAATTAGAAAACGTTGGTTCGAAAACTTACGCGATTACAATATTGTGAGCGTCAGAAAGAAGACGGAAGAGTCAGTCTTTTATTTGACTAGTCGGGAGTTATGTGACAGAAAAGTGGTATTAATTTGGGACTTTGAATTAATGAAATGCCTCCAGACGATTCATATCCATACAATACAGGCGATGTTTGTGCAAGCGTATTCTTTGTGAGATAACATTTTGACTTTTGGGTCGTTCTACTTTTCGACCGACAATAGCCTGTCCTTTGTGTTATTACGGCATCTCATTTGAGTAATGATGTTTACGATTTTATAATGTTCGAATGAACGTCCATATTATTTTATTAATTATTATTATTTAACATTTCACTTTCTCTAACTATCATTTTTTTAAACGATTTGTTTTTCGTAGAATGTCGTGACAGAGTGGTAAACCAAAATGTGGTCCCCACTGAAAGAGTCCACTTTGTCACATTTTTTTTTTTAAACCAACAGTAAAAAAATATTTATATTGGCCGGAAAGGAAACTTTAATTAGTTATAATGAAGAAACCAAAGCATTTTTTTTTAAATCGCACTTCAAAACCACAATTTTCGATAGTTCAAAAACCAAAAAAACAGACAAACCTCGGTTCATTGTCGGTAAAAAAGAAGAACGAACCTTTTACACTTTTTTCATAAAACCACATAGTATAATTAACATAGACACTTACGTGAACATATCTAATTTCGTTCAGCCATTTGTTCAACTTGTCTTGATACGTGGGAACCAAACGTGTTAGTTAAGTAAGCAGACAAGCAAAACGATACACATAACTAGACTGGAGTACCTACTAAATTATATTCTAAAACCAGATTTAGAATTTCCAAAGCACTTACCTCTTCATAAAACTTTAACATTTTATAAAATCTTTTAAATTCCTACACACTTTATTAAAACGAACACTTAAATGTACTGTTTTGAAGGTATATGTGGTTAAGATGATGATGATCTGCTCCTCAATCATCCGTACCCTTTCCCACATATCACGATACCCAACTTTTAGATTACGAGCGGTCGACGAAATATTTTTACGACGATATAGATTACCCGGTTTTAGGTATAGATAACAGATTTAAAACAGTAAGGACACCAGTTACAGAGTTAGTCTGTCTGTGGTTATTTGTCTGATAACGGATTACATGGGGGATGGCATATAATATGGTTATGATTATAAAAAATATATAAATAAATATTTGCGGACAATTTACCACAAATCGACCTAGTCCCAAATTAAGCAAAGCTTGTAGTATGAGTACTTACTAAAGGACAATAACCATCTTTATATAGATAAATAAGTACTTGAATACATATAAAACACCCATCACTCAGGAACAAATAGTCATGCTCATCACACAAATAATTAACAATCTTACACATATCTAACTATTAGCCCCATGGTAAGTTCAATAAGGCTTGTGTTATGGGAGCCAGACGACGATATATTTAATAGATATAAATGATTAAATACATAGATAAACATCCAAGTCTCAGAAACAAATATTCATGCACATCACACAAATATTTGCCCTTACCGAGATTCGAACCCGGAACGTCTAGTTCCATGTTAAGCAGGCTCACTACACATACTACATTGTGTGTGGTGTGACAAAAATGCCAGCTAGGCTTCTAGCTACCCTAACTCTGAAAAGAAGCGCATAAACTTCCTGGTGTCACCACAGGCTTTGCCATTGTGATCAACGGTGGGATGGCATATAGATACAATCGTTGATCAGACAATGGAAGAAAAATAAGGGTTATCTATATAATAATATACATTGTAACTTCGCATAAATACATCCCTCCCGCACCGCGCATTTTTTGAACTCCTCGATCTTTTCTGCAATACATTATTCTATATCTTTCCCCATCAATCCAAATAGCTTCTTATTTAATTTCATATCTACTGTTAATGAACAGTTGACTGTGGATTCATGTAGCCGACAATCATAAATATAATAACAGTGTAAGTTAGTAGGGATAAGTTAGTTACATTTCTTATGAACTGCTAAGCTACTAAATTTTACTTAGCTTTATTTTATGTAGTAGAGAAAAGGGATATAAGGGCCTTTCGGTAGTACTATTATGTATACACGGTGCCCGTGAGCATTGCGAGAGATTTTAATCACGAATTCCTGAGGCTATAAGGAGTAATAAATGTTATATGAAGCTAGGTCGTATTATGATTTTTAATTTTTTTCTTATTTTCATACACAATAATTGCTAGTCTAGTAAAAACGTGTCTTTAGGACGAGCTGTCAAAGTAGATGGTCAAGTCTCGCAACGTCGCAATCATAAAGGTGTTTCATACTGGAGATTTCATTACAACATTTTTACACAAAAATGGGAATATCTCTAAAACCGAACCGAATTTATTCGACGTTAATTAACATTTTTAACTTAAAATATAGTCAGGAATATCCTGTTAAAATCTCTCCAATGCTCACGGGCACCGTGTATATGGCTAGAGATTATGTTGGTAAAAGCGGTGAAAGTAGAAAAAGCTTGGTTATAATGATTATCTCTGTTTCTTAAAGACGCTTAGTTGACAAAGAAAGATATTATTATATTATGACCACGCTGCACAGAACTATCTGGCAACATGCATTCCACTCTCATACCTACCTAGGTCCTAGGTAGACTCGTATACCTACCTATAGATATGCGTCAACATCAAGTAAATAGATTCCTTTTCGTAATCAAGACATCCAAAAGTTATCACGCCAACAGCATTGTTCATCATCATCATCTTATCACCGAAAGAGGTCCACTGCCGGACATAGGCCTCCCCCAAAGAGTGCCAAAGTGACCGGTCCTGCGCCACCTGCATCCAGCGGACTCCCGCGACCTTTACCAAGTCATCATTGTTACAAGAGAGGAAATACAAACTTTATATGAAAGACTGAAGGCTGCTTTGACAGGGGACGTCATAACACATATAGGGGTTATTGGCGCTGCGGGCACGATAACACACGACACCTTCTTCTTCTCGGTCTTAGCGTTCAAAGGGTTAAGGACAAATGTATTATCTTGATAATAACAATGTAACGTATGCTAGTGATAAAAAGAAAAGTTGATAACATGTGACAATGTATTGCCACACATTTCCATAACATTTATTATTTTCAGTACTTTTTAATGATGTTACTTGGCAAGTTTTCACACACCACACACCTTTTCAATGCAATGAATCGACACCTTTGGACTGCAATGTGTCAAGTATATAATTTTCTATTAAAACTTGCCAAGTTACATCATTAAAAAGTACTGAAAATAATAAATGTTATCAGGAAACTGCTAAAAAAACCAGTGTGCGTTTCCCTGACTAATATAATTTTAGGTATTTCTATGTAACGTGATACTTATTCAAAATGTACCTTAAAAACTGCTGGAAATCAAGTGTGCATTCCTATAACTATTTATGATTTGAGGTATTTTTATGGAACTTGGTACTTATTCAGATCTCACTTCTTTTTATAGGCGAAGCATTCCCATAGTATCGAACTTGGCAGCCTTTCACATTTATGTTTTGGATGGGATTTCATTTATTTTTGTTAGGTGTAGGTTCTTTATTATATTTTTATCACTTTTGCTTTAGGAAATGTCTCATTCCACTTAGGTATGTACTTTATACTATACCCTTTATACAAAGCGTCTAATTATTTTTTCTACGCTTGCGTGGCACTGTCTGCTTTTTCGTTTTGTCATTTTGTATACTGTCTTGTACAGCTGACACGCTAGAGCGCATTGCCCATTCAATATCTTGGATTTTTTTTACACGTTTTCTGTTAACTGATAAACTTGCCAAGTCAGGGCGGTATAATGTACGTAGTCGGTTATATTCTATAATAGAAGTTTCTTGAGCCTTAATTTGGCTAGGATCTAGCCGTAAAATTAGAAATTATTTAGACTATGCGAGAAAAAATAGTCTTTTCATTTTTGTTTGACTGATTTAGCGCACCTAGTGTACCTAGTGACCTGCTTTGCACCTCGTAGATCGTGGGTTCGGTTCCCGCAACAGACACACACAGAGTGGTGAACAATTTTATTGTTCTTGTCTTTAAGACAAACATGTATTGTCTTAAATTGGTATGTATCTAAATTTAAATAAGTCTTATCTCATTTCCACTCCATACCTACTTATAGTAAAACAAAATTACACATTCGTTGTTTTCGAAACTGACTCACCCTTGGCCTTTTTCAGATTTTTACTTTATTTCGACCTAAAGACAAACCTTCGAGCCAAATTTCAGGTCGGTACGACCATTGGAAGATAGACCCATTTAGTTCATTATGACTTCATAGTAGAACAAAGTTACACCTTCGCTATTTTTAAAACTGACTCACACTTGGCCGTTTTCAGATTTTTCCCTTTATTTTGACTTTCAGACCTATCTCCATGCCAAATTTCAAGTCAGTACGACCATTGGAAGTGGTCTAGGTTTTTGATGCGTCAGTGAGTGAGTGTATAGTAAAAATAGCGATTTTCTGACGTCAATATCTCAAGAACTGCTATAGGTAGAATAATGAAATTTTGTATTCTAGACAATTAAGGGGATGTCAATAGACACTCGAAATTTCATATGCGTAGATAAAATATGTTTTGAGTTATAGGGTGGTCGAAATTGGCCCGAAATGGTTCGTATAATATAACCCACGGCCGGTGTGTCGCTTTTTTTTGCTCGAACTTGGCGGACACACTGCCGTATGTCTAGATAACGCTTTTTATCTGCAAGATTTCATTGGAACCCCTACGAAGTGTCTAACATCTTAGTTTCGGAGAGAGTGCAAAAAGTGTTATTGCGGTTCCTATACAAAAAAAAAATCTTATACTCTACCAAATTCCTGCTAGGTGTCCATAGGGTTTAATTCCTGGGCGGTCAGGCGCAATCTTGCACTTCTCACCACGGCCAGTAGTATAGTGCGTTTGTTCGTTCCCTCTCCAACCAGGTTTGATTTCCGGCCACGTGATCGCTATCTGCTAGTGGTACCAATATTGACACCGTTCGCGATATTGGTACCGCTAGCAGATAGCGGTACGTGCCTTACAACAGCCCTTGTATGTGATGTGTTTGCAAGCAGCACGGCTATCACAAGACGGCGCGCGAGCTCTCTCGATTTTTCTCGCACTATACCTCTCTTTCTAAGTTTTCTAATAAGAAAGAGAGGTATAGTGCGAGAAAAATCGAGAGAGCTCGCTCACCGTCTTGTGATAGCCGTGCAGATGGGCAGTTGAGGCTCTGCGAGAAGATTATAGATCTGCGAGAGGCATATTTATCGCCCTCGCCTTCGGTTCGGGCCACAAACACCTGCGATCTGATCATTCACGAATTCACCGCCCTAGGTATGTAATGTACTATTATTTTGTATTGGCTGTTTAGAGATTTCATGTGAGTCTCGACTTAACACCTGCGCGCACTGCGCGAAGTTCGCGAAAAAAATTGTTGCGCGCCATTATAGGCTATTTGAAAAATATTTGTAAACATTGTTGACGCGTGTTTGTTTATTACTAAAAATGTGACTCGGAGTGAAGAGGAAAGAAATAAATAGAATTGACGCCACTGGAAATGCTTGGCGATGTTCTACAATTATATGAGTAAAAAACCTTTTGCCATCAATAACTGAAGAACATATAACTTGGGAGCCTATAAAACTTTCATTTTATGAGAAGGATTTTTCCCTTGCAAATGTGTTGAAAAACGTCGTACGAAACGCGTGAGCTTTGATAATTACATCCTCGGCTGTCTTATCACGCGAGCCGCAGGTGAGGTGAATTCCGCCTCGGATGTTATATAAAATCGGTCTGGCCATTACCTCGTCTTCTATCTTCAGCTATTATGTTTGTCGGCCTCGGTTCGACTTAACTAGCTTTATTGTTACTCCTAAAAAATAACAAGTATTCCCTTTTTTGTAACTCATAACTCGGTCGCCAGAAAAATAAATCATATAATGTTCTTTTACCCCCCAAAACCAACAAAGACACGTTTGTAGTCATTTACATTCATCGTACAAACCTTTTGGCTTTGTAAAATAACAGTTTCACAATGAAAACTGTAAATCGGGCCACGCCCTGGGACTCAATTTAGTTCATCACTTTCTCATTCTAATCAAATAACAATATGTTTCGTGCGGTCGTCTGCCGCATTCGCTCGGCGTGCGTGGAAGGGAGCGTGCGATATATACATTGAAATGTGATTGGGATCGTCGGCGACTAACAATAATTGACCTCTTGTGCTTGAAGAACCAAATTACCAAACCGTCTCATCAAGTCTCCTCAAAGGCGTCATTATGAGCTTGAGCCCTGAATTAATGAGTGCAGATTAATTCTTAACGCAAGGTCAAAATTCGGGAATTAAATTCCTTTCAGAACAATAGGAACTTTTTTAATAAATGCCGCAAGCGACAGGTGGCGACTGGGGCTCCTGATTTATTGACTTTGCCAAATTCACTGAGGGAAATATTATAATTTTGTTCCATATTAATGCAACTTTGAAATTGTGTCACTTGCTACTTGCATCTGTTACTTTATTGACTAGCTGAATTTGTATAGTAGAAAACAAACATTCTTATTGAAAAAATATCCATGTAGACGGTTGGTTTGTGGACCGTAACAAAAAACGGAGACCTTTATTAACGAGGTTAATTTAGGCGAATATCTACGAGATGGGTTTCATATATATGTTACCATCAGATTATGAACACCGTCAGGTTTATAATCTTAATAGGTACTCGCGATATTACAAACTGCCGAAAAATCGTGAACTGTCAAAACCGTTTACAATTTAACGCATTATTTTTCGTTAGATTATAAACTATCAAAGTCAAATCGTAAAATTGTAAACTGAATCAAATTAGCATGATTCGGAACATTCGGAACGCACCTTGTGAGCTAATTGGTTGAACGTATTATTCCACTTGCATCAGCTTCCACTTACCTCGGAACTTGAAAAATATCGAAAAATAATGCGTTAAATTGATAACGGTTTTACGGTTCACAATTTATCGACCGTTTATAATACCGCGAGTAAGATTATAAACTGACGCTGTTCACAATCTAACGTTGACATATATATTTGACACCTCACAAGCTTGACAGATGGGTCAAATACATATGAAAACACAGGTTTGCACATCCCTGGTGGGCACTCACCCGAGTTACTCTCGCGAAGGTGCACAAAAAGAGGCCACACAATAGTATGTCGTGTACAAGCACCCACCCACAGCTGCAGGAGCGAGCACCTTCGATCTTTTAAATCGATGGCGAGCACCCCAAAGCGCGAACAGCCAACCGCATGTAACACTCTTCTTTTAATTCATAATTGTAGGTAACATCTATATCGTCTTATAATAATCAATCCCAACAAAAACAAAACTTCACATTGTTTACATAAGCTTAACTTTGCTCTAAGTAAAATAATGGGCGTATTTAATGAGAAGAACGACTATTGATCTTTTCACTAACTTGGCTGAGTTGTATAATTGACTCGACTTGACTTTGTAGAGTAGAAAATCCTTCATTCGGCATTCATTCCATTCTGCTTTGTCGCCAAAAGCAATACCTAACTGTAGAATTCTTACTCGTATTTAGATTTGGCAAGGCAGAATTATGCGCAAATTATATTTTATATTATTTTTTTAATTGGATGGAATCAATTCAAACTTATTCGAACAAAGTTTCTTGAAGCCAATTTCCGCCATTTGACTACATAGGTATTAATTCGCGTTTACACTTTTTTTCAGGCCAGTAAATTAAAAATACGAAAATAAACTTAAACATGAGCTAAAAATGGTAACCGAATTACCGACCTTCATAATTAAGACTGTGTAAGTATGTATAATGAATGTTTTTATATTAGTAGGGTGGAATATAAGGGCGCTATTAAAGTAATGTTTGTTGCCCTCAAGGGTTGGATAATGCAGGGTCGATTCGGACCTCCTTATTGCATAATATTATTACCGGATGTGTGTACGTATAATACTGTATTATTTTGATGAAACAAGACTTAGAGTGGGTTGCGTTGACCTCACTTTACTGGATAGTAATGTCAGGGGGGTAATCACGTAACGTTCCGAACGCACGTCAGGTAGATCCAACTGTCATTTTTCCATATAAAAATTTACATTTAGATCTACCCGACGCGCGTACAATGCGTTACGTGATCTACCTGTTGGTCGGTTGACCAAATCATTCATCCCTAAGGAAATTGTCATATTTTCTATAAAATCAGATTTTAACTCACTACTTAATGCCGACGGTTTGAAACAAACATCCCTTAATCCCGTACTGAAATATTTACTTATCTTCATCAATATTTGGGACTTTTCTCCACTTCCATTTATGGAGAATACTCAACACGATTCTTCGTGCTTTGTGAGTTCTTCGACCTACTTGATCTGGAATAGCCTATCTGGGGAAGTACATCCACCATAAGACCGCAGCAATTTTAACACCACGTCTTGCTTTGTGCCCACTATTAGGCATTTATGTAGGTTCCTGATTGGTTAGTAAGGTCGCCCAAACGTTTACGGTGTCTGCTTATCATAAGCGCCGTCGTATGCTTGTTTGCCACCATAGTGTAGAATAGCTGAAATTATCTACAGATATAATAGACGTAGATTCATGACGCCTGAATTTACTAACTTTCAAAGTCAAAGTCAAAGTGATTTATTCTTCAATTTAAGCATATTACATGCACCATGCACCTATGAATGTCGATAAACTACCACCGGTTCGGAAAGTAAACCTCTGCCTCGAGAAGAACCGGCGTAAAAAACTCGGCGAGGTGTCATTTTTTCAAAACAGTATACAATATATCATATCAGTATCAGAGTATTATAAAATTTTAAAATTTGGCTTTGGCTGCTATGAGTGGATTCCATTCCATGCTCACTCGGCTGGTTTGCGCAGGCGCAGGCGGGGGCAGCGCAGAAGGCGAGGATCTACCCTCGTTTTCTTCAGCATTGTTCAATGTCGGGTTACACACAACACTAGTCTACATTACATGCTAAATACACACACAATATATAGTAGAGTTAATTGATTAATAACCACTTTCGCCAGTTTTCTCGTAAATAATCCGAAACGTCGATATAAATAATTAAATATATTTGTTATACTCGTCGACTTTAACGTTTGAATTAAGACTTTGTACACCAAACTATAATCACATACTTATTAGGGTTCCGTACCTCAAAAGGAAAAAAACGGAACCCTTATAGGATCACTCGTGCGTCTGTCTGTCCGTCTGTCACAGCCGATTTGCTCCGAAACTACTGGACCGATTAAGTTGAAATTTGGTAAACATTATGTAAATAGGTGACCCAAAGATGGACGTGTAAAGTCAATTAATGAATTCTGACTAACGGGCCACTTTTGAGGGATAAACTGGAAAATTAAAAAAAAAAGTTTCGCAAACTGTATTATGTGACATATCATTGTTGTAAGCATCTCAGATATAATTAATTTATAATTTTAACAAAAACAGATTTTAACTAATTTAGGAAAAAGACGAAAATTGACCATTCACCCCCCTTATCTCCGAAACTACTAGGCTTAAAACTTTGAAAAAAATATGGAAAATAGTTCCTTGCCTAATGATTACAGGAAAATCTATAAGAAGTTTGAGTATTCAAAGTAACGGGTAAATATTTTTGTGTATTTTGTATGGAACGCCTGATGCTTAGAGCATAGCAATTTTACGGAACCCTCACCACGCGAGTTGAACTCGCACTTGTCCGGTTTTTTTCTATGGAGCTCCCAACTCAACTGAAAGAGCCACGCGCCACAAGCCACGAGGCTTGCCGAGTGGCCTAAGTATGGTACGAGAATTTAAGAGCTAATTGTGCACCTAACTATTGTATACAATACTTTTTACACGAGTCAACAGAAATAATTAAACAAACTTGGTATCTAATGAAAATGTAAGCCATGCTGAAATCCGAATCGCTAAACTTAAGTGGCAGTGGGCGGGGCACATTGTACGTAGAACCGATGGCCGTTGGGGCAGAAAGGTTCTAGAGTGGCGACTACGTACCGGAAGGCGCGGCTTGGGTAGGCCTCCCACAAGGTGGACTGATGACTTGGTAAAGGTCGCGGGAGTCCGCTGGATGCGGGTGGCGCAGGACCGGTCAATTTGGCACTCTTTGGGGAGACTTACGTCCAGCAGTGGACGTCTTTCAGCTGATATGATGATTATGATGACGATGAACGTATTTTTATTTTTGTCATTCTTTGCCATTATTTTGGCTTTCTTTGCCTTAAAAAAGTGTTTTGCAGCCCGGTCCCCGCCGTCCATAATAATCTGCCATTTTTATTTTTATAAAGACTAGCTTAACAAGTGCTAAAAGGAATTATTACCTCGCATAATGCATTACAAAACGCTCGTTGGGATTAATTATTTTCCGAACTTGTATTGTTAATTACTATTTCTAGCTCAATTTCATTTCATGTTGTAGAGAAAAATGGTTCTTGGTTTATAATATTTATTTACCAGTATAAGATCGATTATCTTGAACGAAGGAAAGCTGGAGGGATTCTGTTGCTACAATTCACTGCCACGAATACAACCCACCTTGTTTACTTTAGGTAATTTGACAGTATTAGGTATGCTTTATGGCATGCTCGTCTGGGGTAAGGAACATGACGAAACGCCCCATTTGTTTTACATCAGAAGGCAAATAGATTTATTTGTAAAGTGACGCTTTAAAGATATAGATATCATCAATTAGCGTCACATGATACAATCACGTGACGCACGCGACATTAAAGAAATAGGTACCTACCAAGTACGAGAAGCATCAGTCTATACAAAGTCTAAATATAACTTAAGTTTGTTTGTTTGTTTAACAGTAAGTAAAAAAAAAAAAAAAAGCAAAGGTGTCTATGAAACGCTGATTTCCGTACAAGGTTCATCATGTATGTACGTTCAGCAGCGCCGCAACATCTGTGGCCGTTTAGGATCTGCGGATTGCATTACTAGTCGTTATCCTTCAAAATTACCCGCGTAAATGACATTTGCAAAGTCGTTAGCCGTGTACATGTGCGGCTTTAAGGAGCATTGATTTGTTCTCTAGAAGCTGCAAGAATGTTGTAAAACAATCGGAGGTTCCGTTTTGTGAAAGTATATTTTCAAGCAACGAAACTATTACTTGAGCATCTGCTTTAAATGTTTCTTTACCAGTTCAAAAATTAAAAAAAATAGAAGATGATTTTCAAGAGGTTATCTATACATATAATAAAGCTGAAGAGGGTCGAAAGTCTGTACATGGAAGATAAACGAAAAAAAAATGGCTGGGGATACTTAGAATTGATAACAGAACACGTTCCAACAGTTTTTAGAATTTTTGTCTGTTTATCTGTTTATCTGTTTATCTGTTTATCTGTTTATCTGTTTGTCTGTTTATTTGTCAGATTATCACGTGGAAACGGCTGAACGGATTTTGATGCAAACTTTATTAATCTGTCGAGAGAATCCCCGGATAGGTTTTAAGCTACAAAAATCTTAAAGATTAGGGTTCAAAGGGGGTAGAAAATGGGGTTGAACTTTGTATGGGAACTCCTTGAATGTACGAGCTACAGACTTGAAAATTGGTAACCATAAACTTGACTGGAAAGTAAAAACGACCCCATTCAAACTTTTAGCAATGTATAGATAAAACGTGAAAAATATGGGATGAAAATAGGTTCTGAGGCGACTAGAAACTATATAATGTTGCAAGAGCGGGGTTATAACAGTATCATTACCATGGTAACATGTCGTCAATATATTCGAAAATTCATCGTGTTCATACAACTGATAGTTAGTCCAGTGGTTTGACCCATAGCTTATGGAGTCGGTGTCCCCGAGTTCAAACCCAGCAGCATGCACTTTTTGTAGTTTTAATTTTTTTGTGTCTGCGTTTTTGAAAATGTATATTTTTCAAAAAACGCAGAGAAGCTTAGTGAATAGAGGATTTTGATGCAACTTTTCCTTAATCGGTCGAGAAAATCCCTGGCCAGGTCATAGGCTGTAAAAATGATAAAAATTAGTTCAAAGGGGGTAAAAAATGGGGCAAAACTTTGTATGGGAACTCCTCAAATCCATGAGCTTTAGACTTGAAAATTGATAAACATACACTTGACTGGAAAGTAAAAAGAACTCGATTCAAACATTATAAAAAAATATAGATAAAACGTGAAAAACCACGGGATGAAAATGAGTGCTAGATGGCTAAAGACTATCTATAATAACCAAAAATGTTTGATATCTCAACCGCTCTTCTTCTGACTTCTCTCGCTCGGGACTTTGGTCTCCGGTTTCGCTTGCAAGACACCTGGGTTTAGTTAGTGTTCGTGAAGGCTCGCACTCGGGCCTTCGGCCCTCGGGCTCGCATAGAGAGCGCTCTCTGAAGGGTTGGTTTGGTTGGGCCTTTCATTCATACGAAAAGCTCGGCCTTCGGGCTCGCTTGCCTCACCCCTCAACTTTGGGACTTAAGGCTCATGTTTCGCTTGCAAGACACCTGTGGATAGTAAGTATCCATGGAGTCTCGCCCTCGGGCCTTCGATGCTCTGGCTCGCATATGGAGCGCTATCTATAAGGGTACGTTGGGCCTTTCATTCCTACGAAAAGCTCAGCCTTCGGCCTCGCTTGCCTCCCCGTTTACCTTCAGGACTTTGGCTCTCAGGGGTAGTTTGACAAGACACCCGGAGATATAGAGTATCTTTGGGGTCTCGCCCTCGGTCCATTTGTTTCAATTATGAAATCTTATATTTAAATTCCGGTTTTGGTAATTTTTCTTCTACTTAGGTACTTCGTTTGCAATAAAGATTCAGTAAATCAATATAACTAAATATTATTGACGACAAAGTTTATGAGGATTTGAACTGTTACACGCATAATTTATAGAAATGAAATCGTAATAATCTAATTTATCAGTGTAGTAGGTATCGTATGGTGAAACATAAGAATATCATGTCATCCATAATTTATACGCGTACGAAGTCGCGGGCAGAAGCTAGTTTACTTATAAAGTAGGTACCTTTAAAAAAATATCTGAGGTCTTCAACGTCTCCTAGCAAAGCAACCAATTGAAGTTTGGAATCATTATCTTTTCAACACGTCTTAAATAGGGTCTGATTGAATCAGGAAATGAACAACTACTTTCTACTATACAACTACTTTCTATTTCTTCAGATGAGCTTGTAAGAAGGGGGTCTACAAATCACTTTGTTGGTCCAAAACCATTTGTGGGACTTTCGCAGGTAACCATAATATCGGCCTTTAAAGCCTACGCCAAAACCAAACACCAACACGAGTGGAGGACTAGGGCTAGCATAAGGCACTCTAAGCTCTTTATAGAAGGATTGGACTCGGGCTGGACCAAAAAAACTCTGGAAACCCAGCAGGGAGCAGCTCAGAATTATGTCTGGGGTGTTCACAGGTCACTTCTTGGATCTCTTGGCCAAGATGAGACTATCGGATAGTTTAGTTAGTCTGTAGAATGTGTAGCGAGGAGGATGAGACTATGGAACACTTACTGTGTGAATGTCATGCCCTTGCCAGACAAAGAATGAATTACTTTGGTAACGGCTATCTGCAACCTAAGGAATTCAAGGTATTTCCACTGAGCTGAATCACCCGGTTTGTGGAAATAATGGAGCGAGCTTGGTTCAAATAGACAAAGTATCGCACTGGGTCATCGTGTATCCGAAAGGGCTCTCAACTAGACATGATAACATAAGACATTTAATACGTGAGTGAGGAAAATTTTAATTTGATGATGATTGAAATATCTATTCTCCAGAGGTTTCAAAATTGAATGGCACTTTATCGAATCGTTTTTAAATATTTATTTATTTTTTTATTTTGGTTTATTTGGGGCATCAACAGCAATATGAGTCATTAAGAGAATTTTTCAAGGAAACAGATATTCTAACACTGCCGTCGCTATACGTATTTGAAATAATAATGTATGCTATGAAGAATTTATACAACTACCCAACAAACACTGATAGGCCCAAGGTTACCAGAAGCGCAGGGAAGCTCAAAACAACTTTTTACAGGCTAGTAAAAGCGAAAAAGTCGTTCTTGGGAAATTGAATAAAATTCTACAATAAAATTCCAAAACACATTACCGAACTTACTGACTCTAAATCCAAATCTGTCGTAAAACGGACACATATTTCAAAAGCATATTATAAGATAAACGACTACATCATGGATAGGGATATTTGGCAGCGATAAAATCCTGCACTAGAGAAATCTGTCGTAAAATAAATAGGCTTTCTACTGTAGCAATGTAATTTTAAAATTTTATAATACTCTGATACTAAAATGATATATTGTATACTGTTTTGAAAAAATGACACCTCGCCGAGTTTTTTACGCCGGTTCTTCTCGAGGCAGAGGTTTACTTTCCGAACCGGTGGTAAATAGTTTATCGACATTCATAGGTGCATGTAATATGCCTAAATTGAAGAATAAATCACTTTGACTTTGACTTTGAATATATACAAAAAATCAAAACTTAAATAAGGAACTAAAACTATAGACAATAACAGATGTCCACAAAAATACAATCAATAAACTAACTAAGTGGAAATTAAACATAAATTTATATGCACAAGTAAGTGAGTGCGTGTGTGATGGTGTGAATAATTCTGTGAGTGTATTTTCTAACTGATGCGTCCTGAGTGGTTTACTCCCATAAAACTTATTTATGAACCTTCTCTATGGTGCCATTAATCAAATAAGGTGCAGTCCAACCATTGAGTTCGACTTTTATTTAAAGTAAAATTTATAAGCTATTACGATTCTTTATGGTCGCCTCGTACTGAAAAATCGTATATTAGTTTTGCCGTCGAATTCATGGCGTCATAAATGTTAATCTTTAAATCGTTTCAGACAAAATATTTAAGAAAAGAAAAGAAGACATTTATTCACTACACAAAAGACACACAGAGACAAAGGAGTAGATATAGTAGATAGGTTTTAATATATGGCAGAAGAATCACATCTACCCATCGCCTCACAGTACCTCAAGCATTTACGATACACAATTCCCCAACTACTTCCAAAGACATCCACATCCGGTTCTGATGCAAGAAGCGCATTAAGGCTGTAGAGCTCTAACGAAATGAGAGTTTTTGCGCGATATGGTGCGCGCCTCTAGAGCAGCTAGCTTTTTTTACCCGACTGCCGAAGGAAAGGAGGGTCACGTTTTTCGAGCGTGTGTATGTATGCGTGTATGTCTTATTCTTTGGCACGCCCTGCTGCTGCCTAAACCGTTTGACGGATTTCGACATATGAGGTGTTGTTGGATTCCTCTTAATCGTGGGAGTGACATAGGCTATAATATTTGCAAAAAAGCAGTTGCGTTTTTCGAAAAATCTTTTGATTTCACTTGTTACCTTACCTACTTATCGACTTTTTTAAACCGAGACCAACGGTGAGAGTGAGTTCTTCAAGGCCTTTTTGTTTATAGTAAGGCTTCTGATATAGGACGCTTAGCACAAGCGGAAATGATTATGTTTACCTAGTGGGTCGTTTTAAACAAATTAGAAAAAACTCAATTACTTATAAGAGTTCTTCAGGTATCCACTATTTGAAAAACAAATATTATTGGAAAAGGCAGATGAAAAATTGTTTTGAACATATAAGAGTCAATTTAAATGTCAAATGCATTTAAATATTGAGGTATAATTACCGCTTTTTATCAGATATTTCGTGGATCTATGTACTAGTACCGCTTACTGGGCCTAGAGACCTATCTTCGCTCCGTTGTCTCCGTCATTTCGATTTTGCAGTGGGTAAGGGACCACTTTTCTCAAAGCGGGCCAGGCCTTACTTCTTGTTTTTTAACCTCGTGCCTATATATGTACTGTTGGTAGTTCAAGAAAATTACAAAAATATTAACAACTGACTTCAATTAAATACCTGCAATAAAACGAGGCACTAAAAATAAATAAATAAAATAAATAAATATCGTGGGACAATTCACACCAAAGAAAAGAATAATTCACATTTTACTTCTAATTTATCTTTTTTCAACTCGGTCAATCTACCACATATCTATTATTATTTTTAATCAACAAAATAGGCTAAGAAACAAACAACAAATAATTTATTTGTAATCACTTAAGCAAAAAATATATATATATTTATAGAATGCTTCGGAGATAATCAATTTATTAGAACAATATATACAACTATTGCTAGTTTTGAAGTCGGTGCCAGCCAAGAACACGCAAAAAAAAAGCAATGCGAAAGACTCAAACGCAACTAAACCTATTTACATACTTAATATGATCACGACGACTACTTGAAGCGGTACCTAATCAAACCTATTTAGTCACAGATTAGATTAGATTATTTATTTCATGATAAAAAATTACATTACAAATTTGCATACATGTCAAAACATAAGAATTTTTATCACGATCGTCAAAAACAAAGAAAAATAAAGATGATTACCGGTCGCGTCGTTCGCTTATTGTAAACAAAATGACACTCGTCGAAAATCACCTACTTGCCGCACTTGTAGGATAAATAACTATAATGATTCGTATTTTTTTTAATTTCCCGAGAGGTTGCGTTTTATGTGCTTATGCTCTGGAAAAGATAACTTAGGCACCGATGTATTCTGTAAAGGTCATAGTATATTCCGCTGATAATCGAGGAATTTTTCCTAATGTTAATCCCTAAGTAGGTAACATAATCTGTAGCATCAATATAGGATATTTCAAAAAAAGTACCTCTAGTTGGCAGGAGGTTAAAAGAGAATAGCTGGCCCAAGTATAGATTAAACTCGATGTGTGCAAAGGACATGTTACAAAAGTCCTTATATTGTTGATACACACGTTTATGTAAATGTAAATACAGTTGTAAATGAAAATCCTCCAGCTGTTTCTGATTTATTGTTTTATCGTGTTCGCTTATCTTTATTACGCATATTTGAAGATGAAAGTACATAAATAATATTAATATCTAGGCTTAAAAATATTAGATGCAACATATTTATTAGAGTAATACATATGTTACAACATATCATTTTAGCAAAAAATCCCGTTCTATTAACTAGTCACTTGTGTGCTTTTTCTGTTTTCGACCATGTAGGCGATTGATTTTTTCAATCATTTCCTACCAAAGTGAAGTGTTACATTGCGTACTTAGCTCCATAAATTATTTTAGTGAAGTGAACGTTCTGTTTTTTTTATTACGTCGAATACTAGTAAAATAAAAATATAAACGAACCAATGGCTAATGAACAAAGATCTAAAAAAGGAACCATATATAAACAATGGATTATCAGTTTTATTGGTGAGATCTATTTTTCTAAAACCATTTTAAGTGTAAGTATGTATTATATAAGTTTTAGATGCTTTCTTATTATTTTTTATCTCTTTAGAGTTAATTGGGATAATCGTGGTTTACAAACGGTACCTTAATCTATCCAAAAGACGATTATAATAATTTATCCTACAGTAAAGTTGAAAACAGTCACACCTACTTTAAACGTAAACCAAAACAATTTGAACGGTATCTGAACCAAAAAAAAATTGAAAATGATAAATACCGGATGTTGTAAAGGTTTACTTTTTTCGCTAGTAAAGAGTATGTGTATTGCATTGTAAAGATTATTAGTACTTAGAAGTGAAAGTAAATATGTAACTATAGTGCTGCCATTGAATTATCACCCAACACCAACTTTGAAACTGCATTTTTTATAACTGGCATATGGCTTATTAATTATAGTTGAGGTCTTTTATACTATATTGGGTCGCGGGCGTATTCTAACAAGAATGGTACCTCCATTTCCTGGCTACTTTGGCATTGATAAAAAGACGATACTAGATTTACAAGTTTCAAGTCTAACTTCACTTCAGCATTGTTACAAATATCACACAAAACACACATTGGCTATTAGTAGGATGACAGTAAAGTACGTGATGACCAAAGAGACTATGAATTTAATAGAGGGCGCAGAACGCAAATTCATCCTCTCCGGCTAGTTTATTTTTAGGTGTTCACGTAAACAAATGCTGCCAATATTTGAATTTGATACAGCTAATTTAAAAAAAAAAATTACAACGTAGTGGAGTATGCAACCTTAAATCAATTAAGTATGTAATATAAAAAAGAGGTAGATAGGTTATACGCGCTCGAAAAATTGCACACTAAAATTGAGTCAATTGGCACAACTTGCCTCAGTTTCGAGTTGTCAATGTAAACGTTAGCTGTCAGATTTGGTGGCCATTTTTAGGGTTCCGTAGCCAAAATAGCAAAAACGGAACTCTTATAGTTTCGTCATGTCCGTCTGTCCGTCTGTCCGTCTGTCCGTCTGTCCGTCTGTCCGTCTGTCCGTCTGTCCGTCTGTCCGTCTGTCCGTATGTCACAGGCATTTTACTCGAAAACTATAAGGTGTATTTGAATAAAATTTTGAGGATAGGTGTATTTTGTTAGCCACTACATAGTTTTGTAATTAAAATGACAAAAAAAAATTTTTTAGGGGTGCACTCCATACATAAAACTAAAAGTCAAAAAAATTTTTTTCATTGTGACCCCCCCGTGTGGCACATCAATCGATAGGCCTTTCAAAATAAATATAAGGTTTCTTAGCATTTTTTTTGATTAAGTGAATAGGGTCGGAGATAATCGCCCCGAAAGTCACTAAAATTCTGTCCCCCCCCCCCCTCTAATTTTTAAACGGTGTATTTTAAAAATATGGAAAAATTCACGGACATAGGGCTTATTAATTTTATTCACCGAAAATTATTTTGAACAAGATCGGTTCAGAGGTTTTCGAGATATTGCTGAAAAACTGCCTTCCTCAAAGAAAAGACGTCCTTTTCGTTGCGTTTCGTTAAAGTGCCGTAAATTTTCTGTGACGATACGACCTTTTTTAAATAGGCACGGAACCCTTCGTTTTGGGTGGTCCGACACGCACTTGGCCGGTTTTAAACACGGAATTTCGTATAGACAACATTATCTACCTTTTTTTTTATTACATCATTGCCTTAAACAATGAAAATCGTGTCAGGCACACCTCATCCTGATTTTCGTAAAAACTTGTTCCTTCAGCAACAACGTCGATGCTCACTTACGGGCTGCAGAGCGGCTGGGTGTCTCCAGTCATCGGCACCCTGCAGTCTGAGAGCAGCCCGTCTGGCTACCCACTTTCCAACTTCGAAATCTCCCTCATCGCCAGTGGCATTAGTGTTCTAGCAATCTCCTCAGCAGTCACATTCGGATACATAGCAGACACTATTGGGCGACGCATGACAATTTTCATCATAGTGATTCCACAGATTGTAAGCTATATTTCATATACGTAGACTATAAGGTTATACAATATCACACAATCAAATTATATCTGAACTCAGCATAACGTTGTAGTGAGTACTGAGTACCTATACTGCAACGCTGGTTTTCAGTCAAATCCTTACATATAATAAGTTGTAATTTTTATAATAATATGTCGGAACGGAATTAATATGTATTAAATAAAATACAAAAATTTAACAAGTCATATTTCTATTGCTGGTTCATACTTACAAAATAATTTAATTTACTTACTTGCTCGAAACAACTAGATATCAGTAATAACATTATGAATCGATTTCACGTCCACACATATTATACAATACATTATATCAAATTACGTTAATGCAGGATATCTGTCAGAGATATCGGGAGTCATATCCGTAAGGTATTCGTATCGTGTGTTGAGGTGAGCAAAATCACAACGAATTCACTAACGGATTTGCCAAGTTTATTATTGCTCAATTCATCAATGACTTTTCGCCGCTAAAAAATCGTACTGACAATTAACTACCGATAAAATTCTAAAAGTACTTAACTCCAACAGGCATTTAGATTGTTTAACAAATAAACCAGTACCTCTGTTATTAAGTAATCGTCCCAATAATTATTGACTCCTTGTCTTGTATCACTGACCTCTCAGGACATTTAAACATTAAGTGCGTTATTATCGTTTATTCTATAAGACACAGTTATATTGATTAAAAATTTCAAGAATTCTATTATTCATCTTGTAATTTGCATTTTAGCTTGGTTTCGCATTGAAATTGGTGTCATCCCATCCCATATGTCTGATGATAGCACAGGCTTGCTGCGGCCTCGCCGGCGGAGGTGTATACAGCGTTGGCCCTGTGTACGTAAAGGAAATCGCGCAGGACTCGTTAAGAGGTGTTTTGGGATCAGCCGGGATACTATTGCAGGTATACGTTTTAGTAGTCCTCTCTTTAAAGTGCTTCGTCGAATTTTGATGAGAGGCTTGGTGTAACTAACTCGAATCAAATTGCTGAAATTGTTCCGTATTACATTACAGCATACTCGTAGACTAATTTCTTTACTTAACATTTTAGAGTGTTGGTATACTGATAATGTACGCTATGGGAGGATACATGGATTACTATTTAGTACTCTGGATAGTAGTATGGCTTCCGATTTTGAATCTGATTGCACTGTTCAAAATACCCGAGTCACCGGCATTCTTAGTGAAAAAAGGGAAAGTCGAGGTAAATAATCTATTACATCATTCGCATTGAATTGTATAAGTTAAGGGTGGTAGTATAATAGAGCTGTATAATATTATAACAACGAAAGGTAAATATTTGTACTCGTTGAAGTAAAATTTTCTGGTCACTTAACTCATAAAATTATGATCAAGGGACCACATGTTCAACCACAAGCCGGTGTCAGTGCTTGGTGTTAATTACAAGACACATACTTTGACGGGTTAAAATATTAGCCTTTGCCGGTTGTATTACGTACTGTATATTGTTAAGTACACACTCTACAAGTAGCTAGAAAGTAGGCAACAGATGGAAGAGTTAGATGTCGTAGAAGACGACTACAAAAACATTGTTGGTCTGTTTGAATTCATAGAAGGCCCGCTCGTGTAGAGTATAGACTAATGAAAGTTTTGAAGCCTCAATTCTGACCATCTTTCGCCACGTTTCCGAGCAATGGCGTGAAAAATATTATTCGCCTTCCGTTGTACTGTGTACGTCTTAACCTGCAAATAAAAAGTGACTTTTGAACCAATATCGACAGTGCTGTTTTTAATTCTGTGTAATAATTATTAGTGCTTTATCATAAGGAAGCTACCACGGTGATGGCCTGGCTGCGGGGCGTAGATGAAGACGATAAAGAAGTGGAGCGAGACATTTCCATAATAAGGAACGAAATTATAGCGTACGAGAACCTACCGCCAGTGACATGGAAATCTATCTGTAAGTATTATGCACCACTGCCGCTATACGCATCCTTTACGTCCAATATAAACGCGATTATACTAGCTAAGCAGCGGGTCGATCATGCATTGTACGCGCGTCAGGTAGATCTAAATGTCACTTTTTATATGGAAAAATGACAGTTGGATCTACTGAACGCGCGTTCAAAACGTTACGAGATTACCCCAGAGGAATACTACATGAGAGACAACCAACAAATTTCACTTATCTCTTTGGCTCGTCGGCTTGTATTTTCGTTATTTCTATCGATTAAAATTTTGAACTTGCCAAAGTCTTTGCTCACTCCAATTCAGTGTATTTCCAAGGTTGTCATTGACTTGAGTGACCATCTCTCTCTCTCTCTGTGTTTATTCTTCTTTCATTTGTAAATATTTTAGTTAAAACCTTCTGCACCGGCCCTAGCCCTCAATCGGGTGGAGCGATATTGTGTGACAATATTTTTATTCGCTTGATTTTTGTAATTTTGGTCCTCTTTGACATCTGGCGCCTAGAGCGGCCGCTCCCTCAGCTTTAACCTCGGGCCGGCCCTTCCGTTGCACTTGCCTACACGTTTTCAAATAAGTTACTCAGTATTTCTATTCATGTATTTTTCAGTATCAAACAAAATATCACGAAGAGGTTTTGGTTTATCATTCCTGATGATCACATTACTGGATTTGGGAGGGAATTATGGTATTCTCGCATATGCATCACTAATCCTGAAAAATGCTGGAGTGACCATTGCTCCGAAGTTACAAGCACTAGTGTTTCCGGGACTCATGACAATAGGGTCTGTGCTGTCTGTTTTGACAGTGGAAAGATTCGGAAGGAAGGTAATTCACATAATTATCTAGTGATTTTAGACTTTTTAACCCGCTGAGTCTGTGGAGAATTTTAATTTAATTTGAATGTGTCAGCCTTTATGAGTAACATGCTAATTTATCCGTCGCATACATGCGTCAGAATTGTAATTAAATATTCAAAACGTGATTTGTTACACATCAAACTGCTTAAATATATACGCTGCGTAAAATTCCCTAAAGTTGTTTAAAAATCAGTTTACTAGAGCCCCATGGCAGATGTTTTTGATAATTGGTTAATAATTTCAGCCGCTAATAATGACCAGTGCCATCTTCACCGGAGGTCCGCTGGCGGTATTGGGAGCATTCATGCTCGTACAACAGAATGGAGGTTACATGCCACCCTGGGTGCCAGTAGTCTGCATCGGTGTATGTTTGTTCGCAAGCGGGCTGCATATGTCGCTGCCGTTCGTCGTTATGTCAGAAATGTTCAGCATACAGGTATTTTAATTAAATTAACAACGAATAAGGATCATTCTCGCTTAATTATACATACATCGTACAATCCACGAAGACACTTCTGTCTCTTCTCATTGCAGACAAGTCTGTGTTTTATTCGTGGTGTAGACATAAGTGCCGCGTCTTCGTGGATTGTTTAGTTAGTTTATTTATCTCATTGCACAAATTTCACATAGTATAATATCTTGTTTATCGTGCAGTGATCGTTGAGTTATGCAACTATGCTGAACGACCTGTGTAATGTAATGACACTCTAACTAACCTCTGTTCTGCAGACTCTTCATAAGTATCTTCTCTTTTATACTAAGCATATTTTATTTCACAAATCCCTTGTTCAAGTTTATTGTTTATCTAGTTACTTTAATGTAAACACTCGAGACAATAACATTTCTTTTACTATTTACTTACAAATTCTTAACATTTACGAATCTTCGACTCATCCCAACAGAAAACATTAGATAATATATACTCAATACTTAGTGATTTATTGCCATTAATTTTCTTGAGGGGAGGTACAAAGATACTGAACATTGTGAATAAAGTGCAAAACTGTAAACGTATTTTTGGCGTCGACTGTACAAATGTACTCACCGTAACCGCAGATTTCTAACTTCCACTTAAAAGCGTGGGCACTGATATAATTTGCAAATCCGAACGTATTCTTGAACACCCGTGTGTTCCGACTTAATATAAAAGCCCTCTGTTACAACCTTAATCATAGAATGTTATGTCTGTTTTCAGCTCAGAACAAAGATGCTCAGCCTTCTCGTTATGTACGGATGGACGGTCTGCGCAATACAGACAATTCTCTTCCCACCAATCGTGGAACACTTCGGCATGCACACTCCATTTTTCGGATTCGCCTTCATCAATGCGATAGGAGTCGTCATTTGCTTTGTATTTTTGCCGGAAACTAAAGGGAAAACTTTGGCACAGATCGAAAAAGAGATAGAAGGCACTAGAAAATGAATGTTTTAACCTCCTGAGTCCTGGTTAAAAAAATGAGTACACTCGCATAAAAGCCGAGAGTCCTTTATAAAGAAAACAGCGTTGAGTCCTGAACTTTCTGTCGCTTACTATAAGGTCTAAAATGAGTTTCTCGGATTTTCGTTGGAACAAAGTTGATTATATACTCTATGAGGAATACTTTAAGCATAATTTTATTTGTAAGTTATTTGGGCTTTATAAACGCCTCTCGGCTTTTATACGACTAAGATTATGTAATTAATATGGCTAATATTGGTCATATTGTATGGAATCGGGTATATATTTAAACAATTAAATAAAATGCAAATAATTGTTAAAATGGTATTGTAATCTAAAATAACAAAAAACACAGAACCATTCTGTTGGAAAAAACATAACAAACGTACTTCTAAAATCTTATTCAATATAAAAATGTCATAGCAAAATCAGTGTACTTCTCACAATACAATCACAATAGTTGTCCTCCTCTAGTGCGAGCTCTGCGAGTGCAGGGACCTCTTACCCGTGGACGACTTCGATCCTGTGGCAATTGGTGTTGATGCTGCACTTGGTCTTCTTGTTCCTCACCCTCATCTTCCTCCTCTGAAGAACTTGAAGACTCGCCTTCCGACAAGAACAAGTTGGGCTCCATGTAGTCGGGATCTTCATCTGCCGAATCGTCTTCGAAGTCAGAATTGTTGACAATCAGATACTTATGTCTTCTTGCCGTAGAGCTGAAATACACGATAAGATAGTTATACTACACTTTCGAAGAAACATTGTTCAACTGAGTTTACTCACAAAATGCAAGGCACCTATATTTTTATACAAGCAAAAATCACTACTTTACCATAATGTTAGTACAGCACATTAACCGAGAGTCCTTTAAAACGGCAGAAACATGGCGAACTATACTATTAACATAGTCCGAGAGGGCTTTACAAAGGTCAAACGAATTTAACTTGTAATTGTACTTAAAATATCATATTTACAACAAAAATAGTAACGGAATAATAATAACCATACAAAATACTCAGTAAATACATAAAAAAACAGACTAACACACACAGGATTGAGCGAAAAATTTGGGATTGAACTTACCTCCACCTGCACGACGCGACATCTTGCTGGACTCGTGGCGTCGCACTGACCGGAATATTCCTGTTTTCTATGCAATAGTTTTTGCTAAAGCGAGATAGATATATGCCGGATTGGAGGATACCGATTGGTTCTCAGGATCACGCCACTATCGCCCGATTTTAAGCGCGAAACATTAGGGGCGTTATAACGGACACTCGGCGTTTATGAATAACTTTATTTTTTGGTGCTCGGTCTTTAAACATGGTTCGATTTTGGCCTTTAAAACGGACTCAGGGACTCAGGAGGTTAATTAAACCTTTTTTACAACTGGTTTGTTTACATTTCGGACGCATGACAAGCACAGAACGTGTTTGTTGCCTTTGAATTTCAAAATAACCGAAGTCGGTGGGTTTTATAAATTATAAATTACAAAAACTTAGATATTACTTTTCTATGATAGGTTAGACACAATGTGATATGCAATAAACATATATGAATATGAATATTAAGTACAGGTTATTTCGAATTTACATCGATTTAATAGCCTAGGCAGTTATCTACATTTTTGGGCGCCATAAAGTGCAATACCGACAAAAAATTAGCCATCTGAGAACCGGAAAATAACACACACACTATAATAAATTGAAATGCATGTCAGAATGATACTGCGCCATATGTATATGGTCGCAGCGCAATGTACATACAGCCTTATTTTTAATTGTGTAGAATGCTGAAGTTTCTTGGTCTGATCGGGCCTTACTCTTTATACTGTTTGAATCTGTAGTGAAAATTAAAGAAGAAAAATTTAACATGGAATATGAATTATTATTTAAATATTTGGATTGCGATCATAATAATACGTCATATACTATTATTTATACACCTGGTTTGATTTTAAATTCCATAACATGGACATAAAAATGTATTAAGTACCTACCTTATGCTGAGGAAAACGAAAATTGTTATATATTTTAATATATATATGTGTCATTCTAACGATTGGCGTATATTGCAAACCTTTGGTCTATGATTTTATTATTATTATATTATGTACTCATGTTGTGTTCCATTCACTTACTCTTAAGGGTCTGCTAGACGGTCGCCAACAAGCCCCTCCGATCGAGCGACCTTGGTTGGCACCGACCGTTGTAGTATGAAATTTTGCTGCAAACAACTGTCTACACGGTGGGTGCCGACCAAGGTCGCTCGGTCGGAGGGGCTTGTTGGCTACCGTCTGGCAGACCCTTTACTTAAAAATACTAGGTACTACAGGGTGTGCAAATAAGAGGTATGTATAGAAAAATGTTTACGATCCCTCAAACGTCAAATTTGCCAGCTGTCAGAATTCTATGCAATTAAAAGTTAGGGTGTAGTGTGTCATGAGATTTATATGGGACCCACATCACGTGGACGCCATCTTCAGATCTTAGTTTTTCATTTTGATTACGGAACACCAAATACAGTATTTACGAAATCTAAATATTTTCTTTGTAATTAATAATTAAGTAAGCATCAGGACATTTCAGCTGCCATTTTCACCTTCCAAAACTGACAGTTGATGTCGATGAATCCTTATGTATTTTTTTTTTTTTTAATTTATTTAAGAAAAAAGAAATTACATTTTATAGTTTTTATATAAACTCGCCAAACTGTGATGTTTGATGGCGAGAAACGCTCATGTTCTATACTAGAATAACCTATTTAATTATATCTAACATTTTCTATTTATACTTAACATTCTTATATATCTTTATGGTTTTACCCTGTGATTGTGTACAATAAAGTGCTTACGTCATGCATTTAACTTAACAACAAACAACTAAGCATGCTCGTAGGTAAGTACTTATCCTTATAGATTTATTTAGTCGACGGTGACTCATTATCAAGGAGGAAGCCCTTTAACACGTTAAACGCCATGGGGGCCACCGATGGCCTCCTGGAATCTCTTCCAATACGCCATGGGGGTCACCAGTGACCTCATGTCAAACCTGTTTTCAAGACAGTGGGCTGCGCCACGTGAAGCAGTTATCAGCTATTTTATGCATGTGGGTGACCGGCAAGGCGCTCTTTAAAAAAACTTTCGCCGGGGACTGGGGTACAATTAGTGTAAATATACAATTTATCCGAAAATATCCGCAAATGAAAAAAAATTACATAATTTTCAAATTATAGCGTTTATTCATGCACTTCACATAACTTAAATCGTGTAAATAATAGTAGCGGAACTTATTATTATTAGATAATGGCAGGGACATTCAGAAAGACTTCGGAAAATAATTTAAAAAGCACCCAAGTAAGGAACAAGTAAGGCACTTGCATCACAAAAGCAAGAAAAAAATCAAAATAAATGGCAAACATAGATAGCGATTTATATTATTGAAGCAGTGCAAATAATAAGTCCTTGGTTCATTGCCACAATAAATGCAAGTCGACTTATATATTTTTTTTCGGTTTTTATTGGGCAGTACCGCGCCGGTAGAGTGGGCGGCAGAGTGGCCGGCGTGGCGTCACGATAACGGTTTTTCAATTTTTCATCATAGAGCGCCGTGGGGGTCACTGGTGGCCGTAACAGAAAAAGACAATTTTTACGTAAAATAACACAATTTATGTCAACGCAACTCGAAAATAAACACCGCGGCACCACTCGGTTCGACAGTCGCAAGCGCACTGACAGCGCCGCGGCGAGCGGGTGGGCGGCGAGGTGACCGGTGCGGCGCTATGGTACGGTCTTTCAAACTATGGTTGAAGGGCGCCATAGGGGTCATCGATGACCTCAGGGTTTTTTTTATGAATAACTCTTAAACTATATTTCCAATTACAAAATGAAAAAGTGTGTATATGTATATCAATATAATAAACACATTTACATTAAGTTACTTTTTTTAGAAAATTTAAAATTTTGGTCTGGCGTTTAACGTGCTAACTTTGATTTGAACACCTTTTTGCTTACTTTGGGAACTTCTCTTAGGATATTAATTTTGTTAAATATTTTTGGTACCATATATTTTGACATTCTTTTACCATAATAGTTTCTCGTTTTCTGTTGTACTAGTTTTTTTTCTCTAGCCCTTCTTGTATTATATTTATTACTAATGGTTATTTTGTGATCGTCACTATAATAATGTTCTAACCCTATTAAATATTCCACTTTTTTATCGATCGGTAAGATCTTACATAAGGGAAATAACTTGTCATATTCTTTGTTGCATTTTTTTTTAACTTTTTTGCTTACAAGGAACTTTATTAATCGAGTTTGCAATTTTTCGTGTTTCGCAAATTCGGCGTGTACCTTTATTATGTCACCAATAAAATTTATCTTGTCGTTTGTCTAACGCTCGTTCGAAAAGTTATGCAATTTTTAACCTGCAGCGGTATCTAACCTTAACACGAAAAATAACACACAACATAAAAATTTGGAAAACTACTTTTAAGTCACAGGTTTTAAATCTCCAGCGTAACTAATGTTGCAATTTCCAAAATAGCCGCTAATAATAAAAGTCAATTCCTTTTCCACGTGTAGCCTTACAGTCGTGCGATGTGGAAGCCCGTCTTTGTCGAACGGCGAGGTAACGGTGAAAAATCAGGTGGCTTCCTCAAGTAAAGCTTACGTGACACACAGGAGGCCAGTGAATCGAGCAAATTGGCTACTTTCCTAAAAAAACTATTTAGTCCGTCAGAGATTATCAAAAAAAATTAGACACGTATTTTTTATTTTGTCAATTAGGAAAAAATATGAGATATAGCCCCTTAAAAATTCCGCGTGACGTCACATTATGGTACACTTTTTAGCATAATGTGACGTCACGCGGAACTTTAACGGGCTATATCTTTATCATTTTTTATTTGATTGACAAATTAAAAAATACGTGTCCAATATTTTTTGATAACCTTACTGACGGACTAAATATAAGTTTTTTTTTTACCCAGGAAAGTACCCAATTGTCAAACCTAAGCAATATGTAGGTAGGTTAGGTAATTTATTTGGATTCATACAGATTTTCAACCCAAGTATGCAAGCTAACGTATGAATAATGATTAATGATGCAAATCCGGAAAGAGCAGCGTTCTCCTAGCAGCGGTCATTCCGTAGCGATAAACAAGATACACGCGGAACCGCGGATCCAGCTCGATAACGCTATTTTGAGTTTAGACCAATCGAATGAGATGAATTCCTTCCCTTACTTTACAATGGCAAAATTTTAATTGGGTTACCTACTTAACAAACGCATTCTTGCAGTAAGAGTCGATTTTAGACGGAGATAATTTGAGAGATTGCGCCAGTATACAACAAAACATGTGATATTCCTTATTATATAATGGTCTAGCAAAACAAATACTTGACACACTTGATGCCTGTGATTCGAGCGCCTGGATTTCCTCTGGGATAAGATAACTCGCAGCGCCGACTAGGAATCGAACTAAAATGTTGTACACGATAATTTATTGGTTTGGTTCGTGTGGGAATAGGTTGTCCGCGCAGTGCGAATAAATAAGCTAGTTAAAGCTTGTATGTACCTAAGTTATGAATGCAATATTGTTATCTTCAAAAATAGCAACTAACCGGACAATGTCGGCGGACTGGGTACAGATATTTTAGTCACTACTGATGAAAGCGGGTTGATAGTTCTTGTGTGTGTGTAGGTATTAGGTATGTGTATGGTCATAGAGTGAATGGGTACAGGGAGTCAATCTCAAACATACAATTTAATTTATAGTTGAGTCACGCATTCGTTCGAATACGTTCAACCAAATCAAAATGCGAAATGTCCAGTTGTTTCTTATATTGACTCCCAGAAGGATTACGTCTCGAAAATTATATTGAAACCCCGATTGATACGTAACTGTTTTGAGTCCTTATGTGACTTAATCACATATTGTTTTGATTGATTGATTGATTTTTTTTTATCCTTTTCCATCCGTAATATTTTGTTTTTTTTTCATTCCTTCACGCTCACGTTGAACATTTAAAAGTAGATCTAATTAGAGAGGTCATCAAAGTTCGGTGATTTTGGGCCTAAATGCAAGATGGGTCGTGCCTGGAGGTCAATTTGGTTAAACATTTCACAACCGACGGTTATTATGGTTAACGATATCAATGTCGTGCACTTGTTCTGGGACGTTAGCTTAGTTCGCGTGGAAACGAGTAGCGTAAGCACATTCAAAATATTCAAATCTATTAGTATATAGTTAGTACTAGTATTATAAAAAGGAAAACTTTGTCAGTGTATAGCTTTATGAGAGCCTAGCCTTGAGATTATTCAAGTTGGACGAAATGCACCAAAGTAGTCCATTTAAAAAACAACTCAACCGTCCAAGGTGGAAGATCCCAATTCCATTGACAGTTTTATAAAAATTCGGCTAATTTAAATAATCTCAACCATAGGTGTGTAATGTCAGTCATCCGCTTTGAAAACTTCTTTCACCAGTGTATAGATTGGACCTTCGGGATAGACAAAAGATATACTTTACGCGCAGCTTCGCTTGCGTTCTATAAGGCAGCAAGTATAAAATTAATATCACATTAAAACGTGAAATGTCGAGTCAGATTGAATTCCTGCTGGTATTATTTTACATCGGGACACGTAGGGTCTGCAAACAAGGAGCCTGCAACCGACGGCCGCTGACGCACGAACGACTCTGCGGTAATGGAAAGTTAACTGTATTACAGTCAAGAAACAGTCCAATAATGTTTCTTTTATTCAGGGCGGATAACACAAAATGGCGTAAATAGTCCGAAACTAAAAGAAAGGATTCGTTCTTAGAATGTACAAGAAAAAAAATTAAATTTTACAGATTTTGAGTAAACCGTTTTCTTTTTATTTCAATAAATATAAAAACGAAAAGCAATCTTTTCGTTTTCATCGCAGAGCAATATTATAATTAAACATTTTTTTACTCTTTCCACATTTTTAAAAAGAAAAGCTTGCTAAACCTATTTATCTGCCGATTCGCCGATTTCCGGCTGTATAACATGAAACAAATGCTATTTCTTCGTTCTCATTGAAATAAAAATAATATCAGAAACGTGGTAGGATAGGTACATTGAATAAACAACAACAATCTGTTCATCAAAAAAATCATCTAATGCCATCTTATAGGTCCTCAAAGAGAGACATTGAAACCATCCTAAACAAATAAAATACGATCTCCAGCCAAAGCACCTCAAAAATAATGAGCATTCTCAC
Organism: Epinotia nisella; assembly: GCA_932294315.1. NCBI lineage: Eukaryota > Metazoa > Arthropoda > Insecta > Lepidoptera > Tortricidae > Epinotia > Epinotia nisella. The sequence goes on along the minus strand of OW028675.1, from coordinate 11,104,925 downwards.
AATTATGCTTACACACAGCCCTACCTAACTAATAATTTACAAGCAGAAATGTACTCAAACATTATACTTCTAAGGTCGATAATGAATGAAAGGAACAAAGGAACAGGTGAGGTGATTCCGTTCTTTGTCAAATATTTGTTGACCAACTTAGCCGAGCAAAGCTCTGACAATACGGGATCTAACTCGAAAGGGTTTGTATTGGAAATTTGTTTATTGGCCCTCGTGTCTGTCAAATATTTGTTTAATCTGTCTTAGAGTTGAGTTTGAGTAATGAACTTCGCCAAGTTTAGAGTTACGATGATATCTGTTATTGTATTTAGGTTATTTGATGCATAGAGTTACCTGATTGGACTATTGTATAAAATAGTTTTTATCAAAAATAAAAATTTCGGTACAAGATTTTTTGCCGATTTTAAATAAACGACGGGTTTAAATTCAGCTCATACCGGATGTGGTTGAAAAATCTTTTGTAAATTTTGATGACAACTCATCATCATCATCATCATCATATCAGCTGAAAGACGTCCACTGCTAGACATAGGCCTCCCCCAGAGAGTGCCAAATTGACCGGTCCTGCGCCACCCGCATCCAGCGGACTCCCGCGACCTTTACCAGGTCATCAGTCCACCTTGTGGGGGGCCTACCCACGCCGCGCCTTCCGGTACGTGGTCGCCACTCGAGAACCTTTCCGCCCCAACGGCCATCGGTTCTACGTGCAATGTGCCCCGCCCACTGCCACTTAAGTTTAGCAATTCGGAGGGCTATATCGGTTACCTTGGTTCTGCTGCGGATAGCCTCATTTCTGATGCGATCACGCCGAGAAACTCCTAACATAGCCCTCAGAGGGACAACTACATACTTACAATATAAAGAGAGCAAGTTAAACAAAAGCTTGTAAAACCCAAGCTTCGTAAACATTCTGCCGTAAAAGCCGATCTTAGTGCAGCAATATTCTTACTTCCCTTTAAAAATCTATTATATATTTTTATTAATTTGCAATTATATTTCCGAGGCGAGCAAATACATTTTATTATTAAATTTATTTTCTCAAAGATGCTCGGAAATGTAGACTTACGTTTGCGAAAAAATACTGCAAAACACAGCGTTATGGCCGTCACAAATATGCAGACCAATAATGGGATTTGTATAGGAGTTTCGAGCCCGCGGCGTCGCCCCCGCAGCGCTGCAGCGACGGCGCTGAGTGCTGCAGTAGTATTTCTCCAAGCAAAAATAGAACGTGAAGTTCCTCGTTATTGACGAGCGTAAAAAATTTAATAGTACATTACTGCAGAGGCCGGGAAATAGCAATTCGCGGATGTGTTGATCAATAGAGACGAATCCACGAATTGCCATTCCCGCCGAGGCAGATATACCTAGTGCTTTTCTCCATAAATGCGAGAAAATCAAATAATATTTTCAATAATTTTAAAACAGCGAGTAGTATCATGTTCCCGCCCAACTTTTTTTTAAAGTATGTACACGACATGACACATGGTGCCAGTTTCAATTGACTCACATAAAAAAATTAAAAACATTAGAATCAATTACAATTTTATGTTTTATGTAATTAAAATTATTAAAGATTAAATGGGATTGAAATCTAAACGCATCTTAGTTCATTTTGAATATTATTTCGAAAATATTTTAATTTTAATTTCAGTTAATAGATTTGAGACATTTTTTAAAACGTCACTTCGATCTCTTGCATATTAATCGTTTTGTCTATGACAATTAAAAAATATAAAACTTCTAACCAACTATAGCAAGTTGTTATGACAAATTGCTAGGCCTTTAAACTTACGAGCATTTGGCTGTTTGTTGTGATTTGTCTTGGTCAAAACATATGATTAAAAGGTAAAAAAGTATACAATAAAGAATTGTACAATAATAACTTTTAACTTTTTAAATTTTCGCTTGTCAGTAACGAGGAATTTTTGTTACAGTAAGGCGCACATTTCTGAGCATATTGGAGAAAAAGTCATTTCATTACTGTAAAATCGCAGCACTTATACTTTTTTAACTTTTAACCATATATATATATTGACTAAGACAAATCACTGCACAGCCAAATGCTCGTAACCTACACGTTTAAAGGCACACGTACACGTGTCACATCAACTTGCTATAGTTAGAATTAAAGGTAAGTATGGGTGTCTTTCTAAACTATTGCAAGTTGGTGTGACAAATTGCACTCGTTTGTAGTGTGCTTAAGGCCTGAATCACACTGGCGCGGCCATCGGTCAAGGTCAATAGTGAGAGGCCTAAAGTTTTCCCACTTTCTCATTTTTTATTTGTCATAGACAAAACGCTTAAGGTACTTTTGTAAGTGATCGAAGTGACGTTTTTGAAAATGTCGTTAATAGTTTTAATTTACGAAATAAAATTCAACACAAAGTAAAATACGTTTAGATCTAAAATTCATCTAATTTTTATTAACCTTGATTATATTTCATATTGTGATCGATTTTAATGTTTTCAATTTATGTAGGTAGGTATGTCAATAGACTACTCTACATTTTTTTTTAATATCTTCGTATAGATTCGATAGTCAACTAGTATTTTCATTTCCTGAAATTAATATCGCTTTATGCAAAGAAAAAATGATTAAAATTTGAACTATATATTATTGTGACGTCATAAGAGCAGAATATCCTTTAGACATAGAAACATCAAATGTGTAGCATATCCTTTACAACGAAAAATTGTTGCTATACCTACTGACGTCACTTACGAGAAAAATATAGCGATCAGCGTTTTCGGTCACGTGACATATAGATAATAACCCTACGATTTTAAATTTCAAATTAAAAATAAATCTTATGTTTTTATAACAAAATAGTGATACATTCGTATTTCTTATGGTAAAAACTATAAAAAAAAATACTTTAATCATTTAATTTTGATTGATGAAAATATCCTATTGAAACTGGTATCACGAGTCATGCCGTGGGCTTTTTACGGAATACCTACTAGCTGAAAAAATACGTCTTTTGGGAAGTTTATGAATCGATTTACACCTCATTTATCAAAATCAGCTCAATATCTTTTTTAAACGCTACGGTGGAACACACGTACATACAAACATAGACTACTAAAATCAATGATGTAATATAAAAAAGAGGTATAGGTTATAAGCGCTCCAAAAGTGGCAGACTAAAATTGAGTCAATTCAACCAGCCTCAGTTTCGAGTCGTCAATGGAAACGTGTACCTAGCTGTCAAATTTGGTGGCCATATTAAAATACGGAATTTCGTATAGACAACTCTACCTCTATTTTATATTACACCATTGGCTAAAATCCCTTCCTTTCGGCTCTGCCTTAGTCGGGCAACGACAAAAATAAGTTGGGCGGGAACTTGATAGGTTTTTGTCATACGATTATGCCTAGTTAATACTAGGCATTAAGAAAATATTATTTTCTCAAACATGCAATGAAATGTTGACATGACTTGCTTCAAATTAGATCCGGAAATACTACGTATCCGGTGCGATGAGTGAAGATGATATTTAAAACAATTTCATACGGCCTTACACACCTAGGCCTGTAAAGCAACCTTCTTTTGTTTTTAGACGTCAAATTGTCACACGACGTCTTGGCATTCAACCATCAAAAAAAAACATTAAAAGTAAATGTAAATGTCACTGGGAAAAAGGTTACTTCAAGCAGGTTTAAAAAAAGTTTGGCGCGTAAATTGAAAAAGTTTTCTGTTCTTGTTGGCCGGATTTCTCAATGGTTCGTAATTTTATTGACTACTTTTTATTTTTATTTCATTGTAAGTTTGAGAAAAGCACTATACAAATCTCGACGAGAAACGGGGTTGCCGGCCGCGTATCCCTATCCGTCTATCTATATCTACTTGGCCTGCAACCCTTCGTTTCCCGGCCTCTATAGTAATGTACTATTGATTTGCTCGCATTTTTTGAAAAAAGTACTATTTGCCTCGGGAATGGCAATTCGTGGATTCGTATCTATTGTCGGATTCAGTTTCACTTCATCCGATAAAATCAACTCATCCACGAATTGTTATTTCCCGCCCTCTCACATAATGTAGTAGGTATAAATCGCGAATACTCGTAGAATAGGATTGGATGGAAGTGACAGTTTTACCATAAAAGTGCATGAACACATTTCAAGAAAACGCAATAATATGCTTATTGATTCATATTTCATAAAATGAAAAATGTAGTAGGTACTACAGTAATGCAGCTGATATGCGGAAGCTGTGAGAGGAAATATCAAATGGACTGTTCTTTGTAGAACTTCTCAGAAAACAAAACGAGGAAACGGTGCACTCAACGACCATTCCTCAATTTTCTTTATTTAATATTCCGTTAAAGTTTTATTATACCTATTTGAAGACTTCAAAAGAAAGAATCTCTAATTACCTACTTTCCGGAATTGGTCAAACGAACCACTTAAGTAGCAGTTTTATGTACCTAATATGGTCACAGAAAATAAATACTTAAAGGATACGCTGGATGATCGTTTTAAAACCGGTTACCTATGTTTGGCCTAACAATTTTTTGCCTAATTTCGGTTTGCCTAATTTTATTAAAACTAAAATTGTTTGGAGAATAATAAATAGCTCACTTTGCCAATTTTTTTGAGTGAATATCATTTTGTATAGGTATTCCTAAGATGGCTCAAAGTCACCCAAAGGGCAATGGAGAGGGCTATGTTAGGAGTTTCTCTGCGTGATCGCATCAGAAATGAGGCTATCCGCAGCAGAACCAAGGTAACCGATATAGCCCTCCGAATTGCTAAACTTAAGTGGCAGTGGGCGGGGCACATTGCACGTAGAACCGATGGCCGTTGGGGCGGGAAGGTTCTCGAGTGGCGACCACGTACCGGAAGGCGCGGCGTGGGTAGGCCCCCCACAAGGTGGACTGATGACCTGGTAAAGGTCGCGGGAGTCCGCTGGATGCGGGTGGCGCAGGACCGGTCAATTTGGAACTCTCTGGGGGAGGCCTATGTCCAGCAGTGGACGTCTTTCGGCTGATATGATGATGATGATGATAGGTATTCCTCACTCCACTTAATTTTATTTTGCCTAATTTTATGTAACTTAATTTTTAGTTTGTATAGTATTATTCAATAAAGGTAGACGTGGTCTGAATTTATGATGATACTAGCTTCAGCCCGCGACTTCGTCTGCGTGGACCCGAGATAGAAACTATTATATATTTGACTAACTAACTTTGTGCAAAATTTCATCCAAATCGGTTGAGCCGTTTAAGCGTGATTGAGTAACAAACATCCAAACATCTAAACATCTAAACATTTAAAAATCCAAACATCCAAACTTTCTCATTTATAATATTAGTAGGATTAGTAGGATTAAGTAAGATTAGTAGGATTAGTAGGAACAGTGACATAGTAAGATTAATACGCGACGGGTCTATACTTTTTAGCCAAGATCTAGGATTTGTAGAGCGTGGCTCGTAACTAGAGTTAAGGCGTGTGGAGTAGGAAGCTTGTCGCTAGTTGCGATCTGATATATTTCTAACGTTGAAAGCTATATGAGCTAGGGAGTCTTGGTAATCACTTTATATGTAATGATTTTAGTGGGATAATACTTTCAACAGTTGATAGAATTTTTCCCGCCTGGATTTTCCGTATTACGCGGGCGAAGCCTTTCGAAACATGATATCAGTTTCCCAAAACACCCGTTCCCAAAACTGTCGTTCCCGTCACTACAGTTTCCTTAACAACCCGTTTCCCGATATATGAGTTTCCCATAATATGCTTTTCCCAAAAGATTCGTTTGGCTTGATATCCGTGTCCCAAAAAGACCTACCTAATCCCAAAACGACCGTTCCCGTCAATACCGTTTTCCAGAATGTGTTAAAGCCAAAACATACGCGCGCTTGATATCCTTTTTCCAAAACACCCGTTCCCAGAACATCCGTTCCCATCATTATTATACGGGCGTCATGAGAAACGGGTATTTTGGCATAGGTACGGATGCTATGAGAATCGGGTGTTTTGACATGGTTGCGATGTGAAACGAGATTTTTGGCCTTACGGTGTCATGAGAGACGGACCTGTCATATACGGATCCTACAAGAACCGGGTATTTAAGAAACGGGTGTTTTGGGAAAGGCTGTCTTGGGAAACGGATAGCACGTTCCGAAACCGCGGGCAGTCAGGGAGATTTTAGCTAAAATGCCATCAAAATTCGTTTGACTAGATAAAGTCATGTTGATATATGCATTCTAAAGAAGAAGATAAAACACATGTTATTTACATAACTGAGACATTTTAAGTTTTATGAATAAGGGGGTTGGTCTTCAAATTCGGCTGTTTTCTGTCTACGTATCAAACCGATCATGTAATATAAAAAAGCGGTAGATAGGTTATACGCGCTCGATGATGGCACACTAAAATTAAGTCAATTGGCACAACTTGCCTCAGTTCCGAGTCGTCAATGGAAACGTTAGATGTCAGGATTTGGTGACCATTTTTAAACATGGAATTTCGTATAGACAACATATCTACCTTTTTTTATTACATCATTTGTATCAAACAATATAAACGTGACGTAGCAATCCGGTCATTCTCTTCAGATAGTATTCAATTGAAATCTAATTTGCTTAAACGATGTCTGAACGAGAACTGTAAGTATTTTTACAAAAGGAAATAAGCAATTTCTTATTTTCCTTGGAGTGCTACGAGGTTGTAAGACAATTTTTAGGTCGTTCTCTTAGATTGTAATAAGTCTTTACACGTTTATTTTATACCCGGGATAAAAACTATACTATATTTTAATCCTGGCTATAAACTATCTTCGTGCAAAATTTCATCAAAATCAGTTGAGCCGTTTAAGCGTGATTGAGTAACAAACATCCAAACATCTAAACATCCAAACATCTAAACATCCAAACATCCAAACTTTCGCATTTATAATATTAGTAGGATTAGTAGGACAACGCCGGTGGCAAACAAGGATACGGCCTGCCTGCTGGTAATGGACGCTTGCGACATCAGAGGAATCACAAGCGCGTTGCCGACCCTTTGTTGACTTGACGATTCGTTGTGTTGACTGCTAGTAGAGACAAATGCAGGTAACACACTCTCAATGTACTGCATCCGGGTGATTCTCACGTAGCGTTTTTTAAACGCCCAGCGGTTGTCTTTCATCATTATTATCATTATCAGCCTGTAATCGCCTACTGCTGAGCATAAGCCTCTCTTCGAGTACGCCACTTGTGCCGGTCCCGTGCTAGTCTCATCCAGAAATGACCCCCGGTCTTTTTTACGTCGTCAACCCATCGAGCTGGTGGACGACCGACGCCTCTTTTTCCTGTAAGTGGCCACCAATCCGTTAACGTTTTCGTCCACCTACCGTCACGCTGCCTACCAATATGTCCTGCCCAACTCCTTTTGAGTTTTGTTATGACTTCTCCGACGTCACGCACCTTAGTGCGACGTCGGATCTCAATATTCCTCACTTCGTCTTTTAGCTTAATGCCGACTCTAGTTGTCTTTACCATCTTTGTAATATTTTGATTATTCATTAAAATTAAATTCACTAAAAAATATAAGTTGCTAGGTATCGTGAATAGATTCTGATTTTGTGAGATTAGACTCGGTTAACTTCTGAACACCACAGTTAATATCGGGGGTGGTAAGGACAGCGTTTGAAACGAGCGTTAAATGGGTCGTTCTTCTTTTTTACCGACTATGAACCGAGGTTTTCCTTTTTTTTTGGTTTTTGAACTATCGAAAATTGTGATTTTGAAGTGCGATTTTAAAAAAATGCATTGGTTTCTTCATTAACACTAATTAAAGTTTCATTTCCGGCCAATATACATATTTGTTTACGGTTGGTTTAAAAAAAAAAAATGTGACAAAGTGGACTCTTTCAGTGGGGACTACATTTTGGTTTACCACTCTGTCACGGGCTTCTACGATAAAAATACGTTTAAAAAAAATGCTAGTTAGAGAAACTAAAATATTAAATAATACTAATTAATAAAATGATATGGACGTTCATTTTCGAACATTATAAAACCGTAAAATCATTACTCAAATGAGATGCCGTAGTAAGACGAAGGACAGGCTATTGTCGGTCGAAAAGAAGAACGACCCAAATGTTTTTGAGAATCACCCATCCTCGCGAGTTCTGGCGACCTAACTCACATCTAGGTTCACAACACCAAATACCCATCTAGCATGTTGTGTAAGTGTATGTATATAACGTCATAACTGTATATGTTTAGGGTTCCGTACCCAAAGGGTAAAAACGGGACACTATTTACTAAGACTTCGCTGTCTGTCCGTCTGTCACCAGGCTGTATCTCATGAACCGTGATAAGTTAGACAGTTGAAATTTTCACAAATGATGAACTTCTGTAGCCGCTCCCATACAACAAACGTTTCTTGCTCGTTCTACGAGCGTTCGACTCGCACTTGCCCGGTTTTTAAAGATAAATTTAGAGAAACGCTCATCTACTGTTGTACTCATAAGGTGAGATATGGAAAAACAAACTCTGTTATCTTAACAAGTACTCTAAAACAAGAATATGGACTGTCTTCGTTTGTTTTACTTACGTAAATAAACTATATATATATTTCATGCTCCTTTTAAGCTTATAGTAAATACTAAATACCGGAGTGGATAAAGTCGAAAATAACTACATGACTGTGTTGCTAAGCGAACACTGTGTCATTATGCACGTGCTCACCCCAGAGGAGTCACGTGAACAGTGTAACTATTATTTTAAATGCTAGAATTCACTGTGTTGACTTGACACCTTAAGGGGCATAATATGCAGGTTCGTTATAATCCATACTAATATTATACATGCGAAAGTGTGTCTGTCTGTTTGTCTGTTAGCTCTTCACGCTTAAACCGCTGAACCGATTATGGAGGTACGATATAAACGACTTCCACGTGGACGGAGTCGCGGACAAAAGTGATCCATACTCATATGATAAATGCAAGGTATATCTATTTGTCTGTCTGTTACCTTTTCACGCTTAAATCGCTGAACCGATTGAGACGAAATTTTGTATGGAGATAGTTTGAATCCCGGGGAAGGACATAGGATACTTTTTATCCCGGAATATGAATTCCGGGCATGAGCCCTAAGGGGCTGAAATGCGGGGTGGCTGCTAGTAAACATTTATCTGAGTTTTAACCGCCGCTGCGTTTTTTTGCGGTTCCACGAAACTTGCCCCTGTTCCCAGTAAATTACCTTAGCTACGAAAGAACATTCTTCTAAATAAAATGACGGGTTACTACCAGGAAAACCGTTTAATCACCGCATTAGGTACGAAGAAAAGTGTCTTCATCGTGTTTAAAACATCAAAAATATTTTTTACGAGAAAAATATTGCGCATTTAATTACCAAGTTAGCTAAGTATTTTCCTTGTAAAAAACAAGTTAAGTATCACACTTGGTTGTATGGGGAAAGAGGCGAAAATCGAATACCGAAGGTCGTAGGTATATCTGTAGGGTCTATTATTATGTAAGATGATTTGGCGGGGAGGGGGTCCGAGCCAGGGATCGGAACCGGTATTTTCAAAAATCCCTCTCTTATTGTAGGACACAAATTGAGCATAAACAAAGAACGAAATAATACCGGTTTAATTTGTGTGGAGAAAATACCGGTATCCGATCCCTGGTCCGAGCATGTCTTACTTTACATGGAAAATATTCATCAAAGTCATATAGTTTTTCATACGCTAGAGGGAGGGGGGGCCAGCAAGTAATTAAATTTGTCTTACGTAATAAATGAATAGCCCCCTACCTCTGTCGCTATTCGAATTTCAATTTCCATGGTTACAGCTCTGAACTGTAACGAAGACGCCACGTATGAGTCAGCTTAAAACCGTTGCATGTGACTGGCGACATTCGCATGTAACATTATACTAAGTGGTACGCCCGAGCACGACACATGTGCGTTGTCAGCCGGACTCGTAACGAGCCTTGAGCGAACAACGATTGCATTTTACGGTTGGAAAATGTACATTTCCAAAGCATGCACTGGAAAATTAGGAGATTTTTCAAAGTTGCATACGTTTAAACTAGGAAACAAATTGAAATAATCTTCGGATGCATCTTGACTATGTAGTAATAAATAATAATACATATGTTGTTGGTCAGAAGCCTAAACATAGTACATTGTTTAACGAGGGGCGTAATTGCATACAACCGCACCAATCAAAAATTGACGAAATTGACAACTTCACTTCCAGATCAGTGCGAGTGGAGCGCGCAGCTTCAATATTTCAACCAATCACAGAGCAGTACAGTAGTATACTTGCGACGCGTGGCCAACTAGATTTTTTTCAACCAATCACAGGGCAGAATTCTTGTGGCGCGCAGCCAACTAGATTTCCTTAAACCAATCAGATCACACACAAGCTCATAACTTCCTAGGGAGTTATGAAAATGTATAACTCCCGAGGGAACAATTTAGGCCATTGTCAATTGCTTGGCAATTTTATGTGTTGTATAACTTGTATACAGGCATGGAACACCATTTACTAGCCATTGTGATGAAAAATAATTCGAGGGGTAATATGGCTTTTAGACCCGAGTTATACACTCTACTTTTCACTTCGACTGCGAGAAAATAGTAAAACAAAGATTATCCATCCACAATCAATAACAAATTTCACTGCGAAGAGATTGTTCAATTTAGCGTGAGGCGTTTTCTTTTTTAATGATTTGGAATTAGGGACTAAAAAACACCTGATGTTTGATTGGTCGATTTTAATATGTAGCTGTATTCTGGTTGGTTGATAGCAAAGAAAAATGTTTTTGAAAGAGTTGTGATTGGTGGATTTAAATGATTTGGAAAAAGGGACTAAAAAATACCTGATGTTTGATTGGTCGATTTTAATATGTAGGTAGCTGTAGGTATTCTGGTTGGTTGATAGCAAAGATAAATGTTTTTTGAAAGAGTTGTGATTGGTGGATTTAATATGGTAAAGTGTTTTGATTGGTCAAATTAAATGTGTTAAAAATCATAAATATGTATACATATTTTCCCTAGGGGCTAAATGTTTAACTTTAGCCCCGCTTATTAAGCCTAATATGACACACTTTTCGAGCATGAGATGTGAAAAATTGTTTAAAGGGTAGGTATAGCCGTGTTTGTATGGGGCATCGGCCCCAGAAGCCAAATCGATTGCCGTTTTGCTAATTTATTAGTCCATATGTAGGTAAGATGATAAATTACAAAAAAAAAACATACTGAAATGCTGCAGTTATTTGAGAAAATTAAAATAAAACGAAAATTGGTTTTCATTTTCTTTTATCTAAACTACTCAACGGATTTTTTTGAAACTTGTCATTAAATAAGTAATACAGATATTATTTAAAAAAATGGATTTCCAAATATCCTTATTAGTAGTAAAATGATCACTTCTAAATTAAAAAAAATTTTTTTTTTCGAAATAGGTAAATATTAGTTATACATATTATAGCTAAAATTGGTGGGTGTCCCTCGGAAAAAAATCGGCAGGCAATATAGGTCAAATACGGCCTCTCGGCGTTGTTGGTCTAGCCGCTAGACCAACAAAATTGGCAACCACTTGGGCACCAAGTGGTTACCAATTTAGGCTCGTAAAATTGTAACTCGTAGCTTCGTCAAATGGACCACATTTGTATTTACATATCCTTATAATAAGGTTTATTCTCGCGTGTCGGTGTCGCGCTTCAATCTCGGCCAATAAAGCGAGCAGCAACATTAATTTGACAGCGTCTTGACACTTTTCTGCTGTCGGTTCGGAAGCTGCGATTAATCTGGCTTAGAATTTGTTTGTTTAGACCGGGTTTAGAAGGGGTGACTCGAATATTGTACATTTATGGCTAAGGCCTGAGTTTCGTAACAAGATATCCTAATGACAATCGTGACGTAGCCTTAAGACGATTTGCTTTTAACGATATCACTAAACTACTAAGAAGCGATCGACTCCTCGTCGGGTTCTAGTATACTCCAATGTCTAATTGAAGACAAAAATCTACCGAACATTTGTTCCAGACTGCCTTTACCCTACAGCTTATTAGCAGAGTGTCAGTGTTGCTATTGGTTGTTAAAACTGCAATTATTGTTTCTGCAGTATGAATATTTATTTCGCAAAATGTTTATTACAGTCGAGTTCTCCAATATCTATACAGACAACCTTTCAAAAATATCTACACGTATGTCTTATGTCATTAGTAATAAAGCCTATGTACATATATTTTTGAAAGGTTGTCTGTATAGATATTGGAAAACTCGACTGTACACTAGTATAATTCAGACACTTGATTCAAACTGTATAATTTAAAATCACTAATGAGTGTATTACTCATGAACATCTTTTTGATAAGCGTAAACATACTATTTACTTTACCGGCCTGCTCCTCTTGCCACTTCAGCTAAACACGACATGACCTCAACGTGGCTGATACCGTCGGACAGTGATAATATCGTTCACATATACACCAGCTCATTTAAGAACCTAAGGCCCGGTGCCCACTATCGACAAGGCACGGCCAGGGATCCTTCGGCATACCTACGCGCAGGCGCATATTAACGAAAATTATAGCCAAGGTGTGCTTGGGAATACCGAGGCATCCCTCAGGCGTTTTAAGGCATACCAAGTCGTCTTAGACATGCCGAGGCATTCTTAGCCATGCCTATAGGCGTCTTTGGGCATACCAGGTAACAACCTGGCCCCTATGAGGCACTGCTCGGTAGCCTCGGCATGCCTATGGACGCCTTGGAAGTCTTCGGGTTGATTCGGCCATCAATCCGACTTGATATTTCACAACATACAATGATAGCAATGTGTAGCGCGTGTAATTGCTTCCACACGCGCCGAGCAGGTCAGAACAAATATCGGGTCATATTGACCCCCAGGATCCTATTTTCTCATGCGCTAATGAATGACGTACTCGAATTGAAAATGATATTAAGTCAAGGTATATTTTCTTCATAAAACCAATTTGTAGAAGTAAAACACTTTATTGCAGATAACAGAATTAAAAACATATTGCATTTTTACAAACGCTTTGAGCAACTAAGGAAAAATGTGATTTGGCAGACTTATGCATTTACATAAATTAATGTTGTATCTCATTAGTAATGCTTCAGGATCCATCTTCACGATACGATAAATTAAAAAAGTATTAGGACAAAACAATGTACCTACTTCTTTTTTCACGCAACTGGATTTATTTTATCTAATGTTCTTTTCACTTATCAAGTCTCAGCGTGTAAGTAGGTTTTTTTCTCTAATCCTCGACTATCTCTGGAAGGCGGTAAATCCGTTAAGCCAATGCACAGGCATTAGTAAAACTTCTAGCCACTTACTTAATATGTTTAAAGACGGTGCTCACAGGGAGCATTCGCTTTTTTGCCCGACTATGGCAGAACCGAAAGGAAGGGACATGATTTTAGCTGTCTGTGTTTATATTTACGTGTGTTCCACTGTAACCGTTTAAGATACTGAACCGATTTTGATAAATGAGGTGTCAATTTATTCGAAATTTAATCCGGGGGACACAGGCTACCTTTTGTATGAAAAATTTTTTTTTCGTTTACTATTCTGTGGTTACAGTTTTTTGAACAATTTATGCTTGTTTACATACTTACGCCTATATTCCCAAAATAAGTAAGCATAGCACATAAAATTTAATTTGCAGTGCCACTTCTAGCAATTGTTGGTTTAAAGATGGAGATAATGTGATATAGTTGTGATAGGTCTCTAGTCCATCGCCCACAACACCCTTTTTTTTTTTTTTTTTTTTGACGATGTGAAAATGCTTTATGCATACCCCCGACCCGGGGAAGGCCCATTTGGGGGTTATGTGGGACTCTCTCCTCCCACCGCCATCCGAGGAGCATACCCACTAAAAACACACCGGCGTCACCCGCATTACCGTTAAGGGGGCGCCATGGGATCGCGAACATTCCACCACGACGCCCCCCGGGAGTCCTGGCTTATACTCCTGCCAGGAACCCGCACCAGAGGAGGGGAAGGTCAGGACGCTTGACCTTCCCCCCAGACAGTCATGTAGAGCCGTGCAATGTGGGTCCCCTGCCCACTGGCCCTACTGGGGGAGGACGCGATGAGCGGCTGCGAACCGCGCGCGCCTTCTACCCCTCCGTCTGCGCCGGAGCGGGAGCGCGTCCGCACTGTCTTCGCGCTCCCTCTCCGCGGCCTCCTTCTGCGTGATGACTGTTTCGCAAAAGGAGGCCACCGCTTCCCACGATCTCTCGCCGCCCAGCATGGCCGACACGACACTGCGCAGCGAGAGATCATCCACCCCGAGGGCCGTCACCATAGTGCGGCGCTCCTCAGCCCACCTGCTGCACCACTCCAGCGTATGCTGGGCCGAGTCATCCTCAGCGCCGCACTCATGGCAGGCGGGGCTTCCCTCTCTTCCAATTCTGTGCAGGTAATGACCGAAACAGCCATGTCCGGTCATCACCTGCGTCAATCGGAACCCCACCTTGCCATGTGCCCTCTCTATCCAGGCGTCGAACGACCCGAGGAGCGCCCCTATGGTGCGGACTCCATAGGGCGAAACCTCCAGGTCTGCCTTCCACCTGTCCCTCAGTCGCCGCTCCGTTTGTCTGCGAGCGGCCCTCACCTCTTCGGGAGCGGGGGATTCTCCCGAAGCCCTCCACCTTAATCGCTCTCTATGCGCCTCGGCTAGCATCTCCGCGTCCAACTCCCACGGAGGAGTGCCCGCCAAGGCGCACGCCGCCGCCCACGCCACCGTTACGTAGGCCCTGCAGATACGGTTGGCCACCACCCTTTGTGGCCTCCTAAGCAGGGCTTTATTTGCCGCACTTAGCCGGTCCGCCCAAATCGGGGCCCCGTAAAGGGCCATACTCCGGGCGATCCCAGCATACAGGCGGCGACACGCAACGGAAGGCCCTCCTACATTGGGCAGCAGCCGACCCAAAGCTGACGCCGTCGCCACTATTCGAGGAGCAAGCTGTCGGAAATGCTCCGCCCACAACACCCTGCCACAGTAGTAAACTTCTACGGGGGGGCAAGAAAGTGGTGCTATTCTAAAACCGAAACCACAGATAAATATTTGGTTGAGGTTGGTTGCTGGTTTAGTCTTACACAAATGACCTACTCCCAAACTGAGCAAAGCTTAAATTAAGCACTAACTTCACCAAATCAGCAATAAAATAGTCGTGCTCACCAGGCAAATAAATACCCTTCAAAGCCGGGATCGTCAGCCACATTCATAGACAGGGTCACTACCACACTACCAATTAGGCTAAAGTCTCCAGAGTGCTTTTTGAGCTTGTATTGCGCTATTCTTTTGATAACCGAGCATTCTTTACGGTAGCATACCTACCTAACAGTTGAGGGGTGCCATAGAACCAGATCCTACTGTAGGAAAGGTGCTCAGAGGTAGAGAAAGACGCAATAGAATATTAACATAGTTAGTTGAGATCTTTGCGAGAAGTATATTTATTTATTTATTTATTAAGTGCTCCATGACATCTTCAACTCTTCTTATATTTATATGCTTCCAGAGAGCTTGATTTGAAATCCGAATAGTGCTATCCGGCCAGCACTGTAGATGTTGCAATGTTGCATAGACGACCTCTACACTACCTTGCCTATTTTAATTCAATTGAGCCTCTTCTACTACGATTCCTGTATAAAATAAGCTAA
The DNA here is from genome assembly GCA_932294315.1 of Epinotia nisella. Classification (NCBI taxonomy): domain Eukaryota; kingdom Metazoa; phylum Arthropoda; class Insecta; order Lepidoptera; family Tortricidae; genus Epinotia; species Epinotia nisella. The sequence continues at coordinate 11,089,279 of OW028675.1, read as the reverse complement.
ATTAGCTCCAGGTTGCCTTTGGATAACTGATACTACGTCATTGAGCAACTGATTAAAATTCTTCCGAAATATTTGTTTCAGGTTATCGAAATGTTGGGTTCGCGGATAATGTGTTTGAATTTGCCCAACAAGCCAGCTTAACCGTTTTTATTTTTACTGAACGGGTATTAATCGTATAATTAACTTATTTATTTACCTCTTTTAGCCGTCCTGACGTTTCGGATGTGTCGCAACATCCTTGGTCGCGTGACGAACTGAAGTCCCGTTTAGTAAAAATAATGTGTGACAATCGTGAAAGTTAAAATCAATATATTACAATACAATACAATACAAATACTCTTTATTGCACACATCCCACAAACAAAGTAGTTACAGAGAGAAACAATACAATAACATGTAGGTAGAGGTAGACAACAGGCGGTCTTATCGCTGAAGAGCGATCTCTTCCAGACAACCTTTGGGTATCGGAGAAAGAGATAAAACTAGATTATGCAGTAGGTGGTGCAGAGATTATTATTAATCAAAAATCATATTCTTATCTGTTTTGTCATTTTAAGTCTAAAAGCCGTTTTTTTACCTGGCAATGAAAATCGCCCTACATATCTAAGGGCTGCGCAACTTAAGCAACGTCACCGATGTCGTCATCACAATCTAGCCAGGCAGTGTACCCAGAGAGCAATCTAAATTTAGATGTCATAATCACGATAATAATGTTTGATTCTGGCATCTAATATTTTGTATTTCTTTATGTGATTTCGAATAAGAAACTCTTCTATTTTGTAACTGTATAGCTAGTGATATAACATAACATGTTTATTTATGCTCTTATATATTGGGGTTCAAATGATTAGCAACTTGCAATTACAAAGGATCACCGGCCACTAAGCCCTAAAACCGTAATTTCACGCCTGTAAAAATAACCCAAAAGTTCACCTAACACTGGTCGTTTTTGCCGTATAAACCTCCAACGATAAACAAAGGAACTTTTCATATAAACTAAAGGCGTACTATCCAAGTTTGTCGGATCGAGTCGAAACGACTTGGGTTTTATTTGTTTCTTACGCGGGGCGTAAAACGCTTAGCTGTGTCAAAGGAGTTCCTGATTGTAATAGGGAAGAATTTTGTATGGTTATTTTGTTCTGTGAATAAGTAGCAAATAAAATGTATACTACTTATCTGAGGGCTATCATAAGGGTGGATTGCAAAAAAATTGCAATTGCATGTTATAACATGCTGCCAGGGCACGACTCATGTCTCACAAGCACAGTGCAAGTTAGAATAAGAATAAGAATAAATTCATTGCCCAAACCTTAAATAAAGAAATACAGAAACAGATCTAAGTACAAATAATATTATCCACTCGTAGTTAGAGAGAGAATGGTAGATTTTTTCGTCTACCATAAAACCTTTATTCGTAGGGTTGTCTGTTTTTTGCTTTGTCCCTCGATCCGTATAAATTAAAGCCTTTATATTTTCATTGAACGCGTGTTTTTCTTTTTCGGCGTTGTATTTCACGGATTTGTTTAAGTATTGTAGCGTCTTTGTCCTATGTCCAGCAGTGGACGTCTTTCGGCTGATATGATGATGATTGTAGCGTCTATATGAGGGAGACCATTGATTTCGATGACAACGTCCCTAGCAATTATGGTTTAGCTTTATTGTGAACTCTGATAAAGCTGTAGCCGTATTTCTTTAAAACAGAGGATTTGACATAACTAGGGATCGGACGATCGAGTGCAAATAACACAAGGAACAGGACCAATGGAGTAGAAATTAATGTTGTATTTTTTATGAAGTCGATAAATTTTTCGATGTCGTCGTAGATAAAATTTCTATTTAATTAATTTATCGTTAAGAATTGTGATCAATTTCGTCTATAAAAAGTGGGTAAGGTGGAGTCTTGTAATTGCAACATCTGGTAATTTCAATTTTTAATATAGCCCTCTAGGATCACTGTTACAGTGATCCTAGAGGGCTATATTAAATTTAGTTGACATTAGCGAGCCTGTCGTTGTTCAATACAGTATTGAACAGCGACAGGCTTGCTAATGTTCATCTACTAAAATTCTCAATGAAAAAATATAGCTAGTGCTGTCAAGAACTGTTTGATTGACAAGGCTTTTAATCAAGCCGCCATTTTTTTCGGTACGACACCGAGTACACGCGAAGCGTTAATTTTATGCCAAAAATCTGTTTTTAGTGGTTTTTCGAAAGCTTTTTCACAAGAAAAGTGATTATCAACCACAATAAGTTGCTTTTTACATATTTGTTTCATTCTACGATAAATCTATTCCAAGTTATGGGTGCAGTTACATTTACCAGACTAAAAATCAAAAGTGTGGTTATTGCAACATTTTTAGGTTAGTTGCAATTATCTGATCATTTTTGTATGAATTATGGAAATGCAAGTGATTGTGACAGTGTGAATGATAAATAATATTTTTGTTAAAGTGGGGTAAGTAATATCCATACTAGGTATGCAGGTGCACGATTGCAAGGTGCTGATGATGATAATTCTAAATTTTAACTATCCCTGATTTTTTTTATTTTGCTACCATGCCAGTCGATAAAATCACGATAAGGTTCTCATCAATATTTGCAGGTAAATAGTTGCAATTACCCGTCCCACGGCTAAAAAGTATTTTATGCGAAATTTGACGTTATTGCAAAGGTAAGCTATTACAATCTTATGAACTGTTTAGTCAAGGCATGCTTTTACGTACGTAGGTCCGTGGTCGCCACTCGAGAACCTTTGCGCCCCAACGGCCATCGGTTCTACGTGCAATGTGCCCCGCCCACTGCCACTTAAGTTTAGCGATTTGGTTTAGCGATAAAATATATATTTATTATTAAAAATTGCAGTCTGAGAATCACAAATTCAGATTGGATGCGATAAAATTTATCCCCTCCAATATATATTTTTTACTACACTTTTTAATGACGAAATTTATCACCATTGATAACGATAAAATAATTAGGTAAAAATTTTATCTACGACGACATCAACAAATTTATCGACTGCATAAAAAATGCAACATTGATTTCTACTCCATTAGTCCTGTTCTTTGTCATTTGCACTCGATCGTCCGATCCCTAGACATAACAGGGCCATAACACGAGTACTAGCTTTCAGGTAAAATAGGCACGTGAGATGTTAGATGTCGACTTCCGGAGAAGGTCCTGCAACACTAACTAACCATATTGCCATCACAGCACATCTATAATTGGGGTTTTACGAACGACGATTAGAAATAAGCTCTAACTAAAAATTTATGGCAGTTCAATAACCAAAACTGTTATAGCATAGTTACTTAATTTAATAGGCAATATTCATCTGGCTGCATCTCTTATCGCTGCACACACCGGTGAGCTTCGAATGAGCTATCGACACGCGACTAGGAACGTTGGCACTTATTGGTTGGCTCTATACAAAGACTACACTAAAAATTACCCGACAACCACCTATCCGATCCAATCGGATGAACTATGTATGGAAATTAGTAATGTAATTTTTTATCATAATTTGAAAAAAATGTAACATTAGGTATGTTTTAAACAAATAAAATATTTTGTATTTGTATTTGTTGTGCTTTTAAAAATATGTTAAAGTTTTAGCAATGATAAAATGTATTGGGAACATTGACGTATAATAAAGTAAATAGACGCACAATGTCGAACAAAAATTTCAAGAAATGTGCCCCAATTTGACAATTTGATATTTCAGTTGATGCCAATCGCGTTTACTTATAACCTGCATTGAGATATATGCTTCATATAAAAGAGAACTTAGTGTTTTAAGCTGTAAGGGCCATATTAGCGAATTAGCATCAAGCAGATTAAAAACTTTTTAGTTTATTGAGATTTTATCATAATGTGACTTGATTGCTCACGTCAAAACTAAATAGCGAATGAATGGAGTCGCATTATAAAATTATTTTAATAATATTGTATAAACATTACAGTCATTTGTAAATGATTGACGAAGTACGTTGCGGATTTTTGCTGTTTGGAAGTATTTTACTTGTCACACTTTAATGAATAAAATCTATAATATTTTATTTATTTAAACAGGAAGACGAAAAACACAAAAAAATCATGATTATTTATTTTTACAAGCAGGCAATACCTAAACAATTAACACTTTCATTTTTTTATAAATACATATTCACAAAACATTGTTCGGTGGGCATTACGTATTATCAGTGCAGCTATTAAACTCCTTAAAAATTCTACGCACGACCAGTGAAAAGGGAATTATTATAAAAACTAGGTATGTAGATCATTTTAGCGTGGTATATTTGACGTATCTAATTAGTCCCTTTGCGACATAAATATAATAATGACTTACAGTCTGAATATCAATTTATCTTTAGTTAATTATTTATTTTTACATAATTTACATAAACTTGAAAAATAAATACACGACGAAGTCGTTACCACTCTTCGTCGTTGATGTCTCCTATCTCGTGCTATAAGCCTATAACTGCGGCCTACTTTGCACATCGCTAGGGATTTCTCGGGAATCTTAAATTGAAAACCACAAATAACGTAACTGTACTACTCCATAAAAAAATCTAATAAGTAGGTACTGACTCCTTAGGTTTTTGTTCCGTGATAATCTGTCATTTGTACTAACGAAATTATTTATTCAAAACTATGAAATGCCAATGAGTTTACATGAAATTCTTTACGCTATCAATAGAACTTAGATAAAGAAATATATCCAATCCTTTTTCATTTTTTTTCTATTGCTATATTTGCTATTAACGAATTTTTTCACAGATCATTTTTGTCATTTTTGACAACCGTCTAGTCTCACGGTCGAAACCAGACTAAACGCAAAAGAGCCGCAAGTGTCGATCGCGCGGTTCTTTTGGACGGCCACTTTTTTCGGCTGATTGTGTATCTAGTTACTTATGCTAAATCAATGATTGGGAATAAAGCTAAACCCTTTTGGTCAATTATTTTTTAGATGTCTATGAACATGTTTAATGATATGATATCTACTAAATATTATTATTTTTCTGGACGGAATGCGCGTATGGCCTAGCAATTCTGGGCTTTATCATTGCAATGAGTATATAAAGTGTTATATTGCAGTGATGAGTTTCCAGCCCATAGTCCACAACACACTTCATCCCTATAAATACCCATAGTCGAACCACACGAAGTATACATCTGTTGGTAATATTTTAGGAGCTCCGTCGATTCCTTTCATCAGATCATTTCACACACTAAAGAGTTGATATCAGGAAAAAATATCCTACGTGTTTCACTTGGTCCAATCCATCTCTATATCATGTCATCACTTTACGCCTCAAAAGATTACAAATCGACAGACGGACATATTGGTATGAGTGATGGATAAGGAAAAAACGAAATTACAATTTAAATAGCAGATACCTACAAGCATACATCATCGCTGCACGGCACCATTACTAGAGTATTCAGAGCCAGTGAAAATGCTGATAGCTAAAACAGCTACATTGACTAACCGCTATCTCTTCGCACCAGTGGGCACGAGGTAATTGGTACGGAATTATAACGTCATCCGATACTGCCTGCATCGCATCGCTTTGACAACCTGCCTAATTCACGAAACAATTTATCCCAACGGTGAGCTCCCCAGTATAACTTGGTACAGAGTTTCGCGTCGACTATGCGTAATGAGAGATCATTTTAATGGTCCGCTAGTGGCGAAGTAATCGTTCCGAATGACTGATGGTATTCACAGCCCATGTCAACTCATCTCATTGCTCGTCCCCAGTTAAGCTTGGCCTGGATATTAGTTGCAGCTATGCGTAATCAGAGGATAGTGGGACTAAGCACAAGAAAAGCCTGTTTTGTGGTTTCTTTTAATCTTTTGAACGCCAAGGGCACCTAAAGGTGTCGTTTGTTGTCGTGCCTGTGGCGCCAAGAACGAACTGTAGTGTTATGGCGTACGCTGTCAAAGCAACGTTCAGTATTTTAATTAAGGTTTGTATTTGTTATCTTATAACAGTGATATTAGCGTGACAGTGTTTCTTTTGGATGGCTTGATGGAGAATATTACTGATAAATGTAATAGTTCGGCTGTGGTGAGTCGCAAGGTTGTGAATACCAACACGGAAGAGATAGCAACGATCGGGTATTCAATACACAGGAAACTTCGCGGTGGCATTCATCATGCATATTTAACATTAACGCTATCGCACATATGTGTGTGCACGCACGTACCACGGGACTCTCAAAAACACTTATGTAAGTACGAGTAGGTATAATATTTAATAGTAGCTTTTCGGATGGAAAACTTCGGGAGGAAGCCGGTCTAATCCCATCAAGGTCTAGTTTTCTCTCTTGGGTTGGTAGGTCAGAAAGCAGTTGTGGCATAATGTACAAATGGTGGACTGTAGATATGGTTTTCTTGCAATACTGCACCACACCGATGTACTCACCCTGGCGCTGCCGTCGCCGCAACGATGGAGAAGCGCTTCTCTTCAGCTCCGTTCTCTAAGTAAGTGCACACTATGGTTCGGCTATATGACCGAACAGCAGTTGTTTTCGTAAAACTAAGCCTACACCAAATCTTAGAATTAGGTGCCGAAACGGACCCTAGTCTCTTTTAGGGTACATTTTCCCACACATATATAAACTAGACACTGTAACAACAACATCTCGCTACAGGACATAAAGTCGTTAACATGGCTTCTTACCGTATGTAGTTCCGTGCTATGGCAGTACCGAAATGATAAATATGCGTCAAGCCTTACACTATTTTAATACCGGTCCATTGAGGTACGTTTTCACACGTGCCACCTGACGCGAATCCGTGTTTATGATGAATGCCACAACAGTTATCATACAAGTTACAGTACATGCAGTTAGGGGGTCGTTCCCATCTTCCAACCTATACAACCCATGTTCAATATGCAACCTGGGTTGGATAGGTTGGAGGATGGGAATCACCCCAGCTAGGATATCGTTCATCGGTCTCCACCCTACACGGACATCTCATGGCAGCGATCGAATGTCTTTCATCATCGCGATAGACGTTTAAAAGCAAAATGTAACCCGATTAATTTACATTGAAATCATGATGGATACGCTTATCTAGCTTTATGATAATGATGATGCTGTGGTATAGTACTGGGACAAATTAGGTGGTACTATTTATGGAAACAATACATCGTATGATGAGATTTACATACATTCAAATTGTAATGAAATTGAAATGAAATGATTAGTTGCAAAATGGAACAAGGATAAAATAATGTCACTCACTCTTAAAGTTTCGTAACTTAGTCGGAGCTTGAAGATAATTAATAATATTGAAATGGACAGATTTTAATTAAACTTACAAACATATCTCTTTTTCACACAGGGTTGTCAATAAAAACGTCAAAAACAATTATATGATTTAATTTAAATACCTAGGTACTCAGGTACAGTTAAATAAAGATTCGTTAGATCTTATGCTAGATCCAATATCAGTAATAGAGTATTTTTTGACGTTACTTATATATTCCTGACACAGGTATTTTTTACCTAATAGGAAGGCCCAACCCTATTGTTATAAAATGTAACTTTCATTTATGAAATAAATAATTTTCATTTCATTATAATCTATTTACCTTATAAAGGTAAAAATCGGGGTAAATACAATAGGGGTGTGACTCAATAGTTATTTGTTCAACAAGAGAGCAAAGTAGATTTTTGCTGCGAGTGTTGATGTTGAGTCCCGAGCAAGCGAAAGATTCTATAGTTATAAAATTAGAATCTTGAGCGTAGCGAGGGACTCAAAGACACGAGATGCAAATATCTTTGCTCTCGTGTGATACATACAACTTTTCACCTCAGCGGCGAGAACATATAACGCAAAGGAATAAAACGCCACATAGAAGCAATTAAATCATTTTTATGTAAAAAAACCGGCCAAGTGCGAGTCGGACTCGCGCACCGAGGGTTCCGTACAAACCTGTAGGTATATAAATTATTAAAAATATTTTTATTTTATGATGTTACTCAATTTTTCCTTTATCTGTGCTTAATAAGACGTTGCTTCTTACCAAATTTCAAGATTCTGAATTCACGGGAAGGACCCTGTAAGTTCTGATTCCCTTGCGAGTTTCGAAAATTTGCGGAAATTTGCGGCATAACCGGCTGTATCTTTTGATTGCGTTGGCTTAGAAGTTTGATTTTTTCACAGCTCCAAGGAACTGTAGACCTGAGTATTTGATATACATTTTAGCTTGATACCTCCACGCATTCCTGAGAAAAAGAGTCTTGACAGACGGACGGACAACAAAGTAATCCTATAAGGGTTCCGTTTTTCCTTTCGAGGTACGGAACCCTATAAACAAACAACAAATAATATGAAATAACAAACATTAACTACAATCACTCTCTCCCATAACATTAACTTTACATGACATTAAGAAAAAACTAAGTCCGTTTCCGTTTGTTTATGCATTTTGCTGATACTTGTCCAATGTCCAAGTAGTCCAGGCAATGAACTGACAACTTGTATGGAAAAAATGACATAATTTGGAAATAATTTATAATAGCTAATTTTTTTAATGTAACGGATATATTTTCAATTAAATAGTTACCTAGATGCAAAATCCAACAAAAAATCAGACATCAAAAAAATCAATATTTAATTAGCTCCTAAAAAGTCCGGATAAATATTAATATTTTTTTTATCTTTATTTAGGTTCATTTACATTTGCTTTAAAATATTCAATATAAATAAAATAAAAAAGACAATGAATGTTTAATTTAAATCTATATAATTACTTCCGGGTGGAAAGTTTGGTGGATTCTTGAATAAAGCATCTTAGAATAATGTTTTAGAATGAAATAAACAAAAAAAACGCTATTATAAATTAATGTTTTTCGAAACCGTATTTTGCCTCGGCTAAAGACGAACTTACCTACTTAGAAAACACAGTTCAGCCCTCTTTGACGGTATCTCTCAACTCTTGAGGAGTTAAAACATCGGCTTCGTCACTTGATTCACTCATATTTAGTACAGTTTTTAATGTTTGTTTAAGTTATGTTTTATCTCCAAGAAAACGTAATAAAGTTCAAACGCGCTAACTTTTTAAAGAATATAAAGTGCGTTCTGAAACTGTATTATATAAATTTATATTCATTCACCATATAAGAAAGTAAAGACTTATAATATTAAATGTTCGCGATAAATATCGCATTTCTTCATTGTATTTTAAGAATAATGTAATACTAATATGATTAATAGTACATTGTTTAACGAGGGCCGTAAGTGGAATATTGCTAACGAGAGTGTATCAGAAGCCCGACGCCGAAGGCGGAGGGCTTTTGATGACTCGAGTTTGCAATATTCTTACGCCCGTGTTATACACAATGTTTTTCATCACATTTGCGAGGAAATAAATAACAACAAAAGACAGAAAAATGTATGTTTCATACAGCAGCACCAATCAAAAATTGACAACTTCACTTCCAGATCAGTGCTAGTAGAGCGCGCAGTTCAATATTTCAACCAATCACAGAGCAGTATTCTTGCGGGGCGGGGCGTCATGACCAACTAGATTTTTTTATTCAACCAATCACACAGCAACCAGATTTGCTTAAGCCAATCAGAGGGTTCTATTATTAAAAAAAAAAACCATAACGCCCATGGGCGTAATATAGCCCATTACAGCTCAGTACGCTTGCGTATAATAACACCATTTTCGAGCAAGTGTGATGAAAAATAATATTCGATTTAATATAGGTTTCATATTTTTATACGACTTTAACACGAGTCGAATTTTATTTTGTTTCGGAACGAGTTTTTCGATCCCGCTTTTTGGGGGTCTACTATGAAGGTTTCGAAGTCGAATGACGAATCGACAAATTTTATTTCTCTCTTTTTTTGTAACGGAGTGAAAGTGACAGAGATAATGAAGTTTAAATGTTCCAAGTTTGTATTACACCCCGCAGTATGAAAAGATGACCTGCGACTAAACCTACGACATGAAAAATTAAAAAGTTAGTTTTCTTCACGCTCGCAGCAAAATTGCATTTTCCTCACTGATTTCAAGCAGCAAAACTGCCATGTTCGAGCCGCTGAGGTGAAAAATGTATTATTACTTCAAAAGAAAGAAGGCAAAACTTTGTCTAATAACGAAAATCCCATTCAAATATCTCAAAAAATTGCTTGTTAGAGAGAGAAAACGATCCCCGAGCGTCATAGCTATTGAACAGACAAAAAAAACTTCCATATTCCTCCATACGAGCTGCTGCGGTTGCCTTATTGTACTACGACGGTGGCAAAAACGTTCATCGTATTTTCCTTCATAAAATAGTTGGGTAACTTTTGATACACAAATGTTAGCGAATTTTGATACACAACTGAAGCATAGAACTGTCCATCTGTCCAGATGTCCGTCTGTTCTCATGTACAGGTTGCATTTCACAACCTATTCTCGTGAAACTTTGAGAGCAGGTCCGTTAGTTATATAGTATTTTTTTGGATTTTCTAAAAATGAAACTAAACATGGCTCATGAGTTTTACACTTTTGTGACTTGAATCGAGCTCATTTTTGGGAAATGTTTTGACCTCAATTGACCAAAACATTAGCAGCATTGGGAGCAGCTCCGAGAGCCACTAGTAATAAGTTACATAAATAAAATCCTCTACTTTGTTATTTATTCCAAAAACTTACCTACTAATGTTTTGCTCAATTGAGATAATTGACGAAAATAGAGGTCAAAACATTTCCCAAAAATGAGCTCGATTCAAGCCACGAAATTCTCACGTATAACAAACGTATGATATTGTATCATAAATTGTTTGTTTACGGGCCCCGTACAAGGTGTATTCTTGACTGTGGCAGCCAAGGAACCTCACCGTAACATTTTATTAATATTTTGTCGGCCCTAATTTATGTACCTCTCAAAGCAGCCGCAACCACTTCGTCGGTTCTTCGATTGAGTATTTACTCTATTTACTTTGTTAAGTGTCACTCCATTCCGCTCCTCTGTGTATAGTCAACCGCAAAAGTAGGTTATCTTTTTTTCACCTTATCGCAATGAAATAAGGTACAAAAGTGATAACTTACTTTTGCTCTTGACTGTACAACCCTGTCCGACATTTGTCACGCCAACCAGCATTAAAAGCTTTAGGTGTAACTTTTAAACTTCACAGTAATTTGACTATAACTTATTTATTTATTTATTCACTAGCTTCCGCCCGCGACTTCATCTGCGTGGACTCGGGATAAAAACTATCCTATATATTAATCCAGGCTATAAACTATCTTCGTGCAAAATTTCATCCAAATCGGTTGAGCCATTTCAACGTGATTGAGTAACAAACATCCAAACAACTAAACATCCAAACATCTAAACTTTCGCATTTATAATATTAGTAGGATTCAACTCAGGCAACAAAGGCCCATATTTAGACATACCTTACTCAATACTCAATCATTTATTGCTTTCCACAATGTTAGTTTACAGGGTATTAGGTAAACTTAAGTTTTAGTTGCTAAGTATAGGGAATAAACCTTAATTGTGGACCCTGTTTGGCACCGCAAGATTAGGTGAAGAGAAGACGACTTACATACCTACTTATTTAATTTCTGCTTTTTATAATTTGCATACAAACTAACATACATACCAATATAAACTTATTTAAACAAAAACACTATAACTGCGATGTGTTACGCAATTTCGTGGTGTCAGATAACCAACCGCGGAAACGCCGGAACTTGACTCCCTTAGGCCAAAATTCTTCCTTAGTGAAGATCGATAGATGGTCTGTTGGAACTCTCACCACAAAGGAATTAAAATTCACGTTATGGCGAGACTCCAACCTCACGACCCTCAGGATGAATCCGGTCTTCACGCGCACATACTCCACACTTCTTCCTCTGCCTTCGTAGTGTAGTGCAGCCGGGACACGTAAAACCACACTTATGATTCCATATGATTGATGTAATCAAGTGAGATATCCTGATTTAAAAATATGTGAAGATTCATCCTGAATATTGTAATTGAATGACTTATATTATTATTGAAATGTATGCAACTTAAAAGTATTCAAAGTAAAAATACACACAAGCACTTTGTATTAAAGTTCATTATGCATTGTACAAACTAGAATCACTTAGTCTATCGCAACGTATTGCATCTGCTGGGATGTTTTTTCTTAATATGTACCTACCCACTTTAAACTAAGCATTGTATTACTTTTTAAACGCATGTACCTACCTAAATGGAACTATCCATTACTCACTGTTTACTTTAAAATATGGAAAACATGTATATTTTCTCTGTTTTAAGTGAAATGTAAAATTTCTTTAGAGATAAATAAAGTTCTTTAACCACAATTCGTGCTCACACAAATGGAGGATTCCGTTCCGGGTCACCATACGATACGTAAACCACACGTCAACTTTGTATTATGTATTACATTGGCATTAAATTTGGGCATTAAAAGCAATCACATATCATTTATTATGTGTTTAAAAATAAACGTGTCGTACCTACGTATGTATTATTTAAGTGAGCATAAAAAATCTATTCAGTTCATTCCTAAGACTTTATAAAACTTGCTCAGGAAGCTCGACTTTCCGTCCAAACGTAGTTTGTTTCTCATTTAACACGAACGACAATTTAGCTAAAATAGGTTTAATGCACGTTTATGGATGAGGCCATTAGTATACCTTTACTGTTCAAATGATGCAGCCCTGTGGCAGACGGCGTAACATGGTGCCAATGCCTTATATCGGGTGTACGGAACCCTAAAAATTTTATAAAATTACGCACTCCAATTGGATTTTAATTTGTTTCGGTTGGCGCGCACTCGTTCTGAGACGACACATACAGCAATCAAATAATAAACAAATTGCAATGCGTATCTCAAATCGACTCCCCGTCCCGATACCTATCAAAACGCTTATGTTCCTCATTGGCAGCCAACAATCAATTATAATGAGCTCCTGATTCTAATCTACGTCAAAGTTAAATTTAATAAGTTATTTTTGTAAAAGAAACTTTGAAGCTTCATTATAAAACTTGGACACAGAGCGCCTATCGCAATAAGGTACTTAGTAAGTTCCTGTGCAGCGATAGGCTTTTAGATTTCAAACCGATACTATCTTTACCAAGTCGCGTCATTAACTTTGTATTCATATATCATTTTAAATAATTGGCTACACCATGAATCAGGGTTAAAAAAATCTGTATTTATTTCACATAATAGTAGATTGTATGACAAGGGACCAAAATAAGCCATATTACCTCGAGATGGTTATTTTTCCGAGCGAAGTGAGGGAAAATTGTTCGAGGGGTAATATGGCTTTTAGACCAGAGTTTATACACTCTACTTTTCACTTCGTCTGCGAGAAAATAGTAAAAACAAAGAGTATCCATCCACAATCAATAATAAATTCCACAGCGAAAAGATTGTTTTTGGCGGCATGTTTTTTTTTACAAACTGCTTTGACACAGATACAAAATATTGACACTACGAATAAACGCCTCTGACCGTCAATAGCCGCGTACAAACGGCCGAGCACGGCGGGCAGCTTACGGGGCTTAAGATAAAGCGAGATAGACAGCAGTCTATCCCGCCCAATCTCATAGTTTTTTTAATGATTGTGAATTAGGGACTTAAAACCCGCTTGCTAAGCCTAATATGATGACACAGTTTTCGAGCTTGAGAAGTGAAAAATATTTTTTACAGTACACATGGTGTTACTTTTCCGCACGAGTGCGAAAATGAGCACTTTCCGTGCATAATATGTTGAAACTTTAAAGTACTGTAAAACGTTGTACGATACACGTGCGAATACGTAATTCGCAACTCGTGTCGATTTAAAATACTCCCTTCGGTCGTGTTTTAATTTATCACCACTCGTTGCGAATTTCCTATTTTCTGCACTTGTATCGTAAATAACTATTTAAGTACCTAACTCATTTTTCTTGCATACTTGCCTGGGTAGATATTCATTTGCATATAGACATTACTTATGTACCTCTGTACACTTGCACATACGTCCCTATAATTAGTCAGTTTTACTTCCTTTAGGATATCCTTCCTAAAGGAACCTGCGGCGCTACCACGAAATTAAAGTTCTTATGTCTCCGTCTGTATCGCTCTCGTATTATAAGCGCGATAGAGTTGGAGACTCCAAGTCCTAAGAGATAACTTTAACTTGCTAACTAATCCTAAAATATCTATCCGTCTGTCTCTCCATCCGTCTGTGGCTTAGCTCAGTGATCCTTACAACTAGAAAGCGGTAATTCGGCATGGGCATATGATATAATACAATACAACGCACGCTGACAAAATAGTACAATAAAATCTTGTTTTTTTTAATGTATGAAATAATTATTTTATTAGGATTCCGTACCAAAATTAACTCTTAACTATTTTGTGATTCTGTCACAGCGATTTATTTCAGGAACTAATTATGCTATCGATTTAAAATAGTACTAAACAACCCAAATATATTCAATTTTAATTGTCTTAATAAAATTATCATATAGATTACCGATATAGCGGAGAAATTTGAAAATCTATTTCACTAGGTCAAACACACAATATACACTTGGCCGGTTTTTAGTTCTGGCTTCAAATAGAAACTTTGTAACACAATATAAATTCATTTTGCGCTAACTAACGCAACGCACGAACCAAATTACAAAGCAAAATGATAGCCACCCAAATTAGCAATTTAAAATTTAATTCCCTGCCAGCTCGCAACACCTGTAGCGTTTAACTGCCGAAGATAGAACGATCCAAATTGCTACCATTCGACGTCCTACGATTACAGTTTTACTACCTTATCGTAAAATTCTTTTTAAGGATACGCGAGTTGTCCAGTTGGATCGTAAAATTTGTAGCAATAATAAAAAAGGTCTAATTCGATGTTAAACAAAGTTACGGGCTGAAGGTTGGGGACAACTGTACGCTTACCATGAGAGCCTATAGAATACTTACAATAGTAAACTTCTCTCGATATCGAGCTAACGCGCTTCGACTAGATTTCGATTCTCGCAAGTTCGAGCTGTCAAATGCGCCGTACTCATGGTGCCGATATACTACGAAAACAACTACAAAACGTTACTCGCTAGCGTCTAGTTTTCGATGCGTAATCTAAACTTTCGAATCGTATTACCAAACGGTAGCGTGAGTCACAAATTTGACATTTCGAATCGAAAAATACCGTAGTATCTGTAGTTTACTATTTCACTTCCAAAATGGTGCGTGATAACGTATTATTTCGTCAAGATTTACCGTAGATCCGATCGATACCTATCTCAAATTAAAGAACTTATAAAAATAAGGGTTTTGAATCGACAACTTATATCCGCAAAATTCGGATTGTCGCGTATTTTGTATTTAAAAATGCAAATAATTGGCACACGTTCCGCCATATTGGGTCGACAGACTTAGATGAGGATCATCGCACACTGTTAAAATTATACTTAATGTCGTTAAGCTTAAGGTATAGATTCCTTTAAAGTCTTTAAACTTTGGCGTTGGGGAATTTTTCGACGTTGGCCATGCGCGTATTCTGTAATGTCATAACATAACCGACAAACGCTAGCATTTAAATTGAAACGATAAATGCTTGTAATTTAAGGCTGAATATTGAAAAATCTATTAAACTATACGAACAATCGAGTTAACTGTTGCGAGAAAAGTATACTTATATGGGACTCGGGGTACCGATTAGATTTTTAGTTCTGTGAGTGACCGCCAGGGGCGGTGTATAGAGTTTTCATACAAATCTTTAACTGTTGTCGATAGTCGCTAGCGTATTCCGACTTACTGTAAACTCACACTAAAGCTACTGGGCCATTGATACACACCTGAGTTAACCCTCCTAAATAACTGACGTATTTTACAAATTTTGCATTTTACATCAGGAAAGTGGTACGGATTAAAATATTGCTCGTTACGTACTTCTAAGCATTGCTTTCTTCTAGCGAAGTAGGTAAGTGCATGAAGAAATTAGGTAGGCGGATAAGCGTTTTACAAATAAGTAAATACTTATACTGGATTTGAAATCTGCAACTAAGATTATGACCCACGAGCCAGCAACAGATTTTCATGAGCAAGTTTCTCCCGGGTATATCTTGTAAGATGCTTCAGAAAGTTGGTATCATGTCGCCTCCTGTTCGTCAGCTAGGGCACCGTGGGTGGGTTGACCAGCTAGATCCTCCCAAGCTGGTCTTGGTGGTGCTGGGAACAATGACTGACGTAAATTTTGCCAGGCCGGCCAACTATTACATACGTATTCATACGTACGAGTACACTTGTAACGAGTATGGATTGGTTTGTTCCGTTATCCCCATAATTGCTGGCGCCCGAAACTTTCCAATTAAAAACGATTTAACAATACAATACAATACAAATACTCTTTATTGCACACCTCACACAAAAAAAGCAGTTACAGAGAGAAACGATACAATAACATGTAGGTAGAGGTAGACAACAGGCGGTCTTATCGCTGAAGAGCGATCTCTTCCAGACAACCTTTGGGTATCGGAGAAAGAGATAAAACTAGATTATGCAGTAGGTGGTGCAGCGATTATTATTAATCAAAAATCAAGAAATTATAAAAATAAACGTACATAAATACCTCTATATATAAACATACACACACAATCATACATATATACAAATAACACAAACACAAATATAATGATACATAAACAGTCAGCCAAATAATACAATCAGGTTAGGGTGGTTAACCTTCATTGACAATCAAAATGGCGCAAAAATATTCGATATATTTATACTTAGAATTATCGGAATCAATGCGACGGTTTTGATGAAAACGACAAAATACCCATATTGGCATTGGTTTCGCCCTCGCCCATAATTTAGACTCGCTATTAAAATAACAAGATGCCAGGCCACTCTCATTCATATTTATTCCAAAACTAACCAAAATAAATATCAGACAGATTGTTTATATCAAAACGAGAATATTTCACATTTTGTGTACACGCCACGAGATCCAGCAAAGCGATTGTTGTTCCAATTGAACAAATAGTAAAAGCCAAACAACGCGTCTCGTGTAGGTACCATTTGTTTAATAATATCAACATAACCATTTTAGGATTCCGTACTAAAATTAACTATTACGGTGTGATTCTGTCATAGCGTTTTTTTCAGGACTACTTATGCTATCGATTTCAAATAGTACTAAACAACCCAAATATTAGATATTTTTTCAATTTAATTCCGACATGGCGGAGATCATTCAAAATCTACTTCACTAGGGCAAATGGTATACGTATCATATCATAAAAATGCTTGAGTTGCACATTTACGAACATTTTTTTTTTATTGTTTACACTTCGATTTGTGATCCAATTTGAGCGCGTTTTTTATTAAATCGAGTATATAAATGAATTGCAAAAAATTGTACCTCCCTTATATCTGTCGAAAAGTTTCTTAGATCATGTGGATCATAGCTATGTTTGTAATGTAGGGTTTAACATTTATAATGTAGGTACATAACAATGACAATATACTTGCACAGACATAACCTTGTAGCCAGGACCATTCACCAGCAACTGGCTCTGCTAAACGGCCTTGTGGACCGCGAAGTATCTTACTATAAGTACAAACCTGCGCCAGTTCTCGCAAATGGTTGTGCCACGCTAGATTGGGATCGATCTGTCAACACGGACACGACTGTTGAAGCCAATAGGCCTGATTTTGTGCTGGCAGATCGATCGAACGCCAGGCAGTGCTCGTTAACATCATCATCTCCCTGATCTCCCATGACGAGAACCTCGTGAAGGCCGAGGTAACCGCCATGTGGGATGTTGATTCAACGATCATTGTCCCGATAGTCGTTGCGGTGAACAGTCTAATAGCAAAGAGTCTCGACCAATACCTTCAGAGACTCTCGCTAGATGGTGATGTGTGTGTGTGTGGTTAGTGTCTTGGTCAGATACAGAAGGTGGTACTCCTAGACACTGCGCGGATAGTCAGGAGACTCCTCTCTCTGTCGCCCTGACCACCGGTAGCTAAGCCTGATGATCAATTTTATCTTTTTTATGTATAGTTTTATATAATCCTTTTTATATGATTAGGTATTGTATAAACGTAATCCAAAATTTAAAATGAATAAAGGAAGTTTTTCGGAACTTATGTTCGGAATGGTGAAGAAAAACATCGTGAGGAAACCGATCTAATCCCAGTAAGGTCTAGTTTTCCCTCAGGGTTGGAAGGTCAAATGGCAGTCGCTTTCGTAATACTAGTCCCTATGTCAAATCTTGGGATTCGGTGTAGAAGCGGACCCCGGACTCCTTTAGGGCACAACCGGGAATAACGCTAGGAGGATGATGAGGATGATATGATTAGGCATTGTAAAAACCTAATCCAAGATGTCTAATGAATAAAGGACAATAATATAGTATTAACAATAAAGTCTACGTATTCTGTGGTGACATTTGTTCAGAATCCGCACCCTCTTCAAGCGACTGTATGTTGAAGCGAGACGAGTGCTGGGCTTCCAGCTCTTGTAGCTCCTCCACCTCCGGGATGCGATACACCATTAACGCTGCCCCGTGGTTTCCACAATCAACGTTATCGAACACTACCTGCATAACAAAAGACGATTTTCTTTAATTCTGGTTTCAAACGTAGACCGATTTGTATCTACCTACAGTGACATTAAGAGTCGCCAGGACATTCGACTCTCCATACAAACGTAGTTTGGTTCTCATTTTAAAACGATATCCTGAATTAGTTGCCAAAGTGGACCCCGGGCATTGGGGCACAACCGGGAATAACGCTAGGAGGAAGAGATGCTGAATAACATGTACCTATTCACAACGATATCCATATCTATGGTCAGAAACTCGTTTCTGTTGCTAGAAATTAAAATAGAGCGTGTAGAATGTATTTCGTAGAGTCTCTAATCGCTTCATTTTTTTCATTATATGTTTTCCAGTATGTCGCTTTAAAATGAGAACTAAACCATATGAGAATATGATGATAATACTTTCACATCGCCCTGGCCCCGTAGCATGGTTGGCCTTGTCACGCGATAGGTGATAGGATAGAGCGTGCGTCACTGGCTGACACCGTTCGATAGAACGAGACGACGCTGTTATCTTGTCACTTGTCGCGTGATAAGGCCAACCATGCTACGGCTCCTGGATGTCATAACGACCGAACACGTTGACATTCTGGTGCGAAACGACGCTTGTCTAATGGTAACCTCCAGGATGTATGTAAGTCTAGCTAGGGCTGTACAGCGTATCGCAGGTTTCATTTACACTTTCCGTCGTACAGTCAGCAGCAAAATTTGTTACGCGTGTCAAGTGCTCAAAATGACCTACACACGACCCTAATGTTAAGAGGATAAGAAATGTCTAGATCATTTGAGCGTGCTATTTTGCGTAGCTTCTGCTTCTTCTGACTGTACGTAGTAACAAAATAATTTAATTGATCGCACACCATTATACGAATTCAATTCGATTCAATTTTACAACATCTTGCTAACATGACGAAACAAGTAACTGTTTTGTAAAAACGCAATCCGTATTCATGTATTTTTTTTCTTAATCATGACTTCCCGGCTATTACTTTATTTTATCATTATTTCCAAAATGGCCGATCATTTCGATAACAAACCTATGTTTGTTATCGGATGTAAAATAATTTTCATTCTCATTCCACAGATGCGGCATATAAATTTAAAATGGCAACCACTGCTTGGGATACCTGTGTCAGGTGCCAATATGTGGCATCTCCACAGATGAGAGGATAATATACACGTTGATTTTTTTTCGTGATCAGGAACCAAAATTTTCTAATTCAGTAATTGATTCCGAACACAATTATCTCGTAGTTACCTAAAACAAACGGTCTTGTTTTCTTGAATATTTAATTAGGAATGTCTAATGGTATTTTAAACCTAAAACCTCCTTGAAAAATTGGTTTCACAAACCACCCTACGAACAATTTTTGTCCAATTATTCAATTAAGAGTAATAAACTGTCAATTGTCACAAGCATGACAAGTAGATGTTAGAGTTTATTGAAGTAAGACCTGTCAAATTTCCCGCCACAAAATTTAGGGTGAGCGTACATTTAGCGGATATTAGTGTTGTCATTAAATTTAATTAACTAAACAGCGATGTAATTGCATGAGACCTCATCCATTGGAATCTGTTTCGGCTGGTTATTAATATTTTCGACTCCTGATCACGGATTAAAAATCACCGTGTATAGGTATACTTCATTCCATATAATATTAGAATTTTAACGGTCCAAATTCGTCTGAACTTTGTCGTTTATCTAGGACATCAATGGGAATTATTGTACTAGTCTTACTTATTTCACAAATTCTCCAGTTCCTCTTATCATATTTCGTAGGCAATAAAGAAAGAACTCACCTTGCCTTCAATTTTGTAGTTAGCGTAGTCTATCTCGTGATATTTGCGGAAACCAATGTCCTCCGCAACCTGATGCAGACGGCTGGTGGTGAAAATGCCGGCAATTACGGGCACGTGGGCGTTCTTGCATAGTGATATGGCTGCTCTTAGCATGTCTGTCATGAACTCTGAAGATAAAAAATGTATAAACAAAACATTACAATCTATTAGGCGGTATCAAAGCAAAGACGCGTAGTTGTAGTGTCCAAGAGGCAACGGATGGCTCGCGGTATTTGAGCCCCCAAAGTATTGTGGAACCGCCCCGTGCAATCTGAACTGTGGCTCAGTTTGGACTGGGCGTAATAGGAAGGAGGGTAAAAAAAATAGTTATTTGTTATTCAAGGCTGCAAAGTTGTTGTTTGGCGCAAGTGCTCGTATTGAAAGAGGAACTATCGAAGGATTGTAAGATTGTCAAATGTACAATTCTGAGCATAGCGAGGCTTTTCAAGGCACGAGACACCAAAGAACTTTCACCACCGCGAGGAAAATTGTAAATGTAATGAAAGACTTGGACCTTATACTTATTTTCAACTAGCTTCTCTGCCGTGTCAAGCCTATCTCATGTATCTCAAAACGCATAGTTTAGAGAAAACGCCGTTTGAAGTTTTTTTTGTACAGTATTTAGCCATGATTTACTATGGAAAAACCGAGTTACATGAGTTACGTGACAGGCTCGTATAAGGAATTGGTAAGTTAAATTAAAAAACTGAGTAAGTAGGTCGTGGAAAATAAACAGATTTAGACCTGTTACGCGTAACTCATATATCTCAAGATACATGAGATATGATTGACACGGCAGTTCTGCCCGCGACTTCGTCCCCGTGGAACTCGTTTATATCGTAGCTCCATATAAACTTTCACCCCCCATTTCGCCCCATTAAGGGATGATTCCCGGGATAAAAAGTATTCTATATGTTAATCCAGGCTATACACTATATGTAAACAAAAATTCATCTTAATCCGTTCAGCCGTTTCTGCGTGATTGAGTAACAAAGATCCAAACATTTAAACATCCAAACATCTAAACCTCCAAACTTTCGCATTTATAATATTAGTAGGATAAAGGTTTGTTTAAATCTCATCAAAATCAAAGCACTTTATAATTATTAAATGTACGAGTAGCATGAAAAAACCTACATTAAAAAGTCAAAGTATTGCTGGGTACTCACGGGTATTTTACAATTTTCGCTAACTTAGCAGGCCTGAAAATTCGTATCTGCCACCCTCAGGAACACCCGGTACGTGCGCATGACTTTTGGGCGCAGATTTTGAGCGATAAAGCCTTTCCGAGCTGGGTAGGGGAAAAAAAAATTTTTCGCGAGGCAGCAAAGTTGAAACAGCATTTCATTACATAAACAGCGTACCTACACACTTTCAGGCAACCGCTGTTTCAATCATCTGACTCGCGACAAAAAAAAATCTTACATTTTTACTATTTCCGCCCCAGTCCAAGTTGGCTCAGTTCGGGTTGCCGTCCACCGCGTCATTGCTCTGAACATATCGGAAACTATAAGAGTAAATATTGTCAATCAAACGCAAGCAAAAAACGTCTTAGTGCTCTAATTTTGAGGTAGCTTTCTGCTTGATGACATACTCTAGCAGATTCGGGCGTATACATTCAACGTCAAAGACATGTTTACACTTTTGCACCTTATACCATTGTTATAATGCGAAAAATGTAAACGTCTCTTTGACGTCGACTGTATAGTTAGCCGCAAAAATCCTTCACTATTAACTCGCTCAAAAACACGGGGTTTTTCTCATGGATGACTAGAATGGGCTACAATTCTTACGCAGACACACATTCACTCACACCTTAGAATTTTCATTTATTAAAATGCTGAATATCCAATGATATTCACAAATAAGATCGAGGTTGGATTCGGATCCACGAACTCCGTTGGAATTGAAAGGACACGTCTGCTGAGCCACTGGTTTGTTCCCAATTCTACAGATTTCTATTACAGATTTCCAATTCTACAGATTTCCAATTCTACAGATTCCCAATTCTACAGATTCCCAATTCTACAGATTGCCAATTTTACAGGGTCCCAATTCTACGGATACCCAATTCTACAGATTCCCAATTCTACAGATTCCCAATTCTACAGATTCCTAATTCTACGTATTCCCAATTCTACAGATTTCTATTACAGATTTCCAATTCTACAGATTTCCAATTCTACAGATTCCCAATTCTACGTATTCCCAATTCTACAGATTTCCAGATTTACATATTTCAGATTCTACAGACTTCCAATTCTAGTAACTATCGCAAAATATAGACACATACAAGTGTGATCATGTGATTAGAATTAGAACATTTATAAAAATCGGAGCTTGTACCTTTTTTCCGAAGAGATAACACCTATTTCTTTAGATTAATAATTACTGGTTGGTTATCGTATCTGTAGACATGAGAATCTGTAGAATTGGGAATCTGTAGACATGAGAATCTGTAGAATTGGGAATCTGTAGACATGAGAATCTGTAGAATTGGGAATCTGTAGACATGAGAATCTGTAGAATTGAGAATCTGTAGACATGAGAATTTGTAGAATTGGGAATCTGTAGACATGAGAATCTGTAGAATTGGAAATCTGTAGACATGGGCCCAAAGGCATTTTACAAATGAAAATTGCTGTCAGCGGGGCGGCATCCTACATAATTCGTAGGCAAGCCGGATCAAATTAACTTTAGTTTGTACTCGGCTGCGAAAAACCGCCGGGCCGGGTTAATTTTTTTAAGTGTATGTTTAGCATGTCTATTTCTATATCATGCATTGCTGTCTAAACGGCTTGATTGAATTTATCACATGGTGTCAATAGATTCCTCTTAGTCCAGGGAATGAAATATTTAGGCTATGTTTCTAAAAAATGAGTCGGTTAAAAAAATACTTTTACCTACCTATGAACAATAAAATGGTCCATGATCTGCTGCAGGACAAGATAAACAAGCTGGTATCGAGTTATATGGATGCCTCGCCATTAGTAGCTATAAAGATCGGTCGTACTGTTTAACTTCATCGCAGTTTTAATATTAATACCAGTCAGTCTACCCGAGTAGAGCGCAGCGGGCAGAGTTAGCGTACACAAAGTTTGTCTTCGTTCACTATGCAAGGTATACTACGAGGGAGATATTACTGGAGGTATATTTGTTCTGACATATGATATCAATATGCTGTGCGCATTAAATTAAAAAATAATAATAACAATATCGTAGGACAATTCACACCAATTGATCTAGTCCCAAACTAGGCAAAGCCTGTACTATGGGTACTAGACAACCGATAAACATACTTATATAGATAAATACATACTTAAATAGATATTAAACATCCAAGACTCGAAAACAAACATTCGTATTCATCATGCAAATATCTGCCCCGACCAGGGATCGAACCCGGGACCTCGAGCTTCATAGTCAGGTTCTCTCTAACCACCAGGCTATTCGGTCGTCAAAAAAATTGTTCTGAAACATTCGCTCGGTACGCGTGGAAGCGAGTTACACATTAAAATGACGACCGAATAGTCTAGTGGTTAGAGAACCTGACTATGAAGCTTGAGGTCCCGGGTTCGATCCCCGGTCGGGGCAGATATGTGTATGATGAACCATACCCATAGTATAGGCTTTGCCTAGTTTGGGACTAGATCACACTATATTTATTTATAAAAATAAAAAAATGATATCCAAAATGTCAACAAACTTGACCTCTTGGTTCCATCGATGATATTAAAACATTAGTCCTCAGGGATAATGAAGTACAGTCAAGTGTGAACATATGGGTGCAATAACTTACATAATTATGTCCTATCACTCGTTTGTCAGAGGATTAAGGCTTCGGTACATATATTATGAGAGAATTAAATCGATACATATTTTTGCACTTGACTGTACACATATTTTTATGCGTAAGGGATAGGTACCATCAGTGCCTACTTAATAGAGTAATTCAAATACAACTTGCACTTACCTGTTCTGTATCGCAATTTCTGCACAGTAAATATATAAATTTGAGTACTGTATCGCGGATTGAATTTCAATATAAACATAATTCGCGGAAATGTACATAATAGCGAGTAATTATATATTATTGACGGTATACCCAATATCCATTTCTACGTAATTAATGTTACGAATATGCTGGGTAAACACACCTTTAATATTTCATGCACTAATGGTCATATTAAACTCTACTATTTAACATTAAAGTAACTAAAATTATTTGATTTATAATGATTCTGGTTTAACCAAAGTGAAATAAGAATTTATACCTACTGAAATTCAATAAAAAATTGTTTGGACTGATTTTGAAATAGCTTTTCTTTAGTTTTGTATGTAGGTAGTTGGTAATCATCATCACCATTATATCAGACAACACTGTTGGGCATAGGCCTCCCCCAAAGAGTGCCAGATCCACCAACGTACTACCAAACCACCACCAACTGCAAATTCTGAAACGTAATTATGAGTTATTTTTGATGCGTTATAAGTAATAATTATGTAAACCATCTTCATTCATGCAATGTTTTCCCTCTTGGCATTACTGCTGTAGCATTACCTGTTTTTCAACTTTTTTTTAGTTTATTTAGGACACAAACAGTCGCATAAACAAATATATATGTCGTACCAACAGACATAAAGCATAAAGACTTGGAGGTTCATTATTATATTATGATAATTATGTTAACAAAACAACCTAATCATGACTACAAATAGTAATAGACGAGCAAATTCATCAGACGCCAACCACGTTCGAAAAGGCGACCGCGACTAATGGATTCGGAATGGATTTAACCTGTTTTCAAATGAATGACTAGAATAATTCTATTAAATAAACCCTGTTGACAGATACAGCCTATGCATCAGTATTTTACGTTAAGTAAGTGGAACCACGCACGGCACTGAAACGTGGTTGCTTACTATGGGCCTCATAAGAAGGCTCAAAGTCATCCAAAGTTATGTTCGGAGTTTCTCTGCGTGATCGCATGAGAAATGAGGCTGTGCCCGCAGCAGAACCAACGTAACCGATATAGCCCTCCGAATCGCTAAACATAAGTGGTAGTGGGCGGTGCTCATTGCACGTAGAACCGATGGCCGTTGGGGCGGCAAGGTTCTCGAGTGGCGACCACGTACCGGAAGGCGCGGCGTGGGTAGGCCCAAGGTGGACTGATGACTGAGTGGTAAAGGTCGCGGGAATCCGCTTGCGGGTGGCGCAGGACCTGTCACTTTGGCACTCTTTGGAGGAGACCTATGTCCAGCAATGGACGTCTTTGGCTGATGAAGTGGAACCACCAACTTTTTCTGAATGTTAATCAGTGTAGGACACAACAGTGACCGCGATTCTTATTTTTAGGGTTCCGGACCAAAAAGGTAAAAACAGAACCCTTGTGGACTCTGTCTGCCTGTCACAAAGTTAAATATTTCTGAAACTACTAATGCTATCTATTTGAAATTTAGAATAGTTTTAAATAAAGGTAATGGCTTGAGTTGCACATTTTAAACCGTTTTTCTTTCTTTTTTGTACAGTGGTCAAATTTTGATTTATAAAGGAAAATGTTGAAAATATACCATTCTCCCCCTTATCTCCGAAGTTTACCAAGCGAAAAAATTAATGTAATACTTTTGTGTTTGATATTTTTTCTTTAAACTTGTATGAAACTATTCTGAAAGTGCCTTCTTTCAAGTAAAAAAAGAATTATCGAAATTGGTTCACTTAATAAAGACATATCTCTGAAAAACAAACATACCAAGTTGCAAGTTATTACTGTTATTAGTAATGTAGCACCAGTCATATTCGAGTTTACGCTATTACAAGCTAGAGGTCACTACTGTAAGATAAATCACGCTAACGTTTGTTCGACATATAAACTATAAGAAGGAGAGTCACTCCTGCGTCTGTGAGTTGGCATTCTGGACTCTGACAGTATTGTTAAGATTTTTTTTAAATAAAAAAGGGGTCGTGATGACGGATATATTGTATGAAAGTTTGTAAGGAACCATCAGACTGAGGAAACACCAGACTCGTACTTGACCGGTTTTTTCAATAGAGTTGTGTCGTTCTGGAGGATAAGTTTCTGCCAAAAATTGGTACCAAATATTGCATTTTCATACGACTACACTATCTTACTTTTAAGATTTAACCCGAACAAACAAACAAGTTAAAAGCGCCCTTGTTGCTTATGCCATGAATCGCCGCATTTATATCAAAGCATAGTTAATTAATGACACCTATCACACAAGTCCCTTTCCCCTAACAACAATAAATATGACCTTCTAAATAATATGCTTCTAACACCTGTAAAAATTGGTTTTAAACTGTCACAAAAATACTAGTTTGGTAAATTTAAAACAGATTTTGTAGAATCGAGAATAACTGAGGGAGCGTAACAATGCACGTTCTAACAAAGAAAAAGGCTTTCGTAGATTATGAACGCCACGCCAACTTCAATCTTCGTCCTCTATTTCCACAATCTGGAACCTGGAAGAGCGGGTCGGCTGAAGATCGGGTATTTCTTCCACGCCAGGCAGCCGGTAGCCCATGAGGGCTGCGCCGTAGTTCCCGAGACCCGTGTCCCAGAAAACGATCTAGTGGAAACAACGACGGTTACCAACTGACCACTTGGCTACCAACCATTCCCGACTCAGAGCAATGGCGCGTGGTTACAATATCCAAGAGGCAACCGGATGGCTCGCAATATTTGAGCTCCTCAAGTGTTGTGAAACCCTGTGCAACCCGAACTGAGCCAACTTAGACTAGGACGAAAATAGGAAAAATAGGAAAGTGTGTATATATACGCTGTTTATATATTATGAAGTGCTGTTTCAATCGGCTGCCCCGCGACAATTATTTTTTCACCCTCGCTCCTATTTCGCCCCAGTCCAATTTGGCTGAGTTCAGGTTGCACAGGGTGGCTCCATAGGTGGCTCCACAACACTTCGGAAGCTCAAATACCGCGAGCCATCAGGTTGCCTCTTGGATATTGCAACTACGTGTCATTGGTTTAACTACAAGTGGCCATGCGTTGCAGAAGTTATATGGCACTTTCATACAAACACGTATATACTTGATTCTACCTAGATTTTAATTGTGGGTACCTACTTGTTGCTTATCATTAGTGATCGATAATTTAGCAACATTTTTACTGCAGAAATACTAATGTCAGTGGAATTAGCACAAAAAATTGTAATCGAAAGGTTATTAACAAAAATAATTTTAAATTGTTCACGCCAATTCCGATTACACAATCACCTACGTCTAGGGCATGCAATCCGGGATTTATTACTACTACAATACCGGGATCAATACCGGGATCCCGGTATTGTAGTAGTAATAAATACCGGGATTGCATGCCCTATCTACGTCGCAATGAAATTGCGACCAAAATACCGACCACAAGTTATTAATATTCTACCTACTACCTAGCAAAAATAAACGTTATATTATCACGTGTGGAGAGCCGAAAAATCATTCTGCGCATCAGATGACTGGCGAACTTGTTTTTTTCCAAGAACAAGAGTGACGCAAGGAGGGTTAGGGCAATTATGGAATTATGGGTATCCCAATGGGCAGTTAAGTTTAATCTGTGAACTATTTATGCGCAATATCATTTGATATTTACTGGGAGTAGTATTTAAGTGTAGGAAAATTCTTAGAAGATTTCAGCCTAATATTAAAATTTCAAATGCGTCACATGTGACAAGTTATCGTAATCTACAGGCAAAGCATCTACTTCAAACATGTATCTCAAGGCTTATGTTACCCAGGAAAAATAAAATTACTACAAATACCAAGTATAGGTAATTATACGTTTTATGTTAGGTATATTAGGTAATTTGGACGTTTCATATATTTGGTTGTTTTTTGCCCAATCACACAAAAACTTTTGAACGAATTTGGATGAAATTTGGCACACAGACAATTTATAACGTGGATATCTTTAATTCGGGAAATCGTCCTTTAAGGAGATAAAGTTGGTGTAAGAGCGTCTAAAGCGCTATAAAGCCTAAATGCTAATATTTGCTGTAACATCGGGTAACCTAATTTAATTTAACCAGAGATTAATTCCAGTACAGCAACAGAAGACAATCAAATGCAAACTCACCTCCCCATTAATGAGATACCTAACATAAAATATCTCATTGAATTTTTGGAATCCCAGTTTTTCTGCCTCTTTTTGCATATGTCCGGTCAAGAAAATACCAGACACAGCTGGGACGAAGGCACTCGCTGCCAAAGGAAAAGCGGCTTTTATAAACTCTGCTCCAATACCTGGAAAGGTTTCGGTATTTAATGGAAAAGGAAGGATAATAATGGAAAAGGAAGAAATATAATGGAATGCGGGATTTTGCACATTGCGATTTTGTACCTAACGAAATTAACTTCACATGTGGGATTGTAATCCCATATCAATGATTAAATACGCTTAAACGTGTTTTAAGACTGTAAAAAAATATGATGATAAACAATATGTAATGAATGACACTGGAGTAAAGAGAAACTGTTTTGCATGACGTTTGACGCAGTTTTGAATCATAATGAAAGGCAAATTAGGATTGTTCATTTTTTTTCTTAAGTGCTATTTCGAAAACCATTTCGAGATATGAGGTATTCAAACAGTTTTCGACATTTACTTCATCAAAATAATGGATGATTAAAGATATTTCAGCATATATACGTGTGACCTTTGTTTGACCTTCTGTGGACCTCCCTCGTGGCTGAATCAGAAAAGACTTTGGTCATTAAAAAATAAACACTTATCGAACCTGTGGTATTTTCCGTCACTGTCAAGCTTCTGTCAAGCCACTATAAATAAACTGACTTTAAATATCGTTATTTGTGATTAATTTAATGGAAGACATGGAAAATTACATGAAATGTTATTAACCAACGTGTAAAAACGACTCCAAAAATAGCTCGAAAACGATAGTTCGCATCCGGGAAGACTTGCGTGAAAAGTGGTGTCGTGAAGCCAACGTGGAGTATTATCAGTGTTATACACAATACTGCTGCGAGGATCACTTCGAAGTAAGTATAAAAAAACCACATGCATTCAATATTCAATTCATTCAGTTTTAAAAATATAAATTTTATAAATACAGAAAGGATATCTACTAGACTCATTAGACTAAAAGCTAGCTTTACGGGCAGGCTCAGTAACAGAGTATTACACGCCTGTGTTATGTATGTGCGCGGTTTTCTCGTGGTCCCATTGATTTGTCCCATCAATGGGACCACGAGGGAGACTTGTTTCTTGTAGTCCCATTAAGGGCCCCATTGATGGAACGAGAAAACGGTGTGTATGTGCCCTCAAAAGGGGTAAGCAGAGCATGTGACAGTATTTACACACATATTTAAGATTTCCCTAATATATTTCTTTCTTAGCTTATTTACATAACTTTTCATATTTAATTGTTTATATTGCAGCCTGAACAAGATGTGACAAACAGCAACTTTAAATCTGTGAAAAAAACAACCGACATTTAAACCTACAGCGAAGCTAAGAAATGTTGGAGCTACTTTACAGGAAGAGAATATCTAATGTTGAAAATAAAACATGTTATTTAATTCAGAGCACTTTTTATTAATTTTTAAATATATAAGATAAGATGAGCTTTTATTTTCTTATTACAGAGTTTTTGACCATATTTTATGCACTATTTTAAAAATAAAGTTTTATATTGTTTGTTTTTATTATTTTTCACTAAGATTTCACTTTCCTATTCACTATTCTTAAAATATTCTTCTTCTTCCGCATAAGGACCGCCTAAAGCGGTGAAAGCCTCCTCCAAAGCTTTCCAGGTTTCCCTGTCTTTAGCTTTTCTTCCCCAATAGCATCCCGCTGTCTTTTTGATATCATCACTCCATCTTGAGAGTGGTCTTCCTTTTCTTCATGTGCTGTCCATGGGGTACCATTCTGTTGCTGTCTTTGACCACTTTTCGTCTTTAACTCTTAGTGTATGCCCTGCCCATTTCCATTTGAGTCGCAGCGCTTGTTTGACTACATCTGTGGCATTGGTTATTTTTCTGATTGACTTGTTTTTTACTCTATCTCTAAGTTTCAATCCCAGATAGCTTCTCTCCATTCCTCTCTGACATACCTTCAGTTTGTACAGCGTTTTTTTGGTTAGGGGCCAGGTTTGGCATGCATAAGTGAGACATGGGAGTAGGCAGGTGATCATGGGTTTAGTTTTCAATTTAGTAGGCATTTTACTTTTGAAAATTTCCTTCAGGGACCAATACTTACTCCATGTGAGTTTTATTCATCTATCAACTTCTTTTTCAGTGCTTGATTTAAAGGAAATTAAGTGACCTAAATAAATGTAGTCTTCAACATATTCTACCGGTGAAGAATCTAGCATGATCTGTATAGGCTGTTTGTCATTACTTTTGTTTTATCTTCGTTTACATGTAATCCTACTTTTTTGCTTTGAGTTGCTAGTGACTATATATATAGGTTTCCCAAAACTGTTCCGCATGCTTAATGATGTTATTTATGTAACATGCATCAAAAGTTTCCCATACTAAGATAACATTCCTTGTTACTTCGAAACATGGGTCAGCAACACAAAACAGAGGCTTTTTCTTAGCACATGCAAGCATGTGGCATTGTATTTAGGTTTTAAATTTATTGCAGAAATTTCCGAATGAGAAATGAACACGTTTCGAATGACAATGATGACATTGACAGATGTCTACAAACCATCGATTGACATTTAAAACTTTTTTTTATATTGGGCGTGTCCTATACATAGATTCAGCCACTACATGTAATTTACGAGAAGTCGTATCTCATATTTTCAAAAAATTATAAAAAATAAACGAAGCGACGAATTGCTAAAATGTTGAAATTAGTTTCTTAAATTACTCTATATTTTCGAAAAATAAAATAAAAATGGGGGGTTAAAAAAATTAACAATCCTAATTATCGAACATTTTTTTTTAATACAGAGTGAAAGAAATTGTTTCGCTTATTTTTGTCAAGAACTTGTATTCAATTCGATTATAAGTAGGTAATTATCCTAATCCTAAATGAGTTCCAAGTGTTAATTCGAGTACGTGCATCGAACCTAACAAGTCAGTAGGTATTAGTAAAATGCCTAAAGACCTTATACATATGTATAATATACATAAGCACTTTGCTATCTGCTACAGAAATGTCCGGAGTATTTTCTTTACGCTTCCAAACATTACCTATTTTAACCAGATCAATTCTACCTTCCTAATCATAATAATTTAAGTCTTAAACTCGTCAGTCAATACGATTTAAACTAAAAACCAGATGTCTTTACAGTGTTTACACTCATCTTCTTAGAAACCTGCCTAATCAACGAAAACCCGACAAATAAAATAAAGGCATAATATTATGCTAGTTTTATGGCAGAAGAGTGAATCGATGTATGCAAAGAGAGGCAATAGAAATGAATGGTCAGACATAAAGAAGCGTCAAACAATGCTTACGAGTATGGCTTGAATATTATGATGGCGGAATACAGAGGACTGGACTGTAAGCCGGGAATTACTTGCGGTGATGTTCGCTCCGTATGATTGTGCTCTGCGATTTAACCGCGCGGTTTTTTTAAATCAATATTTATTTAATATCTTTGGCGCGAACGATCGATTTATTGATGAACGGCCCTATATAATTTACACATGGGCAAAAGGCAGCGGCTACACGAAAATTTCACTATGAATATTTTTTTTTTATAACAGGCAAAGATTTTTTAAATGTTGGATACTCCCACTCGTACTTTTCGTGAAATGACACTTGTCTTTGGTAACCTCCCTACGTACATAAGTCAAAATTTTCAGGGTTATAGCCAGCCAATATCACACACAGGAGGCCAGTTCTGGGGCCGATCGAGATGATGTCTAATTTAATCACATAACTCGTAAAAAAATGGCGAACGTCGGATTGTATACTGTTTTGAAAAAATTACACCTCGCCGAGTTTTTTACGCCGGTTCTTCTCGAGGCAGAGGTTTTCTTTCCGAACCGGTGGTAGTTTATCAACATTCATAGGTGCATGTAATATGCCTAAATTGAAGAATAAATCACTTTGACTTTGACTTTATCGAACCGAACGAATCGAAATCTCACACTCGAGATTATGTCTTACTCTTAGCCATCGAGATGCAACGAGAGTGGACGGCAGCGATCGAAATGGTGGTATCACTAATTTTCTTAAACATTAGATCTGTCAGTGACGTAATGGCGGCAAATATTGACAGCTCACAAATACTGACAGTATTCTATGGTCAAGTCAGAACAGTTTTTATGCGTTCCTTTTCACTTAAGTACTTAATCGAGCAAATACATACTGGAATATTTTTGATGAGTACAATTACTATAATAATGTATTCGTTTCATAAATGAATAACACTTTCGTTCCTGATATTTAATTCAGTGGAAATACTTTAAGAATATTTCATTATTTTACATTCGATTGTAAAGAAACACAATCCAGAAAAACGAAACCTATGTTGCATAGACATTGAGATCGTCGTTCGACGTAGTGTCTATCGTGCCCCAGAATAAGAAATTTTGCTGTTTTCGACATTTTGTTGAGATTATTTTAAAGTCATTACGTCAATAGAGATCATCACTATTAGACATCATTTCGATCGGCCGGAGAGTTGGGCTCCAGCTCCAGACGTAAATTTTTAAATTTTGCTAAAATGGCGAAAGAATATTCTACTTTTTAAGATATAGATGGATAGGTAAGTACTAAGTATTTTTAATATTACGTAAAAACTAAAATAATTTAATGCTGTGTTCATTTAATCTATCGACAACTCACTCTTACATCATCATATTGTTTATGGCAAAAAAAACCGCTAACGTAATTAATAGGGCAATGGACATTATTCACCTTTAATCAATTACACTCGAATTAATACCGTAGCTCCATACAAACTTTCACCCCAATTTCACCCCCTTAGGAGATGATTTCCTTCCCCGGGAAGCAAACTATCTCTATACCATATTTAATCTAAATCGGTTATGCAGTTTAAGCGTGAAGAGGTAACATACAGACAGACAGACACTTTTTCATTTATAATATTTATATTAGTATGAATTCACATGACAGGAGCATTTTATACTAGCGCTATTAGATAGGATACACTATAAATATAAAGCAGTACAGGTAAATAACTGGGGCAATCAACATTTTCTGTTGTTATTCTGTCCCGGTGAGCCAAGAGACAACAGTGACCGAATTTCTTAGAAACAAGTGAAATCAAAAGATTTTTCGCAAAAACCCAACTGCTTTTTTGCAAATATTATAGCCTATAACACTCTCACGATTAAGAGGAATCCAACAACACCTCATATGTCGAAATGCGTCAAACAGTTTAGGGCGTGCCAAAGAATAAGACATACACACATACATACATACGCTCGAAAAACATAACCCTCCTCTCTTTCAACAGTCCGGTAAAAATACTATAAATAGGACTCCTATCATGGTAAGGAGTTGCCCCACCATGGAATGGTTTAGTGAACACAATATAATCAAAAACACGTGTTTGGTGGATTTAAGCCCCATAAAATCATAGTTTTCAAGAGTGACCCAGGGGACGTACCCATGACAACGAGCAACAAAAAATAGTTGATTGGCCCAACTATAGCTAGCTGATAAGCTATACTGCCAAAAAACTTAACATATGCCCGTTTTAACATAATTATTTTAGATCGAACATGCAGTTTGATTAAAGCTATTAGGATGATAGCATTTCATAGGAATTCCTCGAATTAGAATAGGCACCTGTCATGAAAGCAGAATGCAATGCATATTGATTGAGGTTGAGATACTAATTTGATCTGAAATTGGGGCAAATGTAGGTTCAATTTCACAGTCAATATCAAATTTTCCAGCTTAATTACTGTAGATTGGTCAGTCACAATCATATTGGCATAACATGATATAAATGCTTAGTACAATCAGCAACTACAATTTCTATTAATGAAATGTTCGGTAAATTGTGTCATCGATGCTACTCTGTATATCAATTCTCTGTATTCAAATTTAAAATATCAAACTCAATTGACAGAAATAACTCGGAAATGTGGCAAAAGATGGTCAGAATTCAGGTTTCAAAGCTGGGGTCGGGATAGTTGGACGTCGCACGAACAGGCCATCTATGACTTCAAACTGTCCAACAATGTTATTGTTGGACAGTTTGAACAGCGATCGACCAATCACAGGGCACCGCGCGCGGTCGCGCCGGCGCGGCGTGTGCTGCCTGTGCTCCTCCTCCGCGCCGGGGCGCGGGGCAAGCAAGCCTGTTTAATATTATGATCTTTAATTTTGATTTAAAATTATAATTATTTGCAATTTCCTTTCAGTAGGCGTGAAAAGCACTATGTTAAGCCTCGGCCGAAAGTGCAATAGCTGGACTCGTACTTTCGAGGGCCTCCGCTACGAACTAACTCGTCCATCTATTGCTTACTTTCTAGCCTCTACAACAATGTACTATATCTACACACATACTATAACCCGCTAAATGCGTTCAGAAACTGGCAGTAATGAGGTAATGACCAGCATTATTATATCAATAAGATTTATAAAAATAAATTACTTGTCTCTGGCAGTAGGTAATTTTGTACGTATTTTCATTAAGAGGGCGTTACTGTGCACACTAGCGCCACTGGTAAATAATTGTGATTATTTAAATTTCACGATAGATATTTAAAAAAGGAGGCCACTACTCACTGTATTTTGTATTTAAGTACCTTCTGAATACACCAAACTAGTTTTTATGTTGCTGGATTCGTCAATCTATGCGTCCAAAGTAAAAACGGCCGTTTTTCTTTTGAGTTCATAGATCGACGAATCCAGCAACATACAAACTAGCTTGGTGTATTCACAAGGTACTTAAATACAAAATACAGTGAGTAGTGGCCTCCTTTTTTAAATATCTATCGTGAAATTTAAATAATCACAATTATTTACCAGTGGCGCTAGTGTGCACAGTAACGCCCTCTTAAGACATCGATATTGATAAAGTAATGACTTTCAAATTTCGAAGCGTGGCCCAGAGGTCAGAGCAAATCATGACCAACTAGATTTTGTTATGGACATCCAGTTGGTCACGATTTGAAATCTAGTCGGCATGGCGGTGCAATGGCGGTTATTCTAATGGTTCCCGAACACATCATTGAGGATTTATTATAATTATGTGTGTAGATAAAGTAGTGTATGCAACTGTACATAATTAGGCCTTAAAACACTCGTG
Organism: Epinotia nisella; assembly: GCA_932294315.1. Taxonomy (NCBI): domain Eukaryota; kingdom Metazoa; phylum Arthropoda; class Insecta; order Lepidoptera; family Tortricidae; genus Epinotia; species Epinotia nisella. Next base: position 11,053,616 of record OW028675.1, on the reverse strand, counting down.
TGATCTATTATGAAACTCGCTGACGCTGGTAACGAGCAAGTGTGATGAAATTAGCAGTTTATGTGACTGTACATAATGAGAGGCCTTAAATCACAGGTGTGGTTTGATGAAACCAGGCTGGTTTCATCAAACCACACCTGTGATTTAAGGCCTCTCATTATGTACAGACACATAAACTGCTAATTTCATCACACTTGCTTGTTAATGGTATTATTCCATAACTGTATACAGAAGGGCAATGGCCTAAATTGTACCCACGGGAGTTATGGCGAGTTTGTATTCCCTAGGGAGTAATGAGCTTGTGTGTGATCTGATTAGCTTAAGCAAATCTAGTTGCCCTGTGATTGGTTGAAAAAAAACTAGATGGCCACGCTCCGCAAGAATACTGCTCTGTGATTGGATGAAACATTGAAGCTGCGCGCTCCACTAGCACCGATCTGGAAGTGAAGTTGTCAAATTCGTAAATTTTTGATTGGCGCGGTTGTATGAAACTTAGATTGTACTGTCTTTTGCAGTTATTTATTTCCTCGCAAATGTGACGAAAAAACATTGTGTATACGAGTAACACGGGCGTAAGAATAATGCAAACTCAAGTCATCAAAATCTATTCTGATAAACTCAAACTCAAAAACTCAAAATGATCTTTATTCAAGTAGGCCTAGTAACAAGCACTTTCAAATCGTCAGTTAATTTTTTAGAGTAATTTTTAAACATAAAGAATAAAATATATATGATAAAAAAATGGTATAAAAAATACTAGTAGAATATTTCTAGAAAAACAATCTAATGTCAAAAAACAAAATATTACGAAAATAATAGATTAAAAATTCAGTCAAAATTAGTTCCATGGAGTTTTATCATTCATGTAGTCTTGTGTGCTATAATAAGCTTTCGAGATAAGTTTACGCTTCACATAGTTCTTGAATTTATTAATAGATAACTCAGTTAAGTTTCCTGGAAGTTTGTTATAAAACTTTACACAATTACCCATGAACGATTTTTTAATTTTTTGGAGCCGAGTGGTGGGCACCGCGAGCTTATGCTTATTTCTAGTATTAATATTATGTATGTCACAGTTTTTCCTAAAATTGGCAATGTTTTTATGTACATACAGAAGGTTTTCATAGATATATTGACAATGTAATGTCATTATATTAATATTTTTAAACTTCACTAGGTTCTCGTCATGGGGGATGGTGATGTCGACGAGCGCTGCCTGGGGTTTCGATCGATCTGTCAGCATGATATCAGGTTTTTGGTTATCCTACTAATGAGCTTGTAATTTGCTTTTAGTTATTTTAAGTTAGTTAATTAATGTATCCCAATAAAAATATATACATATTATAAATGCAAAAGTTTGGATCACGCAAAAACTTCTGAAACTGGATGAACCTGGATTAACATATAGAATATTTTATATCCCAGTAAATGTCCATCAAAAGGAAGTCAACGCGAACGAAGTCGCGAGCAAAAGCTAGCAACTTGTGATAGTCCTATCCGTGATGACAGATCGATACCTATAGACTCTATCTATAGTAAAGAGCATAGCACGCCATTTCCGAAAACTGGCGCAGGTGTGATACTTATAGAACGCATTACAAAGTCCACAAGACGTTATACGAGTATATAGCAACGCAAGTTGCTGATGAATAATCCGGGCTACAGGGTTATGTCTGTTCAAGATGACCACAACTCAAGCTCGCCGTTGCCAAGATGACCACAACCGGAAATAATATGCATGAGTGGCTCTCCGGGACGGCGGCTTGCCCGACAAATGTCGACCGTACCGTCCTTCAGGATATACTTCCTGTAGTAGCTCGTCATGATAACTTCGACCGCAATTGCACAGACAAAACATAGCCAACGACACGAGCAGGTCTACATTGCGCCCTGTGAGGGCCTTGCAGAACCACCCGTGCAGCCCTTCCTTACCGCCTTGCAGTCCTCGGTGCTCAATACTTTAAGTCTGCACCAGTTCTTATTACACCCAAAACCCCCCCACTTGCCGCCTCGCCGCCATGTGGCGAGGTCACGGGAACGCTTGCGCACACATCCGCGACCCCGCCGGCGGCAGCCACCCACAAGCGGCTCCCTCGCGGACGCCCGAAGGCCCTCCACGAGAGGCACGCCAGATGTTTTGGTGCGCCTGCCTCCTCCATCTCCACACGTTCAGTAGCGGACCCCCCTGAGTCCGCTACGAGGAGATCATGGGTGCGGGAAATTCCAGCACCCGGTGGCGGATCAGGTCTGTGGTTCCGCCACCGACCACGCCTCGGCCGCAGAGGATAGGGAAAGCGGCGCACCGTAATACCGGCATTCCTCTTCCTCTGCGGCCCCACCAATGCCGCTTCCGCGGAACGGCCCCGCCAAGTTCGCAGGGGGTAGGGAGAGTGGCGCACCGTTATACCAACACGCCTCTCCCCCTGCGATCCCGCCTCGGCCGCAGAAGATAAGGAGGCACTCCTTTTCCGCTGCGGTCCCTGCCCAACGCATCCTAAGCGGGCAATGCACAGCCCGCTAGGAGCGCTCTCCTCGGGCCAGCCAGCAGGCCCCACACAGGCCGGCCCTGGGTGCCTCTTAGCTTCGCCGTGGGTTGCAGTCCACGGTTACTAAGCCCCCCCGCCCCGACAAGGCGGGCACCCTCGAGGGGGAGAGGTGGGGGACCTGTACCAACCCAACCGGTTGGCTCAACCTGACCACAGGACAGCCCCAGGGGTCATCATCATCATATCAGCCGAAAGACGTCCACTGCTGGACATAGGCCCCCAAAGAGTGCCAAAGTGACCGGTCCTGCTCCACCCGCATCCAGCGGACTCCCGCGACCTTTACCAGGTCATCAGTCCACCTCGTGGGGGGCCTACCCAACGGCCATCGGTTCTACGTGCAATGTGCCCCGCCCACTGCCACCAAAGCCTCAGGGGTACTCAGGTACGAATACCTAGCGTCGCTACTCCCTAACAGACCGCCACAATCTGCCTTGCGATGACTAATTACACCAGAAAACCGGTGTTCATTACACCCCATTATAATTTTTAATATTTTGTCATGAAAACCAACTGCTTCTTAAAAAAAAATCTTTATACTCCCACGATGAGGAGGAATCCAACGACGCCTCATATGTCGAATCCATCAAGCCGTTTGGAATGAAAATGAACTATTTCTAGTTGTTATTCTGTCCCGTTACCCAGGAGACAAAATTACAGAATTGAAAGAAAGAAATGACAGAACATGCTTAAAAGGTGGTAAAATCGACTGCGATTAAAATTAAAACTGTTTAAAGAGTCGCCCAGGAGACGTAACCATGGCAATTAGTGACAGAAAAAAGTTGATGAAAACATAACTCTCCTTCTGAGGTATTCGGGTAAAAACTTGGAATCTAGTGCGAACAAACCTCTATGCCTGTATCTATTTTTCAAGGCCATGATGTAGACTTTTAGGTATTTCTTCACGCCAAGCTCCTCGAAGACATTCACAGGTTTCTCTATTTCGTTATAGAACTTCATTACGGTGCTGTATAGTGGGTTGTAGGTTAACTTCACGCGGCTGAACGTCCGGGAAAAGGCATCTGAAATGCATAGCACAGTTACTACAAATATAATGATGACATGTAATATTTATACCCCAGCCAGCTTCAAGGCTATTTGTTGACGCTCCGAAAATCCCAAACCTAACCCAACCAGCACTTTTTAACATCCCAAGCTGGTCGCTGATTACGAAAACAACAACGATTTTATTTCCAACGTGGCGGACGTGAAATACCATCTCTCTTGTTCGGGTGCGATGGGGTTGAAATGTCTAAATGTCAATATGGTTGTCGTACTTATGGTTTTTTGGGACGTTAATTACGAAAATGGCATCGATTTTGAAATTTAACATTGTGGACATGAAAATTCTTGAAAGTATTTTGTGCCAAATTGCAATTCAATTGGAACATACGGGTCAAACTGAGATGCACCTTTTTGTAGACGGTTAAAATTTAATTTTAGTACTCGGGCGAAGCCGCGGGCAAAAGCTAGTATTATTAATAAATGAAATGACTTATGACTTATAAACATCATTCTTAAATAGAAAATATCATTAGTAGGTCCATATAACGCCACTGCCTAAAAACGTTAGCTTTTCGGTGATGGAAAACATCGTGTGGAAACCGTTCTAAGCCCAACAAGGTCTAGTTTTCCATCTATAGTCCAGGCAATGAACTGACAACTTGTATGGAAAAAATGACATATTTGGAAATAATTTATAATAGCAAATTTTTTTAATGTAACGGATATATTATCAATTAAATTGTTACCTAGAGGCAAAATCCAACAAAAAATCAGACATCAAAAAAATCTATATTTAATTAGCTCCTAAAAAGTCCGGATAAATATTAAAAAAAAATTATCTTTATTGAGTTTCATTTACATTTGCTTTAAAATATTCAATATAAATAAAATAAAAAAACCGGCCAAGTGCGTGTCGGACCACGCAAAACGAAGGGTTCCGTGCCTATTAAAAAGGTCGTATCGTCACAGAAATTTTACGGCACTTACGTCCTTTTCTTTGAGGAAGGCAGTTTTTCAGCAATATCTCGAAAACCTCTGAACCGATCTTGTTCAAAACAATTTTCGGTGAATGAAATTAATAAGCCCTATGTCCATGAATTTTTCCATATTTTTAAAATATACCGTTCACAAATTAGAGGGGGGGGGACAGAATTTTAGTGACTTTCGGGGCGATTATCTCCGACCCTATTCACTTAATCAAAAAAAATGCAAAGAAACCTTATATTTATTTTGAAAGGCCTATCGATTGATGTGCCACAAGGGGGGTCACAATGAAAAAAAAATTTTTGACTTTTTGTTTTATGTATGGAGTGCACCCCTAAAAAAAATTTTTTTTGTCATTTTAATTACAAAACTATGTAGCGGCTAACAAAATACACCTATCCTCAAAATGTTATTCAAATACACCTTATAGTTTTCGAGTAAAATGCCTGTGACATACGGACAGACGGACAGACGGACAGACGGACAGACGGACAGACGGACATGACGAAACTATAAGGGTTCCGTTTTTGCCATTTTGGCTACGGAACCCTAAAAAAGACAATGAATGTTTAATTTAAATCTATATAATTACTTCCGGGTGGAAAGTTGTTGGATTCTTGAATAAAGCATCTTAGAATAATGTTTTAGAATGAAATAAACAAAAAAAACGCTATTATAAATTAATGTTTTTTGAAACCGTAATTTGCCTCGGCTACTATGTGGGTTGGAAAGTCAGATGGCAGTCGCTTTCGTAAAACTAGTGCCTATGCCAAATCTTGGGATTAGGTGTCAAAGCGGACCCCGGGCTCCTTTAGGGCACAAGCGGGAATAACGCTATTAGGAAGATGATGATTGTTAGGTATGCAATATAACAAGTTAGATTATTATATTATATTATTTATTTATTTAATATAAATATAGATGAAACATACAAATTAGATAGATTTTATATTTTTAGTTCTGCCCTGCTGTTCTCAAATTGAATAAGGACTTTTTTAAGACAAGCCTGTTTGGAGGTTGCCGAATTTTGACAGGGAGACTGTTCCATAGGCGAGCTACTTGGAAGGAGCAGGAATTGGACATGAAACCAGCACGTTGAGGCAGAATAATTAAAGAAAGGTTGCCGGAGGAGCGAAGTTGACGGACTCGAGTGACACCGTAATATTGAAAAAGAGTATCAGGTAAGTATTTGGGAGATTGTGGATCGTTTAGAATGGTGAAGTGAATGCAGAGCAAACGCATAGATATTACAATAAGAATACCGTCCTAGTTAAAGAAAATTCATGGAAATTGTACCTATATACGTATTCATAATAGAACCTACCCACTACGGCCTCCTCATTACATTTTATAATAATATTTTTTCTACTCCAGCACTGTAATTTGACAATTAAAAGGCTAACATCAATATTAAAAATATACACTTTTCGTGATTCCACTTAAATCTATGATCTATGAATTACATTATAATGCTCCGACGGATATTATAATAAATTATAAGCCAACTGGTATTTTTTTTAATTTGCGTTAAAGTGGCCAGCGCCTACAGACCATGTGCCAGCGCGAAAGTGTTTTATTTAAATTTATGTTTCCATGACCGCATCCATGACAAAAGTTTATGTAAATGAACTTATTATTACTGTAACTGCCATATTTACAATAAAGACTCGTTTATTATTACGTAAATTACAGATATGAAATAAGAATATTATTTTTCCAAAAGATTTTTATGTTTGAAAAATACATCTACTTAAACAGTATTGTTGTCTATGGTAATAAAAAAACATAAAGCGCGGGAATTCAATTATTTTCAATTGTCAGTTAGGTTCATTGGTAACGCAATTTATTTAACTTTTGAGGTTGTAACTGAATTTGATCCATCTCCAATGCCAACCGCTCCGGACTTTCTACAAAATGAAATAAATATGTCCCAGATCTTAAAACAAAACAACGCGCCAATAATCATAACAAAAAACACCATTCAAAGCCTTCATATTCATTACCATAAATAAAATGTTTGTTTTTACATGTCTCTATTTTTATTTATTTATAACTAAAAGTATAAGTTGGTTCTAGCTGTCGTAGAAAAAGTACTGTATGCAACGTTATATAATTAGGTCTTAAAATTCTCGAGTCTTTATTAACAAAACTCGCTAAAGCTCGTTTTGTTACAGCGACTCTCGAATTTTAAGAACCCATATTATATAACTGTTGCATAAAATACTATTAAAATATCTTTCTTAAGATTCCAATATAATAAAGGGAGAAATATATTGAACTGCATATTTAAATATGAAGTGTAACTTTCGATTCACACTCAACGCTGTAACCGTAAAATAACATGAAATAAAATTTAAAACAATCCCCTAAACTCCATGAGGCCCGTGTATATATCTCGCTCGTTTCGACAATCGATGGGCAAATCTCACTATTCGGAATCTATTTGCGTACAGTACGGATCCGAATAAAACTCGATTTGGGCTGTATCGATGGTAGTAACATTAGGGGAGGATCCCGTGAATGCTTTGAGCCTAAATTTTTAGTGCACACCGTAAAAAGAATTCCGATTCAGCTTTAGGATTTTGATGTTGGCCCGATTCTGGAGCGATATTTTAATTCAACCTGAGTTATAGGATTTTTATTTGATTCCTTTGAACTGCGGGAAAACAAAAATAGTATAGCTATTGGAATGTTGAAAATAAACTATAGATCCAGATCCAGATACTTAGCCACCACACATTTATAGTCTATAGTTGCATTATTCAAATAAAGGCAATAGTGGCACCCAGACATTGTATTCAATATATTGAGGACCAATATAACATCCAGACTTTTTACCAATTTCATAATGTGACACCAGTGGTCTGCTTCATGAAGTTTGCAAGTAACAATCTTTATACTGGCGGACCCGGCAGACGTCCTGGCCAGAATAGCAGAGCCACATTATACCAATAATTTCCTCTATTACGGTCCGTCAAAATAAAAAAACAGTTAGTTTTGTTTGTATCAAAAAAAAATCGTTATTAATGATGAGATATCACGTCTGGTGGGTTCTGGAAACCGACTGCAGCGCCACCGGTTTTGTTGTAGTTGCTAGCGGACCCAAGAAACGTTGTACTTGTACACTGTCCTAACGTTGGCATTTTGTAAGGGAGAGATTTATTTCGACATAAGAAATAATACTAAGTATATGGTTATTATACAATTACAAATTCACAATGGACTGCAATAATTGTATATAAGTATAGCAAGTTTTACATTTTTTTTTAATTTTGCGATTCGCTCCTATGCAATCTGCAAAAAAAACTCATTTTAAAGGAAGAATTTTAAGCTGCAAAAAAAAACATTTTTTTAAGTCAGTGTTGCCATTGAACTGTTATTCTAAATAGATAAGGGTTCCAAAATGTATACATTATGTGATACGTTTGTCAAATATGCATTACGTTATTGGAATCAGTAGTTAATGTACATTCGCAACATTGTGACTCCATAGACAGCAAAAAAAGGTAAGCTCATACACCATAGCAAACTTACGAAAGTGGCACATTCGCAAATTTGCTGTAAGCTTCATGTTGCTGGGTAACAATCACCACCATAGCAAAGTAACGAAATAACTAGATTCGTTAATTTGACATAGGCTACTTACTTCATATAATACATATGTGTAATATTTGACATCGTGAACATGCGAATTTGCCCGATTCGTAAGTTTACTATGGGACAAAATCTTTTATGATCCATTTAATCTACCACGGAACAATACCTTAACTACACATTGTAAGTTTACCATGGGTGCAATCATATAAAAATTCAGATTCGTACAAAGGTAAGTCTGGAACCATAAATGATAAAACTACGAAAATTCGTCAGAAGGTGCATTCTCCTACTTAGGGCAGATTTACATTAAAAAGTCAATTTTGTCAAAATACGTGAGTTTTTCATAGGGGCGACGATAACTTCTGACAAATCTACGGTTGAATTATCAGTTTTGGATATTAGTATTATAACATATTACATTTGAAGATTTTGAAGTTTATGTTTGTAGGTATAATTTGTGATCTATACTTACATGTTGTTAAACTGTTTAACAATCCATAAAACAAATGCATTTATCGTTGTAAAATAATATACTCGTATAATAAATAGGTATATCCACTCAATTTATTCTAAAAATGGCAATGAGCCAAGCGACTTGCATGTATTATATATTGCGTACCGTATGTACGGAAATTGGAGGCTTCCGTGAAAATCAAAACAAAAATGCGTAGCCTATAATTTTCTATTCTTTAAAGAACAAAAAGTACCGCTCAAAATTATGAAATATTGTCAATTATTCAGCAAATCAAATTAGATAACACACCGACTGCAGCGCCACCTACAGGATCCATTTGTGAATTCAAACATACTCTGTTCCTGCGGAGGACCACTCATGACACAAAAGAGGTACCTACCTAGGGCGGTACATCGTGCACCCAGAAGAGGTACAACATATTATCACCGCCCAAAGAATCAGGAATTTCCTGGAGGCAACGAGCCTTAACGGTGAACTCTAAAAAAGGGCTGCCACAAATAGGTCACTTGCTGGTCAAAGCGGCATATTAAGGCCCACAATCAACAATAATAATAAATAATAAACTAACCCGCTGCAGCACCACCTATCGAGTCCATTTGTCAATTCAAACCTTACAGGGACCCACTCGAACATAAACCAAAAAAAATAATTAAAATCGTCCCTGCCGTTTAGGAAGGGATCAGTAATATACCGACTGCAGCGCCATCTATTCTACTGGGTCTTGTTATCATTTCAATTGATATATGGAAAAATGTTGAATTGATCTAACGTGCGTTTGAAACGTTACGTGATTACCCCTCAGTAGTGACGGGATCTCTGTAAAAAAACCGGACTAGTGCGAGTTTAACTCGCGTGGTAAGGGTTCCGTAATAATTATATTGAGAATTTTCCCGTTACTTTGAATACTCAAACTTCTTATAGGTTTTCCTGTAATCTTTAGGCAAGGAACTATTTTCCATATTTTTTTCACAATTTTAAGCCTAGTAGTTTCGGAGATAAGGGGGGGGATGGTCAATTTTCATCTTTTTTCCTAAATTACTTCAAATCTGTTTTTGCTCAAATTATAAAAAATATATATCTGAGATGCTTACAACAACGCCTTTCATTTGGTATGTCACACAATACAGTTGCGAAACTTTTTTTTTTAATTTTCCAGTTTACCCCCCAAAAGTGGCCCCCTTGTTCAGAATTCATTAATTTACTTTACGCGTCTATCTTTTGGTCACCAATTTACATATTTTTACCAAATTTCATCCCAATCTGTACAGTAGTTTCGGAGCAAATCGGCTGTGACAGACGGACAGACAGACGCACGAGTGATCCTATAAGGGTTCTGTTTTTTTTCCTTTTGAGGTACGGAACCCTAAAAATTACAGTTGAATTGATCTAACGTGCGTTTGAAACGTTACGTCAGCAGTAACGGGATCTCTGAATTACCTTCAAATTCCGCCAACCGTTTATAACTAGTACCGACGAGCCTGTACGCAAATTGGATTCCAAGTAGTGCGCGGGGTTACTTCGGTAGGGGGCCGTGATGTTCCGTCAATAAGGAGCCGAGAGGTGAGGGAATCCACTTAGGGACCGTGTAATTCTTCTTTAGCGTTATTCGAGATAATTTGGACTTCGCGATTTGCCGAACATCCGCGAGTCTCGGCAAATTTAGAAGTTTCGGGGGCGTGGCCCTTTAGTTAGATCTAAGGGGTAATTGCGTTTAACAGACTTCTTTTTGACACCTTTGTGAAACTAGCGATCACCCAGAGTGTACTTACAGCACTACGGAATGTCATCACGCTCATATTTATTGTTTTCTATATAATTTCTATATAATTTAAGTATTTATATCTATTACATATATCGTCGTCTAGTACCCACAACACAAGCCGTATTGAGCTTACCGTGGGGCTAGTTCGATTTGTGTATGATTGCTCCCCTAATATTTATTTATTCATATTTGGAGCCAGCCCAACTGGGGAAGTATTGCCACCCCACAGAAGTCCGCGGCCATTACAACACCAGTACTAACTCTGTGTGTTCCTCGTGTTCGACCTTACCCCAGAGCTTCCGAGTTTTAAAGTGGTGGTATGTTTAAATATTAAGGATGTATATTTGGTGATGATCTGAAGCGAATTATTTCAGTCGATGATTTTAATGAGAAGAGGTCAGTGTACCTACTGCATAATAAGTAAAACGGTTCTACAAATGTGTTTTTAAAGTGTCGAATCTGGCTGATTTTGAAATATTGGTTGGCCTTGAGCCGTTGCTTTTATTAATCACTGATAATAGGCATTCGAATCGACAAGGTATTTGGAATTTGGAAGCAAGTCGTTGATTTCACATTAATTCCTAAATTTAGAACCTCGAAAGAATTAGAATTCAACACGTGTCAACATAATATCACTTGCGCGGAAAGATTTGAGTGGGCGACTGAAAAGGCACAAACATCCTCATTTCCTATACAACAGCTGCCACAGGCTTTTAATATAGACTAATAATGACGGTAATTTCAACCTATTCATAAATATCACTCTACCCGTAATAGAAACCCAGTTTCCGAATAATTTACATAAATATCAAATACTTTCCAACAATTCATGCGAAATGAAATTTCTTTCAATCGAAAAGTGAATTAAGCCGGGCACATCTGCGGAGTGAGGCAATCCGTCTTGAAATATAAATTACTTACTTACTACCCTAAATACGCGTGAAAAAGGGAAATTAGCCTTGTTACACACAGCGTTGTCGCGGTTTCAGCCCTGGGCTCTTAATATTGTCTCTTTATTCGTGCTTATAATATATTTTTATCTACACACATACTATAAACCCGCTACAATGCGTTTAGAAACTGGCAGTAATGACCAGCATTATGTCAATAAGATTTATAAAAATAATTATTTTGTGTCGGGCCGTAGGTTATTTTGTACGTATTTTCATTAAGATATCGATATTGATAAAGTAATGACTTTCAAATTTCGAAGCGTGGCCCAGAGGTCAGAGCCTTCGATAGTGTTCGATGGAGATTGGTCATGATTTCAAATCTAGTCGGCCATGGCGATGCAATGGTGGTTATTCTAATGGTTCCCGAACACACCATTAAGGATTTATGATATCTGTGTAATACAAGTTGATTGCTAGCAGAGCCGTAGATTCTTAGTGTTTCTGTTCCCTGTTTTCGTCTGTATTATATGTATATTATATTAGTATGTATTTTATTTGTGTATTTGTTTTATATGTCTATTTTTGTTATTTATTATGTATGTATACCCATTGTGTGTTATATCTGCGCCCACAATTTGTCTGCTTTGCCCAAAGGTTGACTGGTAGAGAATGCTTACGGAATTAAGTCCACCTATTGTATAGTCAGCATCAAAAGTAGCTACGCAAACGAAGACGTCAAAAGTCTTTATTAAAAGGGCATAAGAGCTTTTGACGTCTTCGATTGCGTAGTTACTTTTGATGCTGACTGTACGTTAAGTTGTCCTTTTGTGCGATAAAGATTATATAAATAAATGTTGTGCCCTAACTGGGACAGTGGAACTGTCAAAGACTTCGTAACTTTTGTAAATTCAGAAAGCAATATTAAATTAATTATAAATTCCAAATCTTTATGATTTATGTTTGTTGGTACTCTATGTTTACCCCTCTATGTGTATATATATTTGTTTAGGTGACTGTTCATGTTCTAAACAAACAGTTACTTTATTACACATTTCGAGACCAAATTAAAATAAATATTATTAGAGGACAATCTTACACAAACCGAATTTGCTTTAGATATGTAGGGCTTGTTTTATGGGTACTACGATAAATACTTAAACATCTTAAACATCCAAGACTGAGAAACAAAATATTCATGCCCACACAAATACTTGCCCTCACTGGGATTGAACCCAGGCCCGGCAGCTTCGTAGACATTAGGCTTAAACGGTCGTCAAAAATATAACAAAGGAAGAAACTTCTCATTTCGCTACTTGTTCATTATTTATATTCATGTTTTCCAACTAAACAACATTATTTAAAGGTCTGTGTTTATATCATGTAAATGCAGATATTATTTCGTCAAAAAGGCAATTCTATAAGGCACCCGAAAAAAACATTCTTGCAAATTTAATTACAACCAATCTAATCGTCCTCTTCATAGTCGGACGTCGAAACGGAAAAAAGACCTACGCGGAGATGTTCTACTCGTACATTGCGAATAATTATTTCAAGCTTGTATATTTCTCAAATGCTCATGCGTAGAAGCAACCTTGACGCGCATGATATAAAGTTCACTTTGAGAAATAAATTCATAGCAAGATATGAGTTTGAAGAATTAAGCATTCAGGGGTTGACCTACATCGCACAAAGTCCAACGCATTGTGTGAAAAAGCATCTGGTGCGGATCACGATTGATTTATCTGTGTCGAGGACAGGTGAGCATATACCCTACGTGAGGACTTATTTACCACATGAGTTTCTTTTAGAAATTGAACCCTACTGTTTGACTTTAAAGTCTAATTGAGAAGGGACTGTATTATAAAACTTTACTTGTGAACATGAACCGGATATCTTGGGATAACATTATTTCACCTAAAAGGGGTTCATCGGTACTGATTTTTCTGGGCTCCAAATATTTAATTTATGCTATTCGAAGTGGACGAGAATCGCCCAATCGCAGCGCAGCAGATCTTTGCTAGATTCGAAATGCTACGATTAACCGATTTCTATCTGCTCCTTTCAGGCCAAAACCACACGATAGTGGTTTTTTTTTTTGGATTTACCGAGCACATTTTTATAGTTTTTAGTTCAATGTTGTGTACAGTCAGCAGCAGAAGTTAGCTAAGCGGGCCGGGTGTTCAAAATGACCTGCACACGACTTTATTCTTAAGAAATTAAGAGCTTGTGTAGGTTATTTTGAACACCCGGCCCGCTTAGCTACTTCTGCTGCTGACTGTACCAATGCCTATCATCGTTGACAACTTGATAGGTGCAACCTCAGACCAAGATTTTTATGTCTGAGGATGCCTTTTGAAATATTCACACTGGGATGAACAACAGCAGCAGTTTTTTTCTGGTTTAGGGAGAGCTTGTCTACACTTACTACGCACGAACCTCCAGCCGGCGCCCGCTAGTTTTGCCTCCTTAATGTGGCGACATACTTAATGGAACAGCAAAGGACTCACTCTTCTCCTGGATCCTCATGATGAGACACCCGACCAGCTTCTCCGTGCCTTCCTTCACTGCCGCTATGGACATCTTGTCCTTCATCCATATCCGGACGTTGTGAGTGAACTCGTCCACGCCTTCTTTGTCTTCACTTATCTTTACGGATCTGAAAGTCAGCTGAAAGCGAAGGTACTGTAATAATTAGGTTGTTTGCGTCACTGTTTAATGTAAGATTTGGTCTACAAAGAACGAAGCGTGGCCGCGTATAGCTGGGCTGGGGTGAAATCAAATTTACTTAGGAATAAAACAAGCTTACTTAAAAAAAAATAGTAGTATAAAATATATCAAAACAATTAACCTTGACCTCATACCCATGTACCGTTAGTATTAACCGGACCGTATCAGACGGTCATAATAAAAAATAATAATATAAGATTCTATATATCCTGTCTCTTGACACAGGTACCCCGGTACTTAAAAAGAGATACCAACCTGTTTATCTGTTACATAGACCTTTTTTTTTTTTTATGGGAGGAAAATCCGTTATGGATACCTCCACGCCACGGGGATAGCGCGGAGGTTATGTCGGACTCGCACCGACTAAAAACCCCCCGATGGTCCTCCTCGACGCATTTCGGACGGCTCTGGGATCTCCTACGGAACGCACCATTGCCGCCCTAGCGTCATGCCTCAGTGGTATCTACCTTTTTTTTTTCCGATTGCAGCCCCCAACTGCAACCGTGTACCACCCCGAGGACCCCTTTTAGTCGCCTTGTACGACAGGCAGGGGATACCGTAGCCGTATTCTAATGCCCGGGCTACAGGGCGCCTGTTACATAGACCTAGTGTTACCCAATAAATCATTTTTTTTTTTAAAGATTGACAGCTTTGTTACATGATAAATACTGCCGGAGCCGTTTCTGACATACAAATATTTTTTCGATTCAAGCAGCTTACCAGTACCAATATTTATGTGAAGCGGATAATACCTACTTAGGCACAAAACTTATCTTCCACAAGAACTAAGCTAAGTTATCTTATAATACAAAACAGTAAAACTAGCAACAAAACGATATGTTACTTGTTAGTAACATACTTACCTATATATAGTTAGTTACCACGTAGCTTATGGTGAACATAAAACTATTTTCGTATTAAGTTAAGATACTGATTAGTCTTAAGTTACACAGTACTGTGTCTGCAGGAACGATGACCGCAGCTCAAATTTCTTGAAAGTCATTGTACGAGAAGGCAATTTTGGTGAATTAATCTAATTATCCGAGTGAAACGAAACTTGGGAAATTGGAAGCGAATTGAAAAGCTATGTCTCTTGGATAAACTCCAAAAGAGGTTTATTAAAAAAAAGGATCGCAAAGAATTGCTGAGTGCTCTTGAATGGGGGGCGTCTTTCGTAGCGGACGATCAGACGTTTACAGATACCAAATATTTTGTGGGTTTTATTTTGACGGATGGTTTTAATGTGAGACACGGAGCGGGTAGCTAATTACATACTTAAATAAATATGTGGGGACAATCTTACACTTAACGAACTAGTCCCAAACTAAGCAAAGCTTGTAGGTACTATAGATACTAGACCACGATATAGATACTTAAATGGGTCATTGTCAGATTTAGGTTCGCGTCTCTTCTGTGGACATTGCCAAAGTTAAGGGCTATAAACGCAAATTTTTGGTTGAACTCGCATGAACGGCGTCGCCTCTTCTATAATTATATGCGCTAAAAACATATCATATATAAACATAAGCCCTTAACTATTGACCACAGAAAAGACGATTTTTTTTTGACTGACAATGACCCAAATAGATAAATAAATACTTATATACATATAAAACATCCATGACTCAGAAACAAAATATTCGTGCCCATTGTACTAATAACTACCATACTGGGATTCAAACCTTCGGTAGTACCACAGATTATATAATAGTTCTAACGAACAGATACTCGACTCTGAATAAAAAAGCGCATACCTACCGCTTTCCATGCCTACTAAATTTAACAATGGAGCGACCTTGAACGCGCCGGTCGTTGCCCGGCAATAGACGCTAGGGTTGACACCGCTTAGAAATGAAGTTATAATTAATAGTTGAGTGAAATAAAAAACGGTTTATTCTTTGAAATATTTTTTATAATGATGTGTAACCAACTACAATTGCTTCTACCTTGATGTAATGTTGCACGATTTTGCACGAAAATCTCCGTTCAGCTGTCACAACCAATTCTCAAATCAATAAAGGGTCGGCAACGCACTTGTGATTCTTCTGGAATCGCAATCGTCCAAAGGCTACGGTGTCTGCTTATACCATCAGGTAGACCGTATGCATGTTTGCCACCGTCGTAGTATTAAAAAAAAACATTGTGTAGGACGTTTTAATATTCGTGCAGAACCACACATTCCATGCACTTCACTGATTAGATTAATTTAATTGTTATCGTTTTTCAATTTTCATTTTTCAAAAGACTTGTAAGTATTTCCGGAGATTCTGCCAGTATCTGAACTCCATAGCTAACTAAGGTATGTACCTACATACAGGCATATCAACGCAGCATGTTAATTAAAATGTAATGTCAAGTATCTCGATCTCACCCTGTCTATGGTTACGACAGTCTGAATGTAGGTCCCTATTAATTTACCAGCTACCACATACACATAGGTATAACAAAACGAAACTTGTTGTGTATATACCACAGTACGAAATAAAGTTTGGTAGGTAGGTAGGTAGGTACCTTCCTATCGTCGTTATTTATAACGTAAGTATATAAATAACGACATATTGTATAATAGTTTAAAAGTAGCATTGGAAACTTGGAATTAGTCACTAGGCATAAGTTGTTTTAAAATATTCTGATTAGGTACGTGTTTCACCCTCGCGAGTGCATTCCAAGCACTTTCAAAAGGTTATAAGTCCCCATAGCAACGACGATGTTTACGCCCTTTCTTAGGCCGTATTAAACTATTATACTAATTGCCGCTAGACAGGGATAAATATAAACATGAAATCAATACAAACAACGGAGTGACGGAGTACCTAAACTTGTCGGAGGCTCGGGGTAGGTGTACAAAATTACCGAAACTCAAGCAAGGCCTTAAACATGTATTACGTAAGTATTTGAAATAGGTATTAAGTAGGTGTTCCGTAAAAAACATTACGAACTCATTTTTAAAGAATTGGTGAATAACTTTTCTTGTGCGCGTAAGCAGCGTCCGGTCGTGAGCGCGTGCGTCAATCCACTGGCGGATGTACCGATTGCGGCGCGCAAAGTTTAGGTATAATTCTGAGTTCCCACGGCGCAGTTAGGTAGCACTGGTAGTACCCTGTACTATGGTCGTCAAAAGTTTTAAACGGTTACCAAAACAATACTGACTGCGCACCAAAAAATACTGACTTGCATATTTTACAAAATTTTACAATTACACATCATCGCTGAATGTTGATGAACGATTACTATTTTAGTTGTTAGGTTTTCGTTATGTGCCTTTAAATATTAGCTGTCAAAAATTTGATACCTACTCGTAAGAAATATAGAAATCATTTTATGCATATCAAATCGAGATCTCCAATTTTAGGCTCGGTGGACACATGCCAAGTCCATTTTCTTAGTCCGGCTACGAGTGACTATTGCGCATAGTTGTCACGAATCAAGAGTTCAAGTAATTTTTATTAGGCGAGTGAAGTAAGAGAGGTTATGTATCAAATAGAAAAACTATCTAACTACATCATTTTGTGTGGGGAATCTGAACACTTTGATACTTATCCCAGTATCACACTAAAAGTCCCCGCGAGTCTAGTGAAATAATGAAAGATGACGTGACGTGAAAGATGTGTAAAAGCTGTCACTGAACTAATGAAATGTGTTGAAAACCAAATGGGTATGTGTGCCCAATTAGCGTGAGTTGTTAAACAAAAATGAACTGTGTGTCAGTTTTGTGACAGAAAATTAAGCATAGGTACTAATTATGTGAAAATGAACTTGTTTCGCATTTAAATAACGTGTTTATGCATAACATTTACAAATTGAAAAGAAAACGTTAACTTTTATACAAACTAAATACTTAATTGTCGTTACAAAACTGACACTGTGTTAATTAATGTAAATGATATAAATGTGTACGATAAATTTAAGATGATGCTTATATATGATGAAATTTCAAACTTACCCAACCTTCAAAATCGATATAGGTCACAAAAATTGAGAAACATAAGTACCTTACCTAAATACGTACTGCCACCGTACAACAACGCGTACGGCAAAAGAATGTGGGAGTATGTGTTACCTTACATATTAAACGAATGGCCTAAGGATGTTCTACAGAAACTTGTTTGTAATCCTAACAAAATAAAAATCATTACAAAGAACTTTTATTTGCCAACCAACGATGCGCGCCCGAGCGGTGCACAAATTATGTAAAAAAAAAAAGTACCCTATTGTATGTTATTTTTATTTTGTTAAAATCGTTAACTAAAAAAAATATATATATATATTGTTAAACGAGCGACAATGGCGACAGATAAACCGTACGCGGTTTTCGCTCGCTGTTCGAAACATGTTAATAGTCTCTAAATATATTAAATAAATTAAAAAAAAAAAAAAATTTGTTTGACGACTTACGCAAAATGGGTACACAATTTTTTGGAAAATGCCCAAATAAAATAAAATCGCTAACAGTCACACCGGCGACTGCATCCCAGGCGCGATTGCTTTCCGGTCAGTTTCTCGCCGCGCAAAATATCTTAATTAACTAAATTAAAATTTAAAAATTCATCTTCCCTCTCCGTCAGTTTGCTAATTAAGTGCTCAATGTTTGAAGCAGATGCGAGACTTTTTATGCTTGTGAAACGGGAGAGGAATACAAATTCTTTGTTCCTTTGATGCTTGCGTTGGGTTGCTTGAAGAATTTGAAGATGCTTACTTATGCAAAGAAGACCAACACAAGCAAACGCCGATCAATGCGCAGTTACGCACGTCACCCGTTTAACCCATAGACTTTAATAAAGAGGGTATTCATATCGTTTATGCATTTTCTGCCGCACAGGCTGGGTTGTACCAATCATGGGGGGTAAAGCCATAGTCGCCACGCTTGACATGCGGGTTGGCAATCGCAGTATTTCCACCGTACTCTAAGGAGGATGGGCCTGGTCGTAGTTTTAGGACACACCCGGGCCCTGTATGATCCGGATGGTTTTTCTATCTGGATAGAAAACCACTAGAGCAATTCAGGGTTACTATCTATAATATAAAAATATCTAGGTTGATGACAGTGTAAATTAGGTACTCCCATGGAGTCTGCAATAAAAGCTTGTCTCACATGTCACTTTGACAGGAACTTTGAATCAAACTGCCTCGTGAGAAGCCATTCCTATCATGGTCTAAATTGACAGACATTAAGTAATTATTACATAGGTACAAGCAAGATTCAAACGGGACAAGAACTTGTATAGCAGTATACTTACTTCTTCTGCCAGATAATGCTTCTTCAACAGCTTGACAGCATCTTCGTAGTATTTGTCCTGTAGGTCCTCGAAGCGGACTCCGCATGGCACGCGGCCCCATATAGACGGGGCTTTTATGCGGTCCTCTAGAACCTTCATCTTAGCTAAGATCTCTGCTTCTGTCATCTTTGCCATTGTTTAGCTGTGGACAACATTTTATTGCATTAAGAACGTCAACAGCGCTTTTATAGAACTCTCAATACGCAAACAATTGTTTTGTCTCTAAGACGACCAAATAGCCTAGTGGTTAGAGAACCAGACTATGAAGCTAGAGGTCCCGGGTTCGATCCCCGGTCGGGGCAGATATTTGTATGATGAATACGAATGTTTGTTCTCAAGTCTTGGATGTTTAATATCTATTTAAGTATGTATTTATCTATATAATTATGTTTTCCGTTGTCTAGTACCCATAGTACAGGCTTTGCCTAGTTTGGGACTAGATCAATTGGTGTGAATTGTACCACGATATTTATTTATTATTTATTTATCCTTGCGAATCCAAAATGGTGCGTTACTGATCCTTAAATGATTTGAGAATTTGCTGTTTTAACAGCTAGAGACAAGGTGCAGGTCATCGCAACTTCGGGAGCTAGGCTATAGACAAAACTAAACTAGTAATAAGAAGTGTAAATATTGTAGTGAGTGTATGCTGTGCAATCTTGCCAGCATTGCTACGTCCCGGCTTAAGGGGGTGCATTGGAAATTATCGCGTTGGCTAGATTATGAAACATTAAGGCCTGATTTTGAGATATATCATTCTTGATTATATGATTGTTTATCTGATTTAATCGATACATGATTGCCTGTTTCCTCGATATATTTTTTTAAAGTTATTTTCCTTTGTACTTTGTATTTACTCAGCCCACGCAAACAATACATTATTTTACGACACAATCAAGTTTGTACTATAGTGTTTTATCTCATCTATAATCTCACATAATGAAATATGAATAAAACTTCACTAAGTTAGGTATTTATCGAAATTTGTCCAAAAAAGCCATTCCCGAAGAGCGTAACTTTTTCTCGTGCGCGGAAGGCATAATCGTGTATCAGTCAAGGGGACGTGGTTTTCGCGAATCGACTCGAATCAAGCCATCGCCTTAAAAGGCGATATTGTCACGACCATAATCCGAGCCAGCAGTGGGACCGCACCGTTAAACCGCACACGGTCACTGGCCCCGAATGTGCGGTTGGCCGTTTAGTGCATTAGCTTCATAGCCAACTCCGATCAACCGTGAATCGCTATACACCTAAATCTGGGGGCAATTTAGTATTTCCGGTGCATACAACACTAAATTTAAAATACACCAAAACTCAATACGACCGAATATCTAAAAAAAAACTATTCTCATAACGAATGAAACCCAAATTGACGTGTTACCAAAATGAAGCGTTCTCAATATGAGCCAATTTCAAATGTATTGAAGCTCATAGAATTTATGCAAGTGCGAAAGAAACTGATGATTTCTGTAAAATTATCCGACTTCTTTACACTTGTGCAAGATTTCGTAAGTGCGAAAGAGAGGGATGATTTCTCGCATTCGGATCGGACGCCATGGATAGCGCTCTAAAGCAATCGAGAATTTAGTGTATTTTGGGAATAGGCCGTTTTGTGAATCAATCATTATGGGAATTCCGTGTTCTTCAATTTCAAATTTAGAGTATTTTGGTAATGGAGCCTTCTGTGTATCAGTTTTTATGAGCTTCAATCCATTTGAAATTGGCTCATATGAAGAAAAGTGCAAATCAAGAACTGTTCATTTTGGTAACAAGTTAGATTTCAGTAACGATACGACCTTTTTTAATAGGCACGGAACCTTCGTTGTGCGAGTCCGACTCGCACTTGGCCGGTTTTTTTTAGATATTGGTTCGTATTGAGTATTGGTGTATTTTGAGTTTAGTACGGAATGCACCGGAAAGAAATTAGTCTTTTCGGTTTGCAATGTGTCGAAACGAGGACGAGAAACATTCTTTTTCAATTCAATTCAATTCAATTCGTTTATTGCATACATGTTGTTAATATTACATGGTGTTATTTTTTATTTTTATTATAGCACAAGCTTCTGCCCGTGACTTCGTCCGCGTGGAACTCGTGAATATCGTAGCTCCATACAAACTCTCGCCCCCTATTTCGCCCCCTTTTAGGAGATTTAGGGGATAATTTCCGGGTAGGTTTGATGTAAATAGGTGGGTTTAGGTAAAAAAGCGTTCCGGGTCCTATTCCCAGGCTCCTTCATCAGATAATATTGCAGTTTGTAGTTTTACTTATTTACCTTTTTATGGATCACGAGCAAGCAAAAACTATGATCACAGCACTATGTACTAAATTAATCACTGAAATCGTAGATATAAAATACAGTAATATGTATATGTCTATCAAATTGGTGTAAACTAAATAATTATCAAAGTTATGACTTGATCACAAAAAAATTGTTTAAAGTGGACGCGACAATGTGACATAATGACACTCGAGAGATTAGCCCATGGTCAATCGTTACAAGTTTTTTTATTGAAACATGAAGGCTTTACTGTAAATAGGTTTGATAGCTATTTATTTATTGACTAAGGTTCATTTTAAGATAAGGTAACAAAATATGGGTAAATTACAGTTTTCAAATATAGAGAATACTAAATTTACATTTTAATAACAAAAACCAAGCACAACATTCATTCGCTTATAAAATTTATAATTAATATATATTTGTAATAAAATAAACCATAATTTCTACAGGGTGGGCCCCGTGACAGGAGCAAATATTTAAAAGGAGGCTTCCTTTGAGCATCTGTAGTCACGCACTTGTGTCCATTTCTTTTCAAATTTTTATGAACTCCGAATAATGTATCTTGGCACCACGAGATTATAGCACAGTAGTCAATGTAGATTTTGAGGTAACATCACGTAGTGAATCATATAAGTTTTTGCATTTTTGTTTTAAAAAAATATTTATGTGATTTTTCCAATTTTTTTAAATTCTTTTTAGTGTTTTAAAGTAAAAAGTTACTTATATCACTCCAGGAGAGTAAAAAAGTACACGGAAAGTTGCTGAAGAAAAAAAAACATTTTTTTTTTCAATTAAAACCACTTAGAAACAATTCCTCACAACCTTAATAATCTACTGTTTATTTTTTTGCTCCTGTTACAGGGCCCATACCTAGCTAGTTTTAAAGAAAATAACAAAAGGAAGGTTTTATTAATATGGTACGGCTATTCAAATATAATATTGTGGATTGTGCATAGTGTAATCAAATCAATCTTCAGGTCTGTCCTTCTTTCTCGCTTACCCTACCCTTACACGTTCTTAGGCCAAAATCAACGATTTCATCAGGCCTTAAGCCTGAATCACACTGGCGTGGCCTGCGGTGACGGTCAATAGTAAACTTGACAACGACTGTCAAACTTACTATTGACTGCCAACCGTAGGCTGCGCCAGTGTGAAGCCTCTCACAGCGCGGTATGCGGTGGCAGTCAATAGTAAACTTGACATTAGTCCAAGTCTTTAGTCATTAAGTTTTCGTGATATAGTCTTTTCGTGATAAAGTTTATTCGTGAAAAATTTTTCGTGATTTAGTACTGCCACGGTCAAATTTACTACTGGCCGCCGGCCGGTAATGTATTGACACTTTTGTACATGAACTTCAAACGCCATGCGTCATTCATAGTGAACTGAGATACCAAAAAAAAAACGGTCAAGTGCGAGTCTGACTCGCGCACCGAGGGTTCCGTACGAACTATCATACAACACACCCGTCTTGCCCCACACATTAATTTTGGAAAAATCTTAACAACGCATAGTGTAGTTAAGTCATGAGCTCATGAGTACCTACAGCGCCATTTATCGGTGCATTTTGTTACTAACTTGCGCGACCAAGGAACTCGGTATGTACAGTAAGGGAAATGTATTCACGTACCGCCGTAGAACCCTGTCGCAATTGACAGGCCGCCGTCACTCAAACTCGAGTGGTATGTCACCTTATTGCGATAGGGTTCTACGGTGGTACGTTAATACATTTCCCTTACTGTATGTTGGTTTTTCAGCGATAATTCTTTATCAGGTAAATTAATTTCGATAATTCTTTTTTTATTTGCTAGAAGGTACTTTCAGAACACTTTCAAATTACAGTATTAAATTACAAACAAAATTAATACATGATTTTTGAACAATAAAAAAAATACGCTAGATAGAGGTCTCGTTATACTTTTCCGGTAATATTCACGTTCATATTAATCGTATATATTATTTTCAAATTTTTCGCTTGGTTAACTTCGGAGATAAGGGGGCATGGTATTTTTTTCAACATTTTTCTTTATAAATCAAAATTTTACCATTGTAAAAAAAAAAGAAAAACTGTTTTAGAATGTACAATTCAAGCCCTTTCATATGATACCCCATTTGGCCCCATTTTGGCAACTACACTTTGAATTTTTGCCCCCCCCTCTTATCCGCCCTTTTTATACAAATTAAAAGTATTATATATAATATTAAAAATTTTCATTTTCCATACACGAGGATTAGCTTTATTTACAACTATTCCAAATTTCAAATCGATAGCATTAGTAGTTCCTGAGATATTTGATTTTGTGACAGACAGACAGACGGACGGAGTCGCACCATAAGGGTTCCGTTTTTACCTTTTTGGTCCGGAACCCTAAAAAGGGAAACTTTGGTAGACCAAGTGTAACAGTGCCTTTATGTGTGTGTTAAATAAACTTCTATGGTTAGTAACTATAAATGGTTTTATTTAAGCATGTACATTCAGTTTGTGAGTGTCCTTTTAGTGACTTCAAGGCTCCATACCGTTGTCGTTGTTTAATTTGACAACGATATGGAGCCTTGAAGTTATCAAAAGGACACTCACCGCTGCCAGGAGCTGCTGGGACGTTCCTTCGTCAAGTGTAGGGCTCTGAGACCTGGATTGTACTGAACAGACTCATCTGATCCCAAAGTTACCTGGCACCTGAGGCTCTGACTGATGAGGTGTCCGCTCCGCTTCCGCTTTCTTCAAGGCACATGTCGAAATAAAAAGCTCTAAAACTATTGCTCCCAATAAGTTGCGTGATTATACATGCGGAGCTCAAAATGTTCTAACCGTCTTTCAAAAGGACGTCGTAGTGATTGTCTGGCGCAATTGCTAACAATAAATCTTAACAATCACTTACCTCCGAGGGTGGTCAATCTCAACCTATGCCTTGAGACAGTTTTAGTTGGTTTCTTATCACAGAGCTTAGCCAACAACGCGCACCAGTCTTTGAGAGGCTTTGAACACCTTGGAGAGCTGTCAATGGTTTTCAGAACAAGCGCTCGAAATTAATAATATACGTTATGAGCACTCTGAGCCTGGGAGTGCACGGTTCGGAAACCGTGTCAGGGAACCTGATCGAGTTCAGTCAACCGCAATAATATATCATTGATCGAGGCTATTTGTAAAGCAATAATGGCATGTCAAATATTTTACGTCCTTTGTCTAGTCATATATTTATGTATAGATGTAGTTCTGACTGCTTTGAACTGCGACTGTTTTGCTCCGGAAAAATTGTGAGAATTACAATACTTTGATATCGAACGTCGCAAAGCAAAAACTAGGTTTGACTTTCCATTAATTTGATTAAACTGTAATTATTAAATGATAATTTGACAGGATATGTTAGATATCTACGTGGGGCATTTTTTACTGAGGCTTGTTACTTGTTATACAATTGGAAACCCCATTTATTAGAACTTAACCTTAGTAAAATTGGCTCCTGGCCTATTCCTGTTACTGTCGAACAATTGCCAGTTTTGCGGTTTTAGAATCAGACTTGTACGATGTACGATGTAACTAAGTATTAATCCTTCTGTGGAATACCATTTAAATGAGAGATATATTGTCTATCAACTTTGCGTATCTAAATATGATTTACATCATATCCGCTAAATTACGCGCAAATTATGATAGGTAATGATCGAAATGTGGATTCAGCTAACAAGCATAATCAAGCCGGAGCTAATTATTGAGTGCCTCAAACTGGAATCCTCATTCAACACCAGATTTGTGATCTTAAGCCGTCCGTTGTGACTTTCGTAGTTGTACCTCTTAAGGGAAGTATCTCCTTATATATGACCGCAACCATAAAAAAATCACGATTTTGTTCTGCAGGTACTTAAGTGGTGTTGTAAATGTAAGTTCACCAACGTTAAGAGTCTATATAGATTACATACATACAAGTTATGTTAAGGTACCGTAACATTTAGTTCATAAGACTGTAAGCATAGCAGTCTCCTAACGTGAAATATTTATTTAGTATACACTTTTGAAACTCAATTCAAAGAAGTTCGAAGATCGATGTTGTAGTACCTACAACATCTCCAGCACTAGCGAGTTTCATAATAAGGATGACACGAGTAGGATCACACGACTTTATCTACACATATCATAAATCCTCAATGATGTGTTCGAGAACCATTAGAATAACCGCCAGTGCACCGCCATGGCCGACTAGATATCAAATCATTACCGACTACATTTTCATCGAACAGTATCAAACGCTCTGACCCCTGGGCCACGCTACGAAATTTGAAAGTTATTACTTTATCAATATCGATATCTTAATGAAAATACTTACAAAATAATCTACGGCCAGAGACAAGTTAATTACTTCTATGAATATTTTTGATACGAGTATAATGCTGGTCATTACTACAAGATTCTGAACGCATTTTAGCGGGTTTATATAGACCAAACAAATTAAATCCTTTTTGTGAATGAACTGATTATTTTATATATTTGATATATGTAGAAACGTTTCATTTAGTAAAACTATTTACTTTTGATAACATTTTACATGAATACGAAAATATTCATTTTATGTTCAATCAATCAATTTCATTTATTTCAGGTTTTAGGACCCGTATGTGTTATTTTGTTGCGGCTGTTTAGCTTTTTTTGTTTATTTCATCTAAGTCTCGCTTTAACACTTGCGCGCGCACTGCGCAAACTTCACGGCTAATAATAATTGCGCGCCATTATTAATTAAATTAAAATCATTTATTTGCCAAAAATACGCTTAATATTATAAACATTATATCCGTCCAACGCCAAACTAGGCTGAGCCTGTATCTTGGCTGTCTGCGAGGGCGATTTACACGATATAATTAAGATATTACCATTATAGGTATATAATTTCACATATATTTGTAAACACTGTTGATACGTGTTTGGTTCTTATTAAAAATGTTGACTCGTGGCGTGGTGAATAGAAAAGTGATAAATAGAATTGACGACACTGGAAATTCTTGTCAATGTACAATATGTAAATAAAAACCTGTTGTCATCAATAACTAAAGGAAATAACTTAGGAGCCTAAATATAAAGTCTTAATTTTATGAAAAGGATATTTTCCTCGCTAATGTGTTGAAAAACGTCGTATGAAACGCGTGAGCTTTGATAATTACATCATCGGCTCTCTTATAACAATTCCTAATAATGTTAAAAGTAATGATCAACATAGCTCACTTGTATCACAATGTACTATTTTGAACTATGATCCTCGAATGCTGTATTTGTCCAGAGGGTAGTGTATTGCTGTTTATTTTCTCTACTTAGCCTTCTGATGCTGCGTCTTACATTTTCTATACCGGCTGATGTGGCGTAGGTACGGCGTAAGATTGCTTGTGTGCAAGTGAAGGAGCTGCCCAGTTTGGCGTTTAATCAGAACACACCTGACGGTTCCGGCGCTACTTCCGGAATGGTGGCTATCCGGCCGGATTACAACGGATAGTCTCAAAATCACCTTGACATTGATTGAGTCAAAACTTCGTTGTATTTTAAAAATATCTGGCAAAATACTTTAGCATCGAGACTATAATATGAATGAGCCTTCACTGTAGGTACATACTTCTGTCTTTCCGTCTATTTTGAACAGCAAGAGGGCGTTAGCGTGCTTTAATATAGCGCCACTGGTAAATAATTGCGATTATTTAATTTTAACGATAGATATTTAAAGAAGGAGGCCACTACACATTGTATTTTGTATTACAGTACCTTGTGAATACATCAAACTAGTTTTTATGTTGCTGGATTCGTCGACCTATGAACTCAAAAGAAAAACGGCCGTTTTAACTTTGGACGCATAGATTGACGTTAAATTGAAATAATCACTATTATTTACCAGTGGCGCTAGTGAGCACGTTAACGCCCTCTTAACAAACATTATAAAAACTTTACACTCTTTTTGTTGGGCAGACGTGTAAAAATTTAAGGAGGTCTCCGTACGAGATACTTTTTAATGTTTGTAATATGGAACCTTCTATGTACGAGTTTGTCTAGCACTTAGACGATTTTTAGGGTTCCGTACCTCGAAAAGAAAAAACGGAACCCTTATAGGATCACTTTATTGTCCGTCCGTCCGTCTGTCAAGACCCTTTTTTTTACAAAAACGCGTGAAGGTATCAAGCTAAAATTTATATAAAATACTCAAATCTATTGTTACTTTAGAGCTGTGAAAAAATCAAACTTCTAAGCCTACGCAATCAAAAGATACAGCCGTTTATGTCGCAAATTTCCGCAAATTTTCGAAACTCGCAAGGGAATCAAAAATCAGGGTACTTCGCGTGAACTCAGAGTCTTGAAATTTGGTACAAAGCAACGTCTTATAGCACAGAAAAAGAAAAAATTGCGAAAACCGTACATTTTTAGTTACATCATATAATATATTTTTTTAAATAATTTACTTATATACCTACAGGTTTGTACGGCACCGTCGGTGCACGAGTCCGACTCGCACTTGGCCGGTTTTTGGTGCTATTGTAGCTTTCAAAAGACGACAGGATTCATGATCAAACTTATTTGTAAACTTACAAGTACGGATAATTTTGTGCCTTCGTTTTAATTAAATTTCTTAAAGCTGCAAAAGTTTTAATTCGATGGCGGAAACACTCACTTCCGTTAAGTTATTTTTAAAACACGAGAGAAAAAGTCCGATTTCCGTTTCCGGTCCGGGCAAATTCTACACCCAGCAAGAAATTAAACGTTTTAAAACGATAAATTTTTAGCACGTCGTTAATTGGACTTTTCACTTTATGATTACCACTACAGAATGTTTTTTTCTTGTTTATTAAAATGTTCAAATACTGATTTATCGTTGAATAAAGTCTGCATGTAGAAATTAAAATATCTTGTATATCTCGCTGTCACTGCTATTGCTTGTTCATTTGTGCATTCTTTATGTAACTTAAATATCATAGAGATCGTAGGATTTCGCAAATTGACTAACATATGTCGTAGTTATAGCTGTGAGCTGTGATATAGTTATATCGCACGATTTGTGTAAGTCCCCTAATTTATTCACTTGCAATTTTGTTTTGTTTTAATTTAGTGACATTTCGGTCGTTAATCTGCAATTTTTAAATGAATTATTGTTTCAGATTATTATTATTGTATTGTACATTACCGTTTGACATGTAAAAGTGTCCTTGTGGCCTATTTGCAGAATAAATAATTGATTTAGGTTTGATTTAATTTGATTCATTAGTCTAGTGAAATAGTTATAAGTACCGTAAACTCAATTATTATTTCATTCCCACATTCATGGATGTGTGTTGTCGGACGTGAGTGTGAACTATCAGTCTATAAAATATCATTTCTAATTCATTATTCAGTCTAACTGTTGTTATTTATCGTAAAAAAATTTTTTTCGTCATTTTACCGTGAGATAAATAGTAGATTGTATGACAAGGGGCTAAAATAAGCCATATTACCACGAGATGGTTATTTTCCCGAGTGAAGCGAGGGAAAATTGTTCGAGTGGTAATATGGCTTTTAGACCAGAGTTATACACTCTACTTTTCACTTTGACTGCGAGAAAATAGTAAAAACAAAGATTATCCATTCACAATCAATAACAAATTCCACGGCGAAAAGATTATTCAATTTGGCGGCATATTTTTTTTAATAAACTGCTTTGACACAGATACAAAATATTGACACCACGAATAAAAGCCTCTGAGGCGTCCAATACACGGCGTAGTATTAAATATCACGCGATCCACGCGCTGTCTCTATCTTATTGCATGTTATATATAGAGACAGCTATGGTGGATCATCAGTATTTAATCACCGTGTATTGGCCGGTTGCCCGACCGTTTACAGGCGCGTCGTTGACGGCCAGAGGCGTTTTTTGTTTTAAATATTGTGAATTAGGGACTAAAAAAACGCCTGTTATTTGAAATTAATTCTGTTTTCTGATTGGTTGTTTTTAATATTAGCTGCAATCTGGTTAGTTGATAGCAAATACAAATGTTTTTGAAAGACTTGTGATTGGTGGATTTAATACAGTGCTTTGATTGGTCAAATTACATGTTTTAAAAATCATAAATATGTATACATATTTTCCCTAGGGGCTACATGTACTACTTTAGCCCTGCTTACTAAGCCTAATTGACACACTTTTCGAGCATGAGAAGTGAAAACCAATATACTTAATCGTTGTTTTTTTTTGTATGATATTTCTACCGTATATCCGCATCGATTGAGTGCAATTTATTCGAATTTGAAGTCCCATGCAAGTTCCTCGTTAAAAGCCTCATCATATTCTACCAACCCCGTCATAAAATTGTTGTGACTTGTGATAGTTGTGATGACCTTTATGAAATTGTGGTCACCCTACTATTAGAGATGAAATGCGTTAAGCCTGCTAGTGCTATGCAGACTTGCAAGCTGGCAAATCCTTGATTAAACCATTCTATCCACGGCCATTTCACACTACCAGTCATCTAATGATAATGACATAATTATTAGGTATATACTAGCTCCCGCCCGCGACTTCGTCGTGCAAAATTTCATTCAAATCGGTTGAGCCGTTTAAGCGTGATTGATTAACAAACATTTAAACATCCAAACTTTCGCATTTATAATATTAGTAGGATTAACAATAACATAATACCTAACATTAAAATTTTCAAATAAAAATGTCTAATGCTCCCGGCCGCGTATCCTACTAATCCTACTAATATTATAAATGCGAAAGTTTTGATGTTTGGATGTCGGACGGCGGACTTGCGAAAGAATTTTTACCCAAGCTGAAACTGAGAACTTCGTTCTCTTTGCTCGCTCGATCAATAATTCTCCTACCATATTGCATTAAGTCGAAAAGAATTGAAATGTTTTATTTATTCGTCAAGCATTTGATTAATATTGATGACACGTTCCTTTATGATGTGTAGGTACAGTCGAGTTCATAAAAGTATGTACAGTCAGCAGCAGAAGTAGCTAAGCGGGCCGGGTGTTCAAAATGACTTGCACACGACTTTATTCTTAAGAAATTAAGAGCGTGTGTAGGTTATTTTGAACACCCGGCCCGCTTAGCTACTTCTGCTGCTGACTGTACATACATTACCTACTTTCACAACGGTTCAAAAATATAGCAATGAATTCGTGTTCACATGTGTTTGATCACTTTGTTCGTGCGCATGGTTTCGAATTCGACTGTACTTTTAGTGATTAAATCATTATTATCGACAAAATGTTTAACGATAAAATTGAATCGATTTTAATTGATTTACCGCCGGCACTTGTGCAACATGGTGTCAAATTGAAATGAAATTAATTACACATTAATCCATCATAATTATAAATTTGGAACTGCTGGAAGTAAATCTTTCGTCTGCTTGGTACATTTCACGCTTAAGCCGGCTGTACCTACCAATTTAGATGAAACTTTGTCATGAAAATAATTTTAATCCTGAGGACATAAAAAACTGAAGTTCTACAGATTTTTTAGCCCGAAAATTGTCCTAAGAATACCTTACAACTCATTATCGTCCTAATAATCAGTCTAAGATAAAGAAATGGGAAGTGGTTTATATATATGATATAATTCTACGTAAGCAAAATCAGTAAAAAAAAGTAAGTTTTAATAAAAATGCATTATAAATAATCTGTCTCAAGAACTGAAAATTTATGCTCACCAGTATGTCTTCGTTCTCCGGTTCTTTATTTAAAAATTGAACAAACAGATCTTGCTAACCGCCAAAATACCGGCAAATACTGGCTGGCACGGCACACTGACTTGCCGATGCTCAATAATAAAAAGAAAGAATAGATCGATAGCGTTTTTACGGGTATAAAAGTAAAGTTTGCACGCCAGGCGGGGTTGGGAAGACATGACGTGACATTTGGGTTCCGTTGGTTAGTCGAAAATTAAATATATACGGGATCAACTTTCTTCAAACTAAATATAATAAGGAAGCAACCACACCGGTGCTTAACGGTGCGTATACGCGTTGAGTTGACGTGTCTTCTTCATACATTATGCTACGTTTACGGTGCGTCAGCGTATTTTGAGCAGTTTGTGGCCGAAGCTTAATGGGTGCCAAGTAGTGCCAACTCGAAATCCACGCTGGTTCCCCAGTAGGTAACCGTATAGTATAAATTAATTCAAAAATAGTCATCACGAGCGGGATTTAAACCCGTAATCTTCGCATTCTGTGTGTTGTTCTTGCCAATTGAGCTATTGTGGGTTCCACTTGTAGTGACGAATGTTTCAATCACCTCACTCTTTTATTTACTCCTCATAGAAGCTTTGTTACACCTATATTATTTATATACAGCCTCGTTTGGGTGTTCTACTTTTTCTGTCGCCAGTTGCCATGGTAACGTATACTGCGTCACTTTTTAAAACTGCTATGAATATGAAGTTTTCATTTATAAATATGAAGTTGTATGGGGCTATCTTCAAAGCATGTTAGAAGTTCATATTTAAACCATTTTTCTAAGACACTCTGTCATATTGTCTCTTGAATACCGGACAGAATAACAATAAGTTGATTAACCCAATTGCGAACGTTGGTCATATATGTATTCAGTATAAAATTAATCACAAATTGAAACTTTAACCAGAGGGCTTAAATACAAGGATTACAATCATACTATTGTTCTTCTAATTCATATGATATTCATATGATGATCGACAGGGTTAATCTACATTGAGAGTGGCGAGGGCAATTAACTTGTGCGTGCACTTACCCACACGAGACCCACCTACTATAAAACATTTATGATCTTTAAAACACATGTGAATCAGCTTGATTTACGCTTTCTGACGTGGGCACTTAGCTAATAAGTGTAAGTGAGCGGGATGCATTATTATATTGAGATAGATTTGGTACCAAACTGACATAGGATTTTTAGTTGCAGTTGTCTGATGATAAACTTGTTTTCTGACTTTGAAATATGCACGTGGAACCGCTGAAAATTTTCGCAAAACTTTTTCAACCTCTGAAAAGTTTCTTTCCCGTGTCTAATATACAGCATTTATGAGTATTCAATGTAAATGAACCTTGTGCCCATACTTTTAGTCTTATAAATATAGCAACGTTTTGGCAGATAGAGATAAATGTAGGTCCCTCACTATCATCACATCCTCTAATCTTGAGCTCTGGCCATTTTACGCGGGTGATTTTACGGAAAGTTGTAGGTACACTATAGTTTTTTTTTTTTTGTATTGATAAAATCGGGTTTTTTTACTCAGAATCGAAAACACTTTCGAACCTAATATGTGAAAAAAGTGTCCTAAATGTAACATACAATTTTCGGTTTTTCGTTCCGTTACCACCGTATCAAGCTTAGTATGGAAACGGTAACGGAATGAAATAAAAAAATTAAGATCCTTTTTTCTCCTGTGTGCTTTCGATTCTAAGTAGAAAAAACCCGATTTTATCAATTGTTTTTATAAACACTCGAGTGTGCAACTATACGTAAAATGGCCCAGATACACAGCAAGTAGCGGTGTTATTATTGCAGCGGTCGGTGGAGGTGCTTCCCCAGTGGGCTGCCCCGAATATCAGGGAGATGAGGCTAAAAGACGGGTAGATGCTCCTTCATAGAGACATTATTTATCATCATGCAGACTGAAATATGCTTGTACTACTGTGTGTGTTGGCTTATAGTAGAAACACATGTTGTAAGGTGTGTATACATGCCACATACAATCGACTGCGCATGACAGGAATTTGAATTAGGAAAACTGTCACGTTGTTTATTGTCACTCCGGTTGATACTCTCTCAAGATATGGTTGTCCAAATTAATATATAATATTCATAATATTGTGTAATTGTGTTTTCCAACGTCTAAATATATTACTGCCACAGCCCACTGAGTTCTTCCTCATATAATAAGAACACAAGTTAGCACATTTTTGGTGGAAGCGCGTTTAAGACTTACAGGGATTTTACTACTCTAGTGGTCTTTCGAAAAGTCAGTAACCGCTTTATAAGAACGATTTTCACAAGGACATTTTAAGTTTGTAAAGCCTAACTATATTATTCCCAACCTTGAAGTGACGACCCATGATACAGTTACTAATTTAACTCAGACCTATTTATCGAATAAAAAGGTCCAATCCAATGTGCTTTGCACGAGTGGGTTCGTATCCCATCCTCGTCGCCAGTGACGTACCTACATACGCTCACGCTCTCGCGTGGTCGTGCCGGAGGTTTGCCCTGGATTTTTCTCAGGCTACTCCCCAACCACGCAATTCAACCGCTGTATTGGGTTCGTCCTATTGTAGCAACAGTCAAAAATCAAAAAAAAACCGGCTCTGGTAGATCCTCGTTTATTACTGAATCATTTACATGCGTACAGTGACTGGCGTACGTTACCACACACAGTATGCAAATACACCTCAACACAGAACCCTAAAACTAACAAAGTAAGAATCGATATTCGGCCCAAGCCGATACAATGGCTGCAATGGCACGGAGGATTACGTGGTGTAATTTGTTCCAAACTTCGCCGGGCGGCGTTAGGGTACTATGAATGAGGTTTTTGGGTCGTGAAACTACGAATCTAGTGAAATGGTGAAACGGAAAAAGGCTGCAGGTGGGACGCGAAACCATTGAGTGTAACTTGGCCATTTTCTGACAACTTTGCCCGTCTTTGGACGTATTGCAATAGGTACAGACCTACACTTTAAAGTACTTTGTGAATCTGAGGCTGGAGACGACCAAAGGAATACAAGACGAGGTTGAATGTTGAATTATGAACTGTTATTGGAATTAGTACCTTTATTTTTTGTCTGCCTGATACATGTTCGCGCTTAAATCGCTGAACTGATTAACACTATGCTATGGCAATAGATTGAGACGGAAATCATCCCTTAAAAAGGTACAAAGGAGAGTGCATTAATGATTGAACAATATAACGAACATACGCGCGCGCCTTAGACAACGCGTCCTTCAAACATAACGTTACGGCCAGTGCCCCACTGGATGCGTTCTGCGGTCTGCGGTCAGGTCAAATTGAATTTGTTCATACATAATGCGGGCTTGACCTGACCGCAGACCGCGAAATGGTACTAAAGTATCTATATATAAAAAAAAACAGAAAACTGGTTCCATATCATTATTAATATAATCCTATACCCTGCCAGCTTCAAACGTCGAGCTGTATTTAAATCCGTTTCAATCGTATTATTTAATGAGTAGCAGTCGCGGAAACCGAAGAGTCCGAAGACAGTATTAGTTAGCGACCACGTACCGGCAGGCGCGTGGGTAGACAAGGTGAACTGATGGCCTGGTAAAGGTCGCGGCAGTCCGCTAGATGCGGGTGACGCAGGACCGGTTATAGTGTCACTTTTTGAGGCATATGTTCAGCAGACGACGTCTTTTGACTGCTATTAGGTATCTCTATAAGATTTCAATTTTGATTAAAGTATACCTCCACTTTCTGTGATAAAAACCTCTTCTAATGCCGATGCACCGGTGAATCAAGGGTTCTATCCGCACGTATACATTTTCAATTATTTCATTCCAAACGCTTGCATTCGTATAACTAGAATCCAATTTTTTCGCTGTCCAATACAGACACGGTATAATAGGCCCACAGTAGACAAAGACTACAGCAGGTCCCTAACATCAGATTTCAGTTAACGTGATCGATCGTAGATATACAGGGCGTCCCACGGCTATGCCACATGGAGGAAAAGTACCTTGAATATTGAAGATGGAACATTTTTACTGAAAGAAGACATTATTTTAATTTAAAAACCAATTTAAACTGCATTCATAGATTTTTAAATAATTACACGGTTGAACCGGGAATCGAACCCGCTACACGAGAAAAAAAATACCCTGTAGCTTAGTTTTATCATACCGATCGAAAGGCTTCATCATAAGGATTATTTTTTGCTAAATAACATAGTGTCAGAAATAAAAGGAAGACCATAAATTTTAAACTATAACTATGTTAGTTATATAAATATATAACTAACAAACCTGTTCACAAAATTTCACAAGAAATGCGACCTTTAAAGGAGAACAGCCGGACAGCGTGACAGCGTGACAGACACCGGACACCGGACATACGAATGATTTTCAGCCCAAAGCTGAAGCATTATAGAACTTTGTTTCGTATGCTCTGCTCGCTCATTCGAATATTTTATTCCTAACTTTTATTGTTAATCTTATTTATTTGTGTTAAGAATTGCCACTACAGAACTTTTCAAAAAATATAATTTTTTAGAATGTTTTTGTGTTATTTTTAGACCCTATTTCTTATATTAGTTTATTTTCACAAGCTTTATATTAACTTAACCTGTTCGTATGTAAGTATGTAAGTTGTCCGTCAAAATTTGTAACTCAATTTTGAAGCAGATATCTTAAACCGATTGAGCTGAAATTTTGGGTGCAGGTATAGTTTAAGTCAAAGTCAAAGTCAAAGTCAAAGTGATTTATTCTTCAATTTAGGCATATTACATGCACCTATGAATGTCGATAAACTACCACCGGTTCGGAAAGTAAACCTCTGCCTCGAGAAGAACCGGCGTAAAAAACTCGGCGAGGTGTCATTTTTTCAAAACAGTATACAATATATCATTTCAGTATCAGAGTATTATAAAATTTTAAAATTACATTGCTACAGTAGAAAGCCTATTTATTTTACGACAGATTTCTAGTGCAGGATTTTATCGCTGCCAAATATCCCTATCCATGATGTAGTCGTTTATCTTATAATATGCTTTTGAAATAAGTGTCCGCTTTACGACAGATTTGAATTTAGAGTCAGTAAGTTCGGTAATGTGTTTTGGAATTTTATTGTAGAATTTTATACAATTTCCCGAGAACGACTTTTTCGCTTTTACTAGCCTGTAAAAAGTTGTTTTGAGCTTCCCTGCGCTTCTGGTAACCTTGGGCCTATCAGTGTTTGTTGGGTAGTTGTATAAATTCTTCCTAACATACATTATTATTTCAAATACGTATAGCGACGACAATTTAATATTATGGTACCATTGAGCTGATCTGATGATGGAGACAGAAGACGGCCATGGGAATTCAGTACTTAACCGACGTAACCCCGTTGAGTTTGGGCTCGTTAGAATCATCTCAATGAGTAGTTGGTGACGGTATACAGAGTACAGTTGGCAATAAAAGCTTGTACCAAAAATTAAATTTTTATAGAAACCTTTTTCTTCTTTAATTTAAATTGAATATAGCGAAATGGTGCATTTGAATATGAGTATTCGTTTCCGCATAAAACGACCGCATGCTTTTCTAGAATTGCCTATTGTTGGTCTGCGTCTCTTATGCCTCATTCTAGTGCCTCGACATAAAACGTGACTAGGAATACACACTGGGTATCGTTCGGAACAGGAGCATGGGTATCGACGCGCCTTCCTTTAAACCTTAACTAATACTCTTCTAATGCGCAATTATGCGGATTGAACCATTATTAATGCTTTTATAATGGATGGAAAAAGAAGCAATAGCATGCCAAATTCAATGTAGGTTGCTCCTCCATTCGAGGATGTATTGAGACTATTTCAGACTAACATATAAAAATATCTTATGTTAGCTACAGAACTCGACAGAAGTCGTCAAATATTAGAAGCATTTTTTTTTATCTGCATATCAATCTCACGTAGCTTTTTAAAACGCTTCTGGGGTAGTCTTTACGATTTGTTAGACGGCTTACGCTGAATCGTTTTCCCGTGCATTCACTTTCAGCATTCGCGTATTAAAATCGACCAATCAGAAAACAGAATTCATTTCAAACATCAGGTAGGTATTTTTCTAATCCCTAATTCACAATCATTAAAAAAAATAAACGCTTCTGACCGTCAATTAGCCGCGATCAAACGTTCAAGCGTGGTTGGCTGCATACATGGCATAAGCTATGAGATTGAGCGGGACAGACTGCTGTCAATCTCGCTTTATCTTATGCCCCGTGTGCTGTATGCGCTCGGCCGTTTGGACGCGGCTATTGGCGGTCAGAGGCGTTTATTCATAGTGTCAATATTTTGTATCTGTGTCAAAGCAGTTTATTTAAAAATGCATGCCGCCAAACTTAACTAACTTTTCGCTGTGGCATTTATTATTGATTGTGGATGGATAATCTTTGTTTTTACTATTTTCTCGCAGTTGAAGTGAAAAGTAGAAACTGTGGTCTAAAAGCCTTATTTCTCATATTACCCCTCGACAAATTTCCCATACTTTACTCGGGAAAATAACCATCTCGTGGTAATATGGCTCATTTTAGCCCCTTGTTCTACAATCTACTATTTTTTGTCGATTCAGTTATTAGAGATTTTTTTAACACAATATGCTCTCGCTTTCTGCTGCTCATGGAGCCACTAATAAGTCATTAATTCATAATAATAGCCAGTGCTAAGTAATGATTTTAAAAGCTGTCAAAATCGTCAGCCATTCGGTCGTCAGTGAATTTTTCGGAACGATACCTAATACAATATAGTCATCATCATAAACCGCGAAATATCCAACCCTGTCACGCACAACTAAACCAAATCGATAATACTTCGATTAGAGAGACGGATTGCGAGTCAACAATGTGATGTATCGCCCTAGAGATTAATTGTACCGGCTAATTGACTCGGCAACGATCCAGACTCGATATAATACATATCACCGCATTTTACTGCGAACAAAGTAATTTATTTTCTGACTTGGATTGACTGTTTACCTTTGAGAATTGTTGTAATTCATATTGATTGACTTTTAAGATGAGTGAAAGCAAGTACCTTTTAGACGAATGCTGCACACTGTACCTATATACCTATAGTTCTTTTACCATTTGTTCGCTCTTCACGACTCTTTAAGTATTTCAAGGACAATGCATTATTCTAGCTTTAGCCATCACAAAATTACAGGATATTGAAAATGGCCTGAAAGGCTTCGAGAAAAGGATGGTACGGCCTCTTTGTTTTGCTCGACTTTGCGGGGGCACTACCGTGCCCCCAAATTCATAAAAGAGCTTTTGGTCATATACCTACATACGAGTAGACTCGTTATAATATATAACCTGTTAGGCTAGCTATAGCTACATGCAGGCTGAATGCCGTGACCTTACTTCTACTGGGCTATCGCCAGATACCAGAGGAATTCGTGGACAACGGAAGAAAATCGCAACGCATGTCTGTGGTAGGTGGCAGGGCCTTAGATTTTGTGAGGAGTAGCTGCAAGAAGGAACAGCTATTGTGACCGAATTCCGCTGCGGCTTAAGGCTTGTGACCTAAGATTTTTTTTACGATGCCATTCGCACCAGTTTTTAGAGAGGAACAAACGTTTGTATGGGAGCAACTACAATTAAAGAACGCTAGCCCCGTCCCATCTCCAGGCGACCTCCTCTAAAGCCGGAGCTGCGGCCACCACGGCAGAGCAGCACAAGCGGCGCAAATATGCTGTCCTCGGCGAGGGCTACATGTTTGTGCCGTTTGGAGTGGAAACCCTGGGGCCGTGGGGACCGGGCGCGAAGGCCCTATATAAGGAACTTTCGGAGCGGCTCATCCATACATCTGGTGACCAAAGGGCTGGCAGCTATTTTCGCCAAAGGATTAATTAGCCTTGCAATCCAAAGAGGTAACGCTGCCAGCTTTCTGGGCACCATAGCCAACGACGGGGACCTGGGGGCATTTTCTTTTTATAAGTGGGTTTAGTTATTTAGTTTATAACATAGGTTTATTTTAGTTATTAGTTACAAGTTTGTGAAGAGTTTTCTTTGAATATTTATTAAAGAACATAAATACCCAAAAACATGAGTCAAAGACGCACCTCGCTGGCGGCAGCCGAAACGCTTCATACTGATTGAATTAAAAGTATGACGTCACACTTTGCTATTTGAACTAATAGTTTTATAGAAAATCAAGTAAATTTTATTGGTTGCTTTAAATTTAGTCTTGGAAAATAAATATATTTTTTTTTTTTTCTACACTTTCAAGGTTTATATCTTTTTATGATATTAATTATATTTATGAATTTATACTTTATTACAATAATTTGATGGTTTACTATTCATTTAGGAACACTATGTTATCAATTTTAACATGAGTCATCATGCCTATATTGTCATAGTTCCACTTTTTTTATTTGCCGCAACTGGGTTAGTATTAGGTTGCGGCTAATAAACGATTACCCGCCACAATTAAGTAGATTGTTTATGGTAAGCCGTCAGCCATTTTCAGACAAGTTCTTAATCAAGCCATTCCGTCCCTTAAGGTGATTTTCCACCGGCGTGGATTGACGAGGCGCGGCGCGGCGTGAATTGAAATTTGTATGGCAAATTTTCAATTCACTCCCGGCGCATCTTCGGTGGAAATAGTACGGATTGACGCGAATTTGCGCGACGTGAATTGAAATATTTGTTTGTATAAAAGTAAACCGTATTGTTTCTGAAATAGAGATTAAATTAACTCTGCAACAGAAACAATTTTCAATTCACTCCCGGCGCATCTTCGGTGGAAATAGTACGGATTGACGAGAATTTGCGCGACGTGAATTGAAATATTTGTTTGTATAAAAATAAACCGTATTGTTTCTGAAATAGAGATTAAATTAACTCTGCAACAGAAACAAACATCTCGCTACAGGTGTTTAGTTGTTAATTCGTCGAGACTGCCGTAGGTGATTTTCCACCGGCGTGGATTGACGAGGCGCGGCGCGGCGTGAATTGAAATATTTTTAGTGGAAAAGGGTCAGCGCGATTTCAATTCACGCCACGCCTCGTCTCGTCAATCCACGCCGGTGGAAAATCACCTTTATTGTGGCAACGCGTATAGCTTACAGATGTGCCGACGGAAAGTTTCCTATATTGCGAATTTTTTCTGCAATTTAACATAGGAAAATTTCGGA
Organism: Epinotia nisella; assembly: GCA_932294315.1. NCBI lineage: Eukaryota > Metazoa > Arthropoda > Insecta > Lepidoptera > Tortricidae > Epinotia > Epinotia nisella. The sequence continues at coordinate 11,013,240 of OW028675.1, read as the reverse complement.
AATTTCCCTCTATTTTTGTATGGGAATTGAAACTTTCCATTTCCAACATAGAAATGTCCTTAATTCCTTGTGCAACCTAGAATTTCCGAGAACTATTCCAACTTTTTGGAAACTTTCCGCAATTTGCACATCACTACGTATAGCTCCTCTGTAGAAATCTATACTCTAAGCGTAACATAAGTAGATAACAACAACTTGGAAACCTTACTACGTTACGTACGTTAGTTATCTCTAGAGCAGACAGCTCATACAATACCTAGCTGACAGAGTGCCCTACCACTTTTCGCCTCTATTATTTGGTCATCAAGGCTCAAAAGTAGGTAAACTTCCTTGGCTGGCCCCGTAGCATGGTTGGCCTTGTCACGCGACAAGTGACAAGATAAGAGCGTCGTCTCGTTCTATCGAACGGTGTCAGCCAGTGACGCACGCTCTATCCTATCACCTATCGCGTGACAAGGCCAACCATGCTACGGCTCCTGTCTGTATAATAACAGACCTACATTACCTTACTCAACGAGTGTTCTAGATTAAACATATGAAGAATTGTTTATATGAATATGAGTCAACCTAATTTTGACATTTAATCTGATGAGAATATTTCTTTACAAATAGAGTATAACAATAGCCTAATCGTTACGTATGATATATTTATTAAAAACATGTTATCATGACATTATAGTAAAACCGATGCGTCATGGAACGCGACTAAACAAGACTAAAACACATATAATTACATTGGTAGGTACAGTTGATTGCCTGTCATCCATCTCCTCAGACATTCACCGCACACATACATCCGACTCCACGCAAGTAAGTCACACTCCGGTGATGATGTCATGGCGCGTTGAGTTGTGAGAGAGCGCGGATCAGCGGCGAGTTCCTGCGTGACACAGTGCGCGTTACTCGCACCTTTGACTCGCACCGCCAATAAATCGCGACGCCCGCCCTGAGGGATATCCGGAGTATACAATCGCACGAGGCGACTCACTAGCTCTGTTGGTCGATCACGTAACGCATTGTACGCGCGTCGGGTAGATCTAATTGCCAATTTTTATATGGAAAAATGACAGTTGGATCTACCCGACGCGCGTTCGGAACGTTACGTGATTACCCCCAGGAGTCAGGACAATCTGACTCACCGCGTATGAATGAACCGACACGCAGTCACCAACAAATTGTAATTACGCCTTACCTCCAACGAATAATGATAGGTTAGGTAAATAAATGTAAGTTTGTGTGTAAGGGGTTTTCTCCAAAACCTACGACTAATAAAACAACATAGTTTTTATTTGTGGTTCGTCACATATTATGAGGACAAAGACAAAAATTACAAAAAAAAAATTACTTGGTTTTACTAATGTTTTTGACATGTTTCGTGGTGATCGCTTAACTTAAAACAGCGTGAGGGAAAATGAGATGATGGACGCAATCTTCAAGTGATTAATCTTCAAATTCGGTTTCTGTGGATTTCCCGTGTTATATCCATCATAGCGCAAGAGAGACGCAACTTGATCCATGGAAATGGTATTTTATTTCTTACGCTGCGCTCGTAGTACTTCATAAAGGGCGCCATCCGCTTTATTTTGTAACATCGTTTAATATTCGTCAGAATACCTATCGATACCGTTCTGAAAATGTTGTCGCCGAGAGTGTTGGTCATATGGTCACTTACGAGTGAGAATTTTCAAACAACTCACGAACATTTGATTATTAAATAGCAAGTCTACATCAATTATTCAAGTTCGAACGTGAATGTACAACGACTAGAAAAAGATGTATCACTAGACTTTTCAAGCTTTAAACGAATTAAGTAACGACACAGTGTACACGTTGCAGAACATTCTCAAAATATCAGGGAAGTTCTCGGAAATTTCCGAAAACTTACATGAGAATTTAAAGATAAGTTTCTTTTAGAAAGTTTCTGCTGGGAATTTTTCATGGATATATCATTAATTACATGTATAATCTATTATTCTTTAAGCAGGCTAATTAAACAGCTGGTACTTAATGTATGTATCCAGAGAGTTTTTGACATGTTTTTAGTGTTTATAAAATTTAAGTTCTACACTCTCTCGTGTTGTGTTGCGTGCGTATGCGTTCAACTCTTCACTAAGGTGCTCAAGGTTGTTTGAGGCTGACCGACTCCAAAAATAACAGATTGTAATAAATATATAAATACGCAGATCTGTGTGATTGATTTCAGAAGTATGTATACAGTTCATACTTTCTAGATGTAATTAAATTGATATAAGCCTAGCGATTGTATTAGGTATATAGAGAGTATATAGAAATAGATTATAATTGTAATTGCAGGGTAGGTATTCACTTGCAATTGAAGACAATTTTTTTTTCTTTTCATTGCGCTTTTGTTTTTGTTGGTCGATTCGTTTCTGTTAGTGCCCGTTTTTTTATTGCCTTATAGTTTATTTCGGCGGTTAATTTTTTTTGTTATTAACATGGGCGAATCCCACCTGCCGGCAAACATCTTTAGGAGACCGTTAGGGCTCCATCTCATCCTCTCCAGCAATGAGGCGCAGCGTTTCCTCATAATCGCTTGAAAACCATCAACGCCCGCCTCCGTAAACATGCCCGAAGCGCTGCACCTCCGATGAAGCCCCAGCCATGCCCTAAATGCGTTATTATAATATTGCACTCGAAGTGCGCTATACGTCCTCTGCGTATAATTGACCCAGAGTTTGCAGGTGTAAAAGCACTGGCAATATGCCCTAAATAGCGTTAGCTTTACTTCTCTAGTACACCCCGCAAAACTATACTGCTAAATCGTAATTTAAATATGTATTATTAATATTAATAATACATATTCAAATTACGATTTAGCATTATTGCAAATTAAACTAAAATCATCATTCATAAGCATCATCATTCGTCACTATTCAACTACTAAGCTCGTTCATTATGAATCGGATATTAAGTGCTTAATTAATTTTATCATTTTAGTTAAAATAATGCCATGGGAAACAATAAGCAAATCCGACTCGATATTTTGAAATGTGTTTCAAATTTAATTTGTATTTGTCATGCATTTTAAATGGGTCGGTATCAAAGCGACTGAATCTACAAAATGACCTGTTCTGCTTAAGGACTAGATCGCAAAACGACCACAGATGCAGAAAGCCTACACCTCGAAATGATATGGTAGTAGCACGACCACCGAACAAAAGGTTTTCATCTCGGAATGGTTTTATATCGAAACAGGTTCGCAAAACGGCCACCTCACGGAAGCTCACATCTTTAAATGCCTTAGTAGCATCTTTAGAAGTCAATTATCAAATAATCAACAATGAAACGACGTCCATTGTCAAACAACCAACAATATAGCTTTGCATGTATTGTTTCTTTGGTTCAGTAATGTATTAGGTAGTGAGAGAATAAAGTAAATACAATATGATGATTAACACTAACTAAATTAAATTAAGCCTAAGTTACATCTAAAAAACCGGCTAAGTGCATGTCGGTCCACGCAAAACGAAGGGTTCCGTGCCTATTAAAAAGGTCTAATCGTCACAGAAATCTTACGGCACTTACGTCCTTTTCTTTAAGGAAGGCAGTTTTTCAGCAATACATACATACGTATATCGAAAACCTTTGAACCAATCTTGTTCAAAACAATTTTCGGTGAATGAAATTAATAAGCCCTATATATTTTTTAAATACACCGTTCAAAAATTAGAGGGGGGGACAGAATTTTAGTGACTTTTAGGGCGATTATCTCCGACTCTATTCACAATCAAAAAAATTGCTGGGAAACCTTATATTTATTTTAAAAGGCCTATCGATTGATGTACACACGACACGTGGGCTTACAATGAAAATGAATTTTTGACTTTTAGTTTTATGTATGGAGTGCACCCCTAAAAATTATTTTAATTACAAAACTATGTAGCGGCTAACAAAATACACCTATCCTCAAAATTTTATTCAAATACACCTTATTGTTTTCGAGTAAAATGCCTGTGACATACGGACATACGGACAGACGGACATGACGAAACTATAAGAGTTCCGTTTTTGCCATTTTGGCTACGGAACCCTAAAAAAGCCCTCGACGCATTGTACCAAGGATGCTAGCGGCATTTCCTCGCTGAATTGCAATGCTGATGGGTTGCGCGAGAAAGCCACCACCTCTTCGGTCCCCAGTTACGTCAACCAGACGTTGCGCGATTTCTGCAAATAACTTATGCGCACTGGGACCCCACGAACCGAGGGTCTCGACACCAAAGGGTACAAAGTTGTACAGTCAGCATCATAAACATGTATACATTCTAGGACCTTATTGCTTGGAGATAAGGTCGAAAAGTATATACATGTTTATGATGCTGACTGTACTCTCCGCCGAGGCCTCTATATGTATTACATTTCAGATTTTCGGTGTTTTCCGCCGTTACACCCGCTTTATAAGTAGTCCGTTGGAGGTGAGACGGTGCCAGTGTGTCTACCAGCACGGCTATCACAAGACGGCGCTCGAGCTCTCTCGATTTTTCTCGCACTATACCTCTCTTTCTAAGTTTTCTAATAAGAGAGAGACGGATAGTGCGAGAAAAATCGAGACAGCTCGCGCACCGTCTTGTGATAGCCTGGTAGCGTCCCACACAAGCATGGTTTTTTGGTTGGAATGAGAAATATTTTCCTGGAGTTTCCGGAAAAAAAACGACTTGATCAATTCACGATAGTGATCTAAAATAATGATTTCCGGTTTCACTTAGGTACACCATCACGGTCGATGTCAAAAACATATTTTTAAACACTTTTGGTTTGTAGATGCAGGTTTACAATCCAAAGTACAGAATAATGAATAGTACCTACTTACGTCCAAAGTTCTGACAAGATATTACTGCAAGATTATCATTTGTATTCAACCAAAGCAACTACTAAGTAGGTATTAAGCCCAGTATACAACTATTAGACATTAACATAACTTATGCGAAAACACTAATTCATGCCAAGCAAGCTTCACTAGATGTCTATAGAATTGTCTTAAGTCTAAATTAAGAATTGAGAGTTTTTAGTGTAGAATTGTCTAAATAGAAATTAAACTTAACGAGGTTTCACGACGATCGTGAAGGGAAAAATAACAAAACATGATCCTTTTCTCTGCAAATTCAACAGGACTTCACAAAGGCCAACTTTATTAGCTGCGAGCGAATCTTATTTCAAGCGTTAATCCGATCGAGAAAATCTATGACTCAATTAAATGCAAACAAATTATTTTGCTGGCAATCTCGATCCCAAGATGGCCGCGATTATTAATGTTGCTGCCGCCAGCCGAGTAGTGAGTTAAATTTATACCCCCACTAATCTACTGCTGCGATTCGGTGCACACTGCTTACCTACCTTTCAAAATGTTGCTAATTAAAATATCATCGTGCTTTAAAGCCTTTTTACCCGCGGGTATTTAAATGTAGATCTCCAATTCTGCACTAAACCGTCCTCTTTGGTATAGGTACTTCTATTATAAGTTTTTTTTTCCGTACGCTCCTTGACCTCGAACTTGCAATTGATTTATGATTGGATGGGCCTGAGATATTTTGAAATATTTAACAGTCATATACAAGGTTATTTCACTGCTTGAATCTCGCTTAATGTCCCATACGCAGCCATCATATAAATTGATCAAGGTAGCATTCCGAGAACTAACATCCTCTAGGCACGCGGCACGGGATTGGGATACTGACAGGAACCTTTCACACACGCCAGGCTAGATCCAATTTTATGTCAATGTCATAAATATTTTGGCACTTCCATACTACTTACTCCTGACGCAACGATTCAGTGCACATTGGCCGGCATCGTCAATACGATTGCGCGAATGATTCTTGTGCAGTTTTTTGACAATCGCCAACATGAAGCTCGCGCAGATCTGGGTCCACCACATCAGCCGCTCGATTGGTAACTGGAGCGAACGAGCAGTCTCAGTCAACAGACAAGAACATTTGCAATTTGGATATCGTTCAACTCACGCGTCACTCCTTGTCAGTGCGTAGAGACTAGTATGTTTTTTGTTTATAGAGTAGGAAGGTTAAGGCTTCTTCATGGATTAAACAATAATTTTGCCTAAGATCAGTGTGCAGTGTACGCGGCCGCTATCGCAGGCCATATTAATCGCGGAGGCTGCCGGCTATTTGCAATGGATATGTTCTCCGACAGACCAACTAATTAATGGATCATCTCTAATCATAATCTCTAAACCGAGGACTAATCACTCTTATGTCCACAAAATTAAAGTTGATTACCGAATAAGTAATAGGTTCCTACTTAATAATAGACTTTCGGGGTCATTATGTCTTTTAAGCATTGTACTTACCAGGCAGTCCGTGTATTTGTTTTTCTAAAATGTCGTTCATAATATGAACTCGGGAGTTACCACCTGCGGATCGATAACTACTTTATGCGTCGAAGTGATGTAACGTTTTCGGGAATATTTACTCAGTTGTATTCCAAGCTGAGGAATGGGTTTTGGGAACTGGCCATTTTGGGATACGTATCTTTCAAAGTTTCAAAACCACAGCTGTCAACCTGCACAATTTCGTAAACACATTTTTGGTACCTATTGAAATTTCAAAAGAAGCACTCCAAGCAGATTTGGCGTGGTTCTTCTGTGTTTTCCAGAATCCTTTAAATTCCGAATTCACATGTCCATTTTAATGTTGTGCATGGTAGTTATGGAAATGTCAATTCTGTACTATTTTAATGGAACTATGTTAAGTATGTATACACATTAATTTACATTTTGTTACCTTGTCTTAAACAAATAAATAAATATAATCCAAAATTGATGACGATGTCGTTCCAGACTTGTACGTCGAAGGCGACACCTGGCAAATTGGTTCATGATCATGATCATGATAACGATAATAATAATGATAATGATAGTCAGGAGGTTCCTCTCTCTGTCGCCCTGACCACCGGTAGTTTAGGCCCCGCCTCGCTGCCGGCGGTACCCTAGGTTAGGTTTTTATAATGATTTTATATTTTGTATGTATAGCTTTATATTCTACTTTTTATATTAATATTATAAAAAACTAACCTAAGATGAAATTTAAATAAATGATAATGATAATTATATTGATATTGATAATGATAGTTATAAATATAATGATAATAATGATTATGATAATGATCATTATGAAAAATTACCGGAGGTATACCCTGAAGGACGGTACGGTCGACATTTGTTGGCCATGCCGGCGGCCCGGGAGACACTCAGGCATATTATCTCCGGTTGTGGTCATCTTGCTAATTAGTTAGTTAGGTTTTTCAATATAATTATTGTAAAAACCTAACTCTAAGAGTAATATGAATAAAGGAAATGATAATTATAATGATAAATATTAATGATAAATATTATTGGTAAATGATAATGATAAATGAGTACGTGTGTGTATAGTACGTAAGTGTACTCCTTGCATTCCATTAAATTGTCAAAAGGGCCTCTACGTGTTGGTTCAGTTGGTACTTTGTAGGTACCTAGCCCCACGCACGCCTCCCAAAGGTCCGGGACATCATGTCCCGTGAGCGGGAAAGACAATGATAATGAAGTTTATATAGGCCCCGCCTCGCTGCCGGCGGTACCCTGGGTTAGGTTTTTATAATGATTTTATATTTTGTATGTATAGTTTTATATTTTACTTTTTACATTAATATTGTAAAAACCTAATCAAAGAAATAAAATAAATGAAAATGATAATGATATACTCAATTGATTTTATATTTAGATAGACATCCACAGTATTAAATTTCAAATTCAATAAGATTTATAAAATAAATTACTTGTTTCTGGCCGTTAATTTTGTACGTATTTTCATTAAGATATCGATATTGTTAAAGGAATGACTTTCAAATTTCGAAGCGTGGCCCAGAGGTCAGAGCAAATCATGATCAAATAGATTTTGTTATGGACATCTAGTTGGTCACGATTTGAAATCTAGTCGGCCATGGCGGTGCAATGGCGGTTATTCTAATGGTTCCCAAACACATCATTGAGGATTGATGATATGTGTGTAGATAAATTAGTGTATGCAACTGTACATAATTGACGCACGTTTCATAAAAACACACTCGTGATTAACACTCTCATTATGTACAGTCACATAAACTACTATAAATCATATTGCAATGCGAAACGTAACTCACAGATTGACCGTCAGGTGCGCCATAATCTTTGTGACGTGCATACTTTTGTCACAGTAGTCACGTGACAGCGACATGACGGGAATATGTTAATGTTACCATTTGAGACAGGTCCGACATTAATATTTATAAAATGCCCTAATATGTACGGACGGGGAAATTATACTGTTTGAATATACATTAGTTGTTTTTCGTACAGGAAGGGTGAAAAACGTAAATGTTGAAGCGAATTTTTCTATAAACTTCTCATTTTATAATTAAAAAAACTGGCCAAGTAAGAGTCGGACTCGCGCACGAAGGGTTTCGTACCATTATCTATAAAATCGAGCAAAAAAAATCACAGTTGTTGTATGGGAGCCCCCTTAAATATTTATTTTATTCTGTTTTTTTAGTATTTGTTGTTATAGCGGCAACAGAAATACATCATTTCAAGTGTACGAAAATTTCAAGTGTCTAACTATCACGGTTCATGAGATACAGCCTGGTGACATACGGACAGACAGACAGACAGACAGACGGACGGACAACGAAGATTTAGTAATAGGGTCCCGTTTTTACCCTTTGGGTACGGAGCCCTAAAAAGAAGTAAGGCGCTTACATTATTGTTGGTACAAGTTGGAATAAATCATGTTACCGAAATAAAAAATATTTACAATGCACTTGCTCTGAAAGTGCGCCTTTATATGGTTCAACATAAACACGGGAACTCCTGTAAGCCCGCACAGCGGAGGGTGGCGGGCTGTGGTGGCGGGGCGGGGCCGTGCGGGAATGGATTTCTGACCAATATTAAAATTAACTATTATAAATCGTTTTCATGACAATACAGGCAGAAATTTTAATTCCTCGAGCATTCTTTTAATGCCTTTTTTTGATCAAAATTCCTAAATATGAATTCATTGTCATATTATGTTTCATTGTCAATTATTATTCTCGTCATAATCTAGTACATATTTAAGTTAAGTTTAAAAAATAAGAAAACATTATCTTCAACGGATTCCTAAACAAAACTCATAAATTCTCAGACAGTTCAAAGTTAAGCTGTACAGAGCGCTAGGTCAATAAAGCGAAATACATGAAAAGCAAACAATTCAGTTCGCGACACGGCTGCGTGCTGCTTCTTTCTCAGTTCTTTCCAGTCTATTTTTAACTAGTGACGGTGTACTGGTATCGATATCTCCTTATTTATCTTTCATCTTAAGTAAGATTTTTTACAATAAACTCTTATAATATAATCATCATCATCATATCAGCCGAAAGACGTCCACTGCTGGACATAGGCATCCCCCAAAGTGTGCCAAAGCGACCGGTCCCGCGCCACCCGCATCCAACGGACTCCCACGACCTTTATCAGGTCATCAGTCCACCTTGTGGGGGGCCTACCCACGCCGCGCCTTCCGGTACGTGGTCGCCACTCGAGAACCTTTAAAAATAAAGATTATTTATTTGTTAAACACGTTGATTATTTGTTTGTTTGTTTTCCTTTTCCTTTTTTTATATAATATGTAAAATACAAAATATTAAGACATTATAAAATTCTTACCTATAATGCCGCCGGTACCTAAACGCCATAAGCTATCGATGGTTAGGGATGGTTAGGGCGACAGAGAGGAACCTCCTGACTATCGACTACGATATTACTACGACGTACTAGTTTTTTTGGGCATGAATAAACTATTTTTTACTATTTTTTACCCTTGATCCAGCTGTCTAGTATATTTATTGAACGAGCGAGCGAAGCAAATGAAGTTCTCCGTTTTAGCTTGGGCGAAAATTCTTCCGTATGTCCCCGGATGTCTGGCTGTTTTCCCCTACATGACGCATTTCTCAACCGAATCTTGTGAAATTTTGTGTGCAGGTCAGATGGTTATAAACATTTTGGTCGATTCATTTTTCTGTTTTTTTAAGACTTACTCGCGATGTCTATTTCTCACAGAGCCACTACTTATTACCTATATTTACTATCATTACTCAAAGTGCACATCTAAATTTTTGTCAATCTAAACTTAACATGTGTCATGAATCTGTTAGCTAAAATATGGTGTTTCAAACTCAAACTCAAACTCAAAATGATCTTTATTCAAGTAGGCCTAGTAACAAGCACTTTCAAATCGTCAGATAATTTTTTTGAGTAATTTTTAAACATAAAGAATAAAATATATATGATAAAAAAATTGTATAAAAAATACTAGTAGAACATTTCTAGAAAAACAATCTAATGTCAAAAAACAAAATATTACGAAAATAATAGATTAAAAATGCAGTCAAAATTAGTTCCATGGAGTTTTATCATTCATGTAGTCTTGTGTGCTATAATAAGCTTTCGAGATAAGTTTACGCTTCACATAGTTCTTGAATTTATTAATAGATAACTCAGTTAAGTTTCCTGGAAGTTTGTTATAAAACCTTACACAATTACCCATGAATGATTTTTTAATTTTTTGGAGCCGAGTGGTGGGCACCGCGAGCTTATGCTTATTTCTAGTATTAATATTATGTATGTCACAGTTTTTCCTAAAATTGGCAATGTTTTTATGTACATACAGAAGGTTTTCATAGATATATTGACAATGTAATGTCATTATATTAATATTTTTAAACTTATCTCTAAGTGAGTCTCTATGGTTCAATTTATATATCGCCCGAATAGCCCGTTTCTGCAAAACAAAAATCGAATGAATCTCTGAAGCACTGCCCTACAATAAAATACCATATGACATAATGCTATGGAAGTAGCTGAAATATACTAATCGAGCTGTTTATTTTTCTTGTAACGCAAGGACAAAAGTTTGATTTATGATGTAATTAATTTACTACTGGCTCTGTAAGCTATAGAACGCGCGAGCCTGTCTTTTTATAATTATTTTTTCATTTCGAAAAATTTGATTCGACAAAAAAATCTATATAATTATTGAACGAGCTCAGAAAATTTCACGAGGATCGCTTGAAAAATGCGAAATTTTTTTTGACCAAGCTGAACTTCGTTCGCTTCGCTCGCTCGGTCAAAAACAGTATTTTATTGGGTTATGTATATTGGACGTATCGCCGAGCAGCAAAACAGCTTCGTTTTAATAAAAACTGAAATTATTCGCTTCCTCCGTTTGCAATACCACATGATATGATGACAATAATCTGATCTGATAGTAATCAAATGGGCATCATTAGTTTAATTGTGACATGGAATTAGATCAATTAGATTTTCTACTGAGCGTATTCTAACAGGAATTAATTAAGTAGGATGTTAAAATCAACATAAATTATATATTGTAATTGTAATTTATTAGCGAATCAAACCATATCCGACTGATTATATCAAAGCACTGCTGCTTCTGCTGGTTTTAAATGCAAGGAGGTACCTTAATCAACGTTCATTACTAACGATATCGATACTCTTGACAAAATACATCCCTAATCAAAGGAATAAAGCTTAGTGAGTATGTTTCAATATAGACCAATGCCGTGAAGGAAATAACCTTCGACTAAGCAACTGCATTGAGGTACAAATTGAAAAGCAATGAGAGAGAAAATAGTCGCTAGTTTAGTTTAAACTGTCTTTTGTTCTACTTTCTACTTTGATTGTGTGGATCGCGGTTTTAAGGAAGGCATTAGAGTATGATTCGACTTGTTTTACTGAGTGCTCTTTACGTGGCAACTAATTGGCCTATTTTGTGTGAAATGCCGACATCATTTGCAATTGCCAAATAACTTCATATTCAATAATAATAATATAAATTTAAAAAATAATAATCTAATCTTATTATTCGATATTACTACCTGTAAGTTCCTATAATTGGCTCTTTGTATCCACTATCAATGTTTATTGTGTGAATATAGTTCTTTGTTCAATATAAATGAAAAACCTGGCGGCTTTCTCGCGCAACGCATCAGCATTGCAATTCAGCGAGGAAATGCCGCCAGCATCCTCGGTACAATGAATCGTTTAGATTTAACTTAGTTTTAATTTAATTTAATTAATGATCATCATCATTTACTTCAGAAAATAAATGATTTTATTTATTAAAAAACTGGCTAAAAATAAAAACGAAGTAAAGTTGAATAGTACGTCCCGATGCCACGAACAATTATTTCGGTGTTTTTTGCTCGATCTTAAAACTATGGCAATATTTAAAAACGTTCTAACGAGTGAACTACTAAAATCGAACTTTATCTTCGTTTATTTCCTCAAATTATAGGCTAAGTTGGTTCTTGCAGTAGTTCCGCGGTTCCAGAGCGATGACATCGCCAGTGACAAGGGTAGTAGATTAGTCTCTAACGTCAAACACACACCTCCTGTACCGCACAGGTAACGTAAGAATTGACTCAGTTAAACAGTAGGCCACTACATAGCTATACATAAATTTCAATTGACAGTTAACCAAAACATATCGCACGTTGCAAGTCAAAAACTATCGAGCTTATTATTTCATATGTGATCGCAACTCACAACACCCTATCAAAGTTACTTAGAGGTCGGCCTTATCATTCATACCAAACAAATATTGCCAAGAAACTTCCAACACTCGTAGAGGGTTGTAAGTAGTTGAAACATGCGTCGTGCATGGCAGTTCGGGACGATCAGAAAACTACACGCGTTGCGCAGCCAATTCCGCCGATTTCGTTTTATGCGCCCCTCTGGATATCGGCCCCTGAGTGACCATGCATTATGGTTTTGATGGACAGACATAAATGTCGACCCAATGGACTCATCATCATCATAATCATCATATCAGCCAAAAGACGTCCACTGCTGGACATAGGCCGAATCCCTAAACTTAAGTGGCAGTTGGCGGGGCACAAGGCACATTGCACGTAGAACCGATGGCTGTTGGGGCGGAAAGAGTGGCGACCACGTACCGGAATGCGTGGCGTGGATAGGCCGCACACAAGGTGGACTGATGACCTGGTAAAGGTCGCGGGAGTCCGCTAGATGCGGGTGACGCAGGACCGGTCAATTTGGCACTCTTTGGGGGAGGCCTGTGACCCAATAGACTACTTTAACAAGAGAATGGCTATTCGAGTAAAGTATTTATTAAACATGGCCTTTTCATTTCGAAGCATTTGTGGCACATGGCTACACAATTGCTTGTTGGACCGACGGGTCTTAAGACAAGATCCGATCTAGAAAAAGAATCCGCATTTTACTAGTATTTCTGGGAATGGGGATATTGGCAACTCTATCTACAACCGAAACAAACCTGAAAAATGTCCTAATGTATAATGTTATTCTACAAAAAATAAGTACCTAACATCCTTCACGAAACTAAACGAACTCACATCCCATATTTGGTATATAAATGGGCTGTCAGATAGGACAGTCTCATTCCGGTCCGGAAAGTCCCGCCGGTCCAGAAAGCGCAGTCACCCTATCAATGACGGGTCTTCCGGAGTAGAAGGACCCTAATAAATATTTATGTAACATCTACGAAGTATATTAATAGTTGTGTAGACTTCGATTGTTTGATGTTTTATGAATTTCCTAACTGCCACTTCAAAGAAATTTCGGCACTTACTGAAAGACATTTTATGAAGAGAATTTTTGTGTTAGGAAATGTTCTGTATTAGAGTCTGTCTAATGAAAGTTGAACCTGGTAGTTATTTGATTGGCAACACTTTTTCTCTATGTGTGTCTATCTGAGGTGTCATGTTGATAACGGGTAAATAATTTAATTAACTATGTTACAAACACTAGGTACATTATAATACTCGTAAGTTAGGATTTTTTTGTAAACCTTACCTTGCCCTCAAAGTCAAAGTCAAAGTCAAAGTGATTTATTCTTCAATTTAGGCATATTACATGCACCTATGAATGTCGATAAACTACCACCGGTTCGGAAAGTAAACCACTGCCTCGAGAAGAACCGGCGTAAAAAACTCGGCGAGGTGTCATTTTGGTGTCAAACTGCCCCCTATAGTCCGACGTTTGATGATGAAACTTTAACAAGATTCTACGCGTTGTATAAAAACGTGTAGCGTTCCATAGTGAAATGTCACGACTAATCGGACTAATTATGTATTCTCACGAAATTTGACAGCTATGGCTTTACAGTGAGCGGAAATATGCTGGCTCACAGGTTCGCTAGGTGTAGTAGTTAGTTAGTTTCACTGGGCATTTTCCGCAAATCGACATCCAACGTGCCTATTTTGCGTGAAAGGATTAGACCGGTTTCCTCACGATGTTTTCCTTCACCGAAAAGCTAACGGTAAATATTTCGTACATAAGTTCCGAAAAACTCATTGGTACGAGCCGGGATTCGAACCCACGACCGCCGCTTGACAGCCGCATGCCTGAACCACTAGGCTACCGTAGCTTCGCTAGGTGTAATAAAGACGTCAAAAAGACGTTGTTTAAGGCATTTTGCCAATCCTACAGCTGCAGCCTGTGGGTCAGCTACACCCAGCGGTCGTATAACGCCCTGCGCATACAATATTACAACGTCTTCAGGATGCTGTTGGGGCTGCCGCGATATTGTAGTGCGTCCGGAATGTTTTGCGGCAGAGCGTACGGATGACTTTTACGCAATAATACGCAGCAGGACGGCATCATTCATGCGGCGGTTGGGTGGCAGCGGTAACAGTATCCTGTGGACGTTGACTGCGAGGCTGGATTCTCCATAGGCACTGGAACACTCTACATTGTGCAGGAACCTATGCGAGGGGATGGAGCATCTAACTCTATTAGGAATAAATTAATTTGTATAAAGAAAGAAAGAAAGAAAGATAAATTTATTTTCACAAACACACAGGACACACATATAATAATAATAATAATAAGGTGTACTCCTTGCATTCCATTAAATTGTCAAAAGGGCCTCTACGTGTTGGCTCAGTCGGTACTTTGTAGGTACCTAGCCCCACGCACGCCTCCCAAAGGTCCCGCCTCCCAAAGGTCCGGGACATCATGTCCCGTGAGCGGGAAAAAATAATAATAATAATAATAGTATAATGTATTAGTTGATAAGTCGTGCTTGTATACTAACAACTTTGGCATACTATTGTCCGAAATCAAGAATCGAATTGAATTTACCAAGATGGCTGGTATACGCATGCAAAGTTCGGGCGAGTTCGAGATTTTCGGAACTTGTGTACGGAATATTTACCGTTAGCTATTCGGTGAAGGAAAACATCGTGAGGAAAACGGTCTAATCCCAATAAGGTCTAATTTTTCCTCTGGATTAGAAGGTCAGATGGCAGCCGCTTTCGTAAAACTAGCCTTTGCCAAATCTTGGGATTAGGTCCAAAGCGGCCCTGAGCTCTTTTAGGGCACAACCGGGAATAACGCTAGGAGGATGATGAGTATGTCCAAGATAATTCAATTATTGATACAATAATTTCTTGGAAATTTCACAAGACATAAAGGAAAATTCCATTTTCTAAATGGAAAGTTTCAATTCCCATACAGAAATGAGAGAAATTCCAAAATTTTCCTATGTTAAATTGCAATAAATTTCGCAATTTAGGAAACTTTCCGTCGGCACATGTCATCATCATCATCATCAGCCTATATGCGTCCCACTGCTGGGCACAGGCCTCCTCTCATGAATGAGAGGGAACGGGCAGTAGTCCCCACGCTGGCCCAGTGGGCCCGGATTGGGGACTTCACATACGTCTTTGAATTTCTTCTCAGATGTATGCAGGTTTCCTCACGATGTTTTCCTTCACCGAAAAGCTAACGGTAAATATCAAATGATATTCCGTACATAATAAAGAAAGAAAGAAAGAAAGAAGACATTTATGCACTACACAAAAGACACACAGAGATAAAGGGAGTAGACATACAATACAAATGTGTGATGTGTTACATGTGTTAACGCAAAACCAGGAACATCCCGAAATACAATCGAATCAGGAGTCTCCAGAAATAAATCCCTTAGCACGTGTACCGATCTCATAATATACCTAGCAATAATTTTCCACATTCTCGAACAACGCAAATTTACGTTAATTATTTTCTTCCACCTTGATAATCGGAAAGGTTTCCGTGCCACACTTATTATTATAAAGGAATATTCGCTACCTAATTTTCTACATAATTTACTTTAAAGTGTACATAATAGAGTTCAATTTCGTGGAGAAAGGTTAAAGGTTATACGAGTTTGTGTAAGTATCAGATGTGTAATAATGAAGTTACGCCACGTTAGGGTTTTCTTTAGGCGTAATGTTTTAATTAGTTGGTCCAGCCGAGTGTGGACGGTGTTCTGCGGTAATGAACAAAGTTTCTCGCCTAACAGTAGGCTGTTACTTTAGACTCTATATCGATTTAGTTCAGAGGATGTGTTGCTGCTTGCGTAACAAATTATTCTGCATAAAAAATATTACAGGTAAAAAGGCCAAAAGCAATCTAATTCTTAATCAATACTCTCAATGATTGAAGTAGATAATTGTTTCTAATAACCTATAAAGTTCGCAATTCTTATTCTCTTGCGTGAAAAAGTACCGTCTGTATATTTACCAATTCATTCACTGTATAGACGTAGACGGTACTCTCTATGAAGGATACTCACTCAGTGTGATCTGCTTATCATTATTATATCGAGCTTATTATGTTCCATTGCTCAGCTGTCAGCTGGGTAATAACACTTAAAGTCACCTTTCTGGCTGGCGCAGACATAAAGGTGACCGAAAATAAATGCGTATTTAATACAGCTCTGTGACGGTAAAATTGAAACGGCAAATATTATTATAAATTATTTTAACTTCATAACAACATTTTGCCCTTGGGTAAAGAGACAAATCACCTACAGAAATGGTGCAGGTAGCTAGTTTCCAAAAAAATTACAATTCTTACACCAGAAAAGCTGCAAATAACTTAGTAACTTAATTAGGCGGACACCGTAGCCTATGCACGGCCAGGTTTGTAAATACCTATTAGATGTTAGTTTGATTAAAGGTGGGGTTAGGGTGTAACCGGAACAGTGATAAGATGGACGTTACAGACGCATTTAATCTATACGAGATCAGTGATTCAATATACGAGTCGTGCCTCTACGTCCGATTTCCGCCACAGAGCAGAAAAACGCTGCTACGCGCTACGGCGTAGCACACGTGGCGACGGCTGGCCTCGAATGGGTTAATAGCTTAACACATTCACTGCCAAGAATCGCTTCGCGCTACGCTCGTAGCCAATCCCGTAGGTTTTCTCGTATGTAATAGCGGAAAGCGACTGCGGCGTAGAGGCCGACCCGGCTTATTTTTGGCAATTAAATGTGGCACACAGATAATCATAGGCAGATCAATAACTAACTAGTGGCTTTGTGAGCTGTAGAACTCGCGAGACTGCCTTTTTTCCATGAAATGTTTTTTTTGAAAATCGATAAGGAGTCTGGACAAAAAAAACTATACATTGTGTTTCCGGGAACTTCGGCATATTGCAGAGTACATTCACAGAAACTAATTAGCATAGTTAGTTAACATTAAAAAAAAGTATTTTAATTTAATAGTAGTTACATTATTGCAGAGGCCGGGAAATAGCAATTCGTGGATGAGTTGATTTTGTCGGATGAAGCTGAATCCGACAATAGAGATAGACGAATCCACGAATAGCCATTCCCGTCGAGTCAGATATAGTGATTTTTCTCCAAAAATGCGAGGAAATCAAATAATATGTTCAATAATCTTAAAACAGCGAGTATAATAACCTATCAAGTTCCCGTCCAATTTATTTTTTTAAAGTATGTATACTGCATGACTCTCGTAGTGCCAGTTTAAATTGACATTAAAAAATTAAAAACTATAAATCGATCACAATTTTAAATGTTTTATATAATAAAAATGATTAAAGATTAAACGGGATTGAAATATAAACGCATTTTAGTTCGTAATGAATTTTATTGTATTTTTTTTAAATTCTTCATTTAAAACTATTTGACATTTTTTTAATAACGCCACTTCAATCACTTACAAAAGCAAGCGTTTAAAAAAATATATTAGAGGACAATCTTACACAAATCGACCTAGTCCCATAGTAAGCTCAATAAGGCTTGTGTTATGGCTACTAGACGACGATATATTTTAATAGATACAAATACTTAAATACATAGAAAACTATCCATGATTCAAGAACAAATATTTATATGCTCATCACACAAATAATGTTTTGTCTATGACAATTAGAAAAAAGAAAAGTCAGGAAAACTTTAAGCGCACTACAAACGGGCGCAATTTGTCACACCAATTTGCAATAGTTGGAAAGAGACAGCCATACAAACGTACGAGCACTTGGCTGTTTGTATTGATTTGTCTTAGTCTAAACATATGGTTAAAAGGTAAAAAAGTATACAGTAATGGAATTTCATACACTTTCCTGGACGCTAAAACTATGCAATAATGACTTTTAGCTTTTTGAATTTGCGCTCGACAGTAACGTGGAACTTCACGTACTATATTTGCTACAGTAAAGGCGAACATTTCCGAGCATATTGGAGAAAAATATATTATTGAATATCTTGATAATAGTAAGAGTTAAGATACTACTGTCTTGGGGAAATTAACTTTATTTAGATTAGATCAAATAAAGTTAATTTCTCCAAGTAGACTATATAACTCTTACTATTATCAAGATTCCTTGCAATTAACGGAAATTGTCAAAAACACGTTGCATAGTTAGTTTTACTGGCCATTTTCCGCAAGTCGGCATCCAAATGTGCCTATTTTGCGTGAAACGGCAGGGTGGCGCTACTCTAACCACCCCAGCTCCTCTAAAAAGTTTAAGAGTGCCTGGGTATTACTGACTGCGTTCCATAGTGTGTTCGGAGACCCTAGGTGCTTTTTCCTGTATACTTCTACCTGCTTACAGTCCAGTAGAATGTGTTTAGTCGTTTCTTCTGCCTCCATGCACGCTCTGCACATGGGGCTGTCTGTGATACCTAAATTATAGAGGTGTCTGTTCAAAGTGTTGTGTCCGGTTATCATTCCTACTATCTTGCGTAGGTAGTTGGTTTCTGTGCGTCTTCATTAGTGCAGTTGTGAGTTTGTAGTCGCGCTTCGACAGAATCTCTTTGGTCTGTCTGCATGTGTCTATCTCCTCCCAGTATCTTTGGTGTAGGTCTTTGGTGTATTGGTCTAGTTTGTTATATATGTAGCTTTGTGGCAGGGGCAAGATTGGCTCCGGTCCGTATGCCGTTGTCTCTGACCCTTTCCTGGCCAGTTCATCCGCTCCATCGTTTCCTCTTGATCCATTGTATAGTAACTTTGTTTCTATCTGCACACACCTCTGTGAGTTTTTGGTGGCATTCGTATATCAAGCTAGATGTGATGTTGTCACTACACAGTGCTTGTAGTACCGATTTACTGTCTGAGAGTATTCGTATGTTTGTGTCCTCGACTTGTCGTTTCTTTATGGCATTGCAGGCTTCAATTATCCCTACACATTCCGCCTGGAATACCGTGTTTTGTTCACCCAGTGGTTTGGATATGTGTATGTTTAAATCTTCTGAGAACACTCCACATCCCGTTCCCGTATTTGTTTTTGACCCGTCTGTGAAAATTCTAAGGTCTGTTTGGTTTAGCCCCTCTTTCGGGTCTTCTGTTAATAATATGTCGTAGTCTTTCCTGAAGACCGTAGTTTTCGGTATTTTATCAATTGAAGCCTCCATCATTGGGAGGCTTGTGATCAGTTTGTCATGGATCTTTTGTTGAACACGTTGCATTATCAAACCTGCTTACAACATTTCACGAGAATCGGTTGAGAAATGCGACCTATAGAGGACAACAGCGGGACAGACACCGGACAAACGATTTTCGGCCCATGCTGAAGCATAGAAATTCATTGGATTCGCTCGCTCGTTCGATTAAATATTTAAGCTATAAGGCAAACCAGCATTTGATCACCGGTGAGAGTCAGTATGTACGAATCCAGAGTTGTTTTATTTTTTATAGAAGTTTATTCCTCTTGCTACCACTTACAAAACGTCTGTCACTAGAGGAAAGGAACCCTGCAAAATCATGATACGTATCCAAGGGCGATAAATGCGAGCAAGGTGCGTCAAACGGCGTCAGTCTGCTTAACATTTTTCTTTAAGATATATATTAAACCAGGCGAAGAAACGTTAGATATTCGCCGTACTAATTACGCTTCAATAAATACGCCCCTAAATAATATTTGCTTGCATTTTTGAAGCAAAACAAACTTGTTTAAGAATTTTCAGAAACATTAAAGACCAGATTAGAGAAGTGTTTAGAATATCAGTACTCCTATTTTGTAAATAATTAAATAGAACACATTAAATATTATCTATAATAAATTGAAAACGAGCGTAAACTTACAGGGTGTAAAACAAAACATTAACAAATTTATTCGCATAATAATGGCGACACCGTCAATTAGGTTACAAAAGTATCACACTCTCTAATCAACTGTTTTAAATATTTGTGTCAACCAAAGAATAACATTTATTAAAATCTGCAGTGAAGCAATCTTGTTGAGCTATGTTTTAATTTTTTTACGTCTAACGACAATCATAAGTACTTAATTCTGGTACATACCTACCAGGTAGTAATATTAAATCGGAAAAGTTCGTTTTATTTACATACTTACTGCTTAACATTTCAGACTTGAATCTTAAATAACTCGTTGAAGCTCAATTTGCATCCAATCGTAGCATCCTTGCTGAAACTTAGCGCTGTAAGCTCTGCCTTCATACTTACTAGTTAGGATATTACTGACGCCATTTTCCCTCTGGAGACGGAAATATGTAATCCGCGAACTGGTGATATAAGGCAATTTGACGTTAAATTTATACCGGAACATTGGAATTTCTCGGTTTTTTTGATAACTTAATCCTTTTGCCTAATTTGTGATATTTAGTAAATACATGACCTAATTTTAGAAAACACAATTCAAAAAAATTTAAGGACTTGAGAGACCTTCCTATCACTACTTCAAAGTCTATCCATTCTTTAGTTAACACCCTGTATATTGGTTTTGCGATTGATACTGAGCTAAACCACGCAATGGTGAACGGTTTCCGTGAACAGACAGCTTGCCCTATTTAGGCTGCCACTGGCATACATCCAAGCATCGGGTTTCGGCCAAAATATTCTAAAAGGACACGGAGACAGAAAAAACCGGTCAAGTGCGAGTCTGACTCGCGCACCGAGGGTTCCGTACGACCAAGGAACTCGGTATTTACAGTAAGTTAAATGTATGCACGTACCATCGTAGAACCCTGTCGCAATTGACAGGCCGCCGTCACTCAAACTCGAGTTCTACGGTACTTATTGCGATAGAGTTCTACGGTGGTACGTCAATACGTTTCCTTTACTGTATGTTGGTTTTTCAGCGATAATTCTTTATCAAGTGAATTAATTTCGATAATTCTTTTTTTATTTGCTAGAAGGTACTTTCAGAACACTTTCATATGAATTTGAAGGAAAAACATTAAACACAGAAGTATTAAATTACAAACAAAATTAACATATGATTTTTGATGAATAAAAAAAAATTACGCTAGATAGAGGTTTCGTTATACTTTTCCGGTAATATTCACGTTAATAATAATCATATATATTATTTTCAAATTTTTCGCTTGGGTAACTTCGGAGATAAGGGGGGGGGAATGGTATTTTTTTCAACATTTTTCTTTATAAATCAAAATTTTACCATGGTACAAAAAAAAAGAAAAACTGTTTTAGAATGTACAATTCAAGCCCTTTCATATGATACCCCACTTGGCTTACTAACTAGACTTTGAATTTTTGCCCCCACTCTTATCCGCCCTTTTTTATACAAATTAAAAGTATATATTAAAATTTTTCATTTTCCATACACGAAGATTAGCTTTGTATACAACTATTCCAAATTTCAAATCGATAGCATTAGTAGTTCCTGAGATATTTGACTTTGTGACAGACAGACAGACGGACGGAGTCGCACCATAAGGGTTCCGTTTTTACCTTTTTGGTCCGGAACCCTAAAAAGAATTCACTTAATAATAACGGCTTCAGTTCACTCACATAGGGTTTTATATAGCACAAATTCTTAAACACAAAATTAAATACTCAATTAAGTTTACTAATAATATGGTATTCCTGTAAATATGTCCTACGCTGACAAGTTAAAATGTGTAAAGGAAAAAAATCGAAAACTACAAAAAATAGTACAGGTACTTACGTACAGAAGGTCTTCTGTCTCGCACGCTTTCGCCACACATCGCGTGCTTTTTCTTTTCTAGCGCGATCGGACGTGTCGACAACATCTCGAGGGTGCGTGGGAGCCGAGTTAAACCAGCACGGCTATCACAAGACGGCGCGCGAGCTCTCTCGATTTTTCTCGCACTATACCTCTCTTTCTAAGTTGTCTAATAAGAGAGAGACAGATAGTGCGAGAAAAATCGAGAGAGCTCGCGCGCCGTCTTGTGATAGCCGTGCAGAGCGGGAAGAACAGGCCCGCCAATTACATCAAACCTGCCCTGCTAGCATAACTTGACTCTCGACTTTCTGATTAATGCTGTCAAAAAGTGACAGATAGTCTATCACGCGCGCGAGTAGAGTAGAGAGTCAAGTTATGCTAGCAGAGGGCTGAGCGAGAAATGTACTCACAAACGTCATAATATATGTAGTACCTATTAAAAAGACATTAAAGCATGTTCAGATATAAGATAATTCTTTTTGAGTAACTTTGTATGTTGCGGTGTAGGTATTTGATATTAATTGTAAGTGTATTTATCGACTTATTTCTTTATATAAGCAGGAGAACTCCGACACCAGTTTTCAGGAACGGTCTTTTATGAAGAAACTTTTGAGGTTTTATCCATAAATTTGAATTTCACGCCATAGTTCAGATATTCCGCTTAGTTTTAAACCTATTTGACTAATTTATTTACTTATGCATACTTTGTGCATCCCTTGACAAAATATGCTTGTTGGAAATGGAGTGAATGTTCCTTTTTCCAATATATCTTCTTTTTTTTGCAAAGCCAAAAGTTAGTGTTAATAATTTTTGTCTTTTTCCTTGTTTAATACTGATTTCCGACTGTATATCCGATCGATAGTCTTTTACTTAAAATGTTAAATTCAGAAGAAATCAAATTACATAGACAACAATTGTGTTTTACGCACCTTTTGCATACCACTGTCCACGTTTCACGCCGCTGCATTTTTGACTGGCGGGCAGGGACTCGCTAATTTGTATATTTTGTAATTACACCGCTGGCTCTCGTATACTAACTAAGCGCTTTTGGCAACCCTTAGACGTCCACGTTACCATTTCATTTTCGTTAAAACGGGCCGTATTACTCGTAATTTGGTTTTCCTTATAAAGTACTCTTATTTAAATTAAAGTAATTAAACTAGATTACGTAAATACGTCGTATGTTCCGGTCATAATTACACAGCAAATTAGGATTTGAAAGTACAAGTGAAATTAAAAGAATTTTCCAACTGCTTTTTAAAAATATTTTTTTTTACTTGTTAATTTATATTCCCGTGAGCATGGAGACCGACCCAAAGTTTAAAAAAAATCAAATATGGACTCTTTTTTTGCTTGTCATGCATGATTCATGCATGATGATAAAAACTTTGATTATGTATATGGATTTATATAATCTCGTATTCATAGATTAACGGTGGAGACGTTCTTACAGCAACGAGGTGCAAAATGGAATTAAATTCCAAACTTGCACCCACTTTAAGCCACGTCCACAATTTGTGGATGTGCCGTGCCAGTGCAGCGATAAGTCCCGCCAACCAATCGGAAGGGATTAAAGCAAAATGGCGGACACCAATTAGAAGGATATTATGAAATATTTTCAAAATGTTTTCAGAAAAAAACCTCTGAGAATTATTTTGCACAAATATGCTCATAAAAATGGAACTTACGTTCGCGAAAATACACTGCGAAACATAGTGTTACGGGCGTCACGAATTTACAGGTCGGTAATGGGATTACATATATATAAGCAATTGCCGGCTAGTTTGGAAATGCAGAGTGAACTACTGCATTGTTAAAATTTTGCTTATTTTTAGGGTTCCGTACCTCGAAAGGAAAAAACGGAACCCTTACAGGATCACTTTGTTGTCCGTCTGTCCGTCCGTCTGTCCATCCGTCTGTCAAGACCCTTTTTCTCAGGAACGCGTGGAGGTATCAAGCTAAAATTTATATCAAACTAGCTTCTGCCCGCGACTACGTCCACGTGGAACTCGTTTATATCATAGCTCCATACAAACTTTCGCCCCGCACTTCACCCCCTTAGGGGATGATTCCCGGGATAAAAAGTATTCTATATGTTAATCCAGGGTATACACTATATGTATACCAAAATTCCTCTTAATCCGTTCAGCCGTTTTTGCGTGATTGAGTAACAAACATCCAAACATCTAAACATCCAAACATCCAAACATCTAAACATCCAAACTTTCGCATTTATATTATTAGTATAGGATTGAAAATGTCCGTAAGATCTTTTCAAATTTTTACACCATTTTGACCCAAAATAGGTATTAGTTAAGTTGTAATTTAAATGATCACATTGTTTTGACAATCTTAACGTTTTATTCCATGTAAGGGCAACTTTATTTTATTCCTGGAAATAATTCAGAAGATAAGATTTTCCGAGAAAATGGCTTCGGGCCAAATACATATTACGCTTAGTTAAAGATGTACCTAACTATATTGGTGATATATAAGTGTTTACCGATAAAGGTTGGAGTAATGGCCTAAATAACCGTAATGGGGAATGGATGAAAATTTTAGAAATGCCTGATAATTTTTTTGGTGATAGGAATAACCTTCCTTAGCACCAGAAAAAAGTTTCAGATTTTTCAGCTGCGACAATTTTTTTTTTTAAATATAAACAGTTTCATCATTTACGTTTTGGGTCAAGAACGGTAAATAGACACTTTCCTTGATCTGTCTCGTATTACAAAAAACTATCATAAATATTTGTGGTAAACTGACACTGGTAATGACCAATATAGCTGCTGCAAGTGTCAATATCATTGCCAGTATCAGTTTACCACACATATTTAATATGTTTTTTTTGTAATATGAGACCGATTGAGGAAGGTGCCGTAACTGACCCAAAACGTAAGTGAGGAAACTGTTTATATTTTTCAAAAAAAATTGACGCAGCTGAAAAATCTGAAACTTTTTTCTGGTGCTAAGGAAGGTTATTCCTATCACCAAAAAAATTATCAGGCATTTCTAAAATTTTCATCCATTCCCAATTACTTCTTTTAATTTATCATGGAAGTTATTTTATCAAGATTTATTAAAACCTGTTTTTGGGACTTGACACACGCGGCAAGCTTACGGGTCGTCACAGACGGGCTGCATTCCAGCTGCTTTCTGGCTGCAAAAGTGCATTTTGAATGTAGTTGACATAACTGCGTCGAAACTGCACACTGACTGCAAATTAGCTGTATGGTTGTAGTACATTTTGTACAACTGCAATATATCTGCAATATACGTCAGAGTGCAGTCGTCAGAACGCCGACTGCAAGCGGACTAATCAGTCAGTTTGCAGTTTCAATGCAGTTATGTCAACTGCATTTATATAATGCAGCCGCACCGAGTTTGCGAATCGTATCCAATTTAAATACCAAACGTGAGTCTTTGTTCGACCCTCTGTTTGTCGTTTGTTTGTTATCCTGCCCATCGTCCTTTGAAATTAGGTTACTAAGTGTCGATTCGGCTAGAGTTTGTTCCAAGATTAGTCCGTACAAATGTGACGTTTTTAACTTAGTCCTTATTCCCGGTAAGCGAACACAATATTAAATATAGCAATTATTCAAACGTTTCTCAACCAAACAAAAGGTACGAGTACCTACCCAACTAGCACACTCGCGTTAAAATAACCCTTATATCATTCTTATATCGGTTCCAGCCAAGTGTTAAGGTGTTAAGAATGCCTGTAAAAAAGGTCTTATAGCGTGCTCTAACACCCTTATAACTACGAAAGAGGCCCACGAATTACAGGTTAAGGTGTTAGCTGAGAGTCTTATAACACTCTAGCTCTTACGCAGTTTAAAGTGAGCATCTTACTCTTTTCTTTACCCATAAAATTATGAGACAAATATAGTCTTCCGAAAAAATGGCGCAGATAGTTAGTATAGGTATTAATATTTGACAGCTATGGAGTCGTATTAATTGAAAGTGAATTAAATTGGAAGTGTGTGTGACATGAAGTGAAAACAATCTGCCCTTGTGATTTTACGGTAAGTGTATACCATGTTTCCCATCTCAATTTTAACGCGCCCAGGATTTATTAAAGATTTCTAGTAAAACTTATGAACATTAAAATATACATCTAAAGTTTTTATCATTTTCTATGCTTGTTTCTTGGGCAGTGGCATGATAAATTAAGTGGCATCCATATAATGGCAAGAGTAACATAAATAATGAAGTATCTTGATGTCAAATATTGAATAACCTAATCAATTTGTAGGTTAGAGTCCACCAAAACAATGGCGAATTACCTTAAAGATTTAGGCGTCAGTTAACTCAACTATAACGCTTACAACACTCTTACAGTGTCTTTAAAGCGTATCTGCCTAACACCTTAAGCGTTAGAAAAAGTTTCAATACTTACAAGAGAGTTAATTCTGTTATAAAGTCTCTGCCTGTAGCTAGCACTCTTGTAAGTGTTTAAGTGTTAAAAACAGGTTAAAGCTTTAACATCTTAAGTGTAATTGCTTTGAGTAACACTCTTATAATGCTTTAGGACTTAATTATTTTTCTTAACTCCTTTATAACACTATTAGTTACAACTGGGAACTTTATAACTCACTTGTAAAGGTTAAGGTTATAATAATACCCTTAGCTGACACCCAAATGTTAGTTGGGTACACACTTCCAAATTATAGATACAAATAAATACCTGTTTTTTTCGAGCGGACAGAAATTGAGGTAGGTTTGCACTTTTGGAGCACAGCCAAGCTAACAAGCTGCCTCTCAACATTTCGTATCTCATCCCGGCAGCCATTGTCTTTGCCAATAATTGGCCGAGCACTTGGCAATAAAATACACGAGATACACAGGGCTCCTGCAACTCCTGGTTATTCGATGCGTTATTTTCAAACGACTTTCAAATCTATCCTACCCGCGTTTAGCAAAATATTTGAAAAAATAATGCTAACGCAATTGATTTCTCACTTTAATTATAACAAGATTTTGCACGCACAGCAGTTCGGCTTCACAAAGGGTAGGTCAACTACTGATGCTGGTGCAAGTTTAATTAAATTCATTCTGCAGTCTTGGGAAGAGTCGCAGGACGCCATTGGAGTCTTCTGTGACCTTTCCAAGGCATTTGATTGTGTAGATCATAGTACCTTAATTTGTAAACTTAAATTTTATGGCATTAGAGGACATGCATTAGATCTCATTGAGTCATATTTAACACAAAGGAATCAAAAGGTAGCGATAAATGGGGCCATTTCGTCAGAGACAGTGGTGGAGATGGGAGTACCTCAAGGATCTATTTTAGGTCCATTCCTGTTCCTTGTTTATGTAAATGATCTACCATATATGGTAAGCCGAAGATCAGGCATTGTCATGTTCGCCGATGACACATCGTTACTGTTCAAGGTTAATAGGAAAGATACTGAACTCATTGAACCAAATAACACCCTGTCCATGATATCTGACTGGTTTGCTGCCAATAACTTAGTGTTGAATCCGAAAAAAACGAAATGTATAAAATTCACACTAGCGAACTCAAATGTAAACTTAGCCTCAAATATTAAACTTAATGGTGAAACCATAGAATTTGTAAAGTCAACTGTATTCTTAGGTATTACGTTAGACTCTAAACTGCAGTGGGGTTCCCACATAACTGCGATAGGAAGTAGGTTGAGCTCCGCTGCTTTTGCAGTCAGGAGAATAAGGCAGCTTACCAATGTAGCAACGGCACGGTTAGTTTACTTCGCTTACTTTAACAGTATAATTACTTTTGGTCTTATTTTATGGGGATCAGCGGCAGATATTGAGACTGTATTTATTTTACAAAAAAGGGCTGTTAGAGCAATTTATAACCTCGCGTCGCGTGAGTCATTAAGAGAATTTTTCAAGGAAACAGATATTCTAACACTGCCGACGCTATACGTATTTGAAATAATAATGTATGTTAGGAAGAATTTATACAACTACCCAACAAACACTGATAGGCCCAAGGTTACCAGAAGCGCAGGGAAGCTCAAAACAACTTTTTACAGGCTAGTAAAAGCGAAAAAGTCGTTCTTGGGAAATTGTATAAAATTCTACAATAAAATTCCAAAACACATTACCGAACTTACTGACTCTAAATTCAAATCTGTCGTAAAACGGACACTCATTTCAAAAGCATATTATAAGATAAACGACTACATCATGGATAGGGATATTTGGCAGCGATAAAATCCTGCACTAGAAACCTGTCGTAAAATAAATAGGCTTTCTACTGTAGCAATGTAACTTTAAAATTTTATAATACTCTGATACTGATATGATATATTGTATACTGTTTTGAAAAAATGACACCTCGCCGAGTTTATTACGCCGGTTCTTCTCGAGGCAGAGGTTTACTTTCCGAACCGGTGGTAGTTTATCGACATTCATAGGTGCATGTAATATGCCTAAATTGAAGAATAAATCACTTTGACTTTGACTTTGACAAATATGAAGTTCTCAATTCGAAACTCCATTATAACTCAACGATTTTGAAAATTCTTGTATGAACTTGAATGATGGCATTCAGAAGGTATCGAGGGAACTCGTCCAATAATATAAGCACACTAAAAAAATATCCCTATTTCCATTTAATTTCAATACCACCATTTTATAATATATATATTTTTTTTCTTTTTTTAGGGTTCCGTAGCCAAAATGGCAAAAACGGAACCCTTATACTTTCGTCATGTCCGTCTGTCCGTCTGTCCGTCTGTCCGTCTGTCCGTCTGTCCGTATGTCACAGGCATTTTACTCGAAAACTATAAGGTGTATTAGAATAAAATTTTGAGGATAGGTGTATTTTGATAGCCGCTACATAGTTTTGTAATTAAAATGACAAAAAAAAAATTTTTTAGGGGTGCACTCCATACATAAAACTAAAAGTCAAAAATGTTTTTTTCATTGTGACCCCCCGTGTGGCACATCAATCGATAGGCCTTTCAAAATAAATATAAGGTTTCTTAGCATTTTTTTGATTAAGTGAATAGGGTCGGAGATAATCGCCCCGAAAGTCACTAAAATTCTGTCCCCCCCCCTCTAATTTTTGAACGGTGCATTTTAAAAATATGGAAAAATTCATGGACATAAGGCTTATTAATTTCATTCACCAAAAATTGTTTTGAACAAGATCGGTTCAGAGGTTTTCGAGATATTGCTGAAAAACTGCCTTCCTCAAAGAAAAGGACGTAAGTGCCGTAAAATTTCTGTGACGATACGACCTTTTTAATAGGCACGGAACCCTTCGTTTTGCGTGGTCCGACACGCACTTGGCCGGTTTTTTAATATTGTACTCGTATATTGTATTTTGTATATTGTGTCTTAAATTCCACAGTGGCTTAGTGTAATACTGTAATGCTGTGTAATTAATTGAATAAATAAATAATATGCTCTCTCACACACCCTTGGCTATTAAGCACTTACGAGACGACGAAGACGATTTACTCATACAAATTGGGTATAAACTCTTAAGGCATGTTAGAATTTATAGCATAGTCAAACCATAAAATCAACTCATTCAAGTGTAAATTACAAAAAATAGTCAAAAAAGAAATAAGATAAAAAGATATGATAAAAACTTCAAAGTTTCGTATGTATGTATGATGTTTCTTTAATCATCGGAGAGTGAATTAAGTTACTGATAGGATTCTTGTTTCATTAAAAAATAAATAGTAAAACCTATGAATTCATCATGAAAAAAATAGGAACGTAGCCAATTGTAACATATTCTGTAATATGAACGAGGTTTCCTAGAAATAAATGTAGCCATCAAGTTACCGAATAGTTTTGCATATTTATTTACTCCACCTCATTACTTTTTACCTTTTATTACATACTTGAAACAATACTCCTCTGCTGATAATAATATTTACTGATTCGCTGCTTAGTTATTCAAAAAATATGCTACGAACTCAAACTTGTAAAGGCCCGGAGAGGTTTCCAATTTGGCTATATTATAATTTGCAACAACATACAATAATTTAGAAACCTATGAATATTAATTATTTGCTCCGTCTTCTTAATTAAAATACCTACCAATAGCATGATGCTGCGAAAGTTATTGCTTCCTATGACCTATTTCGGAGTGCGAATTGGTACACGAGGCGAGGATTTCAGAAGAATACATACAGTTTACAACACATAGGAAGGCAAAATTTGGACCCGTTAATGTACCTAAACGCGGAAAATAATGTCATAGATAGCACATTTAGACAACCTTTCAAAAATATCTATACTTCAGTCTTTATTGTTACTAACATAAGACGCATGTGTAGATATTTTTGAAAGGTAGTCTGCATAGATATTGGAGAACTCAGCTGTAGCACTTTACCAATAGGTAATATCCGGCTCGAAGGACTATAAATGTTCGTTGTTGTTTAGTACCTGGGGCCCGTTTATCAAAAGCTTGTAACTTGTAATACAAGCGGAAGTCTCTTTCTTATAAAAGGAGTTGAAAAGAGGCTTCCGCTTGTATTACAAGTTACAAGCTTTTGATAAACGGGCCCCTGGTATATTGGCAAGATATTACGGCATGCAATTGTTTTTAACGGTATAAAAGGTACGGGGTTTAGCTTGTTGGTTTTTACAAGCTAAACCCCGTACCTTTTATACCGTTAAAAACAAGACAAGATTAAGATTAAGTCTAGACAAGATTTTAGGAATTCAAAACTAGTATTGGTTTTTATACTAGTTTTGAATTCCTAAAATCTTGTCTAGACTTTAGTCATTATCAAAACATAGCAGGCGCTGTTTCCTACCCTGTACCTTACACCTATACCTAATCTTCACCCTACTTGACTACAAGTGAGGTGAATTAATTTACCTAAAAGCCCTTTTGATCTCACGCATAAAATACGCCATAAACCGACGAATAAAACATGCGCAGAGCTGTCAACAAAATAATAAAAAAAGCTACGTCGTAAGAATACAAAAAACATCTTAAGTCTAGCAAACGTTTCCGCTGGCTATAAAAAAACATTGTACCCAACTAGGCCATAAAGCGTAACTTTAAATGTTAATTTTGTTAATGATACGTTTTTAACGGGTCAACTACTCTAGCGCAACGGTAAATGGTGGCAAATCGAGAAACTTTTAACATTTATGCAACCGCCTCTTATTTTTAAAATCAAAGGAATTTATTCCTTATAATTATTGGGCAAAGGTAGTAGTGCAACGACCTTCTGTAGAAAATTGGCCGCAAATAGATGTTGGCTGGAATTTTATGAAAGCAACACTGTTTGTTTACACACGGCGTTGAATAGTTTGCGCTATTAATTAGACTGTAGGTATTTTTGAATGCCGGGCTTCCAGAATATAAGCTATGGACATAATATCGCCCCTTGACTGCAAAAAACGCCAAAGTATCGAGAAACATGCAAATAAAGATTAGCACCTACCTATAATTTTCTATAATAATACATACATAATTACCTACTAAAGTATTTTTGTGTTTTTTTATGAAAAATTTATCGCTTAATAAGCTTATTTGTATGAATTTGCTTTTTTTATAGG
The DNA here is from genome assembly GCA_932294315.1 of Epinotia nisella. Taxonomy (NCBI): domain Eukaryota; kingdom Metazoa; phylum Arthropoda; class Insecta; order Lepidoptera; family Tortricidae; genus Epinotia; species Epinotia nisella. The sequence goes on along the minus strand of OW028675.1, from coordinate 10,981,448 downwards.
ATAAACAGATAAAATTTAGGATTGACTGTACAGTAAAAAGATAAGAACGAAAGGTTCAGAGGGGGGTAAAAATTCAAAGTCTAGTTAGTAGGTCAAGTTGGGCATGGACATGAAAGGGCTTGTGTTACACATTTTAAAAACGTTTTTCCTTTTTTCGTCATTTGTTTACGACACCCATAAAGTCAAAACGTTTGTTACGTCAAATCAGTTTGGATAAATTGCTTCTCGGATGTAGAAATAAAAATTAACTCTTTATTAATTAAGCTATTTTACAAAATTACTTTCTCATATCTTTTGTACGGTCAAAAACTATGGCTGGGCTAAGATTTACGCCCGTATGAAATTTACAGGCTGTATATAGTGTGCAGTGTGTGTACATTACATATTGCTTACATTGTACGAAATTAGTTGAGCGATGTTAAACTCAGCCTGCAATCTCATTTAACAATATCTGTAGGGTAACTAATTACTTTTGTAATAATAGTACATTATTGCCGATGTTGGGAAAAAGAAATTCGTGGATAAGTAGAATTAGTTCAAGCAATGACGCGTAGTTGCAGTGTCCAAGAGGCAACCGGTTGGCTCGCGGTATTTGAGCTCCCGAAGTGTTGTGGAACCGCCCTGGGCCACCCGAACTGAGCCAACTTGGACTGGGGCGGAAATAGGAAGTAAAAAAAAATTGTCGCAAGGCAGCCGATTGAATAGTTATTTGGTGTCTCAAGGGAGCAAAATATAGGTAACAGTCATCGATAGTTTTGATTTCAGTAAAACGTATAATTTATTGTGACATTTTTTTTAATATTACGAAAAATTCATACATTTCATATAACGTTGTTAAAGTTAAAACTTGAAATAGGTATGTTCGTTTTTAATCGATTACGATGAAAATACAATCGATTATTTTATTAACACCTGTGTTCAATTGGCACATTGCGTAAATGCTACATGCCAATGAATAAATTAAAAAAAGTAGCTGGAACAGAAAAGTAGCATTTTCATCCCTCTCGTCGTGTAGAACTTACTTTTCCGAATGAATGGTGTGAAAACAGCATTTCATTATATAAACAGCGTAACACTTTCAGGCGACCGCTGCTAACGTCGAACAGTGTAGACAATTTTTGCAGAGTACCTATAAAATTATAAGGCCTAATGACTTGTGTAAGTGTTCACTTGTTTGTGAGTACCATGTTCGTTCAGACTTAGTGAATTTTCCATACAATATTTCGAGAATGAAAAGACCATAGGTAATCCAAGCTGAAGTAGCATCTAACATACATAACTGTATCTCAAACAAAATTGTCAGAGATTTCATTGTACAATTAGACTGAAGGTAGCCTAAAGTTTCAGAGTGCATTGCGAGCTCAAAATCGCGGGAATCTGTCCACAGGGACCGCACCACCGCGTTTCTACTCGTAGTGCAGTGGGACTACAACCGCAGACCGCGGCTCAACTTAACCAAGGCTGGTTCACAACGCCTTCAGACAACTGACGAAAACCAGCGTAAGTCTGACCTACGATTACATGTGTAGTTACCTAATGCTGGCCTATCACAATCGCTTCAATGAGTCAAATTGAACAGCGTCGCGCCAAAAGCGTCCATGAATGTGCACACTGTACTCGTAGCGTTTAAAGATAGTCGGCGCGGCCGGTTGGATTTCCGAACGGAGGCCGACGCGCCAACGCGCATCCATATGTATCGGTCGTAAATGTTGTTTTCACATCTCATGCTCGAAAAGTGTGTCATATTAGGCTTAATAAGCGGGGCTAAAGTAGCACATTTAGCCCCTAGGGAAAATATGTATACATATTTATGATTTTAACACATTTAATGTGACCAATCAAAACACTTGACCATATTAAATCCACCAATCACAACTCTTTCAAAAAACATTTATCTTTGCTATCAACCAACCAGAATACCTACAGCTACATATTAAAATCGACCAATCAAACATCAGGTGTTTTTTAGTCCCTAATTCCAAATCATTTAAATCCACCAATCACAACTCTTTCAAAAAACATTTCTCTTTGCTATCAACCAACCAGAATACAGCTACATATTAAAATCGACCAATCAAACATCAGGACTAAAGTCCCTAATTCCAAATCTTTAAAAAAGAAAACGCCTCACGCTAAATTGAACAATCTCTTCGCAGTGAAATTTGTTATTGATTGTGAATCTTTGTTTTACTATTTTCTCGCAGTCGAAGTGAAAAGTAGAGTGTATAACTCGGGTCTAAAAGCCATATTACCCCTCGAAATATTTTCCCTCGCTTCACTCGGGAAAATATCCATCTCGTGGTAATATGGCTTATTTTAGCCCCTTGTCATACAATCTACTATTTAATTCTAACGTTGAATTATGACTTTCGAACGTCAACGTCCATCCATTTGGACGCATCCATTTGTCGTCGAGACAAATAGCGCGCTAGTGAACGTCGAAACAACACTCACCACGTGTAAGTGACTACGTGGCACGCCCGTGAATAGTTAAATTCAAAGATTTATTTTTAGGGTTCCGATACCTCAAAAGGAAAAAACGGAACCCTTATAGGATCACTCGGTTGTATGTCTGTCCGTCTGTCACAGCCGATTTGCTCCGAAACTACTGGACCGATTGAGTTGAAATTTGGTACACATATGTAAATTGGTGACCCAAAGATGGACGCGTAAAGTAAATTAATGAATTCTGAACAAGGGGGCCACTTTTGGGGGGAAAACTGGAAAATGAAATAAAAAATGAAAGGGGTTGTTGTAAGCATGTCAGATATTTTTTTTTTTTATAATTCTAGCAAAAACAGATTTGAAGTTAATTAGGAAAAAAGACGAAAATTGAAAAAACATGGAAAATAGTTCCTTGCCTAAAGATTACAGGAAAACCTATAAGAAGTTTGAGTATTCAAAAACACGTATGAAATTTAGATTATATACGGAACCCTCACTACGCGAGTTGAACTCGCACTTGCACGGTTTTTTTATTTAATTGTATGGCATTTAATCAGTCGTATACTATAAAAGAATTTTCAAATTTTGCATCCATAGGATTACGTCACTGTCGAGGGTGAACAAGTCTGCCGGATTACCGTCGTATTTACTGAGCGGGCAGGTCTTGATGATATGCTCAATGTCTTGCACCGCGGCCCCACAATCGCACCTCGGAGACTCTATCCAACCGCATTTGTATAGGAATGCACGTGAGCGTGAGTCGCAGCCAGTTCTCAACCTGTTCAGCCGGCACCATTCTTTTCTAGGCAATGAGAAGCCGGGAGATTATCAACAAACCATAATTTTATTACGAGACTGTCGCCAATTTTTCTATTGTATCGATGTTTAACTGCCCTTTTTAGGGTTCCGTAGCCAAAATGGCAAAAATGAAACCCTTGTAGTTTCGTCATGTCCGTCTGTCCGTCTGTCCATAATATATGTCACAAGCATTTCACTTGAAAACTATAAGGTGTATTTGAATAGAATTTTGAGGATACTAGTTTATTTACTGATTTATAAAATGCATGCACAAAGAAAAATTCTAGGTATACATGCACAATTTATCCGCATTAAGTCCCGTTTTATTTTAAAGTGGGCACTTGCCTGCACAAACTAAAAACGCATTATTAAATAAAATTAAAAATAGATTTTTTACGGAATTGCACCAACTAGATACCTACCTTGTACTTATATGTATGTTAAATCAGCTATTGTAAAAAAATCTAATCAAAAAAGCTGATTGCAAGGTGTCCAACTGATTGTCGCCAGGAAAACGAAACATAAACGAAACGTCACTTTGAAATTGTCATAACAACATAAATCAAGTTTAATTTCCGACAAAAACTATACTGTAAGTTAAAAACACAAATGTTTCCAAGTTTTTAATGGAAAATCGAGACGCAGTACACTCTCCAGATGAAGAAGAAACTACCCAACGTGCAGAAGAAGAGATAGAGACTGAAATCAAACTTATACAGCATGACGATGCCGGGCCTTCGCAGACTAACAATCTGCCGGGATCAGTTCTTTGCAAAGGAAGTTCTCAAATAAAGCCTGGCCTGTCCAAATCCGAGCAGAGCATAAGACAAATACACACACACAAAGATGTAGCAGCACTCAACCTGACATCTTTGAGCTTCGGACCACAAGCCCAAGCCGTAAACACCATCAACGGAAAAGAGTTAAACGTACCGCCAGTAAATAGGGAAGAAACGAGAGAAGACACTATGTTCGTAGATATAAAGAAATTCATGGCATCGTACTTTAGAATCAATAGAGAGAACCAAGTGGCTATAGCTGAGGTCCAAAACACGGCTCTAAACACGATAGCGACTGAGCGCATTCAAGTTCCTGATACTATTTGTGTCGCGGGGGCTCAAACCGAAGATAAGTCGTTTGTACCGGCGACGGAAGTAATAGTGACTAACCAGCAAACGCCTCCGATAGAACCATACTTACCGAAGTACGGCTCAGAGAATAAGAAGAAAAACTCAGGGTCTTTATCTGAGAGGTCTGGCTTCGTGGTTGCACAGAGGGACTCGCTGTCGAGTATTGGGTCAAACGTTTGCAGAATTTGTATGACTCGAGGCAAAGAAAGGTTGGTAGCCAAAAGGGGTGGAGACACAAAGAGGTAGGGCGACAAAACTAGGGAAACCCCACCATGTTACAAAAGACTAACAAGTACTATTATACTAGCTGCCCGCGCGGCTTTGCCCGTGTATTGCAAAGAACGCAGGCAAACTCTCGGGATAAAATATATAGCCTATAACCATCCAGAAAGTCCATTCCACACGCAGGCGAAAGAATTTTTTAAATCGGATAATCGGTTCCGGAGATTACCCATTACATACAAACTTATAAACTTACAAAGCTACAATCTGACAGACTTTTCCCGTTTATATTATTGGTATAGATAAACAGGTAATTCCTAACTTGCTAGGCAGTTAGGGAACTGCCTTGTACAGTAAGGGAAATGTATTCACGTACCTTTTTATGCCTTATTGTCATAGTAAGAAGAGCGAAAAAGGTACGGAATACATTTCCCTTACTGTACACACACACAGCACATAATCCGAAATTACAATACTAAAACAGCCTTGCACTGGAGATCAATTCGGTTGCATGTAAATATGATATCAATTTGTTCAGCATTTTCTGACACAACCAATGAGGAATCAATCGCGTCCAACACATTAACACATTCAGTGCCAAAGATTTCGTAGGTTGCCTGCTCTGTAGAGGACAGCAGCTACGAGCAACCCACTCAGCGGGCTCTGCGCAACGAAAGTGTCGACCCAAATGGACCAGGTCATACATCGAAATATGGCAAATAAGGTTTTCTCTTATTGAACGAGCGAGCAAAGCGAACGAAGTTCTATGCTTCAGCTTGGGCCGAAAATCGTTCATATGTCCGGTGTCCGGTGTCCCGCTGACCCGCTGGCCCGCTGTCCGGCTGTTCTCCTCTACAGGTCGCATTTCTCAACCGATTCTCGTGAAATTTTGTGAGCAGGTATTTACAATAATAATATAGAATATTTTTATCGATACACTTTTTCGAAATTCAAAAAAAAATACCGGCACGCGTACTGATGTGCCGACGGAAAAATTCCTAAATTGCGAAATTTTTCTGCAATTTAACATAGGAAATTTTCGGAAATTTTCCTCATTTTTGTATGAGAATTGAAAGTTTCCATTTCCAAATTGGAAATTTCCTTTATTTCTTGTGAAACTTTCTAGAAATTTCCGGGAACTTTTCCGTCTTTTTGGAAACTTTCCGCAATTTGCACATCCTTAGGCACGCGAGTTCTACAGCTCACAGAGCCACTAGTATTTAATAGTAACTTATTTTCCAGGTTGATATCACCGTGCAACTGCAAGGGATCCCTGGCAAACGTGCATTTATCATGCCTAGAGCGATGGCTGAACCAAGTAGGAAGAAACCATTGTGAGCTTTGTGGATTTAGGTATGTTATCAACATCATCATCATTTCAGCCGAAAGACGTCCACTGCTGGACATAGGCCTCCCCCAAAGAGTGCTAAAGTGACCGGTCCTGCACCACCCGCATCCAGCGGACTCCCGCGACCTTTACCAGGTCATTAGTCCACCTTGTTGTCTACCCACGCCGCGCCTTCCGCTACGTGGTCGCCACTCGAGAACCTTTCCGCCCCAACCGCCATCGGTTCTACGTGCAATGTGCCACGCCCACTGCCACTTAAGTTTAGCGATTCGGAGGGCTTTATCGGTTACCTTGGTTCTGCTGTGGACAGCATCATTTCAGATGCGACCACGCAGAGAAACTCCCAACATAGCCCACTCCATTGCCCTTTGCAGGTAGTATTGTATACCTACTTACCTATTCTGAAAAGGGCTAGACATAGCACATGAAATTGAAGTGAACAATTTTTAGTGCCACTTCAAGCAATTGTAGTTTTAAAGATGATGATAATGTAATATTGTAGTGGGTCGCTAACTCATCGCCCACTACGCACTTCAACCATATTCCCATATTAGACTCTTACGACACCCATGGGATGAAACGCGATAGCCGAATAGTGCTATTCTAACACGACCATGGGCGTCGCCAAGGGGGGGCAGACGTATATGAACTTCCCCCCTTTAGGCTATCGGCTGGCGACGCCCTTGATCACGTCGCCAACGCTATTTATGTAGTCTCTGCATACTTAGACTATGAAGGCATTTTTTACATGCCTGTATTAATTTGATCTATTTATATTTAAAACATCGCAAAGAATTCGGACAGATGTGGTACGAATATAGGTACCCATTTTAAACTCAGATCGTTTTTGACCACGAGGCAGAAAAACTCTCGATTTTCCTTCACTGCAGTGCCGGTCGTTAAAAATCCATTCTGCCCCGTGACATTTTGGGAGTATTAAAAAGCCTATCTAGGTACATTCTGCTACCAACTATCACATTGCGCCTTATTCATGTCATATACATTTGATTAAGCGTGAGTGAGAGACAGACTCACTCACTTACACACAAATTAATTTCAAATTGTTTAGTGTACAATTAACAAGGCATTTAGGCCCAATCAACATAATACTAACAGACCTACAAATTAAGATAATGAAAAGTATGCGTGTAGTATATAATCTTTTAAATATTTGCTGCAATAATAGCTGCTTCTTACGAGTATGTAGGCGTAGATTAAATCTGAAGCTTAATTCACAACTCTAAAAACCTTATAACGCAACAGAAACCATTTTACTACAAACTAAAATGCAAAATCACCAGTATGCAATTTTACGTATCAATGCTCGCTAGTAAAGTTGTTACAATCATTTTCTCTCTGTATTAGAAAAGGACGTATGAACATTTTAAGCTTGTACGATCAGCGAAGAACTGTATGCCATTTTGAGTCTTATTTCGCGGGCATAAGTTTCGAAGCGTGTATTTATTTGCAGATGCGATTCTCTGTCCGAAACTGTAAATGTGTCAAACGAAAGCAAGCTAAAAACGAGTTTGTGGTCTGACTATGAGGTAGATTTTTGTTTGCGTTTTTTGACAGGATTTACCTACTCTAACAGTTTCAGACGTATAGCTACTATCTATACACTTGTGATGTTTTAGAATCGCGATGCGCGACATACAGCCTTAAAATATGCAAGTATGCAAATTCCCGAAATGAAGACAGTAGCGACACCTGTGGCGCTTTGAACGATCATGTTTTTATTAAACTAGAATCGTATAGACGTCTATATGGCATAGGTAAATTGCCTATTCGGTTTAATATGTGGATGAACTTTGAAAGGGTATGTTATTAGGGCAGGTTGCATCAAACTCATTTGGCAGGCCGGTAATCGTTAAATATGGCGCCGGCAGCTGCCTGTCATTCCGTAGAAAACTATCAAGTTTACCATATAATCAGATTTCATGATGAGATGTGATGAGAAAAGTGGGCATTATCACTTTAACATAATAAGCTTGATGACGTATTTAGATATTACATTACTATCTGTACCGTTCTAATAAACGCTCTAGTTATGCCGGCAACACCGACTACCGTCTGCTTGACAGGCGATTTGTGCGGCGGCATAATATTAGCGGAATATATAAATATTGTGTTTCCATTAATACGGACCATACATTACATACAGAAACCTGTTGGTAAATAATAAATTACTATACGTTACACTATCTTTGGCTAATAGGTACGTAGCTAAAGGCACATTGCACACGCGTGAGCCAGTAATACATACCTTTTTCTTTCATTCTAACTATAGCAAGTTGTTGTGCCAAATTGCTAGACGTGTAATGGCCTTAACTTAACGAATGAACTCTTCTTCTTCTTCTTCGCGTCGAGGTTCCTCAAATAAGAGATGCCCAATGGGCAGCGGTGTGCGCAGCTCTGGCAGTCGCGTCTCACAGGTCGTGTTCCGAGCAAGAGTGTGGGCATGTGGGGCACTATTTTTAATGACTTTTGGGGCGGATGAACTAATTTTTATTGAGATTTGATCAACAGATTAAAAAAAATTGTTATGATTGTATCGAAGTTATTAACGATAAAGCGTGGTTGGATCTGTTATCCTATAGACACGAATTAAGACACCAACGCGCTGCTCTTCCTCTTTCATCTCCGGGCAGGACATTTACTTGCCAATTATGCAGTCGTGGCTGTCGCTCCCGTATCGGCCTTACAAGCCACGTAGGTACGTAAGTGCCGCACCTCTAATATGGATGCTGTTTAAATCATCTTTTCATAGATGTATAAGACCAATGATGATGATGATGGTCGAAGTTATTATTACCGGTCTATGAGTTTATATAAGTAGTGCTTTTGTAAAATCAAACAGAGTACTTAAGTAAATCAATCGAACACAAAAAGATTAATTCTGTTTTGTGAAATCATATCTTATTTCATTAATCTTTAATCAACTCTAATATTTGAATACACAATTCTATAAAAAGTTAAATATTATTATGTAATCAAATAACGAAATTACTAAATCAAATTTTCGCAATAAAAATATGAAACACTCATTCGTAGCGAGTTACGAATTCATTTAGCATTTCATACGATTCATTTGTCGAATTGCGTAACGTACCGAGTTGTCAGTGAACAGTTATAGAATTTCATTTAAATTCTTTTTAGGATACCTTCACATACATAGTATGTGAATGTAGGATACTTGCTTTGGGTGTATCTAACCCAACATTTGAATCTCGGGTACTCAAACAGCATTATTAAAAGTTTAAAACCAATTTGACCAAGCGAAGTTAACTACTGGATCAGATGACATTATAGAATTCGTTTGCCTAGTTGGCTCGGTCGGTTGGTAAAGCAAAATTTTGTGATTAAAACACTACCACGAATACCTAACTATTATCATCTTAAACTTACGCTAGACTCTTATTGGTGGAGCAATCACCGTGTATGATATATGTAAATCTCTTGACCCTTTTCATTGACAGCCTGATACGATCCTTGATTTGGTCCATATCAGGTCCTTAAGTTCTCCTCATTAATAGAATTATTAATTTTTATTCCACTGATTTCCTCAAACGTTACTTAGAATATCCCTTAGAAGGAGACTTATTCCTTGAAAGAATAAGTTCGCCTTTACACAAATTTATTTTTTCTAACTTCTTATATTTTGCAACAAAGCAGTCGAATTGAATCCGCTTTTTTTGGAAGTTATCTAATTGAAATACTTAAAATCAATGTCGAATTGCATTTGTGCGTGTGTGTGATAGTTAACCGTTCCACAGCTACCCGGCCATCCGTACGCCACGCTACACGGTGCTGCAGGCGCTGCGGCTGTGGTTCGGCAATCCGCGGAACAGAAGCCATTTGCAGGTGAGACAGGGACGGGTTATACGTACCTAGTAATTACTTAGTAAAAATACTCCATAAGCTACCCAAACAGGCCTCACCACACGCGCTGAGGCTGTGGTTTGTCCAACTGCAGAACAGGAACGTTTATTTGCATTGCAGGTGAAGCGGGTTAGGTAGCCTTTTAAGCTTACCATACCAAGTATACTACTCGGTAAAAATACTTATTATTCTTACTCAAATTACTAACGTCTTATTTCACAAGTCAGTGTTTTTGTGTGAACTAATTATATTCCAAAAAAACTACCCTTTGTGTTGCTATTAAAATGAGGAGGGTTGACACCGGTGAATTTTCATTTTTCTATTATAGACGTAGCTAGTTTTCATCATTAAGAAAAATGCAAATTCACCGGTGCCGACCCTCCTCATTTTAATGGCAACACAAAAGGTAGTTTTTTTGGAATCTAATTAGCTCACAGAGCATAAATACCGCATACGTAAAAAAAACTGGCCAAGATTAATACCTAGTTATTAGTGCCTAGATTATATTAATACCTAGGTTTTATAAAGATCCGTTAGCCCTTATGTCGGTCATCATCATCATCCTCAGTCGTTCCCTCAATGCTGAGGATCATGACATCTTGTCCTTATATATTCTTGCTGACCAGACTTCTCCATAGGCTCCTATCACCCGCTTTATCTATGGCCTCGTGCAGATGTAGTTGCAAGGGTGCAGTGACTTGTGTGCTATGTCCGGTCGTTAATGTCAAAAAATCTACTGAGTTACTAAAAGATCTGAATATTCTGATTCTTTATAAAACCGTTCATTCCAGAGCAGTCATCCCCGATAAGATTTTATTTTGATATTCGTCAAGCGATAAACACAAACAAAAGATTTCCTTCGCGTATTTTCTTCCCCGTCCCTATCCGAACGGCCATTTGGCCGCGGCCATTTGGGTCCAGCGGACCGTCGAGCGATTCGTCTTCACATTTTTGCCGCGATTTTCAAACTTTTTTAAGCGTTTTTCGGCGATTCAAAATCGGTGCACGCTTTTAAAGGGCCATTTGGGTCGTAACTGCTTGTTTATTGCTACCGTAACTGGTCGGTGTTTATTGTTAAGTTGTTTATCACTTTTTAGGGTTCCGGTACCTCAAAAGGAAAAACGGAACCCTTATAGGATCACTCGGCTGTCTGTCTGTCCGTCTGTCACAGCCGATTTGCTCCGAAACTACTGGACCGATTGAATTGAAATTTGGTACACATATGTAATTTGGTGACCCAAAGATGGACGCGTAAAGTGAATTAATGAATTCTCAACAAGGGGGCCACTTTTGGGGGGTAAACTGGAAAATTTAAATAAAAAGTTTCGCAAACTGTATTGTGTGACAATATCAAATGAAAGAGGTTGTTGCAAGCATCTCAGGTATATTTTTTTAATAATTTTAGCAAAAATTGATTTGAAGTAATTTAGGAAAAAAGACGAAAATTTACCATCCCCCCCCCCCCCCCCCCTTATCTCCGAAACTACTAGGATTAAAATTCTGAAAAATATGGAAAATAGTTCCTTGCCTAAAGATTACAGGAAAACCTAAAAGAAGTTTGAGTATTCAAAAACACTTATGAAATTTAGATTATATTACGGAACCCTCACCACGCGAGTTAAACTCGCACTTGTCCGGTTTTTTCACCTAAAGGAGCCCCGAGCTCCGTTAGGATACGACCGGGAAAACGCTTGGAGGATGATGATGACATAATATATTACTTTACGTCACCCTAGGCCGTAAGTGGGATTTTCTGCCCGCTACGGGAGGAGAAAATCTCACTTTCTGGCCAAAGGCAAGACGTAAAACTTTAGACAAACCACGGGCGGTTATTGGTAAAGCTGGGCCACAAACACCTGCGATCTGGGGCATTCACGAATTCACCGCCCTAGGTATGTAACGTACTATTTCATCACACTTGCTCGTAAATGGTCAATGAAGGACAATTGCCTAAATTGTTCTCGCGGGAGTTATGATGAGTTTGTATTCCCTAGGGAGTAATGAGCGTGTGTGTGATCTGATAGGCTTAATAAAATCTAGTTGCTCTGTGATTGGTTGAAAAAAAATCTAGGTGGCCACGCGCCGCAAGAATACTGGTCTGTGATTGGTAAATATTGAAGCTGCGCGCTCCACTAGCACTGATCTGGAAGTGAAGTTGTCAATTGCGTCAATTTTTGATTGGTGCGGTTGTATGAAACTTAGATGTTTCTGTCTTTTGTAGTTATTTATTTCCTCGCAAATGTGATGAAAAACATTGTGTATAAGGGCCAATCAACTATTTTTTTGTTGCTCGTTGCCACGTTTACGTCCCCTGGGTCACTCTTTAAAACTATGATTGTATGGGGCTTAAATCCACTAAACACATTTTTTTTATATTGGTAAACCGACTCTATAGTGGGGCAACTCCTTACCATGACAGGAGCCCAATTTATAGTATTTTTTTAAGAAACTCTGTCACTGTTGTCTCTTGGCTTACCGGGACAGAATGACAACAAGAAAAAGTTGATTGACCCATAACACGGGCGTAAGAATATTGCAAACTCGAGTCATCAAAAGCCTTCCGCTTTCGGCGTCGAGCTTCTGGTAGACTCTTGTTCGCAATATTCCACTTACGCCCCTCGTAAAACAATATAAGTACTATATTCTTAGGACACGTCCATGTACTCTAATGAACGTATGTTCCAAATTTCGTGCCTATATCTTTAACGGTTTACGCTATGCGCTGTCTGTCAATAGACCAGAAACGCAAGAGTTTTATAAATAGAAATTAGTTTTGGTTTTAATCTAAAGTCTTGTAACGCGAACCGCACAGTTTTAGAGCACAGCGCTGTAAGTTCACTAAACAAGATTAATTTGAGTAGAGTGCACCGTCAGAGTTCCTTTCAGAGTCTAGGAAGTGCTTCTGACACAATTAACATTCCAATATTATACCGATCTATTTTGCGCGCTCGCTTCTTAACGCATAGTCATTTCAGATTTTTTCCATACAATCACATAAATCTTTAAGCAGAAATATTTTGATTTCTTTTTGGGACAATATTCACGGGGGCGGATCAAAATGGAATCCGAAATATGTATAAGATAGAGCGGGTTGACACACGGTGATTTTTTGCAATGATACAAACGTGCGTTTAAGGACTGACTCACACTGGTGCGGCCTGCGGTGGCGGTCAATAGTAAATCTGACGGCTAATGACAAGTTTAGTACTGACCTCCGCGGCCAGGCCGCGCCAGTCTGATGTGAGAGGCTTTACGGATGCGCGACTGTCGTGTGACATACTAGCCATAGTTGCCTGTCAATATTGGTACTGTATCGCGTTTGTATATTACGTTTGTCTTTGATGTACCTCCTGTGGGTCAATCTGGCACATACGATTCGCGTTCAAATTAATTTCAGAATCAACACTGTCACAACACGTTGAAATGCAAGATATTACTCAAATTTACCTAATTACTGCACTGTACCTTTTTACGGCTTGTAATTGTAACTCGTGCGTAGCGCTTGAAGCCAAATGTATGTTTTGAGTTTTCCCCAAAAACGTAATAAAATAAAATAATGAGGGAAACGGAAAACAAGCGGAAAAACTGGATACAAAATGCGAATGAGCCACGTGTAATTGAGTGTGTCGAATATGTGAATTACTTTGCTTCATTTTGTTTTTTTAAATAAATTTTCCGCCTTTTCTTTTGAAGCCCCTTATTCGCCTGAAGCTCAAATCCTTTTTTCGAAGCGTGTTTAGCCTGTGTCGTTTAATGGAAAAATTTAATAATGTACTCTGTCATTTTGTGTTGATTTTAATGAGATGAAGTGAGTTCACGTCACGTGTATAAATGGTTCAAAATACTTCATTCAAAACGACTTATCACAAACTTTTTCATTTCTCATACTTTGAAAGTAGGGTAGGTTTGGTTCTAATATTCGGGGTCTTAAATCAGCTTTAGAAACTCCTATGGACAACCTTATTATTCGGCGTCTTAAATCGTATTTAGGTACTCCTATTGCATGTAATATGCCAAAATTGAAGAATTTTGAATTTTTGACTTTCATTGTAAGAAGGGACAACCATATTATTCAGCGTCTTATATCGTCTTTAGTTAGGTACTCTTATTGATCTTGATTCTAGGAAGGGACTATATCCAGAAAGGATAGTCCCAACTGTTCCGTGTTGGCATAACTAACGATGTGTACTGTCTACGTAGTCGCCCGCAGACACCACAAAAACACATTTATGAGTAATGCAAAATATAAATATTCGTATGGCTAATAGAATGTAGCCTAGAGTGGCTTCAGCACAATATTTATTAGTATAAGTGTAATATGTTACAAATAGTATAAATACTTCCCGCCGTTGCGTTGTGAGCCCCTTACAGTACTCGTGACTAAACGGTATATCGAGTAATTAGTACATTGTGCCACGAGGTTGCTAAGTCATTTTTTACAAACGAAAGTCTATTAGAAGCTCGACGCCGAAGGCGAAGGGGTTTGATGGCTCGAGTTTGCAAAAAATCTTATTACCATCCGTGTCCCACACAATTCGTTTCATCACATTTGCGAGGAAATATATGCATTTGAAACATAATAATCGCAATAAAAAATACAAAGTGTCCATTTTGTTGACGTGAGACGCGTGAGGCAAAGACTTTGCTTTGGGTTAAGGTTTGTCAACGTCAAATATCGCTTCTTAACACGGAACGTGGCCAAAATTCAATCCGGCACTGTTCAAGCTGCGACGATATTTCAGCGGCGGCGTTGACCACAGGATGTTGTATCACACTGACACCTGAGTAGGATTGCTAGGATGGACAATAGCTATTGCTTGTAGGAAAGAGATAGGCTAGCCCTGGCCCTGTGGCCCTTGGCTCTATGAAACTTGCAATTGCAATTGGTACTATAAATCTTAGTACAGCTCAGGGGTATTAATAAACGTACATAAATAAGGACATAAATATCTGTACAGGACTTTACTGTCAATGTCATAAAGGCGTGTACAGATATTTGTCCTTACGAGCTTCCGCCCGCGACTTCGTCTGCGTAGACCCGGGATAAAAACTATTTTATAATTTAATACAGACTATTAAATATCTTCGTGCAAAATTTCATCCAAATCAGTTCAGCCGTTTAACCGTGATTGAGTAACAAACATCTAAATATCCAAACTTTCGCTTTTTAGGGTTCCGTAGCCAAATGGCAAAAAACTGAACCCTTATGGATTCGTCATGTCTGTCTGTATGTCTGTCCGTCCGTCTGTCGCAGGCATTTTACTCGAAAACTATAAGATGGGTCGTTCTTCTTTTCGACCGACAATAGCCTGTCCTTCGTCTTATTACGGCATCTCATTTGAGTAATGATGTTTACGGTTTTATAATGTTCGAATGAACGTCCATATTATTTTATTAATTAGTGATATTTAATATTTCATTTTCTTTATCTAGCATTTTTTTTTAATGTTTTTTTTTTTCGTAGAATGCCGTGACAGAGTGGTAAAATAAAAAGTTGTCCCCACTGAAAGAGTCCACTTTGTCACATGTTTTTTTTTTATAAACCAACCGTAAATAAATATTTATATTGGCCAGAAAGGGAACTTTAATTAGTTCTAATGAAGAAACCTATGCATTTTTTTTAAAATCGCACTTCAAAACCACAATTTTCGATAGTTCAAAAACCAAAAAAACAGAAAAACCTCGGTTCATTGTCGGTAAAAAAGAAGAACGACCCAGATGTATTTGAATAAAATTTTAAGGATAGGTGTATTTTGTTAGCCGCTACATGGTTTTGTAATTAACTTACAAAAAAAAAATTTTTTTAGGGGTGCACTCCATACATTATACTGAAAGTCAATTTTTTTTTCTTTGCAAGCCCACGCGTGGCACATCAATCGATAGGCCTTTCAAAATAAATATAAGGTTTCTCAGCATTTTTTTGATTAAGTGAATAGAGTCGGAGGTAATCGCCCCGAAAGTCACTAAAGACGCAATTTCATTGGTCGTTAGAGCCGGCATCCCGCATGCGTGGATCTCGTGCTATCCCTGTTTTTGTTAAAGGGGAAAACAAGATAGCACGAGCTCCACGCATGCGGGATGCCGACCAATGAAACTGCGCCTTAAAATTGTGTCCCCCCTCTAACTTTGGAACCGTGATTTTAAAAATATGAAATAAATCATGGACATAGGGCTTATTAAATTCTTTCAGCAAAAATTATTTTGAACAAGATCCGTTCAAAGGTTTTCGAGATATTTAAAAAAAAAGGACGTGAGTGCCACAGGATTTCAGTAACGATACGACCTTTTTAATAGGCACGGAACCCTTCGTTGTGCGTGGTCCGACACGCACTTGGCCACTTTTTTTTAATAATAGTAGGATTTATGTACGTATATTAATACCCCTGACTGTACATTTGCTCAAAAATGGTTTGTGTGAAGAACTGAAGCACGTGAAGCCGTTGATCCCAATTATTGTTTATTTACGACAGATTTCGTTATTCCTTTCCGATTAGTCGTTTCGTTTTGATTAAGCCTTTGGAGCACTCAATACCTATTGGACTTCAGTCGCGTCAGTTATTCAGTCGATAAGATGCCATCATCATAAGTCACAAGCAGAGTTTGGACATAATTAATTACTTTAGGAATTAATTAAACGTTTACATTACAGTTATCGTGATTCCTCAGTAATCGATTACTAGGGTAATCAAAATTACTCTATTACTGTACTATGAACTATGATTACATTTGTAATCCTACTTTGGAATCGATATTGTAAACCAACCACTACTTAACTGTAATTTTGATTCCTCGGTAATCATGTATGTACTTGAGTAATCTGAATTTGGAATCGACATTGATTCCCAATTACTAGTAATTGTAATATTTGTATAGATGATTACCGATTCCTTAATATTCAATGGTAATCACCATTTCACTTGATTACATTACAAGTAATCTGACAACCAGCAGTGGATTACAAACGTAAAATCAAGTAATCGTGTAATCCTAATCAGGAATCGATTAGGAAATGCCCATCTCTAGTCACATGTTATACTCGTAAGTCATTTATTAATACATATAATCACGCCTCTTTCCCAGAGGGGTAGGCAGAGATCACGGATCTCCATTTGCTACGATCCTGACAAACCACTTTCGCTTCACTCACCTTCATAACATTTCTCATACATGCTCGTCGGTTTAGGGTACTTTTGACCTGGCCTTTTTGTAACATTATTAATAATATTATAAATTTAGCATGTTATCATTCTTAAATTAAATTAAATTTATATACTAGGTTAGTGAACATTCATTATTATAAAGGTAACTCTTAAAAATATTTAATGGCATAAAAATAGTGGGTAACAATTTTATTTTACTCTTTTACACTCGTCGACTCTAATGTTTGAATTAAGACTTCGTACACTAAACTAAAACCACAAACGTTTTTTCTATGGAGCTCCCAACTCAACTATAATAATTATAAGACAACGCTTTAGACAACTAAAATAAATTCGACCAATCACGTGGCGCCTTTACTGGACTATAATGAATTTGACCAATAGGACCGTCGCGTTGATTCCAATACAAAAGACATCAACGACGCGGCGCACCTCTGACTTGCGTTTCGTTTCAGCAGGGCTTAGATATTTTTCATTACTTTCTTTAGATACCAAATCTGTTTAATTATTTCTGTTGACTCGTATAAAAGTATTGTATACAATAGTTACACAATTAGCTCTTAAATTCTCGTACCTTACTTAGGCCACACGGTACTCGACTTTAAGAGCCCTTATTGTGTAACGATTATATAAAATACTATTTTAATACGTTTGCTAATAGTTCTTCAACATGCGTATGTACTGAAATACAATGCCAAACAACTGGAGACCCCAGAGCTGGCGCTTACCATAGCAATTCAAAGAGGTAATGCCGCCAGCGTTATGGGGTCCATGCCGCAATCCGACCTTCTAGAAGCGGTGTTGTTTTTATAATTCCTATTTTGATTTTACGTAATTTTTTTTTACCTTTTCCTGTTTTATTTTTAGGTACTTGGAGTAAGAAATGATTTAAATTATATTTCTTATATCTAAAGTAAATACAAAGATGATGTAGTAATGAATTATAAAAAAGTTTATTCAGCTTTCATTTGATACTGAACACAATACGTTGCATGGTTTGTATATAGTAGATATAATTGGTCATTACTGCGGAGACCGACTCCTTAGAGACTGTCTCCCGGCAGTTTTAGGGTCCTGAAGACATCCTTACCATATACTAAAATATGGCGCTAATATCCGAAAGTGAAGTGGTTTGACGGAATTCCGTAACAACGTCATATTATGTAAGTAGGAAGTTCCTACTAGGAACCAGCTATCCAGTCAGTCCCGCCCCGCTACCGCAAGCGGCACCGTTAGCGTCTTGCGTTGACAAGACATGAGCATATTGGATTTCTGTCGCGTCAGTTATTGAGTCACGATGAAACATGGCTCCCCGAGAACCCGTTATTATGTCGGAGTAATAAAATTAATTATACAGGGTGTATTATTCGAACGGGGCAGTGAGGGAAAATTCGAAAGTAAGAGACACGGAAATTGGCTCTTAGGAGTTACGATCAATTGTAGAATAAACAAAAACTGCAATCGACGGCAGGGAATCGAACCCGGTCAAATCTGTCAAAAATCTGAGTTCGTTTTTTTACGAAAGTAAATAGTACTAAGGAACAATTTTGTTGTTGCTAAGGAACCCTGTATCTACGATCACTTGATACGATGATATGATATACTAAATACACATCCGAGAATTGACACTTTTTTTAACATGACATGACGCAATAAGTTATTTGAAAATGTTTTTATATGTATACTCGTACCTAGTTGACAATTGTGGATTGTCACGTTTTTTTTTTTAGTAGGTGTGTCTTCGCGAGAAGTGGCAAAAAAATTAAGCGAAAAAAACAAGGTTTTTAGGGTTCCGATACCTCAAAAGAAAAAAACGGAACCCTTATAGGATCACTCGGTTGTCTGTCTGTCCGTCTGTCACAGCCGATTTGCTCCGAAACTACTGGACCGATTGAGTTGAAATTTGGTACACATATGTAAATTGGTGACCCAAAGATGGACGCGTAAGGTAAATTAATGAATTTTGAACAAAGAGGCCACTTTTGGGGGGTAAACTGGAAAATTAAAAAAAAAAGTTTCGCAAACTGTATTGTGTGACATATCAAATGAAAGAAGTTGTTGTAAGCATGTCAGATATATTTTTTATATATTTTTAGCAAAAACAGATTTGAAGTAATTTAGGAAAAAAGACGAAAATTGACCATTCCCCCCCCCCCCCCCCTCCCCTTATCTCCGAAACTACTAAGATTAAAATTCTGAAAAAAATATGGAAAATAGTTCCTTGCCTAAAGATTACAGGAAAACCTATAAGAAGTTTGAGTATTCAAAAACACTTATGAAATTTAGATTATATACGGAACCCTCAACACGCGAGTTGAACTCGCACTTGTCCGGTTTTTTTTATTTTTTATTCAAGTTTAAGGACATGAATGTCTGTAAAAATACGCATTATTAACCCCATTCTATTCTCCTTAATTCTGATTTTATTTTGTTACCCTCGCTAGCTTGGTTTAGCTAAAATAACAATTTAAAAATTACCCTAGATTTTTTTTTACGTTTTCGTGAATAAATCTGAAACAAAAGAAGATCGAAGGCTGATATTAGGCATACAGTGTTCTTAGGTCCTGCCACTACTGCACCTAAAAGTATAACCAAATCTCTCATGGAGGTCACTCTTATTAGCTTAGCCTGCAAGACCCTTTCCTTATCTCTTGTAGTTTCAGATTTTCCCTCACAGCTCCGTTTCAATAATACACCTTGTATTGTATAATAAATCTTGGGCATATTGCTTCCTGCAGGTTGTGTTTTTATTTTCACTCTCTTGAGTACCCATTGAGCACGCTCATTAAATTAGCTTTTATTACGACATTTGAAATTACATGCTTGAATTTTCAAACGAAGCTCGTTAAGGCTTTGTTTATTGACACGCGGGCTGTCAGGAACTCAGGCGTTAGGAAACGCGCACGCCGCAACATTTTTAAAAGCTTTTATTTAACTTGACCTAAATACGTTTGTTAGTTTGTTAGTGAGGGACAAATCTTGCAAGTTAAATTTGACCCACTTCCCAGTGACAGATTGAGCTGAAATTTTGGGTATTAGTATAGTTTGGATGACAATCCAAACTAGAAGAGTTAGAATTTAACCGTCTCTACGAGTAGTAGATGACGACATACAGAAAAGTAGGCAGTAGGGTATCAGTCGGCAATAAAAGCTTGTACCAAAAATGAATTTTATGGCAGAAACTTATTTATTTCATTTGCAGAACTAATACATTAGAAATGAAAATGCAGCAAGGAATTATCCAAGCACGAAATCGGCAATTTTTCAGGACTCCCTCTTAGCTAAGCAACGTACCTATTAACTATGTGTGTTTGGGCGGTTTCCCACATGGCGATTTTTTGGCCACTTGGTGGCCGTGACACTATCCACCTACGATTGTAATCCTGTTGGTAGCGTACGTAGGTAGGTAACCCAACCAAGTGTGGTTATCATTTTTTCCAGTATATAAATGGTATATTTGAAAATAATCTAGTTCCTGAAGTACCCCTGATTTTATAGTCAGGTGTAACCAAAGGGTGATGTAATAGGCAATCCGGTAAAGCGAGAGAGAGAAGTTTAAATATTTATTTTGGGAGCAAGTACAAGCACTTATAGTATATAGTTTGTTTTAGTGTAGATGAAGAAAAGTACTTAAAACAACCATTATTGACATCTATTGTTTAATTCTTATCTTCAAGTAGTATTCAAATTTTTTACATTAATATATGTATGTTATATTCTGAGTTTATACATGTACGATACTTATAATAGTTTAGTTATAGTTTGTTTGTTGGTATTCTTTAGACATCGTTACGATGAAGATGCTTTCGCATAGGCCTCCCCCACTTTCCAAAGATGCCGATCGTGGAATTTTCTTCTCCATGTTGAACCTGCTACTGTTTGTATTTCTTCGTCCCACCTACGGAATGGTCGCCCTCTAGTATCTTCCTTGCTCCTTCTCTAGGGTACCACTCGAAAACTAATTTCCTTTCATATTGAGCAACAAAAGAAGTTTTACAGAAGGACTACAGTCCCACGTTAAGTGCAATTTTGTAATTTTGACTAAGTAAAACAAACTATACTACTTAGGCATCCCTTTCGCTCTTCAATTAATGAAACCTTTTTGTTTCAGTCGGACTGCCTTATTTTCTGGCTCCTATCCACCGTCACCGCAGGCTTACTTGCCGTTTGCATCGTTGGTACCCAGTATTTTGTCTATGAGGGCAAAAAATTTGGTAAGAACCACGAAATTGGCGGGAAAGAGGAAGGTGTGTTTTTATTTTTATTTTTGTAGACTTTTACAGCCAGTTTAAATCCTTACGAGCGCGCGCTTTATGCCGTTAAAAAACAAAATTCACTTATATTTAACTTTTATATCATCATCGTAATATCAAATCCAAAGTGGTTAGCGCCAAAATTTCGCAGCCAGGCCATTTTCACAATCAGTAGGGGAGGGCGGGGTTCAACGTGCCGATTTTATTAAAACCCAAGATATTACTTACAGTATGTAACTTAGCCATATACGTTGTGAACTATCTAATGTGAAATTTTATGTAGTTCGACATCACTTTCCCGGGATTGTTATGGAGCCAGTTTTCTTGTGCTTTTGCACAATACGTTTTGAATGGGCCCATTGATGCCGACATCGAGGGGCTGAAGTCGGTGAGTGCAATGCGGTGGAATGGAAAAGATAGCATGATCACTGAATTAGCCTTTGCCTTCTCAATCACATTAATGTCAATGTGGGATGCATGGTTATCCAGGAGTAAAAGCACTGGTTCTGCAACGGTAGGCTTAGTATATTTTATGAAGTGATCTAAATATACCAGAAATTCTGTGCTTGTCATCCACCCAGAGCTGTTGCCAGCGCCAATACATTCACTGGGACCGTCACGAATAAATATGTCTTTGAATTTCAGACGTGGAAAAACAAACATGGGTGGTATGCTGTTTCCCAAAGCACTAACTGCTAGTTCCACCGTCACTAAAGTGCCACGCTCTGCTGACACTATTGCGCCCACTTGCTTCACACCCTTGGCAGCAACAATTTTCTTTGGCTTGAGGACTGTTGTTACACCTGTCTCGTCCAAGTTCCAAATTCGTGAAGGCGTGAACTGATATTTTAGAAACAAGTCTCCCAGTTTTTGAAAAAAATTATTCACGTTATGCCTGTTAAAAGATGTCGCACGTCCCGCACTTGTAGCTTCCGGAGTCCTTATTGAAAGAGATGGATTTCTCTGCAGAAAACTTGTGAACCAATCTTTGCCAGCCATTTTATTCACGTGCCACGAAGGAGGAATATTTTGGCGGTTGAATTTTACAGCGCATTCATAAGCGAACTTTTTTACCTGTTCAGGCAAGAGTCCAAAGTAAATTTTGGAGCATCTCAATAAATACGAAGCCAATGTCGCCTCCTCTTCAGCATTAAACACTAACTTACGGATATACCCAACTGTAGGAGTTTGCCCGAGCTGTATTTTTTAGGGTTCCGGACCAAAAAGGTAAAAACGGAACCCTTATGGTGCAAGTCAAATATCTCAGAAACTACTAATGCTATCGATTTGAAATTTGGAATAGTTGTAAACAAATCTAATCCTCATGTATGGAAAATGAAATTTTTTAATATATACTTTTAATTTGTATAAAAAAGGGCGGATGAGAGGGGGGGCAAAAATTCAAAATCTAGTTAGTAGGCCAAGTGGGGTATCATATGAAAGGGCTTGCATTTTACATTCTAAAACAGTTTTTCTTTTTTTTTCTACAATGGTAAAATTTTGATTTATAAAGAAAAATGTTAAAAAAAATACCATTCCCCCCCCCCCCCCCCCCCCTTATCTCCGAAGTTAACCAAGCGAAAAATTTGGAAATAATATATATGATTAATATTAACGTGAATATTACCGGAAAAGTATAACGAGACCTCTATCTAGCGTAATTTTTTTTTAATCTTCAAAAATCATGTTAATTTTGTTTGTAATTTAATACTTCTGTGTTTAATTTTTTTCCTTCAAATTCCTATGAAAGTGTTCTGAAAGTACCTTCTAGCAAATAATAAAAAAATTATCGAACTTAATTCACTTGATAAGGAATTATCGATGAAAAACCAACATACAGGGAAATGTATTAACGTACCACCGTAGAACCCTATCGCAATAAGGTGACATACCACTCGAGTTTGAGTGACGGCGGCCTGTCGATTGCGACCGAGTTCTACGGTGGTACATGAATACATTTCCCTTACTGTATATACCGAGTTCCTTGGTCGCGCAAGTTAGTAACAAAATGCACCGATAAATGGCGCTGTAGGTACTCATGACTTAACTACACTATGCGTTGTTAAGATTTTTCCAAAATTAATGGGTGGGGCAAGACGGGTGTGTTGTATAATATTTCGTACGGAACCCTCGGTGCGCGAGTCAGACTCGCACTTGTTTTTTACATATCTTTGTAATGTCGTGTGACATATGCTCAGCTCACGCGCTACTGTTTTTAATTTTCGGCCGTCGTTTATAACAGCATCGGCGGCTATTTGTAGCAAATCTCGGGAAGTAGTGCCCCTATTCGTCTTCTTTTTGTAAACTCTCATCCTGACAACAATATAAACAACAATAAGAATGATATCGGGTTAGTTGTGCCTTTGACGGGGTTCGATGTGCCGCGGCATAATGAACCCCCGGCCATCGGCACCTTTAACCCCGTTAGTAACTTATTAACCTACACTTCGATTTTTAAAAACACGTCTAACACAGTGTTATTATACAATGTAATAACAATCCTTTAATAAATTATTGACACTGAACTGAAACACTAACACCAATAGCTCTCAAAATCAAAAATATAGACCAAAAAGCATAAATACGAAAATATTTACTCACGTGGCACGGGAACAGCACGTGGTAGCGAGCTGCTTAGTCCGCGGCGCTGACGCAACTAAAATGGCCGCCGGCTTTGCGCGCGGGTAAAGCATTTCTCGACGCAGTAACAGAATGCATCTATCTCTTTTACTCTCGGAGATATGGTCATCGGCACAATCTACCCGCGGCACTTTGAACCCCGCCTTCCCCTACCGGTCACAACCAATCGCGGGAAATATAATATAGATCTTACCTACTTATCAAACTTAAGTAAGGGAAAATACTATGGAATTTGTTTTCAATATTGTGTAATATACATAGAAGAAGATATATAGATAGTTTCTGCTTTGGTCTTGAAATTTGCGATCCCATTGTTGATTATATTAGAATTGGTACGGAAAAAAAATTTAAATGAGACTTGTGAATGTGATTGTGAATTACGGCCCAGAGCTATGTCGGTACGCTCATAATTATTTATCTGGTTTCTTCACTGTCATTAGCTGCAATGAAAAATCGTCCATTTAAATGAACTAACATACTATTATAATTAGGTAAAGGTACCTATTCACATTGGACTTAATGTCCTTCGACTGTGTTACCGTGGAACATTCGTCTGTTTAGATCTTTAGAAGGGTTGATTTTTTTTTGTACTTAATGGGTTTATATTTTGATCAAATAAATAATAGCAAAATCTTACCTAAATCGAAGTAACCTTAGTATCATATCTACAATAAGCTCAATATGGTTATGGTTAGGTATTAGATGTAGCTCAATATTATTATATATTAGCTGAATTATGATTACTAGATGACGATAGATTTAATAGAAAACGTCCAAGACTCAGAAACACATTAAAACGTTCACGGACAGTACGGCCCTAGGCGTCAATTGTGACCCTCGTGATACGACACTACGACTGTGGCTAGTGATCTTCACCGCGACAAAACTGACAACACACACAACCCCCCCTACCAAAATCCTGAATGGTCCTGAATCCTGATAATGTGGGCGACTACGCTGCGCTCGGCTGAGGCATGCGGCCGAACAAAACAACCGTCCATATAATATATACCGTGCCAAACGCCGGCAACACTTGGCTCGGGCGAGCCGCGCGGCCGAGCATACGGTCGCTCGGCCGCATGCCTCAGGGGAGCCGCGAGCCACGTCCACACCTAGCGAGCACGCTAGGGCGAGCCGCGCTCGGGGTGAACGTGCGTCTGGTGTGGACCCCCCCATTACCATATGATTACGCCCCGAGGCCTTTTTATAATATCTACACTACATGTGAGGTGTTGCGCATACAATTCATCATATCATATCAAATTACAAATGCATTTGTATACCGGGGCCGGTTTTCCATTAATTTCTTATCTTTGTCTTTCAAAATCAGAATGAAAGAAACATCAAAGTGGAGCTAAGATGACGTAGCTGTTGAAATATCGACGAATAAATAAAGTCAAATATGCCTTAAAAGTCGACGTAAATTGTAGACATACCCGTACTTTTAAATACCTACGTCAATACACAACATACCTACCTATTTGTTAAATTCTCTGGGTGTAACTTTTGAATCGCTCTAACTGTTTGCGTACCAAAGTTGGTTGTTGATGTGCTCAAGTGCAAACTTAACTGTTTAAGTGCAAATAGTTGCTTCTGAATGTTCTATAATAGAATGTGCATTGGGAATACTTTCTCCCTTTGTTACGTTATACACACTCCTAGGGTTAAATAAAGCCTAAAGCGGTTTACTCACTCAATAAAGTATAATCCCAATTAGGGTTCTCTCCCTTCTGATTTAGAATGTCAAATATTCTTGGATAAAGGTAGTCAAGTGATCCCTATGCTCCTTCGGGTTTCAACTGACATCGTCACGCCAGAAATAGAGGTACCCAGGATTTTATTAAAAGTACACAGAGGTACACAGCACGCTTATTATGGGCCTCATAAGAAGGCTCAAAGTCACCCAAAGGGCAATGGAGAGGGCTATGTTGGCAGTTTCTCTGCGTGATCGTATCAGAAATGAGGCTATCCGCAGCAGAACCAAAGTAACCGATATATTAGCCCCCCGTAGAACCGATGGCCGTTGGGGCGGAAAGTTTCTCGAGTGGCGACCACGTACCGGAAGGCGCGGCGTGGGTAGGCCCCCCAAGGTGGACCGATGACCTGGTAAAGGTGGCGCGAGTCCGCTGGATGTGGGTGGCGCAGGACCAGTCACTTTGGCACTGGTGGGGGAGGCCTAAGTCCAGCAGTGGACGACTTTCTGCTGATATGATGATGATGAGAGGCACTCAGAAAGTATCAAACAGCTGTAATCATTCCATTGAAATTCCCAAGGTCGACCACTATCTAGCGGACGTAAAATAATTGCCATTTTATCACTTATCGCTGCATGTCGCTAATACTGCTCTGTGATTGGTTCAAATATTGAAGCTGCGCGCTCCACTAGCACTGATCTGGAAGTGAAGTTGTCAATTTCGTAAATTTTTACCCGACTGCCGAAAGTGCCGAAGGAAAGGAGGGTTATGTTTTACGAGCGTATGTATGTATGTATTTATGTGTGTATGTCTTATTGTTTAGCATGCCCTGCAGCCTAAACCGTTTGACGTATTTCGACATATGAGGTGTCGTTGGATTCCTCTTAATCGTGGGAGTGACAGGCTACGAGTATAATATTTGCAAAAAAGTAGTTAATGTTTTTGAAAAATCTTTTAACTCCACTTGTTGATTGGTGGTTGTATGAAACTTAGATTTTTCTGTCTGTTGAAGTTATTTTACCTCGCAAATGTGATGAAAAACATTGTGTAACACGGGCGTAAGAATATTACAAACTCGAGTCATCCAAAGCCTCTTGTTTGCAATATTCCACTTACGCCCCTCGTTAAACAATGTACTATTATTACTAAACTTCCCCAGGCATATCCCACCGCATAACCGAAACGGCAATGAACTTCTTCATGGCGATAGTGTTGTGCGGCTACTTCGTGACAGTGTACCTGCTGTGCAAGGACCACTACGTGATGTGGAACCGCTGGCGGCGTGCCAACGTCCACGTGCGACTGTTGCTGTCCGCGGACGCCAGCCCTGTGCCCTTCGTGCCGAGGGCATACAACAATATAGTGTGAACGACCTTCGCGAGGGAAACACAGAAATGGTACCAGAAAAATAGCCGATAAGCGCGACCTGTAGGTGTTCTACACAGTCTTTATGGCCAAAGATCGTACGTCCCCCTTCAAAAGTTCTTCTCCAGGTCATGTGTGGGTTGACTCCCGAACGGTTCGAAATATGACACCGGTAATGACGAATTTTAAAAATGTCTGACGAATGTCTATTTACATAATGCAGTGGTTGTGATGTGATTATTTAAATGGTGGTAGTTTTTGAATTATTTTTAATCAAAGCGTCATTAAACGGCTTGTAGTAATTTAACGCTTGTTATATTTGAACTGGTATTATAATGTTTACTTTAATTTAATTAAACTGTATAGATGTTTGTGTGTCCTTATTGATAACAATGTTGATTGCATTGGAATTTACAGTTATTTACAGCAATGGACAAATAGCATACTTTGAATAGGTACTACCTATAGCCCGACAAGCCGCTATTTGAGCCTAAGGTATAGTGTCGCTGTAAAACGCATAAGTATTAAAATAACCAAAGAGAACACTGTGTGCACTTACATCCTGATTCACTCATGCGTTAATTCAATACATGTCTTGCAATTAGTACTCTGTCTCTTTTTTTTGACGGAAGCGCAGAAGTCCAAACTCGGGGTTTGCCAGCGAGCTATCGAGCGCAGCATATTAGGTGTAAAGTTAATGGATCGCATCCGCAACACCACGCTGCGCTCCAAGACCCAAATAGAGGATGTAGCTTGGAAGGCGGCCAAGTTAAAGTGGGACTGGGCTGGTCACGTCTACCGCATGCCGAATGAGCTGTGGGCCAAAGGGACCACGGAGTGGAAGCCACAAAACTCAAAACGGAGACGCGGTAGACCTCGTCGGCGATGGCGGGATAACTTGGACTCCTTTTTAAAAGACTGGCCAGATATTGCTCAAGACCGCGATGAATGGAAACAAAGGGGGGAGGCCTTTGCTCAGCAGTGGCACATAACGGGCTAGATATAATAAAACTCTGTGTAGTACCTAGTACCTACCTACTAGTCTGTGTGTAATAAATAATTCACCTCAACTCTTCTGCCGATACCTACATATATAAATAAATAAATATTAGGGGACAGTCTTACACAAATCGAACTAGGCCTATAGTAAACTCAATAAGGCTTGTGTATAGGTACTAGTCGACGATATATATATTAGATATAAATACTTTTTTTTTATATTTAGATATAGTTTTTATTGTTACAGTTAATAACCCTTACAATTTTATGTTTTATGCAATTAAAAATACTTAAATACATAGAAAACATCCAAGACTCAGAAACAAATATTCATGCTCATCAGACAAATATTTGCCCTTACCGGGATTCGAACCCAGGACCTTCAGCTTCGTAGGCAGCGTCACTACCCACTAGGCTAACCGGTACGGTCAAGGACTTTAATTGTTGAGCCATTTAGGTGTCAACTAATTTTGTTTTTTTAGTAGTAATCTCTAAATGCACAACATAATCCGATTTCAAACAGTACACGTAGGATGGATTTTTTGGGCGGACATAGCCACCTTTATCCCTCGACTTTGCCTGAGTTATTTGCAATTCTATAGGGCGCTAGCAGCTTGAGACTTTAGGTAATACAGTCGGATCAAAACATTTATGCAGCTGACTGCACGAATCGAAGGGACATAAATATTGTGAGCGTGTTTATTTTACTTCTGCTCCTTTAAACTTATCCGTGTACTTTGCAAGTGATATATTCCCACAAATCACGGCAGAAGATTTTGCATCAGTACGTTAACTTCTTAATCTTCTGACATTTTTATACAAAACTATCTTTAGGTAGTTTAATGCTTTTAGGGTGCAATATAACCCACTAACTATTCTGCGATAGGGCGAGAGCTTGTTTCTCCATTTTATTACGTTTAAAACATGATTCTCCAAAAATTAAACCGATGTCGTATTTGGCGTTTCTATTTGGGCATTTTCGCGAGAAGAAGCTGCATCGTTAGTGACGTCGCCGAGTAAAAGTTAAAAATGTTCCATTTTGTAACTTTCATTTGTTTTATAAATAGTATTGTTAATTGTGGTTACAAAATGGAATATTTTAAACTTTTACTCGGTGACGTCACTAACGATGCATCTCTTCTCGAGAAAATGTCCATTTATTAAACGAGTGAGCGAAACGAACGACGTTCTCCGTTTCAGCTTGGGCAAATATCCTTTCGCATGTCCGGCGTCTGTCCGGCTGTCCTCTATAGGTCGCATTTCTCAACCGATTGTCATGAAACTTTGTGAACAGGTTTATTACCTATAGATTATTTTTATCTGTACAGTTTTTTGCTATTAAAAATATTAAAAAATAAGGGAGTGAGTTCTACACCTCACAGTGCCACTAGTATCAAGATGTACGTTAACCGTAAGCCTAACTTAAGTTTTATTTAAGTCACGTCACGTGTGACCTGTCAGTTTTGAGACGGAACGTATATGTATATTACATTGACTGTCCGTTTTGTGACGACCTCGTCACCATTCTTTGACCGTAGGTAGGTACAGCTTTAAATAGGAATGCCTTGTTTTCCAGTTTCTATGTTAGAAATTAAATAAATCATTACATTTCATGTAATCAAATCTGTTTGACTTTTTCATATCTGTCCTGGACTGTTTCTAAATATGTGCAATGTACATCAAATTTTGAAATGGTCCAACTGGCCCACATGTTGCGCATGGACAAAGTGAACCGATCACACGAAGTTCATATTCTGAATATAATAATTATATTGTGGACTCGTATCCTGACCCGCTTTGCAAGTATTCCAAAGTTCTTATCCTTGAAAAAGTTTCTACATACATTACAGAACGGAATTTCGGTCTTTATGTCTGTACTTGAAACAATTTAACTGAAATGCGACTATTTCCACTCGGAGCTTTAATTATTTAATGGCTTTCTGCGATATCGTATTATGCGTAAGTATACGAGGAGAGCTTAAGAGTTTTGTTAATACAATTGAAAGCTTTTATTGTGTAGCTTTTGCCTGCGGCTTCGTTCGTGTAAACTTCCTTCCGACCACCTCCATTTCATCGTCTTGTTTTGTATGATGATTGATGTCTGAGATAAAAAGTCTCATATGAATTAAACCGGGCTATAAATTATTTGTCGTCTAGTTTCTGTTGGTGAGGGGCGTCAGAATTCCTGAGGATGCGCCATTTTGACGTCGAGGGTTAACGAGGGTTAATTTGCCACACGAAATAAAAAACGAGAAAAACAATAAAATATTTAACAAAACGCTAAAAAATATTTGATAGAAAAAACCTATTTTACACTGTTCGTGAATATCTAACTGAACCCACAAAAATTCTTGTTTATAGAATTATGGACTATTATGCGGGTCTCTAGTCAAAATATTTAAAGTTTATCCAATAAAATTATTTAATACCTTATTATTTTAATACTTTTTAACAATGATATAATAATATTTTTTTACCACTTTACAATGCTGGAGAGCATCTCCCCAGCAACCCCAAACTTAAATAGAAGGAATTTCACGTACTTATAAACTTAATAATTTGGACACAAAAAAGGAGGCCCAAAAAAATTTTAGGTAGGTACTCTCGTTTTTACCATTGCATTGAACGAGTTTATGCGCCAGAAAACAAGCGCCTGCGTGATATGGTAATGTAGAAAACACATACTGTAATAATAAAAGCGCCGTTAGCAATAAGGCTCTGGCTTTAATTTTCGTTTCTGAAAATCTGAAATTAAAATATACCGGTCTCATGAAAGAACTTCGGCTATAAACGAAACTTTATAAGTACGTATAAAAATCCAAACTATGATTCTTAGCTTGGCTTGTTTACACGTCGTTAACATAGGATAGGCATTGGGGATAATTTGCTGCCATAGCTTCCGCTGGCGGCCTGCCAGACCTAGATTCTGGCTAAAGAATAAAAATACAGAAGCGGAATTATTGCCACGTTATTCTGGAGTCAATTAGAAAAGGTTTTAGGCTCAACGCACGAGTCAGATACGGGATTGAGTAGGTTCCCTGGCTCGGTTAAAGCAAGATTCATTTGTCCGAGTTGATGCATTGTGCGTGACGCGACAGAACGCATTCACATTCATCTGATTCCACTGGCGGATCCAGGTATCCCAAAAGCATCTGGGTCCTTTCCGTTCCGGAGTCAAGCCCCACCCCCAACCAGAATCCTGGATCCGCCACTCTCTGTGAACTCTGACGGCTACTCTTGTGACAGGCTTTGGCTCAAGACTTAGTGCACACTAGCGCCACTGGTAAATAACAGATATTTAAAAAAGGAGGTTACTACTCCCTGAATTTTGTTTTTAAGTACCTTGTGAATACATCAAACTAGTTTTTATGTTGCTGGATTCGTCAATCTATGCGTCCAAAGTTATAACAACGACTATTTTTCTTTTGCGTTCATAGATCGACGAATCCAGCGCTGCTCCGGGCGTCATGATTCTACGGGAAACAAACGATAGCGCAATCTATTTCGATGACAACGCCATCTATTGAAGAGCGGCATAAATGGAGCATGTACATTGGCTTTAGTACGCGTACGGACGATGCGGTACTACTAACGCCATCTAGTGGCAGAGGATGTTACAGCACTTATTAAAATCATGTCTAAAAAACCATCAATTATTAAAACTGTAATCGAAACAAATAAACTTGAGCACTTATTATAATAAATTAAAATCTAAATTGAATGGCAAAAATCAAGACTGGCTGAGCTACTTAATCGAGAACAAGTGCATTATTTTCGTAAATTTTAACAATGCTTGTTATCATTTTATATTAAGCAACAACAGAAGTCGTTTTAAATAAAATAAAGTATACGTTTCTGCCACTATTATTCTTACTACGAGTACTCCAGTGTTCAATCGCGTAGGTAAAATTTTAGTGGGAGCTTTTGTCATTCATTCTGCATGGATCCTATAATGATCCTAGTGAATTTTGTGAAAAGATAATTTATAAGTGGCTATAGTTTACATGCCATATACTTATTAAATGAGCGAGCCTAGCGGGGATTATTTTATGCTTTCTTTATGACTGTATTAGGTCAGTGTGGCCAATTCGGTCTGCGGGGTTTTTCAGTAGAACGGCGTTTGCGGTAATTCAAACCACAATACGCACTTGCCCGATTCGAACGATTTGAACGATAAAGCATTGACTGTATTTGCTACCAACAGTCAAAAACAGATGGCGCTCTGGAATAAAATGGCTCTGAAGTATTTGATTAGATTTTTTTAACAGCCGATATTTGACAGCCGTCATCCCGTTACAATATGATGACGTAAATTCATGGACCTATGATACTCCGCACGGCTATCACACGATGGCGCGCGAGCTCTCTCGATTTTTCTCGCACTATCCGTCTCTCTCTTATTAGAAAACTTAGAAAGAGACGTAGGTATAAGTAGTGCGAGAAAAAATCGACAGAGCTCGCGCGCTGTCTTGTGATAGCCGTGCAGGATAGGCTATACGTGATGCCACAATGAGGGACGGAAATGCAGCTAAATTAAGAACTGGTCTTAAAATGGCTGATCGCTTACCATACATAACCTAAGTACTTTATTTGGGTGGGTAGTGGTTTATTGGTCACAACTTCATACTAAATCATTTGTGGCAAGTGGCAAGGTTTCCCTTTCTGTCACACTTATCGAGATTTGTATGTCATTTGGGGAGTGGGTAGTCAAAGTGACAAAATGTTTAATGGTTGGAATGTGCAGGGGTCAAAAGACTTCCGGAATATTTTTTTGTAGAGAAGCCTAATCTGATTTCAAATAATTGTTTGTTACATGTTTTAATCCTTCTTTATTTGCCATTAGTTGTTAATCACAAAATGTTATTTCGTTTTTGTGGCGGATATGAAATAATGCTGCACGGCTATCACAAGACGGCGCGCGAGCTCTCTCGATTTTTCTCGCACTATCCGTCTCTCTCTTATTAGAAAACTTAGAAAGAGAGGTATAGTGCGAGAAAAATCGATAGGGCTCGCGCGCTGTCTTGTGATAGCCGTGCTGAAATGACCGCCATTTTCAATGTATCGCGAGTCAAATGAGCTACGTCAGTCAATGCCATATATACCGATTTATCTGTACTTACTTACACAGATTTTAGTGAATTAATTCAGATATATATTTTACTGGTACACCATAGTAGCAGATTCCTTTAAATAATCAAAACAAACTGTACGGAACCCTCGGTACGCGAGTCAGACTCGCACCTGGCCGGTTTTTTTATTAGGCTTCCTTAGCCAACAATGTATCTCCGACACAATCCGCTTCTTTTTTTATGACACCAGTTAGAGCCAATTGGCCCCAACGCGTTCAGTCTGTAGGTACCGGACGGCCGTGGCAGCTCGACGCAAAAAAATAAAAAAGTTGCAGGGTCCAGCAAAACCAAGGTCATACCCACGGAGCACTAAATAGTATAGAAAGGCGATGTGGGCGTGGCACACCCGCCACTAGTTTGAGCATGCGCTCAAAGGTTTCGCGCCAACGTCATATGATCGCCGTGCAGTCGCTCACAAAGTTGTAGGCGACGTGGAGGAGATGAGGTGGCGACACCGGTCCCGATAGAAACCGCGCTTGATACCCCTTCTATATTATATAGTGTTCTGTGGTCATACCGTACGAGATGCCCTGACCTTGCTCGGCAGTTCGAAGCGCTCGGAGGTATGGACGCGCCTTAAGCTACGCAAATAAAATATATCAACCCTATTTTTGGCAATAAGCTAGAATCCAACGCTATCAAACAAAAAAAAAAACAAAACGTCAACTTCAACTCTCCAACCAACTGTGACATTTGTGACAACTGTCAAATAATCAACTCCAACCGCCGCCAGAAATGTTAACATCTTTAAAGAAATAATAAAGCTATAGAATTATTGTTTACTCGTGTAATTCGCATAAATTGCTACAAAATAATTTAAGTGGTGTTTATTTAACGAAACAGAAGTTATTTAGAAATATTTGTGAATTAAAATTTGTATAGAATTCGCCGTCATGTTTGGTGCTCCTACTACGACTGCCGGAGGCTCCTTTGGCACGGCTACGCCTTCTACCGGTAATTACAAGTCTTGAAAACAATAGTTCGTCGTTATATTTATAAATAAAGTGTATTATCATAATTTTTACGCACACAAATATTTAGACATAACCTTTAAAAAAATTGACGCTAGCTCTAACTTATAAATGGGAACTGTTAAACTATACAAAATCTAATGTGAGATTGGTTTTCAGGCTTTTCATTTGGCGGATCTGGAGATAGCACAAAGTCGTTATTTGGATCTGCAAACACAGGTATGGTACATTTTACTATTTACATTCTATGAATCCTTTGAGTAGCTTGAAAACATTAACTTTAGAGTTGCTCACTGACTTGACTCTTGACGTTTATTTCGCCCTCTCTTGGTCGAAAGGTCAAATGGCCAAAACTATCTTGAGTGATGCCTAAAATCTTAGCATCCTAGCCTACAAGGCTGTACTTGAACATTTAACACATTCAGTGTCGGGAACCCGGCTATCGGGTGCCTACGCCGTAAGAGCTTTCTGCTACATATAAAGAAAACCACGGGATTGGCTATACATATACAAACCAAGGATAAATACAGTTAGTTTATCTCATGAATGGGATTTGGTAATTGCACTTTTCCAAGATATGTACACATATTTTTTTGTTTGTCAATTAAACAAAAAATGATGAAAGTATAGCCCGTTATAGTTCCGCGTGACGTCACATTATGGTACACTTTTTAGCATGGAGTGACTTCACATGAAACTTTAACGGGCTATATCTTCATCATTTATTCTTTAATTGACAAACATCAAAAAATATGTGTCCAATATTTTTTCATAATCTAACTGACGGACTAAATAGAATTATATTTTTTTACCCAGGAATAATTACATCAATAATAATTGGGTACTTATTATTCATGTATACTATGCACCCATTATATGTATGGATGCACCCAATATGGGTGGGGTGATCT
Organism: Epinotia nisella; assembly: GCA_932294315.1. Classification (NCBI taxonomy): domain Eukaryota; kingdom Metazoa; phylum Arthropoda; class Insecta; order Lepidoptera; family Tortricidae; genus Epinotia; species Epinotia nisella. The sequence continues at coordinate 10,946,501 of OW028675.1, read as the reverse complement.
CTGTCATGCATGACATAAAACTAATGTATTATTGTTTAGAACACTGAGCACATCATATAGTTAGTAGCAGCCTAACTAGATAAATATATCATAACAAATCCTTTCTTTTACAGCAATAAGTATGTGTTGCATTATATTTGGCCGCTATTAACTATATGAGGCTGACTGTACATTTCAATGTTCCATTCCAGGCTTTTCTTTTGGTAGTGGTGATCCCACTAAGCCTACTTTTGGAGCAGCATCCACTACTGGTAAAGCTACTGTTGTTGTTGTGTTCTGCATGTATTAGTAGCCTCCATAATTGTACAACTTACAACCAGTTAGCCCAGTGTCTACTTTTTCTTCCTTGCAAAATAAAGCAAGCTGTTCCTGAGTCTTAGATTTTTTTAATGTACACTTGACTGCAAAGAGATTAATATGGACAAAATTGTAATTTTAGCCTTATCAATTCATTGCAGTCAACTACCTATTTAATTTTGTATTTGTCAGGTAACAACCAAAACTCACTCAATGCTGAAAAATAATTTAAGAAATATCAAGCAATAGGTAATGAGGTTGAAATAACGAATTATTCCACTTACGTCAGCTGCCACTTAGGTCAGAAAATCAAAACGGCTGACGTGAGTGGAATACTTTAATGCCAATTTCGTCAGGTCTAACTGGACCTTCGACATATTTTTTCGTATAAAGTCGGATCTGGCGTACTGTAGAGTCGCAGTTCTCCCTAACACTCCTCCTCGCTTCGCTCGTCGTCGTACCTACACCGACCTGCCTTAGGGTAGGTAATCAGATGTCCATAGTAATTTTTCCTAGTGATTATGTACGTGAATGCGTAAATTACGCGACTAGAAATAGGTTTTTATTCTGTCAAAGTCCAATTAGGTCAGATACATGGACATATAATACTCAGGACAAGCTATATGTGATGCCTCAATGAGGGACGGAAAGGCTTCTATGCAGCTAAATCAAGAACTGGAGCCGTAGCATGGATGGCCTATCACGCGACAAGTTACATGATAAGAGAATCGTCTCGTTCTATCGAACGGTGTCAGCCAGTGACGCACGCTCTATCCTATCACCTATCGCGTGACAAGGCCAACCATGCTACGGGGCCTGATCTTAAAATGGCTGATGGCTTACCATAAACAACCTGCTTAATTTAGGCGGGTAGGGATTTTTTTTGCCACAACTTCATACTAAATCAGTTGTGGCAAACAAAAAAAAGTGGAAGTATGACAAGAATAACGAATGATATTTCCCTTTCTGTCACACTTATCGAGACTTGTATGCTACCATCTCGCTCGGACATGGTATTATTATTACCATAGCTTATCCTGAGTATCATAGGTTCGTCATGGTCAGATATGACCTAAATGGAACGAAAAAAAATCTGATTTAAGTGGCAGCTGACGTAAGTGGAATCAACCCCTTTACCTATTACATGAGTTTTGGTTGTCACGGTATGTCCCCTGACAGTTTATGTTTTGTATCGCTGAGCTTTCCTTGGGAGTACATCAGTTTATTTAGTAAAATTGTTCATTTAATTATTTATAGAGGAGTCCTTATCATCTATTAATAGCAATAAGAAGTTAAATTAGCTGTTTGGCCTGGCCAAGTTGTTGTAGCTACTTAGTTCAAACCCCAACCTTGTTAGCCGGCCTCTATTGCATTTATGATATTAATGTATTTTGAATTGAAATGAAAAATAAAAACAATCAGTTTGTACAATAAAGACTTAAATAAAATAAAATAAAGTAGTATGATTTGTGTAATGTTGTCCCCTAATATTGAATGTCTTTTATATTTACTGAAAACCCCTTAACGAGTAGTTGAAAGATGACTGTGCAAAAAAAGTACAGTCAGCAAGGAAAGCTTGTTCCAAAAATCAATTTTTTGAAAGAAACTGAACCCTGATATTGAACTTTATTGTGTTTCAGAAAACAAGCCAGCATTCAGTTTCAACAACCCAGCTTCTAATGCGCCCGCATTTGGGGCAAGTTCTTCATTTGGATCAGCTGCCAAAACCACGGCTCCTACTTCATCATTATGTAAGCAGTTACTCATAAATACAACCGCAATCACAGTTAGTATACAGTGTGTTGTGTCTCCAACAAGTGCACATGTGAAATAGGATCAATCTAGACCCAATTCCATTAATGAGAAAAATAAGTTTACATTTTTTTTTTGGATTAATTGCCAAAAAAAATTTTGAACGTTTTTAACTCTTTTTAGTTGCTTGGTCGTAACCCTCACCCCCCTACCACCCTAATTAGCGTATCATCAGTGACTCACATAAAACGACTGAGATAGCAATGGGGAATGGATGAAAATATCAGTAGTGCATGATTATTTTTTTGGTGATAGGAATTTGCAGCTGCATCAATTATTTTTGAAAAATATAAACAGCTTCCTCACTTACGTTTTGGGTCATGGATGGTCAATAGACACTTTCATTGATCCGTCTCATATTACAAAAAAATATCTTAAATATCTGTGGTAAACTAACTGTCATTACTAACAGATATAGCTGCTGCAACTGTCAATATCATTGCCAGTGTCAGTTTATCACAGATATTTAAGATATTTTTTTTTGTAATATGAGACGGATCGAGGAAAGTGCCGTCCTTGACCCAAAACGTAAGTGGGGAAGCTGTTTATATTTTTCAAAAATAATTGACGTAGGTGAAAAATCAGAATTTTTTTTTGGTGCTAAGGAAGGTTATTCCTATCACCAAAAAAAATCAGACACTTCTAAAATTTTCATCCATTACCAATTGTATTAGTGCCACGCTTGTGCAAGGCCTTTTCCACCCGCGTCCAGCGCCACCCTCATCCAGCAGACTCCGACGACCTTTACCAGGTCATCAAAAAAAAATATATTATGATATAATCATCAATGTATAATTTTACGTAATATTCATCAAAATACATACATACATACATATAATCACGCCTCCTCTTTCCCAGAGGGGTAGGCAGAGATCACGGATCTCCATTTGCTACGATCCTGACAAACCACTTTCGCTTCAGTCACCTTCATTACATTTCTCATACATACTCGTCGGTTTAGGGTACTTTTGACCTGGCCTTTTTGTAAGATTTCTCCAATTTGATCGGAGAAAGTTCGCCTAGGTCTTCCCCTTCCAACTTGCCCTTCCACTCTTTTTACATATACTCTCTTCGTTAATCTTCTTTCATCCATCCTCTCTACATGCCCAAACCACCTTAACATACCCTTCTCAATTTTCGTGACTATATCTCCATCCATTCCACACTTATCTCTTATCACACTGTTTGTGACTCTATCACTCAATTTCACTCCACACATACTTCTCAACACTCTCATTTCTACTGCATTCACTCGACTTTGATGTATTTTCTGCCACACCCAACTTTCACTAGGTACCATACATAAGTGTGGGCACCAACACTCCTCTATGCACAGCCACGCGTGCTTTTTGTGATATTTTCTGGCTGCCCATGATTTATTTTTTATTCTATGTAAATATGTGTCCTTCTTACACGAAATAAATGATTTTGAAATTTTGAAAATTTTGAAATAAAGGCGTTCAGTGCCCCATTCACTCTATTCCCTGCATTCACTCGCCTTTCAATATCTATTCATCAAAAAGTATAAATAAATAAGTATGACTAATGTTATTACAGTTGGTTCTCCAAGTTCAACAGCAGCACCAGCTTTCGGTGCGACCAGCCCTTTAGGAGGCTTCGGTGGGTTCTCCTCACCACCCAATCAGACTGTTGGGAGCCCCGGCTTTGGCCAGCCAGCACAGGTATTATTATTATTAAACATCGAAGGCTCGTGGCATCTAGGTAGCATTTGACGTTTATCACAGACTAGTGATGTAGCCAAGTCGATAAAGGACCCAAATTAAAAAAAAAAGATTGTTATCAATTCAACCATTTAATATGTGACATTCGTGATACACAATTAATATTTGTTCTAAATTGTAAGAAGTTATTCTACGTCTTCTATCTGTAAAAATCCACTTGGTGTACGAAAATGATCTCTCAACTTCGACTGACGTAATGGGTAAGAAAAACATTCTTCTGTAATGTTGCAGTGTATTTTTGTTAATGTTTTCCTTGATTTCAACTTCTTTGTTTTGTAACAAGTTATTGATATGTTTTATTGTTTGATATCCTGGATTTTTTAATAACACTATTTTTAGTTTTTGGTAAACCAGTTTACCTTTTGGGTGCAGTCTAAGTAACGAAAATGATTATTGAATAAATGACAATGACATATTTCATATTGACAAATTGACATTGATGTTTTTCATAATTGCCCACTTCACAGATATTTGATAAATATAACTATGAAGGTTGAAATACAAAACTTACTCATTGGTTATTTTATCGTATCGAAAATACCGCATGAAAAACGTTGTGTCGCATCACTATGCTACCTGAGATGCCACGAGCCTTCGATGTTTAATTATTATTCTGATAGTTGCTGTTCCAAGCTACATCACTGCGACCGCTGCTGATCTATTGTGATCGCCACTTACTGCAATTCTTGGTCAAGTCCTGCTATCTCAAAGAATTACAGGATTTTGCTGAACTTTATTTAATCTCTTCCGGGCACTTGGTGTGTTTGCCCAGAACAGAGCTACGGCGGCATAAGGCAACTGGGTAATCGGTTAGAATATGTGTAGGCCTCTCCTCCGTTTTAAGGCAGTGCGGCACTGCCTTGTGTCACGCAGTTTAGGCAACAATGACCAGTAAGCACCCTTTAGCAACATGCGTCGTAGACGGTTCCTGCTTAGCGCCAAGGTATCAGAAGTTTGCTAAAAGCTCTAATTAGCGCTTTACCGGCATGCTCATAGGCACAGGCACAGGTATGTAAATAATTTGTAAATGCTCTTTCTCTTTATATTTGTAACACAATCGGAGCGAGTTTAGGACACTTTATGAGATTAAACCAACAAATTGTCCCAGAGCCACGAGCAATTATAAATTGTGATAATTTATATGGATTTCAGCTTTTGCTAAAGCATGTTACATGTAAATCCCAGTACCGACATGCAATCCCAATTTCATCACCTTGTTAGATGATTTTTGTGATAAAAGGTTTTTTCCTCCGATCATCTGGCACAGACACAAAGAGATATTCGGTTCGTACAGTCAAAGGCTGGATAACTAATGTTAAAATATGTTTATATTTCAGAGTCCCGCACAAAGCTCGCCGTTCGGTGCTCAAGCCCAAGCTGCGCAGCCCCAAGGTAAGACAAGCTGACTTCCTCTTCTTGTTGTGTCTAGTGTTACGCTTTATGTACGATTCTCACCGACATAGCCCCTATTTCACCAAATCGACAATTGTCGCCTGACAATGATAATTCGATCGACATTTACAGGTTAAGGTGGTTGCTGGGCAGCTTATTGACCCAGCAATTTACGTGGAATTGTTATTGTCAGGTGATAATTGTCAAGATGGTAAAATGGGCATTTTACAAGTTGCCAAAGGAATTTGAAGCTTTCATTCAGACATTACGTTTCATATTTGAATGGGTTTGCGGCCGGTCGGCTCCTCGCGGTCGTGGACGGCTGCGCTCGGCTGTCGTCGCATCGGACCGGCTCGTTCGGTTGGAATCATGCAAAATTTTTACACAATACTCGCTTCTAATAAATTAACAATTCGAGTAACATCAGAATGTTGTATTGAAATATTACTAGTGGTCCTGTGACCTGTAGAACTCGCGAGCCTGTCTTTTAAAAAATAATGTTTTTTTTTTTATTTCGGAAAAGTGACTCGACAAAAAAATTCTACATAATTAACGAACCTGCTCACAAAATTTCGGGAGAATCAGTTGAGAAATACGACCTGTAGAGGAGAACAGCCGGACAGACCAAACGATTTTCGGCCCAAGCTGAAGCATAGAACTTCCTTCGCTTCGCTCGCCCGTTCGATTATACTAGTTCTATGTCTGTGAGCTGTAGAAATAGCAAAGCTTGCTTTAAAAAAAATTTTTTTTTTTCATTTTGGAGTGATTCGACAAAAAAAGCTATATAATTAAAGAACCTGCTCACATAATTTCACGAGAACCAACCAATGTTGAGAAATGCGACCTGTAGAGGAGAACAGCTGGACAGACATACGAACGATTTTCGGCCCAAGCTGTCAGGATCCTCAGCATAATGGACTGACTGATCGGATCGGGTAAGACTTTATTCGTTTTTTTCTGTCAATTCAGGGTTGCCTTTCGGATCACCGGCGAGCGCGAGTAAGCCCGCCAGCGCTTTTGCCTTCACCACACCCCCCTCAGGGTTCTCCGCGCCCACCGTAAGTAATTACCATAGAAAAGATAATAAGTAGAACAGTCTAGAACTAATTTAGATCCAATAAAAATAAAATAATCGACCTAGTCCCAAACTAAGCAAAGCTGGGCACTAGACAACGAGAAACATACTTATATAGATAAATAAATACTTGAATACATAGAAAAGCATCCATGACTCAGGAATGAAGATCAAAAATTCGTGTTTATCACACAAATAAATGCCCTTACCGGGATTCGAACCTCTAGCTTCGTAGGCAGCATTACTGCCAACTAGGCTAGTTGTAACCACTCCATATTATGTCCTTTTGCAATGTGTAGGTAAATTAGTTCTACCTGTTCCGATCACTGATTCTAGATTACGCATGTTAAAAAATATTATGGGTTTCAAAAACTATATTTCAACTCAGTATCCGTTTTAGTGATATTTTGCTTTAAAGCCTTAATTTTTGTTCCGAGTCGTTTAGGAGCTACGATGCCATCTGTGGCATCGTAGCAGACACACAGGAAAAAAGGAATATAGTAAGGAATAGTAACAGAGTTAACTTAAGAGTCCGCAGTAAGCTCGGCCGAATTTCACCTTCCCATACAAACGGAGTTTCGTTCTCATTTTAAAACTACCTGTTGGATTGTAACGAAACTTTGCATATACAACTACATGAGGTATATCTAGGCCTGTAATTAGTTTATATGGCTGCAGTTTATAAAACAAACGAAATACAGCAAAAACAAGTTTTGTATGAAAAACATAATTCGCTGTATTTTTTCACTATGGTATCAGAAGCTACATAAACTAATTACAGGCCTGGATATACCTTAACTTATAACTAACTTAACTAAGTACGAAGTTTCATTCATTCATTTATTCCTTGATAAAACATAGTTTTACATGTCAGTTTATATATATTTTTTTATAGTTTAGGTCATTCTTAAATAACATTAGGTACATAATATCATTTGATTTATAACAGTTATGTCTTAATTCAGAGCAAACTAGCTAGTCGTTTTAAAATGAGAGCGTAACTACGTTTGTATGGAGAACTGAGCTTACTGTGGACTCTTAATGGACGTGTTAACTATGCACAAAGTTTTCTAGAAATGCTCATAAACCAGGGATTGCATACCGGTATTTTCACCGTACAAAAATACCGGTTTTATTTCGTTCAATTTCGTTCTTTGGTTTATAATATCATTTTTGATCAGGCTGTCTAATAATACGAAAATGTTACCTAAATACATGATAGAGTCCTACATTAAGAGCCTAAAATAATTCAAAATATTAGACTACTTCGGGGACTTTTGAAAAAACCGGTTTCGATCCCTGTATAAAACGACGTTAACGCGACGGCGGGGGTTCTCCGAGCAATCTCTTAGTCTCCGGTGTTTGTAGTAAAGCCGGGTCCGCCGGTCCAATGTTTATGATGTTTTTAAACATCTAACATGTTATCCGTCAGTTGCGGCAAACAAACGGGGTATGGTTTTGATTGGCAAAACATGTTTGGTGTTTAAAAACATCGAAAACATGGTGCAGTGGACCCGCCTTAAGGTATATCGTTGTTGGTTGCAGGCGACGACGCCGCAGAATGCGAGTTTCGGCGCGGCGGGCGGCTTCGGCAGCGCGTTCGGGGCGGCCGCTACACCTGGTGAGTACTCCTGCTTACATGTTACATTATTTGCATCACACTCACTCGTAAATGGTGTTGTTCCATGCGTGTATCATCATCATCATCATCATCATCATATCAGCCGAAAGACGTCCACCGCTGGACATAGGCCTCCCCCAAAGAGTGCCACAATGACCGGTCCTGCACCACACGCATCCAGCGGACCTTTACCAGGTCATCAGACCACCTACCCACGCCGCGCCTTCCGGTACGTGGTCGCCACTCGAGAATCTTTCCGCCCCAATGGCCAACTGTTCTACGTGCAATGTGACCCGACCCGCGCACTGCCACTTAAGTGTAGCGATTCGGAGGGCTATATCGGTTACCTTGGTTCTGCTGCGGATAGCCTCATTCCTGCTGCGATCACGCAGAGACACTCCCAGCATAGCCCTCTCCATTGCCCTTTGGGTGACTTTGAGCCTGATGTGTGTGATCTGATTGGCTTAAGCAAAACTAGTTCCTCTGTGATTGGTTGAAAAAAAGTCTACGCGCCGCAAGAATACTGCTCTGTGATTGGTTGAAATATTGAAGCTGCGCGCTCCACTAGCACTGATCTGGAAGTGACGTTGTCAATTTCGTCAATTCTTGCTTGGTGCGGTTGTATGAAACTTAGATTTTTCTGTCTTTTGTAGTTATTAAAAACATTGTGTATAACACGGGCGTAAGAATATTGCAAACTCGAGTCTTACTTACGCCCCTCGTTAAACAATATACTATTATCTTCGCCGGTTCCTTACAGCCGAAGATCGTGATACATTATAATAATAAGTAGATCCCGTTATCTTGTCGCACTGACGTTGCTTTTCCGTAAAGCGTGAAGTCGATATTGATTATCGTACGGTCGAGGAAATTGAATGTTTATCACTTTTGGATTCTATGTAATGGTATTAAGGTCCAAAAGTGATAAACATTCAATTTCCTCGACTGTACAAATAATGCAACAAAACGGTTGTGGTGCTGTTATGTTGGGGCGGCGCTGCTAACCTTTACAATAAACGGTATCGCAATGGAATACCGGTTTCACCTATACAGGTGAAACCGGTTATGCAACCGGACCCGAAATCAAGTTGAAGAACGCTGCTCTAAAGGTTATCTTCTATTTCACAGCAAATCAAGCCGCCGCTGCTCCGGCGGCCTCAAGCTTTAGCTTCGGCCAAGCTCCGGCCCAGGGCCTGAACCTCGCCCAACCATCCACGGGACTGGGCTTCGGGTCTTTCGCGAAGCCCGCTGCGACACAGCAAGGAACCGGTTTAAGTAAGTCTTGTTATCACGCCAGTGGTCCAGAAACGCTTGAGACCGGACATTTTTTAGTGACTTGACGCTTGGGGTTTCTGGATCCCTATTCCAGGGTTTGACGACCGATTTAGCAGCGTCATTAAAGTCTGGATTACTCCTGTCAGAAAAAAATGCGGAATTTAAAAAAAACTCATGTTGACACGAATACGTACTTACAGCTTATTTCATAGGTAAGATTGTTACCATATAAAGAATTTAAAAAAATATATGCTTATGACATAATGAGCTGGCCAGACTGGATTGTGACTTGAAACAGTTTTGACCCTGCCTGTCAAGCTTTATGGGATGATCGTGAATATTTGTTTCTGGGTGTCGGACGTTTTCTATGTACTTAATAGATATTCAATAAAGGTCAGGCAACCAGGGATCGTAATCTTTATAAAAAAATACCGATATTTAACTTGTATAGATCGCGATCGTCCAATCCAGTTGAATGCGCTCCTATCTGCCACTGCGTACTAGTCAAGTCTTTGACGTTGATTTGAGTTAATTAGAGTATTAAAGACAAGAGTGGCGAATAATGTAGAAATTATACTTGACACATTAAACTTTTGGTTTCCTATTTGTGTATTGACATCTACTTATTATGTTTAGGTTTCTCCGCACCACAAGCCACCCAACCAACGAACCTTGGTTTTGGTTCAACTCCAGCGGCGCCACAACAAACGGGACTTAATTTTGGAACAACACTCACCTCAACTCAAGGAACTGGACTCAGTTTTGGAACAACTGCTACCCCTACTCAAGGAACCGGACTAAGTTTTGGAGCAACACCAGCATCCACTCAGGGGCCTGGTCTTTCTTGTGGAACAACACCCGTCTCGACACAAGGAACTGGGCTCAGTTTTGGAACAACTACTCCCTCAACTCAAGGAACGGGACTTAGTTTTGGAACAACTGCTCCCGCTACTCAAGGAACAGGGCTTAGTTTTGGTGCAACTACTCCCTCTACTCAAGGAACGGGGCTTAGTTTTGGAACACCTGCTCCCGCTACACAAGGAACAGGGCTTAGTTTTGGAGCAACCCCAGCCTCTACACAAGGAACGGGGATTAGTTTTGGAACAACTCCAGCATCTACACAAGGAACTGGGCTTGGTTTTGGAGCAACACCTGCTTCAACAGGCACGGGGCTTAGTTTCGGCGCAACACCAGCTTCAACTGGAACAGGGCTTGGTTTTGGAACCACTCCGGCGTCAACTGGTCTTAGTTTTTCTGCGTCTACGCTGCAATCGACAGCCGCACAAGGTTTTGGAGCGACGTCTACACCCGCAACAACGGTGGCTCTCAGTTTTGGGACGACCACGACTGCAGCTACGTCAGGAACGACTGGGCTTAGTTTTGGAACTGGAACATCTACCGGGCTTGGTTTTGGAAAAACTCCGGCTAGTACTGCTGCAACTACCGCCGCTGGTGAGTATATTTTAGCCCGTTATAAGAATTATTATTAGCGTCGTGTTTATAAACTGAATTTCTAGTGATTTTATTCATTTTTAGGGTTCCGTACCTCATAAAAACAAACGCAATTCTTATAGGATCACTTTTTTGTCCGTTTGTCTTTCTGTCAAGACCCTTTATCTCGGGAACGCGTGGAAGAATGGAGTTGAAATTAAAACCATATACTCAGAGGGGTAATCACGTAACGTTTTGAACGCGCGTTAGGACAATTTAACTGTCATTTTAACTGTTATAAAAAGTGACATTTAGATCTAATTGACTCGCGTACAATGTTTTACGTGATCGAACAGCAAGTCTACAGTCCCTTGATGCTGTGAAAAAATCAAACTTCTAAGTAAACCAAAAAAAAAGATACGGTCGTTTATGTCCCAAAAAAACGTATATTTCGACACTAAAGGGAATTAAAATTCAAAGAGTACTTCCCGTTGTCCTAGAATTATGAAATTTGGCAAGTAACATATACTACAAGTACGGTCAAGGACTTTAATTGTTGAGCCATTTAGGTGTCAACTAATTTTGGTTTTCTATGAAGTTATGAAGTGTCCAGTATAAAGTGAGCTCTAAATGGCTCAACAATCAAAGTCCGTGACTGTACAAGGAAAAAGTCTGAAAACGTATACATTTGTAACTTTGTACGGAACCCACAGTGGGCGAGTCCGACTCGCACTTGTCCGGTTTTATTAGGTAAGTCATCAGAATGTATATTATGACTACATGTCCGTCGAACTCACCTACAAATTGTGACAATTTACATCTTCAGTGCTCGTACATGTAGTCATGATATTTAATAAATAAATCTATACATATAATAAAGCTGAAGAGGGTCGAAAGTCTGTACATGGAAGATAAACGAAAAAAAATTGGCTGGGGATACTTAGAATTGATAACAGAACACGTTCCAACAGTTTTTAGAATTTTTGTCTGTTTATCTGTTTATCTGTTTGTCTGTTTATTTGTCAGAGTATCACGTGGAAACGGCTGAACGGATTTTGATGCAAACTTTACTAATCTGTCGAGAGAATCCCCGGATAGGTTTTAAGCTACAAAAATCTTAAAGATTAGGGTTCAAAGGGGGTAGAAAATGGGGTTGAACTTTGTATGGGAACTCCTTGAATGTACGAGCTACAGACTTGAAAATTGGTAACCATAAACTTGACTGGAAAGTAAAAACGACCCCATTCAAACTTTTAGCAATGTATAGATAAAACGTGAAAAATATGGGATGAAAATAGGTTCTGAGGCGACTAGAAACTATATAATGTTGCAAGAGCGGGGTTATAACAGTATCATTACCATGGTAACATGTCGTCAATATATTCGAAAATTCATCGTGTTCTTACAACTGATAGTTAGTCCAGTGGTTTGACCCATAGCTTACGGAGTCGGTGTCCCCGAGTTCAAACCCAGCAGCATGCACTTTTTGTAGTTTTAATTTTTTTGTGTCTGCTTTTTTGAAAATGTATATTTTTCAAAAAACGCAGAGAAGCTTAGTGAATAGAGGATTTTGATGCAACTTTTACTTAATCGGTCGAGAAAATCCCTGGCCAGGTCATAGGCTGTAAAAATGATAAAAATTAGTTCAAAGGGGGTAAAAAATGGGGCAAAACTTTGTATGGGAACTCCTCAAATCCATGAGCTTTAGACTTGAAAATTGATAAACATACACTTGACTGGAAAGTAAAAAGAACTCCATTCAAACATTATAAAAAAATATAGATAAAACGTGAAAAACCACGGGATGAAAATGAGTGCTAGATGGCTAAAGACTATCTATAATAACCAAAAATGTTTGATATCTCAACCGATAGTAGAAACCTAATAATTTTGGAAACTCAGTCGCTGATAACGTCGCTGTTAATATTGAAATCCAGCAACCTTGATCTTCGTCTTCCTATATAATTGCTATGAATTCAGAGGTCATCTAAAGATGTATGATAGGTTGAGTTTAATACTTACGTCGAATTAGCATAGTTCACCAACGTCAAGAGACGTGGGTATAAAATTTGGAAACAACCGCATTCCGCGAAGAATTAAGTAGGTACCATTTTTAGGGTTCCGTAGCCAAAATGGCAAAAACGGAACCCTTATAGTTTCGTCATGTCCGTCTGTCCGTCTGTCCGTCTGTCCGTCTGTCCGTCTGTCCGTCTGTCCGTATGTCACAGGCATTTTACTCGAAAACTATAAGGTGTATTTGAATAAAATTTTGAGGATAGGTGTATTTTGTTAGCCGCTACATAGTTTTGTAATTAAAATGACAAAAAAAAATTTTTTTAGGGGTGCACTCCATACATAAAACTAAAAGTCAAAATTTTTTTTTTCATTGTGACCCCCCGTGTGGCACATCAAACGATAGGCCTTTCAAAATAAATATAAGGTTTCTCAGCATTTTTTTTGATTAAGTGAATAGGGCCGGAGATAATCGCCCCGAAAGTCACTAAAATTCTGTCCCCCCCCCTCTAATTTTTGAACGGTGTATTTTAAAAATATGGAAAAATTCATAGACATAGGGCTTATTAATTTCATTCACCGAAAATTGTTTTGAACAAGATCGGTTCAGAGGTTTTCGAGATATTGCTGAAAAACTGCCTTCCTCAAAGAAAAGGACGTAAGTGCCGTAAAATTTCTGTGACGATACGACCTTTTTAATAGGCACGGAACCCTTCGTTTTGCGTGGTCCGACACGCACTTGGCCGGTTTTTTTTATGTATAAAACTTCAGCGTTTGTGACACTCAGAAATATTATTATGAATACTCGGGTATAGTGAGCGTCCGCATGAGCTAGCTCTCGGGCCTTCGGCCCTCGGGCTCGCATAGAAGCGATGTATTGGGCCTTTCATTCATACGAAAAGCTCGGCCTTCAGGCTCGCTTGCCTCGCCACTCACCTTCGGGACTTTGGAACTCAGATTTCGCTTTCAAGACACTTGGAGATAGTGTGCGTCAGTCCTCGGGCTCGCATAGGAAGCGCTCTCTTAAACGGTTCTTTGGGTCTATCATTCCAACGAAAAGCTCGGCCTTTGGTTTCGCTTGCCTCGCCGCTCTTCTTCTGACTTCTCTCGCTCGGGACTTTGGTCTCCGGTTTCGCTTGCAAGACACCTGGGTTTAGTTAGTGTTCGTGCAGAGCGCTCTCTGAAGGGTTGGTTTGGTTGGGCCTTTCATTCATACGAAAAGCTCGGCCTTCGGGCTCGCTTGCCTCACCCTCAACTTTGGGACTTAAGGCTCATGTTTCGCTTGCAAGACACCTGTGGATAGTATCCATGGAGTCTCGCCCTCGGGCCTTCGATGCTCTGGCTCGCATATGGAGCGCTATCTATAAGGGTACGTTGGGCCTTTCATTCCTACGAAAAGCTCAGCCTTCGGCCTCGCTTGCCTCCCCGTTTACCTTCAGGACTTTGGCTCTCAGGGGTAAGTAGTTTGACAAGACACCCGGAGATATAGAGTATCTTTGGGGTCTCGCCCTCGGTCCATTTGTTTCAATTATGAAATCTTATATTTAAATTCCGGTTTTGGTAATTTTTCTTCTACTTAAGTACTTCGTTTGCAATAAAGATTAAGTAAATCAATATAACTAAATATTATTGACGACAAAGTTTATGAGGATTTGAACTGTTACACGCATAATTTATAGAAATGAAATCGTAATAATCTAATTTATCAGTGTAGTAGGTATCGTATGGTGAAACATAAGAATATCATGTCATCCATAATTTATACGCGTACGAAGTCGCGGGCAGAAGCTAGTAAATAAATATAGTGGGACAATTCACACCAAATGATCTAGTCCCAAACTAGGCCAAGCCTGTACTATGGGTACTAGACAATGGATAAACATACTTATATAGATAAATACATACATACATACATACATATAATCACGCCTCTTTCCCAGAGGGGTAGGCAGAGATCACGGATCTCCATTTGCTACGATCCTGACAAACCACTTTCGCTTCACTCACCTTCATAACATTTCTCATACATGCTCGTCGGTTTAGGGTACTTTTGACCTGGCCTTTTTGTAACATTTCTCCAATTTGATCAGAGAAAGTTCGCCTAGGTCTTCCCCTTCCAACTTGCCCTTCCACTCCTTTTATATACACTCTCTTCGTTAATCTTCTCTCATCCATTCTCTCTACATGCCCAAACCACCTTAACATACCCTTCTCAATTTTCGTGACTATATCTCCATCCATTCCACACTTATCTCTTATCACACTGTTTCTGACTCTATCACTCAATTTCACTCCACACATACTTCTCAACGCTCTCATTTCTACTGCATTCACTCGACTTTGATGTCTTTTCTGCCACACCCAACTTTCACTACCATACATAAGTGTGGGCACCAACACTCCTCTATGCACAGCCACGCGCGCTTTTTGTGATATTTTCTGGCTGCCCATAAAGGCGTTCAGTGCCCCATTCACTCGATTCCCTGCATTCACTCTCCTTTCAATATCTTTCTCATGCTTTCCGTCTCCAGTAAATAAAGTCCCCAAATACACAAACTCTTTTACTTGTTCCAGTCTTTCTTCACCAATCATTATTTCGCAGTCTGTCATAATTTCATCTTTTTCAAATACCATCACTTTCGTCTTACTTACATTCATCTTCATCCCTTTCCATTCAAAAGATTCATTAATATTCGTTACCATAGTCAGGTTCTCTAACCATTAGGCTATTCGGTCGTCAATTTTCAGTCATTTAGTTTGCATTTTATTTATTTACCCTTTCAGCGAGCTTCCAACTGGGTAAGCCGGCCGCGACCAGCGCTGGTTTTGGCCTCCCTTCAGCTGCGAGCACACAACCTTCATCGACAGGTAAATCATGAATACCACTGGCCAGATAGATTAAAAAAAATATGCCAAACATTCGCAAGTCACAAGATTTCTATTCAAATTCAAAATTATAACCTACAAAAACATTGCAAAATTCAAAGTAAGCTTGTTCTTGATTTGGTATTTCGCTTCCCCCAATCGATGTTTAAAGAGTTCAGTTTCTGTGTAAAATTATTTCTTCTGATTCATTCATTACATCATTACGTATCAATCAACAGATAATACATACGTGACGAATATATGTGTTCAATTCATATTTTGACTGTTATTGTTATAAAAGACAAAATGGCAGTCTCTGGGGCTTTGCGATATCAATGAAGGGATAATTTAACTACAATTTATATGTCTAATTAAACTTTTGACAAATAATTAGACCAAGATGGCGACGAAAATTAATATTCTAGTGTTGACATAAACATTCAAACTTTTTTAATGGACATAATAGCATCCAAAGAGTAAATATTTTTGTTTTTTAGCATCTACTGTAGCCCCGTCCGGTATAACAGCGTTAGGAAAAACCACTGCAGCTACCACTATGCCGTCTCTACTGCCAGTAACGTAAGTTAATTCATCCTACCAAAAATGTTTTTTTATCTATACTAATAAACTAATACTATCCACGTACCGGAAGGCGCAGCGTGGGTAGGCCCCCCACAAGGTGGACTGATGACCTGGTAAAGGTCGCTGGAGTCCGCTGGATGCGGGTGGCGCAGGACCGGTCATTGTGGCACTCTTTGGGGGAGGCCTATGTCCAGCAGTAGACGTCTTTGGGCTGATATGATGATGATTATGTTGAATATAACTAATATAAAATAAAGAGGATGTGTCTGTGAGATTGTAGCTTTGTAAGTTTGTTTGTTTTTATGTAATGTGTAATCTCCGGAATGACTTAACCGATTTCAACAATTCTTTCACCGTTTATAGAATGGAATTTCTCGACGGTCATAGGCTACGTTTTATTTTATCCCGGTTTGCCAAGCCACGCGGGCAACTGATTATAAATGTAATGTAACTATATATTTTTCATCACACTTGCTCGTAAAGGGCTTCATAACGCGCAGGCATACAGAGATACAATAGCTTTTATTACGCCTAAGGGCGTAATGGGTGTGATCTGATTGGTTTAAGCAAATCTAGATGGCCGCGCCACAAGAATTGCTCTGTGATTGTGATATTATGTGGCCACGCGCCGCAATAATACTACTGTACTGCTCTGTGATTGGTTGAATGATATATTGAAGCTGCGCGCACCACTCGCACTGATCTGGAAGTGAAGTTATCAATTTTTGACTGGTGCGGTTGTATGAAACATAGATTTTTTTGTCTTTTGTAGTTATTTATTTCTTCGCAAATGTGATGAAAAACATTGTATGGGACACGTACGGTAAGAATGTTACAAACTCGAGTCATCAAAGCCCTCCGCCTTCGGCGTCGGGCTTCCAATAGAGTCTCGTTCGCAAGTGATATGTTACCGTACTTGTGACACAACTATGCTGGCGTACTCGACAGGAGCACAGCGGCGCCGCCGCCGCAGCCCGTCGCGTCGCTGACGTTCGCGCAGCTGGAGGAGAGCATCAACAAGTGGACGCTGGAGCTGGAGGAGCAGGAGAAGACCTTCATCAACCAGGCCACGCAGATCAACGCGTGGGACCGGCTGCTCATCGCCAACGGGGAGAAGGTACTCAAAAGGGGTGTAGACGGGGGTTATTCAAAAAAAAGTGTACATGTACTTTTTTTTCAAAATTCGCTTTTTTTGGATTTTTCTTACTCAGAATCGTTGATACTATCGATCCTTATACAAGAAAAAAATTGTCCCAGATTCTTAAACTTTTATAGAAACAAAATTGTATAGCAACTATGGACCTAAACGCAGTATTTCACGACCGAAACAGCAATTTACTTGATTTTCTATACAACGATTAGTACAAATGGCGAACTGTGACGTCGTACTTTTATGTCACTTGAAAAATGAAAACGAAAAATGATTTATTGCATAAATTGGTTACAGTGTAACAATATAGGGTTGGGTCTTCCTATTAGGTAAAATTTAGTATGAAACCAATTAGCATGAAGCATTTCGGTTGCCGCCATAAAAAGCAAGCATGTCAGAAAATGTTTAAAAACGCGTCACGTAATGAATGGGCGTCCCGTTGCGTGCCGTTTCAGATAGTGGAAGTGAACGACACGGTGCAAGCGGTGAAGAACGAGCAGCAGAGCCTGGAGCTGGAGCTGGACTTCGTGCTGGCGCAGCAGAAGGAGCTGGAGGAGCTGCTCGCGCCGCTCGAGAAGCAGCTGCTCGACTCCGGCGACCGCGCCAGGGACCCGGAGAGGGAGCAGATGTAAGCAACTATATCGACGGTGGAAATTTCAAATGTCGTAAGGGACAAATAGGCCTTTGTCCCTTACGACATTTGAAATTTCTACCGTCGATATTTTCATCACACTTGCTCGTCAATGGCGTTATTACTTGCGAGCGTACAGAGCAGTAGTAACCGTTTTACCTCCCACGGGCTGTTAAGTTTAGTTTTAAAATATAGAACCCTCTGATTGGCTTAAGCAAATCTGGTTGCTCTGTGATTGGTTGAAAAAAAAACTAGCTGGCCAAGCCGCCCCGCCCCGCAAGAATACTGCTCTGTGATTGGTTGAAATATTGAAGCTGCGCGCTTCTGGAAGTGAAGTTGTCAATTTTTTATTGGTGCGGCTGTATGAAACTTAGATTTTTCTGTCTTTTGTAGTTATTTATTTCCTCCCAAATGTGATGAAAAACATTATGTATAACACTGGCGTAAGATAATTTATTGAATCAGGCGTTACTTTGCGGAAATTCATGATATATTACGATAACAATATTCCTTTGCTATTCCGCTAAAAAACGTGCAGGTCGATCAGCGGAGATCAAATGCAACTATTTGCGTATAAACATGCAAATAATTACAGCAAACCACCACCTCCACCAACCTCCACACACCAGCATCTCCTGATGATGCCTCGTAGAGAGGCGAAACACGTGTCGAGGTTTTTTCATTATTGGTGGTGGTTTGCTGTAATTATTTGCATGTTTATACGCAAATAGTTGCATTTGATCTCCGCTGATCGACCTGCACGTTTTTTAGCGGAATAGCAAAGGAATATTGTTATCGTAATACTGGCGTAAGAATATCGCAAACTCGAGTAATCAAAAGCCCTTCGCCTTCGGCGTCGGGCTTCTGATAGACTCTCGTTAGCAATATTCCACTTACGCCCCTCTTTAAACAATGTACTATACCCTCGCTGCCCATTTTCAAAAGTCTGCCGAGACGTCATTACTTATCACTGCCTTAATTTGTATTTACATGTATGTACAGTCGTGGCCAGATAATTAAGAACACGATATTTTTTTTCCCATACAGTTATGACTTTTCAAATTTGATAATAATTTATAATGTGTTTGATTAATTTTGTTTCCGATTATACGAATGTAACCGTGTTACCTGATCTGTCAGATATACATATTTGAGCGCCTTTTTTCTTGTCTAATACTATTGCTGGGAAGTACGTTCACGCTCACAGAGTTTATCTACTGTAGAGTTGTTTGTTGTTCCCACAAACTTTCTTTAGCAGGACGTTGTGCAAAAAATCTATTTTGACTCGTGAATTTTAGTTTATACTTGCATATTGCTATGATTTTCCTCTGCTTAAAATTCACTGTAATTTTTTCAGGTACACCCTGGCGGAAAATCTAGACTCCCAGCTGAAGACAATGTCGCAAGACTTGAAAGAAGTTATTGAACACCTCAACGAGACCAATAGAAGCCAAGATAGTAATGATCCAGTAAGTAACATCAATTAATCCTTGGGATGCAGATTTCAAAAATATGCTCATTAATTTGAAGTTTTAGACGTTAGATTTCAACGGAACAAGGCATACGAACGGTTAAGTGGTTTTTAATTCATGATGGTTGTAAACATGCTTATGGGCCGCCTAATAGTAAACGAACACCGTATTGAAGCTAGAAACCCCGTGTTCTTTGCCGTGAGATTTAAGAATTCTAGATCAATATTTCTGTCACGCTGACGTAGGGACCACACGCTAGTGCGATCAGGACAGCTGCAGTGTCGACTAAGAATCTTAAGTAACAAGTGGAATTAGGAGATTTTTCAAAAAACCCAACTGCTTTTTTGCAAATATTTAACCTATGTCACTACCACGATTAAGAGGAATCCAACGACACCTCATATGTCGAAATCCGGCAAACGGTTTAGCCTGCAGGACGTGCCGAAGAATAAGACATACACACATACATACGCTCGAAACACATAACCCTCTTTTCCTTCGGCAGTCGGGTAAGAAACTCAAAAATCGAGGTTTCTGTCACCGAAACTTAACCAATCTGAACATCATTTTGGAAACTGAGGAAGGAAATTTTAAATGTCGGACTGTGTTGATTTTTGCTCTTGTTGTTGACGGATGTATATTGAAATGGGCCGTTTTAAGCAACCTAGCACTCAGGGTGAGGCCAGACTAGCGTAATTTGTGAGTCGTGTAATTTTGGTTCGCCCATAGATGGTAAGCCGAAATGTCCATCTATGTGCGGACCGAAATTACGCGACTCACAGCGCTCAAATTACGCTTGTCTGGCCTCACCCTTATAAGAATATAAAAAAAAGCAAAACAATCGGACACACACAAATATTGAGTATATATTAATCTTATTTAAAAAAAAAAAATTCTACATTCAAAAATCTGGGAGGAAACAATCGAGAACCGAAAAATTACCACTAATCTTTCCTTTTAAAAGGGTGAATAGCTACAAGAGATGTGAGATTGTTGTTGTTTTCATATATTTATTTGTAAAGCTAGCTGTAAAGCAAGCAAGGTGTCGATATGAAAACAATCTTTTCACATCTCATGCTCGAAAAGTGTGTCATATTAGGTTTAATAAGCGGGGCTAAAGTAGTACATGTAGCCCCTAGGGAAAATATGTATACATATTTATGATTTTTAACACATTTAATTTGACCAATCAAAACACTTCACCATATTAAATCCACCAAACACAACTCTTTCAAAAAACATTTATCTTTGCTATCAACCAACCAGAATACCTACAGCTACATATTTAAAATCGACCAATCAAACATCAGGTGTTTTTAGTCCCTAATTCTAAATCATTAAAAAAGAAAACGCCTCACCCTAAATTGAACAATCTCTTCGCAGTGAAATTTGTTATTGATTGTGGATGGATAATCTTTGTTTTACTATTTTCTCGCAGTCGAAGTGAAAAGTAGAGTGTATAACTCGGGTCTAAAAGCCATATTACCCCTCGAAATATTTTCCCTCGCTACAAAGCCTATTTTTAGGCTTACTTATTGCTGGTTTGTTAACTCCTGACGAAAGAGGGGTGTTATAAGTTTAAAATTTTCGGAAGGTAGTTTATGTAGATGAGAAACAGTACGCAGCTCGCAGCCTAGAACACTAACACTTTTCGCGTACTCCACTGTGCCAGTAACTGTATGCATGACAAAATCTAGTAATAGTTAACAGAGGAATGTTAAGGTGACGATAGTGGATTAAAGTTTAAAATGGTTAATTTCAGATTGGTCAGATAGGACGTATCCTGAACGCCCACGTGTCCTCAATGCAGTGGATAGATAACTCCATCGCACAGATATCAACCAAGCTGGATCACCTGAAGGCCACCCATGACACGCTGCGGCGAGACAACGAGAGATCCTTCCATCTAGCTTACAACTAATCGTAATGATTTATCTTTGGACTTTGTTCATTGGAGTTCCTGACTGGTGTTTTAGGCGGGGTTAAATGCGCTGCCGCTGCCATTTTTTAGATATTTTCGGAGGCCTTCAGCCATGTTGTATACAATGAGTTAACTGATCCTATTAAGAATAACATGGCATAATTGATATAATGCGATTCATTCAGTATTTGTTTGTTTCATAATAATCGCAAATAGTAAAGCTTCCACGAAAACTCGTGTTATTAAACGTTTCATTACGCGAAAAGTTGCCATGTTAAACATTCATTAAACACCAAATTCAAAACTCGTCCACATTCGTAACTCGTCTAGTTGTGAATATAGACTTGAGGTCGACCACATTGTGGACGACTTGGAAAAAGATAGAATTTACAGTACAAAGACAGAAAATCGTCAGTCAGAAACGCTAGTGTGCACAGGCTCTTGTTAGATTTTCAAATGAAATATCTATCTGACGTAACACATACCATTGTTTAATTTTAGAATAAAGTACATTATCAAAAATGAAAAGGGGTTTTAAGAACCAAAGACTCAAAAAAGCTATAATGTCGTTAAAAGATCTTAATATTTCCATTATCGGTAAAGAGTGTACTACTTGTATTACAGAACTGAAAAAAATGCAAAAAATATTCGCCATTTGATATCGTAAGAGTTTTATTTAACAGTGTAATCACAATAACAGTTTTTTTACATTCATTATGATTTTAATACCGTCTGAAGCCCACTTAGCAACGTTGGAGGGAACCAAAAGCGGACAACATTCAACAAGAAATATTTTGTTGTGTGATGTATTGATAATTGATAAGATATGACCATTAACACTTTCAATGCCAAGAACCCGCTAGATGGGTGCTCTGCAAGTAAGCCTTTCCTCTACAAACGATTTTTCCCATGTTATCGTTACAAAATCTTTGGCAGTAAATGTGTTAATGACCATCATCAAAGTCTATTACAGACTATAGATACAAGCAGTGTCAAGACGGGAAGTCTTTCATGGCTATGTAAGTCAATGCGGGATCGGCATACATGGTCGCAAGCCTGGCAGATGTGATTTGCTCGTAGCCAACAGGTGCCACTTGTCGCTTAGCTCTCTACACTCTAATACAGATATTAGAACACAATGCCAGTAATGAAACACTGCAACTTAACATTTTCCTCAGTCTGCAGACACAGAATCACCAACTTCTTATGCACTATACTGCACACAGTCTTGTTGTGTGAGATTTGGTCAGCACTCAGGAACATGGAGAATTTTTTAGCATCCACGCGGCAGTAGCAGATGCGGGACATGTCTTCGTTCGCTTGTGTTTCCGTTTCAGAGTCAGAGTGTTCTATTGGACCTAAAATTTAATACATTATTAATTTCATTTAGTTACAGTTAATTCAAGGGATATAAGACTGGTTTTCCGTCAGATACGACCAAGCGGAGCTATGAAGTTTATCACTTGTATGGAAACATGGCTTATGCCGAACTGGAAAAGCGGCAATAATTACCGAATATACTTTTCTAATACGACCTTTCAAATATTATTCAACACATCCCATCAGGCCTGTCCTCATTCTAGCGGCATCCCAAAACAGCCCAGTCTGGGACAGACAGGGAGGAATCGAGAAGACTGCGGGAGGCCTTTGCCACAGTAGGCACCCAGAAATGTAAAATTTTGCTGTTACTGTAGTTTTAAGTATTTTTCTACTCCTGTACTTTTATCTGTCATTTACATAGTCACGAACACTAATATAAAGACATACAAAATAAGTTTGCAGAAAAGTCTATACTCTATTTCCCATAACAGTACGGCACAACCGTGCTGTTATATCGCCAAAACGATACGCTTAGCAGCCATACGCTTCTAAACCTATACATTAGGTTCTACCAACTTAACAAACCACTGAATGTTTTTAATTTTTAGAAATTTTTGAACTAAAGGCATTGCTGCTAACTTATTCTTAATATGGCAGTACTGGCAAGTTGACATCAATTAAAAACAAAGTTAACCATAGACACCCATTTGTCTCATTTTCATGTTTCCCGAATTCCCGGTTATTTTATAAATTGTTGTTTGAGTTTGCGGCCGTTGTGTTTGCTACAAAATAGTTGGTGTTTCTCAAAAGTAATAAAAATGGATGACGATGAAAATATTGCTTCTACACCAGAAGAAATACACCGGCAGCCCACAAGCAGTGACCGAAAATTTGTTGCCTACTAAATCTCGGCACCTATACGACAAAGTTTAAGAAAAATTTATTCTTTGTTTAATTTTGCATTTTATTCCATAGTAGCTAGTCGTAGAAAAAGTATTGTATGCAACGTTGTATAACTAAGTCAAAAAACGCTCGTGGCGTCTTTCTTTACAATGTTCGCCTTCGGCTCACATTGTAACCCACGCCACTCGCCTTTTTTGACCTCTCTTATACAACTGTTGCATAAAATACTATTATTGTACATTTCTGAAAAAAGGCTATAAATAAATAAGCTATTTTAAGACCAATTCCTAATTTATCTTCATAAGAGCCTTTCCGTTCCTCATTGTGGCAACAAGTATAGCTCGTCGTGAGTATTCCATGGTTCCAAAGCACGAAACCGCTCCTTTAGGTTGGTATGTGATGGCAAAGCAGTCAGGTAAAGAGATGTATGTAGCGCAAAAGAACAAACCCTCAAACGCTTCCACCCTCAAATCCTTGAATCTAGTGGAAACTTTGCTAGTGTCCGTCTTTATCTGGAGTGTCAGTCTACCCTCCGCGGACGCCCGTATAGTTACTTCAGCGGCCATGGTCCTCATGCGGTCTATTGTGGTTCGCAGCTGTTTTAGAGATGGTAGTTCTATTGATATCTGAAAAGGAAAAATGGTTCACTTTAAGACCAACTCAAGTATATATTGACACAATACACGATAAAATGTAAGTACAATATATTTGTTGATGTTGAGTTACGAATTTACGATTGCATTTTCTATCGACCAGTCTATGTATATATTTTGCTAGTTGAATTTACAAACTAGCATAACTAGATAAAACTACTAAATGGTTACACATTTCAAATTCGTTTGATGGAAAATGGAATTAAAAATTCCACAAAATTGCCCTAAGCCTAAGGCCTTCAAAATCCTAACATCTTGACATCTCACGACCAAGCTTTTCAAACTAAATCAGAATTAGTTCATCTTTTTGGAACTAAGTCACCCATCCATTACACAACAAACTTAACCACTCGTATGACGATGTCAAAATTGGCTTATCAAAAGATGCCTTGATATATGACAATAGGGTTCAAATGAAATGTTTAGCACAGATGGGTCACATAAAACTCCCCTGTTTCATAAAAACAAAAATGTACTTGCATCTGGTTTGGGTATCTTTGGTTCTTGGAAGTCTGACCATAACTTCCTTGGTATGACCTTGACAGGTATGTCATGGGTGACTTGCCGAGTCTGCTGTGATGTTGATGATGGCTAAGAATTAAAAAAATACACGTTTTTGAATCTGGATAAGTGGATAAGTCCATCACACACACACACAAAAAAGTCACTCACATTGACAATGTTTGCTACAAGGAGTAAACTTCTTTTTAAAGCATGGTTAATATTTAAACCAGTGGCTATGTAAGCTGTAGTACTGGCGAGCCTGTCTTTTTGCTAAACATCGAAAAACTATATTGACAAAAATTCTACACTTATAATTATTGAACATGCTCACAAAACTTCACGAGAAATGTGACCTGTAGAGGATAACACGAAAGATTTTTGCCCAAGCTGAAACGGAGAACTTTGTTCGGTTCACACACTCGTTCAACAAAATATATGAACTTTACTCTGCAACTAACACGTAAAATAGACGCAAGTATGACGTCGAGTTGCGGAAACCCAGCCCGCGTACACCTATATACTCTGCAACCATGCCGCAATGGCACAATAGGCTAGTGACCTAAGTTTTTTTACGATGCCATTCGAACCAGTTTTTGGAGAGGAACAAATGTTTGTATGGGAGCAACTACAATTAAAGAACAGAAATGGTACCCAAAAAATTGAGTCAAAGACGGACCTCGCTGGCGACTTTATTACAATAATTTGATGGTTTACTATCTATTTACCAACACTACGTTATCAATTTTAACATGAGGTCACAAGCCTATTAGCTACTTTGATAGCACATGCCATGATAGCTAGATAGTGGTTCTTTGCATTGTGAACATGCTTCCGGACCACTTTAAGAGAAAAGAGTTAGTGACTCCGAAAAAACTAATGCCCAAAAGTGATGGTAAGTGAGTTTTGAGGTTGAGGTCCATGGACATAATAAACACTAAGATTGTAAACTACAAGGAACATGATACAATTATTTTGTCCTAGTCATGTCACTTGTTGCCCTTCAAAACAGGATTATCACAGGGAATACACCAAAATTATCAGCATGTATTCACATTTTCAGACACTTAAATTAACATGAACCATTTTTTAAATATATCTTGTTTTATCCTCATTAGCCCCACATTCACAGCTTTGTACCAACATCTTGGGCCGCGGTCTGGACACCAGCGGGCAGCAAGGCGACAAGCGACAGTTCACAGATTTGGTCAAGTTAAATCTAAGAATGCACAATCGTCACCTCGATACCATTTCCATTCCATTTTCATTGTAAATTTGTAACCAATCATATGCAAAACTTTGTACATAAGAGATAGACTAACTAGATTAACTTTTAGAAATGGTTAAGTTTTTCACCGTGACATACAATTTATAATGTTAGTTTGCTAGTGAACATTCTCTGTTGGTTAACTAGTGCTTATGCATTTAAATTTAACTATGATAAACTAATACATACCACTTCTATTTCTAATGTTAGACATGGACATTGCTTCTTAGTCAGTTTCATTTTCAAGGCTTTTGCACTTTTTAAGGTAAGCAGAGATCTTGCCAAATTAGCTGAAAAAAGATAAATATCTCTGACATTTGGAATGAAAGTGTGAGAATATGTGGACCCTCGTCATATAGGTGCAATGAGCCCAACAATTTTAGGAAGGTATCATTTGGGCATGAACTCTAGATGGGATTGTTTCAATCAATCGATAATAAAATAAACGTTGTCGTAATGTTCACCCTTCACACTCACCTGAGGTAAATTCTAAGTAAATATCCTTATGGTCTTCATCCAAACCCACCATTTGGTATTCAGAGAAGAACATAGCTTGTGGTATTTCACACCATAATATCGGCGGCGCGGGACCACTGTTTTCATCACTGACAATGAAATAAAGTTGATCATCGGCTATTCTTGCAACGCACTCCTTAGAAAGTTTCGATATTGTGCTAACTATATCTGAAAAATACGTTAAACTTAGTTGATTCCGGAGAACCGAGTACACTGGCTACACTGCCCAAATTTAATGTCGGTAAGTTTAAATGAAGTTCGTGTTTACTTGTGAACTCCCGCATTGGTCCAGCATCTACCATAACTGCCCGAAACTTCATTGTCTTTATACATCAAAGAGATGATAGATTTGATGCATAAAATTTAGTGAAAGCAAACAGCTACCTGTGTTATTGTTTTTATTTACTTTGGCGCCAAGATAGAGCTTGCACACGCACTAGTACACAGAAACACCACAAAATCCACAAATAAATGCAGTGGATTGGTTGGTTATAATGTTGTTGACAGACAGCTTGCTGCCATATTCAAGAAATCAAATCTCCCCAATAACACCATAGACAATGGGAATCTAGAATGAGTCACGAATTTGTCTTGTAACATTTCTTATTTTTAAGTAGCGCAAGGCCTACATCACACTGGCGCGTCCTGCGGTGGTGGTCCATAGTAAATTTGACAGCTAATGACAAGTTCACTATTGTCCGCCGCGGCCTGGCCGCGCCAGTCTGAACGAGGCCTAAACTTGTAATTAGCTGTCAAATTTAGTATTGACCGCTACCGCAGGCCGCGCCAGTATAACTCAGGTCTTAATCAATGCATTTTTTAAATTGTTTTTACCCCTTGTTGATTTTAGCAAGGTGGATTTGCCAATACCCGTGTATAGGTGTTGAAAATATTGACATATTTACACACGAGAAGAATGTTCGGTATAATTCCTCACCAACACCATTGAATTGAATAATAACTTTTCATTGTGTTTTGACAATTACTGTCAAAACCATGATAGTTGAAAATATAATGCATCTCAAACCGAACACTGTATGTTGGTTTCTATTTCTAAGGTTATGTGCCTAAACTACATTATGATAATGATGATGATGTTATGTTTGATGTAGGTATCATAATATGAAATTTGTTTGATCAGATAATACTGCACTAAAACCAATTAGCACAGTAAGCAATAGAATATATATCTACGAACAAACGAGCACCAGGTGTATATTTTGTCTTCATTATTGTATAAATGAACGAAAATAAATATTAAAACATTTATAAATATTTTTACTGACTTTTCAGGGGCTCAAAATAAGTTATTATTTTTATATGTTTAAAATTTTGTAGGATTTTGACTACGTAATCAGGTAATCTAATTATGATACATCCGTTACACAAAATAAAATAAGCCAAATATTATGAATTAATTCCAATTTTTTTTATACCATTGAAAATAGGACTACTATATCAGTTACAATGTCTCCTGCTTGCTGGCAGGTATCGAATGATATCGTGTAATGGTGGCACCACACTTGACAGTATTTGCCGAAATATTCGTGCTGCATCTTTTTCCTTCCTACGGCAAATGAAAGAGGCAACGGTGCAACGCGAACACGCAACCCCAAGTGTGGTGCGACCATCAAACAATGTGAAAAGCAGCTCTGTGTTATTTTTAGGGTTCCGTTATCAAAAAGGAACCTTTATTGGTTTTGTCATGTCCGTCTGTCCGTCGCACCGCAACGTACAAATATATAAATGGTAAACATTTATATATTTGTATCATTTTCAGGGAAAAATAACATTAGCCAGAGTTGTCCCTTATGCTGCTTCCTCTAAACTCGGCTTTTGTCCACCTCTGAGATATTAATACACCCGATTACGCCAGAAACAAAAGAGCACGTGCTATGCTATGAGCACGTGCAACAGTTTTATAGTTGTTAAACATCGGTTTTTGAAGTGGATACTTCCTTGCTCACGTTCTTGTATAGGGGTACAGTTCAAAATGTATCACATGACTTCCGGAATAACTTTTTGTAGAGAAGCCTAATCTGATTTTAAATAATTGTTTGTTACATGTTTTAATCCTTCTTTATTTGTCATTAGTTGTTAATCACAAAATGTTATTTAGTTTATGTGGCGGACATGAAAATAATGCTGAAATGACCGCCATTTTCAATGTATCGCGAGTCAAATGAGCTATGTCAGTCAATGTTGCCATATATACAGATGTATCTGTGCTTATACAGATTTTAGTGAATTAATTCAGATATATATTTTACGGGTACACCACCATAATAGCAGATTCCTTTAAACAATCCTTTAAATTTAAACACTGAGTTTGCTCAGTACGGAACCCTCGGTACGCGAGTCAGACTCGCACTTGGCTGGTTTTTTTTATTAGGGTTCCATCGTGCATAGCCAACAAAGAAGTATCCACTTAAACTTAATTAACGGTTGTATCTTTCTCCGACACAACCCGCTTGTTTTTAGCCAGAGGACCATCTATATTCAGCTAGCGTTAATAATGATAGATGAAGTAAGTGACCACCATAAGACTCCTTTTTCCTAAGACACTGAGACGACACATTTTATTTGAAATCCTGATTTTCAATGTTTTACATGAAGTACAATTTTTTATACGAAAACACGTTTTAACATATTTTTTTGGGGTAGGAAAGTAAATGTAACTGTTGAATTTTAATATTCGGAAGATGTGTTCGATGACTCATTGGGGATGGTTTTACGCGAAGGGTTTCGTCAGTCATCGCATGCTAAAGACTGTACACGTTAAAATCTGGGCACACCTGGGGCCTATTGCATAACTACTTGTAACTTATATTACAAGCGGAAACCTCTTTTCAACTCCTCGCATTAGAAAGAGACTTTCGCTTGTATTATAAGTTGTAAATTGTTATGCAATGGGCCCCTGATCTAGTATATTTTCCTATCAACTGGATTATTAAAATAAAGTGCTGTTTCTTGCACTTTTTTTTTAAATAATAGTACTACCATATTAAAATATTTGAGCCTCACACATGTGAGGTTTTCCGTTATATATTCCAACATACTTATTATTTTTTATCCAGCAAATTCTGAGTGTCTTTTGGTAGGTTCTGCCTCTAAATTATTGATATATTAGGTTTTTGTAAGTGTTCAACGTATTATTCTATGCTTTATTGAATTGTCTTTTTACAATAACTAACATTTTTAAAATTGATTTCTGTTTGGGGAAGTTAGGAGATATTTACCACATCAGTCTATTTTCAATTTGGCTGATATTTGTTAAATAATTGCCTTCCATATAAAAACTACTTTCAGTGCTTGAAGTGGACAGTCTTGCTGGCTACCCCAAGTAGAAACCAGTCAACTAATGTAACTTTTGGTGAAATGATATTCTAAAAAGTGTAAAACACCTTGTTATAATGTAAATACGATAATGGTATTGTAGTAGAAGGGTAATTATTTCATTTGGTGCAAATTGGATGTCTGCGATAAAATCACCCTCTTAATGAAGTAGGATCCTTACCGTGTCATAAGATAACTTGTTATACAGAATAATCCCTAACTGGTGCTTCATTAAAATTTATTTTATATAAAAGT
Source organism: Epinotia nisella (assembly GCA_932294315.1). Classification (NCBI taxonomy): domain Eukaryota; kingdom Metazoa; phylum Arthropoda; class Insecta; order Lepidoptera; family Tortricidae; genus Epinotia; species Epinotia nisella. Next base: position 10,916,471 of record OW028675.1, on the reverse strand, counting down.
ATAAGAAAGTTATTTTCGTCAAAAGGGCCAAATTGTCATTACCAAGGGGTGTCCACTTTCCAATTTTCGGTAATACTTCTGTAAAAAGACCTATTAAATGCATGTCTACGACTGAAATTGCTATTTACCTCAAAAGTTTGATAGTTATGACATACATTATTGATAGCACAAATTAAATAGTATTCTATAAAACTTAACAGCGTTATCATACATTTTGGTTCCTACTTAATTCGTCATCACCGTGTCACTATATGATGCGACGTGCAGCTCCTCACTAAATAGTTTCGCATAAACCCCGCCGCTGTCCCCGCACGCCTCCAATCGTTATACGGATGGCAGAGTGAACGCACGTCGCTCACGTAAAAATTGGTATTTATTTTGGTTTTCACAGTGTCGTACCGTGGCTTTTGTCAAAATAAGTTGTCATTCTCGTGGGTCTTATTCCTCGGTAAGTACACTCACTGTTTGTATTAATCTCATTTTATCTTATAACCTAGCTGATTTAATGTGTCTTAATCGGTAGATCATTCTGGAACATTTAATATATCGCATACCCAACTGGACATTTCTGGATTTTGTCATTACCATGGTAGTCATTACCATGGATTACCGTGGACTTTTCAATCCACGGCAATGAAAGTGACTCCACGGCAAGGACCATCTGCAGTTAGTCCCTACCGCGGAGTCACTGTCACTGCCGTGGATAGAAATATTCGTACATATAAAATATTACACGTACATATTTATGAGAGTCCGAATATTAATATGTTTGCTTTTTATATCTGTGCATAGTTTCCGTGAAATTTGGTGTATTTCTCGTATACTAATCATACAACTATAAAAAAAATCATTGTATTGCTTGTTTCAGTTTATAAAGTAGAGATGATGCTATTAAAATGCATAGCTGTAAAAAACGGCTTGAAAGAATTTAATCTAACCCTAAGCTGTATAAAGAATACCCAGAAAAAGAAAAAGCACGGTATGCTCAAAGAAAAGAGGCAAAAAACTGGTAATAATAAATAAGTTAACACCAAGACTCCAGAGATTGCAAAGAAAAAAAATCGAAGATCAATCAACAGAATTTAAGAGCAAGAACATTACGGATAAAAAAAAACTGATGCAAAAAGATACGCTGCATCTGAACCTGAAGACGACCTCGGGATTATCGAGGGATAACTTGTGCCCTCTCACGATCATTCTCCTAAACGGCGTTCATCAACATAAGCAATTAATCCTCTAGATGAACCTCCCGGGCCATCTCGTGATCATTTTCCTAAAAGGCTTTCAACATCATCTAAACGCAACCCATAAGATGAACTTCCTGGCCCGTCTTGTAGTCCATGTCATTGTCCCTGCCCTAAAAGGTCAGCAAAAGGCAAGTTTTCTGATGCTCGTAAATGTCGGTATGAAATGGCCAAAAATTAATCTCGCTACAAGAAGAGTTTGTTAGATATGAAACAACAAAATAAATAATTGCTTAGGCGCGTCAGTCAACTATTATGAAGATAATGTACCTGTGTAATAAGTACTATAGGCCCGTGCAGTCCAGCTAGTTGTTATAGTTTTTATGAGTACTGATTTTTTAAAATTTCTTTTGCGAAGCCAACACACTTACAGTAACCAAAACATTACCCTATAATTTTGTGGAATGAATAAATGATTATAAATCATAATTATGGTATTTTATTCATCTTTTTAATAGTAATAATCTTTATATTAGAAATAAACTGTATACATCACAACACAGTACTCTTCAGATGCTGCAAAAACTGATCAAACGAAATGAAAATAGAAACATTTGTCATTACCATGTCCAATAGTCATTACCAAGCATGCAAAATGTCATTACCGTGACGTTTAAACATTTGGGGGCCCATATCTTCAGTAATTGGTCCCCTAGGAGAGGGCCTCAATTTTTTTTATAATTCTTATATAATAAACTTTTAGTTAGGATTTAATTTGATATTAAAAACGATATTTTTTTCTTTTTTTTACCAAACCGCCCAATTTACGCCAATTGAAATAAATACCCAGAAAGTGAATGACCATTGTCAAATAATGATGGACAAAAAATTATAAGTATGTTGGAATGTATAACGCAAAAACTCATACATGCTCATATATTTTGATATGATTGTATTTTTATTTTATAGTATTATATCTATGGGTTATTTAAAAAAAGTGCTGTTTCTTAATAAGCAGTTGGTAGAAAAATATACTAGATCTGGGGCCTACCGCGAAACGAAATTAGTTTTCATACGTGTATCTCCGTCTCTGTCGCTCAAACTAGCAAGTGCACCAGAGACGGAGATACACGAACAAAAACGAATTTCGTTTCGCGGTATGCCCTCAGGTGTGCCCAGATTTTATCGTGTACAGTCTTTATACAAATTAAAACCCCCCAATTTTGATAACATTCTTTACACTGGCTACATTATGGCCATAGACAAACCCACTTCCTATCAAAGATGGCGCTCCACAGTGAGTTCTATTTACGGTGCTTTATGTTTTGTCTCTTTCAGATATAAATGCTTTCTGTATAGTGTGTAAGAGATAAACGATGTCCTCTTTTGATTGTAACGAATGCTAACGAATCGTGGTTATTTTATACAACAAGTAGATTTATTTATTTCAACAACTTTTAGTGTTAACGGATTTCAATAATGTGGCCCTATTTCCTGTTTTATTTATACCCTCTTCTAAATGATTAAATTGTTTTCGAGAGGAATACATGGCGTATAATGAAAATTCAAGGTATGTGTACAATCGATAATGTCGTCATTCTGTACTTGTTATAACCACAAATTTCACTTTTGTGACTTAATTCATGAGTGAAGGATATCTTTTTATCGACAATAAGTAACTTTTACATTGTTTAATGATTAGTTGAGTTACTATACATTACCAGATCCGCTTAATTACTTCAATATAAGGCTCGAATATGGATTACCGTTAATTCCAACGTTTTTCCTTCGAATTCGATCTTTAAATATTTAACGGATTCTTGTTTTGAATGATTTTCGCGAAATTGCATCGTACATAATGTTAAGTAAGGACTGTAGAAACAGTTATTTTTCCCATATTGTAGATTTTGTCGCGTCATTCCTATCAATCGTTCCTTTATTCACTTATTTGGTTCAATGTCGTCCATGATTATGCAATGAAAAGCGATGCCATTTTTAGTCGTAAAGGTTTTCATTACAGTTTTGTTGGCAAAGATAAATAAAAAGGTTTCCTCTAATAAATCTGGCTGCGGTTACTGTAAATAGTATTCTGTTATGTTTTCGCTGCGCTGGAAGAGGTTATTTGCACATGAGATGCGTTCAATTCAATTGCGTTCGTGTTTTGTTATCATTAACAAACATGACGTCACTTTAACTTCACACTGCGAAGCTGTGAGGGAATTGCCTATTGCTATGCTTATAATGTTGTTACTTAGGTAGTTATTCTTCTTGTCAATAATATATGGTTGCTATTGTTTTTTGTTTTTTTTTTCGAACAAACGCAGAGTGGAATCTCTACTCTACAATAATCAGTAGAAAGAAACGAATAATCGAAATCAAAACGTCTCAATGTAGAGTTGACTTGCACTCCATATTAGTAAAGAATTAAGATACTTTATTTAGTACGAAGAAGTGACGTGTATTTTGGCAGATCCTATATCAACATAGCTACATTACAATCTAGTAGCCGTGACGCGATATCGCAGCAAAGCGGTACAGCGAGCTAGTTTTCTCTACATGGCAATAAACCTATGCGTTTTTAGGGTTCCGTACCCAACGGGTAAAAACGGGACCCTATTACTAAGACTTCGCTGTCCGTCCGTCCGTCACCAGGCTGTATCTCAAGAACCGTGATAGCTAGAGTTGAAATTTTCACAGATTATGTATTTCTGTTGCCGCTATAACAACAAATACTAAAAAACCGGCCAAGTGCGTGTCGGATCACGCAAAACGAAGGGTTCCGTGCCTATTAAAAAGGTCGTATCATCACAGAAATTTTACGGCACTTACGTCCTTTTCTTTGAGGAAGGCAGTTTTTCAGCAATATCTCGAAAACCTCTGAACCGATCTTGTTCAAAACAATTTTCGGTGAATGAAATTAATAAGCCCTATGTCCATGAATTTTTCCATATTTTTAAAATGCACCGTTGAAAAATTAGAGGGGGGGGGGGGGGGGGGACAGAATTTTAGTGACTTTCGGGGCGATTATCTCCGACTTTCTCCGAAGAAACCTTATATTTATTTTGAAAGGCCTATCGATTGATGTGCCACACGGGGGGTCAGAATGAAAAAAAAAAATTGACTTTTAGTTTTATGTATGAAGTGCACCCCTAAAAATTTTTTTTTTGTAATTTTAATTACAAAACTATGTAACGGCTAACAAAATACACCTATCCTCAAAATTTTATTCAAATACACCTTATAGTTTTTGTGTAAAATGCCTGTGACATACGGACAGACGGATAGACGGACAGACGGACATGACGAAACTATAAGGGTTCCGTTTTTGCCATTTTGGCTACGGAACCCTAAAAACCGGCTAAGTGCGAGTCGGACTGGGGCTCCGATACAACAGACATGATTTTTTTGCCGTTTTTATAGATAATGGTACGGAACCTTTCGTGCGCGAGTCCGACTCGCACTTGGCCGGTTTTAATATTTATTGAACGAGCTAGCGAAGCGAACGAAGTTGTCCGTTTCAGCCTTCAGCTTGGGCCGAAATTCTTTTGTAGGTACGTCCAGCCAGATGTACGGCTGTTCTCCTCTATAGGCCGCATTTCTTGTCCGATTCTCGTGTAATTTTGTAAGCAGGTTCAATAATTATATCACCTAGGTTTTTTTTGTCGAGTAGGTACCTAAGATTTTCATTTTCCCAGAGCCACTAGTTTAATAAATTATATTATACCTAAATGTGCTTCCGACGAATGTGCGTCATTTTTCTCGGCTCTGCGGTAACTTGTCGCTTGCTGTTGCTGATTTGGAGTTCACGCAGATCTGCCTCAACCTCTACCATGTCGCTTCAGCGATAGCTAAGCTAGGACGTCCATCAGGAGTCAGGGGTTCGACCAGTGTTCTGTTTCACGGAGCTACAAGTTACAATTTCACTTAGTCTTAACTGGAGACATCAGAGCTATAACCACGAACTTCGAAGTTCGAAGTTCGGGTAGGTATCTCTAATCACTTTCGCACTTACTATACTCGCACGATTGACAGGGATGCATGTACCTACGAACTTCGAGTTTCGATGTTCGTGGTAGCGCTGCTGGTCAATGGTCAATCGTTATTGGTCAAGACACATTGCTTCGAGTTTCTAGACTTTAAATTGTAACTTGTCCTCTTCACTTTACGACACAATCTTCAAGTAAACTCTGTGACTTTTCGGCTCCCTAATGTTATTGGGCACTTTGGGATTTACAAGATCTTTCCAACTCCCATCCATACCTCGTTTTGGGCCAGGGTTCTTACGAAGATTTTACTTTCGCCGACTAACAGCATATTCACTACTTAAATCATTTTATTTCAACTACTTTGGTTTAAATTAAATAGGTGCCAAATGCACATTAATTTGTAGCTATGGAACCAGATGAAGCGTTAAGGCACACGACTTTCTATCTGAGAACGTGGCTTCGAACCATGGCTGCTAGTGGCACGGGTTTTTCAAAAAACTTCTTTCGATTCTTTACCATACGATATGTCAAAGAAATTGTGTGGGTAGTTGTTTTATAGGCATGTAATGTACAATGTACTTATTTTTATTTTGTCTATGGCTCGCACGACGCAATATCCGCTCAAAGTCCAGAGGGCCTACCGCGAAACGAAATTCGTTTTCCTTCGTGTATCTCCGTCTCTGTCGCACTTGCTAGTTCGAGCGACAGAGACGGAGATACACGAACGAAAACGAATTTCGTTTCGCGGTAGGCCCTCTGCAGAGATTCGGTGCCTGCGCAGTAGGCCATTACACACCTAGCAATTTGTCACAACAACATGCTTTAGTTGGAATGAGACACCAATAAATACCTTTCAATCTAGAGGAAGTTGATGTGACAATTTGTAGTGTGCTTTACTTTTGAATCGCGCGGACCTAGCTTTGGGTTTATCGTCGCCAATATAATTCGTAAAAGCGACAATAAACCCAATAACTAGGCATAGGCACCACGGATCATGTCATTTGCAAACATTTAGAATATTTAAAAATAAATAATATGTATCGTCGACAATTTTATATTAATAAACAATCATGATATTTTTTTTTTTGATTAAGTACCTCAGTAGTCAGAGTGATAGTTGCAGGAGACCCCGGCAAAGCAATAGTAATAGCACATTATTGCCGTGGCCGGGAAGGAGGCAATTGCAGGCTGAGTATTTGTTTAAACGGACGAGCTGGCGAGTCCGTTTAATTATAATACGAAGCCTGCAATTGCCATTCCGGCTAACGCTAATATAGTGCTTTTCTCAAAAATGGGGGAATAATAAACTTTAAATATCGTTGCATAACGTGAAAATATTAATGATTTCCCGCCGTTTTTCTTTTTAAACCGAATCGCAAGTGTATTTTTGCACCGAAAAACGCAAACTATTTGAGACACATAGAAAAACGTCGCGTTTGCAATAGAAAAATACGAGTTGAATTGGGTGAATAGAGTCTGTCTATTGAAAGCTGAACCTGAAAAAAAGCGGCAGATTTAAAAAAATCATGACAGGGTAACACAGGCTCACTCACACAGCCGCAATTTTCTCAGACAAATTTCAATTTGACATACGACATGACACCTCAGATAGACACACATAGAGAAAAAGTGTTGCCAATCAAATAACTACTAGGTTCAACTTTCATTAGACAGACTCTACGACCTGTGCCGCTTTTTATATGCCGGTTTCAACTTTTTTTAAAGTTTGGTACTCGACAAATAAAGGAATTTATAATGTAACATTCCAGGCGGCCTGCAATGTTTTAGTTTTTAATTTTGATCTGACCTGAAACTATACACTTTACCTTCAAATATGTAGTAGCGACTAATGTACACTTTGCGGGCCATTTTGGAGAAAAAATATTTAATTCTATATACATACAACAAAATAGAAACTAGAGAATACCTATAACACTTAAAAAAATGGCAACAAACATCGTCGTAAATTGGCTTTTTCCAAAAATAAGTTAACATAATTTATTTTTTCAATTACTTTAGGTACCAATTTTTTCATACAAGAAAAAAAGTGTCCCAAATATTCCATTCCAGATCGTCACATTTTTGTATGCAGTCTTTATTTGGGTTCCGTAGCCAAAATGGCAAAAACGGAACCCTTATAGTTTCGTCATGTCCGTCTGTCCGTCTGTCCGTATGTCACAGGCATTTTACTCGAAAACTATAAGGTGTATTTGAATAAAATTTTGAGGATAGGTGTATTTTGATGGCCGCTACATAGTTTTGTAATTAAAATGACAAAAAAAATTTTTTCATTGTGACCCTCCGTGTGGCACATCAATCGATAGGCCTTTCAAAATAAATATAATGTTTCTTAGCATTTTTTTTGTTTATACCTAATATGGTGGCGTGACGCAATTGAAGAAAAAAAATTACATGGTAAAATCTGGGACAGTCTTTTTCTTGTATAAGTATCGATAGTGGTTAGTGATTTGGGTTTTTTTCTATAATAATCGACGCATCTGCTCTCGGAAAACAGTTCATGTAGTAAAGAAAGTAGAAATCTTTATGTCTGTGGTTTGGCGATGTTTTGGGCGGTTTTCCTGTAAACTTGACGAAGTAGTTACTGAACTTAAGTCTGTTAAAACTTTGTTTTTAAAGATTTTTTTATGTGTATGTACATTTAGTTCCATATTAATTATTTTGAACTGTCATAAATCAAAGCACTTCAATAATCGCCTATTTATTTTCGGCTCCAGCATGCAGGATGAACGGTCGAAGGTGTCACTGCAGATGCAGATAGAGCGGCTGCAAGTTCTGCGCGCGAAACTGAACACAGTAGCTGACGAAGATTACGTTATCGTCAAAGAAGAAGTGCAGTAAGTGGACCCCATTTAATTTTTCACGTCATCATTTTAAAGCTTCGTAGCTTAGTATAATAAACCATGTTATCCTGTACCTAGTTTTCATGCTTTTGTAACTTTTGAAAATCTTAGACCGATTATACCCTGGAATGGTAATACTATTATACTGGCCTGTGCCCTGAGTTGCCCGCTCAGCAGTCTGTATTGTACTGTGTGCACCGTGTGGAGCGCTCCACAATTTGTTTGCCGCTTGCCGCCAATGCGTCGCGGAATGACCAAATTAATAAAACTGACTTCGATAGCTTTTACTCTAAAAATGTAGTAAAAGCCAAGATGCTGACGTGCACTAGCAAGCAATTTATTGAAAACTGAAGACATTCTTAAAAACTTAAATAAAAGGAAAAAAGAACGGAACCGGCAAAAAGTGTACCAGTTCAAATCAAAGTACTTACAGTACTGGTACACAGTACATTTGGCCTCTGGCGGGAGTCAAACCCTAGTAATTCTAGACTCTAGTAATTCTATGTCTAATATGCTGACCAAACCGGTCGTCCGTTTTTATGTCGAACATAAGGCATTCGTTCTTTACCAGCAAGTAGGTACGTATCTAAGTGCGAGATGAACGAATGGTTTTATACTTTTTTTTTCAAGCAAGTGAATAAAACGATATAGTCAGATTGTATGGTTTATTTACAAACATCCATATCTGAAAGTGAAAAGCCTAAGATTTAGAGTTGTATAACTTCCAACCTAGCTTCCAAGCTAGAGGTTAATTAATATTCGGCCTATGAACGACGACGATTCTGACGACTGACGAGCAAATAGCTAGCTATCGTTTATTAAAAAAACCGGCCAAGTGCGTGTCGGACCACGCAAAACGAAGGGTTCCGTGCCTATTAAAAAGGTCGTATCGTCACAGAAATTTTACGCCACTTACGTCCTTTTCTTTGAGGAAGGCAGTTTTTCAGCAATATCTCGAAAACCTCTGAACCGATCTTGTTCAAAACAATTTTCGGCGAATGAAATTAATAAGCCCTATGTCCCTGAATTTTTCCATATTTTTAAAATACACCGTTCAAAAATTAGAGGGGGGGGACAGAATTTTAGTGACTTTCGGGGCGATTATCTCCGACCCTATTCACTTAATAAAAAAAAATGCTAAGAAACCTTATATTTATTTTGAATGGCCTATCGATTGATGTGTCACACGGGGGGTCACAATGAAAAAATTTTTTTTGACTTTAGTTTTATGTATGGAGTGCATCCCTAAAAAAATTTTTTTTTGTCATTTAAATTACAAAACTATGTAGCGGCTAACAAAATACACCTATCCTCAAATTTTTATTCAAATACACCTTATAGTTTTCGAGTAAAATGCCTGTGACATACGGACAGACGGACAGACGGACAGACGGACAGACGGACATGACGAAACTATAAGGGTTCCGTTTTTGCCATTTTGGCTACGGAACCCTAAAAACGGTTTATTTGCTAGAAGGTACTTTCAGAATACTTTCATACTAATATGAAGGAAAAAAAATTAACACAGAAGTATACAATTACAAACTTAATTAACAAATGTTTTTTGAAGAATATAAAAAATACGCTAGACGTTTATATTAATCATATATTATTTTAAAATTTTTCGCTTGTTTAACTTCGGAGTTATCTTATTTGGGGAGAATGGTATTTTTTTCAACATTTTCCTTTATAAATCAAACTTTTACCATTATAGCAAAAACAAGAGAAACTGTTTTAGAATGTGCAATTCAAGCCCTTTCATATGATACCTCTCTTGGCCCACTAACTAGACTTTTAATTTTTCTCCCCTTCTTATCCGTCCTTTTTCATAGAAATTATAAATATGTATATAGGTATTTTTCATTTTCCACACACGTGGATTAGCTTTGTTTACCACTATTTCAGATTGACAGCATTAGTATTTCCTGAGATATAACTTTGTGACAGACAGACCGACGGAAGGAGTCGGCATAAGGGTTCCGTTTTTACCTTTTTGGTCCGGAACCCTAATTATCAACTTTTCACTCGGGTCTCGGATCTAAATAGGTACATAAAGTTGCAATGGTTATCCATAGTCCCTAGACTTTGTGTATATATATGTATCACACGCTGGTTGAAACTGTTGAGATTATAATAATAGATTGTTCAGGTTGACCAACATTAACATGCGTAGACAGAGCTGCCACCATAGTTTAGTTGTTTTATACTATGATGTATATTCTTATATAGCTAGCTCTGTTACTCTGCAATAAATGGCGAACTGAAATGGGCCTTTTAATTTTCGCCTAATATTTTAATAGGCTTCCACTGCGCTGATACAAGGAAAAGGACAATAAAAATGGCTCAAGATTACCATTTAATACCACGATTAAGTGAGACTGCCAATTTCGGGCACTGGAAATTTCGAGTGAAATTAATGTTAGAGGAAAAAGGAGTCCTATATTGCGTAGAAGAAAGTGCTCCCAAAGAAGCGAAAGCCTCAGGAGATGCAAAGGCAAGATCCATCATCGTACAATGCCTAACTGATAAATATATTGAAATAGTAAAAAATTGTAAGACAGCTGCCGACATGCTGTCAAAATTAGAAGACATTTTTGAACGGAAAAGCGTATGTAACAAATTACGCTTGAAGAGGCAATTAATTATGCTAAAATGCAATGCGAGTGAAAAACTGCAAGATTATTTTCTGAAATTTGACTCCCTGGTGGGCGAACTAAGTGCCATCGGATGCGAAGTTGATAAAATGGACCAAGTATGCTATCTTCTATCGTCGTTGCCGCCAGCATATGACAACGTTATCACATCAATCGAGACAATGATCACGGAAAAGTCAATTGAAATAGAAGCAATAAAAGCACGACTGCTTGATGCCGAGTTGAAACAATGTCAAGATAACAATAATGAAGAAGCATTTCTAGTATGCTACGGATGTGGAAAACATGGACACATAATCAAGAACTGCAGAGACAAGCCGGCAGAGACATATAGCTACAACAGAGGATATCGAGGAAGGTCACAGTCAAGAGGATATCGAGGCTATCGAGGATATCGAGGACCCAGAAACAATTCGAGGGGCAGAGGCATGCAGCAGAGACATTCAAGCAATGCAGCACAGGCCGAAAATGACGACCATCATGTCCTGTCATTCACAGCATTCAGTACAGGTGAACAGTGTCTTAATGTAAGTAATGATGTACAATTTATTGTAGATTCGGGTGCGACGGAAAACTTGTTAAAGTCAGAATATCAGAGACATTTTCTTCTGTCGGTACATAAGAGATGGACACAAGCTTCTTATTTATTATGTCTTTTATGTAATGGTATTTAATTGATATGTGTTTAGAGGCTTTGGTATTGGACTGATTTTCTATCAACTTGATTGTACTTTGATTGTCAATAAATAAATGGGTATTTATGTGGGTTTCATTATTTGAAAAATCTGTAAGTAAACCTTTGATATGCATAACCTCACTAACAGTATGTGCGCCTGCAACAAATTCAGCTTCTGCTGTAGAAAGTGCTGTGCACGTTTGCTTTCTGGAAAACCAAGTTATTAAATTCTCACCATGAAAGATGGCGCAGCCACTGGTGCTTTTGCGATCTGTCTTGTCTGCAGCCCAGTCAGCGTCTGAGTAAGCTAGAAGAGTAGCATCCTTACACCTTTTAAACAACAGCCCCTTTTCAGGCGTTCCTTTTAAATAACGTAAAATTCTCTTGCCTGCTTTCCATAGATCTTCTGTAGGTCTATCCAGGAAACGACTCAAATAAGATACTGCAAAAGTAATGTCTGGACGACTATTTGTTGATATGTAGAGCAGCGAACCAACTAGTTCCTTAAAAGGAACATCAATTACCTCTGAGTCGGTGTCTGCACTGTAATTTACTTCCATTGGGGTGTTGACTTTCCTACAATCCTGCATGTTAAATTTCTCTAATAGTTTGTGTATCATCTTACTTTGTCTTATTTCCATTATGTCTTTCTTTCTTGTAATTTCTAATCCTAAGTAATCCTTCACTTCTCCTAGTTCCTTCACTTTAAATTCGTTCCTGAGTTGACAAACTATCTCAGCGCTTTCTCCGAGCAATAAGATGTCATCTACATACAGTAGAAGCCAGGTATTGTCCTTCCGGTATAAACAGCTGTCATGTTTTGACTGACTATATCCTTTTCCTATGATGAACTCGTGAAACCTATTGTTCCAACATTTAGGTGCTTCTTTTAAGCCATACAAAGCTTTCTTCAATCTAAGTACCTTTCCTTCCTCTATCTTTAATCCTTTTGGGCATTTAATATATACTTCTTCATCTAGGTATCCATTTAAAAACGCTGTTGGTACATCTAACTGTTTTAATGGTTCATCTCGTAGTACTGCAATACTTAACATCAGTCTTATTGTTGACAGTTTAGCTACTGGAGCATAATTATTATATGAACTGTTTTGTTGATACCCTTTAGCTACAAGTCTTGCTTTCTTTGTATTATCTTGTTTAGTTCTGAATATCCACTTAGTATCTATAGCTTTAGATCCTTTTGGTAGTGTAGCTTCTTCCCATGTTCCTAGTTTCCTTTGTGACTCTAGTTCTTTCTTGATTGCTACTTCCCATTCTTCACTTTTTATAGCTTCGTCAAATTCTTGAGGATCTCCCGATAAAAGACAGTATGCCGTATAATTTAGGTCATAGTGATCAAGTAATTCTTTTGGTTTTCGTACTTCTCTTCCTGATCTAGTGTGATATTCCTTAGTTTCTTCTCTATTTTCCTCAATACTCTCTTCATCAGTATAGTATCTTTCATCTTCTTCATTCTCTTGGATAATTTCTTCTTTTCTTTCAGTTTCTTCATTTTTATCATCTCGATCTAATTCTTGAGTTTCCTGTTCTTCTTCGTTGTACCTATAAAGTATATCTTTCTCTTTTGGTTTGCTCTCATTATATTTAAATTGAGATTCATCAAACCTGACGTCTCTTGCAACTGTAATTTCATCATTTTCAGGATTCCATACACGATATCCATTTGGTGAATATCCAACAAATCTCATAGACCTTGCTCTTTCTTGAAGTTTATCCTGTTTTGGTAGGATATGTACCCACACCTTGGATCCAAATACTCTTAACCTTGATAGATCACGATCACCAAACATCTTCTCAGCTGGTGTGTTAAACCTGATGGCAGAGGATGGACATCGGTTAATTTGATATACTGAGCATCTAACTGCTTCACCCCACAAGGTTTTGGGCAATCCTGTTTCTAACAATAGAGTTCTGGCTCTATTATATATCGTTCTGTTCATTCTCTCTGCGACGCCGTTAGATTTTGGACTGTAAGGAATAGTATATTGCATCGTGATTCCATTCTTCTTACAGAAGTTTTGCATAACGTCATTCTTGAACTCACCTCCATTGTCAGCACATATCTTTTTAACTTTATATCCTGTTTGTCTCTCAATTTTGGAAACATATTCAATTAACTTTCCTGTAGCTTCACTTTTCCTCTTCAATAGGTATACTTCACAAAAATGCGTATAGTCATCAATAATAGTTTGATAATAAACCTCACCATTCGCTGTAGGAGTACTTACAGGACCAGAGAGATCAGTATGTATCAATTCACCAATGTGTTGGGAACGGGGCTTAGGAGTGGAGTAAAATGGCAATCTAGTTGACTTACCTTGCATACATGGCTCACATGGTGTCTCACTACATGGTAGCTTCATTATCCTCAGATGCTTCCTGTTGGCATGTCCCAGCCGTTGATGCCATAAGACATCATTGGTAGCTACCAAACATTCATTTGATTTTAATTGCATTGGTATTACATACAAATTTCCCGATAAATTACCACTTATTTTCTGTAATTTATTTGAAATTGATACATTATTCTTGGTAAATTGTATATTATACCCCTTTTCTAACAATTTTCTGACTGACAGCAGGTTGTGTGACAGATTTGGTACAATTAAGCCTTCAACATTTATTGACACATTGTTATACGTCAAATTTAATGTGCCTCTTTTATAACAAGTTAGGTACTGACCATTTGCTACAAATACTTTAATAGCCCTATCCAACTCTACAATACTTGTCATATGTCGCTCATATTCTATTATGTACCGACAGAAGAAAATGTCTCTGATATTCTGACTAAATCACTACCTGCAATTAAACACATGTACTTCATAAATAAGTTGAACTTGATGTAATACTCTTATTTAGGGAGGTATTAGTACACTGGCGTTGTCATGGAAAGTCTAAGGTGGAGATATAATATACTCGTTGAATTTATTTTATGGCAGATAGTACCTCTTTCATGGCAACTACCTATTTTATATTTTAGTCGTGTCTCTCTTCTAGAACACCATCAAGTCGGCCTTTTGGAAGATATTGTGTCGCACTTAGTTAAGTTTTGTTTAGCGTAAGTTTCTGCGCTGTCATAGGTTTAGTTGAATCTCCCCTGCGGACGAGAAGCATGGTAATTTATAGCAACTCTCTATAGGTAATGTTGGCGTGATTAGTTACTTAATTATGTTTTTACTTAATTTCTTATTTCAAGTTGTATAACTTAAATTTCGTTCGTTCTACACTTGAGGGGCTGTGTTGAGATTATAATAATAGATTGTTCAGGTTGACCAACATTAACATGCGTAGACAGAGCTGCCACCATAGTTTAGTTGTTTTATACTATGATGTATATTCTTATATAGCTAGCTCTGTTACTCTGCAATAAATGGCGAACTGAAATGGGCCTTTTAATTTTCGCCTAATATTTTAATAGAAACTTCTCAAAAACAAGTTAGGTAGGTGTAGGTACCTCCGAGCTCCGGCACGTTTAGTATGTTATCTTTATTTAAATTTGTAAGTACTTATTTGAATAACCTACCTGTACTCACCTCAAAAAGGATCTCACGTCTCATCCTACAATGAAATGTGAAATGCATTGGTCATCCATCCCGGGGCGAGACAGGGAGGGCCTCTGCGCCGATTCCCGCGTTCGTGACGACCACGCGCCCCGCTGCGTTGTTCAGTCAGTCCGGCTTCGCGCGCGTTACGGCCGAGATTCATCGCGTCGGGGTCCATCTAAATAAAAAAAAACAAAATTAAAAAACAAACTTCTCTTGTCTTTGTTGCTTAGGCGGGAATTTCGCTAAATGTCATTCATCTGCTCTGCTGACAAAAAGTGATCGTAGTTATTTTACCATGTTTCGTAACAATGAACTAAAGTTAAGTAATGAAAAAGGTGGTTAATTCTGTTGTTCAGTTCCGTAATTAGTTAGTGTAAAGCGATGCAATATCAAAGCAACGAGGATGACGATTTGCAATATCGTATTTTTGGCGAATCCTTCAACTTTCCAGCTGAGAGTAACAGTTCGAACACCGGCACTGGTCCCCGAAGAAAGTGAGTTTAATTACGACCTAGTACATATATCTGTACTGTCCTTTTTAACAAGCCTTATACCTATTTATTTTACTTGTGTTATACCATAATGATACCATGTTATATGATATTATGGTGTGTTGCAAATCATTCAGAACTCAGATTGACAAACTTTGTTATATGGATCGACGACGGTACGACAACAATCTAATTCCTACCGTAAGTTTAAAGGCTTGTAATTAGTTAACTTAAGTCTGTAATAATTGTCATTATTTAAAGTACTTACGTTAGCCATTTACTATTAACCACGGAAAGGCGACTGGTTTTATGACTGAATGGTAGCTTGTTATTCAAGTTTTGGTATTTTACGAACTCACAGAGGAAACTGTATTTAATTCAATTTGTTATTAACTATCACCATTTAACATCATTGCATGTTCTTGCCGACTCACTTTTCAATGAGAGACAATAAGATACTGAAAGTATCATTCCTTCCAGACACTGCATTGCACACACACACACACACATACCTACACGGTACAGGATTGCCTAGCTAAATACTTACAACAAGTCTTGAGTGAATAATTGATGAGTTATTTATCTTTTTCCCAAAAGTGTGATATTCATTTAAGTAATACAAGTTTAAGTAAGATAGGTTAACACATTCACATTAGGTACCTCAATTAAGTCATAGTTTGCAATGTCTATAGATGTTGTGCATGTGAATGGGTTAACAAGATTGAAATCTCATTTTGGTCTTTGAAATCTAAATTTGAGCTCACAAGCAACATTCATAGTACTGGCATAGTTTTGGTCTATCTATACTCAAAATATGGGCATTCCCCAAAGCCCTTCAAGACAAATTAGAATCTAAACAATGTTTGACACATCAATTATAACAGTATAATGGTCTTCACAGCTTTATAATATGTCTAGTTGCGAAAAATTGGGTTTACAAGGGTCACAGAATTATTCTACAGTAGTTTCCACTACAAATCTCTGCACTGCTATCACAGGACAGCCCGCGAGCTGTGTCGCGGCGAGATAGACTATCCGTCTCTGTCTTTTTAGAACGCTTAGAAGGAGACGGATAGTCTATGTCACCGCGACAGCTCGCCAGCTGTCCTGTGATAGTTTTGCTGGTGTTCTGGCTTGGCTTACCTACCTTGGAATTTTTTTTTAAGGAGTGAGAGGTTGAACAGTCAAGATTACCATTTCACAGTGCAAATATGTTTGAAGAGGAACTTGTAATGCTTGCTCTCTTTTCCCCAAGTATGACATATATGTAACAAAGTGTTAATGAGCATTTAGTGCAAAAGCCTTAATATGTCCGATTCCTGGGTACAGGCCTCACCTCCTGAACCTAAGAAAGAATGTGGTGTTCAATAGCAATTATTATATCTTAAGGGAAGTAGGCTTAAGCATTTTAATGAATGTCCAAGGTAAACATTGGGAAGTATTGGCATAAATTAATTATTCGAACATGAACATAATTTATCATTTAGCATTTTTTTTACTGGTTTGACTTGTTAATGAAGCCATTATTCTCGTCTATCGTCCTGGTATGAATCTATAGATATTTTAAGCACATGTTATCTTGCTTGATTTCATTAAGGTTCCCATTTGTCACCACATCAATTGATGATTATAACCACACACATTCTCCATGAAAAAATGGCACAAAAATGATACTAAAAATGTTTAGATGTGCTGATATTACTAATAAGTTATTATTGTTATGTAATGTGCATGGATTTAAAATATTGAGTATGATTTGTAAGTGTATGAATATTTTGTTTATCAGTATCATAGGTGTAATAAGCTACTAACTAGTTAGTGGTAAGTTGGAGACCAAGATAACCAATCATTCCATGTGGGTGATGCCAGGATTTTAGTGTGGGGCTTGACCCCACTAAAATTACATTTTAGCGTAATGTAAGATTTTTTCCTGGAAGGACTCTACTAATGCTTTTGGGGCGGGGGGGGGGGGGGCGTGGATCCGCTACTGGGGTGCAACTGATGCATGGACCCCTGCAGCATCAAAGTTATCACTATAGCACTAACGAAATTCGCAAAAACCCTGAACAAAGATTACAAGAATAATATACTTATACCGAACCGAACCAATTAAGATCTAAAAGCAAAATGGTCAGACTTTATCGTAATAAAAAGTCTAAATTATCGAGGGATCATCGGAATTTTCGGAGCAAATTGTAAAACTGACGAAATTCCCACATTGAAGGGAGAGGAGTAAGTACCTACATTTTTTATAGGATATCGATAATCATGACATTAACTGGAAGGCCAATATTCTCCTGCCTTCTGACTATTACCCGTTGTTATTAATTTAAAGTAGAATTTTACCTTACTCAAAGCAAAAATGCAAATCAGAGTATATCTATACATTTATAGTCGTAAAAACCAAGAGATAATAAAACTTAGGTTTGCTATTTTTTTACAAACGAGAACATAGTTAGTTAGTTAGTTAGTTTTACTGGGCATTTTCCGCAAGTCGACATCCAAATGTGCCTATTTTGCGTGAAACGGCAGGGTGGCGCTACTCTAACCACCCCAGCTCCTCTAAAAAGTTTAAGAGTGCCTTGGTATTACTGACTGCGTTCCATAGTGTGTCCGGAGACCCTAGGTGCTTTTTCCTGTATACTTCTACCTGCTTACAGTCCAGTAGAATGTGTTTAGTCGTTTCTTCTGCTTCCATGCACGCTCTGCACATGGGGCTGTCTGTGATACCTAAATTATAGAGGTGTCTGTTCAAGGTGTTATGTCCGGTTATCATTCCTACTATCTTGCGTAGTTGGTTTCTGTGCGTCTTCATTAGTGCAGTTGTGAGTTTGTAGTCTCGCTTCGACAGAATCTCTTTGGTCTGTCTGCATGTGTCTACGAGAACATAACACATGTACCTGGTAAACATTATTTATTGTAGTACAGTATAAAATATTGAGGAAATCTATTATTTCCTTTGGTTTTAAGATAAACAAACTTTTAGGTAGAATATTCTCTTTGTTGTGCTCAGACTATTTCGATTCCTTGAATTATATAACATATCATCACTCCAGCGTGAAATATATCACATTGTAGACAGGTAGATACTTATCAATAACATTTAGCAACACATCCGCTAACACTTCATTCCTATTCTCTGTCTTATTATCATAATCTATTGCCCGATTTAAATACACCGAACTACTTCGACCTTCAACTTCTGGATTATCCTGCGTGCTTTAAAAGACCTTGGAACGCGCCCATGTACAAGGTCTCACGTACATAGGTATATATACCTAAAGCCTTCAAATATGTAGGCGTACGGGTACAGTGGAGCATACAAGTTTATGCATAGGTATTCTGCGAAAGTTGAAAAAATTAACCTATTATTTGATACTCAATTCTCATACATGTTAGCAGGACCCGTACTTTTCGTGCCGATGACGTCAAATCACACATAAGATGATTTCAAATAGTCTTTTTGTAAACAGTTATGCGACTTATCAACCTCTTTAATTAAACGATATTGGCACTTGAAATGCATGGTCTTTGACTGACATTGTCATTCAGATTAACAATAAGTTGACGTTGTAATTGTTTAGTTATTCACTATTATATGTAGTATTTATGTTTACTACTGTATAAAAAGTTACTATAAAATGTCTTCCTTACAAGAATATTCTTACGATAATTTCCGTTTTTGGAGGGTCGGTAACAAGCTTCATTAAAAATTTTTTTATCACAACATCCTGTGTGCAAAATGACGTCATTTTACGTCATCGGCATGAAAATTACGGGTCGGTTGTTAGTATTTCTTATTAATACTTAATATTACTTTTCTTTTTGGGGTCATAGGATTAATGGATTTCAAATAGAAAAGGTAATAGATAACATTATACTCATCCGATTTTGCAGGTGCCATGAAGAATAGTTATTATGTATGTCCCCTATAATGACGTGGCCAGGACTATGAATTAGGTACGTGTTCCTCGCCTTTAGGCCCCAAATTCATTTTCGCCCTATTGTATTTACAATCAAATACTCACTTAATGTATGATCAACTCGCCTACTAAATATGAAGTAATAATTTCTCGTCGTGATTGTACATCAAAAGTAGCTACGCAAACGAAGACGTCAAAAGTCTTTATTGAAAGGGAATAAGAGCTTTTGATGTCTTCGATTGCGTAGCTACTTTTGATGCTGACTGTACCTACTCAACGTTGAATGGAGCGCGTCGGTGTCATTCAAAGACTCGACTAGTCGTTATGGCGATTTGCGATTACGATTACTTGTAACCATCTCGACTTAAATGGGCGAAATTTCTGAATTAGGTATTGTAGTAGATGTAGGAATGCATACCGGTTAACCGGTTTACCGGTAAATTTACTTAATATGAGGCCGGTAGAAACCGGTAAATTAATACGGAAATTTACCAAAAAATTAATTATTAGTTTACTACGTATTTTAGACTACTACGTGGGCTTGTAGTCAGTTTGTGTTGTATTTTATTAAGTAAATGATTTTTATTACAATTGGAAATCCGTATAGGATTACGTATCTGTAGATTTGGGAGTCAAGACAATGACAGCAGGCAGTGTGTGAACTGCCAACGCCAATGATGGGTGGAGGGGAACAGGCAATGCAACATAATACTAATATTCACGTTAACCTTCGTGCCTTCATATTCCCTACTGGTACTGTTTTGTATTGATCAGGGATCGGAACCGGTTTTTTCAAAAATCCTCGAAGTAGTCTACTATTTTGAATTATTTTAGGCTCTTAATGTAGAACTCTATCGTGTATTTAGGTAATATATTCGTATTATTAGATTGCCCGTTCAAAAATGATATAATAACCAAAGAACGAAATAATACCGGTTTAATTTGTATGGAGAAAATACCGGTATCCGATCCCTGGTACTGATGTTGTAACGGAAATCTGTAGAACAGGGAACAATTCCTACCTACCTGCTAATCCCCAAGGCAAGTTTTCTGTTGTTTTTAGGGTTTCGTACCTCAAAAGGAAAAAACGGAACCCTTACAGGATCACTCGTGCGTCTGTCTGTCCGTCTGTCACAGCCGATTTGCTCCGAAACTACTAGACCGATTGACTTGAAATTTGGTAAACATATGTAATTTGGTGACCCAAAGATGGACGTGTAAAGTAAATTAATGAATTCTGAACAAGGGGGCCACTTTTGGGGGGTAAACTGGATAAATTAAAAAAAAAAGTTTCTCAAACTGTATTGTGTGACATATCAAATGAAAGGGGTTGTTGTAAGCATCTCAGGTAATTGTTTTTTTAATTTTAGCAAAAACAGATTTGAAGTAATTTAGGAAAAAAGACGGAAATTGACCATTCCCCCCTTATCTCCGAAACTACTAGATTTAAAATTCTGAAAAAAATATGGAAAATAGTTCCTTGCTTAAACATTACAGGAAAACCTATAAGAAGTTTGAGTATTCAAAGAAACGGGAAAATTCTCAATATTTTTGTGTATTTTGTATGGCGCGCCTGATGCTTAGAGCATAGTAATTTTACGGAACCCTCACCTCGCGAGTTGAACTCGCACTTGTGCGGTTTTTTGCCCTCCTACCACTGAGCAAGTTTTAAATATTAAAGGATCTGATTATTACGGCATTTACGGCACATGATAACTCTTTATACTAAATCGTAGCTCATTTTTCCGATAAATAAGCGTCAAATAATGCTACTTATTAACCAAATTGAAAATTCTTCGTCTACGCTGCGCTGCGAGGGACCACCACGGCGCGGCGCGGCGCGTGGCGAGTATATGAATCTATAGATAAAACTTACTATTACATAAAAGACATAGAATCAAGAATCAAACATTTATTAGTGACACGACACAATATACAGTATTACAAGACAAAGACAAAAGAAAAAAAGTGACTGTGCCGTGTCACGAAATGAGCCCAACTCTGCATGATGCTGGCTTTGCAGCCAGCGCTGGTCTTCCGTTGGGTCCATCCAGTGAGGACACGGTACGTAAAACGTATAACACATGACATGACAATAACAAAAAAACGGAAATAAAACATAACATGAAATTAAATAAAAGTCAAAATGACAATTTAAGAACACAAAGAAAATAATAATTTAAACTAAAAACAAGCAAACAACGAAATCACATGAAAATAAGGAGCAAAAATAAAATAATGACTACATAGTCTGGAAATGCTAAATTCACACGGATGATTATTGACAACCTCCGCACCTGCACCGCACATATTGTCATCCCATGTTTTTGGTTTTGTTTAATACAAAGAGGGTTTGGTTTTGTTCATCATGCATGAAAGATAGCTAGAGTGAAATCAAAATATATTGTTTTTTTATTTTATTTATTTAGTATTTGTTTATTACGTGTGCATGTTATTGTGCCCACCATTTTTAGCGTTTTTAGGGTTCCGTAGCCAAAATGGTAAAAACGGAACCCTTATAGTTTCGTCATGTCCGTCTGTCCGTATGTCACAGGCAGTTTACTCGAAAACTATAAGGTGTATTTGAATAAAATTTGGAGGATAGGTGTATTTTGTTAGCCGCTACATAGTTTTGTAATTAAAATTACTAAAAAAAAAATTTTTAGGGGTGCACTCCATACATAAAACAAAAGTCAAAATTTTTTTTTTCATCGTGAGCCTTCGTGTGGCACATGAATCGATAGGCCTTTCAAAATAAATATAAGGTTTCTCGGCATTTTTTTTTGATTAAGTGACAGTCAGGGATAATGGCCCCGAAAGTCATTAAAATTCTGTCCCCCCCTTCTAATTTTTGAACGGTGTATTTTAAAAATATGAAAAAATTACTGGACACAGGACTTATTAAGTTCATTCACCGAAAATTGTTTTGAACAAGATCGGATGAAAGGTTTTCGAGATATTGCTGAAAAACTGCCTTCCTCAAAGAAAAGGACGTAAGTGCCGTAAGATTTCTATGACGACCTTCGTTTTGCGTGGTCCGACACGCACTTGGCCGGTTTTTTAATTCCCTTCGCATTCAAAAGGAGATTGATCTTCCACACCCACCCACGGCAGCACACGCTACGCTACGCCCTATTTAAACATTTCGGTGCGTCCTCCCAAGTGGCTTCGTGCGTAAGCATACACCGCACTAGGCTTGGGTACACTTTTTGTCACTTTTTAGTAAGAATGCCCAATTAGCCCTTTATGCCTCATTAGTTTAGAGGGCATAGCCACTCTAAACTAATGAGACTCCAGAGTTCATGTCTAAGTCCTATTACCTCAACCTTTACCGTGAGAATTAAAAAATGAGCAATGACAAGCTCTGACCACTCACCCTCTGAGGTAAACGACCAGGAGGGTGGCACCCCCGACGCTTAATTGCTTCACGTGCGTACAGGCAGATGGTAGGCAAGGTGCAAGAAAGTGGTGACCGCGTGTCGATGCTATCGAACGCTCGATAAAAGGAAGGAAGTAACTATACCAAACAAAGTATCATTTTAAAATGGTGAAAAAATATAACATGCGGTTTTTTTAGTTTTAACGTATGAAGGAAATAAAGAGTTGTAGTTGTTTAGTAGAGTGTCCGAAAATTAATCTAACATACAAAAATACTTTTGGGCAGCCGAAATACTTAATGAATGACTTAAAGTAAACAAGAGGGAACTTTAGTTTTTCGTTTTGCCATTATAAAGAACGTCTTTCAGGTCATATGTTTATAGGTACATCAGTCGAGATATTTGCGAATTTCAAAATAAATAAAGTTAAGGATCATGATCTCAAGTAATTTTATAGATTCCGGAATCGTATCCTCAGTGCTAGCCAAGGTGCATGCATATCTTTAAAAATATCGATAACATCGATTCTAATGACCCAGCACTACTGTATCTAACATGGCTTTGCTATGAATACCGATGTAATTGGGGTGAGTGCAGGACGGAACTTTCACACGATTGCAACTGCACTAGACTCTAATAAAGGATGTTTTATGTCTATAATAAACTTTTTGCTACGTGCAAAGTTGACATTTCAGGAAACTTTTTAAAAATAATTTGTTGGAAACTATGAATTATTTATTAGTGCTTATATTACCATGATTGATGATGCAGGTCAGTACCATTAATTAAGCTTCCTTGTTAAAGTAACATTTGATACGGACAACTAATCCAACATTTGAACATCAAGAGATTCGTTTCCATCTCCAACGCATTAATTCTCCGTGGAACTAGCTGTACGGAACATGTCTACTGGCTTCAGGGCATATGCTAGTGGTCTTCCAAAGTCTAAGTGCCTAGATGTACAGCTTCGACAGCAGTGTTGAATTTGCTGTCTCGCCTTTTCAATATGAACACGTTTGGACGGACGAATTTCCGACCACGTGGTCACAACACCCCAGTTAGCTTAAAGATGTTTTCAAAAAAACATTCAATAGACCAGCTGGTTTGACACCCGGTAGAAGAAATATTGTATACATTGCCAAGGGGGGCTCAAGAAATTGGGGGAGCCCATTATTTCTTGCCGTCTGCCGAATAAAAAGGCTTTAGGTACGCGCCTAGCCTTTGTCGAAGACGCGACAGATTCGCAATGGTTGATGGCTCACGTCAATTTTTTTTGCGCTCATGAATTTTGTAAATTGTAACACTGCTCGGCCTTCTAATGTCAAAGTTCATCGCGTCCTTTTTATATAGTTTTGAAGAAAAATAACATGCTCGTTCTAGTCCCGACATTTTGTTATGTTGAGGGTAATGAATAGGATCCTGATTCGAAATGAATTTGTTTCTTAACTAGCTTTACATTTTACCTGGAAGGTAATATTACTGGTCTTTATAGAGTACGTATGAACTTGTAGCCGGGAAGATAAACAAAAAACTACTTAACTAAAAAAAGGGTAAGGTCGTAAATGTTTAAAAACAATATTAATATTGGCATTGTCACTACCTGTGCAAATATCGTCATTGATTTGGCTTTCATTGCTCTGCGTAGACAAACCCGCAAAAAATCGATTATGTGCTCAGGATGAATGAATTGATTATTCTTCGCGTGGGAGTTCATATCTCCTCGCAACAGCTGCGCGGCGCGTGCTGCCCCAGGCCAGCACAATGCTCTTCGATATTACTTATGCACCCAAGTTACTTTGCCTATATTCAAATGAGTTTCTTCGGCATGATGCATCGGAAATGCAGCCTTTAAATTACATACTTACCTATTTTTTATTTCTTTAAATAGTATGGCTTGTCATCGTAAAGCTTAAACACATTTTAATTTAGTTGTAGGTACCTACAGAATCTACGTGGAATTGAATGGAATATTATTTGTTTATCTTTTCCTTGTTGGGTAACAGGAAAACGTGGTATATGGTCCAACCATGCAATATTACTCGAGCCTTAGTTTTACCATTTCAAACCGTAGGCATTCCTTTATCTTTCTAATATTATAGATAGACGGCATTCAAATAGAATAAGTATTTGTTTAAAATATTCATGAAACAGATACACTCAAAACAGAGTCTCAAAACCACAGGGAAAGCATAAAATTCAAATATCTAAGCACCTTTAACTGCATGGCATGCGGGTAAAATGTTAAAAGCAAGTTCTCAAGGGGGCCGACCCCTATGAAACATAGATTACACTGTTTTAAGGAAAGGTATGAGGTAGTACACCGTATGCACCATTATCATGCATGAGGGTTTTAAATAGTTATCAATACACCATGCCGGCTGACATGTGGTGGTCGTATGTGAAATCGATTTTACGTCCTTTGTTCTCTGTTTAGTTGCGTTTTGGATTATTAAAATTTGAAATTTGATTGTAATGGGAGAATCACATGTTACTTTCGGTGTCTAATTTACTGCGGTGTGTAATTTTCATAAATGGGAGTGTACTTAGGATAATTTGTAATCATTTTTTTTGTGTGTTTTTAGAATAAAACATGATGGTGGATCATTAAATCATTATGATGCTATGAGAATAAATACTCAAGAAATCATGAATGATTAAACGAGTTAACTCTATCTTTATTTCCCGTGTACAAATGTTAAATCGTTATTAAATCAGAAGGTTACTAGGGCATGTAATCGGGTGAATGATGTGAATGCTCTTAATTAAACGAATGTTAATTTCCCCGCTAACCATCGTTTAAGTATCAGCCACCGTGACGACCATATTGCACGTACAGTAAGTCATTTCACACCCGGATGGCTCTAGATGAGGGTGGGAATTGGGTTTGTTTATGTCCAGATAGATATTTAATGAGGAAACCGTTGGAAGAAATACGTGGAAAATTTGCTATTTTAACCATTTGGGCAGTAGGTACGTGTGAAATTATGACGTACACAGTGCTATTTAAATTTTTATTCAAATTAAGGTTTGAGGTAAATATTAAAAGGTACGGTTCGAATAAAAATGTGGAAACTTATAGAGATATCCAATTTAGGTTTGTGTATTAAAGGGTTAAGGACATCCAACTATAGACATCTAATGACGTCTATAGTTAGGTTAGTTGCTCAGTCAGGTGCTCAAAAACACCTGAACACGACTATTGTTAAAGTGTTGACCATGCTTGTGTGTCACGATGTATTTTGACAATGACAGTGACAGTACAAATATTTGCTTGCCCTTATCTCATTTACTTGGGGTCGGCGCAGCATGTAATAGCAATGACAGCAAAAATATTAAAAGTAATGTATATTATGCTCTCGCCCGGTACCGCTGCATCGCTGTTGTCGCTGGATTGATTCTGCCGTGGTGTTGCTACGCGCATCCGCAACCCGTCCGATACACACACACTGATTTTACCCGCTTAACACCGTACTAAATCTCGTAATAGCCCATCGCTAATCTTTTTTGATTATCTCAAAGGTAGTATAAGTATAATAAGGTGAACACTGAGGCGCACTATTGTAAAATAATTATTTATGATACAAGTGCGGAAAGTAGGTAGGTAATTCTCAACGAGTGGCGGTGATCAAAAATACGAGCGTTAGCGGGTGTTTTATACCGACACGAGTTGGGAATTACCTTGTACCATACACTTGCACTTGTGCCATACAACATTTTACAATGCATAATGCAAGGAAATAAAAAAATACATAAGAAGAAATTATAATCATTCAATAATTAAAATTGATGTTAGAACAATTCTATATATTAAATGTAATAGTTTTACCTTCAAATTTTATCGATTGGCTCGTCTTCTGTGTGTGACAGATTTATTTTCTACTGCTAAAACAAATGAGCGTGTCTCTGTTTCTTGGCACTTGGTGGATGGATGTGGATTCCTTAAAAATAGATAGCTGGGGTATATCAATTGTATTGGGTTCTTTTGAAGTAGATGGCTGGGGCTCTGTTTACTGATCTTGCTATTTTGGCACTTATTTTTCTTTTATTTTCAAGCGAGTCCTCTATATAGCTTTCAGCTGTTGAATTGGACTTCCACCCACCGTGGCGTTTAAGTGTCGACTTGCTCCCGAATCTGCCAGCAGCAGAGGTCCGCCGGAAACTATGCCCTGTATACAGTTTTGGCTCTTAGTTATACATCTGAAAAGGTTACAATTTGTTTCGGCAAAGCCCCGAATTTATTGATGGAAATGTAGGAAAAATCGATTACTAACACATTTATTTGATTTAAGGGATTCATTTTTTTTACAATAGTATAAAATTCCCCTTCAATAATGAACGTAATAGGTATATATGCGTCTTGGTGTCGGGGATTTTCACCACCCATTTTTCGCATATCGGTAAATTGGTTAAGTATATTATTCTACAGTTTTGGTAGTTCGTGACGGTGACCAAATGCGTCACTTTAATCACTGTTTCAATTGCAATTCTCCATACTTCAAGGGAATTTTCCAAATCGACTGGGTAATCTAATAAGGACGACATCATCCGCATGCAGTAGTTGCCCCATGCCGGTGATTTTTCAAGATTTGCCGTAAGATTTTCCATCACTAGATTAAATATCGGTGGCTTCAAGCCGATCCCTGGTGTATACCTACTCCTACTTGAAAATCGACACTTATTCCCGCTGGGCTCCTCACTTGTGTATTTAAATGTCCTTATACATGTTAGTGATAACTGCATTCCCTAGTTGCGGTCCTGTCAACTATGGGAATGACTGACTTAGTCTACTCTATTTACGGATAATAGCTTTCACAAAGACTGATCTTGAAAAATCTTTTCACTTATCAATTCGTTACAACAAAACTTCAAAATAAAACCTGATATTCTTATTTCATTTCCAATTCATAAAGAAATTTGATATATGGTAATGTCTGTATCGAATTACCTAATCACCCGAAAGAAATCAAAATACTGATTCTAATTTATTGCACTTCTATTTAATTAATGTAAGGGTATGTACCCTCGGACAGGTAACCATAGAACATTCCCACGATGTTAAGTTTGAGCAGGGGGCTAAAAAGAGGGGCAAGTCACTGGTGCATGTCCTCCTGATCTTTTATTCCAAATTTGTAAACGCAGATGGGATGAGTCCGTGTTTTTTATAAAATGCAGTTCCCATGCTGACTTTGACCCTTCATAACAATGTATTGTGATCTAGATGTCTCTGTGTTGAGATTGGACAATACGCTTTTTAGATTAGTTATATTTGATTGGAGCGTTTGTTCACAATTTAAGTGTGCATTTTTGTTAGTCTCTATTTAATAAGAGATGGTAGGATGAATCAAGACGAAAAGGTATAAAAAGGCAGAAAACCGGTAATCCGTTTTTGTAGTAGTAAAATGTGCGTCGAGTAAATACCCAAGGACATTTCTTATCACCATCATTCACAAATTCTTTATCTTCAAGAACTTTTTTACGAAAGGTTATCTCAAAAGCTATCTGAGTCATTTTTTTTTAAATTATTCTTCTTCAGCAAGAGCGTGGCCACATACACATAGTCTTTGTTTACCCAAAATACTTCGCTAAATGCATAGCTAGACATAATGAGTTCGCACACTCACACTATATTAAAGTTAATTAATTGTGCTCAAACCTGATTTTGGCTCCAAACCCTTTCTTCAAGTAAAGGGGTTGTATTGTTAAAGAATCACATAATTTCAAAGGTGCAATGCCCTTAAAATGGGTCATTTACACTTGGCTTTTTGTAATATTGTCCTTTTGTGTATTGTTTGTTCTTTGGTTTCTTATAATTTAGTGTGAATTTTTAATTAAGAGCGAGCTACCAACAACTTTAATAGCGAAACGAAATTGACAGAAGGTAAGTATAAATGTTTAACAATTTTTATGCAAAAAATCCGACTCCGTAGCTGTATTGTCTTTCCTTGCCTTACCACAATAAAGGTAACGTTTTGCTTATTAGAAAGCTTAAACCGCACTTTAATTAACTAGATCTTACAGTTCATACGCTATGTTCATAGTTATGCCCGAGCGCATCCCCTGGTGGCATTGCCCAGCTGCCGGCAATCAACGCTGCTTTGTGCGTGGGGGGCAGATGGCGCCGCTCGCTCCCGCCGATTTACTATGTTGTAAATCGATAGTGTTAGACATTCGGGTGTTTGATTTTGGTAATTAAAATCATTTTATTTTTATCGAAATAAAATAAATTTAATGGATGATGGTTAGAACGAAAACTGATCTTGTAAAACCAAAACGAAAAAAAAAAATGTAGCTGGTTGATCAATCCTGCTCTCTGTCTACCATTGAATTTATTGATAAGCCCCCTATTCCATTGACACTCCGGAATCACTAGCATGACAGATTGCCGCTAATCTTCCCTTTCTTAATTAATTCGAAAGCCAATTAAAAATCGATAAAGCCATTAACTAACAAATCGAAATTCCCATAAGAAATGGTTTTGCTTAATCAAATTTGCGATATCGGAGCGATCGGAGCCGTAAATTCGACCATTGACTCGTGTTTAAGGCCAGATGGTGTATCACCTGCTCGTAAGACTGCAGTGCCAGACTTTGCGGAACTCAATCGTCCGGGACCGCATTCCTTTTCAAGCAAATTCCCGACACTACGCACGGTCGTTGACATTGATAATAATTATGCTCGAGTTTGAAGTCACACCGCATTTTAAGTAATGTGGATGACGCTGGATGTTAAACATAAAAAAAGAAATGATTTGCTGTAATATCATTCCTATCATCAGACGCGTGCTTCTATGCTTTGGATGAATTTAAGAGCGATGAAGATTATGTTCGGTTGTTACTTGTGACACCTATTCAAAGTGGCTTCGGCAATTGGGAAAAAGAGAAGATGGACGTTATGCAGTCGTACAGTTATTATGTGCATGGAAAACTAAATTATATTAGGGGTCCCAGTGCGCATAAGTTATTTGCAGAAATCGCGAAACGTCTGGTCGATGTAACTGGTGACCGAAGAGCTGGCGGCTTTCTCGCGCAACGCATCCGCATTGCAATTCAGCGGGCCTTTTTAGGGTTCCGTAGCCAAAATGGCAAAAACGGAACCCTTATAGTTTCGTCATGTCCGTCTGTCCGTCTGTCCGTCTGTCCGTCTGTCCGTATGTCACAGGCATTTTACTCGAAAACTATAAGGTGTATGTGAATAAAATTTTGAGGATAGGTGTATTTTGATAGCCGCTACATAGTTTTGTAATTAAAATGACAAAAAAAAAAATTTTTAGGGGTGCACTCCATACATAAAACTAAAAGTCAAAAATGTTTTTTTCATTGTGACCCCCCGTGTGGCACATCAATCGATAGGCCTTTCAAAATAAATATAAGGTTTCTTAGCATTTTTTTTGATTAAGTGAATAGGGTCGGAGATTATCGCCCCGAAAGTCACTAAAATTCTGTCCCCCCCCCTCTACGGTGTATTTTAAAAATATAGAAAAATTCATGGACATAGGGCTTATTCATTTCATTCACCGAAAATTGTTTTGAACAAGATCGGTTCAGAGGTTTTCGAGATATTGCTGAAAAACTGCCTTCCTCAAAGAAAAGGACGTAAGTGCCGTAAAATTTCTGTGACGATACGACCTTTTTAATAGGCACGGAACCCTTCGTTTTGCGTGGTCCGACACGCACTTGGCCGGTTTTTTAGATTTAACTTAGTTTTAATTCATCTTAGTTAATGTTAATCATAATCTTGTATTTACTTTCAATAAATGTAAAATATATATATATATTAATAATACGCATGCTACAAGTCTTAAGACTCTTGAGATAGACAAGAAAAAATATTATAGACGTGTCAATTAACTTGTTTCAAAATTTGAAACTAGCATCAATCGAGAAATACCCTTGATAAACTAATACAATTTAGATTAGAGTTTGGAACGATGACCTCATATAATAAACACAGTCTTCCTTTCAAGGGGCCCCTCTGGCCGGGCCCAATGTGTTTTACAGGAGCTTCGTTTTGGCGACATGAATTCGCTTGACAGCAACAATGTTTTGGTTCAGAGTCGTAAATTTGCTTGGTTGAACCAACAATCAATACGGTAACCCTTGCGTTTTCTTACATTTTTTATCTTCGTGTAAGTTAAGATAATAGATTGTGACCATACTTTAGAAAGCTGTTACTTATCATTAATCCGGTTGAGTTTTTCGAAGCTTTAGTCGCTTTATGACTTATATGTACCTACATATGACTCATTATTAATTACTATTGATCCGTTTAGCTGCTGACTTCTCAAAATTTAATAAAAACATCACAATAGCCTTAAATAGCTGTGCAGAAATAAAGGTAAACAGTCTTTGTTCATTAGCGCTTTCTCTAAACACCTTTCGGGCGCGTGCTGCCTTGTAATTGTAAGAGCCTATATTATTATAGGCTTCCCTTATGCGCAGGAAGTAGAAAAAAACATATACGGGGTTAAGAAATGTCAGACCATGTGCGGGGGGTGCTTTTGTACTAGGTCGCAAGACATTAATCTTGAAGCAGAGTGGCCAGGTGAATATCCTTGGACCTTTTGTAGCAATAAAAATAATTGACTAGTATCTAGATTTTGAGAAAGCAATTTCACTGTTTAATAATAAAGTGCAACTTTAAACATGTCCAGACAAGTCTATCGCAATGTTAATCACTTCTATGGGGAACAGCTGCTCTTTCATACCTAACGCTATGCACCCCACACATTGTTCCCTCACTAATGCCATCCATGTAAAAACCTACTATTAAAATGCGTCCTTGTTTCAATGGCGACTAATAACTCTTAATTAACGTTTCAGTTACCAAATATCGCATATAAGTATATGCTTTTAATTCTTATCAATAACATGATAACTGAAACGATTTGGCAAAAAGCCGCTAAGTGTGCAGTTCGACTTCACTAACAAGCAAAAAGTTCACAGATGTCTTATAAATGTGCCATCTTTTCGGTAAAATGCCATATGTTGCTCCCTACCCATAGTTAACTTTGATGCGTCGATTACCAAAAACAGTTCACTTAGTTTAGCTTTATCGAAAATATACTTCAAATTCGCTGCCCTTACAGCAGTGAGTGACATTAATTTTGACTAAATACAATAATTACTCTGGTCCTTCTATTATTAATAGCTATTCTGGCGAAAAGTTTTGCACATGACTCAATAGGTATCAGAGCTTCTTTTGTTTGCGTGAGAAATATTCATTCAAATAATAGGCTGGGCTGAATTCACTAGATTCGCTTCTAGCCCCTTCAGTTGTTGTCTATTGCTCTATTCTTTTTAGCCCTTTAATCTCACGTCGTGGTTGAAACCTGTTTCTTAGATAACCCTCTATTTATTTTACGCTTAGATAAAAGGAATGTCTAGCTGATGTATGCTTTTGCTAGTAGTATTTTTATCTTCATATGTCAATGCCAACTTAGTCAGCTTCTTCGCGTTAGCGATGATAGAAATATCTGTATTGGTTGATACGTATAGGTACAGATATTTAAGCCTAAGCTGATGCTTTGGAAGTTAAACGTCTAAAAGCAAAGGGACGACAAAATTTGCATTATAAAAGGATGAATATCTGTCCCCGTGACCCTAAATACATTATAGCAAGTATAGCAACTAACCGCATTGAAATGCAGACAATAATTCATTTGGTATACAGTTTAGACTATCGGCCTTGTATTTGTTAAAAAAAACTCTTGGAGTTAACAAGCAAAAATACATACATAATTAGTAACCTATTGAAATAGTTTAAATAAATTCCTTTATTCCTTGGACCAAGGATGAGAGTAATTAGTTCGGCTTGATCGATTCGGATACAATTACGCAAACGACCACCAAGTAAACCACTTGATGTATTTTTTAAAGCTTTTCTCATGCCACGGCCTCATTCCATCCGGTGTCATATTACGAAGGACGCAAAGATCACGATGTTTTGTTCTTAAATAATACATGTAAAGTGATTGACCAAGACTGCCTAGCTCACTCGGCTTAACTCTGCCAACCACGCTTTCCAAATTCTATATCTTGGCTAAAAAGTATATTTAGTATTGAAGTGTGTCTTTCTCTATATGTACAACGTGTTTTTAACAATTTCCCTTAATTGCAAGAGGGGGCATATCAGTTTTGCAGCTTTAACCAGTATAAATGGTTCCTATAACTGTATCGTCATAACAGCTCTTTAAATTTTGTAAGGTTCCAGAACTATACAAGAAGGTTTACGAATACGAAGTGAGTTCGTTCGATATTAGGCACCAACTGACTCGGAGATACATACTTTTTATTTCATGTGTTTCAAGACCCTTGTAAAATAAGACAATTATCGTTAATGCTACATTAAATTATTTTGTATGAAAATCGTTTTTTAAAAACTATGTATGCTATAGTATTCAATATTCATTCATTTATGTTTAGGCAATAAGGAATCCTGTTGAATGAAACTAGAGCCCAGTTATTTGTCTCGGTTGTTCCACTGTTCATTTGACTCGGTCTGGCGACTCAATGGCGCTTGAAATGTTCGTGCGTATGTATCATGAGCTACTTCTAAGAATCTCCATTACACCATGAAAACATCGAATAGAATGGAGATTGTTTTTCTAAGTGATGGTGGTAAGTTTTTGTACCTAATCGAACGTAAGTTTTGTCTGACGTTCGTGTACCTGTCGAGCAAGCAGTACCTTGCTAGCCATCTTAAATAATGAAAGCTATATATATTGCTCCGTTTATTTTAGGTCTCTATCTTTCAAAGGCTCACCATACAATACAATTTGAATCATTTAGGTACCTACTACAATTACAAACAAAACCAATTCAACTTTATTCCATTGTCTTCTATTTTAATTATCTATTCGATTCGAATAGATTTATATTCCTGAGCATAAGTCCTATCAGTTGGCTCATGGGTCCTAGGAGGCTGTAATTACATATACGGAGGTGATCCTCATCTAGACGGGTTATGACATCACTCTAATTAGTGGCTAAACAAACTCCGGCACATATAATACGATTCTGTGACCCCATTCTTCATTCTCGTTAGCGTCGACCTTATCAATCGTCACACGCGCGTCGATAAAATTGATAAAGTCAGCTCGTTCAGTAAATACTTTTGGACTATGTAGCTGCTAATAAAGAAAATAAAGGGGCACAAGACAGGAAGCACGCATGATGCGTGAGTTAACACGCCGCTTCCTGATGGAACCCCTTGTGGACATTTTTTTATGTAAGTGCCTTGTCTAAGGAAATCGTCATTTGCCCTGCTTTATAATGTTGCCCTATAATTAGGAACTAACCTGTGATTTAAACAATCATACGTTACAAAAATAGAATGGTAAATGTCATAACTAACAACTGGTAACTATACAATTTTGCACGGAACTTTCTGTGGGTAAAATAAAGGACGGAATTGAATTGAATCATATGATTGAAACGAGGTTCAGTTATCGGACAGTTTTTGATTCATTTTGCGAACTAGTTTTCTTAACCTACCCGTGAAATAAAGTGGTCTCTTACGCTGACTTGAATAGTATAAATGTAGAATGTCGGACCTATTTCATTTGTAATCAGGCTTCAATCAAAAGCCCTTTCTAGAAGACAGGTGGAAATGGACGACAGGTAAACGACCGACTTCCTTCTTTTAATTAGATGCCATTTTATGTACCTACAACCTACCTTCAGTTAGCTACATAAAAAGCACAGCATATTTATGCCTTATATTATAAGCCAAGTATGTCTCCTTATTTGGGCCTAGCAAGAGCTCATGTAGTCATTTCGTAATTAATTTTAAACATGTCAATAATGCTACATTAATGACGTTGTTAACCATTGATTAAGAAAGATTTCTTTTTATTTTATTACTTGTTACCGAAACTAAAAAATATAGAATTCATAATCAAATTAAGTATTTCGCCAAACTGTTGACATGTTGAACTTTATTTCCCAAAAGTGTTCTCACCCATTTTTTAAAAGTTGCTAATAAGTAATAATAATTAGACAGGAACTAGATATCGATGTGAAAAAGTTTAGCTTATCAAAAGATCCGCCGGTATCTGACATTGCCCTGAAATTACTTGATTCAAAGAATATGTTATCATATGACACTGACAGGAAGTGGAAACATCATGTACTTGATGTTCCTTTGAATTTAGGCAATGCAACACGTTATAAAATAGGTACTCTGATTTAGAACTTATGCATTAGAACCCTATGTTTAATGTAGTAATTACATACATAAGACATATCACCAGAATGTGGTATGAGTTAAAGTATTTCATAGTATGTATTTACTTGTAAGTAATTTTAATTTTAAAAGCAATTCGATGCCCATTAACTACGTACATTTTTACATTTGAAAGCCGTGATTGTGATTAGGTTGAATTTGCAGCTCAATCGGCAGAGATCCCGTTATATCGATCGAATGTTGCAAAAAGCAATCCCCTGTGCGGAATTACCTTGGCATCCGCAACCCGCAACACATGCGCCGCACGCACACCCTCGGTTTTGGCTTTTTTTTGTGAGGTGGGCTTGCAAAACTTGCTATAAATTTTACAGTGGAACTGGGGAGAAAAACTTGTGTTTTTAAAAGAGTGTGAGATGCATGTTGTTAATTGTCTAATACGGCATAGTAAATTCAAAGTTCAATTTCCATTGAGTAAGGATGTTTTTTTTTGAAATCATGGCTTGGATTTTTTTTCTATTTTTTTGATCACTTGGGCTTTCACCCGTTTGCGGCTGGACGATGACTTTCGGGACAGCCTGTAAACAAGTAACATTAATCGCTACATTAATTTTAATAGGGCTTAGACGCTGACCTATCCAATACAACAATGAAATCGATTTTTCTTTGTTCATTTTTCTATACCAGCTTACACCTGCCTAAATTTGCCTGTGTTGCGTCACACATTCTCACAGGGTATGATTTAACTCCGTCTCTTTCTTGTAGATCTTTAATTTTATCGCTGTTCCTTTCGTGGCATCCCTTCCAGGCCTGCGCCTCCCTGCATTCCCTTTTCCCTTCACCCTTATTAAGTCTTGCGCGTACGCCTGGTGTAGGTGTGTTAGTGAATATTACTGAACCATTATGTGAGTGTGGGAACAGCGACTTCGTTTTTTCCTTTTTAAATTGAGTAGTGAGCCTTCGGCCGTGGGACGATTCACGATGGCGTTCGGGAACGTTTTGGCGGGAAATCTTTGTTGATAGATCATGTGTTTATTTGTAATTTAATGAAAATGTGTGTTTATTTAAGAGTGAGTGAATAATGGAGACCGTGTTTGGAATTGTGCGAAGTCGTCGTGTTTCTTCATGGATCCTTTTAACGCCATGTTATACGAGTAAGAAGAAGTTATTGTGTTTTTTTTATAAATATTCTCCTCGAGAGTATTAAAATATGTCAAGTCTCAATATCTGTAATTAGAAATTGTACAAATAAGTATAAGTAGTCTTGCGATTGTGACGGTAGATTCGAATGTATCTAGGAAAAATTCACCGGCAAGTTATGTATATGCTTGAATCGTAGCAAGCAAACCCGTTTAAGCCCATCAAGTATTCACAAAACTGAATGAGAACAAAAACACGTTCCGCTATCAGCTGATGGCCGACTCTCGGTATGCATACATTTATCGTTCCCAAGTTTTATCTTGAATTACCTCATCAGGTTTGTTTTCAAGTTAATTCTTTTGGATTGGCGAATATTCGGGAATGTACTGAACCTGGTGTAAGGAATCAAGAAAGGGATAACATTTCCGTTGATATATCCATATCATCGTAATTCATGTATATGGTCTTCTGAGTCTTCTCTGACACCTTAGTTTCTATTTACTATGGTTTGAGTTCTCCACAGCATTCAGATTAATCAGAAATCTAATCACGATATGTTATTTCTAATGATCTGTCGTTCCTGGTATACGTATTATATAGAACCCACCATGAAGTGTTTCAGAACTACTTACTAAATACTTTTTCCCAGATTTGCATCACTTAAATATATCCCAAATGCTATTTATTGGGGTTTGTACTTGGAGCACGTATATATATAAAGCTTACTATCCTTTGGAATG
The DNA here is from genome assembly GCA_932294315.1 of Epinotia nisella. Classification (NCBI taxonomy): domain Eukaryota; kingdom Metazoa; phylum Arthropoda; class Insecta; order Lepidoptera; family Tortricidae; genus Epinotia; species Epinotia nisella. The sequence goes on along the minus strand of OW028675.1, from coordinate 10,879,690 downwards.
TAGAGGTAAAGAGCGGACGCTTTTTTTTGTAAAAGGTATCTCCTTGTCTGCGAATCGAAGAATGAGCTGCGCCAGTTCTTTAACTATACCATATAGGCGATTGTCTTGTGACCTTAGTAACTATGTAAGTAGCTACTTAAACTGGTACAGTGGGACTTACAAGGGGTACTTACCGTGTCGCATTAAACGTCATGTTAAACTGCCATATGAAGTTGTCAAACGAGTCAAAACGACAAGGTTTTGACTCGAGGCCTATGAGGCCGACTGTACCACGTTTCCGTATTTGTATTCTTTCGTTTGTAGATACTGTTTGTTCAACGCCATAAATTGTATATATTTTAGTACCATCAAAAACCATGACGGCAGGGCATAAAGTTATATATAAAGGATTACGTCAACAAACGTGAAGGCGTTCATGAGAGACAGGACATAAACAGGATTCCGGTTGATATCAAAGATACACGTGTATCATTTATCTCTGGTTGTATTAATTCAAATGTCCCTGGGCTCGAGACATTGTGTCATATGATATCGAGTAGCTGATTTAATAAGCTGATTAATTATGTAGTTACCGGGATTCATATAGAAATCGAAATCTTTTGGATATTGCTAAGTATTGTCCGTCTTTACTCTTCTCTGTATCTGTCGGAGCGATAAGTTACCTATATCATCCATCATCGTCTTTGGTCTTTAACATTTATAAAATACGATTTATCAGCGTCCATAGAAGTGCGGCACTTAGGGCGATTGTGCACTACTATGAATTTTACTGTCCGGTAGTCCCATTTATCATCCTCCGATATGGTATGAAAAAAAACGGATGATTGGCTTGTGCACTTGTCCGTCTTTTTACTCGCAGGACACACACACCCCTCCTGCCCCGCGCCTGATCTGCCCGGTCATGAATAATGGATCGCAGACGCAGTGCACAAGGATAAACACGTTTTTCATCACACTTGCTCGTAAATGGTGTTATTGTTCCCGCGGGAGTTATGGCGATTTTGTAGTCCCTAGGGAGTAATGAGCTTGTTAGTGATCTGATCGGTTTAATCGAATCTGGTCTGCTCTGTGATTGGTTGAACAAAAAATCTAGTTGGCCACGCGCCGCAAGAATACTGCTGTGTGATTGGTTGAAATATTGAAGCTGCGCGCTCCACTAGCACTGATCTGGAAGTGAAGTTGTCAATTTCGTAAATTTTTGATTGGTGCGGTTGTATGAAACTTAGATTTTTCTGTCTTTTGTAGTTACTGATTTCCTGGCAAATGTGATGAAAAACATCGTCATCAAAAGACCCCCCGCTTTCGGCGTCGGGCTTCTGATAGACTCTTGTTTGCAATAATCCACATACGCCCCTCGTTAAACAATTTACTATTTCAAAGCTGTCATCTCGGACCGGAAAAAGGTCTGGAATGGGGAAAAGTAAAATGTCGGAAGGTAAAATTACGTATAGTGCACAAACTAGGTACTATATATATACATTTAATGGCGTGCCATATCGGACAGTAAAAATCGGACTGCCGGACATTAAAAAAAATTCATTGTAGTGTATAATCGCCCTTACGTACGAGACTTGTAAAGCCAATACGAGAGCGTCAGCGACGTCCTTTTATATCACAGGTAAAAGTCATATGTACGTCAGGTATAGCCATTTTAAAACTATGTATTTCTATTTCCTTGGCAAATAGTGAGACCAACCCTTAATAAAAACAAACTTTGTTCTTTATGACGAAAGAGTATAAGTAACTTTCATTAATCAATGGACCGACCCATCAAACATTATTCTTACTAAAAAATATGACCTAACAACCCCGTAATGTTTTTTTTATCTATTTGAAAAATGTTTGGTCTTAGCCACCCTGATTTTTCCTTTCAGTCAAGATTGTATCTATAACATAATTGTACCCATGAGTAAACAATTTATTAAATCATGTTTAATAATATCAACATAGTGTCGTTAACACGTATTTAATGTTCAGGTACCTACACTAAACTACCTACGTTCCAGCTGACCTTAAGACTTTTTTTCTACGAAATCTATAACATGATATAAAATATTTTTCCATCTTTAATAAGCATACTTAATTCACTTCGTTGCCTAGAAAATTATACCTAAATGTATTTGTGTTAACGTTTATTTATGTTTGTCAACAGACGGAGCGGCTATGAGTCAGAGAGTAGCGAGTATTCTGAGGACTCGGCAGCGGCCTACGAGGATGTTACGACTACAACCAAAAGCTCTGGGCCGAGGAAGAATATTAACAGGGGGAGATGGACGAAGGAGGAGGTACGAAACAACTTATCACATTTAAATAATTTTACGTCATTTCTGGCTATCTTCCTGGCCAGGGGAGAGACGTAAAATTTTGAACTCATCACGGGCGGTAATAAATAAAAAGCTTCAGATCGCAGGTATTTGACGTCCTTGCCTTCGGCTCGGGCGTCAAATACCTGCGATCTGAGACATTATGTGTTTTACCGCCCTAGGTAAGTAATGTACTATGAGTGCAATCAGTGTCAGGCAATCTGAATCGTCGCCTACAGCACCTTACGCGTGGCGGCAACCGCCCGCAACCCGCAACCGCTGTCGAGGCGAACCCGGTGAGATATGGGCTTAAGTTGTAATTTAGGTCCTTACTCCAAATCTATTTCGGGTCAGGCCAAATACGAGACCTATATTAAACCCTTAACTAGGGCTACCAATCCCACAGCCTATCATCAATCCCGGTATCTGCGGGACTGAACATTTTCAATCCCACGGGATCCCGGTATTTGCGGGATAGGTACTTTAGGTCCATATTTTAGAGCAGCAGAAAAAGCCCTTTCGGCTTCCACACTAGTCGGCGGTATTCCTTTTAGGGCTTTGTATGTAAATGACAGACCATTGAGCCTCCAGATTCATACAGAGTCATTTCTTTCTTTAAGATGGACTCGAGTGTATTCGCTCGAGATGGGGACGGACAAATTACATGAGATGCTGACGATATAGATAAGATTGGATCCACGCCTCTCTGCAGTCCCGCAAATCCCGTGGATCCCGCGGATCCTGCGCTCGTAATCCCGCAGCAAGCGGGACTGGAAAATAGCGCGGGTTCCCGGTATATCGGGATTGGAAGCCCTACCCTTAACCCATATTTCCAACCAAGCTAAGATTACAAGCTAGCCTCACAGACTCGGGAATCCCCAGTCCGTCTAGCCCATCCACTCTTATTTCTTTGATTAGACTACGCCGACTTGACTATACTTGACCAGCTAGCTTTATAGAGCCAAGCACCCATAGAGCATATTAAGGGCATTACCTGTCGTAACACTAGTAAAGTATACTAATTAGGAACTTCATCTCACATTTCACACCAAACATTGACACTTTCCCAATGTTTACAATTTCACCTCAAACTGACAACATGCTTCGTTGTTCAATTAAGGACGTAATTTCCACGCAAGACATTTACTTGAAAATCAGCTTATTAGGGTTCCGTACCTCAAAATGAAGAAAACGGAAACCTTATAGGATCACCCGTGCGTCTGTCTGTCCGTCTGTCACAGCCGATTTGCTCCGAAACTACTGGACCGATTGAGTTGAAATTTGGTAAACATATGTAAATTGGTGAGCCAAATATGGACGCGTAAAGTAAATTACTAAATTCTGAACAAGGGAGCCACTTTTGGGGGATAAACTGGAAAATTTAAAAAAAAATCTCAAACTGTATTGTGTGACATCAAGGTGTTGTTGTAAGCATCTCAGATATATATGTTTTTATAATTTTAGCAAAAACAGATTAGAAGTAATTTAGGACAAGCGACGAAAATTGACCGTTCCCCCCTTATCTCCGAAACTACTAGGCTTAAAAATTTTAAAAAAAATATGGAAAATAGTTCCTTGCCTAAAGATTACAGGAAAACCTATAAGAAGTTTGAGTACCTATTCAAAGTAACGGGAAAATTCTCAATATTTTACGGAACCCTCACCACGCGAGTTGAACTCGCACTTGTCCGGTTTTTTTATCATTCGTTGTTACTCAAACATAAACTTTATTTCCAGGACAAAAGGCTCAAGATGTACGTGAAGATGTACAACGAGAACTGGGAGCTGATTGCGTCCCAGTTCTCAGACAGGTCCGATGTCCAGTGCCAACAGCGGTGGACAAAGGTCGTCAACCCCGAACTAGTCAAGGGACCTTGGACCAAGGAGGTGAGTTTCCAATGTTAGGTTAACATTAGTAAATGTATACAGTGTTACTAGTAAATGTATAACCCTGTTCCTCTCAGGGAGGTATGGCCAAGCGTGTTTACTGAACGGTACCGATATACTTTTACGAATGATAGATAGTAAGTAATAACTAATTAGTGAGGCGCCAGTGTCCTTATCTTTCGGGAGCAGGTGATTTTTTTTCTGCCCGTGTATGACTTGACATGCATCCAAATTTTTCTGTCCGTGTATCACTATTGACATGCATCAATAAATATTTTAAAGATAACATACGTAAACCCAATTTAATGAGTAGCTTTGCTCTCATGGTGTGTGTGATCATACAACTAGGCATGCATTGTAAAGACTAATTATTTTATGAATGGAGACCCATACATCTGTCTATACTACCTAGTAACATTCGCAACACTTTTCTCGCTCAACTAAATCATGGTAAAAGCTACTTTGTTACGGAGCCGTGCAGTTTAAATTACAACACAAATTAAAACATGAACAGAATTTGTGAAAGTAATCAGATATGCAACAGGACGTATTCAGAGTGACTCAAGCTAACAACGTGAAAGGAATATTTGCATAATCAAGCGTTTGCTTGATCGTTCGAGCGCCATCAGTTAAACATATTGTTGAGTTAATTACACTTCAAATTGAATCTTACGGGATCTGTTATAAAGCTGTCTTTGGCTGTCCTTGGTTCACTGAATTTTACTTTAGTTTGCTCCGGCTACAACATTAAATACCATTAATTGTTTTTTAGAATTCATTCCGACTATTTCCTATGCAAATGATTTCGATCTTCCTCATTTCTTGGTTAAGTGCCGTCCGTCCACTTCTCAGATATTTTGTTTTTATAATCTTTAATTCGTTGCGGAATTGTTTTGCATCCATATTCACGCACATAAGGTTACATATTTATGCACAAGAGTGACGTAACATATATTATCGACGACCTATTTTAAAAGTACTAGTAAATTCAATCAATGTCCGAAATCCGAATATAAATTAGTACCGATAAAACCATTCTGATTCCTAAACACCTTATGAATACTATACCTCATTCAACTTAAAGGGCAGTCCCGGCTTACATGCCGCCGTTTGGAATATTTGGAATACTTACTTATTATTTTAGTTCGTATGTAATTACACATTCACGATTATTTATTTTATCTCATATTTGACATCATAAAATGTGTAGGTACTCAATTAAAAAACAGCTGATAGGTGCTAATATATTTATTTAATTAAATATATGAGAAGGTCAAACATAGGGTACCATATAAAAAAACCACGCTTTGGTTTATAAAAAATATTAATTAATTATCGGATGCACTTGACTCGCCATTTTCTACATTAATTATAAACTCTGTTCCCACCGTTACACACCAACAAAAGAAGAGCACTAAAACGCGTCCGCACCGTACGAATACAGATGTTGACTAAAATTTGAGTTTCATGTAAACCCATGATATGCGCATGCAGCGCTCTTATCTCTGACCAATGACGTGCGTTCTGAGTTATCCAGTACTAACTCTTTAAGTTGAATGAGGTATAATGTATTTTATGAAATCTCCTAACATACTTACAGAAATATGTAGGTACAATGACGTAATGGCACGAGTCTTTAGGATTCCGTACCTCAAAAGGAAAAAAAAACGAAATCGCCCGATTGAGTTGAAATTTGGTAAACATATGTAAATTGGTGACCCAAAGACGGACGCGTAAAGTAAATTAATGAATTCTGAATAAGGGGGCATTTTGGGGGTAAACTGTAAATTAAAAAAAAAAGGTTTGCAAACTGTATTGTGAGACATATCAAATGAAAGGGGTTGTTGTAAGCATCTGAGTTTTTTTTTGTATAATTTTAGCAAAAACAGATTTGAAGTAATTTAGGAAAAAAGACGAAAATTGACCATTCCCCCTTATCTCCGTAACTACTAGGCTTAAAATTCTGAAAAAAATATGGAAAATAGTTCCTTGCCTAAAGATTACAGGAAGACCTATAAGATGTTTGAGTAGGTATTCAAAGTAACAGGGAAATTCTCAGTATTTTTGTGTACCTATCTTGTATGGAGCGCCTGATTCTTAGAACATAGCAAATTTTTTTCTTCATTTAGCCACTTGATATGGCCATGATTTCTGACCTTTGACACGGGTCCTTAAAACCCCAATCTTATAATTTTAAAGTGATACAAACACACCTTTGTCAATGCCTAAGGGGGTTGAAATATTACTACGTTTTTTACCCTGCGGGTCATATGTTATATATATACATACATATTTGTCAGAATACAGAATGTCTTATGTTAATCAATACTCCCTAGATCTCCAAAAACTTCTCAAGCCCAGCTGATATGTTGTATACCTATTTTAAATACTGAATGCCGTCATCACAGGCGCAGCTTATCAACAACAAACCAGTCTTAATGAATTATTAACTCGCGTATTTAGACCACGACTGTGACCTCGACTCGGTCAAACGCTTTTTGTTAGTTTGTCTGTGACCACCACGTGTTTGTTTGGTTAAATATTAAAGCTTTCTGTTTTTTGACTCGATATATTTTAAGTGGCGTGAGATACTGATTGTTGACGCCGGATATGAATCACATTTTGGCTCTAAATTAAGAACAATTAGATGTAGTTCATTTTTATTGATTGTTTTTGTATATGTGTTCCATTTGTTCAAACTAGGCCTCCATTATGCGACTAAACATTTAGGTAATTTTAATTTGATGCAAATGCTATCTTATGAAATAAACAGTTTTTTTTTTTTTTTATCATTATACCAGGATTTGTGATGATAATGTAGGTTTGTAGGTTCTTGAGAGTGCTTGAGCCAAAACGATACAATGTATCAGAATTTAAACAGTTAATAGCAGGAACTTTAACTTTAAATGGAACCTTGTGAAAAAAATCTGCCATCTTATTTCCTGTTGTGTAACCACGATCATGTTCAAGTAGGTATATGATCGCCGCAATTTGTTATGCGTACTTCGTTCATTACTTTAGGTACCTATAATACCTATATCTTTCAACACGTGTGGCCAGAAGAAGGGAAGGGATTTGAAGGCTATTAAAACAATTACAGAGGTCTTTTTTTGTGATTTTGATCGATACTTCAATAATAGGTCCAATCAAAGGTACGATCAGTACAAGTCAATTAAAACCATAGGTACGAATAGGTACTTGTTTTTGTTCTTACGTTAATTGGTGTTTTAAGGTGATTGTTATCACGCAAGTGCGAGTTTTACGAGCTTTTTTGAGCGTAAAAAGTGTAGTAAAACTATTTTTTTAGAAGCCAACTACGTATAGCGTTCCATCTCGACAGATTCATGTTTTCATGTCAGTTCTCTGGAATCCATTTGTCAACAAGATTTATCATATTTTTGTATACTCAAGATCATACACGAAACGTGACTAAGATATTTTAATATTATGAAAAAGCTTGAACGAAACTCCTCGTTTTTATTTGTTTTATACTTTTCCCAATATCAAATATGTATTAACACTCTGTATATTCCAGCCACTAACCACGATATTGGTCGTTTTTTTCCCATACCTAATACTGATGTACTTATTATATTATACAGGGCGTAATCGTTAAGTGTAACCAGACTATTATTCAGTACATATAACAGATATCAGAAAGCTTTAAACTGATATCGAAAGTACGCTACCCAGTAGGTACCCAATGAGTGAACTCACATCAATATCTTTTTTTAAATAAAACTAGAAATATACAAAATATTAAGTTTAACGCTCCCATAATTTAGTACGGCGTTCGTTGAGCTTATAATTTCCCTATGAAATAAAAAATCTAACATTTCCTCAAAATATCTAAAATATCTCTGTCCAGTTAAAATACCACCACCATAAAAATAAGGCCCAAAGAAAATAAAAGTTAATTTAGAAACAACGAAGAGGGCCCGTCAATGTATCGGACAACAAGGGCGTCACTTCGAGCAACTGCGTAGACAAAAAAAATGTTTCTTAAAAAAATAGAGTTTTTATTTCATATAAATATATGTAGTTATATTATTTTATTACAGTTTAATCGTGTAAATAAATTATATTTCTTACGTTAAGGAAATGAGAGCGTCAACGAACGTCGTACTAAATGTATGGGAGCGTTTAAACTTAATATTTTGAATATTTCTAGTTTTATTAAAAAAAGTACTTTCGATATCAGTTTACAGTTTTCTGATACCTGTTATATTTACTGAACAATCGCCTGCTTACACTTAACGATTACACCCTGTATAAGCTTGAACGTTTTTAATATCTAATTATATTTTTAATGAATGTTACATGGTAATTTTCGTTTATCATGACGACTAGTTTAACCTAGTGAGTAGCGACACTGCCTGCGAAGCTGACGTTCCCGGGTTCGATCCCCGTAAGGTCTAATATTTGGGTCAATCAAGTTTTTCTTGTTGTTATTCTGTCCCGGTAAGCCAAGAGACAACAGTGACAGAGTTTCTTAGAAAAAAATACTGTAAATTGGGCTCATTTCATGGTAAGGAGTTGCCCCACCATGGAATGGGTTTACCAATATAACAAGAATACATGTTTAGTGGATTTTGAGCCCCATAAAAGTAGTTTTAAAGAGTGACCCAGGAGACGTAACCATGGCAACGAGCAACAAAAAATAGATGATAGGCCCATTTGCGTGACGAGCGTGAGTTTTTGTTTCTGAGTGGATGTTTTCTTAAGTATTTCTATCTGTTAAATATGCCCTTCTCTAGCTAAGTGCGTGTGCTCTCTAGAAACGTACACAAATTCATATTTTTTACGCCACCCACGCAACTAGCTCACCTTGTATAGTAACGAATTTTCGCACGCTTCCAATGAGATTGGTCATTCTTTTTTGCCACCCATTGTATTGGATTCAGGATCCTTGAAAGATGAGAGGGCAAAGCGTGGCTTAGTTTTAATTGATGATATTTATGTAGTCAATATCAAAGGTTATGAATTTAAGAGAAGGATGTCGTTCAAAATATTGTTTTGGAGTGTCTCTTTACGTACCACACAATGTAATTGGAATAGTCACATTTCTGTTCTCTTTTTTATATAATAGTAGTTTATGTGACTGTACATAATTATGAGGCCTTAAATCACGAGTGTGGTTTTATACACATGAGTTTAAGCCTAATTATGTACATTTGCATACGCTACTTTATCTACACACAAATCAAAAATCCTCATTGATGTGTTCGGGAACCATTAGACCATTGCACCGCCATGGCCGACTAGATTTCAAATCATGACTAACTAGATTTCCATCGAACAGTATCGAAGGCTCTGACCTCTGGGCCACGCTTCGAAATTTGAAAGTCATTACTTTATCAATATCGATATCCTAATGAAAATACGTACAAAATAACCTACGGCCAGAGACAAGTTAATTATTCTTTTAAATCTTATTGATATAATGCTGGTCATTACGGCCAGTTTCTGAACGCATTTTATAGGGATTATAGTATGTGTGTAGATATACAGATTTTTTAACAGGCAATATTTGACAGCCGTCATCCCGGTACAATAAACGTGAAGATGACATATGATGACATAAATTGTACTGGGATGGCAGCTAGCTGTCAAATATTGGATGTAAGGGCATTTTCACTTAGGTAGATCTAAATGTCAATTTTTATATGGAAAAATGACAGTTAAATTGTCCTAACGCGCGTTCGAATACGTGATTACCCCTCTGATGTGATTATTGTTCTTACAGGAAGATGAAAAGGTCGTGGAATTGGTACAAAAATACGGTCCCAAGAAGTGGACAGTCATCGCTCGACACCTCAAGGGTAGGATAGGAAAACAATGCAGGTAAATATTTACAAATATACATGTTATTAATGTGGACTAGTATTTTGGTCATCATAATCATCAGCGTATTATTATACGTCCCACTGTTGGACAAGGCCTCTCTCTCTAGGAGGGAGTATTTTGTTAACACTACTAAATATACCTATATTGCTAATACTTCATTTGAAGTGACATGGGCCCATAACATTCGTAAATAAATAGGGTAGTTCCTTATGTTAAAATTGATAACGTATTGTTGCTAAATGGATAGTAAATAATCAAATTATTGTAATAGAGTATACATCACAAAATATAATTAAAATCATAAAAAGATGGACCTTGAAAATTTAGAAAATATATGCATTTTTTTATAGTTCAAAAGTAAATTTAAAGCTACCAATGGAATCCTTACGCTTTTATAGAAACAAAACAATATAGAAACTAAATATGCCAACTATGGACTTAAAAGCAGTATTTCGCGACCGAAACAGCAATTTAGTTGATTTTCTATAAAATGATTATAGTACAAATGGTAAAGTGTGACGTCATACTTCAATGTCAATTAGTAAACTTTTCGGCTGCCGCCAGCGAGGTCCGTCTTTTAACTCATTTTTTTGGGTATTTATGTTCTTTAATTGTAGTTGCTCCCATACATTAAAAAATTAGGACAAAAGCCTATTAGATCGATCGATTGGTGTGGTAACATACCAGATAAAACCGACGACGACGGCCTAGCTAGCATGAATATAATATATTTAGGTGATTTCCTGACTTGGTGAGGCGATAGGCATGCGGTATTTTGTACTTTGACGTGATATTACTTGATGTCGGGCAGATTTCCTCACTTGTCGGTATGCTGTCAGTATTACATTTGCGCAGTAGTAATATCATGCACGGAAGCGGGGTGGTGCGCTTGCAGTACTGCATTCGTACCGCCCCGCTTCCGCGCATTCCGCTTCCGTGAGGACTCATTTATATGTAGGCGTGCAGTAAAGAATCGGTATTGACTCGACTGATAGTTAACCCTTTTCCTGAATTTTACAATAAAATAGATTGGTAACATGGTAACCAACTAGTTTTAGTTCACAGGTAACATACTGAATTGAATTACTTGTTGAATGTTTCAGAGAGCGATGGCACAACCACTTGAATCCTTCCATAAAGAAGACCGCGTGGACGGAGCATGAGGACCGCGTCATATACCAGGCGCACAAGCAGCTAGGGAACCAATGGGCTAAAATTGCCAAATTACTGCCGGGCAGGTGAGGATTGTATCCATCGTACTCTTACTAATATTAAAAATGCCAAAGTTTGGATGTTCGGATGTTTGTTACTCAATCACGCTTAAACAGCGCAACCGATTCAATCAGGCAGAAAAAGTCGCGGGCGGAAGCTAGTATTATATATGCCAATGTTTGGATGTTCAGATGTTTGTTACTCAATCACGTTTAAACGGCTCAATCGATTTGGATGAAATTTTGCACGACGATAGTATATAGCCTTTTTTTTTTTTTTTTTTTTTGACGATGTGAAAATGCTTTATGCATACCCCTGACCCGGGGAAGGCCCATTTGGGGGTTATGTGGGACTCTCTCCTCCCACCGCCATCCGAGGAGCATACCCACTAAAAACACACCGGCGTCACCCGCATTACCGTTAAGGGGGCGCCATGGGATCGCGAACATTCCACCACGACGCCCCCCGGATAGTATATAGCCTGAAACGTTTACCAATATTTATTTCAAACGAGTTCATTTATGTACTTTAAACAAAGCCGCATACTCGTACCCAAAATGTCTTTCTACTCCGCCTATTTTCTTGGATAGCAAGGACATGAAACACACGATTTTGGTAATAATAATAATTATTTATTCAAAGACCAACTTGGATCATTATTATTTGTAAATGCTTACAAATAATATTAGTAGGTACGTCATCATGTCATAATTACGAATACGGTCGGCCTCACAAGGGGCTTAACAACTTTGTACCGTGTCGCATTAAACGTCATGTTAAACTGCCGTATGAAGTTGTCAAACGAGTGAAAACGACAAGGTACTTCAGCTACTTATGAGGCTGACATAATTATATTGGTCTGTATTATTACTTACACATAATGCTATCGACCATACAGTATGTATTGGGTGAGCGAGAGCAATATATATACCCAATACATACTGTGTGGGGTCGTCGGTAGCATTATGTGTTCACAATATAATTTAAAGAATAGGAGGTATATCTTTCTAAACCACTGTCCGTCATCGTCAACTGAATTTGGTTCTTAGTTCCATCACATAATTATGTTTACAGATGTAGTGCATAAGTTTTCCATCGTATTTTCTCGGAAACGTTCGTATTTGTCGTGCTATTTCAGTCAACCTCACTACTTTTTGTACTGCGACCGACTGAAATAGCAAGACACGTTCGTACATTTCCGTGAATATACGATGGAAAACAATTATGCACTACATCTGTACTTACGTTTTGATCAGTGTTCTCTAATATTTTACTCCTCACGTGACACTCTTAGAATGGGTTCCAAGGTTCCAACCAACTTACGATTACAGACAGATCAACGTTAAATATGGCGCCGGCAGCTGTCATTCCATACAAACTTGTCAAACTTTCCATACATACAGATTTTAACGAATACCGCTTACTATTACAGACGGTTTGGTGCACCCCACCCATAGTTGGTTTATCTTATAATAGTGATATGTATTTCCAGGACGGACAATGCAATAAAGAACCACTGGAACTCGACGATGCGTCGGAAATTCGAACCGGAGCTGCTGGACAGCTTCGAGAGCATCCGACGGAAAGGGCGGGTAAAGCGCGATACTAACACGTACAGTGACCAAAGTGATACACAAACGCAGAGGGTGCAAGTCGCCTACAATGATGTTAGTTGCTTTTTATGTTTTTATTTCTTGGCTATGACATTTTGGTGAATTAATAACCTTTCGAAGATCCGCTGTATTGACTATCGGTGGATCTCTATGGTTTTTATTCAAAATATTCTTTTGTATACCTCATTGGGAATGGATGAAAGTTTTAGAAGTACCTGATATTTTTTTTGGCGATAGGAATGGAATAACCTTCTTTAGCACCAGAAAAAAAGTTGCAGATTTTCCAGCTGCGTCAATTATTTTAGAAAAATATAAACAGTTTCCCCATATACGTTTTGGGTCAAGGACGGCACTTTCCTCGATCTGTCTCATATTACAAAAAAAAATCTTAAACATCTGTGGTAAATTGACACTGGCAATGATATTGACAGTTGCAGCAGCTATATTTGTCATTACCAGTGTCAGATTACCATAGATATTTAAGATATTTTTTTTGTAATATGAGTTGAATCAAGGAAAGTGTCTACTGACCGTCCTTGACCCAAAATGTAAGTGAGGAAACTGTTTATATTTTTCAAAAATAATTGACGCACCTGAAATTTTGAAACTTTTTTCTGGTGCACTTCTGATATTTTCATCCATTCCCCATTGTATTTGCTTTGCCTAAATAATTATGTGATTTTCCAAAATGTCGTAACTTTCGTGTGGTTAAGTATAGATGGTGAAGTTTTAGCTAGAAATAGTTTGGACTAACTATGGTATAAAATACACCATCAATATTTATCCCTTATTTCATTTTCTTTGCTTCTCATGGTATTGTTTCATATTTTAATCTTCATTTCGGCTTTGTAGTTTTGTGTTCCCATTATTAGTTGCCTTCATAATTTTGCTTTTTTCTGCCTTTGGGATTGTCAACGTAGGTTAACATTAGCCTAGGCTAGCCTAACATTTTCAACACTTGACATTTAATGATTAGGTAACACGCACAATCTTTTTTTAACAAAATGTTTGACTCAATAGTGATAATCTTGTTCTTTTATTGCAAGTTTGTATATATTCGTCACGGGTATTTCTCTCCAAATATCTAGCTGTAGGCTGTAGGTGTGTAGCTGTGTAACTAACATATTCATTAAACTCAATTTTCAAGCCTTCACACTAACTTGTATCTAAATAACTGACAATGTTATACTTAGAACAATTTCATATTTTCACTCACTTTGCGATTTTCCTTTAAGTTTGGTTCAAATCTGAATTCAATAGTGAAGTACCGTCCGCAAAACGTATATGTTTTTTTTAAATATTTTTGTAAATAATAATTATATTATGTTGGAAGAAAGACCTGCTTAATCGGGCCATCCAACTTGCTATATCTACTAGTTGTTCTTTATCTGAGTCAGAATAAACCTTGACTTAAATGAAAATATAAACATATATATGGTCTTTAGGGTTTCATACCTCAAAAGGAAAAAACGGAACCCTTATAGGATAACTTTGTTGTCCGTGTGTCTGTCTGTCTGTCAAGACTTTATCTCGGGAACGAGGTATCTAGTTGAAATTAAAACCATATACTCAGGTCTACCGTTCCTTGAAGCTGTGAACAAACTTTCAAACTTTTAAGTTACCGTAAAAAATGATACGGCCGTTTCTGCCGCAAAAAACGTATATTTCGAGTAATTTCGACACTCAAGGTAATCAAAATGTATAGGCGTACTTTCCGTTGACCTAGAACTATGGAATTTGGCAAGTAATATCGTCTTATACTACAAGTACAGGGAAAAATCTGAAAACTATACATTTGTAATTTTGTACGGAACCCTCGGTGGGCGAGTCCGACTCGCACTAGTCGGGTTTTTTTTAATTAGTCACTGTGTTAAATGCTTGACTTTAGTTTTTGTGGTTTCTTTGTTTTTCTTTCCTGTCTGGAATATCATTTATTGTAATTAATACTAATTAGTCATCTGCTAAGTGTGCTTTGTGCTAAAAATCCGTGTATTGCGTTGGTCACATATTTAGGGAATCTAGTTATACAATCATTAATCATTAGTGGACCTTGTAATGACAACACAAAACAGTCGCTTAAAATTTTGTAATTTATGGACTGTTTCTCTCAGTTAGAATATACCCGGTTTTATAAATATGCGTTAGACCAAATGACAGATCATATTTTAGTAACTCGGTATATTTTTACACAACTGTCCATCGAAAAGAAGTGTAATGTTTTTGGACATCACTGACTGACATTAGATCTAACAGATGTTTATAAAACCGGGGGTTAATCTTTTAGAAAGCTAATGACTCTTAAAGTCGTCTTGATTTATTGTGCTCTCAAAGCCGCCGCCGGCCAACGGCTGTTTTTAATAACAACAATAATTCTGTTAAACAAAATGTTGAAAGTGTCTTTCCGAGCTGATACCGCTTAGTTGGTTGTAAATGAGGCAGGTCCAAAAATAGAATTAAAATGAAATGAAAATAATTTATTCCTGACAAACACAAAGAATTAAAAAAAAAACAAAAGCAACTACATTATACGCTAAGCAGTTTGCCACGAAATGGTCCCGCCTCAGCATAATGCTGGCTCCCGCTGGTCTTCTCGTATGGCGCTTTATTACATACTAGCTTCCGCCCGCGACTTTGTTATCCTATATTTTAATCCAGGCAACTGTCTTCGTGCAAAATTTCATCCAAATCGATTGCGTCGTTTTAGCGTGATTGAGTAACAAACATCTAAACTTTCGCATTTATAATATTAGTAGGATATAGTATTTTATGCAACTGTTGTATAAGAAGGGTCTTAAAACGCGAGTGTCATTGGTTGCGAACCGAGCCTTGGCGAAGTTTCATCGTAAATAAAAACTTCTTATTTCAAAATATTTGTTTGAGAAGTTGGTACTACGACCACTGCAATATAAGGACCGATTTATTTAAAAAGTTTGACGTTTACATCATGGTAAACAGTGCTATTATGAAAAATGAACCATAACAGCACGCTAAACAGTGCTTTTATGGGCCATAGAGCAAGGCGTTCTCGGCGATTTATTATAGGTGTCATTGTATTTGAGTGCCTATATATATGACAGATAACGGTACAGGAATAGAAAAATGTATATAATACAACTGACAAAGTGGTATCATTTCTAATTAGTCTGAACCGGGGCTTAGAACCGGTTTTTTTCAAAAATCCCCGAAGTAGTCTAAATTTTGAATTATTTTAGGCTCTTAATGTAGGACTCTATCGTGTATTTAGGTAACATATTCGTATTATTAGACTGCCCCATCAAAAATGATTCATATCCAAAGAACGAAATAATACCGGTTTAATTTGTATGGAGAAAATACCGGTACCCAATCCCTGGTCTGAACAGCCTGAATAGTCAACGGCAAGTGCCGACTCGTAAATGAAAGCGTGACTGTTTTAAGGAATGGGACTCATTCAACGACTCCAGCCAGAGTGGGTCGAGCCAGAAGGCCTCCAAGCAAATGGTTAGATTCCGCCAGCTACTGAAGGACCAGCTCTGTAACATCCAGCAACAGACGCTTGTGCGGGTCAAGTCGCCGCACCGGGGCGACCTGGTGGCGGCCGACGTCGAGATCTGTGAATCACCTTTCAAGTAAGTGGGCCAAAATTCTTTTTAGTGCCTAAAATAGATATGAAAAATTTATAAACACTTATAAACCACATATCGACTCTACATATCGACTCTACGTACTGACCATATCGACTCTACATATCGACTCCACATATCAACTCTACATATCGACTCTACGTACTGACACTACATATGTAGTTAGGGGCTGGGGGAAAATTAAAAAGGCAGGTATTTTTTCGTTGGTAACAGTCTGTGTACCGATTTTTAGCTTCCTACCTTGAAAACTGCGAAAAGTCCCATATAAGATTTCACCCGGTACAGATTTCCAAAAAAAAAATGATGCACGATTTTTTTGTTAGTCACAAATATTCCGCATACCAATTTTTAGCTTTCTACCTTGAAAATTGCGGAATGCTCCATACAAACTTCCACCCCCCATTTTAGGGAAGTGGGGGGTTAGAATGAGACAAAAAGTAGCCTATGTCACTCTCCATCCCTTCAACTATCTCCACTTAAAAAATCACGTCAATTCGTCGCCCCGTTTTGCCGTGAAAGACGGACAAACAAACAAACAAACAAACAAATAAACAAACAAACACATACACTTTCCCATTTATAATATTAGTATGGATGTAGATGTCTCGAAATATTTTCCTAGTAGTTTTACGTTACTTCTCAACCGGGTCTCAATGTTTATTATGAATTTTCCCACCACCCCGAGTTTTATATTACAAAAAAGTCACATTTGGTACTCAAATTACCACTGCGTTGCCAGTCCCCATGACCCCTCAAAAATAATGTCCACTGCATTACCAATTTTTTTTTGATTTTGGGTATGTAAAAGTCATTGTGAATTAGAAAATAATTTTTTTTTGAAGATTAACCGAAAATGTAAAGCATTTTTTTGTTTCTATGCGTAAGGATTCAATTCGTAGCTTTAAATGTACTACTGGACACTAACAAAAATGCATATTTTTTCTAAATTTTCAAGGTTAATTATATTTCATAATTTATTACAATAATTTGATGGTTTACTATCCATTTAGCAACACTACGTTATCAATTTTAACATGAGGAAACCACCCAGTTGGCGAGTTAGTATGACCAGCGAGTCGTGTCACAAAAAATGCGACAAATTTGAAACAAACTCATGCTGGTAACTTACTGCTTATTTCGAAGGTATAATGGTTGCCATTAAAGAATTTGAAAAAGTGCTTGTACGATTCGCTGGCTCGTTTTGGATCCGGTTAAATCTGTTCATCGATTTTGGATCAAATAAATAAATAAATAAATATCGTGAGACAATTCACACCAATTGATCTAGTCCCAAACTAGGCAAAGCCTGTACTATGGGTACTAGACAACGGATAAACATACTTATATAGATAAATACATACTTAAATAGATACTAAACATCCAAGACTCGAGAACAAACATTCGTATTCATCATACAAATATCTGCCCCGACCGGGAATCAAACCCGGGACCTCAAGCTTCATAGTCAGGTTCTCTAACCACTAGGCTATTCGGTCGTCGGTAAATAAGTTTATGGATACAAGTTAATCCAAGACTGGAGATCACAATCATTTGTAGATAGAGAAGAAGTCAACAATATTATTGATGACTATCTAAAGTGACTGGAATGGATAAAAATATTGCACGGAAACCCAAAGGAAGTTATGTTGTAACTAACTAAATTTGTATTTTCAGATTCATCAACCTGGAAACGTTGCCATCAGATTCTCCCATCAAAAATTACCTTTCAAACGCTTCGGGAACTACTAACAGAGAAGATGTCGGTAAGTTGGTAGGCATTTCAAATTAAATTTATTGAAATCAATTGAATGTGTTCTATGTAATAATAAGTAAAAGTTTGTAAAAATGAAGAAAAAACAACGAGTACGCATTTTACTGTTAAATGCACACAAATCCATTGTTCCTCTTGTATTGAAATCAAGTTAACCTTTTGACAGCAAGGGTGCAAAACAAGACGGTGCCCAACTGAGCCCAGAACAAAAACAATAGCCAGACAAAATATGAATAAAATGAAACTTCTGATATATATTGTCATGTCAAAATGAATGTACGTATCATGAACTATTTAAAAAATGGGTCAAGTTACTTGTAAAGCGTTTTATTACATAAAATTAACGAAAAAGCACAAACCGCACGCGCGGCTGTGGCCGTCCGTGGCTTCAGTGGCACGAGTTTTCGTCCGCGTCCCCAGCCGTCTTTAGCTCTCAAAAGGTTAAATCAATAGTTTACTAAATACGTATTATAAATAGGGCTGTGACCTAAGATTTTTTACGATGCCATCAGAACCAGTTTTTGGAGAGGAACAAATGTTTGTGTGAAACTACAATTAAAGAGCATAAATACCCAAAAATTTGAGACAAAGATTGACCTCGCTGGTGGCCGCCGAAACGCTTCATATTAATTGACATAAAAGTATGACGACACAATCTGCTATTTCTACTAATCATTGTATGGGAAAATCAAGTAAATTGCTGTTTTGGTCGCGAAATACTGCGTTTAGGTCCATAGTTGTCATACAATTTTGTCGCTATAAAAGCGTAAGGATTCTATTTATAGTTTTAAATTTACTCACAGGCAATAAAAAAGCATATTTTTTTCTTAACTTTCAAGGTCCATTTTTATGATTTTACTTAAATTATGTAATTTATACTTTACTAGCTTCTGCCCGCGACTTCGTCCGCGTGGAACTCGGTTATATCATACAAACTTTCGCCCCCTTATGCTTCGCGGGATAAAAAGTATTCTATATGTTAATCCAGGCTACCCACTTTATGTATACCAAAATTCATCTTAATCCGTTCAGCCGGTTTTGCGTGATTGAGTAACAAACATCCAAACTTTCGCATTTATAATATTAGTAGGATTATTAGGATTAGAATGATTTGACGATTTACTATCCATTTAGCAACACTGCGTTAGCAATAGGCTTGTGTCCTAAAAATTTTTACGATGCCATTCGAACCGGTTTTTGGAGAGGAACAAATGTTTGTATGGGAGCAACTACAATTAAAGAACATAAATATACAAAAAATTAAGTTAAAAGACGGACCTCGCTGGCGGCAGCCGAAACGTTTCATGCTCATTCACATTGAAGTATTGATATTTGTACTAATCGTTGTATTGATAATCAAGTAAATGGCTGTTTCGGTTGCGAAATACTGCGTTTAGGTCCATAGTTGTCATACAATTTTGTTTCTATAAAGCGTAAGGATTTTATGGTAGCTTTAACCTTTTGAGAGCTAAAGACGGCTGTGGACGCGGACGAAAACTCGTGCCACTGAAGCCACGGACGGCCACAGCCGCGCGTGCGCTTTGCGCTTTTTCGTTAATTTTATGTAATAAAAAGCTTTACAAGTAACTTGACCCATTTTTTAAATAGTTCATGATACGTACATTAATTTTGACATGACAATATTTATCAGAAGTTTCATTTTATTCATATTTTGTCTGCCTATTGTTTTTGTTCTGGCCTCAATTGGGCACCGTTTTGTTTTGCACCCTCGCTGTCAAAAGGTTAAATTTACTTTTGGACACTAAAAAAAATGCATATTTTTTGTAAACTTTCAAGGTCCAATAATTTGAAGGTTTACTATCCATATAGCAACACTACGTTATCAATGTTAACATGAGGAAAGTACCCTATTTTTAACCCCCGACGCAAAGAGAGGGGTGTTATAAGTTTAACGTGTCTGTGTATCTGTCTGTGGTATCGTAGCTCCCAAACGGATGGACCGATTTGAATGCGGATTTTTTCTTGTAATAGATAATTTTAACCCGAGTGTTCTTAGCCATGTTTCATTAAAATCGGTTCAGCCGTTTTTGTGATATTGAACTTTGAAATGAAAAAATCGGGGGTTTTTCAACTTTTCTAAGTTGTCTATAAACGAGTACATGCGTATTCCAGTAACGTACGCCGTGCAACCTGACTCGACGCGGGAGATCGTGGTGCCGTCGTCCGTGTACATGAGCCCCAAGCAGTCGTCCGTGACCAGCAGCCCGCCGCCCATCCTGCGCCGCAAGAACAAGAGGGCCCACGTGTTCACGCCCAACCACAACGTGAGTACATGTATCGTATCGTGTCACCTTACTGTGCTCCTGGAATATTGTACATGCCGCTGGAACCGTAACAAGGTGATGATACTAAAGTCGAGTCCAGAATGAGGCGAACTAACTTGACAGTTCATTGTACAGTAATGTTGCCACAGTTTGGCTAGTGATGTTAATGTCGATGTTTAAAAAGTCTAGTTAATCATTATTATTGTGTTTCAAGGATCACAATGGCCTGTTGTAATAACGGCATTATTTTAGTATTTTATTCCTAATTTGAGGAGTGAGTATCGAAAATATCCGCTATAAACAATACATCCTTCAGATCATATTATATCATATAAATTGCTGTAGTTCGTCCCTATTTGGCAAGTATGTATGAGTGTGAAAGTTTCGATGACAATTACTTGATAAAATAGAAATAGAATCAGATTTATAGAAGGGACAAGGTTATATCGACATATTTGTGTCGACGTAAACCTATCACTACCTATTTATTTTTTCCCATGTCTGGCAACATTTTCGGCTGTTAAGTTAGTTCGCCTAATTCTGGACTCGACTTTAGGTTTTTGGTTCTAACCCGTGGCACTACCCTAAAAGGCCCATTTACATTTATTTATTTACTAGCTTCTGCCCGCGACTTCGTCCGCATACATACTTGATAGTAAAAAAGAAATTAGACTCACGTATTCAAAAATCTTAATTCAATTAGAATTTTGGTCAAGTGCGAGTGGGATTTTAGTTTTCCCATACATTTTGAGACCCAGCGCCTGATGAAGGCAACGAGCAAAATTATTTGGTCTCCATACAAAATTTCATCCCCTTTTTCGTCCCTAAAAGGGATGAAATTTGACATAAATTATAGCCTATTGTATGATATATAAAGTACATAACTGGAAAGTTTCACATAAATTCGTCCAGTAGTTTTTGAGATTAAGTGGAACGTACATCCATCCAAACTTTCACGTTTATAATATTAGTAGGATTTATATTTGGAGAAACAACAGCTACAAAAACACGTTGATTATAGAGATAAATAGCTTCCGCCCGCGACTTCGTCTGCGTGGACCCGAGATAAAAACTATCGTATATTTACCAAAATCCTATCCTACTAATATTATAAATGCGAAAGTTCAGATGTTTGTTACTCAATCACGCTTAAACGGCTCAACCGATTTGTATGAAATTTTGCACGAAAATAGTTTATAGCGTGGATTAAAATATAGGGTAGTTATTATCCCGCGTCCACGCAGACGAAGTCGCGGGCTAAAACTAGTTTATAATATTAGTAGGATAAGATTCTGTCAAAAGTTTCATTTGGGATTCCTTTCACATATTTAAATACAATCATGCTACCGACAATGTAGCCTATTAACCTTTTGAGAGCTAAAGACGGCTGTGGACGCGGACGAAAACTCGTGTCACTGAAGCCACGGACGGCCACAGCCGCGCGTGCGCTTTTCGCTTTTTCGTAAATTTTGTGTAATTAAAATCTTTACAAGTAACTTGACCTATTTTTTTAATAGTTCATGATACGTACATTAATTTTGACATGACAATATTTATCAGAAGTTTCATTTTATTCATATTTTGTCTGGCTATTGTTTTTGTTCTGGCCTCAGTTGGGCACCGTTTTGTTTTGCACCCTCGCTGTCAAAAGGTTAATTATGAACCAACCACAAAACACTAGTGGTACAAACCGACTTCAATGAATTGTGACCATGTTTCCATCTCCTAAGTTGTTTAACAACATGCATTGTTTTACTTCCAGGCTTGGACCGAGACCATAAACAAGGCGCTGGAGAGCACGGGCGCTACTCCGATCAAGGCGCTGCCCTTCAGCCCTTCGCAGTTCCTCAACTCGCCCGCCGGCTTCTCCTTTTCCCCCTTCGAGGCCACGCCCTCCTCGCTCTCGCAACATACGCATACTAAGGTGAGAGGAGTACTTTGACTCTCGCTAGAGTCGCGAGTAGGGTTGGGAACTCTAATTTTATTATAACTCCAAAATATAGAAGGCACAAAAATATGCCTCATGACGATAATCCTATTAAAATATCTCAAAAAATTACGAAGACACAACCGTTTTAATATGGCTAGATAGAGACCCTTATAGTAAATGGCAATCGTTTCACGTGAAGGTACGTTTTGCGGAAAAGGGACAGACAGAGTATACTCCCCCTCCCCCTCACCCCTTAAAACTTTGGACACTTTCTCCATGTGTCTTATATTATTAATACTTTTTCGAGAAAATTCAACATCCGTATTTACGTGAGATATCCCGTATCACTCGCGAAATTTCTTATCCTGGTTGTACAGATTTGACATTATACTCACTGAAATTTGATACTGTGGATTGACGGACCCGGATATCTCCGGGCTAATTTTGGCCCACTTGTGTCTGTCGCTTTCCCACTACCGCATGCGCCCCGTTCCCCGCCCCGACCAATCACGGTGCACGATTGGGCGACCTCACGTCAAATAGAAGCGATGCGGTATGAAGGCCGGAGAACTCCGGGTCGTCATACAGGGGCAGGAGGTAAAAAGGCCGGAAATCTCCGGGACTGGGAACAAAAGATTTGTAAACGAAAAATTGGACACGCAATACCTACTTATTTTATTATAGTACTAATCAACCATGTTTGTTTTTATTTCGAAAATAAGTCCTTATAAATATTAAAATAAACTCGCGTGTCCGACAAGTTGGTGCGGCCAAATGTCTCATTAAAAGCCATCAAGAGTTTAGCGAGCTTTATGGAGTCAAAAGGATTTATGCGTTGTTCTATCTGAGAAGCTATAAATATAATGTTTTGTTCAGGATTGGGGCTCCCTAGCGAGTCCCTTACTGCACACGCCGACGCCCGCAGTCGGCGGCAGCCCGAACCTCACGCCCATCCATAGCCACAGCAAAGCCAAAAGCAACACGCCCAAGTAAGTTCAAGATCTATCTACAGAAAGCCAGAAGACTTTCGCATTTATGAGTGAATCAACTTTTTCCTGTCACTATGCCATGGTTACGGCTCCTGGGTCACTTTTTAAAACTGCAATTGTATTAAATGCAATTGGTTTAAATTCACCAAATATGGGGTTTTCTTGTCACGTTCAACCCCTTTTTGTATTGCCCACCTTTTAAGCATGTTTGAAGTCCAAATTGTAACAATTTTTCTAAGAAACTGTAATTTTGTCTCTTTGCTAACGGGACAAAATAACAACAAGAAATAGTTGATTGACCCTTATAATATTAAATAGATAAATAAATATTGTAGGACAATTCACACCAATTGATCTAGTCCCAAACTAGGCAAAGCCTGTACTATGGGTACTAGACAATGGATAAACATACTTATATAGATAAATACATACTTAAATAGATACTAAACATCAAAGACTCGAGAACTAACATTCGTATTCATCATACAAATATCTGCCCCGACCGGGGATCGGTCCCGGGACCTCAAGCTTCATAGTCAGGTTCTCTAACCACTAGGCTATTCGGTCGTCGGTCGTATTAATATGGAAGTGTGGATGAAAGTGATTAGTATTTGTTTATATAACTTTCAGAACCCCAACTCCGTTCAAGAGGGCGATGGCGGAGATCGGGAAGAAGTCCGGCCTCAACTACGAGCCGTCGAGCCCCGGGCTGCTGGCGCGCGACCTCACGGAGATCATCGCGCGCGAGGAGTCGGACGGCACGGCGCTCAGCGACTCCGTGCTGTCCGCGCCCGACCACGACGCCGACGCCGCGTCCGTCCAGGTCAGTACCATGTTTAACTACGAGCCGTCGAGCCCCGGGCTGCTGGCGCGCGACCTCACGGAGATCATCGCGCGCGAGGAGTCGGACGGCACGGCGCTCAGCGACTCCGTGCTGTCCGCGCCCGACCACGACGCCGACGCCGCGTCCGTCCAGGTCAGTACCATGTTTAACTACGAGCCGTCGAGCCCCGGGCTGCTGGCGCGCGACCTCACGGAGATCATCGCGCGCGAGGAGTCGGACGGCACGGCGCTCAGCGACTCCGTGCTGTCCGCGCCCGACCACGACGCCGACGCCGCGTCCGTCCAGGTCAGTACCATGTTTAACTACGAGCCGTCGAGCCCCGGGCTGCTGGCGCGCGACCTCACGGAGATCATCGCGCGCGAGGAGTCGGACGGCACGGCGCTCAGCGACTCCGTGCTGTCCGCGCCCGACCACGACGCCGACGCCGCGTCCGTCCAGGTCAGTACCATGTTTAACTACGAGCCGTCGAGCCCCGGGCTGCTGGCGCGCGACCTCACGGAGATCATCGCGCGCGAGGAGTCGGACGGCACGGCGCTCAGCGACTCCGTGCTGTCCGCGCCCGACCACGACGCCGACGCCGCGTCCGTCCAGGTCAGTACCATGTTTAACTACGAGCCGTCGAGCCCCGGGCTGCTGGCGCGCGACCTCACGGAGATCATCGCGCGCGAGGAGTCGGACGGCACGGCGCTCAGCGACTCCGTGCTGTCCGCGCCCGACCACGACGCCGACGCCGCGTCCGTCCAGGTCAGTACCATGTTTAACTACGAGCCGTCGAGCCCCGGGCTGCTGGCGCGCGACCTCACGGAGATCATCGCGCGCGAGGAGTCGGACGGCACGGCGCTCAGCGACTCCGTGCTGTCCGCGCCCGACCACGACGCCGACGCCGCGTCCGTCCAGGTCAGTACCATGTTTAACTACGAGCCGTCGAGCCCCGGGCTGCTGGCGCGCGACCTCACGGAGATCATCGCGCGCGAGGAGTCGGACGGCACGGCGCTCAGCGACTCCGTGCTGTCCGCGCCCGACCACGACGCCGACGCCGCGTCCGTCCAGGTCAGTACCATGTTTAACTACGAGCCGTCGAGCCCCGGGCTGCTGGCGCGCGACCTCACGGAGATCATCGCGCGCGAGGAGTCGGACGGCACGGCGCTCAGCGACTCCGTGCTGTCCGCGCCCGACCACGACGCCGACGCCGCGTCCGTCCAGGTCAGTACCATGTTTAACTACGAGCCGTCGAGCCCCGGGCTGCTGGCGCGCGACCTCACGGAGATCATCGCGCGCGAGGAGTCGGACGGCACGGCGCTCAGCGACTCCGTGCTGTCCGCGCCCGACCACGACGCCGACGCCGCGTCCGTCCAGGTCAGTACCATGTTTAACTACGAGCCGTCGAGCCCCGGGCTGCTGGCGCGCGACCTCACGGAGATCATCGCGCGCGAGGAGTCGGACGGCACGGCGCTCAGCGACTCCGTGCTGTCCGCGCCCGACCACGACGCCGACGCCGCGTCCGTCCAGGTCAGTACCATGTTTAACTACGAGCCGTCGAGCCCCGGGCTGCTGGCGCGCGACCTCACGGAGATCATCGCGCGCGAGGAGTCGGACGGCACGGCGCTCAGCGACTCCGTGCTGTCCGCGCCCGACCACGACGCCGACGCCGCGTCCGTCCAGGTCAGTACCATGTTTAACTACGAGCCGTCGAGCCCCGGGCTGCTGGCGCGCGACCTCACGGAGATCATCGCGCGCGAGGAGTCGGACGGCACGGCGCTCAGCGACTCCGTGCTGTCCGCGCCCGACCACGACGCCGACGCCGCGTCCGTCCAGGTCAGTACCATGTTTAACTACGAGCCGTCGAGCCCCGGGCTGCTGGCGCGCGACCTCACGGAGATCATCGCGCGCGAGGAGTCGGACGGCACGGCGCTCAGCGACTCCGTGCTGTCCGCGCCCGACCACGACGCCGACGCCGCGTCCGTCCAGGTCAGTACCATGTTTAACTACGAGCCGTCGAGCCCCGGGCTGCTGGCGCGCGACCTCACGGAGATCATCGCGCGCGAGGAGTCGGACGGCACGGCGCTCAGCGACTCCGTGCTGTCCGCGCCCGACCACGACGTCGACGCCGCGTCCGTCCAGGTCAGTTTATTAGACTCTCGAAGTTATTGAGAACTCCCTAGTGGGAGTTCCTGGTATTGAAAGTATAAAAAATGTGCCTTACGGTAATAATGTCAGTCACTATTAAAATAAATAAAATGTCGTTGGTTGGTTGAAAAGCTATTGCTTAGAACACATTCCCAACTCTAGCGTTATAGTAATACTAGCTTTTGCCCGCGGCTTCGCCCGCGTACTAAGAGTAATGTTAACCGTCTACAAAAAAGGTTCTCAGTTTCAGTCTTTTATAAGTATATTTAGATCGACTCTACATATCTGACATAGACTCTGCATATCGAACATAGACTCTACATATCGAATCTACATATCGACTCTACATATCGACTCTACATATCGACTCTACATATCGACTATAAATATCGAATCTACATACCAACTCTACATATCGACTCTAAATATTTAGATAGATGTCCACTGTGTACTTAGATAGGCGTCGACTCTACATATCGACTACATATCGACTCTACATATCGACTCTACATATCGACTCTACATATCGACTCTACATATCGACTTTACATATCGACTGTACATATCGGCTCTACATATCGACGCTACATATCTGGATCCCCATATAAAATTACACCCCCTCTTTTAAGGGGTTGGGTGCAGATTTCCAAAAAAAAATGATGCACGATTTTTTTGTTAGTCACAAATAGTCCGCATACCAATTTTTAGCTTTCTACCTTGAAAATTGCGGAATGCTCCATACAAACTTCCACCCCCCATTTTGGGGAAGTGGGGGGTTAGAAAGAGACAAAAAGTAGCCTATGTCACTCTCCATCCCTTCAACTATCTCCACTTAAAAAATCACGTCAATTCGACGCCTCGTTTTGCCGTGAAAGACGGACAAACAAACAAACAAACAAACAAACAAACAAACAAACAAACACATACACTTTCCCATTTATAATATTAGTATGGATATGGATGCACTACTCACAGCGCCCATGATGGCAGGTCGCGTCCAAAGCATGACGTCATCACCAAGTATTTATTTAGTTGTTGAGGATTTTATAATAAGCTTCCTGCGATGTTTCCTTTTGCTACATACCTAATATAAAACAACATCAAACACACCAAACTCATAGAATTTTAGTAATTATTAAAATAATATAATAATTACAACCCGCCAGGATGGGTACACGGGTACCCGCCCGCCGGCCGGGCGGCTAGAAAGCATCCCTACAATATTTATTCAAGATATTATTCACGAAAAGCATTTGGAATGATTATGCGAATGAAGAATTATTTGCAAATAAATTGTTCGAAAACAATTTATTCGCGAACAATTTATTCGTCGAATAAATATTGGCGAATAATTATTCGAAATTCTTATTCGTCATCCGCGAATAATTCTATTTATTTTTATTCGTTATTCGTATTCAGACACATTTTGCCCATCTCTGGTCAGTGGAAACTCAATGAGTTTGCGCTGAATTTCCTCGCCTCCCGCCTCCCCGCGTAGCCCCCATCGTTGGCCCAAAGAGCCCCGAGCTTGCTGGCTGTATGTAGTTAGACTGTGCTATCGGTCGGTGGTATGTTGGCGGTACGGTTACCGCTCGATGAGGTTGAGCTGAGCGACTCTACAGAGGTTGAGTAGTGTAGTCGAGATGAATAGTTATGGTTGGCTTTTCTCTTGCCGGTGTAGTTTAATGCTTGTGGTGGTTTAGCGCGGTTGAATAGTAAAATAGAAAAATATGCACGGTTATCCACTCACGGTTAGCAAGTGTGTACGCACATCTAATAACGCTGTACATTGTTCAGGTAAATGACTCTGGTATCGGCACCATGAAGCGGCGCGCGTCCGAGCAAGGCAAGGAGAACCAGCCGTCGGGCGCGCCGCACAAGAAGGCGCGCAAGGCGCTCGCGCACGGCTGGGGCGTCGGCGTCGCCACCTCCACGCCCTCCGCCGCGCACGTGCCCGACGTCGCCTTCATCGTCGAGACCCCGGTGAGTGCTACAACTACCGGCTCCGAGACAATCCATTAAGTCTCAGCCCATACATGAGGGTGCTGGTGCCAGTGTTGGGCAAAATGTAATCGACTAACGATTAACGATTAAGATGAACGATGAACGTTACTCGCTACATAATGGAAGGTAAAGTGTATAGTTTAAGGTCAGAACAAAATTATAAAATTAAAAACATTGCAGGCCGCCTCAAATGTTACATAATATGAATTCCTTTTTTTCACACTTGCTCGGAAAGGGCTTCATAACGTGCAGGCATACAGAGCTGCAATAGCTTTTATCACGCCCATGGGCGTAATGGTTTTTTTCTTAAATTGTATCTGTCAGTCTTAAGTCAGTTATAAAGCAAGGAGGTTTTAACTCAAACACGATGTTTGAAAACGTATTTATAAATAAATTTAAACGTAAAAACACGAATAAAATATGATTAACAGAATGATTTAAAAATTTAAAAACTTAAATGTAGCTATTTAGTGTCCGTGTAAAATATGTTTAACTGTGATTAAATCATGGCTGTATGAAGAAGGTTCTTTGCTCTAAGCGCCTCACGTCAAATTCAACAAAATGGACAACTGACATTTTGTAGTTTTTATTACGATTAGTTACTATTTAGTTAAAAATGTATTGGTTTCCTCGCAAATGTGATGTAAAACATTGTATGCGACACGTACGGTAAGATCGTTACAAACTCGAGTCATCAAAGCCCTCCGCCTTCGGCGTCGGGCTTCTAATAGACTCTCGTTCGTAATTAATATCTTACCGTACTTGTAACACAATCTACTATTATTTGTCGAGTACCAAACTTTTTAAAAAGTACAAACTGGCATAGACGTATATAAATGTTGGCGGCAACGTTGTCAAGCCAAATGCAATAGCCGTTACAATTTCGTCTCGCACTCGCAAGCGTGTAAATGAAATCGAAGCATTTGTGGACGCTTATAATTTCTGGGTGCTTGCCAAAGACGGCACAGGTCGTATTCAGCTAATTCAACTCGTATTTTTCTGTTCCAAACGCGCCATTTTTGTATGCGTCTCAAATAGTTTGCATTTTTCGGGGGGAAAATACACTTGCGATTCTGTTTAAAAAAACGGCGGGAAATCATTAATATTCTGACGTTGCGCATCGATATTTAAACTTTATATCAATAAATTTCAAGTGGAGTTCAAGCGACGAAGAAATATAGTATACGCCTGAGGAATTGAGGGATAAAGCGAATCTCGTAATCAATAATTTGTTTCCAGTAAAGTTAAAAGAGAAATATATGAAAACCTACGATAATTTTATGAAGTGGCGAGAAGCAAAGAATGTCTCCTACTTTTCAGAAAGCAAATTTTTAGAATATTTTAGTGAACTCGCAAAAAGTTAAATGCCATCACCATTGTGGGCATTAAAATAAAATTAACAATGAATATCAAACATAACGTAAACATCAAAACTTTCTCGAATTTGACGGCTTTCCTAAAAAGGCAGTCCGACGGTTTTAAGAGCAAGAAATCGAACAATACACAGACTGAAATCAAATTGACGTTTAATTTTAAGTAATTTGCAGTGTCCTTAATTTGTGTTTAATAAGAAAGCTTGATTTCAATGTAGTATTTTTTATTCCCCCATTTTTGAGAAAAACACTATATTAGCCACAGCCGGAATGGCAATTGCAGGCTTCGTATTATAATTAAACGGACTCGCAAGCTCGTCCCTTTAAACAAATACTGAGCCTGCAATTGCCTCCTTCCCGGCCACGGCAATAATGTACTATTCCTTTGCAGTTTTAGTATAACGTCACATTTAAATGATTGAAGGCATTTTCAATAAAACCACCCAAAGATATACTTATATCTTTATTTTGTTTCAGAGCAAAACATTAGCCGGCGATAGTTCAGTGATGTTCTCGCCGCCTTCCATCGTCAAAAACTCGCTCGCCGAAGAATCCACCAGCCTCCACAGTCTGATGAGTGCAGAAAATACTCCGAATACACTCAAATACGAAGAGATTGAAATCGAAACGGTCGAAAACACTAAGGTACAACACGGGTCCTTTATCCCCACTAATCCTTTACCTGACCACCTAGATCCTAACTTGTACTATTACGAAACTACCGAACTTACCAACCCGAATGTCTTTAGAAATATTACCAATATAGAATCTCCTAGGACTTTTGCAAGACTGAACGCGGATAGGTTACGAACGATCACTTCGGGGAATGAATTGTCGTGTGAAAATAATACGAATTTAATAGCTCCTAAAGAAGTACTAGCTAATGCTCTAGCCGATCATATTTATAAAGTAACCAATCAGAAACCGTCGACGTCCAGGATAGATGAAATATTGACTAATAAAATTATGACTAGGAGCGGCGATTATACGCAAAAAGAAAATCAATGGTGGCAGATGGAAAACAAAGATTCGGGCCAAACAGATGAAATGTTTTCTAGTGATTATTACGTGTTTTCAGACATGTAAATTTTTCGCGTTAAGATTTTTTATGAATTCCACGGAACTACTTAAAATTAATTTATATGAAGGTAAATACACGTATTAATTATTATATTATGGACTGCGTAGCTAACGTAATTCAAAAGTTTAATTTATGTCAATTTTAAGTTATGATTAGGGGTATTTTTTTATTTTTAAATGCACCAAACAACGTTTAACGACATTAGAACGTAGGCTACCAAAGATGAAAACTTCATCAGATGAATCGTTGTGAATTAATATATTGGTAAAACTTTAGTTGTAAAAATAATTATAAAGTAAGGTAATATTAACGGAAAAATATACCTCAAGTTTACCATGCACCAAATTATTTTAGAGTTATTTCAATTAAGAATTTCAAGTATTAAGGTAGGTTTAGTGCTTTGTTTTTGTATAAAGTGGAATTTCGGGACTCTATGTGAACTGGCTGTTACTGCAGTATGCAAAATAATATTAGTTATTAAAACTCAATATTAAATTCTAAAATTTTCGTTTGTGTTAATAGGCGCGGACTAAAAAAGTAAAAATACTAACATATTCCTTTAGGCGTCCCTATCCTTTCCTATATTTATTTATTTAGAACTTGTTAATAGTATTTTGCTTTGTAATTTTGCGTACAAATATTGATTAACGTTTTTTTATTAATTTATCTAATATTTCGACTAAAACTGTCTCAATGACGCGCTGGTTGTGGACTTGTGTAAACTATTTATTTCTATACATTTTTTGTTAAAACTATAACAATTTTAAATATAAATCGGCAGCTATACTTAAAGAGTACTTTATTTGAAATAAACAAATGACATTACCTACACCCAATCCTTGACCACACCTCAACCTCACCGCAATATTGACAGACCAGTGTTGTTTTTTTTTTATTTATAAAAACTTATTTATCTTGTTAATCGATTGTTTTTTTGTTACTTTTTATATACTTTAAAATGTTTTAATTTATTCTATAGTCGTAGTATTATGACAACATTTTGTATTAATTTACGTTTTACTCATTTTTTTGGTAGTTTAATGTCACTGTCAATATTGTATATTGTAATTCCACTCCACTGTCCAAAGAGATCCAATGTCATTTTTTATTTCAATAAATGTATTTTGGAACATTATTCTGTTGATTTATTTTTAAAATACCTCGTTGTGACCTGGGAATGAGAAGGTTCTCAATAGATTGTATGCTTACTGATAGAGAAGGAATACCAATTATTCAAGTGCATAAAATCGAAGATTTATATCAGATTGAACCTTTTATCCTAGACCATGTCATGATGAATATAACCCTAAAGGTGCGGCCTCAGTGTCAGCCCCTCTGTGAGCGGCGCGTGCAGCGTCCATATAAAACAAATGTAAACAACACGCTCGTAGCGGAGCTGGCTCTCAGGCCGTACACGTTCAGGCTTCAATTGAGATGTTTCGCATTCTGGCTAAAGATATTTATTCTCATATTACAATTTCACTTACATGCCAACATTTAAGACTATATTACAATTTACGGTTAAACGCATATTCTATGTTTACAAAAATAAATGCAGATAAGGCAATTCCCATTGAATTTCAATGGATTTAGTGTACTCGCCTCGTGCGATGAGCTATCTTGTCAGAACGAGCGCGCGAGACACATTGCAATAAAGTTCGAATACGAAACAAAGCTCTCGAATTGACCCCAGGGTTTTGTGTGATATTATGTACAGTCAGCTGCAAGGAAACGTGACCACACTGAATACAAACTTCTTTGCAGGGAGAGGGTCACGTTTCTCTGCGGCTGACTGTACCTACATATGCACGACTATATTATCTACAAAACCGCAGCGCACCGAAGAATGTAGTTTCCGTAAACATCTAGCTGTGATAGTCTAGTCGACAATCCATGTCAGTAGAAATTAAAAAAAAGCCACTCAATACGGATTTTGTAACATAACCTTTTACGATAGCACGGAATTGCATAAAGCGCGAATTATAATCATATTCGTTCTATATATCCTCCTAAGTCCCAGGTTCCCACATAACAAAATAGTTCAATGGAATGTAAGATTATAGAACCAATGAAGAATCAATAGGTACTATTGTTAAACCGTTTGGTTGAAACTCCGTTGAACTTTTTTTGTATGCGGCTTTAGGAGGAAGGAGTATATGTATTACAGTATCTTAACGGTATAAGAGGCCAGAGTCAGTGGCATAATCCCGCGGCCCGAAAGGCCGTGAGCACACGAATAACCTACCTAACATAGCCTGAGCAAGATACGTTTTTTTTGGAAATACTTCAATATCAGGCTAATTGGAATAGATAAAAAATTTAGAAGTGGCTGATTATTTTTTTGGTGATAGGAATAACCTTCCTTAACACCAAAAAAAGTTGTGATTTTTCAGCTTCGTCAATTATTTTTGAAAAATATAATTAGTTTCCTCACTTACGTTTTGGGTCAAGGACGGCACTTTGCTCGGTCCGTCTCATATTACAAAAATATCTTAAATATCTGTGATAAACTGACACTGGCAATGATATTGTCAGTTGCAGCAGCTATATTTGTCATTACCAGTCTTAGTTTACTACAGATATTTAAGTTTTTTTTTGTAATATGAGACGGATCAAGGAAAGTGTCTATTGATTGTCCTTGACTGAAAACGAATGTGAGGAAGCTGTTTATATTTTTTTTAAATAATCGACGCAGCTGAAAAATCTGAAACTTGTTTCTGGTGCTAAGAAGGTTATTCCTATTAACAAAAAATAATCAGACACTTCTAAAATTTTCATGCATTCCCCATTGTACACGGCTTTTACATGTTATTTTAAAAGCTTATTATTGAATTCACTGTATCTACTCGTATGGACCCGGAGGTTAGGATTTTTTTTATCAGTGTTTTTATTATGAAAACGTGTTTAAATATACAAATTGCATGTTTTCATTATAAAAATACAAAAAAAAAAAATACCTCAGCCGATCCTGTATGGTATGTTAGCGTGGCCGGGAGTATAGCATAAAGCTGGTCTCGTAGGTCCGCGTCGTGTCCGGGGAGCCGCTGGCGGCGAAGAAGTCGGCCGTGCGCTCCATCAAGTTCGAGAAGGAACCCGACCTCAAGGAGGAGGCCGTTGATTTCATACTGGTTAGTATCATTCGAAATGTCGTAAGTACATGTTTTTATTAAAGCATCTGCTAGACGGTCGCCAACAAGCCCCTCCGACCGAGCGACCTTGGTCGGCACCGACCGTTGTAACTATTATGAAATTTTGCTGCACACAACTGTCTACACGGTCGGTGCCGACCAAGGTCGCTCGGTCGGAGGGGCTTGTTGGCGATCGTCTAGCAGACCCTTAACACATTAATACTAGTCGCACTGTGAGCTGTAGAAATCGCGAGCCCGTCTTTTTTCATATATTTTTTTTCAACTTCGAAAAAGTGACTGTAAAAAAATTACTAATTAAATAACAAACCTGCTCACAAAATTTCACGAGAATCGGTTGAGGAATTCGACCTGTAGACGAGAACAGCCGGACAGCGTGACAGACACCGGACATACGAACGATTTCGTTAAATTAACCACAAAGAAATGCTAATGAAGCTGATGTTCCTGTGTTATTAGGGTGGATTGCAAAAATATTGTACATAGTTGAGAGCCTTAATCTAATCTACCCTTTAACTTTTTTCCATTGTTCAACGGCAATTACCATACATTTTAAATGGGTAACTTTCGTTACACAATGGAAAAAAGTTAAAGCATAAATAAGAAAGGCTCTTAACTATGTACAATTTTTTTGCAATCCACCTGTTAACATTCGAGTTTTCCTACGGAAAAAATAATTAACTAGTTTATATACCACTCAGATATGTTGTTATTAAAAAAACAACAAGGAAGATGCTACGTTATTTGTTATCCATAGGTTATGGGTGGATTGAAAAAAAATAGTACATAGTTAAGGGCCTTAATCTAATGTATGCTTTAACTTTTTTCTATTGTGTAACGAAAGTTACCCATATACAATGTATTGGTAATTTTATTTTTTATTTATTGGTATTTAGGATCACAACAGCCGTAAATGTACAGTTTACATATGTTTCCTTACATAACAGGAGGCCAATAACAGTTATCCGTTAATTACATCAAGAAAAAGAAAAACAGAGATGATTCAATATAACTAAGATAAGAAATGTGGAAGCATGCTACAGAGAATTAACAACATGGTATAGTTTAGATTATTAGAGCTGACCGACTTTTTTGTGAAACTGTCAGTAGAATTTGAATCTATTACTTTCAGCATTAAAGTTGCTTTCCGAATGGACTAATTTGATTTGACACAATATCGTCATCTCAAACAAAACCAACTACACCAAATGATAATAATCAATTTAAGTGGATAATAGAAACGTTATATGCAGAATTAGCACATTTAGTAGAATTAGGTATTCAATAAACGTGAATCCTAAAAATAATAAAAATTATAGTTAATAAAGAAAAAATACACAGAAAACTCAGGTGTCTGAGTTAACCTCCTAAGGCCCCGCGTACAAATTTTTGTACAAATTTCAAAATTAACTTTGAACTGTCACAGAATGTCAAAAAGTCCCTAATTCAAAAACACAAATGCGTACTCTGGGCCTCAGGAGGTATCAAACCTCATGTACATGTAATTGCCGTTACACAATGGAAAAAGTTAAAGCGTAGACAAGATTTAAGGCTCTTAACTATGTACATTTTTTTGCAATCCGCCCTTATATTGAAAACGAAAACGGCAGTAATAGTGTGTACTTTTCCAGGGCGACAGTAAGTGGACGACATTTGCTTGCGGCAAGACCCAGGATCAGTTGGAGCTCACCGTGTTAGCGCATCAGTATCTCAAGAAGACTGCCCTCAAACCACGATCCCTAAACTTTTGATTAAGTACTTCGGTACTTCAGTATACAAGATCAGAATCGTCACAAATATACTTTCTTCATAGATTTATATATACACTTTTTATAAGTGGTTAAATAACGATTATTTACCATTTATCGGATGTAAATGCATGTTTGCACGCAGTAAATGAAAGGAGGATGTCATTGATTTTGAACGTGAAAACCTCTCCCTATACCAGATTTATTATGACTTTTCATTTGCGACGTTAATTTCATTCAAGTTGTCCTTTTGTAATACAATTATGTTATGATAAGTTATAATTAAAATTGTATGATTTTGCAATTAACTTTGGAATGGTTTGAAGTAATGATATTGATATCATATGAACAGTAGATTTATCGTTAATTTGTATGAATAGTCAAGAGTTCTTCCATTTTTCACTATGATTCAGGCCCGCCGCCGTTATCAATAATTCATATCATGTCAATACATTCGAATAGTTTATTTTCTATTAGGTATTTATATTATTTTAGGGTTCCTTTTTTTGAATATTTGTGTGTGAACACGTCATTACGCTTTTAGATTATCGTGTTAGTTAAGTATTCTATTATGATAACGATTTCTGGATGTCATATGGATTTAGATTGGAATTCCTTACAATCACTTAGAAACTTAATGTTTGTCAACAAGGCTGGTTTTATTCAATATCGGTCTTGTACATATCTCCGTATTATATGGAGTGTTTGCATCACCAAAGTACAAATAAATACTTAGATTCCGTGTTTTAATTATTGCTATTGTAGAGTTTAAAAATTCCTTTTGTATCGGTATAAGCAAAATATTTCGTAAGTTTTTTTTGTGGTGTCATTTATATGTTAAGTAATCTTGTGTAATCTAAGTTAAACGTACCGTGATTTAAGTGAAGCAATATTTATGGTCGATTTTATTACGTTAATTATAAAAAAAGTAACTTTATTTTATGTTTTTCTTTGTAATGTCTATTTTTTTAGTTTCGATTTGTCTAGAGGCAGAATAAAGGTTTAATTCCCCCATGAGCATAATGTTTTTTGCTTGGGATTTAAAATTACAGCGAAGAAAAGCTATTTTATTTTATATTATCCATTGACTACTGGAATCATGGTTGAATTTTTTTTTCCTAATTTCATGTGACTTAATTCGTTCAAATTTGAAAAATCTACGGGCGTCTTAACTCTTTTTGCAAATGATGCAATTATTACATATTTAAGATATGACTAAAGAGTTCATTAGAATCTATTCCATTGTTTTCAAATTTTCAATACAACACAATGAAATCCTACAATAATCGTCGTATTAGTCAATTATTTTTGTTTATTTTCCTTAAGACGACGGGTAAGGCAAGGCATTCTCCATACAAACGTTGTGCAAGTTTTTTTTCGTCGGTTTTGGCACTACAGAATATTCGTTTTTTTTGCTTGTTCATATTGAATTTACGCAGCACATGATGTTAAAATTTTGTTAGATATAAAAATAATGAAAATTAAAAAAATATAAAAAAGTATAAAAATAAAAAATAATAACATCAGTGAATAGCTAACAGAAAAATAAGTATACTGACCTAAAAATTATATTTATAGCCCAAACACAAACGAAGAAAAACTTGCACAAAATTTGTATGGAGAAGGCTTGCCCTACCCGTCCCCTTAACCAGCTGATTGTTGTAATGTAAAGCGGGCTAAATAGTAACATTTGTTAACCACGGACAATAAATAGGTAGGTATAAAATACAAAATTAGCAGTAAGTAATCTGCAGGCGATTAGCGACTCAGTCAGTTAATAATAAAATCACGTAGGTACAGCGTACATTTGGAATCACAGTTGCTATTAGCCCAGTCTTAGACATTTCCTTAAATTGTAATAATTCTATGCAGCCAATTATACCTCAACATGTCCTGAAAATCGTTTTATCTTTGACTTATACTTAAAAATAACCTGTTATTCTGGTCTCCGCAAGAGGACAATAACACTTTACACGCTAAATTCATATTTTTTTAGCGCTGTGCTGAGATGGCCCGAATTACTATTGCTCATTTCCGGAAGCTACAAGATACAACTTTAAAAGTCCTAACGGGCCACACAGGTCAAAATGGCCAGTCGTTATTGGTCAATCACATTTAGTCCGTCAGTTAATTTATAAAAAAAATATTGGAAACGTATTTTTTTGTTTGTCAATTAAACAAAAAATTATTAAGATATAGCCCGTTAAAGTTCCGCGTGACGTCACATTTTGGTACACTTTTTAGCATAATGTGACGTCACGCGGAACTTTAACGGGCTATATCTTCGTCATTTTTTGTTTAATTGACAAAAAAAAATACGAGTCCAATATTTTTTGATAATTTAACTGACGGACTAAATAGAATTGTATTTTTTTTTTACCCAGGAAAGTACCTACTCAATTGTAACTTGCGGCTTCGTCAAATGGGCCACTGGGAATGGGCTATTCATTTATTAAGAAGGCAAATTCAACTACTTTCTGACCCCGCAGCGTAAGAAAAACTATGGCTTTGATGAACATTTTCCTTGTAACGTAAGACATATGTTCGGACCCCCTCCCTCAAATTGTCTTACGTAATAAATGAATAGACCCTAAGAGTTTACAAGCTATAACTGATTTCTAAAACTGTCTCAAATAAAGCAGTTTCAAAAAAAAATCTTCATGTAATTTTATATTCCGCCGCATGCCGGTTTTTTATTTGGATGACTTTATTTTATAGTTTACATAATTTTTGTTCTTTGACACTCCACGTGCGAAGTGTTCTACTGTACATAATATAGTTCAGAGAAGTTTGTAAAAAATAAAGGTTTCAAGAGAATTGTTTGTTTTTTCTTGCCCTAAAAGTTATACTTCATTTATTAATTTATTTATTGCTATGTCATAGATACAGAATAAGGTGTTACATTTTAATTTTAATTATAAGTCATTTCATGACTTCCTGTAAGGGCGCACAATAAATTACAATATTAATTCTAAAATAACAAACCGAGACTTAAGCTACTTGATTATTTACATTTAGAGTCATATGTCAGATAAATTAGGTATATAGATGTCAAAAAAATTACTTACAATTATTTTATGTCTGAGATCTTAAACTAACTACAATTTATATGTCCTATTTTTATTGTAGTTTGTATAATACAACTTTTGTAGTCAAGGAGGGTTCTACCGAGTAATAACAGTGTTCTATTAATAGATTCTTTAGTTGAGTCTTAAATACCTCATCACTAGGTTGCAATTTGGTTACATCTGGAATATTATTAAATAATTTGTACGCATTTAGGTATACTGCGGTCCTTTTTTATACGTAGTTAAGTTACATTTAGGTAATAATAATTTATTTCTATATTGCTTCCTAGTTTCAAGTGTCAGGTTTTTCTGGAAATAATTCTAGGTATTTATGAACAAAGATCGCGGCTCTTAGCAAATATATTATTATTAAGTATATACTTATATACTTGCCTATGTTACACATACGTACGTACAGTACCGACAGTGATGGGAAATTGCATAGGTCACCATAAAATTCATCCCTCTCCCACTCATACTAATTGTTTGCGTGCATTAGGCATGATGACTCATGTTAAAATTGATAACATAGTGTTGCTAAATGGATAGTAAACCATCAAATTATTGTAATAAAGTATAAATTACAAAATATAATTAATATCATAAAAAGATATGAACCTTGAAAGTTTAGAAAAAAAAATGCATTTTTTTATTGTCCAGGTGTTCATTTAAAGCTACCAATAGAATCCTTACGCTTTTATAGAAATAAAATTGTATGACAACTATGGACCTAAACGCAGTATTTCGCGACCGAAACAGCAATTTACTTGATTTCCCCTACAATGATTAGTTCAAAATACTAAAGTGTGACGTCATACCTTTGAGTCAATCAGTATGAAGCGTTTCGGGTGCGGCCAGCGAGGTCCGTCTTTAACTCAATTTTTTGGGTATTTATGTTCTTTTATGGTAGTTGCTCCCATACAAACATTTGTTCCTCTCCAAAAACTGGTTCAAATGGCATCGGGAAAAATTTTTAGTCATCATGCCTATTGTATTATGGTTTTAGAATCATATTTCCTTATTTTTATTTAACTGCGAGTTTATTTGTACCTGAGCCGCGTCAAGATGTTTTTGCGCTCGTTATGGAGTCACTTGCAGTTGAGTATACCTACATACATAGATAACTGTGTATGTGTAGGTATACACCTACCTAAAATGTACCGTACTTAGAGATAATTTGCCTCAAAGGGATTTTATTGCGGCACTTAAATATGGGGGAATGTTTTCACGGCTGAGCTGAAAGAATTCTTGAATATTAAGATGTTCATCCGAGTAATAAGAGAATGGGGAAGGCAGATAATTTTTCCTTTCGTCAGCTTTACTGCTTTACCAGGGGCAGGGGTGATTTTATTTGATTGTGCTATTTTTTAAATATCTGTCTTTTGCTATATACCTAACATCTGACTGAACAAAGTATTCATTATAGCTTTACAAATAGAGTTAATATTGAATGATTTCCGGGATAAAAACGATTCTAAGTCCTTCCTCCGAGTTCAAACTATCTCCATACCAAATTTCGTCTCAATCGGTTCAGCGGTTTAAGCGTAAAAGGTAACAGACAGACAGACATAATCACGTTCTCGTAAACGACTCTAACGATTTCAATGAAATTATGGGAGTTTACGGCGGCGAAAAATCGATCTAGCTGGGTCTCATGTCTGGGAAAATTCGTTTTTACCGTATTTTCTCTATTTTCACCCGATGGTAGGTATGGAAGTATGGATGTAAATATACAGTACATATGTTTCATTCTGGCGAGACCTGTTTGTTCGTTTCACCACTATCCAACAGTTGTGTTTAATTTCCGGCGAAGGGTATCTGTCCCGGAAGTCAATGTCGAACGGGGTCACGGACCCTTACGCAGTTTAATAAAGCTGCTTGCATACGTTTGACTTAATGTATTGAATTTAAATCAACTTAATTTTTTTCGCTTTTCGGTGTAAGAAACACGTCAGGCCTGAGGCCCTATACCGCGAAATGAAAACGAAGTTTGTTCGTGTATCTCCCTCTCTGTTGCACTTGCTTATTCGAGCGACAGAGAGGGAGATACACGTAAGAATTTCGTTTTCGTTTCCCGGTAGCGCCCCTGAATCGGGTGGATACGAGCGCGCGCGAGAAACTTAAAGATTTTAATCAATTTCCATATTTCTTTGGATTGGATTTACCCAGTATAGATAGACCCTCGAAAGTACGACATATATTTAATAATCTTTATTTCTACACCAATATTATAAAGCGGAAAAGCCTGTGAGATGGTCGCTTTGTATGTAATGGGTACAGTCAGCATCAAAAGTAGCTACGCAAACGAAGACGTCAAAAGACTTTATTAAAAGGGAATAAGAGCTTTTGACGTCTTCGATTGCGTAGTTACTTTTGATGCTGACTGTACCTACCTAATTTCCGGAACCACTTATCTGATTTCAGAAATTCTTTCACGTGTGTACCTATACAGTAAGTCTCCGTAAAGTGCACATATGAAATAGGGTGAATCTAGACTCAATTCCATCGACGGAAAACATATATATATATATATATATTTATATAGGGTCTATTTTCATCCTATTTCATATGTGCAATTTATGGAGACTTACACTGTAGAATGGTCTTTCAGCACCTAGGTTCACTGTCATACCTATTAAGTGCGTGAGTTCGGCGCGAGCTTTAGTAGGTCTACTTAAATTAATTACAGTATTGTAATAGGGTGGATTGAGAAAATTGTACATACTCGTAGTTAAGAGCCTTAATCTAATCTACGATTTAACTTTTTACAGTTTCGTAACGTCAATTATCCATATAAAATGTATGGGTAATTGCTGTTACGCACCTGTAAAAAGTTAAATGGTAATAGATTAGATTAAAGGCTCTTATTACTAATGTACGTTTTTTTTGCAATTCACCCAAAAATCTATTATTAACGTAGTGTTACCGATTTTTTTTGGAAAACGCTCAGGTAGTTAGTACCTATCTAATACCTAGTTTAAACAAAAAGTAGCTACCATAGAATCTCTATTAGGTAATTATTAAAAGCGCAATGCTACAGGAAACGGGGGACGATAACCTCTCAGCAATTAAAACGGGAATTATTCCTTATCACGCAAATTCGTTCGCATAACAACAGAACTCGGGAAAGAACCTGACCGTGCTCCGATACCTAATGTTCTGTATATAAGGTAGGTATGTATATTATACTATAGTATTGCTGCGAATTAATTTATTTTCAAATTCTTACCCACTGTACGTGTAGACGTTTACAAGGTAGGTGTTATGTAAAGATAGAAAGCCTGCGGCGGGGGCTTCTAATAATACAAATGTTACAGATACCTACTTTTACGTAGACATCTATAAGTACCAAAATCTTTATTCATACTAATAATAAAAAGGTAAATCTAAGGCGGTCATCACACTGCATCCGTAACATTTTTATGTCGGGCAACAATTAAGTCTACAACTACAACCAACACAAGCGCATATTCGTGTTTATGTTGTGGTATGTACGAAAATTAAAAAAGGATTTTTATAAAAATTAGTAGATTGTATGACAAGGGGCTAAAATAAGCCACATTACCACGAGATGGTTATTTTCCCGAGCGAAGTGAGGGAAAATATTTCGAGGGGTAATATGGCTTTTAGACCCGAGTTATACACTCTACTTTTCACTTCGACTGCGAGAAAATAGTAAAACAAAGATTATCCATCCACAATCAATAATAAATTCCACGGCGCAAAGATTATTCGATTTGGCGGCATACTTTTTTTTATAAACTGCTTTGACACAGATACAAAATATTGACACCACGAATATACGCCTCCGAGGCGTCCAATACACGGTGAAGTATTATCACTCGATCCACGCGCTGTCTCTTTCTCATTGCATGTTATAGAAAGAGACAACTATGGTGGATCATCAGTATTTAATCACTGTGTTGGCCCGCCTGTCCGTCTACAGACGCGTCGTTGACGGCCAGAGGCGTTTTTTGTTATAATAATTATTGTGAGTTAGGGACTAAAAAACACCTGATATTTGAAATTAATTCTGGTTTCTGATTGGTTGTTTTTAATATTAGCTGTAATCTGGTTAGTTACAAATACAAATGTTTTTTAAAGAGTGGTGATTGGTGGATTTAATACAGCGAAGTGTTTTGATTGGTCAAATTAAATGTTTTAAAAATCATAAATACCTATTTATACATATTTTCCCTAGGGGCTACATGTACTACTTTAGCCCCGCTTGCTAAGCCTAATATGACACACTTTTCGAGCATGAGAAGTGAAATAGTAGATTGTTAACCAAGGGCTGAAAGGCACCCATTTCTGACAAGATATTTTGGTGCTCGAACGAAGTAAGAGCGCCAATGGTTCAAGTCAGAAATGGGTGACTTTCACCCGAGTTAAACACTCTACTTTTCATATCGATTACGAGGGAAGTAAAAAAAAACAGACGGAAAATTTTACAATATGTTTTGTATTTATTATTAGTATTAAGTAGTTGAAGAGTGTTTGTATGCGTTTTTTTATTAGCTTACATGCACAACTTTAAGTTAAAAAAAGGTTTGTGGGTGTATTCCATTTGTCACCACCTCATAGAGCCTAGTGAATATTTTAGCTAAAATAAAAGTAATGAATTTACAACATAAACTTATTTTATAATTAGTAAAATAAAATCCATGAACTAGTAAGAATAAAATTATTTCCCTTTGCCAGAGGCGGGGTAATGATAATTAGAATTAGTTCCCGCATAATGCTTATAAGGCGAGGACTAATTTCAATACACTACTTTTCTGCACTAGAGCAGAAACGTATCATTTTCTGCGCACTTTTTAGAACAACAACGACCCACTTTCAGAATGAGATATGAAATAATGGATTTTAATACCGAAGTGAAGTTTTTTTAAATCAA
This sequence comes from Epinotia nisella, assembly GCA_932294315.1. Lineage (NCBI taxonomy): Eukaryota > Metazoa > Arthropoda > Insecta > Lepidoptera > Tortricidae > Epinotia > Epinotia nisella. The sequence continues at coordinate 10,835,942 of OW028675.1, read as the reverse complement.
TTTGACTAGGCATTAATGCAGCAACGTATTTTATGGTAAAAAATACGACACAAAAAACGCGTACGCATACGCTGGGTCAATCTTGGTGTTGTGCTGGCAATTTAGAAACGATAGTTAAATTTAGCGCGGCCGCCGTAGTCCGAGGGCCTGCCCTCTCGGTGACTGAAGTAACCCCCCGCAGTCACATCGGCGTTCTTGAACGGCTCCCATCTGCCTCCGGCCTCCAAATCCATCTGTACATAAAGGTTCCAATTAAAACATAAGTAGGAACAAATTAATTTTCCAGCTGGGCCAAACAAAATTGTATGATATAACTAATAATCATATGGATCTTGTCCGAAATAAACAATTTTTTTAATTTATTTTTTTATTAACAGATAGGCATAGTGAGAGGCACTCATCTCTATCGTGGGATAGTTATGGGAGTTGTTCTTCGCTTGAGTTCTTTGAGTTGGTAAGTGAGCATTTCCTTGGTTTGTAACGCAATAATTTTCTGGTTGTGGTCTAAAACGTGTGATGGTTGCCTAATTTTTAACAGTCTACTTACAAAAGCCTAACCCTCGATAGCATCTACTTTCTTCGCATTTGAATCTAATCGATAATTGCCTGAAGCCTTTTTTTTAAAAAGGGTTAAGGCTATGCGAATGTTAAAATAATGTTGCGAATAGTGTCACTTGAGACGGTTGTTGCAAACCGTCAGTAATATGGTAAGATACGTTCGTTAAAATACGTTTATATGGGAAGCGCTAGTGATCACCGATCAGTAATGTGAGGTCGATTTAGCCTGCCCCTAGCAAGCGCGGATCCATGAGTTTGTTTAGGTTGCATGACCAGGCAGCAACGACAAAATTGTTGTTGTTGCGCATCAGGGGGGTATCCGCGCCTAGCTCCCAGAGTTGAATAGTACAATACTTACTCTGGCGCGCCCGCCGATCCTACGGCTGGCGTCGAGGGAGGCTTGTGCATTGGAGTCCTGCCAACTGAGCTTGCCGCCGTAGTATGTGGAGTCGCGGTTGGGGTTGAGCACGCGCGTGCCGTACGCCTGTGCGGCCAGCCGTCCGCCATCATTGTTGACGAGGGTGTGCTCGTAGGCGCCGGTGCCCTGAAACAATAACCACGTACTCAACCTACTAATCTTATAATCGGTCACTGCTGAGCACAGGCCTCTCTTCGAGTACCTACGCCACCCGTCCTCATCCTGAGCCAGTCTTATCCAGGGCATAATTGACCATAGTAGTATTTTTCCTTAGCTGCCGGCGGAACAATAAAATCTTACATAGGACAACGGCTCATGCGCCTATAGCGGTCACGTCGAGCTTTCTTAATCTATTGTTTCGTTAAGGAACAATACTGCTTAAAAAAAAAGCATGCACGAACTGAGGAATGGGGTGCGGCGCGGTCATGCACTAGCTTCCCTTCCCTGTATCTGCCGCACTCTTACGTTATAGCACCATCGATAAATCATAATATGGAGTGCTCAGTGATCGGGGTATGAACTTCTCGCTCTAGCTAGGCAGGAAATTTTGCTCACGAAGCCTAGGTATATATGGGTATCTGCTGGGCACTGGTTTTAGCCCAGTGCCAAGAAATTCAATGTTCAATAAAGATGAATTAGTTACTTATGCATTCAAAAGCGATTCAACTAGCATGTTTCCTAAGCGTACCTTCAATAGAATAGCTGGAGAAAATATTGAGTAGAGTAGGTACTTAAGTTCTGTGAACGACATTGAAACCACCTGATGTTTGAAAGTTGCTTTCACATAAACTTCAAGATGAAGTTTCCAGTCGAACATATTACACTACTTCGCAGAAATGAGGGATGTGATGTAGGTAACATTAAACTGTACTTTTACTTAATATTTATATTTCTGCTAGTATTTTAAAATACACTGCACGGACACGGAGGACAATTGCGAATTGGAATCAATAGCATATCATTTTTTTTATGAGGGCGGGATTAAACAGAACGCATTAGATAAATTACGCACTAACTAATTTTCCATTATTATGTATGTACCTACCGTACCACCTATTGTATTTTTTTGCTAGTCGTGCGTCGTCATCATCATATCAGCTGAAAGACGTCCACTGCTGGACCTATGTCTATGCCTATGCCTCCTCCAAAGAGCGCCACAATGACCGGTCCTGCGCCACCTTACCAGGACATCAACCCATCGTGTCTACCCACGCTGCGCCTATATTCCGCAGTAAGTATGTAATCGAAGGAGCAAGCGAAGCGAACGAAGTTCTATGCTTCAGCTTGTGCCAAAAATCGTTCGTATGTCCGGTGTCGGCCACGCTGTCACGCTGTCCGGCTGTTCTCCTAAGCTCGCGAGTTCGACAGCTTACAGAGCCACTAGTGTATAGTACTTTCCAGTACGTTACCTGTTACGTAACATTGTTAACCGAATTATATTTGTTATTTTTTTATGCACGACTTTAAATGCTCTTTAAATAACTTCCTTTGCTGATTTTCATAATCGTACCTAGACTACAACGATTATTCCTAAAAATGTTCTGAACTCCTGTACATTATGTATTGAAGTTCAAGGTACTTACGTATAGCCCTCCCTTGGCAGTGTTCCCGAGAGTCCCTATGAGTTGGCCGTTGTCCCCGACCGGGAGGGAGCCCGTGACCTCACGCTTCGGTCTCCTGTCCCGCTGGTTGCGCAGTTGATCCAGTCTGTATTGGTACTCGCTGAAAAATACGCAGATACTTATTACACGCTCGCCTTTTGAAGAGGAATTTGGGTAAGCATTGGTTTTTGTAGAAAAGTAACCTCCCTACTTCCTACCTACAGTTAACAGTCAAGTTGCCCACTCACTTGACAAATCCCAATAAGGTCTACTCGACCATATTGGGATTTGTCAAGTGAGTGGGCAACTTGACTGTTAACTGTTAGCCTACATCTACATAGGTACTTAATTATTCGCAAACCGTCGAATGGCTACTAGTAACGTTGACATAGACAACAACTGGCATCAAGTAGCGTAAGACACGCTGAACACACTTTTCACTCCAACATAATATGGTTAGGCGTTACTCGTAATAAACCCTAATATATTAGGTAATAGGATTGAAAATTGAGCACAGACTTCCAAATATTAATTAATGGATTCATGTATTTATTTATTTAGGATTACCAACAGATAATACATCTTACTATATCTAAGTTCTATTTCTATTCTAATTAAGTAACCACAACATCCACCAATAGCTATTTACTCCGCTAGGCGAATATTAACACGAATATTGAACTATCGAAGCTAGCGCCTATTAGTAACCCAATATCGATAGCCCAGCGCAGTTCATAGCCTTATAGACAATGCTGGGAACAGTGCTCATTATGGATAACCTAGTTAGCTATAGCAGTACCTATATTATTACTTAGCCCGGGAAATTGTATTATTATAGGTTACGTAGACCGCGTAGAATGTTTTATTTCACTTACTTTTAATAGGAGAAGACCAAATAATAAATATATATATTACAGTAGACACACGTAGATATTAGAGGACAATACATAGGTAGCTAAGAACTAATACGCCCAGTGTTGAATCGATACAATTAGTAACGAAAACAAAAAAAAGTGAAATCAAAATATTTTTCAAAAAAATCCAACTGCTTTTCCCTCCTAGGGCAGTCGGGTAACAAGTGAAATCAAAAGAATTTTCGAAAAACCCGACTGCTTTTTGACAAATATTATAGCCTATGTCACTCCCGCGATTAAGAGGAATTCAACGTAACCTCATACATCCAAAAACCATCAAGTTGTTTAGGCTACAGGAGGTCACAAAGAAACAGACATATTACATACATACATACATACATACATACCTTCTCCTTTGGCAGTCGGGTAAAAATGTATAACATTAAAAAATTAAAATTAATATATAAGCACCTGTTATCTACGAACGCGCTCGGCTCGTCGCCGCCGTACCACTCCTGTGCGCAAACGCACACTAGCATAGCCGCGAAAACACACAGGAACTTCATTTTCACTGAAATTAAAGAAAATGGTTTAAAGATAAAAAGATTACCTACACAGGTTATAAGAGCGTAAGTTAGCTTTAGTGTACCTACGGCCTGAGTGCCCACTCCGCTGCGAGCGTCGGGCGGGCGGGGGCGGCGGCGGGGTTTGCATTTGTTTTATATGTATGTATACTTGTAGATAATTACTGTCTTTGTTCATAAACATCCCTATAACCTATTTTAGTTATGTTAATATTCAGGTCACGTGCAATAATGAAATAGGTTACAAATAATGTAACAAATTAAGTTTCTAAAACTTACCAGATTTGTTGATGTTGCAGTAAGTCGGGAACTCGAAGAGCAAAACTAGCTTTATGATGTCCTTTCGTCTCAATCGCGTATATATACCCAGTGAAGACGCCAAAGGGGATTCCTCCCGTATTAGATGTGTTAAGATATAGGTACATGACCTGTCAAGTACTTCCCCTATAATTATGTGCGTGAACTTTACTGATAAGAAATAATCCCCGTACGGCACGCTCGGTACTTTATCAGGTTATGCTTATGTCATGTCTCGATAGTAATTTGTTAAATTGCATTGAATAGTAAACTATGTATATAACTGGTGGCTCCGGTCTGTGTTAATTCCCTCTCCTCCAAAAATAGTAGCCTGGACAAAGAAAGAAAGGCTGTGGCAATTTTTTTTTTGTAATTTAGGTGTGAATGTATTGTAGTAACTTTCGCATTTATAATATTTAGTATGGATATCTGCAATGCATGCGCATTGCACGTAGAACCTTTGGGGCAGAAAGGTTCTCGAGTGGCGACCACGTACCGGAAGGCGCGGCGTCGGTAGGCCCCCTACAAGGTGGACTGATGACCCGGTAAAGGTCGCGGGAGTCCGCTGGATGCGGGTGACGCAGGACCGGTCAATTTGGCACTCTCTAGGGGAGGCCTATGTCCAGCAGTGGACGTATTTCGGCTGATATGATGATGATGATGATGATGATATCTGACTTCAGCTAGGCTATTCTATAAATGTCGCGATTTCGTTAGGCGTAACGGTGAGGTAATGCGAATGAGCGCATGGTTGCTTTTATGCACGAATGTGATGTCCTCTTGGCATGTTATTGGGATATCTCCAATAACCAATAATGGAAACATAAAACGGCACCTATCAAATAAGACAAATGGAATGACGGCGCCAGAAGTACATATCATGGATTTTTTAAAACCGGTCAAGTGCGAGTCGGTCTCGCGCACGAAGGTACCATTATCTATAAAAACAGCAAAAAAATCATGTCTGTTGTATGGGAGCCTTTTTTAGTATTTGTTGTTATAGCGGCAACAGAAATACATAATCTGTTAAAATTTCAACTCACTAGCTATCACGGTTCTTGAGATACAGGCTCGTGACAGACGGACGGACGGACGGACGGACGGACAGCGAAGCCTTAGTAATAGGGTCCCGTTTTTACCCGTTGGGTACGGAACTCTAAAAACTACACTATGTGACGGATTCCCGTCATACCTAGGCATCTCCAGTTATAAAGGGTGAGTAGGTATATAAGAAACCACCACCATTACTAGCCGCAATGGGGAATGGATGAAAATTTAAGAAATGCCTGATATTTTTTTGGTGATAGGATTGGAGTAACCTTCGTGCTAACCAGTAAAAAGTTTCAGATTTTTCAGCTGCGTCAATTATTTTTGAAAAATATAAACAGTTTCCTCACTTACGTTTTGGGTCAGGGACGGCACTTTCCTCGATCGGCCTCTCATATTACAAAATAAAAACCGGTCAAGTGCCAATCTGACTCGTGCACCGAGGGTTCCGTGCAAAATTTCATACAACATAACATACCCGTATAAACTAAGCAAAGCTTGTATAACGGGTACTAGACGACAATAATATACTTATATAAAGGAATAAATACATAGAAAACATCCATGACTCAGGAACAAATATCCGTGCTCATCACACAAATAAATACCCTTTCCGGGGTTTCAAAAAGAATTATAAATAAATGTAGGTATATTGGGTAGTAATTAAATAGTCATGGGTACCTAGACAGGAGTCTAAATCGAGCGAAACTATTGCATAAAGTAAAATTGTATAGGTACCCCCGGTTTTGTTAAAAATTAAAACAGACCGGAATGGAAAAACTTCCTTAGCAATTAAGGCAATAAATTTAATTAAAATTGTGTATGTTTTGCTATAATGGCTAACAAACTTCGCAGAGTCCGATTTATGGCTGTAGTGCTATTAGCAGACGTCGGCCACAGAGCAGAGCGTTGCGCAGTAAATTAACTTTTTAACTAATTTTAGAATTTACCGCCATTTTCCAGGGAGACGACTCGCTTGACAGACTGTAGAACGTAAATCGGTATGTGCAAGGTCATTTAAGTGAGTTGACTCCTGACATTAACTGGTATATTTATTTACCTAAGGTAAACGTCAATACCTTAATATCAATAATTGACACCCTGTTGTTTACCCCTATTGATATACATTACGATTGTAGGTATCAAAAATGGGTCAGTATCAAGCACTGGGACGTTTACCCTATTAATTGCTCGCATACTGTATTCCGTGTGTTGCGTTGCCCGCCGCGCAGATGTTAAACGGAGCTTATATCCGGATTATCCGCTAAGTCCGGATGGAAGCTGCATATATAAACGTAAACAGGGGTCAGTTCTCTTTATGCTACCTACTTGGGCGTTTCCGGAAATTAATTCATCACTCGTGTACTGACCACAAGTACCTACCTAACCTAAACGTTTACTCATTTATAAGCTAGCTTCCATCCGCAGCTTACGTTTTGTATGAGTATAAATTATAGCCAATGCATTTATTCACTTGTGGCTCTGTGAGCTAGAACTCGCAAGGCTGTCTTTTCTCAATTTTTTTTTAATTTTCAAAAATTGAATCGATAAAAAATAAATTATGTATTTAACTAGCTTATGCCCGCGACTTTGTCCGCGTAAACTTCGTCCTAAAAGGGATGAAATTTAACATAAAGTGTAGCCTGTCCTATTCTGATATATAAGGTACATAACTGGAAAGTTTCATATAAATTCGTCCAGTAGTTTTTGAGATTAAGTGGAACGTAAATCCATCCATCCATCCATACATCCAAATGTTCACGTTTATAATAATTAGTAGGATCGAACCTGCTCACAAAATTTCACGAGAATCGGTTGAGAGACGCGACCTGTACAGGAGATCAGCCGGTCAGCTGGACATTTGGACATATGATATTTTTTTAGCCCGTGCTAAACGGAGATCTACGTTCGCTTCGCTCGCTCGTTCAGTAAAGTTAAACTAAATAGCTTTTGCCGGCGACTTTGTTGGCGTGTAGGTACTCGTTAATCGCCTTAAGGGATTAATCCGCCTATACAAAATGTAATAGCAAATTATCTATATGAATGAATGAATGAACGTATTTATTCACAAGAACACAAAACATAAATAAAATACAATTAACATAAAGTTCATGCACTTACACATTATGTTAGACCATCAGGTATGTGAATTTTACAGTGAGTGTGGGTGAGCTTCAGTTTTATTTAGTGTTCTGCTTACGGATATAATAGTATATAATGATTAAAACTTATGGCTAAAAAAGTCACTGACGCTATGAAAACAAAATTTACATAATAATTTGTGAAGTTCAGATTTAAATTTAAAGTTGGGTACTGATTTTAAAGTTGCTGGAATCGTTTTGAATATGTTTTATACTCGTCGACTTTATGTTTGAATTAAGACGTCGTACACTAAACTATAATCACATACATATTTTCATTATATGGAGCTCCCAACTCCACTGAAAAAGTTATTTCACAACTGTTCATACAAGTAAAATAAATTCGACCAATCACGTGGCGCCTTTACTGAACTAACATAAATTTGACCAATGGCACGTCACGTTGGCTACAGTACAAAAGACGACGGCCGACGTCGACGACGTTGAGCCGGCACCTCTGACTTGCACGTCGTTTCAGCAGGGCTTAGATTTTCATTAGATACCAAGTTTGTTTAATTATTTCTGTTGACTCATATAAAAAAGTATTGTATACAATAGTTACACAATTAGCTCTTAAATTCTCTGTACTCGACTTTAAGAGCCCTCATTGTATAACGATTGTATAAAGTACTATTAATGTATGTACGCACACTTTTTCATAGTTGTTAGATTGTGCGGTGGAAGTGTCATTTGATACCTCCTTAGCGATCGAACTGTCAAATTTTTACCAACATACCTAGTGTATACTCTGTAGCACCAGATCCCATGGATGCATTGATTGTGTTGGTAAAACATTTTCGACGGTGCATATTAACGTCCTATACCAGTCACGGAAGTCACAATAGTGCTGAGTTAAGCCTGGATCAAGGGATTTATGGCATTCACGAGAGCTCACTGGTTCCGAGCAATGATTTTGTGGTGCCGCTATTATAGTGTATTTTATAGGATGAGAGTGCACAGAACGAAATGCGTACTTGATTAAATTCATTTATTTTCTAAAGTATATACAAGTAGATAATTTACTTCATGAAAACTATGTTAAATAAAAATAAAAGGCCCTCGAGTTATTTGTACCTAACGATGATGCTGGAGGCATTTCGTCGCTGAATTGCAATGATCCTACGTTTCGCGAGTAAACCGCCAGCTCTTCGGTCACCAGTTACATAAACCAGACGTTCCCCATACTTGATTTGAGGTTAAAATTGTCGAACTAAGAATAGAAGATGCACTCAAATGAAGAGAAATTATCTTGAAACAAACTTTTTAGGGTTCCGTAGCCAAAATGGCAAAAACGGAACCCTTATAGTTTCGTCATGTCCGTCTGTCCGTCTGTCCGTCTGTCCGTCTGTCCGTATGTCACAGGCATTTTACTCGAAAACTATAAGGTGTATTTGAATAAAATTTTGAGAATAGGTGTATTTTGTTAGCCGCTACATAGTTTTGTAATTAAAATGACAAAAAAAAAATTTTTTAGGGGTGCACTCCATACATAAAACTGAAAGGCAAATTTTTTTTTTTCATTGTGACCCCCCGTGTGGCACATCAATCGATAGGCCTTTCAAAATAAATATAAGGTTTCTTAATTTTTTTTTTTGATTAAGTGAATAGGGTCGGAGATAATCGCCCCGAAAGTCACTAAAATTCTGTCCCCCCCCTCTAATTTTTGAACCGTGTATTTTAAAAATATGAAAAAATTCATGGACATAGGGCTTATTAATTTCATTCACCGAAAATTGTTTTGAACAAGATCGGTTCAGAGGTTTTCTAGATATTGCTGAAAAACTGCCTTTCTCAAAGAAAAGGACGTAAGTGCCGTAAAATTTCTGTGACGATACGACCTTTTTAATAGGCACGGAACCCTTCGTTTTGCGTGGTCCGACACGCACTTGGCCGGTTTTTTTCTTATCGTTCGAGAGAATCATCTTCAAGATGATGTCTGTTTCATTCAATATTTTGGCGGCCTTTCTACTTTCTGGCTTGATTCAAGTAATATTCTTCTTTTTGTGTACAAAATATAGGCATTACTTTGTGAAATATACTTAATTTCTCTAGAGTCCTGTTTCGTTAGTTCTTTAAACATACTGTGTGGTATTATATCAAAGTTCCAATGTAATCAAATAAAAACTTTAGTTGAATCAAGGTAGGGTCTATAATTTTGATGTTAATTATTCTGTACCTTACTAACAGCTGTCTTTTTAATTTTAATTATCAGATCCTTAATGATCAAAGGTATTCCCAAACCAATACCTTAAGCGAGCTCCAAACACAAACGCACCGATAAATTAGACTTGGTCCAAATCTAAATTTAGGGCTGACATGCAATCTTAATTGCTATGGCCGATGTAGCCTGAATTTACAACCCTAGCAACGTTATATAACGAGTCAATGAAATAACAACCTTAAACTGTTATGTGTAGGTTGAATTTGGTTTGTTTCAATGTGATTTCAAGGATTCAGAGTACGGTTCCAGTGCGGGGGGAAAGCGGAAAATGCTGAAACGCCAAACATTTTAAGCCTAGCTTTGCATGTTCGCTGTGGGATTGGATTGATGCGGTTTGGAAACTTACATTCTTAGTTCAAATAGCGTTTTCATATTTGCGAGTGAGATATACTAATTTATATTTCCATATGAAATCGGTTTTCACGAATTTCCTCAATAAAATATTGCTAAAGGTTTTTGTACATATCCCGGGTCTGATTCTGGGTGAGGGAGTCAAATGCGGGTGCCGGGTTACATTTAGGTAAACTCGGGTTGAAGGTGTATTTCATCTTTATACGCTGGGGACTTATAGTGTTGTGGGTGATAATCGGTTTCAAAGACGTGAACTAAACGCATATCTGTACCAATTTTAAGAAGACACTGCATATAAGTTTAAATGTACCCCGGGATGATTCATAACTCATCCAATCGATAAAAACACCAGTAGGTATAACAAAAGACTGACATTAAACGTCTTGCAAGGAATGCTTTGCTTTACTACTTGTTTGTTAAAATATTATACTTCTATAGGTATTAGCCGTTTTGACTTCATTGTATTTCATCATCCATTATTTTTTACTCGTAATAACCAAGTCTCACCATCGATAAGACGTCGCTAACATTCCTATTCTCTACTGCCATCGTCAAAATTGCTGGGTGCATGTGTTGCCGGTATAAGAAACATGAATATGCGGTATTTTAATCGCAAAAAAGTTTAAGGTGACTGAAATATTAACCGTTTCAAAAAGCTATGAGGCTACAGGCTGCAGAATATATCGACGGCCATCATCAATGTTCTCTGCAACGGCATAGCATCAGCCAGTCCTCGCTGGATCTCTCGTTAGGAGTATCAGGGACTGAGAGGAAGAATAAGGAACGCGGTGAATTGGTTAAAGTTCCGCGTGACGTCACATTATGCTAAAAAAGTGTAATGTGACGTCACGCGGAACTTTACCAAGCTATATCTTCATCATTTTTTGTTTATTTATAAATGTTTTATTATTAATAAAAACACAATAACAGATAATAAAGGCTTAAAGTAGAGCAGGACAACTTAAGGATGTCTTACATGTCCTATCAAATATCTGGCCACACTAAACGAGCAGCCGGTGGCTAGATCTGATTTAATCCCGGTTCATGCTAATAGGTTTGAACTGGGAAGGCAATTCCAGTAAGACGTCTGGCAATTTCGGGGTAGTCACATTAATTCGGTGCGCTAGTCATAACTAGTTTTTAATTGACTTATGTAATCAGTTAATTTACATAATAATTAGTAGGTAACGGATCGTTTTTGGAACCTTAGATATTGGTAAACGACAGCTCCGAATGTGAAAAGAACGTGTTTTTCTTCGTCGTTTTCACTATTATATAGATAATTGAACATTGCATCTTTGTGCTCGGCGGTAACTGCCGATGTGTAGATTGCTGCTCCTGTAACGGCTACAGCCATGTCACTTTTTTAGGGTTCCGTAGTCAACAAGGAACCCTTATAGTTTCACCTTATCCGTCCGTCTGCTCTGCGGCTTAGAGCCAAGCTGAGCTCTCGGGTCCCTTACTACTAGAAAGCAGTAATTCGGCATGGATATTATAAAATCAATCACGCCAACACAATGGTATTAGAACATTTGGAAAAAAAAATTGCGGGAACTAGGGATGTCATTTTCAAGTGTTTCTCCATCCCCCCTGCCGGCTAAATGGTTACTACTGGGTATGTGAGAAAAACACGGCAGGTAGTACACATAATTAATTTAAAAGAAAAACTATCACGGATAAATATGCAAAACTAGCTAAAGAGTACTTGTCGACCAACTGTTTAGATGGCGCGCGCGTGCCGATGTAACAAAGACAGGCTAGCGGCACCTTACACGGCCGGTTTTATATTGAATGTTTGGCTCCTGCGCTGCTGCGGCTCCTCCTGCTTGTCCTTAGGGGCCGAACCGAGGCCAAGAAATAAGCGAAATCAGACCGAAGTTACAAGTAAAAAGAGTAGTAGATAAGCAGTAAAACCTGCATAGCCTCGCGCAAATATGTCTTGAATATCTATAGCGGAATGGTGGCCGTTATGTGCAGCTTAACGCACGCGAGACCGGTAGGGTGATTACGTAACTTTTTGAACGAGCGTTAGGACATATCAAATAACATTTCCACCTTCAAAAAATGACTGTTGATTCATCCTAATACGCGTTAGAAAGGTTACTAGACCCTGCCGGGTGAAAATCGAAGTTCAGATACATCCTTATCGCCCGAATTATGGAAGTTCGAGATTGTGGTAACATATCTAACGCATTTCAATTAACGAAGATTTGATTTCAAGAATTATAAATAATGATAAGAATTAAAAATAAGAATTCAATTTTACACGTTAGCTCGGCGCGCTAAATTGCATCCTAATTGTTTCAAGACTGATATTCAGGGCGAAATATGCTAGTTTTACATGCGCATTTTTACAAAAGTAACTTCCAAAGCTAAGAACCGCAAATAGCTACTAGCCAAGCTGAATTATTGAACTCCAAAGCTAAAGTTTTTAATGCATGTTCCTCCGATCTCCACGCTAATGCTCCAAAAAACTATGTGAAAACAAATAGGAGTGACCTACATCCCGACTATAAGCCCCAGTTTCAGGTCTTGATTGGTTCACTGCGCTTATATCGAGCTCGCTACGATTGTCCAGGTGAAGCTCGGCCTCGGATTGCGTATAGTTGTTATGACTCTTGAGGTCGAATTATACTAGAGAGAAGCTTACAAACGATGTTTATTTGTGAATAGGTAGCACATGGACTGGATTCACAGCTTCAGTGGCCAGTGTAGTGAAGGCTAGCTTAATGTCGAGCAACGATTTATCCTCGTCAGGCCCATTGTTTTCAGTTCGAGACAAATGGCAGAGTGAATGCGATGTTCAAAAATAACTTAGGGGTTTTTATCAAAACAATATTCAGATCATAACTATAAGGTCTAGTTTTCCCTCTGGGTTGGAAGGTCGGATGGCAGTCGCTTTCGTGAAACTAGTGCCTACGCCAAATCTTGGGATGAGCTGCCGAAGCGGACCCCGGGGCTCCTTTAGATGATGACGATACATATTACAAAAATTATAACCAGTTCAGTTCATAACTAATATTCTGTATTTATGTGCACAAATCAATTGTTAATGAAAAACAATGGTACCCATAGTTTAACTTAATTTAATTTTTAGATAACTCAACTTTCGGTTTAACTTCGTAACAGTTTTTCAGAAATGAACACACAAGCATATCTTTTTACCGTTTCAGAAACTTAATTACCTAACATTATAAGAACTTTTTAACTACACAATATGGTAAAATCTAGGACGAGAGATACTGCGTCTAGCCAGTCTGTCGCGCCGCCAGAGGCGCGGCGGATGAAGGGCCTTGAAGTGAAGCGCCTGATGACTTGGTAATGGGCAAGCGCGAAATTTAAAGCGTTTTATTTCATCTGCTAGAACTTGTGTTCTATCTCCGCTTTGACGGCGACGTCCGGCCTGCCGCCGCCGGTCTGCGAGACGGCGCCGCCGGCCGACACTTGCGTGTTCTTGTCCACGTTCCACACTCCCGCGCCGCTAGCCTCCACCTGACAAACCACACATCATCTTTAATGACAATCCATTCGCTCTCTACAGCACTCGTGGCCACGATCCACGAGCCACAGGAAATCCAGCTCCACGCGAGAAAGGAATTCTTGTCCCGAAGACTGGGCAGTCCATATGAATACCTATGCCACTTAATGTAATAGCGAGTAATTGGTTTGTGTGCTCGTGGTCAGGCAGACAGAAACAGTTTAGAGCAGATTTGCGATATGAACTTAACTAATAAATGACCAACCATCTCTGTAACAGGAATCAATACTATATGGAGTTAACTTTCCAGATAATAATATACAGTATTTGTGGCCTAGGTCCTGCTTGAATTCTACTCACCGTTGTTTTTCCGTGAATCTGCTTGCTGATGTCTATGGCGGCCTTAGCGTTGTCGTTGGCGAAGTCCAACTTGCCCCCGAAGTGACTGGAGTCCCCGGCGGGGCCCAGCACGCGGGTGCCGTAGGCCTGTCCCTCCAGCTTGCCCCGCGCGTCGTTGAAGATTGTCTGTTTGTACCCCGCCTTGCCCTAGAATACAAATGATAAATGTAGGTACACCATGTTTTTAAATGATGTTAATGTATCTAACTTGTAGAGTAACAACATGCGCAGAGCCGCCTGATATTAGTTATCATCTCGCTCATATTCGGAGCATCCCGACCGGGGAAGTACTCCACCTTATTGAGATCTTCTTCATCAACATCATATCAGCCGAAAGACCTCCACTGCTGGACATAGGCTTCCCCCAAAGAGTGCCACAATGACCGGTCCTGCGCCACCCGCATCCAGCGGATTCCAGCGACCTTTACCAGGTCTGAGGCCAGGTTTTGAGATCTTCGCATAATAATACGAGATGAGTAATGAACGGTGGTGAGTAAGGTTGCCAGTGATGCCGGGGATGTACTGTGTTTACTGAAACACGTCTTATTGTCCTTTACTGCCAACTCAACGAATCACCATATACGAGTAAGTACATACCTATAAGCGGTTACATCCAACGCATGTGTCCACACAGGAGTTAAGAGTTCGTAAACTACGGTATCTGCATACCATGGAAAGAATATGTCTAGTCACTTTTTTTTCAATATGAGATTTTAATATCACGCGAGCTCAACATTTTGAGATTAAAGTTTTGAAAAAAAAAGTGACAAGACATTTTCTTTCCGTGGACCCTTCATTTGTATTGAAAAAGTGTGGAACTTACAAACAAGCCTTGGTTGTTGGAGCCCAGGGTGCCGAAAACATTGCCGCCGCCAGCTGGCCTGCTCCATGTGACGTCTCTTCCTTGAGAGGCGGCTCTGGCCCAGATATGGTTATATGGGTTGCTGAACCTGTAGTCAAAATGTCACATTAGATAATTGAAACAAATCGACGTCAAACCATCAATCAATCAATCATCATCAGTCAATTCCATTCGAAGCAAGTAGTTCATTTTAGCGTCGCGAACCAAAATAGACAAAACGGGTTAGGTACTAATTATTACAATAATAATAATTTCCTTTATTTCAGACAATATTGGTGTGTGTGACCTTGTAATGACCTTTGGGAATGCGTGTCTGGGCGTCTGCCATGGCCTTTTTAGGGTTCCGTAGCTAAAAAGGTATAAACGGAACCCTTATAGTTTCGTCATGTTCGTCTGTCCGTCTGTCCGCGTCTATCGTCTATCGTGTAGGGCGGTAAGCTATATTACAATGTAACAGTGTGTCACAGGCGTTTTACTCGAAAACTAAAAGGTGTATTTGAGATTTTTTTTGAGAATAGGTTTATTTTGTTAGCCGCTATTTAGTTTTGTAATTAAATGACTAAAAAATTTTTTTTTGCACTCCATACATAAACCTGCAAGTCAAAAAAAAATCATTGTAAGCCCACGTGTAGTACAGTCGAGGAAATTGAATGTTTAGCAGGTTGACATAATTCTGAAATTGGTCGTGTTACTATTTCCCGATGGTATGCGACTGATGACGAACCACGACATGTCTAAATTCGTAAAATTGAAGGAGACACCATATTTGTATCTTTGTCTATCCTTGACATTGACGTCAGTGACGGGTCATTAAATTATCTTGAATTTTATTGAAATTGACAGCAATACGATAATCGCGTTAATTATATAAATTGTTACTCGATACTAACGACTAACGGATAAGAATGAAATTTGGCATGCTTATCACCTGGCATATAATCTAACAAATTACACGAGCAGATGAATTAAAAGCCAACTATATACTTGTTTATATTTATTAGTAAGTAAACTATGTTTAAAAACGAGTGTAGGCTCCGTCATTATTTATGACCTCTAAGAGACGGGCTTGCATGGAACCCACTAGCTTAGTGCAGATGTCAGTTCCTCGCATATCTTCCCATATTTGATGACAATGCTGAGTGAGGGCTTCGGCTCTCCTTTCATTGCGATGATCCCACCTCTGCACCATCAAACCCCATAAATTTTCGATAGGGTTAAGATCAGGTGATTTAGCCGGCCATATTATTTTCGTAATTTCAGGGTGACGATTGAACCAGGCATTGGTTATTCTAGCAGTGTGTATCCTACAATTATCCTGCACGAAAGAAAAAATGGGCATCTCTTGTTGTGGATACACGATCCGCACACTGGGAAGCATACTCTCCTCTAACACCGTAACATAATCTACAGCATTTGCTCTCGGAGGCAACTGGACGAGTTCGCCTACGCCGTCAGAACTCATCCAGCCCCACAAGTTGACGCCAATTCGACCAGATTCTCTATTCCGTATGACGTTTTTTTCTTGATAACGTGTATAATTATACCGCCATAAATTTAATCGGCCATAGTTGCAAGATTTAAACGATTTCTCATCTGTGAAAATAGTAGACGACCAGTCGAAATCCAAATATTGGTGAGCAAAGTTCACACGTGCAGCTTTTTGATCATCAGTTAGGTCCACTTTATAGGCCGGCTGTCGGTGGTGAATATTCATAGAGTGAAGAGTATTTCTTATCGTCCTAGGAGTCACATCGTATCTCTCCGCAAAATGTCTTGTCGCTATAAACCCATTTATTTCATATGCTCGTAACATTTCCATGCGTTGTTCATTGGATAAAGCCGCGATGCGATGATTTCCTCCACGACGGTCTACTGCGTCGCCTTCTTCCGCGTATCTTCTGACCCATAAACGGACTGTATTTCGAGAAATAAATAACTCTCTAGATATCGCACTGATACTTCGTCCTTCTTGATGAAGATTTATAATTCTGTGGCGATCATCAATGGAAATCGCTGGCGGCATTATCTTTACATATATTGAAATACCAAAAAATATTTTATATTAATCGTATGTTGGACGTATCTTTGACATTGACACAATTCTATTTTTTTTGTCAAACTTGTAAATACAAGGGTTTGAAATTCGAACTACCGTTTTAACTTGCATGAAATACTTAACTCCTTAGAAATAAAACTTCATGACGGAGTTTGTCATTATAATACGAAAAAATTACGAGGACGATTAAACTGCTAAACATTCAATTTCCTCGACTGTACATCAATCGATAGGCCTTTCAAAATAAATATAAAGATTTTCAGCAATTTTTTTGATTAAATGAATAGAGTCGGAGATAATCGCCCCGAAAATTACTAAAACTGTGTCCCCCCCCTCTAATTTTTGAACGGTGTATTTAAAAAATATGAAAAAAAAACATGGACATTGGGGTTATTAAATTCTTTCACCGAAAATTATTTGAACAAGTTCGGTTCAAATCTCTAGAAAAAAAAATTTTTTTTTAAATATATTGCTGAAAAACTGCCTTCCCTATAGAAAAGGACGTAAGTGTCGTGAGATTTCTGTGACGAAACAACCTTTTTAATATGCACGGAACCCTTCGTTTTGCGTGGGCTGACAAGCATTTGGCCAGTTTTTTCATGATAAAATGAGCGGAGATTCCACCTGACTCGATACCCACGAAAAGTGTATTAAATTAAGTATTTACTTGTCTTGTCCAGGCAGGAGCCACACTTGAGCCATCGCCACGCTCACCAAGGCAACCATAACCGCAACGATAGACTGCATTTCTTCTGAAAGGATAAAATGTGCAAAAGTTAAAGAAATTCTATTACTACCAACAAAGTCAATGTAACCTTACTCGAGACGTGGGGCTACTGGAAATGTTGTGAGATAGCTCGTAACATTACAAAATGGGTAGGTAGGCAGAACCCATTACAATTTATTTAAAAGAACTTTTAGCACTTGTAGGCTTAAATATGGAGAACAAGTATAAAAAGTTCAATACACTGTTTCCCGAGTTCCCGACTAGGGAAAACTAATAAAAAAAAAATCCTAACAAATGGTTAGCATATGTAATTGTGCAGGTACGTTCTAATATAATACGTTATTAATTTAACGCAATGTGTATAACGCGATAAAATAATATTGATACTTGAACAATTATTATTTTTCTTCAATTCACCAATGCAACTGATCAAGCAGAAGGAAGTAAAGTTATATGAAATAAAACTCTTTAACTTTATTCTAATTTATATTTTCTTAAATTCCCACTCCACAAAATTTCAATTTTAGACGAGACATAATAATTGAACTTTTTATGATATTCTTCAATGTGAATAATATTAGAAGCTTAAAAAGCAAAAACAGTCCAATTTATTATAGAATAGTTACTTTCATAGTTACCATATCAAGTATCAAGATTAGGACATCATACTATTTAAGACGTTTGACACATTTAACAATGATATTTTTGTTGCCATATAAAAAGTTGCCATATAAAAAATGGGTTCATCTTTCCGTGGCCAGACTCTAGCTTTGTAAGTTTGTGTGATTTCAAAAAAACCTTTGTACCAGTGTATAGAATGGACCTTTTATCCTGCTGCTTTGCTAGCATTGTTTGTAGTTTGAGGGTGCAGCAGCGCGGGTGCTAGTATTTTCTTTAATTTCTCGGCAATACATATAATACTCAATAATAGAGTTGGGATCTCCAATTAGGTTATAAGACACAAATATCCTACAAGAAATATTTGAGTAACTACTTACCGGCTAAATTGTAGGCTTCGTAATGTTTGACAGTCTTTTCCTTAATGAACGCAAGTGCGGCATGTCTTGGCATTTATATCCGAAACTAAAAGGAATGTTAGGTAAAGTCCCTAAATTCTCTTCAAGGGGAATTACTTCGATTGCCAACAAAATACAGTATATTCTTACAGGGGGTTTGGTCCATCGTTTGCCAAATTAAAATTCTTGCATCTTGAAAAAATTTTGAGGGTCAATAAAAAAACCGAACAAGTGCGAGTTCAACTCGCGTGGTGAGGGTTCCGTAAAATTCATATTCTCTAAGCATTAGGCGCTGCATACAAAATACAGAAAAATATTGAGAATTTTCCCGTTACTCAAACTTTTTATAGGTTTTCCTGTAATCTTTAGGCAAGTAACTATTTTCCATATTTTTTTTGAATTTTAAGCCTAGTAGTTTCGGAGATTAATGGTCAATTTTCGTCTTATTTCCTAAATTACTTCAAATCTATTTGTGCTAAAATTATAAAATAATATATATCTGAGATGCTTACAACAACCCCTTTCATTTGATATATCACACAACACCATGTGTAGCTAAATTTCATAATATTTATTTATGCAGATAACAAAATTAAGCTTGTTTTGGTTCTTTATCTATTTCGTGCAAATAAAATCCACTGTACCTACATAAATGCATGCTAAAGTTATGTATAATTTGCTTATCTTAAAATGCTTATTTACTGTGTGATATGTGAATATCATACGCATACCTATAAATCACCTCTATTATAAATGGTCTAATCTACAGATGGTACCCAATAACATAAACATGAAATTTGTACGCATATTTATTGAAGTTTTCCGGTTCAGCTTGGGCCAAAATTCTTTCGTATGTCCGTATGTCCCGCTGTCCGGCTGTCCGGCTGTCCGGTTGTCCGGCTGTTCTCCTCTACAGGTCGTATTACTCAACCGATTCTCGCGAAATCTTCTGAGCAAATCGATACTTATGTATATTATTACTTATAGTTTTTGGAAATGTTTTTTTTTGTTATAAAGACAGGCTCGCGGTCGCGAGGTCACGGGTCTAACGCGATATTTATTTACCTTTTTTTCTAAAGTTTCGACACAGGTTGCACCGTTCATGGTCTCCGATGATTTTAAATATGTGTACAAAGCGCGAGAGTTTAAAGTGTTATGTATGAAATTTGTAAGGTTTACGCCTTAATTCCAATAATTGACACTCTTTTGTTCACCTCTATTACTATAAATTAAGATTGCAGGTGCCAAGTAATAGGCCAGTGTCGAGCACTGGGAAACTTACCTTACACGTACCTATTATATTACGACATTACTCCTATGGAATAAAACATTAATAGCTGACACCTAAACCAATGCGAACTGAAACTTGGACTTGGTTGAGAATAGTTTTATGAGTTCACGAATTTAATTTTTGACTAAATGTAGAATGACAGCAGTACCTATAATGTAGGTAATTCAAAACCATTCACACATTTGCCCTTATTGGTTTGCAAAAATAGTCTGAGTATTTTCTATTAATTGTAGTTCGTGAAAAGAAGGACATTATTATCTATTAAGAATCGACATCCTATTCTAAATGACGTCATCATCGTAATACAAATGGGAATGAACCTATAAACAGACGACCAATCCGAGTTATTAACGTGATTCATTGCAAGAGTTTTTAGGAACTGTTTTTTTACGGCGGCCCGCGACGGGACTTTACCATTTGCCAAGTAGCGTGTATATATGCCAGGAAATAAACGCTATGAGCGCACTAAGGAAGAAACTTTCTTACAATACGGCCTAGCAACAATATTTAGTAAGTATATCTTTATTATTCCTACGAACTGGCACAAAAACGTGACGCGTTTTTTAACGGTGGCTTAACTTTTTACGTTAGATTTTGAAACACTTATTTTTTGCTTATTAAGCTGATTGGCATTCATTATACGGACCAATATGGTTGGGTACAAGCTACGTTTTAGGGAATGTAAACCGACACGCAGTGTCATTATTGTTTTGAAATAAATTGAGACCCATACGGCCTACCTGATGGTATGCAAACATCGTAGTTTATGGACGCTTGCTACTCCAGAAGAATCACAAACGCGTTGCCAACCCTTTGTTGATTCATTGTGTTGATTGTTAGAGACAAATGTAGGTCCTTGACTCTGAGCTCTCATATCCACACATGAAATACAAGTTACTAACATACATCCTGGGGGTTTTAATCATATTCGACCACCAAAACTGCGTGAAAATCGATTACAACTAGTTAATTGTAGTGAAGTTATTGCTAGAAACGGTTTGTTAAAAACATCGTACTTGCCTACTTAGGTACTTGTCCTAAACTTAATATTTCTTCATTCTTACACATTTTCATTGCAATTCTTTACTTGTTCCATTCCAACCATGAATTGTATGTAAGAGGAGAAGACAATATGACCTCGTGTTGCAACAAGCGAATCCTTCGGACGACAACTTAATTAAGTTTTTTTTTAGAAAACAATGCAGACTACTATTCTTGTTTTGGGTGCCTTGATGTGCGCGGCGATGGCCCAAGTGTCGGTGCCTCCAGGTTACAAAGAGAGGTAAGGTACAGATTAACTGTGTCCCTAGTCCAACTTGGTTAGTTAACAAACTAACTGTGCCTCCGGGTTACAAAGAGAGGTAAGGTACATAATAACTGTGTCTCTAGTCCAACTTGGTTAGTTAACAAACTAATTGTGCCTCCGGGTTACAAAGAGAGGTAAGGTACAGAATAACCGTGTCCCTAGTCCAACTTGGTTAGTTAACAAACTAACTGTGCCTCCGGGCTACAAAGAGAGGTAAGGTACAGAATAACTGTGTCTGTGTGTGTGTGTGTGTGGACTAGAGTCCAGCTTGGTTCGTTAACAAATTAACCATTTTGGGTCAGTGATCCTTGATTAAAACTTGGCAAAAAAAAAAAAAAATCTTCACCGTTGATTGCAATGTAACAATAACAACAAGTTGTGAATATTTTTATGTCTAGAAACTGTACAGTGAATGTCAAAGATATATGTTTACACTTTTACACCTTGTCACTGTATTAGGAGGAAAAACGTATATGCCTTTGACGTCGAATGCACAGCCTCTAATACTTTCATAGAAACAACCTTGTGATGTGATAAATAAGGAAAAATTGATCTTTCAACAGATATTGTTTCAAGAGATTGTTCTAAGATTGGGTTGCTAATGGCGTTGCGGCTTGTTATATTAAAAAGCCGTTCATGTCGATGAGCCGTTTCTGAACTTTTTTTATTACATATTTCTTATATCACAAGAGCGGTTTGATTATACTACCTATTCATATGTAAAATAACTTATGTAATGCCTGGCCCTTCTTGCATGTACTGTATGATTGGGCATTTGTTTATTAAGTAGGTACCTACAGATTTTAAATATGTAATGTCTATTTTTCAACAAGTCACAACTGCATACCTAATGTTGTGACTTGTTAGAAGTTGTAATAGGCAGTACACAACATAGAAAGACGGCGGCATTACTTGAGTTTTTATTTATTAATAACGTGGTTTATTCAGATTGCCTCTGATTGACGTGTTCCACAAGCTTACGAACACAGAAACAATTTGAACCTATGTCTGGACCCACACAAGCATAAGTATATGATCAACCCACTTTTGACAGCGAAACTATTTATATACCGGTGGATAATTTTCCCTTTAATTCGAGGGGCGACTTTGATAAAATCGGATTATCTTCGAAAATATGGTTTTTATTCATGGGTGACCGGTCGCAGTAAATATAATAGTATATTATTTTGCTGTTTACTCGACAAAATGATCTACTTAATTTTAAATAGTTCTGCTTTTCCGAGAGTAACCCCAATTTACGGCAGGTAACTGAAGCGATTTTTCACTACTGTTATGACGTTTATCCAGGTATCCTGAGCATTACCCGTGGGTGAAAAAGGCGCGCCAGGAGCGAGATGTCACGTGGGACAAGTCCGTCGGCAGTGGCAAGATCTTTGGCACATTAGGCACCAATGACCAGGGGCTTTTCGTAAGTTACTCTATATTAAAGGTCAAGTTACATACATAGCCAGAATTAAGAACTTCAAAAGTGATTTTTTGGTAGGATTCATAATCTGCATTAAAGGCGTTTTCTTTTAATAAATCCATGCACACTTTCATTACTCTGTTTGGCCTTGCAAAAGTTCCAAAAATGACTAAGTACACTGAGAAAGTCTAAGAAGAATAGTTCTAAGTTTGCACTTACGGTATTTTGGACACTTTATTAGAAGTAGTAAGCCCCACTCTCATATCTTAAGGTTGCGCATGAAACGTATCGTATCCTGAATGCTTCAATTCATGTCAACTTACTTTGATCCAAACTTGCCTGTATTTTACTTTTTCAGGGCAAGGGCGGGTACAAACAGACCATCTTCAACGACGCGCGGGGCAAGTTGGAGGGGCAGGCCTACGGCACCCGCGTGCTGGGTCCCGCCGGGGACTCCAGCCACTTCGGGGGCAAGTTGGACTTCGCGAACGACAACGCTAAAGGCCGCTTTGGACATCAGCAAACAGATTCATGGAAAAACCACGGTGAGTAGAATCCAAGCAGGACCTAGGCCACAAATATCTTGAAGGATAACTCCTTATAAACATTGATTTCTGTAACAGAGATGATTGTTCACTTAAATCACGAAATCTTAACATATCGCAAATCTATTTATTAATACTCGCTGACTGCCTGACCACAAGCACAGAATAAATATAAGCTACTACGTAACAAAGTCTGCACCGCCTAAAGAAAAGCACATGTCGGCAGCTTGCTTCGGCAGACTCGCCATTACATTAAGTAGCCTGGGTATTCTTATGGACTACTCAGTCTTCGTGGCAAGGATCACTTGCTCTCGCACGAGTGGAGCTGACATTTTTCGTGGCTCGTGGCTACGAGTGCTGTAGAGAGCAAATATATATTGTCATTAATCGTGATGTGTGGTTTGTCAGGTGGAGGCTAGCGGCGCGGGAGTGTGGAACTTGGACAAGAACACGCAAGTATCGGCCGGCGGCGCCGTCTCACAGACCAGCGGCGGCAGGCCGGACGTCGCCGTCAAAGCGGAGATAGAACACAAGTTCTAGTACTAACCTTGTAATTGTCGTATTGTTTATGTTAAGGATGATCGTGAGGTATGGACTAAGCAGTGCGATCCACTGACAAACGAACTTAGACATGCACGGACGGCTATCAATAAGACCGCGCGCGAGCTATCGAGCTATATAGCGCGTCATGAACTACCGTCTCTTCCAAAGTGTTCAAATCAAATTAAAAAGTAACGGACATGTGCTAGTTAGGATGGCGAGGAATTAAACCGTTTACTTCCAACAAAGTAAGATGTTTTCATACATGTTTCGCTGCGCGTCCATGAATGTGAATCGCTCTAAGTACATCGTCCAATACTTTGCTCACAGCGTGTAATTTATGTGTTGAACACCACTACTGCAAATAAACAACAATAACGAATGTGATGGTCGAGGTACTTCCATAGTGTTTTAAGAGAAATTAAAATTGTTACTATATTGTATACTATGCAAGAAATAAAAAAAAATGACAATACCAAATATTATTTCTTTGCATAGATATTGTGAATGTAACGACTTTTGTTAATCACTTCGACGTATATTGCAGTAAAATTGAATTGAAATTGAAATTGAAATTGAAAAAAATACTATAAATTCGAATTTATTTGCAATAAAAACTTTTTTAAGTAGGCTAGAACCGTACTTTTATTACATACCTACCAACATGAATTCCACCTACAAAAGTGGCTGAAAATAGTCTTGCAAAATGTTAAGACACTTTAGTTTGAAAATAGGAGTAGTTTCGATTCAATCCGAGAGCAAACACCTCACTCACTATCCCCAAAATGGTGAGCCTTTCATCTTTGCACGGCACGTCAAATTCAAAATGCACTGAGCGCTGCTATATGAGCGATGAAATATAAAAACCTCTTCAACCGTTTATCTATTAGCTTTACGGTTGACTTTCGAACGCAGATTTATAATTCGTTATATTCTTCGAAAAGTGTTTAGTCGTGTTCAATATGCGGTGCGGACCAAACCATTTCGCCAAAAACAGCAAACAGTGAATTGGGAATGGATGAAAATTTTAAAAATGCCTGGTTTTTTTTGGTGATAGGAATAACCTTCCTTAGGACCAGAAAAACTTTCAGATTTTTCAGCTGCGTCAATTATTTTTGAAAAATATAAAGTTTCCTCGCTTACGTTTCGGGTCAGGGACGGCACTTTCCTCGATCGGTCTCATATTACAAAAAAATATCTTAAATATCTGTGGTAAACTGACACTGCAATGATATTGACAGTTGCAGCGGCTATATTTGTCATTACCAGTGTCAGTTTACCACAGATATTGCTTTAATGTAGGTTAAGAGAGATCTATTTAGTCTTGCACTGTAATTGTTACAACACTCTACCCGGTACTTGCATTGGCACATAGGAATGAATTTTACTTATACAATAAAATAGTACTTAATCATGTTTTGAGATATCTAAATATTCCATATATACCTACCGCAATATACACCTTCAGCAGAGTCTCACTAATCCGTAACTAATAAAAACTATAGGATTATATAGCAAGAAACAAGGTTACACTGATGCCAGCGGGCGATCGCGGGGCGGAATTAGGGAGAGGGTGTCGGATTATTGGACTACTGAAGTGCCGGATTAGTGAGACTCTATACGTAAGTACATAAGTATAAAACATACAACACAGTTTTTTTTAGCCAACCGCATGGTTAGTTTATACATGGGGTATATTTTTATCAACCTTCGCGCCTCCGTGGTAGCAGAATTAGAATTGTAAAGGTTCTATTTGCAAATTGTGTGTCAATTAGAATTTTGATATTCATGTGTATATTTCGAGCACTAACAGTTCCCAATCCAAACTGACCAAAGCCATTCATAATCTATTATTAACTCTGAACCTTTGATACTCGTAAATATGAACCTCCAACTGCTGCTAAACGGCAGTATTGGAAGTAAACCTTGATGTGCATAAGCTCTTTTAGTATATAGAGCGAACATGCAGTATCTATGTGTAGCAGTAAATTTGGGCGCTGGCCAAATGCAATGCTCATCCATTATGTTGACTAGGCACTGGTACGGGAAGTGGCGTGTTTGCGGTGTCCTACGTCGTTTGACGGATTGTTTTAGTTTTCGAAAGGCGGAAGATCACTGTAGGTACTTGTTCTTTGCATGCGTAGCGATCGTCGTTGTAGCAGAATTTCAAAAAAGTTTGTACAAAATGTACCAATGATAGTGAGGATATAGTCGAGGAATTCCATTCGCCATTTTTCGACCTTATTTTAAAGCTGTTAAGGTCCAAAAGTGACGAAACTTTTCAATCCGCGACTGTACATCAACATACTTAGTTGATATTTTGTTAACATTTTTTTAAATAATACAATGTTTTTTGACGTTCTTTAAAAACATAAAGTACAAGTAGTATAACAGAATCTTACTTATGAAAACATTGATTTACTTGATGGGTATAATAACTGTCCTAGAAATGGTCTATACGTGATGCATAAAAACAAGTTGCGCTG
Source organism: Epinotia nisella (assembly GCA_932294315.1). Classification (NCBI taxonomy): domain Eukaryota; kingdom Metazoa; phylum Arthropoda; class Insecta; order Lepidoptera; family Tortricidae; genus Epinotia; species Epinotia nisella. The sequence goes on along the minus strand of OW028675.1, from coordinate 10,809,738 downwards.
CTTAGCCGTGGGCTTCTGGATTCAACCACGGCTTTACCTCAGTGTGTGTTTTACGTCGACGAAATTTAAACATGTACCTACCTTTGTTGCTCTTATCGCAATGTACATACAGCATATTGTAAATCTGTTCGTTCATCGACATCGATTCTCGGTATCCTCCAGATTTCATGAAACGCGTTGCGTAATATTCCTACAAATCGATCAAAACAATTCCTACAAAGATTTAGGCCACATGCAATGGAAACACGTCCTTTATATACTGAGTAAATACCGCTCTCTGAGCGGCTGTGATTGAAGCGTGTTACACGTCCGGCGCCCGAAATGCACGGATTCGGGTTACCCGTGTTCACGTGTCGTGCGGCTTCGAGAATGTAACAGATTACACACTGCACTTTAGACTATCTACAGTATCTACATATACGTTTAGTCAATATAATATGCAGTTGTAAGGAAATTCGTTCACAATGATCAAGCAGGCTCGCATGCCCTGATGATTTTAGTATTTGCGCGGTTAACTTTTTGCCGCATATGCTACACTAGATAGGGCAAGCGAGCCTTCTGCGTTATTTTGCTCTAACACCTCCTCCCTCCTGTAGCCAGCACCTCCGAGTCCTTGTAGCAGAACTGCTGGCTGGATGAGTCACCAGAACAGAACAGAACAGAACAGAACAGAACAGAACAGAACAGATATGGTATAGATCCAGTTGTAAGGCATAGTTATACACCGTGGGCTCCAACAACCCGACATAATAAAATTAGCCATGCATTTTTGAGGTTATAAAAATTATATCGACCTCGGTTCAAATAAGCAAAAAAATAAATAAAAAAAATACTGACAGTATACGGACATATAAGGAAATAGGTATGGGCGAATTCAGTAAGATCTCGGTAAAGTACAACATACCGCATACCCATTCAGCCCCGCAGAAGTGGTCTAAAGTTGATGATTTTACTAACAGATCAATTGATTTTATCTACCAGTCGTAGATCAATTTGTTTGTTATGATCCTCAACACACCGACTGACCTCACAATCTGGTTGGTGGTTGCTAAGAACGTGCGCGACAAAACTTTAATTCAATACAATATGGTTCACGAAAGCTATACGTACCTACTTTTTATGTGGCAATAAAAACAACACCGTCATATTATCTATAAATTTATATTACTTAACCGTAAAAGCTTGAAGAACGAAACACCCTGGTCACGAAATCAATGATAATGGAACGGCTTTCATAAATCTTTCAGTATAATGCAATCACCTAAGTAACTTCCTTTTTCAGGGATCCTTTGGCAGGTTGTAAATGTATTACAACTTGAAATGCGAAATCTTCCGTGATATTTTAATAAATCAATTTGCTTTCAATGGGTCTGAATAATTCATTATTAGAATTGGTACAGCTTTGGTGAAAAGTTTATAATCCGTATATTTAAGGCACTTCATTTCTTGGGACAACTTAGCTATGTTTAACATATTCGTCAGACAGAGCGGTGTAACCGCGTAACTGTTCGGATGCACGATAAGACATGTCAAACGTAATTTTTTGAAGGTGAAAACATTGATATGCCCTAACGCTCGTAAAAGATACGCGATTATTTGGCAGGGTGCCGATTCGATTACAAAATGTTATGTCCCTAGCATGGCATCCCCATCCCATAACAGCAGACAAATAAAATCGAAAACCTACAGATATCTCTTTCTGTAAATTAGGTCATATAGAATCGCGGCTTTGGGGTTCTATTTGACTAAACGTATTGAAATGAAACCGGGTTCGTTTAGGTTCCTAGCGAAGTTACACATGCGCCAACGCAATGTATTTAATAATTATAATAAGAACGAGCGACAAATTCTTTCAATTAAATTTTTCGGATAGGTTTTCAGTGTAAGGAAACTATCCCATACTATTCAACATTTGTGTATTTCTTTGTTTGTATCTTTATAAATGGCCGTTTGAACACTGAAGCTAGAAAAAGTCGGGTTTTATAATAAAGGATTAATTGTATTTTTTTCACGGAATTTCCTTGAACGTCAATAAATATGACAAATTTTTCCGATAGAATATACACAATGCACCTTTTCAAGTTTGACTTTTGTATGAGAAACGCACGGGTGCTCTATACTTTTGGCCCAGGCTGTATATCTATGTTTTACAAGCTTTTATTTTACTTGCACTGTTCGTATGTATACGGGGTGGGCCCTGTAACAGGATCAAATATTTAAAAGGACGCTTCCTTAGAGATCTGAAGTAACCCCTTGTGTCCAATTTTTTAAAATATTTTTTTAATACAGGGAAATTTTGATCTAATGTTATTGTTAATGATGACGAGAGGTTGTTCCGTGAATCGATATTTATTATATTAAAACATTATAATCACACAATAACATAAATTACTTGACATTGCAATTTTACCGACTGACAGCTAAAGCCATAATCGAACTCATAAAGAAAACTGTTAGCAGCCAATATAAATCTACATTAGGTATACAACCTTAACACGCCTCCTTAGATTTATATGGCAACACTTATAAATATACAAACAAAAACATTTCAAGCATGGCAATATCAAATCAAACTATATTCAACATTTGTCTGAATTTAAAGAATTTAATGTTTCCTAACGACTTAGTAAGAATGTCTGCAACATTATCTTCCGAATCTACTTTTACTATATCAATGGTTCCATTCTTAACATTCTCATGAACAAAGTGATAATGCACTTCAATGTGCTTCGAATTCTTTGTGAAATTACCATACTTAGCAATAGCTATAGCTCCTGAATTATCTTCATAAATATTTACAGATTTGTTGAACGTTATAAAAACATCATCAAGAATACTACGCAATAAGTTTATTTCAGTTACAGCCTCTGACAACGCAATGTATTCAGCAAAAGTGGATGACTTCGTTACACTGCATTGTTTCTTTGACTTCCAATACACGGCGTTACCAAATAATCTAATCACAAAACCAGAAGTAGACTTCCGGTCTACAATGTCTCCTGCCCAATCGGCATCAACATAACAATCCATAATATTCGCCTTTAAATTCTGATAATACGTTAGCTTAAGGCTTTTTGTCAAATACAAGTATTTTAAAACACGTAATGCATATTTGTAATGAATCTCGTCATAACAGTTCTGAAATCTGCTCAAGTAGTTGACACAAAAGGCAATGTCTGGCCGAGTACCAGAACTTATGTATAGCAAAGCTCCTATCAAATTTCTGTATCTAATATCCTCATTTAATTCGCGTTTCTCAAGTTTGATATTAATCTCCATGGGGGTTTTATACAGTTTTGAATCCTTGATTTTATATTTTTGGGCTAACGACTCTATATATTTTTCCTGGCTCAAAGTCAAAATATTCGCTTTTGCATAATTATACTCAACGTCAATACCTATATAGTTTCTAACTTTGCCCATGTCCTTCATTTTAAAATAATTACTCAATTTACTTTTAATTGTAGCAACCGTTTGTTCATCCTTGCAAGCAATCAATAAGTCGTCGACATATACTAATATATAAATCGGGTTATTATCATTTTTCACATAAAGACAATAGTCATATTTACTTCTCCTAAAACCAATAGTTGTCACAAAATTGTTAAAACATTCGTACCATGCACGTGGGCTTTCCTTTAAACCGTATAAAGATTTGTATAGTTTATACACTTTGTCAGTACCATCCTCATAGCCAAGTGGCTGTTTAACATACACTTCAGATAACACTTTGCCGTTCAAAAACGCAGTCTCTACATCCATTTGATGTACATTGAGGTTAAATTGACAACAGTACGATAGAAGTAATTTCAAAGTTTGCATCCTAGCAACAGGTGAATACGTATCATCAACATTGTCAGTTTGTTGAAAACCTCTTACCACTAACCTTGCTTTATAAAGTTCATCAGATTTCTTCTTGTACACCCATTTTACATCTAGTACCTTTTTCTCCTGAGGCGCAGTTACCAGTGTCCAAGTATCATTTTTCACCAAGCTGTTCATCTCACGATCCATAGCCTCTTTCCATCGTTCAGCCTCATTACATGTAGTCGCCTCCTGAAAAGTATCTGGAATCATCGCATCACAATAGTTAACAGTTATACAGTAGTAGCCAAATTCTTCGTCAAAACGCACTGGTGCTTTAGTTTGTCTTTCAGACTTTCTTTGCGCATTATTAATATTTTCTCCATTGTTATTATTATCTTCCGGTTGAATCTCATCTAAGGTATCTTCCCATTTGTCTTCATCTTTTTCGTTTTCTACTTCGTTCCCATCAAAACCAATAAGCTTTACATCTTCTTCAATTATGTCAACGTGTCTTGCCACGACTACTCTGTTATTAATTAGCACTCTGTATCCAACATCTGTATATCCCAGTAAAATTCCCATTTCTGCTTTTTTGTCCCATTTTGATACTCTCCGCTCTTCGGGTACTCTCACATAAACTTTACTGCCATACATCCTCAAATATTTTGCAGTTGGTTTCTCATCAAAGAATATTTCATACGGCGTCTTTCTTTCTGGTGTGTTTGTCATAATCCGATTTTTTAAATAAGCTTCTGTCTTAATTGCCTCTGGCCAATAACACCGGTCAACTTTTGCTTCCGCCATAAGACATCGTGCCATATCCATTATTGATCTGTTGTATCTTTCAGCTGAACCATTTAATTCATGAACGTATGCTGGGCAAGGCTTGATCATTATTCCCTTCTCTCTGGCGAAGTTAAAAATTCTGCTGTTTATATACTCTTTTCCGTTGTCGCATCTTAATTCTTTAATCATTCTTCCTGTCATATTTTGTACTCCATTAACATACTCTACGAAGCATTCATAAACTTGTTCTTTTGATTTGATACAATATACTCTTGCTAACTTGCTGTAATCGTCTATAAACGTTAGAAAATATTTTTCTCCTTGATATCCTGTAGTTCTGTGTGGTCCGTTTACATCAGTGTGTACGATACCTAATATATCTTTCGCTCTTGTCCTGTTGTTGTTGAATGGCAAATTGTGCATTTTATTTTCAACGCAGATAGCACATTTCATAAAATCCGTTTCTATTTGCTTAGGCATTCCTTCTAATACTTGATTCTTGCACATCATATCGATACAATTGAAGTTTATATGTCCAAAAGTTCGATGAAGCCTTTCTTTCATTGTCATTTCACTATGGACTGTATTTACGCCTATTTCCTTACAGACAAAACTGGTTATTTTGTACAATCTCTCATCCTTCTTTGCAATTGCTATCAATTTTCTATTCATGTTATATATCTTCGTTGTATGTCCTGTCGAAATTATTGTATGATTGTCCGTAATCTTTGAATAGCTTAATAAGTTAGCTTTCATTTCTTTCACATAAAATACATTGTCTATTATCACTTTATTTCTGTTCTCATAAACAGGAAAATACGTTGTAATACTGCCAACCTTTGTAGCTTGCAATATTCTTCCGTCTCCAACCTTAACTTTTATCGGTTCTTTTAATGTCACAAATTTGTCAAAATATTCGTCGGTATTTATTATGTGATCCGTACATCCGCTGTCTAATAGCCAATTTATCTGTCCTGCCTTCGTAGGTATATCTTCTTTAGCCATAGTCGAATTGTTAACAATTGATGTGTGAAAGCTCTTTTTGTAAAAATTCGTGTTGTAATAACTTCCTCTGCCTCTATTCTGTCCATAATTGTAGTTGCCTCGTCCATGACCACGACTTCGAGCATAATGTCCGCGTCCACGACCACGGTTACCGTGCCAACAATCTCTTTGTATATGTCCGAATTTTCCGCAGATGAAACATTTAGGTTTATTCTCAGACTCTACTTTAAATGCATTCGATTGGTCAGGAATTTCTTCGTCTACTTTTTGTATATATTTCATTCTAATTTTACTTTTCAAATATTCAACGGTTCTTTCTTTTTCCGGTAAAACGTCTATTAAATCGCCTATATAGCTGTAATTTCCCGGCATTGCTTTTAACATATAGTTCAATTTCTCGTTTTCTGATACCATGGCGCCGGCTTTTTTCAAATCGTTGACACATCGTTCGAAATCGTCGAAGAAAATATTAATGTCGGAATATTTTGCTAGCTTTATATTTTCTAAATTGCTTCTGCATACGATTTGCAAAGCGGTTGATTGTTTCAAATACATTTCGTCGAATTTTAGCATTATTTTATAAGCTGACTCTACTTCGCTAATGTATTCCAGCTGTTGATTCGTGATCGCGCTATATATATAGTTTGTAGCCTGAATATCCAAGTCTTCCCATTTTGCCGCATCATCTTTATCGCCTTTTAATCGTATTACAACTTTTTTACATTTTTTAAATTGTAAAAATTTCAATATGCGAATTTTCCAGTTAGCATAATCCGTCCCGTCAAAAATTGGAATTACAATATTATTACTCATTTTTACGACTTACTTGTATCTCAATGCTTAATTCATATTTCCTGCGATGCTACCATGTTAATGATGACGAGAGGTTGTTCCGTGAATCGATATTTATTATATTAAAACATTATAATCACACAATAACATAAATTACTTGACATTGCAATTTTACCGACTGACAGCTAAAGCCATAATCGAACTCATAAAGAAAACTGTTAGCAGCCAATATAAATCTACATTAGGTATACAACCTTAACAGTTATGACCTCCAAGTAATGTATGGCAGCGCGAGATCATAGCACAGCAGTCAATGCAGATTTTGAGATAACATCATGTAGTGAATCAATTATCTTTTTTGTGATTTAAAAAATATCTTTTGTGTTTTTAAAATAAAAAAGTTACTTTAATCAATCCAGCACGGTTAGCATAAGACGGCCGCGATATATCCTCGAGCTCTCTCGCACTATCCGTCTATTCCTAAGTGTTTTTTTTTAATTAAATCCACTTGGATAATTGCCGACAAGCTTAATAATCTACCGTTTAATTTTTTGCTCCTGTTACAGGGTTCACCCTGTATAATTTATGTATATGTATGGTACAGAAGTAAGTTGTCCGACAAAATTTGCAATCCATTTTTCAGTCACTTGTCGTTATCCGATGATGTTAATGTATCGTGACATAATATGCATGCATGATAACAACTACGGAATGTAACGTCAGCACCATCCCGATAAACTTTTACACAAATTTGCCATTTTAACCGCAGATAGCCTTGAAAGGATTGAAACATAAAACCAAGTTTACATCGTAAAAAATGAAATTATGTTATGGGTAATATAACTGTAATAACCTATTCAAAATATCCATTAGCCATAGTGGTTTTCAATTTTGTTGTTTTGTACAGAACCGTCCGGGGTCAATTCACAATATTTTGTTAACGCCGCGTTTCTCAAGAGACGTGATAAGAATTGTGATGACGGTAAATAAATTTACACAACTTAGCCGTTTCGGCCCGTTAAAATTTAAACGATAACAGTGTTTTAGGAAAAAGCGCTTGTGTACGCACTTAAACGAATTATTATAGTAGGGGAGACCTAGGAGAGTTGTGACAGAGGAGAGGTCGTGACAAAGACGATTTCTATGACCGTTAGCGATAGGTGACCACCACTCACCAGCATCGTTTGTTTCTTTCGAGATGCGCTGCTTGACGCAGCACGCGCCAAGGTCACACGCGAAGCGTTTGTAAGTATATAACGTATAGGCATACAAAAAAACCCGAAAAGTTTTTTTTTCAAATGTGTATTCATGTCACTTAATGCTACCACTGTTATTTAATTGTATTTGTAAGCTCTGACATGTCAAAGAGCCCTCGGGGCCTACTTGCAGAATACGAGTGAAATATTGAAATTTTGCACCCAGTAACGCGCCGCGTTGTGTTACCGAATGATAATAGTATTATTGCTGGATAGAGACCCGCACGACTCAAACGTGTGCGCAACACATCCCATATGATACCAATTTGCCGAGCCAGATAGACATCAGCGGCGCATGCTCACTCTGAAACAGGATAATTGCGTTTCAAACTTCGTACAATGACAGTTGAAACACATGTGCGTCAATTAAAAAGTTACGCAATTACACTCATAACGTGCACAATTTACTGTGTGTCACAATATTCTGTGATATTTAACAGTGGTACAACTTTGCCTTCACGTGACTGTTATATCGGTTGAACACATTAACTGATAAATTTTTCAGTCGTTATAACAGCCACGTTAAGAGTTTATGACAATTATTATTTAATAAAGAACAAAATCTTTGTTTTTCTTTCAAAATCAGATTGAGAGAGACATAAGTAGATATATTTCGTGCTGACACATATGGCAGATTGAATATCATTTAGATAATTTCCAAAAAATAAACCTTAAAATTCAAATATTTATTCTGAAAGTACGTAGAGCTGACAAATACAATTACAATGGTACCTATCATTAAGTGACATGACAATAATGTTACAACAGATAAGTGCCCAGCACATTATAGCTTCTGCGGGTCCATTATATAACAATAAACTTATCCTATAATAAAAAGATGTAAAGAGTGTCCAGCGTCAAAATAGAATAATGGAGACATAAACCGTCACCATGGTCAAAGAATTAGTAGATGTAAAAAGGGGGTTAACGTCAAACGAAAGTGTACAAAATAAATATTGTCATGAAATAAGGGACGGAGATACAGTTGTTGTTGATGTTGAAAAAAGAATCGTACAATAAATGACAAAACAAAATTAAAACAGCCAGTAGCAGTTGCGTCCCCAGCAGCACGAAAGTCCCTCCAGGACACTGCTAGCGTAGTTACGACGGCTTTCGAGACCCATGACCATGTTTCCTCGTCTTCCATAAATTATTCGATTCATTAAATGAATTAGCTATAAAGAAGTTCTCATGCATCTTTAGGTACTTTGTTATAAAACCTTACACATAACCCTAAACCCTAAAACTATTTTTAAGTTTCTTAAAACGAAAGTTTAGTCCAGCTTGTGTCTGTTACGCTTTTTGCGACGTGTATTAATAATGTGGACATCAGACTGCTTCTTGAAGGACTTTATATTTTTGTGTGTATACATAATTACGGCCATTTAATATCATTCAATTCATGCACAGACAAAGAAATAAATAGCGTATCAAACAAACCTGGAACAAATATTGGTCCATGAAGGAAATTTTCAAAAGTTCACTATCAACAACGTCACTGATAACTGAAACAATGCAAATCAGCCTTATGCCTTGCCTAACCTACGCATGTCAGACCTGGACCTGGACAATGACTCAGAAAACATAAAATAATATAAAAATATGTCAGAGAGGAATTGAAAGAAGTTTTATGAACATAAAAAGGATGGATAGAGTAAATAACAGAACAATCGGAGAAATAACAAAAGCCAAGGAGATAACAAAACACGTACTCCGATTAAAGTGGAAATGGGCAGGACATAATGCAGACAGTTACGGAGAAAAGATGGTCTGATACTAATGAACCGGTATATAATTATATAAAAAAAATGTAAAGAAAGGCAGACTGCAATGTAAGAAAAGGTGGAGTGATGATATTGTCCTAACAGCAGGTAAAACATGGCCTAGAACAGCAAAAGACAGAGGAAAATGGAATCAAACGGAAGAGGCTTTCACCGCAATCAGATTAAGACATAATTTGAATATGTTTAAGGAAAATAAAACGTACTACTACTACTTACTACATAATCACGACCAGTATGTTCTGTGAAGCTACTGTAAGGATATTTATGTCGTTAAAGCGTTCTCTCAGCGAATCCCGAGAGTTTAGATTGTAAATAGATTGCATCGCTCTCTTTGAAGGACAAAAATAGTTTCTATATCAGCTGCTTTTCCCCAGATCAATAAACCATTCGGCAGAGCATAGCCTATTTTTGAAAGCGGATATATGAGGGGCCCATTGCAAGTTACAATACAAAGTGAGAAAAAGTGTTTTAGACAAGGTCCAGCTTCTCGCCATTTAACGTCGCAATAGTGGGGATCCTTAGCGACATAAAATGGCCAAACCTTACTTTTTTTGATAAAAGTATGAAACTTGGCACAGTTATTCCTTGTGCCAAAATAAGCCGATTAAGATCGGTAGCCCTCGGGAGCCCCCCCTCTGGGGCCGGGGAGGGGGGGTTAAAGTCCCGCTCCGCCCGGCTTCATCCTAAAAATTCTAACCGTCCATGGCTAGCTAATATGTCGTGTTTGGTATCAATTTCGGATAAATCAATAACGTAGAATTCATTTCTGGTATAAAAAAATGTTATTTGTCTTGAAATTAAAATAGAAAACATAAAAATAAAGATTTTCAACTCCATTTTTTATTATTTTGAGCATTCGTAAATATTAAACGGCCAGCTATTTCTGTATACAAAAAATATGTTAATAAAGCCAATTTATTGAAGATTTGAAAAAATATAACTTTTAACTACCTTTGCTAAAAATAAATAGTGTAAAAAAAAAGATTAAGTAGCGCGCGGTAGAAAATACCGCTCCGCCCGGCTTCATCCTAAAAATCCTAACCGTCTATGGCTAGCTAATAGGTCATGCTTGGTATCAATTTCGGATGAATCAATAACATAGAATTTATTTTTAGGATAAAAAAATGTAATTTGTTAAGCAATTAAAAAATAATATATAAAAATTGTATTTTACAACTCCAATTTTTTATTTTGAGCCTTCGTAAATATTAAACGGACAGCTATTTCTGTATACAAAAAATATATAAATAAAGCCAATTTATTAAAAATTTGAAAAAATATAACTTTTTAATACCATTGCTAATAATAAGTAATGTAAAAAAATAATTTTGTAGCGCGCTTTAGAAAATACCGCTCCACCAGACTTCATTTAAAAATTCTACCTGTCCATGTTTAGCTAATAGGTGGTATTTAGTATCAATTTCGGATAAATCAATAACGTAAAAATCATTTCTGGTATAAAAAAATGAAATTGAACAATAGGTGAGAGCATCACTGTTAACGCCAATGTCACTAAGATCCGTTTTTCAAAGTCATATTGTACGAGTATAAGCAGAAAAGGCACAATATTACGTATAATTAACTACACATCTCGAGAGTCAACGCAGTTTCCTCCACTGAGACGTAACTGGGTGCATTTCAAATCCCTCTTCATAATTTTTGCATCACGTTTAGCAACCAGCTTTGCATCTACACTACACCTTGTTTATTTTAAGCAGATGCTGGCCCCAGCAGTGTTGTCAGACCAGTGTGGAATCCATTGGCCAGCACCTTGCTTCCATGTCCAAGCAGAGGGACTGGGTTAGCTTTGATGACGATCTAACACATAGCCAAAAACGTACCTACCCCTTGGTAAACTGCCCGTTATGTGTGCTGGTATAGGGCAGTTTCCGTCTGAGGCATGTCCTCCAATTGCCGGTTCATTCTAGTAAACAAATATTTTTGAACTGAAGGTCCTGGGATCGAATCCCGGTAAGGGCAAATATTTGTGTGATGAGCATGAATATTTGTTTCTGAGTTTTGGATGTTTTTTATGTATTTAAGTATTTTTATTGAAATAAAAATACAAGATTATAATTAACATTAACTAAGATAAATTAAAACTAAGTTAAATCTAAAAAAGGCCCTCGAGGCATTGTACCGAGGATGCTGGCGGCATTCCCTCGCTGAATTGCAATGCTGATGCGTTGCGCGAGAAAGCCGCCAGCTCTTCGGTCACCAGTTACATCGACCAGACGTTTCGCGATTTAAGTATTTATATCTATTATATATATCGTCGTCTAGTACCTATAACACAAGCCTAATTGAACTTACTATAGGGCTAATTCGATTTGTGTAAGAATGTCCCCTAATATTTATTATTATTGCTATATTTTTAGTACTTAAATCTCAACATTTAGATATAACTTGTACCACAGAATAGGTAATAGTACTACGTCTTGTACTAGAGGTTGATGAAAATAAAGCGATGCGAAGAGTACGATAACCCGATAAACAACCAGGAATTAGAGGAAACTGCTCTATACCAGCACACATAACGGGCAGTTTACCAAGGGGTAGGTACCTACATGTTTCGGACTAGGCGTTTGTTCGTCATCAAAACTTACCCAGTCCCTCTGCTTAGACATGGAAGCAAAATGCTGGCCAATGGATTCCACACTGGTCTGACAACCCTGGTGTGGTCAGCATCTGTTTAAACTAAACAAAATGTAAATGCAAAGCTGGTTGCAAAACGCAATGCAACTGAAAAGGGATTTGAAATGTACCCAGTTATGTCTCAGTGGAGGAAACTGCGTTGACTCTCGAGACGTGTAGTAAATTATACGTAATAATGTGCCTTTTCCGCTTATACTCGTACAATACGACTTTGAAAAAGGGATCTTAGTGACATTGGCGTTAACAGTGATGCTCTCACCTAATACAAACATGAGGCCTCGCGACACTTCTAAGGTCCCTTCTCTAAGGGAACGCCACTACTGTGCAAATTAAAATTGTGTTACAAATATTTCTTAATCTTTCATCATTTTTATGATCACAAGAACGAATATAGCACATTCGGTCTCCAGAATGTGCACTTAGGTTGAACAGGCGGTAAAAATTGAGCACCGGCACGCGACTTAAAAAAAATACACTATTTATTATTAGCAAAGGTAGCTAAAAGTTATATTGTTCAAATCTACATTAAACTGGCTTTGTTTAAGTATTTTTTGCATACGGAACTAACTAGTCGTTTAACATTTACGAAGGCTCATAATAAAAATATGTTCTAGTAAAATATTTTTATTGCTTGTTAAATTACATTTATATACCAGAAATGATTTTTACGTTATTGATTTATCTGTAATTGATACTAAATACCACCTCTTAGCTAAATATGGACAGTTAGAATTTTTAAATGAAGTCGGGCGGAGCGGTGTTTTCTAAAGAGCGCTACAAAAAAAAAAAAATTACAATACTTATTGTTAGCAATGGTATCAAAAAGTTATATTTTTTCAAATCTTCAATAAATTTTCTTTATTTGTATATTTTTTGTATACAGAAATAGCTGTCCGTTTAATATTTACGAAGGCTCAAAATAAAAAATTGGAGTTGTATAATTCAATTTTTATATATTATTTTTTAATTGCTAAACAAATTACATTTTTTTATCCTAAAAATAAATTTTACGTTATTGATTTATCCGAAATTGATACCAAACACGACCTATTAGCTAGCCATGGACGGTTAGAATTTTTAGGATGAAGCCGGGCGGAGCGGTATTTTCTACCGCTCGCCACTTAATCTTTTTTTTTACACTATTTATTGTTAGCAAAGGTAGTTAAAAGTTATATATTTTCAAATCTACAATAAATTGGCTTTATAAATATATTTTTTGTATACAGAAATAGCTGGCCGTTTAATATTTACGAATGCTCAAAATAAAAAAAAATGGAGTTGAAAATCTTTATTTTTATGTTTTCTTTTTTAATTTCAAGACAAATAACATTTTTTATACCAGAAATGACTTCTACGTTATTGATTTATCCGAAATTGATACCAAACACGACATATTAGCTAGCCATGGACGGTTAGAATTTTTAGAATGAAGCCGGGCGGAGCGGGACTTTAACCCCCCCTCCCCGGCCCCAGAGGGGGGGGCTCCCGAGGGCTACCGATCTTAATCGACTTATTTTGGCACAAGGAATAACTATGCCAAGTTTCATACTTTTATCAAAAAAAGTAAGGTTTTTGACCAAACGCCCACACTACAACTATCCATGAACTTCACATACCTATTTCGTTTTTTCATTGCGTTTAGAAGAAGATTATTTGCCGTGAAACAGTTCGTTTAAAGTTTTCACTTAAGTAAAAGCAACGTTAAAAAAAGAAGCGGGTTGTGTCGGAGGGTACAACCGTTAATTAAGTTTAAGTGGATACTTATTTATTGGCTATTGAACCCTTGTAACCCGTGAAATATATATCTGAATTGATTCACTAAAAACTGTATAAGTACAGATAAATCGGTATATAATGGCAAAATTGACTGACGTAGGTCATTTGACTAGCGCTACATTGAAAATGGCGGTCATTTCAGCATTATTTTCATGTCTGCCACATTAACTAAATAACATTTTGTGATTAACAACTAATGGAAAATAAAGAAGGATTAGAACATGTAACAAACAATTATTTGAAATCAGATTAGGCTTCTCTACAAATAGTAAATTGTATGACAAGGGGCTAAAATAAGCCATATTACCACGAGATGGATATTTCGAGGGGTAATATGGCTTTTAGACCCGAGTTATACACTCTACTTTTCACTTCGACTGCGAGAAAATAGTAAAACAAAGATTATCCATCCACAATCAATAAATAAATAAAATAAATCTCATAGCTTATGCCGCCATGCAGTCAACCACGCTTCGAACGTTTGGACTCGCGATCAGAGGCGTTTTGTTTTTTTAATGATTTGGAATTAGGGACTAAAAACACCTGATGTCTGATTGGTCGATTTTAATATGTAGCTGTATTCTGGTTGGTTGATAGCAAAGTAAAATGTTTTTTGAAAGAGTTGTGATTGGTGGATTTAAATGATTTGGAATTAGGGACTAAAAAACACCTGATGTTTGATTGGGCGATTTTAATATGTAGCTGTATTCTGGTTGGTTGATATCAAAGAGAAATGTTTTTTGAAAGAGTTGTGATTAGTGGATTTAATGTGGTGAAGTGTTTTGATTGGTCAAATTAAATCATAAATATGTATACATATTTTCCCTAGGGGCTAAATGTACTACTTTAGCCCCGCTTATTAAGCCTAATATGACACACTTTTCGAGCATGAGAAGTGAAAAAGTTATCCCGGAAGTCACATGATACATTTTGAACTGTACCCCTATACAAGAACGCGAGTAAAAAAGTATCCACTTCAAAAACTCATGTAGAGTACATTTTCTAAGTAAGTAGGTTAACGAATTCCTGGCAAACTATGTAGTTAGTCTTAAAAGCACATAATATAAAACTCTAATGAAGGATTTTATCATAAACGTTTACTATTAGAGCTTATTTCGCTCGCGAAATATTAAAACTGTATAATAACTCTCATAAAGTAGACTTTTCTTAAGCGTCGGTTTCATTATTACGCTTTGAGGATTATATCTATATTTATAGAGTGTGACAGGGACTGCCCTATTTCTCGCACGTTGCCACCTAGGGCCAATAGAGGTAGACCCCCGGCTCGCTTCCAAAATGACTGAGCTGCGGATCTACAGTTGTTAGCCGGATTGCGCGCGCGCCATGTTGCCAAGCCCGCGCGATAGTTGATGTGTAGTTTATATGTTCAACTCCTGACAATGTATGTCTTAGTGTCAGTGTTGTGCATTATAATCCCTATATATTCCTTTATTCGTCGCCCTATATATTCATATTTTTTTACATGGATTGTTAGTGAAGCTGTGCAATGGTGCAATGTTTCGATTAATTAGGTAGTCATTTGGGCATCAAAAAATAATCTTGATTAAAGTTTTGATTCGCATAAAACCTCAGGATCGGGTCGTGGCAAAGAATAAGCCGTTACTTAAATGTAAGTACATATAACTAATTGGTAGGGCTGAGCAGCAGTCTTGGGCCACTGTTCCATTTACCTTAATTGACGAAATGGGACATACCTAGGATATTGCTTTATGAAAACGGGGATATCCCTATGACATACCGGGGATATCACATTTTATAACTACGAATCTGGTCACTGCACTTCGGAAATCGTCTTCACACACGTCCGTGGAAGTATACGATTATCCATTTTACCTAGTGATCGGATTAATCCTAATGCGCCAAAATCGCACTATTGAAACTCCAGCTTAAACAATTTCAATTTCCAAGCTGGCGGCCGCGAGGATACATTAAGCACTTAACTATCACTGCCTGCTCCTCGCTCGCTCATAACTAAATTCGATGCGAAATGTTTGCAGTTATAATTATTTTCAAGTGTTTTTTGTTTGCAATTGCTACAATTCAACTAGTGCTTTAAAAGCGTGCTCCGGAATTTGCATTTTTATGACTTGCTATATAGCGTTTGTATGGTCCCCGTGTGTTTTATTTATGACAGTGGTGATAAGCTAAAATAATCATAAAACGACCTTTTTACGTCTTCTATAAACAACAACTGCAGCAGTTTGCTCCTAAAGTCTGTTGTGAATATTTTTCATATAATATGACTAGGTATCTAACTAGATGCATTCGTTTTTCCATTGCCAAACAAACTTGAAACATTTCGTTGTCAAATAGCATGACTCGTTGGTTATTTTGGTTTGGTTTGTTCCAAGAAAGAAATAAAATTCATACGCTTAATGGCAGACGTCTGCTAAAAGTATCGATATTATTCTAAAAATGATGCTCCCTCGAAACATTTCCCTAATGGTCTAGGTACCACAGACAAAACATATCCTAAATGAACTTCTGTAAAAATCCACAGTTTCCAATAAATATTCAAGAAATATTTGTAACATCTTTGTCGTTGGGCGATTTATTTTATTCCAAATTTGTAACGACACAGTTGCTTTATCGTCCATCACGAAGGCAGAAGTTGTAAATTTGTCGTAAAAAATTCCTCCGCGTCGTCATTTTTATGTTCGCCATTTTAAAACTGTTGACAAGTTAAATTTTGTCTCTTATTTATTCATGGAGCACTCAGACGCAGACATTTATTTATAGCATATGGATTATATTGTGGAGTAGACTCAAATTAATGAAATAATTGCATTCAGGCTAATAACGATATTAACGATGATACTACTAAATATCGAAATATCTGGCGATTATTATTTATGTTGTATTGTAATGTAAGTACGTAAAACGCATTTTGTCATATTTTAAGAAGGCATTTTTAAGAAGAATACATGGTTTAAAATCCTATTTACGCTTAAACCGTCAATCAAAACTGTTCCCAAAATACCAAGTTCCGTGTAACTCAAACCGTACCGTACCAAGTTCCGTGTAACTCAAACCGCAAGCCCAGTATACGTGTGCATGGATACAATAATACAGTTAAGTGCAGTCAGAAGAACACTAGATAGTTATTACAAATTATATATTACAGAAGAGGCAACTAGACAACTACGCGTATTTCCACGTCAGACTTACCTAAATACTACTTGCGGGCGTAGCATGGTTGCTATACTTGTATTTTATCACATTCGCACTCGTATACTTGTCAGGAGCCGTAGCATGGTTGGCCTTATCACGCGACAAGTGACAAGATAAGAGCGTCGTCTCGTTCTATCGAACGGTGTCAGCCAGTGACGCACGCTCTATCCTATCACCTATCGCGTGACAAGGCCAACCATGCTACGGCTCCAGAACGTGCAGGATGTCTTATCCACAGCGATAAGTGATAAAATGGTAACCATGCTACACCCGCTGATCGACTGTGGCGAGTAGCCGGCTAGTGAAGTATGCAACGTTCTGAAAGGTTACCCCTTATTAAGGATATAAATATGAATAGTGACCCCTTTTGATAAAATGGCAATCATTTGGCAATACTTTGAGATTCAATTTCTCGAACAGGGAAAACTAGACAACGGGATGAAAATAGGTGCAATTGCAATGTTGTACGACTTTCTACCAACGTTTCTTGGTAAACTGATTCTGATAAAGTATACCTTAACTCACACAGCTCAGTCGTCGTTAAAACTGCTACGCGGCAGTCGTATTCACTAAATGCTCATACTTTTTTGAAATGAGTAAAGAGTGCTCTATCTAGCATCTTTATAATTTTGTAAAAACTCTCAAATTAGACGATGAACGTAATTTTGTGATTAATGTTATGTTTGTGAGGGAAAATTACAAGCTAGTAATTTGATTGGTGGCGGAACTTTGTTAGCGATTAAATTGAGTTCGCAGATGCCAGAGCGTTGGATGCCTGGCAAGCGGAAAAGTGACAAGAGAAATCTAATTTACTTAGTCACTGTAATCATATACATACAGACTAATTTTGCTTTGTTGATTGT
Organism: Epinotia nisella; assembly: GCA_932294315.1. Lineage (NCBI taxonomy): Eukaryota > Metazoa > Arthropoda > Insecta > Lepidoptera > Tortricidae > Epinotia > Epinotia nisella. Next base: position 10,791,822 of record OW028675.1, on the reverse strand, counting down.
TTACAGCACAGGTACAGTATGCTGCGAAAATGTCTTTATTTGGTAACGCGTTTGCATGTGACCTGACACTGAGTCTACTGTACTAGTACTATTACTTATTCTGTGACTGTTCTGCAATTACAATAGAATCGCTGTTGCCAACGTCCATACCACTATAAATACATCGGTTCTCCTCTGATTACCGAAAGAAGTGCACGATTGAAAAATTTGGAGATTTTTCAGACGCTTTTACTGTCTTAACTACGAAAAGAAATCAATAGATTTTCAGAATTTATGTATCCAATGTGGTTACTTATTTCGTATCCAATGTAACCCCACTCGACGGTTCTAGATCCCAAGAAACAGGAACTAACTAACCTAGAACGCCAACAACGTTGCTTGTGATTCTCCGATTACATTGTTACTAAATCGAAGAACTATCGGGACATTAAATGGGAACCGAATAAAAGCAATATTGCTTTGATGCCGCGCAGGAAATCTGCTAAGCAAGCAATTTTCAGATTAAATTCTTGGATTCCGGGTCGCTACCGAGTTGTAAAAACTGTGCTGGCGCTGCGGCCCGTACCACGTGTGTCCCTTTGCCGAATTTAGCTAAACAAACAACTTACACTAAACTTGTTAATCTATATATATAACAGAAGACTTCCTGACTTATTCATCAACGCACAGCCGAAACTACTGGGACTAGAACCTTGACATTTACACTCAAACTATCTTTTATAACGTAGGCGACGGAAAATAAGGGGTTTTTCGAAATTCCACCCCTAAAGGGGTTAAATAGGGTGCAAAGTTTGTATGGGGGAAACATTTTTTTGTGCACCCTAGCACTTAATATTTTGTAGAAAGATTACTTATCAAAATACAAATAAAAAGCTTTCAGCGTTTTGGAAAATGCTACCCCTAAGAGGGTTAAAAAGGGGAGCAAAGTTTGTATGGGGAGTTTTTTTTTATTATTGAAAGACTTAAAACTTTGTAGAAAGATTACTTAATAAAATACAATAAAAGTACTTTCAGCGTTTTGGAAAATTCCGCCCCTAAGGGGTTAAAAAGGGGGGTAGACTTTGTATGGGCAACACTTTGTTTGTGCTAGAGACTTAAAAGTTAGTCGAATGATTACTTATTAAAATACAAAAAAGTGCTTTCAGCGTTTAGAAAAATTCAACCCCTAAAAGGGGGTGCAAAGTTTATATGGAGAGCAAGAAATTTTTAAAGTAAAACTTCGGTTTAATCATGTATGTTAAGACTTCAAAACTAATTTAAGAGTTTTTTCAAATTCATCCCTAAGAGAGTTTAAAGTTTGTGTAGAGAGCAAGACATTTTAAAAGTATGAGACTTGTAACTTCGGTTTTAGACTGTTTGTTTAAAAACTAGAAAATTAATTTCATTGTTTTTTTTTATTTATACCCCAAGGGGGTTAAAAGAGGGTTCAAAGTTTGTATGGAGAGCAATCATTTTTCTAAGATGATAAAAACTTCTACGTGGACAACAGCTAGTCGCCTTATAAGGCTTGTTCACGTAAAATAGTAGGCATTGAAAACATAAGTCTGATGTCACCCAGTAAGTAGGGTAGGCAGTTCAAACCGCAATCAGACAGCCAACTGAGTATTCTTTTTTATGAGTAAGAATCTAAAATCCATAATTTTTTCCTTAAAAGTTGTGAAATCCTACATAAAGCCAGTTAAGGCTTAAAGCTAAAATGATTGCATAGAAATACGTCTACTTCTGGCACGATTTAAAACAATGTGTGACCGGCATACGGTAATTAAGAGCCTGGAAAGATATTCGCATCAACATTATAGCATGGATCATCTATTTGAGTAAAGGAAAAAAAACCTCTATTACCCAAACGTGAAAATTACAAAATCTATGACTACAAACCAGAGATTTCGAAAGTTAGCCCAAAAATGGATAGCAGCTGATATAAATATCCATAACGCCACTCAAAACGATAGGTTAAGAGACCTTCTTTTTAATTAAATTCTTTAAAAAAACGTTTTTGACGGATTTCGACATATGAGGTGTCGTTGGATTCTTCTTAATCGTGGGAGTGACATAGGGTATTTTATTTGCAAAAAAGCAGTTGGGTTTTTTGAAAAATCTTTTAAGTCCACTTGTTAGCTCCTTTAAAATCAATGACGACCGGCTTAGTCTAATGGGGCCCTATCTACCAAGTTAACAGTCGCGGTCCTGGGTTCGAATCCTGTATATAAGAAAATATAAGACCATATCCTATCACTTTGCCTGACAAACGTATCCGAATAGTGATATCTTTCATTGTTAAGTTAGATAAGTGATTGGTGCCAGTGTTAAGGGCAAAACCCTGATGTCACGGAGTAATTGATATCCCTCCGAACCCACTTTATACCGGAGATCTATGTATCGGAGATTTACTCTGATCGACAGCGTTTCGAGTGATTGCGGTTGACGAATGAATCTCATTACTGTATAAGGAATGATGGAAGACTTAAAACAGGAAATGTTTTATTTATTTTGGGTATGGGTACCTAGTATTAAGTACGCTGGAAAACTTTGATAGTAAGATAATATATAAAACTCGGAGATCTGTTTGGTAAACAAGTCACCGTTAAAAGATATAAAGAGGGTTTCATAACAATACCGCTGGTATATGTCCAAAGATCAAAAGTTATATACTCGAGAATAGTTTCTAAATTGAATAATGATTTTATTTACAAGTCTTAATAGCCTTATATAGGCTATATAGGCTGTAATACAATCTTGCAAGTTGAAGTGGTCGGCTTACGCAAGATGCAAAGTAAGCGTAGGTACTTGCGAGAATAAAGTATGGTTATTATTATATTGTAATGGCTCCGTCTATAATGTCTATCTATTTTAGGGTTCCAAATATCTCACTGATGGCAGATAATTATTTATAAAACTTAACAAACCTCTGATAAATAAAATGTGTTTTGTTCTCACACACACAAACTGACAGATAAAGACAAACGAATTTTAAAGGCATTTAGTTATAATAGGTTTGATGAACCTTTATCACTAAGGGCATTAGAAATTAAATAAATAGGTATCAGAAGGGCCCATTCGCGAGGTATATTTGTTTGGTAACACGTGTTTTTGTTTGGTACGTAAAAGTACGTACGTAGTGTTGTCTAGATAATAATTGTAGGTATATATCCTAAGAGAAATGTTGTCTTGTGGCCCTCCACAGGTAGGTGAACTCTAACTAGAAAGTGCTTGATTCTATTATAAAAGTACGCTTTGTTCAAGCTCAGCTCAGACGCACTCGAGTTGCTTTGCTTCGCGATAAAGGCACTTTCAACGTTACGCTACATCGACATTCGTATCTTGTAATGGAAAATATTTATCTACATGGAATAGATAGGTATTACAGATGAACGATGTCTTTCACAAAAGCATTTTTCTTTTCGCAATTTATTCACAATCGCAATTTTTCATTTGTTATTATTCACTGTCGTCATTTTTACACAAAAACGTTTGTTTCTATTTGCAATAGGCTTGGGACCTAATATTTTTTTACGATGCCATTCGAACAAGTTTTTGCAGAGGTTTTTGAGAATGTCCAGGCGGACAATGAGAATGCAGTTTTTCTTCAAATATAAATTTATTGAAAACTAACACGTAATTGAAAATATGATGAGAAAATAGCTCAGCGCGACATGCGCTTGATGCTGCGGAGCTAGCACAACTGACGTTGCGACGCGACGCGAGATGAGAATAAGCTACCCTCCTCTTTCTGATTTGCACAATGCGAGTGGGACAGGAGTCGCTGAGCCGCGCGCGACGAGACTAGGCAGTAAGTTGTGCTAGAAGTACTGGTATGGCTCGCAGACTGGCGGTGCGCGAGCGCAGCCGCCCGATCTGCGCCCTTCCCGCGCCCCGACCCCCGCCGTCGTCCGGTGCCCGCGCGTACACAAATGTTTGTATGGGAGCAACTACAGTTAAAGAACAAAAATAGGTACTCAAAAAAAATAGTCAAAGACCCTCATTGACTTAAAAGAATGACGTCACACATTCTAATCGATCTAGTAGATTCTATTGGTAGCTTTAAATTAAATCTTGGACAATAAAAAAATGCATATTTTTTCTAAACTTTCAAGCCCCATATATTTTTATGATTTTAATTATGTTTTGTAATTTATACTTTATTACAATAATTTGATGGTTTAGTATCCATTTAGCATGACTATACGATATCAATTTTAACACGAGGTCACAAACCTATTGTGCACAAACGCGTTCACAATGCATATTCACCACAATCGTTATTGTGAAAATTGCGTTTGTGAACAATTTGAACATAGCACGCAGAACCAATGGTCGTTGGGGCGGAGTTTCTCAAGTGGCGACCATGCACGTACCGGAAGACACAGCGTGGCGTATACTATACCACCTACAAGATGGACTGATGATTTGGTAAAGGTCGCGGGAGGCCGTTGGATGCGGCGCGTGGCGCAAGACCGATCTCTTTGGCACTCTTTGGGGGAGGCCTATATCCAGCAGTGGACGTCTTTCGGTTGATATGATAATGATGAACAATTTACAGAAGAAACGCGTTTGAGCTTAAAATGTAACTGCGTAAACTCGTATGTGATACGACTGGTGCCACATTATTAATAACTTGCAACCTGTTATGTTGGTTTTTCATAGATAACTCTTTATCAAGTGAACCAATTTTGATAATTCTTTTGATTTTATTTGCTAGAAGTTGCTAGAAGGTACTTTCAAAATACTTTCATAGGAATTTGAAGGAAAAAATTAACACTAAAGTATTAAATTACAAACTTAATTTACAGATTTTCCATATACGTGGATTAATTTATCAAATCGTACCAAAACTGTAGATCAGCTGGAGCCGTAGCATGGTTGGCCTTATCACGCGGCAAGTGACAAGATAAGAGCGTCGTCTCGTTCTATCGAACGGTGTCAGCCAGTGACGCACGCTCTATCATATCACCTATCGCGTGACAAGGCCAACCATGCTATGGCACCGGATCGGTTACGTAACGCAGTGTACGTGCGTCAGGTAGATGCCACTTTTTGTGTAGGAACATGACAGTTTAATTGTCTTAACGCTCGTTCGAAAAGTTACGTGATTACCCCTCTGATGGCGTGTTCAAAAAATGGCCTGGCGTAATAAATGTACAGATTACTCTTGCACGACTAAGTAAAACGCCATCTTATGGTGAATTCTATAAATAGGTACTTAATCAGTATAACTGTGGTATAACGAATTGAAAGCTGCAGTTGTAGTTTAGACCTGAATAACTCGAACAGAACCCGGTGTTCAGAACTCCAAAGGAACTAGTAAACTGGTTTTCGACGGTTCGTTCCAATAGCAGGGCAACTTTTCAGCTTCTGTATATTTACTTACCCACATTTACAGTATAGGGGACAGTAGAATCACTCAGCTCAATAAATAATAGAAATCATTGTAGTGTGGGCCGGTTATAACGTATTTGTTATAGGTACATATCAGTCAGCGTACTGCCAAATACATATCAAGCTGCTGATCCACATTCCGGTTGCTTCTTCTTCATCCCTAGCCCATACATTACATCCATGAAGTCATGATAAAATATTAATAGAAAGTTTTGTTAGGTACACCTTTTCCGAACAACTATTAGTCACCCAGAACATTTTTTTAAATTACTTAATGACAAAAGGTTTGACGGATCTTTATAAAACAAGGCCAAAGAGGAACTCGTTTAGATATTGTGTTTTCTTATAAGGTCCTTCCTTTCCCGAAGGGGAGGGACCTTATTGTCGTTGGCTAATGCCACTCTTACGCCGGGAATCATCGCATTTGTACTAGCGCATCGTTAACGCGGTCCCTTTTCCCTGAATTGAAAAGCGACCGCTGAACGTCGCACAAAGAATCGTTCTCATCAATTTGAAAGACGGCGATCTTGATATGTTATGGATTTGCCTTTTAAAGAGAATTAAATAATTTTAAAACACTGGGACCGTTATGGGATAATTCCGGATATTTTATGGAGTCGTGCTGTAATTTCTTTGCTCCTGTTAAAGGCCACAGCCCGTAGATGATAAAGTTTGACCTAAAGATCAGCGTTGAAAAGACGGAAGTAAAATCTTTAGACATTCAGGGTCGCGAAACACTAGCTGTCAAACTTGGCGACGATGTGTTGAAGCAGGTGGACAAGTTCCGTTACCTGGGAAGCGTAGTAACATCTTCGTGCGACCTTGACACCGAGATCGGTGCTGCTGCTGCAGCGTTCGATAAACTGGATGCCAAGGCCTTTCGTTTGCATGACTTGAAGCTAGGCACAAAGATCTCCATATATATGGCTAATTTGCTGCCTAATCTCCTTAACTTATCTGAAACGTGGTCCGTATGTGGACATCACATCCACACATTAGATCAATTTCACTAAAAATGCCTCCGTAAAATCTTAAAGATCAGCTGGCCCGATCAAAGATGGTGGGGGGTCGAGTGGCAAAGCACATCTTTTATTCAGAACTTAAGGAGGGCAAGCGACAGCATGGCGGACAACTCCTTAGGTACAAGGACGTCGAAGCGTCACATGAAAAATTGTAAAATTGACCCATTGCAGTGGGAGAAGCAGGTAGCCAACCGCCAGAAATGGAGATCTTCAGTAAAAATTAAAACATCCATCTTTGAATCCCGTCGATGTGTGGCCCTTGATCTCAAACGGGAAGAGCTGAAAGCCCGACCACCTGCGGCGGTCAGCTATATGTAATTTTATGAATGGTGTGCTCACGTGCCTGTTGTGTACTCGGTTCTTCGTAAATAAGATCGGCTACGTGAGCCACACATGAACCCGACACACTCGCTCTGGCACATGATCGACATCAACGCCAGACTTGAAACAGTCTCTGTGGCCGAAACCGGTCAGGAGAGTAAATTACGAAAACAAAGTACTGTGAAGTATCTGAAATGCCAACTGCGGCTTGACAGAGTTTATATGCTGTACACAAATTAAATTAGAGTTCTTTTTGAAACTCCTTGAGAACTCCGTTGGTATTCACATTGGACTTCCAGTTGCAAGAACTTACAGTTAAGTATTTAAATCAGATCTTTTGCTCAAGTGCCGCTTGTAAGTATTCTTTAGATGCAGTTTGCATGGTAGTGGTGCAATCAGACAGGCTGCTTGTAAAGTCCATATGTCAGACACCGTAAACAATGGACGTTTGCGTGTCGAAAAGAATCGTGCCGACCCGGGACACAGAAAAAAATCCGAATATCATTATACCAAAATTTAAATATTCAGAATGCCGTTTTCCGCTAAATGAAAATTTGGACGCAGAAGATTTATTGGAATATTGTATTTTATTTGTATTGTAATATAAGCTGTATTTTAAAACGTCCAAGTGCGTGACTATTACGTTTGCGCGAGCGCGGAACCCTATCCTTCATGATTACCATATTAGCGGCGAGAAATTAAAAAGGGTGACCGAAGTTAAAGATTTAGGACTAAAATTCACATCTGATTTGAGATTTCGGGATCACATTGTTAATATTTGTAAAAAAGCCTATAGAATGCTCGGATTTGTACTGCGTCGTTCCCATGGTTTTACAAATATAGGCGCGATTGTCGCTTTGTACAACGCGCTTGTCCGCAGTAACTTAGAATGTAATGCAGTTATCTGGGCTCCTTATGAAACCAAATACCATCTAATGGTCGAGCGCATACAGAATAAATTCATTCGATCTTTGTATTGGAGGAAATATGGGGTGTACCCATTTTACCCGCTAATGTACCCAAATTTATTTGTGATGGGCATGGTGGGGTACAATGAGCTGCGGGTGCGCAGAGAACTGTGCCACGTCAAATATATTTTTCAGTTGATTAGGGGTCAAATATACAACAGTCAGGTGTTGAGGGATATAAGTATATACGTCCCTGATAGGTACGTGTGGCGCCGCCGTCGGCCGCGGCTGCTCGCCGAGCCGCGCGGGCGCACCAACCTACTCAACATGGCGCCTCTGACGCGAGCTGTGCGGACCCTTAACCTAATAGCAGAGGATATTGACTTGTTTTCGTGTTCTCTGAATGAATTCACAAGGTCTACATTGTTTATATTATGTTATATGCGTAGAGATATAGTTTAGTTTTAACGTAATTGTGCAAATAGTTACACTATTGTCTTGGGATTAGCTCCTGTAAAGATAGTTGTAAGTGTGGTAAATAAATAAATAAGGTTTGTATTATATTTTGAAAAAACAAAAATTCCTTCAGCGGGACATGGTTATCCGAATTGTTAATTTCTTCATGGGTTTCTATCCGTATCACCAATGAGCCACGCGTTATCTTTAGACACTACAGTTTTGACATTCATGAACAGATTTTGGCGCGTCGCTACTCCGTTCGGCTAGTTGGAGCCGCCATGAATGCCCAACTTGAGGACGGGAATTATAAATGAAAACTCGATACACTCAACAGAGTATCTCTATACAACAAGTCCTACATTATACCCTTTCAGTTGATTAGGTATCTTGTCCCTTTTTCATTTATTATTGAGCTGTAGGTACCTTGAAATTAATAAACATCATATTGTATAAAGTTTAAAGTAAAATGTCTCTCCTTTAATAAATTATGCTTTGCTAAACACATTTCATCTTTCAACACCTGTCTCTTCCCTGACTATCTAGTGGAAAACCCCCCTTTTTAATCTTAGATAAAGGGTACATTGAGTGCTTAACCATCGCGTCTGAGAGCTTGCACAATTTTTCTAAAACCACCGTGTGATACCTTATTGTGATCGCAATTAAGTTCAAAATTGGTCTACACGACTACTATTTTGAATTTTCTCGTTGTGCTCGAGTACAATTTTAGGTGTTCGACCGCTTTGAGTCTTGAGACGTGAAGCTTAAGGTAGTAATTGAAACGTAGGATGTTGGTAAAAGTTTGTATAGAGGTATCTAGATAGGAGACTTGACAATGGGGCCTCTTGTTTTACCGGTCGCTGAACGGATCGTGGTTGGGTTTGAGTACGAAGAGGAGCGTTTTTTATATTCATAACAGTAACTAAGGTGTAGCGCTGATTCATTGGAACTTGTTACGTCATAAATAATAATTAACGACTTGAAAGTATCTTCTTTTCTTGGGACAAAAACTATTTTGCTCATAATTATGATGATGATATTTACTTCTATTGGTCATTGTGCACGTTTACCTCCAATTTCCTTAAAAACTCAGAATCATGATTATGATAAATACAAATACCTCTCCACTCCATTTATGAGGTCCTCGCCTTTTTTCTTACTTTACTCAGCCCACTTCCCATTCCCACCAAACACCCATAGGGCGGGCTTCATTGACAACATTATCTTCCGATCAGATAGGTACTTTACTATGATATAAATATAATGAAGCAGTAAAGTTGTACCGCAAGGTAGTGTCCGGAGTAAAATTGATGTTCAATGATACTTCTCTTGAGAGTCAATAAAAGCTTTTGAAATACCTTTCAAGTCTGATTACCTACTTGTATATCATATTTTTAGTCACTATGTATATCTTCTGTCATTGATTTGCGAATTTTGAGCACATTTGGACTAGGTATGAATAAGTCTTACTAAGTTTCCACATTTTTGGTTCATTTGCTACAGGGCATGCATTACCCATTTTGGTTCACTTTCTGTTTCTTGGTAGACAATTATATGGGTAGCGCGTTGGTAGTTAAATCTGAAAAAAGAGGGAGACACTGTAAATCAAATATTTGATTTGATTTAAATTGTTAATTCATTCGGTTTCGCAGAATGCGGGGTAATTTTCGTTACATTTCATGAATCATAAAAGGTAGACCAATACACTTAAAACTAGTTAACCATATAGTAAGTATGGAAAACTTTATCTGTAATCTCTTCTCCATAGTACAATTTAATAAAGCTGAAGGAATAGCGAATGACATTTATTAAATGCCTTTTTATTGTCACTGGCTAAGAACACGATGTGCGCTGGCGTTCAATTTAAAGTGAATGGTAATTATGGAATTAAGACAGATAATTATAATATTGACTAAATAAAGTTTACTTCTGAGAACAAATCTGTTACTTTACTGACGATTTCAATTACAGATTTTATTTTATTTTATTTGGTCGACGCTACCCGTTCGGGAATTAATTGAAAAACCCACAGACATACATTAAATTTGGGAGATTACATATATGTTTGTGACAAAAACACACGTAGATGATATATGTAATGATTTTAGTAGGCTTTTTACTTCCATATTTCCTTGGCCCGTTGTGCACCCGTGTGGGCCCGCTGTGCACCCGTGTACAATAGATGTCACCCGCAGACTTCCCTCTCTTCTGCGTTGGCTTCCGCTTATTTGCTTTTATTAGCCAATCGTTTTACTCTAGTAACTATATCGATTATTGGATAATAACTAAGTACCTAAGTAGGTACCGTGAAAGCATGAAAATCATCTGTGGGTCTCCAAAGTTGAAATGTTAACGTCGACCGTTACAGAAAAAATAACCAAAATATTTTATTGATATTTGCATTGAATTTAAATGATTATTGACGGTATATAAGTTGTTAAATATTAGTTCGCCTCGTAAGTTTACAAATATATGTCAGTTTTGGGTGCCCTTTGTGTAGGTAGCCTTGCCGCCTGTTGTCTACCTCTACCTACATGTTATTGTATTGTTTCTCTATGTAACTGCTTTGTTTGTGTGAGGTGTGCAATAAAGAGTATTTGTATTGTATTGTATTGTAGCCTAATATTGAATGTCCTGAAATCTTTAGGCCGAACATTTTCAGCAGTTGAATGGCATACTTTACACTTAGGATAATCTTATTTTTGCATTATTGTTGATTGTCCTAATTGTTATTGCTCCTCATACTAAATACTCGAAAATCGAAATGGCTAAAACTTGTTACGCGTATTACTATATGACATAAAACATGTCTAAAACATAAAATATGCCTACATATTGGTATTAGGTATTACGATTGTAATGCCTAAAATATTTAAGTACTGAAATAAGTATTTGGCCTATGTCCAGCAGTAGACGTCTTCCGGCTGATATGATGATAATGATGAAATAAGTATACGGTGTCAAAAAATTTACATTCGGCGAAAGTATATTCGTGTTTTAATAATCATAATTTTATTTTTTATTAAGTATGAAAATCGGAATAATTATATTTCAGACTATCTGGGTGTTTCCTTAGTTATGTTGAATAACGATTTAAAACATACATTGAAAATGAAAATGAAAAATGAAATACTACGATTCCTATTTCCCGTAAAGTATATACTTACATAGAAAAGCGCAAGGCTAGTTCAAAGTAGTTTCAGAGAGACTCTAAGGCAGGTCGGTGTAGGTACGACGACGAGAGGAGGAGTGTTAGGAAGAACCGCGACCCTATAGCGCGCGAGCCGAGCGAGCGAAGCGAGCGTGCTGCGGCAGCGGCCGGCGAAGCGCCAGAACCGAACACTTTTTTACTACCTAAGACTTATTATATTATATAAGTACAATTTGCAAAGCGTTATGTTTGCCATTTTGTTTATTTATCTTTATTTCTTAATTGAGGATATGTTTAGGAAATATGAACTGTAGTCCGAACAACATAAGTACCTACATCTTATATTAGGAATTGTAAAGTAATGTAGTGTTCGATAATTTGATGTACGACACAATAAATATTATGCACAACAATAACTAATCGATATTATGCGTAACGATTTCGGCGAAAAAAAATTATATACATCAAATGCAAAAGTATATCTTTGACGTGACGTGACGTCGACACCACAGTCTAACTTTGCGAAAGTGTATATCTGTTTTATTTATGTATGTGATTGAGTCCAAGGATGCCCTTTGGCACATTGTATACCTATTTGAATATTAAAAATATAATATGTATATAATACTAAGATAATATTTTTACATAGATCGCGCTTGATACCCTTGTTTGTGCCTGCAATGTTTTCGCTTCATAATTCATAACAGGGTATATGCCTCGTGCCGACTTTAGGTTTTAAAAACAAGCATTTTTCTACATTCTACGAGTACCTACATCAAGAGCAGATACCACAGCAGATAGTATAGTTCGCTTACTTCGTATGTTTTTAATGTTGCGCAATAACTGAAAATAGTTATGTGTAGGTAATAGTAGGTACCAAAATTATAAACAAAAAAAATTGTGCATTTGGAAGTTACAGATATAATCTCCGAAAGAGTTGTAAAAGCTTTTACCAATATTTGAGTGAATTTTGGTGGAATTGACTTTAAAGAGTTTTAAAAAAGGCTGTTGAAAGAACAATGTTTAATGATAATCGTGTGATAGGCAGTATTAAAACAAGTAAAACAAATCTTTGTGCATAATTTTGATCCGACGGGCATCCATATTGATCCTCAGTTTCATGTTGTTTTCAATTATATGAACTCGAGAACTGTATCCAGTTTGAATCGGGTTTAGAATCGGTACACATATATAACGGAGAGTAGAGTAACGCTGAGAAACTTCTCCGGCGCTAGAGAAGCTGGTGGTTATATTACAGAGAGCAACCACGACCTACGAACTTTTGGACTAAGAACAATATTTTCATTACTTTACATTCTTATAAGTTGTAATTTCAATATAGCTTAAAACGAGTTTCTGTCATGATGATTGATGACATTTTTGGTACCATAAACTCGGGCTACTCTGATCCGTGGGCAACTAGATCAAATCGTTTTTTTCGCGTGACCTGTGGCAGTGAATATGAGACTTTACATCCTTATAAGTTGTAATTTCAATACAGCTTAGAACGAGCTTCTGTCATGATGACATTTTGCGTACTATAAACTCGGGCTACTCTGGTTCGTGGGGTGAATTTGATCAAACCGTTTTTTTCGCGTGACCTGTGGCAGTGCATATAATAATTATTTAATATGACATAGGTATATAATAATAAACATTTACCAAATTTTATACAGGGTGGGCCCTGTAACAGGAGCAAAAAATTAAACGGTAGATGCTTGTGCGCAATTATTTCCAAGTGGTTTTAACTGGAAAAAAACATATTCCTGCTGCTGCAAAGTCCCTATTTTAAATGCACCAATAATGTATACCAATAGATCGAACAGTAACGCATAGTAAAATTATCTTTATTAAAACAGGTATATACAGGTGTTCATAATTCCTGTTCTTTCGTATTCTCTATTCTATATACCACCAACTTGTTTTAAAATTAGTATGAATTTGAAGTTCGTTTTAACTTGAGTTAACTTTAACACAAAATTCGATCATCGATAAAACATTGATTTTTTCCCAAAGAGCTTTTGTTGCTAACCCGACCATTTCTATATTCTACCCAAGCAATCCCACGTCAATGAGCCAACCCTTCTCGAAGTTTCCATTTTTCATCCCTCCTAGAGGAATTTATTTCCATTATATTGTTTGACCTTGTCTATAGATCTCGGGTCCTTTGAGATTGACCCCATTATGGGAGCCGTGAGGTGTATTAGATTGTATTTCTTGGAATGTTTAAGTTGGAAATCGATTCTGCTATTTAAAATAACATTTTACCTCAAGCACAAGTTTTGGTATATGAGCTTCCTTTTTGTAGACGCGTAACCCAGTGTGTAAGTGCGATGCACTTATACTTAGATAAGATGCAATTGTATTTCGAGGGTCTGTATAATGGGGAATGGATGAAAATATCAGACGTGGCTGATTTTTTTTTTGATAGCCAACCTTCCTTAGCACCAAAAAAAAGTTTCAGATTTTTCAGCTGCGTCAATTATTTTAGAAACATATAAACAACTTTCTCACTTACGTTTTGGGTCAAGGACGGTCAATAGACACTTTCCTTTATCCGTCTCATATTACAAAAAAAATATCTTAAATATTTGTGGTAAACTGAGCTGAGACTGATAATGACAAATAATAGCTGCTGCAACTGTCAATATCATTACTAGTGTCAGTTTATCACAGATATTTAAGATATTTTTTTGTAATATGAGACGGATTCTTAAGTGAGAAAACTGTTTATATTTTTCAAAAGTAATTGACACCGTTGAAAAATCTGAAACTTTTTTCTGGTGCTAAGGAAGGTTGTTCCTATCACCAAAAAAATAATCAGCCACTTCTAAAATTTTCATCCATTCCCAATTGGACAACCATTTCTGTGTACGATGTAATATAGTAATATCTACTTATGAGGAAAGCTCAAATAAAAGGAAATTATAACTAAACTATAATTTATCGAATTTAAACTTTCGTGAGACATGTCTACAATACTACTGATACATCCACGGTTGAACTCACGTATTAAATGTCACTACGGGCGACATGTTTTGATGATAACAAATTACATACATAGACGAAACAGCGGCGGCACAATATTTAACTAAACAGAGACGTGGCAGTACGTCCATGGCCGGACAAAAAATGTGTGAATTTTATGTGTCCGTGAACGTATTAATCCTGTATTGTCAGTGTAGTAGAAGTCGATATAATCAACCTTTACAGTACCTACTTAGTCCTGGGAAGTTTGTAGCTGTGTGGCGTTGTTCGCTTAGAGTCCCCATTTAAACGCGAGCTCCTCATTTTGGGCTCTAATTGCCCGCGACCTCGCTGTCCTGTAATGCTCTAGCCACAGTCGCGCCGGAGGATAGCTAATTTTAAACTACTTTAGCAGCTAATTTTAATACGATCCGATCGATGTCTGTTTGCCAGTAGACCCCTACCGATTCTCTTCCGAAAATTTCCGATCAGAGAGAGAGGGGTGATTGTGTAACATTTGTGTGTCATTTTCCCATGCAAAAACAAAATACATTTAGGTCTATCTAACGTACGTTCAAAACGTTACGCAATTGACCATCACACCTCAACCCACCCTTACCGATGGTCCTTACTGGCTGTGGTCAGAATGGCTTCAAAATTAGGATGCTGGACGTCTCTGGCGTGTCATTTATATGTGTCTGTTATGCAAAATCAGAATTAAAGAAAAAAGATACGTGAAAAGAAACTACATCCCAGGGATTCTGGGTCAGTATTTTACATACAAAATGTGACGTATCCCCGTCACGTCCCCTCTGTTTCTTGTGACCTCATTTTGATTTTGAAAGGCAAATGATGATATGCAGATTGGTTCACAACATTTTTATTATTAGTATTTCATTTATATTCTATAAAAAATTAATAACATTGACATTTAAGCGTCAGTTAAAAAAATGGTTACTTAAGAAAGGATTTTATTCCATGAAATAATTCTTTGATTGTGCATCCCTATGCACCTGTAAATTCTCTATATTCTATGTTTCACGGTGTAAGAATAAAGTTTATTCTATTATATTCTATCCTATTCCAATGACTGCGACGAGTGGAACTGAATTAGTTTTAAAATAATATTCGTGAATAGTTGTCAATCTATCCTGTTATAAACGCTGTGGCGGCAGCTCTATTTCAGTTTTAATGTTTAGTTTCGAACAAACTACGTGGAAAGGACGTCATAGCTATTTTCTGTAAAACTAAAATTCACTTAACGCGGTTTGTAATGTTTTGTGTAAAAATATTGTTCCTTTTATACGTTCCCGTTATAGGTAACCGATATAGCTTTCCGAATACTTAGCTAAAATTTAGTGGCAGTGGATGGGGCACATTGAACGTAGAACCAATGGACGTTGGGGTGGAAAGGTTCTTGAGTGGCCACCACGTAGTGGAAGGCGCGGCGTGGGTAGGCCTCCCACAAGGTGGACTGATGACCTGGTAAAGGTCGCGGGAGTCCGCTGGATGCGGGTGGCGCATGACCGGTCACTTTGGCACTCTTTGGGGGAGGCCTTTGTCCAGCAGAGGACGTCTTTCGGCTGATATGATGATGACGATGACGTTATACGTTCATTTTTACAACCAGCGCAGCGAGGAATGCTGTGCTGTGTACAATCTGTGACGTATAAAACATGGATTCCTCAGGATGGACATAGGCTATATTTTAAACCTGGGCTCCGCCTGGTTTCTTTGTAATATGAGGGCGACGTCGCGCAAGCAACTATTAAACTATAAAAACTGCCAATGTTAACAGTTTCACTAGATGTCGCTGGTAAAAACGAGATCTTAGATCCATAATATATTATTTCTATGGCGGTGTGACTTCTCATTTTTGTAGTAAAACTTAGGTACGTTCATCGTTTATCAAAGTGAAATTGCGCTAGTTTTACTTATTACGATCATTAACGGCTTTTTAAACGTGGCAATACTTATGTTTTTGTTGCATAATCTAGCTTTATGTTTTTCTCCGATACCCATAGGTTGTCTGGAAGAGATCGCTCTTCAGCGATAAGACCGCCTATTGTCCACCTCTACCTACATGTTATTGTATTGTTTCTCTCTGTAACTGCTTTGTTTGTGTGAGGTGTGCAATAAAGAGTATTTGTATTGTATTGTTTTTGCGGTTCATAATGGTTTTATTTGAAATCGCATGACGATTAACGCACTATTTTTATAATAAGTTAATAAGATATACATAATAGCTCGCCATTTGTACATATTTTTTTGTATTTTGTGCAATAAAGTTTAAATAAATAAATAATACATACATGCAAACATACAATAATGTAATTTACCTTCCATTAGGCGCCAAGGTAAACGGCGTGGCGCGGTGCCTAGGGATCGCCCATTTTTACTCAGTACAGCACTCGTACTTGGTAAATAAAAAAACAAAAACCTTCCGTTTCTCCAGACTGAGTGGCAAGTAAGCCCCAATCAGTATTGAAGGTAACCCATCAAAATATTCATAGCTTCAACTCATAACAATCTTACACAGCGATTTCTCTTCGGAGCGAATTTTCCCTGAGTTTTCTTTTTTCAATTTCAAACTGTCTCGCGCTCGGGGCCGCAAAACAAGTGCGGAAATAAGGGTAGCGCTTGAAAATCGTGGATATGACCGTTTTATTTTGTTACATTGAATTTGGTGGACGGCTACTGCTAGAATACAAAGTAAGAAGTATAGTTTAAGATGTGTGCCTTAGAGCATAGGTACATAACTGGAGCAGCCTTATGTCGTGTTTGCGTACAACAAAGTCTGCCGACTTTGGGCAGCAAGGACTTGAAGCAAGGGGCTATTAACTATAAATAATCGGTTCCCTAAGACTCGATACATATCAAATTTCAGTCGACGAACCTAACCAAATCAGGAAAAATCTTGACAGCGCGTTCTAGCGGTCGTGACAGTGACATCTTCTGGCGGATTCTACTACTATTTTAGTACATTCGCTCGTCAAGGGAGGTCGCTAGTAGTATCGATTTCCTATGTGTTTAGTGCATCTATTCTTCACTGGATGGTGGCAGCAGTACTGTTACTCGTATTCCCATTGGTTTTGTTCACCTATTCGTCACTGGATGGCGTTAGCAGTACTGTATTGCTGGTGGGATTGCTGACATATTGTTACAAACTCAATTATTTATTAAAAGCTTGAAGTGGTTGAACGTTTATATTATCAAGTGCTTACTGCAACATGCGGGCATTTTTATGACCAGTGTTCTCTTGTGAGGTGATTTTGTGATCGATCGTGAAATTGTCTTTGTATGATTTTTTTGCAATGTTTTTTACAGAGGCGTAAGCTACTGAAAGGCTACGCCAGTTATGTATGCTCTAAGATGTGTGCCATTCCTGACACGGATAATCGTATAGTTCTATAGGTAACTCTATAGTTCCTCCTCCTCGCGTCGTATTCCTCATTGCTGAGAGTCGTGATTTCCCTGTTGCGAAAGCAACTTTTCTTGGGTCAGAGTTCGCCATCTGTATCTGACCTTTGTATGGTGGAGTGATCACTAAGTCGATAGTTAATAAAGACCATTTTAGCGCGTTATTGATAATCAAGAAAATGGTGCATTCTGCCTGAAAAATTATCGGGGCCTAGCTCAAGAGACGCCGCTGTAAAGTGACGCAAGACGAAAAAATGTACCTTCCTCTTCCCAATTAGCACAATGCGAGTGCGACAGGAGTCACTGTGTCGTGCGCGATGCAACTTGGCATCAAGTCGTGTTAGCCCTGCTCATTCACGAAACTACTACAGGTTTGCTACTACTTGCATTTGTAGTTGCGACCTCTGGTAGCCAGCCTCACATACGTGTGTCTATATACATCAACGTGTACGTGTGTAAATAATATTTAAAAATACTACTACAAATGAAAAAACGTCTCAAAAGTAATTTACCTATACCCGTTTCTTGTTATTGCGTAACAATTTGTCAATGAGTAGGTACGGAATAATTTAAAGGGATGGGTGCGCGTTCGTGAATATTACATTTTAAATGTATTTCATTCGAGACCGATTTTTTTTCAAGTTTCGTTGTGTTCTCAAAAGTAATTGCTTAATGTCGGTGAAGCTTTTCGTGCAAATGCAGTATGGTTAATTTTACCCATTATGAATGTCTCATATGAGCTAGATTCTCGTTAATATTTTACCAATAACAAATTTACTATAACGTGATCTTTTTCTAAGTTACTGTTTGATGTTGGAACCATTTATAATTTTTCACTGCTCATGCTCGAAAAGTGTGTCATATTAGGCTTAATAAGCGGGGCTAAAGTAGTACATTTAGCCCCAAGGGAAAATATGTATACATATTTATGATTTTTAACACAATTAATTTGACCAATCAAAACACTTCACCATATTAAATCCACCACTCTTTCGAAAAACATTTATCTTTGCTATCAACCAACCAGAATACAGCTACATATTAAAATCGACCAATCAAACATCAGGTGTTTTTTAGTTCCTAATTCCAAATCATTTAAATCCACCAATCACAACTCTTTCAAAAAACATTTCTCTTTGCTATCAACCAACCAGAATACAGCTACATATTAAAATCGACCAATCTAACATCAGGTGTTTTTAGTCCCTAATTCCAAATCATTAAAAAAGAAAACGCCTCTGACCGTTAATAGCGCGTCCAAACGCTAAATTGAACAATCTCTTCGCAGTGAAATTTGTTATTGATTGTGGATGGATAATCTTTGTTTTACTATTTTCTCGCAGTCGAAGAGAAAAGTAGAGTGTATAACTCGGGTCTAAAAGCCATTTACCCCTCGAAATATTTTCTCTCTCGTGGTAATATGGATTATTTTAGCCCCTTGTCATACAATCTACTATTATTTTTCTGACTTGGTATGGGATAATGTCGTGTAGGTACCTACTACATACAAATGAGTGTTTTTTTTCATACAATTACTTATACGAAAGAAATACACCTATTTTCATGATTCTGAAATGAAGAAATAAGTAATAAATATCTTTTCTAAAACAGCTGGCAGAGTCTGTAAAAATGTCGCAGAGTATACCCACGCTAAACTAGCATTTCACAACGCGTCGCAATGTCTAAAATTCGCTGTTATAGGAAAGGAAGCGCCTCGAAAAAAGGCAAAAGCAATAGCTGTGTCTAATGGAATTTAAATGGCTGTCCACTTTAATAAATTCTCGTAAAACGTGCTCTTAGTTTGATATCGTCTTGAAAATAAAACGTATTCCTTAAAAATATGCGTTTTCGTCAAAATCTAATTAGATCTAAGTGCCTGAAAGTTGTAATTGCCAATGGAATATCAAGGGCCTTAAGTCAGTAAAACTTCTTTCATATCGCTGTATAATAGTAATTCAATATGTTTCGCGATCTCGTTCTGAAACGTTTTCGTCGAGCGTGCCAAACAGATTGAACTGCCTCAAGGAAAATAATCGGACTGTATATTTTTATATAACATATATATTTTTATTACGTATAACTGTATAATTTTGTATAACACAACACCAAATACCCACAAATCAAGTAGTGGTGTTATCATGGCTGCAGTCTTCTGTAAGGTGGATGTACTTCCTCGGTACAAAGTTGGGCTGCTCCAAATATGAGCGAGACGACATTCCGCTGTATGCGCATGCCCTACCTCTTTTGAGGACATCTCTGACTTTGCTTTAAACATCAATCAATGCAGTTGCAGTTTTTTCCTTGTTCGTGGTTACAGGTGAAATGGCATAGCATAGGTGCCACCCGGGGAAGAGACGTGTGAGTGTCTCACCCAGTGGCGTGGCTCCGTAGTTACGCGGGCCCGTCGATCTTGGGTGTACCTTGGTCACCGTGTAAACGTGTAAATCTTTGTTTGGATATCACTCAATATTTCGATTTTGTATTCAGGTTAGGTGTATTCAAAAGTTCTTGTTTATTTTTTATGCTTTTGTTTTTATTTTTCAGTTTTGGTACATAACTCACAGTTTTGCTCAAAAGTTAGCTGGAAGAGATCCCTTAAAGGGACAAGCTCGCCTTTGTACTTCCTTTTTTCTGTTTCCGTTTACACTTTACAATGTTTTATGTACAATAAAGCAATACATACATATATACATATACCCATTTAGATTGCTTACGCTACTACTACATACAGGCATACAGCATTCAGGTTTTTAATTGAATTCGCAGTCGACTAAAACAACTGATTTTGTAGCCAATTACTTAAAGGCCCAAGAGAGCGGCACTCAGATAACACAATTTACCCGTAAATAACTTGAAATACCTATTACCGTTCGTTGGAAATTGTAACATGCAAATTTTCGAGATTAAAAACAGAGAATAAGGATTTTCATCTGAGCCTTGCGTTATCTTTCAACTCAACAATAATGTATCGAACAAAGGAGCGTTCGACAACGGCAAATGAAAGTTACAGAGGAGAATCGGTACTGTGAAGGGGGTTTACTCGGTAGTGGTGAGATTACCCCTTTCTAGAGTAGACAGACCGATCGGGTTGAGAGGATCTAACCTGTCGGTAGTATAATAAGTTGTTGGGTCCAGGCCTCGCTAACAGAACATCGAACAAATTCTAATGGACCCTATTTGTTGAGATTCTGGACGAGAGTCCGAGTACTCCGCGCTAGGTTTCCACCTTACTTTAATTATCCTTTTACACAGTTTGCGACCGGGATTGAAACCATTGAGGTTTTACATAATTTGTACTTCACCTTTACTTCACTTCAGCGTCAGATTACAGTCGTGACCAGGAGCCGTAGCATGGTTGGCCTTGTCACGCGATAGGTGATAGGATAGAGCGTGCGTCACTGGCTGACACCGTTCGATGGAACGAGACGACGCTCTTATCTTGTCACTTGTCGCGTGATAAGGCCAACCATGCTATGGCTCCTGACGTGAAGATTTGTCCAGTTTGCGATCAGTACTACCTCATGTAGTAGAGCAAAGATGTTGCTCGGTGGTGAGTGCTGTAGAAGTTCTCTATGAAACTACTGCTGCTGGCTGTACAACACTATTCTCATTTCAAATTAAGCTGTCTGAAAGTCTATAAATACAAGAACATTTAAAGACGTCAAGGAGTCGTCCTCGAGGCTTTGGCCTCTGAGTCACGCTATTCGTGTAGGTACCGCTTGGCTAAAGCGAATAAAAGTGTTAAAACGATCATTCGAACGATTGTCAACTGACTTCCAGCCACCAGTATATACTTTTATAGTTACCATCTGGCGGCGTGGGTCTGGAAGAGATAGATAATCAATTTAAAATTAGAAATTGTATTAACAGGGCACAATTAATTTGGCATGGGTGCGGACACTCTTGTATATAATAATGGGAGTCACTAAATAAAGATACCACCAATGGTTTATGCCAAAAAGTGTACTTAATACGCGTCTGGCATTATTATTATCAGACATATGTCTTCTCCACACGTTCACATCCCGTGGCTCTGAGATGAAACGAGTGGAGATATCATAAAGTCAGCCGAACAATAGCGGGCGGGACGGAACCTACTCTGCTCCGTGACTATCTTTATTCGTCTGATACAGTCACTGCGGAGTTTGTCTGTATATCTGTACAACCTAAGGAATATTTCAATCTTGGTGAATAGCTTTCATATTATAACAAGATATGCCAGTGATAGGACAAGGTGGACTGATGACCTGGTAAAGGTCGCTGGAGTCCGCTGGATGCGGGTGGCGCAGGACCGGTCATTGTGGCACTCTTTGGGGGAGGCCTATGTTCAGCAGTGGACGTCTTTGGGCTGATATGATGATGATGATGGTGATGATGCCAGTGATAGTAGGTAATAAAAAAAATGACTTATGCTCTATTGAGATACAAGCAAAAGCGTCAATTGTCATTCGGTCCTTATATATTCACATTTTAAACAACGAAAATTAAACTCTGTGACTGTATATGATTGTCATATCATCGCGTCGGTTTATAATTATGGGCCCGATATCGGAACAAGTTTGTGGCTTATTGAAATGTTTGAATCGTCCTGGTTTATGTGCCTCTTTCTTCTCGCATTGGCATAGCATAGGTGCCACCCGGGGCGGAGACGTGTGAATGTCTCACCCAGTGGCGTGGCTCCGTAGTTACGTGGGCCCGTCGATCTGGGGTATGACTATGGTCACCATGGTGTGCACTGTGCAGCTATTGAGGAATTGCCTGGAAACGCGTAAAATCTTTGTTTGGACATCACTCAGTGGTCACCGGTTTTGGTCGCAGATGGCTCTTCGTAAAGATTGCTGTCTTTACAAGAAGCAAGGGTGTCTATTATTTATAATATTATAAATAATAGACACCCTTATTATTGATAATAATCAATAATAAGGGTGTCTACAGTTGACTGAATTGATGCCGTCTTTATGATTATTTCGCCGAGTTTACTTGAAAAGCGCCATTTTCTGGTAGTTGAGTAGATTGAAGCCATTAAAAAAAATACTTGAACTTAAAAATGTGTCTCATATTGAGTCGCTAGCTACAACACAACTAACACAAAATTATATTTAACAAGTAAGACCACGGGTGAAGCTTAGTCTTTCTTCCATTACTTACCTTAAATTGCTTTTACAAGTAATTTGAAAGACGGAAATTTTGATTTTGATGTCTCATTAAGTTTTAATTTGAAATGAGAGTATAAGGGCCAAATATCAATTCATGTGGAGGTAACGAGGAAAATTACGTCGAAATAAGTTATATGTTTTACAATATACATTTACAGGATGTTGCTTATAATGACAGCAAAATAGAAATACTATAACGTTGTAAATCATTACCTGGTGGAATTAGATATTAAATAATATACTGTGTAGAGTGCAATTTATTGCGTTTTTTTATTATGGAGCAATATTGGCAAAAAATTCAAGTGAACGTACACGTTTACAACAGCAGTTCACCGTAATCCTTATTATTCACAGTTCTCATTATTACACAAATGCGGTATTCCTATTTGCAATTGGGAATGGATGAAAATTTTAGAAATGCCCGATTATTTTTTTGGTGATAGGAATAGCCTTTTTACAGTTTCCTCGCTTACGTTTTGGGTCAATGACGGCACTTTCCTCGATCGGTCTCATATTACAAGAAAATATCTTAAATATCTGTTGTAAACTGACACTGGCAATGATATTGACAGTTGCAGCAGCTATATTTGTCATTACATTATCAGTGTCAATTTTTGTAATAAGAGACGGATCAAGGAAAGTGTCTATTGACCGTCCTTGACCCAAAACGTAACTGAAGAAACTGTTTATATTTAAAAAAAATAATTGACGCAACTGAAAAATTTGAAACTTTTTTCTGGTACTAAAGAAGGTTATTCCTATCACCAAAAAAATAATCAGGCATTTCTAAAATTTTCATCCATTCCCCATTGCCTACAAACGCAATTCTTCGCTACAGAAATTCACCATTTGCTGACTACAGGGGGCCTACCGCCAACAGCTTTCGAAGTTTTCCCTCTCTGTTGCACTTACGTACGAACTCGCAAGTCTGACAGAGAGGGAAAACTTCGAATGCCTTTCGCGGTAGGCCCTCAGAACACTGTAAACACATTTCCGTATATTTGTTATTGTACATTATTACACATTATTATTACATTATTATTGTATACAGTACAGAAGTAAAAATGGGGAAAGAATGACGAACTTGCTGAAAAGCTAAACTACAGTGAATAATCCCGTTTGTGAATAATTTCTAAAAAGAAAAACACTTCTGTGAACATGATGATTGCGAAGAATTGCGTTTGTGAATAGTTGTGATGTGAGTGTATTTCGAAATTTCATGAGATCGCTGCCATGTCTCAAGATTGCGACTGTTTGGTCAATAGCGATCTCAAGATTGCGACGGTTTGGTCAATAACGATCCCAAGATTGCGACTGTTTGGTCAATAGCGATCTCAAGATTGCGACTGTTTTGTCAATAGCGATCTCAAGATTGCGACTGTTTGGTCAATAGCGATCTCAAGATTGCAAGGGTTTGGTCAATAGCGATCTCAAGATTGCGACTGTTTTGTCAATAGCGATCTCAAAATTGCGACTGTTTGGTTAATAGCGATCTCAAGATTGCGACGGTTTGGTCAATAGCGATGACAAGATTGCGACTGTTTGGTCAATTAGCGATGTCAAGATTGCGACTGTTTGGTCCATAGCGATGTCAAGATTGCGACGGTTTGGTCAATAGCGATCTCAATATTGCGACTGTTTGGTCAACAGCTATGTCAAAATGCGCCATAGAAAAGAAGATAGAATAGATTTTTTTTGATAATTTTTGATAAACGTCGCAAATCTGTTGTATGAAAAAATATTGCATTTTTTTGCAGAATCTTTTGTATCCACGGTAATTTAGCTTTTCAAATTCCATCTTTCCAAGCAAGCAGCATTAATCCCATGGACATACTCTAATCTCATTATGTTAGGTTCCTGCTCTGAGAGAGTTCAAATTTTCCTTTTCAATTTCATAAGTAAATTGAATCAATGTCAAACCGTCAGTCAAAGCCGGCGTCAGTTCTTTGCTTCATAAAAGTTATACAGGGCAGTACATTTAATGGCACGAGAATGGAGAATGTCACTAGACTATCACGGAAGGAACGTGCCGAGTGTTTTGATAACTTTAAAGGATGATCTCATAGCTTTATGATATAAATACTAGCTGGCTGCGCGGCTCCGCCTGGGAATTAAAGATAATAACCCAGGCCTAGCCGTGAGATGAAGGATCAAGGTCCATTCTATGTATATAATATAAATAGGTGAGATTTTTTTTTAATCGGATGAGCAGTTCCAGAGATTGCCCGATATGTACATACTTATAATCTCAAAGACTTTTCACTTTATAATGTTAGTACATATAGAAATGTATATTTACTGATATTAACATGATGTAGTTTTGAACAATCTAACTAAATTGGTCGAAATTAATATTTGTTAAGCTCATCGTGTAAGGGCCCGCAAGGCTCGTTCGATTGTCTCGATGTTAGTAGTAATGACGGTCCAAAAAATACTCGGAAATTAAAGTGTTTAATATAATCTCACTTTGAAACTGGTTTGCTTCTTGAACGAGAGATTTTTTTTTATCGGATAAGCAGTTCCAGAGATTGCCCGATATGTACATACTTATAATCTCAAAGACTTTTCACTTTATAATGTTAGTACCTATAGAAATGTAGATTTACTGATATTAACATAATGTAGTTTTGCACAATCTAACTAAATTGGTCAAAATTAATATTTGTTAAGCTCATCGTGTAAGGGCCCGCAAGGCTCGTTCGATTGTCTCGATGTTAGTAGTAATGACGGTCCAAAAAATACTCGGAAATTAAAGTGTTGAATATAATCTCACTTTGAAACTGGTTTGCTTATTGAACGAGAGAGTGA
This sequence comes from Epinotia nisella, assembly GCA_932294315.1. Taxonomy (NCBI): domain Eukaryota; kingdom Metazoa; phylum Arthropoda; class Insecta; order Lepidoptera; family Tortricidae; genus Epinotia; species Epinotia nisella. Next base: position 10,766,237 of record OW028675.1, on the reverse strand, counting down.
AGCCAACAAAGTTCTTCGTTTCAGCTTGGGTCAAAATTGTTTCGTGTGTCCTGATGTCCCGATGTCCGTCTGTCCGGCTGTTCTCCTCTACAGGTCGCATTTCTCAACCGATTTTGGTGAAATTATGGGAGTAGGTTCGGTAATTATAAAAAGTTTTAATGTCGATTCAGTTTTTTGAATTTTATTAAAAGAAAAAAAAATAGGGAAACTCGCGCACACTGAAGGGTTCCGAGCCTATTAAAAAGGTCATATCGTCCCAGAATCTTACGGCACTTACGTAAGGCAGTTTTTCAGCAATATGTCGAAAACCTTTGAACCGATCTTGTTCAAAATAATTTTCGGCAAAAGTAGTTAATAAGCCCTATGTTCATGATTTTCTTCCTATATTTTAAATACACCGTTCAAGAATTAGAGGGGACACACACACAATGTTTGTGACTTTCGGGGCGATTGTCTCCGACTTTTTATATTTATTTTGAAATGCCTATCGATTGATGTGCCCACACGTGGACTTACAATGTTTTTTTAACTTGCAGTTACATTGTATGGAGTGCACCGTAAAAATACTTTTTATGTCATTTCATTACAGAACTATGTAGCGACTAACAAAATACTCCTATCCTCAAAATATTATTTAAATAAATACACCTTATAGTTTTCGAGTAAAATGCCTGTGACATACGACAGACGGACATGACTAAACTATAAGGGTTCCGTTTTTCCCATTTTGGCTACGGAACCCTAAGAACGTTTAGGTTTGTGATTAAGTGTCACAAATTCACAAGCCATCTGGAAGCCGCGAGCCGCAATTATTCCATGTCCCCCCACGACATTCAATCCCCAAACACTTACAAATCAACCCGGCACTCCGCTTGTATGAAAAACCAGAGGTTTCACATTCAAGTCCACTACTACTCCACAAGTGGGCTCACGCATCCATTGTCCTCAATCCATTTGCAAACAATCGATTGTCATTCGGTATATATTCACATTCAAAACAACGAAAATGAAACTTTGTGACTATATGTTTTAAGGTTTGAAATTCGTTGTTCTATGCTTAAGGAATCGCGAATTAAAACATCGATTTAATGTAGTAGTAGTAAGGTTTATTTTAGATTGTTTCAGAATTGCGAGGGGATTCAATTCAGATTGGGATCGTATTTAAAGATTGTTTCAAGAGTTTTCGCACTTGGGCACGAAATGAATCCTTGTGTGGTGAGCTCTTTGATGTATTGGTATTTAAAAGGGACTACCGATTCATCTATCTTTCTATATTTTTATATATAAAATTGAAAGTCCTCATATCAACGCAGAGTTAACGTACACTTTTAAGTTGGTCGACTATTACTCGGTATCTCGTTAACTAGTTATACTTACTTAACACTGATAGTTTTCCTTTTAAATTCATTATATGTACCTACAACTGCCATGTTTATTTTCACATTCCCCGTATTAGCCATTTAGCCGGCAGGGAGGGGAGGGACACACACACTTGGTTCGAACATTGAAAAATGTCTTTTAAAACCCATAATATGTCTGAACAAGCTATCCAAAGATATCCCACACACCATGGGTATAAGAAGAAAAATTACATTCCCACTTTAGGCGTAGGAGAGGTATCCTAAAAAAAAATTGTCGGCGTGATTGATTTATATACCCATACCGGATTACAGCTTTGTAGTAGGTATCATTAGTGTAGTATTATGGGTCACTGAGCTAAGCCGCAGACGGACGGAAAGACGGATATAATAATAATAATAAAATAATAAATATAGTGGGACAATTCACACCAATTGATCTAGTCCCAAACTAGGCAAAGCCTGTACTGATATGGCGAAACTATAAGAATTCGTTGTAGACTACGAAACCCTAAAAAGGGGTTGTAATTATAACGAAATACAAACCGTAAGGGGGGTAAAACGGGTTAAAAAATGTATTTGGGTGATTCCACGAGCGTTCCAACCGCCGTCTGTCCGCTGATCGCATTATTGCAGGGGATCCAAAACTGCCAGAACTTTGACAATAATGCGATCAGCGGACTGACGACGGTTAGAACGCTCGTGGAATCACCCATTTACGGGTTAGGTTAGTGGCTGGACGGAAACCGACGACGGAATGCCACGAGTGCGGTGACGCCGAAGATACGTGGGGCATGATCTGCCCTGCCCGCCTTGGTAGAAGCCATGGTGGGGAGCGACAGGTTGTGGAAGGCAGCGGCTTCCTTCTGCGAGTACGTGATGACGCAAACGTGTGGGGCGACGGCGGTTAGCCTACGACCGCCGACTTCCCGCTGTGGGCGACCGGCACGGGACGTCTGTCGCCTACACGAAGGTTAGGTCCTTAAGTGGCGGCCGCGTGCTATCTTTCGGTTCGCCCCTTTAATGAGGTAGGAAATGATTCCCCCGGAGATGGGTCCGCAACTCCGCAGTGCAGACAGCCGCTGGCGAGGTTGCGGAAGTGTGCCCAGGGCGTTCCCGTGGCCTCACCTTATAGCGCAGACGCGGCACATTGAGGGGTTTTTAGTGGGTAAACCATAGTCATCATTAGCCAACATGGGAGTCCCATATAACCACCAGGGTTCGTCCCCGCGCCCCGGTGGTATGCGTAACGCATTTTCCCCTCTTAAAAAAAGGCATGGTAGAAGCCATTTTATACACCTAAGCGTACGTTTAACATTATTTTTTTCTATGTTTATTAAATTGTGTGTAGGAAGCAATAGTGTTGAAGTAATGCAGTTTTGGACAATGCTTCGTTTACGAACTTATAAATTTTTTAAAAAATAGGAGAAATATTCTTAAGAGCAAACTATTGCTCTCCATTATACCGCTACTTAAAAAAGACCAGTTAAAAGTACCCAGAGTCTCTTGGAACTTTTAGGATATCTTAAAACTTTGTGGAAAGGGTGACCTTTTATAAGTTTTCCGGAGAAGGTTGGCTCTTGTGTAATATATTGTAGATGGTTAAAATTGCTGGTGGAGAATAACTTAAAGGCACTCTTTGTACTTTCACTTTCCTGATATTTTGTATTCAGAATAATTATTTATACCTGGTGTGTTTTGAAATATTTTTCTAACAGAATTATTAGAAATGTTTTTGATCATAAGTACCCACGAATAAAGCGTGACCCACATTTGTTTGCTGTAAACATTTGTTTGTGTATAAATGTTTGCTATAAACATTTGTTTACCAACCAGAAACCTAACGTTTATTTAGTAAACCGTTTGTGTATGAAGTTTTAACTATCTATCGACTACCTGTGATATTGATTTCAGAATTCTTGCGAACACCACCTCTCTCGTTATGGTAATACCCGTCAACCTCTTATAGTCATCTTAGGGCCTAGTGCCTGAGATGACGAATTATTTTCTGACGTATGTATGTCAGAATCAGAAACAACGATTTTGAAGTGGCTAGGTTGTAAGCGGTAATGTTAATTAGATAATTTTCCACAATTACCCACATATGTAGAGGGTTAATATGAAGAATAGTGGTTCCAATCAAAGAAAATAATATATCTTAGACAATAACAATGTTTGTCCTATAATCTCTTATTTTGTTTATTAAAATTCACGCACGTACTACAGTAATCAACAAGTAAACGAACCTTTTCTGCCCCTAAGCACCAATTTAAGTGGCAACATTTTGATTCCATGTTCGGGAATGATTTCCCTGGTTGAAACTATCTGGGCCACAGTAATCTGGCTCAGGTTTCAAATTTCCTAACTACGAGTACAATAGTCTTGGGTCTGTTTTAAGTTATCTGTGAGTAGGCAAAATGTTAAGGGGCCTTACTTGTTCGTGCTTAATCTATTTTGTTAGATTTTCATTTAGTTATGAGTATGTATGTTCTTCGATATTTAATTGTGATTGTAATTTCCCAATTTTATCTTTATTGTTTGATGATTTAATTAATGGAAATAATACCATATATCATTGTGGATTCCTATTTAACCATCAGGAATTTTTTCTCTTTGTCTCTTTCTCTTTTCGCTATGCAATGACTGGATGTTAAAATTCGAACGAAAAGAACACGAAGGACAGAATACCAAATGGTTGTTGGTTTTGAGGATCATGATATAAATTATTATAGTTTTGACATGTACATGCGAATTTATACTGAAATTTCTTATCATGAAATAAATTATCTTATCTTATCTTATACTCGTTCTCTTCTACAAGCTCTCGCCTACACGCGCCAAGCTTAAGTCACGATGACATATCAATTCGAAACCTAATCCATTACTCTGTGTTAAGTCAAATAGACCACGATGCAAGATGCAATAGATGTATCACTGCATAAATGCAGTGTCAGACCTGTCATTATAAGCTTCCAAGCGATCGATCTTACTTTGTACTTTTAAACTCTTGGCTAGTGTGGGCCAGTAAGGGCATTAATTTGTGATGTGAGCATGAATATTTGTCCCTGAGTGTGTTTTCTACGTATTTAGGTGTTTAATAATATAAATAATGCCTATCATTGCTTAATATCCATATTAGCCATATTACAACATTTGCTTAGTTAGGTACTAGATAGATTTGACATCATATATTTAAGGACACTAAATATTTACTAATTAAATATTTAAAAAAAATCTTTAATGCAGACATGACGAACTTATAGTACAAAAGGCCGACTTAACGCGATATTGTATTGTCTTCCAGTCAACCATAAGGTAAATCAGTTAAATTTAGGGCGGTGCCAATTTATTTGGATAAAAAAAATCATTAAAAATAAATTTTAGTGGGTCTAAATTATTTTGACGTAATAGATAAAGGAGCCCCCTTAACGCGTTTCGAACAGGACTCTCTCAACGTTTCCACAGGGCATTACAGTTCTCTGTTCCATAATAAGTTCGCGGCCTGCGTCCGTAGGGCTCAGTAATTTATTGTTATTAGTTATTGTTAGTATTTATCGTCGAAACATGGATAGGTACTTTAGTTATCTCAACTATGGGACATGGCTTACATGAGAATTAAATGGTAACTGGTTGCTGTCCTTGTGACAGATTATTAAAAGAAGAATGTGATGGTATTTGTTTTCTTTTATTGTTTTTTTTACCCGACTGCCGAAGGAAAGGAGGGTTATGTTTTTCGAGCGTACATACGCAAGACATACACACATACATACATACATATGTATGTATGTGTGTATGTCTTATTCTTTGGCACGCTCTACAGCCCAAACCATTTGACGGATTTCGACATATGAGGTGTCGTTGGATTCCTCTTAATCGTGGGAGTGACATAGGCTATAATATTTGTAAAAAGCAGTTGGGTTAATCGAAAATTCTTTTGATTTTACTTGTTTAATTAAATGTCTAGTACCTACCTATTACTCGTACAAGCATTGCTTATAGTGGGACTAGATTTTTAGTTTATTTATTTTATCCCATACTATTAAACGAGCAATATTTATATAGGTATTATACAATATTTCACGGTCTCGATGAAATTTGGAATATAAGGATTTAGGGATAGCGGGAAGACAAAGTTTGTAATCCAAAATGCCTACTAAATTTTCTTGAAAGTACCTTCATAAAAATTTGTAAAAAAATATATTGAAATCGGTTCCCGTGATACAGAATTATCGCTGAAAACCAAGCTCCTGGATGGCGCAAGTAACCACGACAGTAATGGTGCTCCCACGCTGGCTAATAAATGTTATATAGAAAAGAAAAGAAAAAGAAAAGAAGACATTTATTCACTACACAAAAGACACACAGAGACAAAGGAGTAGACATACATGACAATTGACACATATTGTGTGTCTTCGCGGCAGTGAAACGGTCGCGTATCTAACAACAACTATCTTTCTTCAACATTAATAGTATTACATAGCCTTATCCTTGTTATATAACATGTATAACAATCAGTGTAGGAGCACCATAACTTCTACTATACGTTGCGTTGATTTTTTCACAATTAATGGGCTGGGAAAGATGAAGGATTTTTTTTAGCCAACCCATTCGCGATTTTTTAAAATTATTTTTCCCGTCGTTGGAATTGGGTCTAGATTCACCCTATTTCATATGTGCACTTTATGGAGATTTACAATGTATAGGTTCCTGCTGGTCGTTAGCGTAACGCTTTGCACGTACTTTGACTACCTTGTTAGGTAGTCAAAGTACTTGCAAAGCGTTACGTGTTAAGCGTTTTCGAAGGAGTGTTCTCCTTCGAAAAGTTACGTAACTACCCCTCTGCTCACCGATTCAAAATCAGTGTGTATTATTACTGAATCTATTAAAATAGATTCAGTAATAACTCAATTGTTAGATGCTTGCAACTTCGCCGTAAGTCAGCGGTCGTCATCGCCATACTTCAAAACTTTTACACAGCATTCGTAATTTAAATAGGGACCATTCCTTTTAATTCGGACGCTGCAAAGAGCTGCAAAGTCACAAAAGTTGTAAAGTCTCACAAGCAATAAATGCACTGCTTTACAAAACGGTGCCCGATATTTAACGTTCAAAAAGTTAGGGAGACTTATTCGGAAAATTGTCTCAAACACGTTTTAACAAATAAAACCTTTAGGTACTTGTACCTAAAGGATACCTCTATTATATGCAAATTGAACTAATAGAACAAATATTCCATTATATTTCCTATATAACAATTGTCTCATTTAAAAATAGTAAAATTTAATAAAATAATCTGTTCAAATGTAGATCTAATGTTAATAAGTAGAGATGCAACGGATATCCGGCCACTATCGGGTATCCGGCCTATGCGGCCACAATTTTACTATCCGGCCGAATACCGAATAGTGGCATATATAGTTACTGGCCGGATACCGGATAGTGTTTTAAGACAAGAACATAAGTAAGAAGAGAACAAGAGTAAGTAAAAGATGGGTGAGTATATAACAAACTACAAAAGTAATCAATTATCAGGGGTAGTTCAAAAATTTGCGCATAGTTCTATCAAAAGTTTTGTTAGAAATAGAAATAGTGTGCAGGTTTTGATACAAAACTTGCCTACAGCAAGTAACAAGTTGCAAGCTGCACAGAGCCTCGCGAACGCGCGCGGTTGAATTTGCTTCACTTAGCCATGTAATTTTCGCGGCCAGATAGCGGATATCCGGCCGGCTACACCGTTAGAATTGGTTCGAGTCATCCCCAAAAACCCCCATTACTTAATGAAAACAAAATTTAGCCCGGCTAGAACGGGTTCGAGAGACCATTCCAATAACCCCTCCTAACCCCAAATGAAAATACCTATAATGGCTTTAGTCCACCTAGAACAGGTTCGTAAGACTTCCCCTGTAGGTAACCCCTCCTAACTCCAAAAAGGGCTAAACTTTAGCCCAGCTAAAACAGGTTCGTGAGGCTTCCCCAGTAACCCCTCCTAACTCCAGATGCCTTTTTATCGCGTCACGTCCCGCTCGGGGCATATAAAATTTCTCGGACAGCTCTCGAGTAATGCTAGGCTTTGTACAAAATATTGTACGAATTCCCTTGTGACGGGAATTGTCATTGTAAAAGAGAAATATTCCCGCTCCGTCTGGAGCGCTGTTTTGCTGGGATTCCGCGGGATGAGTACTTTTTGTGACATATTTAATTGAATTAGATCCCTGTGCAAATTTTTCACTGACGTTTGTCCGTTTTAATTAACATTAGAGGTAATAAATGAAGGCCAGTTAAACGAAATGGACCAATATTGTTCTGAACGTTTAACAACTACGTAGTTTGCTATTCAAAAGTTCATAAATTGAGTACCTAATGAGTAAACATAAATTCGTTGCAGCGCGTGTAAGGTAGCGCAGCGTGTCAATTGCCCATTTTCCTTACTTGGGCAGCGCGCTACTACGACCATTGTCATTGCACGTGGACCTGAGAGCTGTAGGTAAAAACACTCATATAGGAAATGTTATTTGTGTGAGAGTGTCGCACACACTCTGACGCATTTTTTTTATCGTTACGCAACGGTATAAATTAGTTGTGCTACGTACTTAAGTTTTAAGCAATAGACATAAAAAGCGTTTAGTATTACGCACCAGTAAACACTGTTTCCAAAAGTTCTCCCAAGGGCCCGATTCCTTGACATGTCTCCATCACATTATAGGGATGTCCCTACTTTCAGAACAACAAAAACATGAAACAAAAGCGAGAAGACATATAGAATTACGGCCCTGATAATTTTCTGCCAGTCCAAAAAATAGGTAATTTTCTAGTCAGTTTAAAACAGTGTCTTGGGGTCAATCACGTAACGTTCCGAACGCGCGTCTGACACTTAAATCTCAATCTAACTGTCATTTTTCCATATAAAATTGACGTTTAAATCTTACAGACGTTCGTAAGAAAAGTTACGTGATCGACCGACTGATCTACTTAATTTTTTGCTACTAACAAGCCAGCGTTTGCAATGACGTTGTAGCAATTTTGTTTTTCATCCAATTTGCAAGTTATTTCCTTGCGACATTATCACGGAAAATGTTTCTTTTAAACCCTTTCAGAGCAAGTAATTTAATTTACAATCCATTTTAAAATAACTTGCACTTTGTAATGGAAATATTAAGATTTGTTTTGGTATTCATGGTCTTGTAAGGTTTTGCATGCCAATATTTTAAAGGAGTATACCTAATTTATTAATAGTTGAACTAGCAAGCGAAGCGAACGAAGTTCTCCGTTTACGCTTGGATCAACATTGTTTAGTATGTCCGGCTGTCTAGCTGTCCGGCTGTTCTCCTCTACAGATCGCAATCCTTAACCGATTCTCCTGAAATTTTGTGAGCAGGTTCAATAATTATATATCCCTAGTTTTTTTGTCGATTCAGTTTTTGGACAATAAAAAAAAGTATCAAAAAGAATACCGACTCGCGAGTGCTACTGCTCAAAAAGCCACTAGTATATACCTAATATATGTGCTAATCATAAATATGTTAAGATAAATAAATACTTATAATATTTTTAAATGGTTTTATTAATACTGGCCCTCAGTTCTCTGACAGCTGTTGCTCTTAGGCCATTTTTAGGGTTACGATACCTCAAAAGGAAAAAACGGAATCCTTATAGGATCACTCGGTGGTCTGTCTGTCCCTCTGTCACAGCCGATTTGCTCCGAAACTACTGGACCGATTGAGTTGAAATTTGGTACACATATGTAAATTAGTGACCCAAAGGTGGACGCGTAAAGTAAATTAATCAATTCTGAACAAGGGGGCCACTTTTGGGGGGTAAACTGGAAAATTAAAAAAAAAAGTTTCGCAAACTGTATTGTGTGACATATCAAATGAGGTTATTGAGGTTATTGTAAGCATGTCGAATATATTTGATTTGAAGTAATATAGGAAAAAAGACGAAAATTGACCATTCCCCCCCTTATCTCCGAAACTACTAAGATTAAAATTCTGAAAAAAATATGGAAAATAGTTCCTTGCCTAAAGATTACAGGAAAACCTATAAAAAGTTTGAGTATTCAAAACACTTATGAAATTTAGATTATATACGGAACCCTCACCACGCGAGTTGAACTCGCACTTGTCCGGTTTTTTAACGTCGCTTGACTTGACTTTTCGAGGCTCATCTAGCAGACTTTACCTCCAGCAGACGGTGACTCGCTACCATCTGCCGGAGGTAAAATATGAGACATTTTTATTAGCAGGCGTCCGCTGTCACATCCAATAGCCTGTTTATTAGTCCATCTCCTGCCAATAACCCGGTTAAGATTCCATCAACCAGCAATACACAATATGACACAAGCAGAGACAGCATCCACTCGGCGATACAAACGAACATCATTTCATTAAATTTTCGAAAGGGCCTCGACGCGTTGGCAACTGGTTGGTACTTCGGCATAGATTAACACAGACATTTTCACGATATATGACATACATGGACTATCTGGAGGCACGGTTAGTGCCCCGGCCAAGACGAGTTAGTAGTTTAGGATAGGCTAGTATTTTGTCCTGTAGAATCTAAAATTGCTTAGCCTAATATGGTTATCGGAACAATGGAATTCGGAAAAAAATATGATTTTTGCAGCTGACTGTACCGTGTTAGTATAGATGCGTAGCCCAGTAAGGTACATTTTCACATGAAAGGTTTATGATCGAGGTCAGTGACTCGAAAAGCATAACCTGGCGTACTGTCACAGCTATCGGTAATAGACAAAATTATATTTGCCGTCAAAATTAGCTTACCTTCGTGTTATCATGCGATATTGGTTCTTATACAAACGGAATAAGGTACGGATGAGGAGCACGGAGTTTAGGGATGTTGCAGCTAAGCTTGTTTTTAGTAAACCCGACACGGAAGATAAAGTTATGTGCTTGGCTTGATTTGGATCCAATGTTTTAGAGCCATTGCGCAATCTGCTGTGGCAGGCGGGGGCGATTCGAGATAGTTTTTGACTGCTTATGACATCGCCTATTTTGTGACATGCTAACATTATTTTCGTACAAGCAATTAAATATCTCGTTACCGGAGAATGAATGCAGTTCTTAATCTAATCTACGCTTACTCATAAGAAGGCTCAAAGTCACTCAAAGGGCAATGGAGAGGGCTATGTTGGGAGTTTCTCTGCGTGATCGTATCAGAAATGAAGCTATCCGCAGCAGAACCAAGGTAACCGATATAGCCCTCCCAATTGCTAAACTTAAGTGGCAGTGGGCGGGGCACATTGCACGTAGAACTGATGGCCGTTAGGCCATAGCCTTGAAATTATAGGTATGATCAATTAGTTTTCATGAAATGGTATGTCCTTGGTCTGTCCCGCTGTCCGGCCGTTCCTCCATAGGTCGCATTTCTCAACCGGTCCTCGTGAAATTTTGGGAGCAGGTTCGTTAATTGGGCCAATCAACCATTCTTTGTTGCTCGTTGCCATGGTTACGTCTCCTGGGTCACTCTTTAAAACTACGGTTTTATGGGGTTTAAATCCACTAAATACGTGTTTTTGTTATATTGGTAAAACCATTCCATGGTGCGGCATCTCCTTAGCATGATAGGAATCCAATATAAAGTATTTCTTCTAAGAAACTCTGTCACTGATGTCCCTTGGCTTACTGGGACAGAACAACAAGATTTTTTTTTCTTGACGAGTCACTTTTTCGAAATTCAAAAAAAGACAGGCTCTCGAGTTCTACAGCACAGAGCCACTAGTATTATAAATGTGAAAGTAACTGTCTGTCTGTTTGTCCGTCTGTAAGCTTTCCATGCTTAGACCGCTTTAACTGCCGAACCGATTAAGATGAAATTTGGTATGGAGATACTAGTAGATTGAGACTGGAGATATCGGATAGTTTTTTATCCTGGAAATCATCCCTTAAAGGGGTGAATAGGGGAGTGAAGTTTCTATGGGATGGGAGCGCGATAATTGATGACTTTGGGAAGCGATTAACGAGTCTACGCGGACGAAGACGCGGGTATAAACTAGTATTCTATAAAACTACCTAAAAAAATCAAAATAATGTTTTCCTTTTCATTTTCAAAACGCTGAGGCATTAAATATTAAAGTGACGTAAAATGAAGACCGTAAAATATTTCGTTGTGACGCTGCGCATTTTTTGCCCACTCAGCGCGCTCTCAAGTTCCAGCGCTTAAAATCCAGACTATAAAACCGTATGTTGTTAAGGAGAAGTTGCTTTACACTTGCACTTTTTGCTGCCTAGTGGGTTGGATTCCAATCATCTTAAAAATCAATTTCTGATTTTTATCATCCTTAATAAAAATATAATAATAAATCAGCCTAGTTGGTTACTAAAATTATTTACCTATTTATTTAAACAAAAGTATACTGTTAAAATAATCCAATAATCCCAATACGCAACAGGTTTTGCCAAATGCGTTAATGATTATTTATTTCACCTGTTCCAAACGAAGTGATGTTTTTGTAATATTCTCCTTAACTGTGGAGGACGAAAACCGTGCATAATTAATATGTTCGAGCGGACATATCCTACATATTCATGAGGACGGCTTGGCATGAAACTAGATTATTATTAGAGCGTCCTACTCTAACAGCCTTTTCCTTTCATAGTTATCAATTATTCTTTTCCACCTATCTGACTTACGAAAGTCCCGATATTGAAATTTTGGTAACAATAGATTGGCGTCTATTAGAAATACGACGTAAGTATAGATCATTTTAGAGAGGTAAGATACAGCAAAATGTCATCTCGCTTATATTTGGAGAAGCACAATCGGGGAAGTATACCTTCACCATACATAAGACAGCAGCAGCCTTAGTAACACTCCCTACTAGTCGCTCCGGTTTAATAGTATTTGGACAGAAAATTAACTAACCAGATTCGCATTTGGCCAGGAAAGCATTTTAGCTGATTCGCATTTGGCCAGAACGCCGCAGGACAGAAACTCATAAGACCTGGACGTACGCATTTGACCATGAACTTCATATACCTACCTACCATAAACTCAATTGGCCATAATGGCCATGTACGTTTTTGGCCAAACGCAACAGGACAGAAACTCATAAGATCATATAAGCAGTTGACTATCAATTTAATACCATAAACTCAAATGGCCATTATCGAACAAACGAGCGAAGCGAACGAAGTTCTATGCTTCAGCTTGGGCCAAAAATAGTTCGTATGTCCGGTGTCTGTCACGCTTCTTATACCTTCCTAGCTTTACAGAGTTTGACCAGCCAGTCGTGTCGTGTCACAAACATTTTTTACAAATTCTTTATACGACAACATTTTTACCTATGAAATATGCTGTCCGTTATAAGTACCTATAAAGCCTGCAACGCACTGGCGCAGCCTACGGTGTTGTGGCGGTCAGTAGTTTTGACAGCTAATGGACAAGTTTACTATTGACCGCCGCCAGGCCGCACCAATCTGTGAGGCTTAAGGCCAATAAAACAATAATTTTAACAGGCTTAAAGCCTGTCACACTGGCACGGCCTGCGGTGGCGGTCCATGGTAAATTTGGCAATTGCTGTCAAGTTTACTATTGACTGCCACCGTAGGCCGCGTCAGTGTGATTCAGGCCTTACGCTGCTATGTATTTCGTGTTACTAGCTTTTTTTTCAATTTTGCCGCATTTTTTGTGACGTGCCTGCATGTGTATGCAGCAGCATGCATGTGTGAGTCAGTCTCTAACGGACTCACGCGCATTTTCTGGGACTTGGCCTCGAAATAACCCGAAAATAACGTCTTTCGGTCAGATTTCCTCCTTCAATTGACACTCACCACAAATTAATTGAAACTCACTTTGTGGCGGAACTCCAACCGCTCGACCCTCAGGGTGAAGTTGGTCTTCAAACGCGTACTCGACGATCTGTTCGGCTTTCCTCGAATAGGTACCTACTGCAGACGGGACACGCACGTATAACAATGTTGTCGAGACCAAGGGCTTCAGTGAACCAGCCGACGCAGTACCACACGGGTTGCGACAGCTCGACTTCTTCTTTCTGCCAACCAAGTTGAAGCCATCCTTGTCGCTGTTCTTTCTACCAGTAGTCTTCTGCGGTGTTAGTGTTAAATGGTCGGCCAGTCAGATTGTGTTTGCGTCGTCACCCGTATACTGTTTTATCTTACCATTTCCAAATCTATCTCTAAATGGGTCCACTAACTAATCGATGGAATGCAATATTAATCTAGGTAATGCTCAATTTTCAAGGCAATTTGCGTTTCTGAACAACTGCGATAGATGTTATTGCGTTTATGTCAACATGAGTGCTAGTTTATCGCGACTATTGTCAATTGAAAGTCTGTTGTTTTACTTTTCGATTATAGAATTTGTTTGTCGAATAAGTTTTTCAAAATAAAAAATGAATTAAATAAAGCAGGCGCGACTTATATGGCTCACATAGTCACTAGTTTTGCCAATAAAATTGATACCATTTTGTATCGAAATAGCATGAATTCACCAAAATATCGTTAGAGTAGACATAATTAAATATAGGTGCCGTGAAAGTCCTCTAATCACTCTCAAGAATTTCTCCACTCTCGTGTAACAAGAATTCTTTGGCTTCTAAGAGCCAGTAATTCCAAAGGTTAAAGTCTTCATCAACAACATAATTTCCCGGGTAACAAAAGACGACCCGAAATGTAAGGGAGCGGTGGATTTATTATACTTACTTGTACAATCCCTATTGTTTCCATCTTACCTCCAGGAAATGTTTACTTTGTGCCAAGAACTCGACTTGGGCAAATAAAATGCTTCTAGAACTTTTAAAATCAGTGCATTAAAAGTAGCGTCGCGTGGAGATTATCCTGAGTGCCAGAAATGGTATGAGTCAACTGCGAATACGTATTTTTTATTGTGTTTGGTGGTGTGTAAGATCTCGAGGATGTTAAGGGCCTTAATCTAATCTACGCTTTAACTCTTTTTCATTGTGAAACGGCAATTACCCATACATTTTATAAAGGTAACTGTCGTTACACAATGGAAAAAAGTTAAAGCATACATTAGATTAAGGCCCTTAACTATGTACTTAATTTTTTTTTGCAATTCACCTATATACCTATACCTATATATGTTACATTTTGTGAAATAAATAGGTACTAGGTACCTATAGGTGTTTTGTTTCGTACAAAACTAGATAAAAAAAAGTCCCTGCATACATAAAACCTTGTCGCAGCAAGTAAACGACATCAGGGAATCCCCTGGGCATTCTAAATTTAACAAATTGAACAAAACGGCCTTTTACAATTACTCAATCAAGTCTTGTGCTACTGAATTTTAGGGCTTAGCATGTAACGTTAAGGTTGAAAATGTAACAGATCAGGTCCTAGACATAGTACCCTTTGGTATTGGGCGTTTGGGGTATCGTGAATGTGATGGTGAATCATGCGCGGGAGTAGGTACTTATTTATACCTATTGCTTTGTCCGAAGAGAAACGCAAAGCAGTCCAGCTTTGATAGATTATTTAAAGATTAGATAATGCATTGTGACTTCATTCGGTGCTAATATTTTCGACAGTTATGTAACGTAAGTTTGTATGGATTCAGGGAGCAATATACGAAACCAGCACCTACATTTCGGAAATTATTCCACTATTTTTGCAACACCATAATAGGCTTGTGACCTAGGATTTTTTATGATGCCATTCGATCCAGTTTTTGGAGAGGAACAAATATTTGTATGGGAGAAACAACAATTAAAAAACATAAATATCCAAAAAATTGAGTTAAAGACGGACCTCGCTGGCGGCTGCTGAATCGCTTCATACTGATTGACTCAAAAGTATGACGTCACACTTTGCTATTTGAACTAATCATTGTAGGGAAAATCAAGTAGGTAAATTGCTGTTTCGGTCGTGAAATACTTCGTTTAGGTCCATAGTTGTTGTAAAATTTTGTTTCTATAAAAGCGTACGGATTCTATTGGTAGCTTTAAATTTACTCTTGGACAATTAAAAAAATGCACATTTTTTCTAAACTTTCAAGGTCCATAATATTTTTTTTATGATTTTCATTATATTTTGTAATTTATGCTTTATTACAATAATTTGATGGTTTACTATCCATTTACCAACGCTACGTTATCAATTTTAACATGAGGTCACAAGCCCATTATTATGTTTGTGTTTGGGCGAACCAAATACAAATTGGAACTACTTAACCTACCATGCAAGATACCAGAACTAGGCGTATTTTCTGAATACAATACAATAGTTATCGGTTTAAGCACATATATATATATATATATATATATACCTAAGTTATATTATAGTCAAACAAGTCATCAGTTGCAAAGGCGCTTTACTCGTATAGTCAGTCAGTACTGTCAGTAGCAGCGAAAGTTGCCAAATATTCGTAATACATCCTTACTTTTATAATAATAAAGACAGCGAATTTCATGATTCCCTATATAAGGTGTAAACAAATTAGTTACCAATACTTTTAGAGCTCTTACCTTACATCAAAATAATTAGCTTTACATATAAATTAAACAAACTATGTTGATTGTTTCTGTTTGTTTTGTTTTTCTGAACAGAGTAAAATATCAACTAAAAATATTTTTAAACATAATCGGTTACAGTATGACATTACCATTTATTTATTTTAGTTATCTTAGTAAAGTGGCCAGTTAAGTCCCATTCTAAAGTGCTGTTTTTCTAATTTTCTACAACTATTAACGTGAACTTTTATAATTAAGGGTACTCCTAACCTAAGGATGAATACTAGGTATTAGCTCTAAATGTATCAGTAACTTTTTTATTAAGTTTGCACATTAGCGCCGTGGATGGAAAATAAAATAAAAAATATATAATTTTAAACCAAATAAATGTTAAATAATATAAGCAAAATATTTCAAATCTTGCTGTTTTTAACATTTCGTTCGTCTTAATAACGTTCAATTTGCCATTATCTGCGGCCCAGCTATAGTCTATTACAAGCGCATAGAGTTCTTAATATAAACTTGGACTGTGAACATATCAAATAGGTCCTGTATGTGTAATCAGTCCAGTCCAGGGGAACTACCGACGAATACGGAGTGCATATAAATTCTCCGCGCGTTCCAAGTCCCAAGTCACTCGATCCCAGTCAGGCTAATATAAAACATTGCCGCGTTTTATTTCCACTTCTTTTTCACTATCATATTTTAAGCGATAGTCTTTTTTTTGCCGAAACCAACTGTTGTCAGTTGTTTTTTATATCGTTCGATTTTTGAATTTCGATTCTTGCGATGTCAGTCCAGGGAAATATGTCTGAGAACCACGATAGGGCAAGGAGCAAGAATTACGAGCTGAGTGTCACCCACGGTGAGCCCGGTAACTGTGTGAACGGCTCAGCTTTCGTCAACTCTTTGACCGATGGTGGCGCTTACAAGAGTGTTGGAGGCAGCGTGGCTACGGAAAAGTAAGTCAAGCAGGAACCTTTGTTTTAACATAACATGATCATGATCAAACACAATCTGTTATTATCTTGGTGTTTTTATAACTTACTAGCTATAGCCCCTACTCCGTCCACGTGGAACTCGTTTATATCGTAATTCTTTATAAACTTTCACCCCTTAAGGGATGATTTCCGGGATAAAAAAATTGTGTCCTTTCCCGGGACTCTATACCAAATTTCATCTAAATCGGATCAGCGGTTTAAGCGTGAAGAGGTAACAGGCAGACAGACGGATACACTTTCGCATTTATAATATTAGTATGGATATATATTTACTACAATAATGATTTTGCTGTTTCCAAATAAAATAACGAATATGTAAAACTAATAATATAATTCGTAGAACATCTTCCGTGTGGACATTCTACTGGACTGTAAGCAGGTAGAAGTATACAGGAAAAAGCACCTAGGGTCTCCGGACACACTACGGAACGCAGTCAGTAATACCAAGGCACTCTTAAACTTTTTAGAGGAGCTGGGGTGGTTAGCGCCACCCTGCCGTTTCACGCAAAATAGGCACATTGGATGTCGACTTGCGGAAAATGCCCAGTAAAACTAACTAACTATCCCCCGTGTGGGTTAGGATCCTAGAATAACCCCACGCCCTTTCTTAATGAGAACCGGTTGGTAGGCCATGTACTAGCAAGTTCCAGCTGTAATATCGTTCATCACATTTTCTCCATCCTTAAACCAGCAATTGTTAATTGTGACGCTGTGTAATGTCTACCGTGTTTGGGGAAACAGGCGTATGTTTATCTATTTTTGTAAGGTATGTAAAAAGAACTCAAAGGTTTGCTGTCCCTAAATCGTTAAGCAGGTAACCAATATCTTTTGCAATAATGCAGCCTGAAGTTGTCCACACAAGGTTTCCACTAATCAGTCGGTCCTTCAACGCCAAGGTGGCCGCTATTCCACTGTCGGGAACGGGAGAGAAGATGACTTGCCACTGATTCAGTTAGCGTGTTTCGGTTGATGTTCACGGAGTCTAGTGAGTTTGGAGATTTGATCACTCCTTCTGTCTGTCTGTTTGCAGCGAACTCATCTTCCCACCAGTTTTCCCTTAATTGAACGAGGAAGCGAAGCGAAAGAAGTTCTATGCTTCAGCTTGGGTCGAAAATCGTTCGTATGTCCGGAGTCTGTCCAGATGTCACGCTGTCCATCTGTTCGTCTGTTCTCCTCTACAGGTCGCATTACTCAATCGATTCTCGTGAAATTTTATGAGCAGGTTCGTTAAATATATCGTTTTTAGGGTTCCGGTACCTCAAAAGGAAAAAAAACGGAACCCTTATAGGATCACTCGGTTGTCTGTCTGCCCGTCTGTCACAGCCGATTTGCTCCGAAACTACTGGACCGATTGAGTTGAAATTTGGTACTCATATGTAAATTGGTGACCCAAAGATGAATGCGTAAAGTAAATTAATGAATTTTGAACTAAGGGGCCACTTTTGGGGGGTAAACTGGAAAAAAAAAAGTTTCACAAACTGTATTGAGTGACATATCAAATGAAAGGGGTTGTTGTAAGCATGTCAGATATATTTTTTTAAATAATTTTTGCAAAAACAGATTTGAAGTAATTTAGGAAAAAAGACGAAAATTGACCACTCCCCCCCTTATCTCCGAAACTACTAAGATTAAAATTCTAAAAAAAATATGGAAAATAGTTCCTTGCCTAAAGATTACAGGAAAACCTATAAGAAGTTTGAGTATTCAAAAACACTTATGATATTTAGAGTATATACGGAACCCTCACCACGCGAGTTGAACTCGCACTTGTCCGGTTTTTATTTAAGACAGGATCGCGATTTCTACAGCTCACAAGAGCCACTAGTTTTATTTATTTTACCAAAAGTTATGCTGGTACGAAATGGTCAGTTAGATTCGCGTCATCCGCACGACATCCCTTTCGTTGCATATGAGTCTGCGTATCGTAAGTCTAAGTTTGGTCCCACCATAAAAAACGATAACACATTACTTTGGTTTGCAGGTCAGGGTTCGGAGGTAAACTCGGCGGGGTGCACTCCAGCCACGGCGACCAGCTGTCCGCGGCCGCTCAGATGAATCTGGTGCACAATGACCGACACAAAATGGACGTCAACGCTTTCGCGACGAAGACCATGCCCAACAACCAACCTAGTTTTGTCACGCATGGCGCAGGCGTCGATTATATGTACAAGTACGTACAGCTTAGGAAAGCTTAATTTTGACACTACTCGGCTCTATTTCAATCTATCTCCTTTGAGATTAGGTACAGTACCTTCGAGGACCCGAGTTAAGTATGTCAATTTGTTTTACATACCCCTGATTTAACTTTAAAATATTATTTAACACGGGTCTGACGCGATATTTATTTCTCCGTTGGCAAACACTATTATTTTCAAATTGTTAGTACCGTAAACCGGGGTACTTTAGGAAAACATGGGGCTACTTTGATAATTTAGAATGCATAAACGCAGAACTATTTGAAATTAAGAAGATTTAATCGAGTGTACAGCAAGATAATACTAATATATTCACTGCCGCAGTTCACCCACAAGCAAAAACAATGATTTCGGAGAAAAACCTATTTGATCAAAGTCACCCCCCCCAATAAAAGTCACCCCCCGAATCAAAGTACTTCTTCGTACTTACTTCGACTTCGATCAGCTCAAGTACATATTATCAAGCGTAAGCTTTGGCATTCAATCCTAAGTGCACTTTAGGGACTGTTGTTGTAACAGTTGTTTGAGAGCAGTCCCTATATGCTAACCTGTCGCGTAAGTCACACAATTATTTCGCCTTACTGGAAATAGAATCCAGGAGCGTCTCCGTATCCAAGAAGGATCACCACGTTAAAGTGGCTGTCACTGTCATTAATAAAATATGACATTAACAGGAACGCGGTAGGCGCGAGCGCGTCGGTGGCGCGCACGCCGATGTTCAAGCAGACGGAGTACAACGTCGGCGCCAAGATGAACCTGCACCAGACGCCGACCTCCGCCATGAGCCTCAACCTCGGCGCCTCCAAAACTACCACCCCGTACAGCAGTGGCAGCTTCCAGCCGAACTTTCTCTTCAATGTGCAGAAGAGATTCTAATTGCCACCTATAACAATGGAGAACAATGAAAATAAACTTCCATCTAGCATTTTCAACCTGCGTTCCGTATCGCTTTTCTGGGAATGGCTTTACTAATGTAACAAAATTTGACACGTGTTTTGTCAATCTTTAAATGTAAGTAAGTATTATTAACACCGTAGACGCACCAAGTGAGAACTTTTTCGATAGGTATTACTACATCATTTCAGACTTTCAGAGGGGTAATTACGTCATTTTTCGAACGAGTGTTAGCGTTTGTTATCCTTCCCATACAAAAAACAGGACAAGTGCGAGTCGGACTCGCCCACCGAGGGTTCCGTACAAAATTACAAATGTATAGTTTTCAGACTTTTCAGACGTTATAAGACGATATTACTTGCCAAATTTCATAGTTCTAGGTCAACGGGAAAAACCCTATAAATTTTGATTCCCTTGAGAGTATCGAAATATACGTTCTTTGCGGAATAAACGACCGTATCTTTTTTTTACGTTTACTTGGAAAATTGATTTTTTCACAGCTTCAAGGGACCGTAGACTTGAGTATATGGTTATAATTGCAACTCGATACTTCACGCGTTCCCGAGATAAAGGGTCTTGACAGACAGACATACAGACAGACGCGATATGGTTCAATTTTTTCATTTTGAGGTATCGTGCTTACGAAGCGTTACACAATCGACCAGCTGATTACATCTCCAATTTCACCAGTTGACTCTGAAGAGTTACGCCCGTTTCCCGTTTCTGCCTACCCTGAGATCACAAATTTCCACTTGACAAACCTTTCTTGCTTCATTCACTGACATTCTTCATACATCGGTTTAGGGTACCCTTGACCTGCCCTTTCTTTAGGATTTCTCCGATTTACTCAGAAAAAGTTCGTCGTCCCTTTCCAACTGTATCCACTTTTCCTCATACAATCCTTTTGTTAATCTTCTTTCATGCATCCTCTCTACATGCCCAAACAATGACGAATCATTAATCAATCAACCATTCTAAGTCCTCTGTAATCACCTTTCAAAACTTGCAAACAACGGTCAATTAATAGTACATTGTGTCACAAGTACGGTAATATATGATTTCCGAACGAGAGTCTATTAGAAGCCCGACGCCGAAGGCGGAGGGCTTTGATGACTCGAGTTTGTAACATTCTTACCGTACGTGTCGCATATAATGTTTTTCGTCACATTTGCAAGGACACCAATACACTTGTAACGAAATTGTTACTAATCGCAATAAAACTACAAAATGTCAGTCGTCCATTTTGTTGAATTTGACGTGAGGCTCTTAGAGCAAAGACCCTTCGGCATACAGCCACGATTTAAAATCACAGTTTAAAATATTTTACACGGACACTAAATTGCTACAGTTCAGTTTTTAAATCATTCTGTTAATCATATTTTATTCGTGTCTTTACGTTTAAATTTATTTATGTATACGTTTTCAAACATCGTATTTGAGTTAAAACCTCCTTGCTTTATAACTGACGTAAGAGTGACAGATACAATAAAAAAAATATTACGCCCATGGGGTAATAAAGGTTATTGTAGCTCTGTATGCCTGCGCGTTATAAAGCCCTTTACGAGTCAGTGTGATGAAATAAATTAAACAGCCACGGTGACGCTAGACATCCCTTTCTAACACCCTATTCGATGCTAAACCAAAAACCCCGAAAAGTTATTTTGGTAGGTAATAATATTAACTTTGTACCCTTTGGCGTCGAGACCCTCGGTCCGTGGGGTCACAGTGTGCCTAAGTTATTTACGGAAATCGCGAAACGTCTGGTCGATGTAACTGGTAACCGAAGAGCTGGCGGCTTTCTCGCGCAACGCATCAGCATTGCAATTCAGCGAAGCAATGCCGCCAGCATCCTCGGTACAATGCCTTGAGGGCCTCTTTTAGATTTAACTTAGTTTTAATTTAATTTAGTTAAATGTTAATTATCATCATATTAAATTTAATACTCGTTATTATTAAGTGTGTACCTATGTTCAGGCGTATTTAATCCTATAATAATTATTATAGAATACATAATAGATGTAGTTTTTATTCGTTAGGTATGCATAATTAAAAATACATAATCTTATAATCATAATTGTATTGTTTCGATTGCTTGTTAATACACAATCTGCCATTAGCTACCTACTTATGCAAAATAATAAAGACCGAACATTTGTATGAATGGAAACAACATTATTTTATTTAATGCGATTATTAAAACCCCAGACTTATATCTAAACAGACGCCGCATGTACCGCAATTTATATAAAATCTAAGCTTGTAAGCTACAAGCTGCGACGTTACATAGAGAATGCCAATGAAGGCCGAAAAACATGAAGAAGTCAATTGTCAAGCATTTTTATTTTTTATTTGATCGGGACATATTATGAAAATTTTATTAGAATTAAACTCGACCACGTATGCAAGCATGTTAAGTGTTCTGGACGATTTTAACAACTTGGCAATTGTCATTTGACAATGATAATTCATCATACATTTCTGGGTGGGCAAATAAAGAATTTAAAAAATATTGACCCCGTATTGTACGAATTGTCACTGTCAGTTGAGAATTGTCTAGTCAGTGAAATAGGACATTCTGTAGAACAAAGTAGGTACCTACGTTTGAGTAATCTACTCAGATGTGTTTGTGATTCAAACCCATCACATCGCGTATTCAAAAAGTATGGTCGCACAACACAAAGCACAAGAGTTTGTTAAATGTAAATGTCACACAGTTGTATCTAATTGCAAAAGTTACAACAAACTTACAAAAACATGTAGGTGTATATGAATAAAACATGCAAAACAATATAAGACTCAATTTGGTTCACCTATTTAAAATCCCAATCGCATTTCAATAGGGTTCGCGGCCTCGCTCTTACATGTTAGCTCGGCGCGCGTGGAAGCGAGCGCACGATAGTCAGAAATGCGATTGTGACCAGAAGCGACAAACGAACATATACCTCCGACTTTATCCAACTAAAAGCCCCGTTGCTGTACCTATTATAGACTATCTACTACACCTGGGTTCTTTTATGTCGAAGTCCGCGGAATCGGGAGTGCCGACATCTGCCTAGGTTGCAAAAAAAACAGATTTATGAATAAATACCTAATATCTAAAGAAGAACATTATTACGTCTACGAGATAAGTTTATTGTTTCGCAAGTTTCGATAATCTGCCTACAATAAAGCTAAATCTTGCAGTACATACGAATTCAGCTATCATCTGAACACAATCGTTAACAAATATTGAGGTAATAAAAATATAGCTATAAAAACATAGCTCATTCCTCTGCCAAAGATTATAGCCATCGCCATCCAGCGGGGGATCTTGTGAACCTCATGGGCCCCTGCCACAGGTAATGATTTAGGGGACTTCTGGGGCACTTTAGAGTACGTAGGGTTTGTAAATATTTGTATTTAAACTAGCATATAGTCCAGGCAATGAACTGACAACTTGTATGGAAAAAATGACATATTTGGAAATAATTTATAATAGCTAATTTTTTTAATGTAACGGATATATTATCAATTAAATAGTTACCTAGAGGCAAAATCCAACAAAAAATCAGACATCAAAAAAATCAATATTTAATTAGCTCCTAAAAAGTCCGGATAAATATTAATATTTTTTTTTATCTTTATTTAGGTTCATTTACATTTGCTTTACAATATTCAATATAAATAAAATAAAAAAGACAATGAATGTTTAATTTATATCTATATAATTACTTCCGGGTGGAAAGTTTGGTGGATTCTTGAATAAAGCATCTCAGAATAATGTTTTAAAATGAAATAAACAAAAAAAACGCTATTATAAATTAATGTTGCCTCGGCTAATAGGCGTGCTCGAAAGTGACACCGTAGCCTACGAAAGCTTGCAACTATAGAGTTACAACCGCGTTGCCGACCCGTTATTGATTTGACGATTCGTTCTGTTAACAGTTAGTGACTGCAGGCTGCAGGCACCGCACTCACTGTGCATTCCCGGGAGCTTTGGCGACCTTACTCGCCTCCAGCAACACAACACCACAAACATACAGAGTAAGTAGTGGTGTTATTATGGCCACGGTCTTCTTAAAGGTGGAGGTAGATGCTTCCCCAGTTGGGCTGCTCCGATATGAGTTAGTGACTGCAGGCTGCAGGCACCGCACTCACTGTGCATTCTCGGGAGCTTTGGCGACCTTACTCGCCTCCAGCAACACAACACCACAAACATACAGAGTAAGTAGTGGTGTTATTATGGCCACGGTCTTCTTAAAGGTGGAGGTAGATGCTTCCCCAGTTGGGCTGCTCCGATATGAGTTAGTGACTGCAGGCTGCAGGCACCGCACTCACTGTGCATTCTCGGGAGCTTTGGCGACCTTACTCGCCTCCAGCAACACAACACCACAAACATACAGAGTAAGTAGTGGTGTTATTATGGCCACGGTCTTCTTAAAGGTGGAGGTAGATGCTTCCCCAGTTGGGCTGCTCCGATATGAGTAAAATGACATTCCGCTGAGGATTACCTCTCGGAAAATGTATTGAATTAATTAATTTCGCCGGCCTGTGCTCCTGTTCTGCAATGTGCGCTTCCATAAAAAAAATCCAGTCATATAACGTATAATGTACATGTTTTACTTATTGCACAGAAGAGACTAGAATAACATTTCTCGGAAGCTGGAGGGTAAAAAAAGAATTCAAATAAACGTACATTCTGTATTTCTAGTATCGTTTTCACTTTGCTTTTTTCAGAACCCCGCCTTCTGAGCTGATAGAACACACAGTACATATTATCTTGCAATAAATTATTGTATCCGCGTAGATACGTATTGGATTCCTATGAAGCAAAAATGATTTATTTTTCTAACTGGTTCGTTAATTAATTTTGTTTCCTTATTTGGACGAAGTTTTCATCTGCTTGTTTATTTATATTGTTTATAAAGTAATCGTAATAATTTATTATAAAAACAAAGTTTAAACTGCCTTCAATTCAGTACTTCGCCAAGCCACGTACGTACATGAAAATTTCCACATTTCCTTTCCAATTTACCACATCAACTGCTTTCCGAGAGCAAATGCGTTGATTATTACAGAAAAAACCCAAGTCGCTATATGTGGGCTGATAATATTTGAGGAGTTCCGTCGATTCCTAAAGGATCTCAGAATTGACACTTCATTAGTTGCTACTTCAACGGAATTATGTCAAAATCTTTGACGTACTTTACATCTTTCTTCCATAAGTCATCTGTGGTCTTCATCATCAGTTCCACGTCACCAAAATTGCGATTTCCGAGGGTAGATACACGAGTTATATTAGAAAATACCAAAATCACTACACGCGTGGCTATAAAATTTTAGCGTTGCCCTCAATTTCGCTGGGATCCCATTAACAGATCCTGAGTTCCTGACTTGGTGACAATGGGTCCCCCTCAGGATTATACTCTTTCGAATAAAAAAATAATTTTGGAAATCGGTCCTCAAGACAGAGAAATCGGTGAACTCCCTCCTTTTTTAAAGTCGGTTAAAAACAGAGTACTATGATCAGGCACGAGAAACAAAACAGCACGTCGTTTCAATGTCTTGTACGTGGTTGCAAACAAACTTACGGGCCGCATGACGGTGAGCGGACATAGTAGCTTATGGACGCTTAGGCTTGCAACTCTGGAGGACCACATTTGTGAGTTATAGTCAGAGAGAGCAGTGCTGTGCTTAAGCATCTTTTCTATCACTCGCACCAAGCTAAAGTGGCAGAACCAGCGCGCGAAACACATTGGAATGCAAAACATAGTGTGTCAGATTGAGTCCTAGTTTAGCTATGCGTACCAGACTTACTAATCTATACAAGTATTACTTGTCAAAGTGAACCGCCGTCACATAGCAGGTCTGTCATTATTCTGTGGTACTTTGCCGAGGAAATGACAGGCACAGGTGCTCCCGTCGCAGCTGCTAATAGCTTTTAGACAGCAAGCCTTTGGATAGTGACGACACTGTCTCATATCGATACTTATTATTTTATTTATTTTTGAGCCCATTAGGTACTAGTAATACAGGGCCTTTAGTCGGTCGTCGTCACATTTCATACTGTCGTGCTCGTTCTGATACGACAATATGAAATGTGATAACTTATCTAAAAAACTTTGTTCATTTTATTTGTTTATTTTTTGTCGCATTATAACAACAAACAAACGTTGATCGATCCATTAGCAATAAGAATATCTTCTAAATCATATTTAAAATCTTTTTTGTATTAAAATAAAGACGATTGTAAAATATTTTCAAAGATCAAGTTAGACTGGTTGACGAAGCTGTAGTAGCCTAGTGGTTCAGGCATGCGGCTCTCAAGCGGCTAAATAACCTTTGCAATGATGTTCGCGTTTGTACTTTGTATCGCTGCAAACGTGCGCACTCGTAGCGCAAAACGCGGACGACGCGCAGATGACGCGCTTAACAAAATCGCCCGTCGTCAACGCGTTTAAAAAACCTCGCGTTCAATAGGTTCTTGCACAGTAAGTATGTGATTTTTGTTTCAATCGTTATGTACCTACAAGGATTTGTAACAAAATGACGCTCAAACTTCATTAAATATGTGGATTAATCTGAACTTAGTGATATAACAAATTAAATCAAAACATTTTTCGAAATCCGTCAAACCGTTTAGGCTGCAGGACGTGCCAAAGAATAAGACATACACACATACGTACATGCATACATACATACATACGCTCGCAAATCATAACCCTCCCAGTCGGGTGAAATTTAATTGATTTTGTCGTGATCGTGCGTTTTCACGCGCCTAGCTTTACGAGTCATAACGAGTGCGCCCGGCTGTTATTCGTAACGCGCTCATGCGCCTCACCCCATGCGTCACCTAACGAAACTAGACCTCTACCTACGCTTAGCGACTACGCACCGCAGTGTCAAGATATATTTGTGGGTGAGCGTTGTCTGAGGTGAGCTTAAAACAGCGTCACCTAACGAAACTAGACCTCTACCTACGCTTAGCTACTACGTACCGCAATGTCAAGATATATTTGTGGGTGAGCGTTGAGGTGAACTTAAAACAAGTTACAGAATAGGGGGGCAGTACAATACATTCATTTAGGTAGGTCCATAGACTCTCTGAAATATGTATTGCTATTGTTAAAGTGTCCCTATAAGTATTTGGAGAGCGTTGGCAGTGTAGATACATTTGCAGTTTACTGTCCTCACACATTATTATGTGTGTAAGAAATCAAATATAACCACTTGATAAATGTTAAAAAATATTTATTAAAAGTGAATACAAGATAATTAACACTAACTAAGATAAATCAAAACTAAGTTAAATCTAAAAAAGGCCCTCGAGGCATTGTACCGAGGATGCTGGCGGCATTTCCTAGCTGAATTGCAATGCTGATGCGTTGCGCGAGAAAGCCGCCAGCTCTTCGGTCACCAGTTACATCGACCAGACGTTTCGCGATTTCTGCAAATAACTTATGCGATCTGGCGCCGACTGGGACCCCACGGACCGAGGGTCTCGACGCCAAAGGGTACAAAGTCGTACTCTCTGCCGAGGCCTCTATATTTATTACATTTCAGATTTTCGGCGTTTTCCGCCGCTGCACCCGCTTTAGAAGTAGTCCGTTGGAGGTGAGACGGTGCCAGTGTGTCTAGGTTAGGTTAAATGAATTAAATTAAAATGCAATAATACTAAATATAAATAAAAATTAAGATACATTCGAATGTAAAGCACATTAACCGTTTGTACTTTGAGTTTCACAAAGTAAAGAAAAACAGCACAGTATCGACTGTGCTATGTTGTCGATTTCCGATATTTTATACCGATGTCGATATAAACGCAATCCCGACCCCATGCCTATGCGATTACAAAGATGATGTACAGTAATGGTGTACCATCTGGTGCAACACACGAGAATTACCTAATGCGACTCTCTAAACTCGGTACATCGCTGGAACGGTATATGTACAGATATATGTTACGAAAGTGCCCTAATTAAATGTTATATTTATTCCATCTATGTGTTGCGTGTGTGATATAATTTGACGTATAGATAGGCTTTAGTAGTGAAATCAATCGTAGAACACAGAGGAGGCGTCAACTTCATATAATAATGATCGAAAGTCACTTACAGGTAAGTTACTTTTATCAATCAATACTGCATGCCAGCAATTTCAAAATAATACATTGAAACTGTAAATAGGTAATTGGATTAGCCAACATATGAATACTGGCAGTGAGCGCGGACACTCACAATATTATTGCCGAATGTCCATACCACACAGCTTAAAGGCGTACCAATATGTAATCACAATCAGTGGCGTGGTGACAACACAAAAGTATCATTCCGAAAAGGGCTATAATTAAATCAGAAACATCAGAGCCTTCCTAACTAGTTCTTAAATTTTCTGATATTTTGAGAATGTTCTGCAACAAGTACGGTCGATGTCAACTCTATTTGAATGACGTTAAGGTCCAAAAGTGCTAAACATTCAATTTCCTCCACCGTACAGTCAGCATCATAAACATGTATACATGTTTATGATGCTGCTCGCTGCTCGCTTACATTGCTCGCTGGATATATGCGTTATTAGCTGCTGAT
Organism: Epinotia nisella; assembly: GCA_932294315.1. Classification (NCBI taxonomy): domain Eukaryota; kingdom Metazoa; phylum Arthropoda; class Insecta; order Lepidoptera; family Tortricidae; genus Epinotia; species Epinotia nisella. The sequence continues at coordinate 10,737,779 of OW028675.1, read as the reverse complement.
AATGCATGTATCCAGCGAGCAATGAACAATTGAACATGTTATTGACATGTTTTCAGTGTTTATAAAACATGTTTAGAGAACTTTCCATAGAAAAGTTCCAATATTAGAAAATTCTCCGCGGTGCATTGCTAGTTCAGGCACCTGTCTCCACCGCACAATTGACATATTAGCTGACTAATAATTTATTGTGGTGGATAAATTATTTATTGTATATACTTTGTGGTGGAGTTATTTTTTTTTCGTTTATTTATTGTTCAATTATGTATCTAATGTTCGGTCAAATGTATGTATCTGCGAAACTTTTATACATCCTTTCAGTCCTGGAGTATGTGGCAATATTGTCTACGAGATTTTAATTTCTATTTTTGACACTTGTCTATTAAAGGTTGTAGTGATGAGGCGAAGACGTAACGTTTGTCATATTATTTAGCGATTATTAACGAATAATGAATGGTGGCTGCTAGGCCATATTATCTTAGTCTTTAAAAGTTTTAAAACAATTTTACTTTATGCATAGTAGAGCATAAAAGTGGCATTTTGTGCATACATACGAACTTTGCAATAGTTTGCAAGTGAATAAAAGTAAATACTTAAGGTACTACTTAGATCTTCAGTTCAGCTGCGAAAAGTCAAACTTGTAAATTAACGCAAACAAAAGATCTATATTTTATTAAACAAAAATTTGAAATATTCAGTTTTCGGGATAAGTGCTTTACTTGTAATGAACTTGCTTCTTGCCTAATTTCATGATTCTAGGTCAACGGGATTTCACTCAAAAAGCTATAATGATTCCCGTTTAGTATAACTATATCGCATTCAAATACTGTTTCAATGACGTTTCAGCGTAAATGGACACCCAGACGCCGTTAAACTCTTCGTGACGGGAGGACACGTTGCACTAGACCAACCTCAACGCAACTTAAAATGAAACGTATAGGTTATAGGTGTTATAGGTGTACGCGGGCTGGGTTTCCGCAACTCGACGTCATGATTGCGCCTATTTTGCGTGTGGGTTGGCACTACTATTATTCGTGCCAACCCAGTTCCACCAGGAAGCCTAGCAGACCCTTTATGTTGCCGACGGCCTCCGGTAGTGACCCCGGTGTTCCGAGGTGCTTTGCCCAATGCAAAATGAAACGTAGCATAAACTTGTATTTCTTTTGTAAACATACGAGTGCAAAAAGTATATTAGAATCCGTCCATCAACCGTGCCCGAAAATTGGCTTCACGAACAAATCTCGTGGAATTTCGAATTGTTTCCATGAATCACAATGCTTTGTAAGGTTATCGATTTATTTTTTAAATATTTTGTCGTAGAGATTTTTTGTGTTTATTTATTGTTGATTGATAATGTCTAGATTTTTCTGATACTAAGTTTTGCCCATACATTTATTTATAAGGTAATGAATATGAAACAGGATCATCTTTTTAGGGTTCCAATACCTCAAAAGAAAAAAACGGAACCCTTATAGGACCACTCGATTGTCTGTCTGTCCGTCTGTCACAGCCGATTTGCTCCGAAACTACTGGACCGATTGAGTTGAAATTTGGTACACATATGTATGATATTGATGACCCAAAGATGGACGCGTAAAGTAAATTCTGAACAAGGGGGCCACTTTTGGGGGTAAACTGGAAAATTAAAAAAAAAAGTTTCGTAAACTGTATTGTGTGACATATCAAATGAAAGGGGTTGTTGTAAGCATGTCAGACATGTTTTTTTATAATTTTAGCATAAATTAGGAAAAAAGACGAAAATTTACCATTCCCCCCTTATCTCCGAACCTACTGGGATTAAAATTCTGAAAAAAATATGGAAAATAGTTCCTTGCCTAAAGATAACAGGAAAACCTATGAGAAGTTTGAGTATTCAAAAACACTTATGAAATTTAGATTATATACCTACGGAACTCTCACCACGCGAGTTGAACTCGCACTTGTCCGGTTTTTTATATACATACACCTGCCTAATGGTAAGACCATAGCTTATGGACTCTTGCGACTCCAGTCACCAGCACGTTACCAACTTTTAATTTATTTGAGTATTCATTGTGTTAACAGTTAGAGAAAAATGAAGGTCCGTCACTCTCAAAATCACAGCGTAACCTTGGGCAGAAGTGGACATTATTTCTTCCATTTCGAAGCTTGCTACCAAATCTGGCTACGAGATGGGACTAAAGGGGCGCTTCGGCGATCTTAGTCACCACCATCCGTACATACTTACAGCAGAGCAAGTTAGTAGTGCTATTATAGTTGCGGTCTTCTGTAAGGAGGTACTACGCCGGTGAGGCTGCTCCATATTAAAGCCTCACATCGAACGCGGGTCGTGCGCGGTTGAAGCGGTATATTTACACCGCAGGTGGGCGGCGTGTCGTGCTCGTGTCCAACGCGGTAGTAACGCGGGCCCGCCGCGGTAGCAGCGTGTGTCCAGTGCGGTAGCAATGCGGGCCCGTCGCGGTACCAGCGCGTATCCAGCGTAGTATAGCAACGAGGGCCCGCGCAAGTTATAAAGCTTTGAAACTACACTTCAAACTTATTGAGCTTACTATGGGGATAGTTCGATTGTGTAAGATTGTCCCGTAATATTTATTATTTATTTATTATAAACACACATTGAACGCGGTTTGAACGTGGCGCCCGACCCGCGCCGCGCCCGACCGCCGCGCCGCGCTGCCAGAGTTGTAATTTAGCGCCCGCGTTCGGACCGCGTTCGATGTGTGTTTGAAGTGTAGTTTCAATGCTTTACAACTTGCGCGGGTCCGCGCTCGACCCGCGTTCGCGCCGCAACCGCGACCAATGCGTAGAGGCCTTAAGAGCGAGATGATATTCCGCTGTGACCAGTGTGGCTTGCCTGTCTCAATAAATTATTAGGATAACTACATTAGTTTAGCAGTTGCGCTGAACATTTTATGTTTTAGTAATAAAAGTCTTAATCTTTTTAATCGTCAAAGAGGCAGACGAACACTCGACGTGAGACGACGTCGCAACGTGCCATCTCGAGCGAGACGTAACGATGATCTCTTCATTTGAGTGCTCTAGGTAATCTCTTCCTACGTTATAATTCTTGTATTTTCAAATAATAAACAAAAATATATAAGTTTAAACAGGGTACATTCACAGCATTTATGTACCTAGGTAATTATTAGATTTAAACTGCGATTATCAAAAATATACATGATGACCTGGTAAGGTCGCGGGAGTCAGCTGGATGAGGGTGGCGCAGGACGGGTCAATTTGGCACTCTTTGGGGGAGGCCTATGTCCAGCTCCAGCAGTGGACGTCTTCCGGCTGATATGATGATCAAAAATATTGAGATTTTATAAACAATAATTTAATATTGAATTACGTTTGCACGGTTAGCTCAAGACCGCGCGCGAGCTTTCTCGCGGCGAAATAGACTATCCGTCTCGTTCTAATTAGAACGCTTATAATGAGATGGGTAGTTCTCGCATCGACAAAGCTCGCGCGCGGTCTTGTGCTAACCGTGCAGTGAATTCTATAAACGTTAAACGAAGTCATATGAATAATCTCCTAAATGAAACAAGCAATTACCCCATTAGCCGAAAGACGGATACCACCAAATTAAATTAAGCCATCGAGCGGAATTCCATTTTTAAACATTAAATAAAAAACCCGTGGGAAAGCTTCAATGCCTTCAGTGCCCTCAGTCTGTACCCAGCCGCCCGGGGGTCCACACGCGCGCTTGCCCCAAAAACGCGGGAACTCTTTTCATATGAAACGCGAAGTTTACCGACATTATGTGACATATATTATGAGCTCGGGTGTGAATGCAATTTGAACAAAATGGATGCACGCTACTGGATTCTGTTTTCGTTTATTTTATTTACTGGTAAGTTAAAATAGACTGTTTTTTTTAACCGACTTCAAAAAACGAGGAGGTGCTCAAATCGTCGGAATCTTTTATTTTTTATGTATGTTCCCCGATTACTCGAAGACTCCTGGACCGATTTGAAAAATTCTTTCTTTGTTTGAAAGGGTATCCTTCTCGGGTGGCTCCATGATCATCAGGACAGGATCTGATACTGTGATCCGAAACCGAAGTACAAAATTGCAGTCGGTTAAAACTTTGTTTTTAAAGTTAAATATCGTGTAAAAACGTTGTTATGACGTGGCATTTTCAGTTGTTTCATCTAATGCAATCAATTACTCAATCAATCTGATACATTTTGCATTCCAATTTGATATCAATGTTTTTCACGACTTGCCTTACACACGAACGTTTTTCAAATAAACTGCCGATTTTTTTTTTTACAGTTTTTTTTCTTCGACTCACGAGTGTCCATATTAGAGATCTAAAAAAATGCATTTCAGGTAAATTTGGAACATTGTTTTCTTCAATAAATCATGTCTCTAAGATTTAAATCTTCAGATATTTTTCTATTTTTGTTGTGACCTCGTGACTATGTTTCGGGTGACTACGATAGCAATTAATAAGTATTAATGAATCAAAAATCAATCCGGATCAAACATAAATCATCGTAAATGATTCAAACAATTCACGTATTCTATATTTTAATGAATATTAAAGATTTATCGGCGTACAGAGTAAATAATTATTAACATTGCATGGTTTATTTTTTACATTAAACTTATTAATAACAGAACATCAAAGTTGGTAAATAATTAATATGTATTTTCGCCTTAACACACACACATTTAATGATTAACATATTTTGTAACGTTCGCTTTGCTCGTAAAAAATATTTAAAGTTATATACCTACTTACAACTATATTTAAAAGCTTGTGCACTTAAATCTACTAAGTACTAGTAAATATTTACAGTGTATAAATTTTACACGAGCGAATATTTTGACGACGATTATAGTCAGTCCTAAACAACTCATTCACATGAATTTCGTTCCCTAACTGCTTAATTTTTTTTCATACAAATGTTTTCACTACACGTCATATAATTTTTTTACGATACCTATAAAAGTCAAGACGTTTGTTAAGTCAAATCAGTTTGGACGTAGGTAATACATTTCACCCTAGGCCATAAGTGGGATTTTCTGCCCGCTACGCGAGCAGAAAATTTCACTTCCTGGCCAAGGCAAGACGTAAAACTTTAGACAAACCACGGGCGGTAATTCGTAAAGCCCCAGATCGCATATTTATGGCCCTGCGATCTGGGGCATTCACGAATTCACCGCCCTATAGGTATCTAATGTACCTACTATTACTGGTCGGTCGTAAGAGGAAAGACCACTGGTATTTTTTTTCTCTGTACTTCATGTTTTTGACATATTTTGCGTTTTAATATTCTTATTTTTAGAAGTGCTAGGTTACTTCAAAAAACGCTTAAAAACGGACCAATTACTCGTAACATAAGGCGTACACATAACCTAATTACACAATATACAAATCCAATAATAATAAGCGCAAATATCAAAACACCGACACTTAATATTTCCTTCTCATTAATTTCCCAAAGTTTTGTTACAATTGATAAAGTTTTGGAGGAGGGCACAGTCGAGAACGAAACCTCGGTTTTTGAGATTTTTAGGGTTCCGATACCTCAAAAGGAAAAAACGGAACCCTTATAGGATCACTCGGTTGTCTGTCCGTCTGTCACAGCCGATTTTCTCCGACGATGAGTTGAAATTTGGTACACATATGTAAATTGGTGACCCAAAGATGGACGCGTAAAGTAAATTAATGAATTCTGAACAAGGGGGCCACTTTTGGGGGGGTAAACTGGAAAATTAAAAAAAAAGTTCAGCAAACTGTATTGTGTGACATATCGAATAAAAGGGGATTGTAAGCATATCAGATATATTTTTTTTATAATTTTAGCAAAAACAGATTTGGAGTAATATAGGAAAAAAGACGAAAATTGACCACCCCCCCCCCTTATCTCCGAAACTACTAGGATTAGAATTCTGAAAAAAATATAGAAAATAGTTCCTTGCCTAAATCTTTAGGCAAGGAACCACAGGAAAACCTATAAGAAGTTTGAGTATTCAAAAACACTTATGAAATTTAGATTATATACGGAACACCATGCGAGTTGAACTCGCACTTGTCTGGTTTTTTTTACTTAGGATTCTCAGTCGGAGCTGCAGTTGTACTTATCGCACTGATTTTTGGGGCGGTAACGATCTGCTTGATACGTACACAGACGGAGAAAGTGATAAGCAATTGTCGCCACTAAAGGTCGATATCCTAGTGGTGTGAAGTTATTGATAAATTTATAAAGCCGTCGATATCCACTTGCATATTATGACCTTTTGTAAGAAGTATAGAAAGGTAGCTTTGCAATTCATTAATAAAACGGGCCGTTGCGTTGTAACAAATAGGTACAGTCAGCAGCAGAAGTAGCTAAGCGGGCCGGGTGTTCAAAATAACCTACACACGCTCTTTATTTCTTAAGAATAAAGTTGTGTGCAGGTCATTTGGAACACCCGGCCCGCTTAGCTACTTCTGCTGCTGACTGTACAATCTGTCAAAAACGAGATTCACTTAGTTAAAATGTTTTAAATAAAGGGGATAATTACCGGGATATAAACTATCCTATATACTTTCCAGGGTCTCAAACTACCTCCACACCAAAGTTTATCTAAATCGGTTCAGCGGTTTAAGCGTGACAGACAGACCGACGGACAGAGTTACTTTCGCACTTATAATATTAAAATATGGATACGGATACCTATAATTTTCTCGTCAATTACTCCTTTATACGATAAAAACATTGTTCATGCAGCCATTTGGTCAACTTAGTTTTCAAAGAAGTTATATTTTCTAATTTAATAATGTCAGGTAACTTATTGTACAGCCCCCCTATTCTGTAACATGTTTTAAGCTCGCCTCAACGCTCACCATAATTATGAAAAATAACGTGAAGACAAACAGTCGATCACAAAAATATGCAGGTACTTATACATTTCTCGCGTTATTACAGTGGAATGATTCTACATAGCACCCTGCGCAAATCTAGTTAGGAAAATCTTTTCTGAATACTGTGTTATTTCGCCTTCTTTGAAGTCAGAAAAAATCGCCAAAGTAGGTACTAACTTGTTGATTCTATTATGAACTCACTATATATACAAAGAGGGGGTAAATACCCTAATGGGGTTGTTTACGCCTCGTTACGATCGCTAGGGGCGAAAAGAACTGGCAAACTTCCAACGGTTATGGATGTCATATTAAATTATCAAGATGTTGAGTACGGATTTCATACATATTCCGATTTTTAGTCGGTATTTTATGACAATGAAAGCAAGTCATTAATTTATATCACGATTTCACATATTAAATGGGACTTAATCGCGTTTAACTATATTTACCTACCTTGATGTTTTGCAACATCCTTGGTCCTGAGTGTCGAATTAATTTTTTGTTGTATGGAACTAAACAATTTTGACTTCATTAGTACTAATATAGCTTTGCGATTCATTAATAAATGTTTTGTTTATTTTAAGTAGGTACCTACAAAGTACACTATAATAACAAATTTATATAAAAAAAACTAGTTATTATTATGGGACTTCTATTGTACTACTTGTAAAATAACAAATTTATAAAAAAAACTAGTTACTATTATGGGACTTCTATTGTATTCTCATTATTGACCTTACAACTCATATATGCATGTGCTGTATGTTCTATCTATAGAATAAAACCGGCCAAGTGCGTGTCGGACCACGCAAAACGAAGGGTTCCGTGCCTATTAAAAAGGTCGTATCGTCAAAGATATCTTACGGCACTTACGTCTTTTTCTTTAAGGAAGGCAGTTTTTCAGCAATATCTCGAAAAAATCTTTGTACCGATATTGTTCAAAATAATTTTCGGTGAAAGAATTTAATAAGTTTCTGTCGATGATTTTTTTCATATTTTTAAAATACACCGTTCAAAAATTAGAGGGGGGGGGGTGGGGGGGGGGGACAGAATTTTAGTGACTTTCGGGGCGATTATCTCCGACTCTATTCTCAAAAAAATTGCTGAGAAACTTTATATTTATTTTAAAAGGCCTATCGATTGATTGCGACACGTGGTCTTACAATGTTTTTTTTTTCTTTCAGTTTTATGTATGGAGTTCACCCCTAAAAAAATTTTTTTACTCATTTTAATTACAAAACTGTGTAGCGGCTAACAAAACACACCTATCCCCAAAATTTTATTCAAACACACCTTATAGTTTTCGAGTAAAATGCCTGTGACATACGGACAGACGGACAGATGGACAGACGGACAGATGGACAGACGGACAGACGGACAGACCGACAGACGGACATGACGAAACTATAAGGGTTCCGTTTTTGCCATTTTGGCTACGGAACCCTAAAAAGGAATTTGTTTCATTAGTTCCACAATGGAACTCTTGGGGAAAAAGTCTCCCCAATAGTTACACTCTCTATGGCATCATAGTCTTGTAGAACATTAATTCAGAATAATTAGAACAGCTTTTAATGCCATGTCAAAATGTGTCCCACATATCCGGCCGCATATAGTCTTGTTTCTTAAACTGTTGCCAAGACTGCACAAAGTTTGTCTCCCATTGAATTCAGGCTGAATAGCCGCGAGTCAGATGTAGCCTAGATAGCTTTTTTAATCTTCTCAGAAGATGTTTCTTTGATATTTATAGTGTTTTGGTGTACCCGCCTGGCATATTTTGTTACGCTTTTCGTACTGAACGAAAACAGTAGGCTAGTTTCCGTTTTTTCACAATGCCAGTCGAACCAGTTTTTAGAGTGGTTTTAATGCTTGTATGCGACTAACTACATTTTAAACATAATATACAGGGTGGCTCATTCAAATCGGCCAGTATGGGAATGTCGGAAACTATAAGACATACGAAGATTTGTTCTTAGGAATCATGTCACCGATTTTGATAAAAAGAAAAACTGCATTTTTACATTTGAAAAAAAACTGTACCCAGCTCGGGAATCGAACCCGGTTGTTTTGAAAAAATAAACTTACACTTTTTCTATTTAAATATCGATTGTGTAGGTCTTAAGCTGTAAATGTCTCTAAAAAACATGATGTCTAAAATGAATAAAATGCATTGTTTTGACATACTTTAATTTATCATAGTAGGTCTTCGAAGTGACCACCGTTACAATATTCAATAAGTTCAGGCATGATATTTAAATGGAAAAAGTGTAAGTTTATTTTTTCAAAACAACCGGGTTCGATTCCCGAGCTGGGTAAAGTTTTTTTTTCAAATGTATGAATGCAGTTTTTCTTTTTATCAAAATCGGTGACATGGTTCCTAAGAACAAATCTTTGTATGTCTTATAGTTTCAGACATTCCCATACTGACCGATTTGAATGAGCCACCCTGTATACGCATTCCCGGCCCGCGTCCCTACGCCGTAGTTGCTTTCCTACATACGCGCTACGAGGAAAACCACGGAATCGGCTACGAGCGTAGCGCGTAGCGATTCTTTGCACTGAATGTGTTAAAACGTTGCATACCGATTGACACTTAATTGTGCTCGTACTAGCAGTTGCCTGGAAAATGAAGTAAATTGCTGTTTTGAGTGTGAAATACTGCATTTAAGTACATCGTTGTCGATAAATATTTTCTTTAATAAAGCATAATCAGGGTTCCATTGGTAACTTTTAATTTAATTTAATTAACTTTTAGTATTCTAATAATTTGATGGTTTACTGTGAATATAATACTCTATGTTGTAAAGAGGAGGGTTTAATTTGTGGTACGCCCATGCCGATTGGTCATAATTGGTCCATGGCGATTCAATTTTCTATCGAGCGAACGTTACGTAGGCATATAGAAATTAGTGGTTTTGCTAGTTGAAGTCTCAAACATGTATATTTTTTATTACACGATTATAATAAATAATACGTATTTCGGGGTGTTGCTTTTCTAGTGATGAACTCACGGACGAGTACAAACATTCTGTGAACTAATGGAACAAATGAATATTTTCTTTGTTGTTCGCAAGTTTTTTAGGTTCCAGTTACAAATACAATAAAGGCCTAAACACATGCCACAGCGCGCTGCGCGACCTTTATTCTACAATAACGCACACACTGCTGCGCAGTACTATGAATTCACGTTCAAACATATGAAAAATATCTGCAACATTTAAGCAGATCACTGCACAAACTTAAGTCTGCCCTAGCCTACTTTTAACCGCTTAGTAAGAAAAGAAGTTGTCTAGAACCGGTAAGGAACAGAACACCGGAAGTTCTCTGAAGCAAGTAATCTAAACTCGACCACTAGGCAGACATAAAACCACCACTAAGCGGAATACGCCATAAAACACAGGGCCGCAGTCGAACCATAATGAGGCGAGTTTAACAGATTGAGCCAACTTGGTGACGTCATTAAAACTTGGCCAATTACCAACTTGGCAAGAACGTCACATGTCATGGGTGCTAAGTGATGTGGAACTCATAACTTGAGTAACTCGAGCATTAACTGATGAAAATGAAAAATGAAAAAATGAAAATGATTTATTGCATAGATTGGATACAGTGTGACAATATAGGGTTGGGTCTTCCTATTAGGTAAAAAATATCTGTGTCAGGAAGACCCGCTCCTCCATAAAAAAACAGTTGCTTAAGTTAAGTAGGGTAACAGTGCATTTACGTACGAGTAGGTATAATCTTAAAATAAAAACAAAGACAACAATTTAGGTATCACCGCCATAGTGGCGTGAACCCAGTGTGTGTGTGTGTGTGTGTGTGTGTGTGTGTGTGTGTGTGTGTGTGTGTGTGTGTGTGTGTGTGTGTGTGTGTGTGTGTGTGTGTGTGTGTGTGTGTGTGTGTGTGTGTGTGTGTGTGTGTATTTGAGTGTTCAAGTATGCGTGAATGTTTGGGTGTGAGTAGGTATGAAGCATGTGTGAGTGTTGTTCCATAAAGTAGGTATATATTACATTTTCCATTTTATTTTATTTATTTACTATAGAATACATTTAGTTTAATACAAGATTAAGTAACAGTTCCGTATCTTCGTAGCTAAGCATCTTCAACCATTCCGTTAGGGACCTCTTGCCACTGTACTTTTGTTGTTGGTAAATATTTAATTTAGCATTTATTTTATTATAAAGGTATGCTGATTGTGTCTTATACTGTCTTTTAGCGTACAAGGATTTGTATGTTGTAAGAGGGGCAACAATGTTTTTACGTCTTCTTGTGAGAAGCGTAGGATTAAATTTTAGTGTTTTATGTAGTTTTACTATTGTATGGAGGATATACAGTTTTCTCATTGATAATTGGTCACTAATTTGGTACAGTTCGTTTGTGGGAAATCTGTAAGGCCTCAAGTACATTACCTTTAGCAGACATCGTTGCCCTCTTTCAACCTCCAAGAATTTGGATTTAGTTGCTCCACCCCAGACTGTGATGCAGTAGGTCATGATGGATTCCGCTAGCGTTACATACAGTTGGTTAAGTAATGTCTTGTTCGCAATATGTCTGAGAATTTTAAAAATCCATACTAATTTTCTAATCCTACCGTTCACAAATTCGATATGCGGGTGCCAAGATAGGCGCTGGTCTAGGATGACACCAAGGTATTTAGTAGAACTAACCCTCTCAATGTCCTTACAGTTACATAGGAGACGATCAATAGGTGAACAGGTGTGTATTTTGAGGTTATGGTTGGTCTGTGGTTGAGTGCTGTTGTACTTGGTAAAACATATATAATTCGTTTTATTAACATTTAAAGTCAGAAGGTTAGATTTTAACCACGAGGACACCCTATCAAGAGCCATATTCGCATTCCCGAACACTGACTCCCAGGAATCACCCTCAAAGACGATGACCGTGTCATCAGCATAAGACTGGATGTTTCCATGGTTTACTTTTAGGTTAAGCAAGTCATTGATGTAGATTAAAAATAACGTGGGGCCCAAGATACTTCCTTGGGGGACTCCAAAGGTGATGTCAAGTTCGTTGCTTATGTGGTCTCCCAACTTAGTTTTTTGAGTGCGACCATGTAGGTAGTCACCTAGCAATCTCAGTGGGATTCCCCTAATACCAACGCGCTCCATCTTGTGTACAAGTGTGGGAAGAGAGACGGTGTCAAAGGCCTTTTTTAAATCGAGAAACACAGCTAAGCATTTCTTTCCACTTTCTACTTTATGAACAATTAAGTTAGTGAGTGATAGAATCGCATCTTCAGTGGATCTAGATCGCCGAAAGCCAAACTGGAAGTCAGAAATTATGTTAAATTTATCTAAATATGCTATTAGTCTATTATTGATTAGTTTTTCTATTATTTTCGAGATAGCTGGCAATACTGATATGGGTCTGTAGTTGTTGACGTCGTCTCTCTCACCACTCTTGTACACAGGAGTGACTATAGATTGTTTAAGTGGACCGGGGAAAACTCCTGTGTTAAAACAAAGATTAGCCAGGTGACTAATAACAGGGGCAACATGGTTTTTCAACAATTTGAGAAATTTAGTTGGTATGTTGTCCCATCCAGGGGCGCTTTCCGCTCTTAGGCTCATGACTATGGCACTCACTTCCTGGGGATCAGTGTCCAGGAGAACAAAGGATGAGGTCGTCCAGGGGGGTAGGTCTCCGCAGTTTGAATTTTCAGCTAAATAATTTGTGTTGTTGATATTTTTCGCCAGTGTTTTGCCGATCTCCGCAAAAAAGTTGTTGACATTATTAACAGAAATAGTTGGTGATGGATTGATGTTAAGTAATTCAGTATTTTTAGATTTTGTAGATTTGTAGTGTGTTATTTTTTTAATAGTTTTCCAGAGTGTTTTTGAGTTTTTAGCTGAGTTAGTCAGTTGATCCCTTTCATATTTTCGTTTTAGCTTTTTGATCAAGTTATTGCAGAAGTTGCGGTATCTTCTAAACGTCACCTTCAAAATCTCATTATGTGGTTCTGAGCGAGCTTTCAGTTGTAATCTATTACGGTTTTTAATGCAGCGCAGAATACCAGGGGTAATCCATGGCTTAATAACGCGTTGGTTTCTTGGTATTAATTTGGTGGTTTTGCTCTCTTCAAGGGATTGGTTCATTTTACTAATCAGCTGTTGGACAACGTAGTAAGGATCATTACATAGAAGTAGAATCTCGATATTTTTACTTAAGAGGTTTTTAATAGCTTTGTCATAATTGATAGTTACAGTATTCCTAGGGGTATAGTCAGTCAAATTATCAGTCGTTAAAGCTAGGAATATTGTAAGGTGGTCAGTTACCGAGGTGTTGAGAATAGCGATGTGAGCAGTAGTTTTTTTAGTTTCTATTTTTAACATAAAGTGGTCTAGACAGTTTGTTAGTCTGGTAGGTATAGTGTGCCCAGGTAGGATCCCATGTGAGGAGAGCATATTGAGGTAGGATTGTCTATTTAAATATTCATGAGTAGGTTCCTGGTCTCTAGAAATGAGGTTTATATTAAGATCACCTGTAATAATTATGGTTTTAAAAGATTTTAGCGTTTCAAGGTGATTATTTAGAGAATTTATGAAATTTTGAGCACTTTGATTAGAAGGTGAGCGGTATATGCCAAGAATTACAGTGCTTTGTATTTGAATTTGAATACATGTTGAGTGCTCAATTTTTATTTCCTTAGCTTTTGCGTTTAAGTGAGTTTTGATATATGCTACCACTCCGTCGTTCTGGTTTATTGTATTGATAGTAGATTGAGAAAAGTAGTTATCGAGCTGGGGAATAGGCTTATGAGCACAGATTCGACATTCTGAAAGAATTAGAATATCAGGTTCAGTTTCAAGGTCCGTTAAGGTAAGCATGAAATCATCAAAATTTCCATAGACGCTCCTGATGTTTTGTGAAACAATCGTTAGGTTGTATTTTGTTGTAGGCAAATGGTTTTTGAGATCCTGTATATCACATCGGAAAGAGACCGCGACTTCCGCATCATCAATTTCATTTATAATATTTGAATTACAGATCATAATGATCCTGATGACAGGCATCAGGATAAATTGGCTACTATTTAATAATTATCTCCGGATGGATCAATATTCGATTAATTTTGGATGTAAAAAAAGATGCGAAAGTTTGGATGTTTAGATGTTTGGATGTTTGTTACTCAATCACGCTCAAACGGCTCAACCGATTTGGATGAAATTTTGAACGAAGATAGTTTATAGCTTGGATTAAAATAAAGGACAGCTTTTATTCCGGGGTTACGCAGACGAAGTCGCGGGCGGAAGCTAGTAAGTTTATAAAATATAATTACTTAAGTTTATAAACTTACAGATACAGACAAGGTAAAATGTTGTTTCTAGATAAGCACATATAATTTTAGTAAGCAAAAAAAACTAGCGCAACATTTGCATTACCTACTCCGTTAAACGTTACCGGCTGGCGGTATCTCAAAACATATAAATTTTTAGTTATGATTTATAAACTACCTACTAACGTTTGCAAAAATAACCAAAAATTAAATCACATCAAATCAAATCAAACATTTATTCGTAACACAACACAACATACATTATTACAAGACTGTAATAATGTATGTTGTGCCGTGTCACGAAATGGGCCCAACTCCATGATGCTGGCTTTGCAGCCAGCGCTGATCTTCCGTTGGGTCCACCCAGTGAGTACACGGTACGTGATACGTATGCGTGAATATCTGCCCTCCTTATCACCCAGAACAGGAGGCGGAACTCTCCCAAGTATCACCGAGGGCGACGTTGGCATCATATGTGACTCCAACCTGCCAAGCGGTTCGTGGCCCAAGGGACGCATCGCACGGCTGTGCCCAGGGCGAGACGGTGTCGTTCGAGCGGCAGATGTCGCTACCGCTGCAGGCACCTTTCGGAGGCCTCTAAAGAAGCTGGCGAAAGTCCTTGTCACTTAAAAAAAGGGGCGAATGTGCAAGATTGCACAAACCTTTTACAGTATTTTTACCTTTTTATATAGTTTAGTCTTTGATCTTTATGTACTTTTATTGTCATAATTTGAGATCGGATTATACTTTTGTTTCTTATCGGAACCGGTGCCTTTTATTTTCGTCCTAAATACATGTAATACATAACAATAACAAACAAATAACGGAAAAAGGACATAGAATGAAATGAAATTTAATAAAAATCAAAATATAGTTTGACGTCTTTATGCCTATTAACTTATAAGGGCCTATGGAAACTGCGTATTTTAAATGCTCCGTCTACATGCGTTTGTTTGTATCAAATCACATGTATAAATTGAATCAAACGCGCGTCGACGGCGCGGGTCAAAAATGCAGTCTGCATAGGCCCTAATACTCGTACTTACTATGAGAGCAAAAGTTTTAAATGTGAAGAGCCGTAACTCGCCGCGCTCTCGCAATCGAGTCGAGCATAACGCGGGCCCCATCGCTAAGAGGCCAAGTTTTATTATTATGTTTGATTCTGTAAGTTGAGTTTATAAACTTGTTCACTTAGGGATGGGAGCTATATATTTTTAAGCCTACCAAGTCTAAGGCTAATCAATCTAATCATTATTAAACAGTATGACAATACGTTTGAGGAGGATCAACATTACATTTATGTTCAGAGTTAACTTTCAAAAATGATATTTTATGAAAATAAACGTTGGTAATAATAATATTAGAATATTATATACGACCAACAAAATTACTAACCTCATTAAAATTTCAATTTGTAAATATCTATTCGAGTTAAACTGATAAACTTACCTGCCTATTTAACAATTTAGGGATGATGTTCTTCGTTATTAATATCTACTTATTTATTACGAAAATAATGAAAATGAAAGAAACCTAGAATTTTGCTACACACGCAGAACAGAAATATTTTATTGCTACGCCATTTTAAAGACGCGTAATATCGAAAAGACAGCCGCTGAGCAATCCCGCAGCGATGTGAATACAGCGTGAAAATAACGATGCCCTGAATCCGTGCCTGTTGGAGATATCTTGTTTACTACCACTTGGTGCTTTACTACTTTTATTTTATAAATAATACCATTAGAATTACTTAGTCTGTCGCTTATAATCGGATTTAATTGCCTTCGTAATTCTTTCAAGGAGATGGGAAATACCTACTGTTTTTTTTTGCCATAAAATGTATCAGATAAGGTACACATGTATAAACTCCCTTCTTGTGATTATTCTGATGCAAGTAAACGCTCATAATCACCCAAAGGGCAATGGAGAGGGCTATGCTGGGATCTCTGCGTGATCGCATCAGAAATGAGACTATCCGCAGCAGAACCAAGGTAACCGATATAGCCCTCCGAATCGCTAAACTTAAGTGGCAGTGGGCGGGGCACATTTCACGTAAAACCGATGGCCATTGGGGCGGAAAGGTTCTCGAGTGGCGACCACGTACCGGAAGGCGCAGCGTGGGTAGGCCCCCCACAAGGTGGACTGATGACCTGGTAAAGGTCGCTGGAGTCCGCTGGATGCGGCGGTGGCGCAGAACCGGTCATTGTGGCACTCTTTCGGGGAGGCCTATGTCCAGCAGTGGACGTCTTTCGGCTGATATGATGATGATGAAGGCTAATACTTCCCCAAATGGACTGCTCCAAATTTGAGCGAGATGACATTGCGCTGGCCCCGTTAACCCAAACAGAGACCGTTGATAATAACGGGACATTTTCAAACATTTGCGTATTGAATTAGTGCGAGTTGTTAAATAAAAAATAACTCAGTGTCAGTTTTGTGACGACAATTAAGCATACTAATTAGAATATAATATAATAGAAAAATGTTTATTCAAATAAAGCACACATTACAGAACAAAAAAGTTGAGACTTAAATATAAACATGAAAAACAAAGAAAGATCTTATGAGTTCAGCATTAATATTGCAATTGCGAGTTGTACAATGGGGAATGGATGAAAAATTTAGAAATGCCTGATTATTTTTTTGGTGATAGGAATAACCTTCCTTAGCACCAGAAAAAAGGTTTCACATTTTTCAGCTGCGACAATTATTTTTGAAAAATATAAACAGTTTCCTCATTTACGTTTTGGGTCAAGAACGGTAAATAGACACTTTCCTTGATCTGTTTCATATTACAAAAAACTATCTTAAATATCTGTGGTAAACTGACACTGGTAATGACCAATATAGCTGCTGCAAGTGTCAATATCATTGCCAGTGTCACTTTACCACACATATTTAATATATTTTTTTGTAATATGAGACCGGTCGAGGAAGGTGCCGTAACTGACCCAAAACGGAAGTGAGGAAACTGTTTATATTTTTCAAAAAAAATTGACGCAGCTGAAAAATCTGTAACTTTTTTCTGGTGCTAAGGAAGGTTATTCCTATCACCAAAAAAATAATCAGGCATTTCTAAAATTTTCATCCATTCCCCATTGCTACGCTGTTATTCTGTCTGAGCCTTACCTACATTTTGCACTAAATAGTTAACCAGACAAATAGAAAACACCAAAAAAAAAGGTATATCAACTTGTATAAATGGTGAATTTAGGCGGGTGGATAGGATAATGAAAAAGATTTATTAATCAATCAATCAATCAATCAATATATTTATTTGCATAAATAAGGGTATAATTAGGTGTTACAAGTTTTTAGTGTCCTTTCCTTATTTTACCATAATCTGGTGTACAAATATTTAAAAGTAAATGAGCCTGAGTATGAGCCTTAATTTTATGTTTATTGTAAGGAGTGTGTAGAATAATTAAAATTTATATAATAAAAACCAAAGTAAAAAACCATGGTCAAATAATTATAACATTTTGAATAATTTTATAGTAATTAATTTAAAAGTTGAACATATTATTCGTTCTTATAATTCACATAAAATTCTTATAAATTACAGTTAGTCAGAAATTCATCAACAGAGTAATAGCTATTTTCTAGTAAATAATTATACAAGTTTTTCTTAAACGGTAAAGGTCAAAAACGTACAGAACATTATGTGAAAATTAACTAGTTTCACAATGAAGGAACGTGTTTATGAATATCCTATTTACTAATCCTATCCTACTTCCTATCAAGTTTTGATGTTTGGATATTGGGATGTTTGGATGTTTGTTACTCAATCACGCTTAAACGGCTCAACCGATTTGGATGAAATTTTGCACGAAAATAGTTTATAGCCTGGAATAGGATAGTTTTTATCCCGGATCCACACAGACGAAGTCGCAGGCGGAAGCTAGTCATTTATAAATTACATTAGGAAGTTGAAAATGGCCTGAATGGCCTCGAGTGCCTCTTTGTCGCGCTAATTAGGTACACAAATTTTTGAAAATGTCCAACTACACTTTTCTTGCCCCGCTTGAGACACTGATTCATTTTCTAAGAAAGTTAGCCATTTGTTTTTTGTTACAGATGTCACCTCGTCGACGAAAAAGTACTCCCTTCTGAGGGAATACCCGAAAACCTTTAGGAATAGGTAAGTTTTTGAATATGAAGAACAACTGAAACGGACTCACAAATGTGAACAGCTGCAAAATTATTTATTGAAGTCGGTTTATTTTTTGATTCCGGCCAATTGAGAACGTCTTACTATGTTAAAAATTGGTTAGTAAAATATTGTTATAATATATAATAAAACACTTGAGTTTTATTTAAATAGGTTAACTTTGGAAAATCTGTCTAGAGCTGGAAATAATCGAAAATTTCCGAGGACGCCAAACTTACCGTGTGAGCACACAAACTTACGTACGTGCAAACACACGCAACCAACTCAAAACCAATAATAGTTTATTGTTTAACGAGGGGCGTAAGTGCCGTAAGTGGAATATTGCGAACAAGAAGGCGGAGGGCTTTAGATGACTCGAGTTTGCAATATTCTTATGCCCATGTTTCATCATGTTTTTCATCCCATTTGCGAGGAAATAAATAACTACAAAAGACAGAAACATCTAAGTTTCATACAATCGTACCAATCAAAAATTGACGAAATTGACAACTTCACTTCCAGATCAGTGCTAGTAGAGCGCGCAGCTTCAATATTTCAACCAATTACAGAGCAGTATTCTTGCGGCGCTTGGCCAACTAGTTTTTTTTCCAACCAATCACAAAGCAACTAGATTTGCTTAAGCCAATCAGATCACACACAAGCGCATTACTCCCTAGGGAATACAAACTCGCCATAACTCCCGCGGGAACAATTCAGACCATTGTCATTCTGTATACAGGCATGGAATAATATCATTTACGAGCAAGTGTGATGAAAAATTAATATTCATAAGGTTTATTGGAAAAGACGCTTATATTAATTTTAGTAAGTAAAGACAGCCTTTGATCGTTTACGACTCGAGCAGCAAGGCATAGAGCCCTGTAAACTATTTAACATAGTTCCTGAAGTATGCCGTAGTTTGAGCCAAAATTGGTGACCGAGTGGAAACTAATTTCGTTGCTGCTAGCAGTTTGGAAACTTTGCATTCTGACTTTCAACGACTAATGAGGGTGTAAATATGTTCAGTATTTACCCCCTTATTTACAAACATTATAAGCTAGTCTTAGTATGTCGGAGCCCCTTTAGTCACAAACGATTTTTAGCGCCATTCTTACGAAAATACGTATGTTGTACGTAGGTAAGTAGGTAATTATTTTATACATACAGATATTGTAAATTTATTACCGAAAAATTCGTTCTATGAATGAGCGTACTGTGACATATCTAAACCCCGTAATTGACAAAATACCAATTATGATGATGGACGTTCACAAGGAAATCGATTTACGGCCTTATTTATAAGCTGTGCTTTGAACAAAACATAATTAATATTCATTTAATACCGTTAATAGGTGCTTCTGTTGCCGCCTCATTTACTAAATGGATTGTGTAGCCTTCACTAAATTAATTTTAACAGTTATTTCCTATCAATATTTTCTTACGGAAAAGTCGAACACGTAATTGATTTTGTTTTAGCGTCAATCTACAATTCAGCATAGGTACATCTGTTTTTCAGTCAAGATGTTACCTACCTACTATGAATTTTGTTTTGCTTTTAAATCACAAAAAATCAAATCATGAAATGTCTTTTTTTAAGGCAAATCATAAATTATCAAAATAATAAAACTATCCAGTAAGCGGTGTTAATCTAAGCTATAGTACAGAAAAGACAGTAAATAGTAATAAAATATAAAGAACCATTGAATTTCCACTAGCCTCCATCATCAGAACAACTTAGTGGTGTATTCAAGTTTCCAATCGATACAGCTATCGTAAGTAAGCGAAAATCGACTTGAAAGATTGATTAGCAACATTAATATGTATTTACATACGTTACATTTACTTGTTTACATGTGAAACTAAAAGGCTTTTATTAAGTGCTTGAGAAGCTGCTAAAACTGCGGTCGGTTGGAATCCTGGGATCCTGGCTCGTACTTACGAGTATTTTGGAACTTTTTTCATTTATCATGAGCTTTTCGGTGAATACAAACATCGTGAGGAAAGTGGCATTTCTCTGAAAATATTATTGTATGTGAAGTCCCCAAACCGACTGGACTGGGGACTACCACCCATTCCCTCTCACCCATGACAGGAGGCCTGTGCCCAGCAGTGGGACGTATATATATATATATATATATATATATATATATATATATATAATATAAAATACGCTGATGGTGATGGATGCTGATGATGATGATGATGAATACCATGCTTATGATTACGACTTATTGCTACTACAAAACTTACTTTGCTATTAAATCCAAACCTATTTACTTAAAGCTATCCTTAGCTTGTGTTTAACGTTCTGAGAGTCAATAAAAAAGGAATAATGCACCCCGCGCGATGATAAGTGGGCAGAACAGGGTAAGCGGGCGGGAGCGCACTGCCCCTACTCCGGGTTGAAATACTCATGGATGGATTTCTTTTTTACCCCCGCAACTTAGATACAGACGATATAATAATATATATATAATAATATAAGTTAATATGAAGCTTACGATGTATATTGTACAGTAGCCGTAGAAAAACTTTGACAATTTGCATAGAATTTTGAATGCACGTTTCTCTGAGGCTGACCGTACATATGTATGTGACAATGTGATCAAATCTTACGAGTCGACTTTCACGCACTTTAATATGCAGATTGGAGATGATAGTGGGTACTATACTTGGGTATCATCTAGTTTATCTGATGCAGATCCAGAAGGAGGAACGGCAATAAAAACGGCATAATAAAAACAAAATTTCTTAATACGATGAAATACGCTCACATGTAATCTGACGTGAAACAGCGGAACGAACACAGTAGAGGTCCCGATGTCAATTAGATTAAAAGTTGGCGTAGCTTTAATAATGTACCTACAGTTGACGTCGAAGATGCACCACTGTATTATTTTATACTTAGGCGAAAAATGTATCTTTGACGCCGGCTGTACTAAGCCCGTACCGAATTAAAAGCGAATTAAATCTTTATTTTTTTACAAACGAAACTAACAAAATATAAATGTACCAAGGTGAATTAATCTGATGAAACGTTCTGAGACATTGCATTTTTAAAAACTTTGTCACCTACAATGTTTAGTTAATCTGCCTGTTTACATTTTGGAATGTATGATATTTATGAAGTATCAGGTAGGTACTGAAAAAAAGTAATGCTGTGTTAATAAACTTGTGCTTCAGAGTCAATAAAGTGGGAATCATCCGTCTCGCAATGATAAGTGGTCATAAAGCGAAAGTGCGAGGCGGCCGCGGGACTATAAATTCGCCCGTACCAAGAGATATCTGTGGGACAAACTTTGTGGGATCGTTCCTATTCATACCTGTTAAATAATCGACATTCCCAGTTATATCAAGTTAATCGCTGATTTCTGTATTATACCGTTGATAGTGTAGAATGATAATAGTTGTACTTAGTATGGTTCATGCTGGCAGCTTTCAAACACTAGAGTTGGTTTTCGATTCCTGACTCGTACTAATGGATATCTCGGAATTGATGAATATACGGATGCTTAAATGTATTTTTGACAAATTTTATCAAAACTTATAGTTGTTCACTACTATAGTTCAGTAACATGGTATGGGAATCTGCATACAACATATCTGCGAATAAATAAAAAATAAAAGCGTACTCAAGTCCATTCCCTCGCGTGGATTGGGGAACATTTGTGCCACGCAATGGGACGTATACTTGTATGTATTCGTACGTAGGTACTGTCACAGGGGTGGACGTGTATGCATGTAATAAATGGAAACACTCTTGATTTAAGTATTGTTGAATTTGAGTAGGTAATTATTGCTTTTCAATATTAGAAATCAAAACATCTAAAGAGAGAAGTACCTAGCTGGCGGCACTGCCCGTGTTTGCGCGCGAGTAGAACCACAAAACGTGGCCGCTAGTAGCGAGCGCGGGCCACTCCCACTGCTTTGTGGCTCGGACATGGCCAATCAAACGTTAGGTGTACGCCTATACTATACTCTCTCTCTTCAGTTGTTCCCTCATTACTGAGGGTCGTGATCACTATTGGATGTTGCAGCTCTGATGAATTGTCTCCATCGGTCTCGATCCATGGTTGCACTCACTGCTTGCTGGAATTTGCTTGAGGATGGCTTGGCTTTCTTGATTTAGTCTGATTCTAGTTGGCGAGCGTCCGCGGGCTCTTTTGCCTTCTATTCGGCCAACCAAAACCAGTTTCTCCAGACTATCATCACTTCTGCGCATTAAATGTCAAAAATATGATAGCAGTATTTTCATTTATTTGACACCTAACTGCCAAGGGTGCAACGTGTCAAACATCATCGTACATCTCTAGTGGATACCCGTAGTAAGGGCGTCGGAACATAACAGACGTACGGAAGTTTTATCACAACAATAAAGCAAGTCACGTGTAGGTACCTCACTTCCAAACATAAATATCGCTGCGTAAATAACTTATATAAGGAACTCTGCTTTCTTACACAATTGCTCGTTGTTATTCAGCTTGAGTTAGATTAGTGTCGTAATTCAGGACTCTTGTTTTCGTTTTTGTTTTTATGTGGTAACTGAATTCCTTACGTATAATAGTACATTATTGCCGTGGCCGGGAAGGAGGCAATTGCAGGCTGAGTATTTGTTTAAACGGACGAGCTTGCGAGTCCGTTTAATTATAATACGAAGCCTGCAATTGCCATTCCGGCTAAGGCTAATATTAGTGCTTTTCTCAAAAATGGGGGGATAATAAACTTTAAATATCGTTGCACAACGTGAAAATATTAATGATTTCCCGCCGTTTTTCTTTTTAAACCGAATCGCACGTGTATTTTTACTATTTTTCCACCGAATAACGCAAATTATTTGAGACATAGAAAAACGTCGCGTTTTCAACAGAAAAATACGAATTGAATTGGCTGAATACGACCTGTGCCGTATTTTATATGCCGGTTTCAACTTTTTAAAAAGTTTGGTACTCGACAAATAAAGGAATTTATATGTAACATTCCAGGAGGCCTGCAATGTTTTTTATTTTTTAATTTTGATCTGACCTGAAACTATACACTTTACCTTCCAATATGTAGCGACTAATGTACACTTTGCGGGCCATTTTTGAGAAAAATAACTTACTACTAAGAGTGTGCGGCTAAAGTAGTATTCATGTGAAAGTGTAAAATAAGCAAGAATTTGTTCTCTATTTTGTAATGCGTTTCTGTTTATCAGGTGGTCATTGCTTGTGAATTGTTGAAGATTTATACATATTTTCACTATCATATTCCAAATCAGTTTATCAAAAAGTGATCAAAAATGTTCATGTCAGTCTTTTCGCAATATATTGTGATAGTAATCAGAAAAAGGGATAAAGAAATAGGCACTGCGGATATAGATTAGTTTGTGAACCTATTTCATCAGCGTTTAGATAGGGAAGAATCAAATACCATTCAGTTAGAAAAATACACTATAACCAGATAATCAGTAAATTTTGCAAGCGAAGTCCTTTTCAACAGAAGTTTTCTTTGAAAAAATATCTGTCTTAAAACCTCGGCCAAGTCCTTTCATAATCTCCATTTTGTCGCTTCACTCGGTCCTTTGATGACTATTTCCATACTTTGCCCGTTTGTTTTCATCCTCAGAACTTACTTCAAAGGATCCGCGAAATAAGCGTTGCCGAGTCACTGAATATCCGATAAGTTATTTGGGATAGGGCATTTAATACCAATTGAAGATTATATAGGACCCTTTAATTTTAATCTTATGAATTGGCTCGTTGTTGATTTTGCAGAGCGGGCAACGGCTTTAAACCTTTTTTCCATTTCATAGTGAATCTCATGCTTATTTTGAGGACTGTATAGGAATAGGCTTTGGATCAAATAAAATATTACTTAAGGCCCCTCTTCGGAGTCGCGCCGCGCGAAGTTTAGGTTTTTAGCGCTACTCTAACAACGATCGAGGCTCGCGCACCGCACACGCACACATGTACGTGTGCACAGTGGGTCGTCGGACTTTGACTCGCCAACAAAATTGTAACTTTGGATTTTGTTACCAAATATAAACATTGTGAGTGTAATGTAATTGTTATGTCATCTTAATGACAATATACACCTACTAACTGCTGTACAGTCAGCAGCAGAAGTAGCTAAGCTTAATTTGTTAAGAATAAAGTCGTGTGCAGGTCGTTTTGAACACCCGGACCGCTTAGCTACTTCTGCTGCTGACTGTACACGACTTTGTTTACGTGGACACGTTTTTCCGTAAGAATAGGTGGGAATATTTTCCCGCGGTTAAATGTGGTACATTTTGTTGCACATTTGATATAACTCAAACACAATCTCCACAGGGAGATCTTTCAAAATAAATAATAATAATAAATAATCCATACTAATATTTTACCCTTTTTAGGGTTCCGTACCCAAAGGGTGAAAACGGTATTACTAAGACTTCGCTGTCCGTCCATCCGTCCGTCCGTCTGTCTGTCACCAGGTTGTATCTCAAGAACCGTGATAGTTAAGGAGTTGAAATTTTCACAGATTATGTATTTCTGTTGCCGCTATAACAACAAATACTAAAAAACTGGCCAAGTGCGAGTCGGACTGGGGTTCCCATACAACAGACATGATTTTTTGCCGTTTTATAGATAATGGTACGGAACCGTTCGTGCGCGAGTCTGACTCGCACTTGGCCGATTTTTTACTTAACAGTTTTTTAGTGTCTTTGTGCGCTCATAACAATTTTTTGTTTTTAATAATGTGTTTATCTCATGTAAGTGAATTGTACAATTCTTTATGAGATTAAATGATCTTAAACCTTATATTATAAATGGGAAAGTGTATGTGTGTGTTTGTTTGTTTGTCCGTCTTTCACGGCAAAACGGGGCGACGAATTGAAGTTATTTATTAAGTGGAGATAGTTAAAGGGATGGAGAGTGACATAGGCTACTTTTTGTCTCTTTCTAAACCCCCACTTCCCTAAAATGAGGGGTGGAAGTTTGTATGGAGCATTCCGCAATTTTCAAGGTAGAAAGCTAAAAATTGGTATGCCGACTATTTATTTGTGACTAACAAAAAATTCGTGCATCATTCTTTTTTGGAAATCTGCACCCAACCCCTTAAAAGAGGGGGTGAAATTTTATATGGGGGTCCAGATATGTAGAGTCGATATGTAGTAGCCATTGAGGAGTTCCACTATCCACCTCCTGACTCCATCATCAGACCATCGTCACCAAGTGTAATGTATAGAACTCATCAAAACAAAAAAAAAATGAGACCAAACTCGAGGGGTATACAAGTAGCCATTGAGAAGTTCCACTATCCGCCTCCTGACTCCATCATCAGACCATCGTCACCAAGTGTAATGTATAGAACTCGTCAAAACAAAAAAAATGAGACCAAACTCGAGGGGTATACAAGTAGCCATTGAGGAGTTCCACTATCCACCTCCTGACTCCATCATCAGACCATCGTCACCAAGTGTAATGTATAGAAGTACATTCATATTCATGGAACATTATTTAAAATAAAAAATCATGATTAGATTTATTTGTATCAGAATAAGTTAACTTTATTAAATTTTCTCACAAGAAATATTCACGGCGAAATTATTTCAATAAAATTGACGGGAATAAAATCAACGTGATTTTATTCTTGAATGCCCAACTCTGTATCTATATCTAGTATATCTACACATTATAGCGATTATTGTTATTTTTTATGCTTAATATTAGCGGTAAATAGGAATGGCAAGTGATGTAAACAAGTATTTCATCTTATAACTATTTAATTTTAAGAACTACCTAACTACTTTCTACTAACCTAACTATTACCACTGTGCAGTGGATTTGTGTAAGTACACAGTTCGATCGCGATTTGTGAATGCGGCGCAAAGCGGCGTGCTCTCACTTCGGAGGCGCGTGGCCGACTGAACCAAGACTGATCGCCGCGAGCGGTCGCACTCGTAGTGCGCCGCTCCATAGTAAATTGTATGAAGATTTTGAGCGTAAAAATTGGGCAATTTTTTTACACAAAATAAGAATATATTTATTAAGAAATGAAGATTTCAAGACAATGTTTAGTTTTAACTTTATTATTTCATAAAATTCATTTAATAATTATTGATACTTCCGACTCAGTTTAGTAAATACGGGAGTGCGATTTACACGTTTTTAGTGATTTTCTGTTTTTTTTTTACACTGATCCATAAGCATTATCTTAAATTCGAATGTTTCAAGATATAGTAACGTTCATTGGCTAGCTGTATGAATTTTTTCAAGGTTGTTGAACGTCGTTTTCTATATAATTATCTTACATTCCTGACCCTCGATTGCCGTAGAAGCCCCTTAATGAAACGTTGCACATTGCACGTATAAGCGATGGCCCTTGGGGAGGAAAGGTTCTCGAGTGGCGACCACGTATCGGAAGGCGCGGCGTGGGTTAGGCCCCAATGATGACCTGGTGAAGGTAAAGCTCGCGGGAGTCCGCTGGATGCGGGTGGCGCAGGACCGGTCATTGTGGCACTCTTTGGGGGAAGCCTATGTCCAGCAGCAGGACGTCTTTCGGCTGATATGATGATAATGATGAAATTAAACGTTAATTATACGGAATTAGACTGTAAGACCATGCAGACCATCGTAGCTTTAAGAAATAAATGTAACTATTGAAATTATTATTAAAGTTATTGTTGAACGAGCGAGCGAAGAGAAGCGAAAGAAGAGCGAGAGAGAGAAGTTCTCCGTTATAGCATGGAAAAAAATTCTTTCGTTTGTCCGGCTGTTCTCCTCTACGTTCGCATTTCTCAACCGATTCTCGTAAAATGTTGTGAGCAGGTTCAATAATTATAAAGATTTTTAGTGTCGATTTAGATTCTCGCAATTTAATCTCGCAATTAAAGAAAAAATGTTTTTGAAAAAAGACGGGTAGGCGAGTTCTAGAGCTCATGAAGCCACTATTTATTAATTGTTTTGTAAATAAGCAGTGTTATCAGAAAAGGTTTTCATTGAAAGTGACAACATGACGTCATTGTCATTGGTCATAAAAGTTCAAAATGCCTACAATGGAATTAATTAATAACGTATAATATAAGTAACATAACAGACGACATTTTGAATATCAAATCGTTTCTCGAACATACATTAGCAAATCACGCCTATCACACTTATGTCTAGCTATAACGTACTGTAGGGTGAAGTCCATAAAATATGATATAGAAAATCCTAGCGGGGAACTGAATGAAACCACTGCCTAATATAGGACTGGATGATAACTCACTTTATTCATGATTTTTACTGAACTACATATATACATACTAGGTAAGCTACACAGTGATTTCCGCTATCACGTACCTTATAGTCATTAAATATTATTATAACATAACTAGCTTCCGCCCGCGACTTAATCTGTGTGGACCCGGGATAAAAACTATTCTATATTTTAATCCAGCCTATAAACTATCTTCGTGAAAAATTTCATCCAAATCGGTTGAGCCGTTTAAACGTGATTGAGTAACAAACATCTAAACATATAGTATTAGTAGGATGCACTAAACATGTACGTGCACCTACAATAAACATACTTAATTATACAGAGGATATTCAGTTGAATGAACGAGCAAACTGTTAATGATTATAAATTCCATTTAATTAGTACGTCAATTAGGCACAGTATGCAATTTTTTGTCCACAGTAGTGTTGTCGCCAACAAGTCTCGTTCTGGCCGTTGACCAAGTGACGAAGGAGACGCAATTGATATCGTTTCTGCTTATACACTGAAATAGTTATGTAGAGTTAAGTAGCCTCTCTTTAATACGTATAATCAGCTGCAGAAAAAATGGGGTACAGTCAGCATCAAAAGTAGCTACGCAATCGAAGACGTCAAAAGCTCTTATTCCCTTTCAATAAAGACTTTTGAAGTCTTCGTTTGCGTAGCTACTTTTGATGCTGACTGTACACTCGGTACATAAACACAAAAAACAAAATTCCGAAAGTTGGAATCACGATAAACCTTCATACATATGTATAACATATCTGTTTGTAAAGTACTTGGTCCATGTTTTGAGTTTACTATTTCATCGGTATTGATTAATTACAAAATTTACAAATTCTCCAAACCGTTTAGTTGCGCTTCCATCGAAAATGCTTTTGTTTGAGATAATTTAAATTATACTCCACTACCGGGAAAGCAACACATTTTCGATTTCCAATGTCCAAAGGCTATTCGGTTTACGATATTTATTTTGAAGTGTCCTTTTCTACTTCAATATGGCTGTTGATCTTTTAAATGAAATATTTGATTTGAAATTAATAGAGTTCAAATGAATACACAAGTTTTTAAGGAAAGTAGGACATCTATATGTGTCAAAACAAGCCCACTAAAACATTACATGTAAAATGATTGCCAAGACTCCCTAGCTCATATAGTTTTCAGCGTTAAAAAGATATCAGATCGCAAGTAGCGCCAAGTTTCCTACTCCACACGGCTTAAATCTACCAGCCACGCTCTACAAATTCTACATCTTGGCTAAAAAGTATAGACCCATCGCTTGTTGATATCATCTAGCTTCGCTTGGCTCGTCTTGGCGGGGGCACTGCCGTGCCCCCAGATTTGTACTAACCTAACTGTACTTTTAACCGGAATCATTATTGTTACAGATCAACATCACTTAACTTATATTCACTTGGTAAGTGATATCATCACGTTTATTGATAGTTCAAGTAAATCATCAAATATATAAATTAGCGGAGAATTACTTTGGTGATACGGAGATGGGGAGACTACAGAACATATTTGTCAATTTAATAACGTTCACAATTCACATTATTTATGACTTGTTCACGATACGCGTGTGTCAAGCTTGACAAGGTATATTTGTTTACCAAAATCTTTCCGCAGATTCAAGATTAATAAGAAGTCGTCACAGGAGGAGTATTTCCATGACAATGTCTCAGCATTTCGGAGAAACCGCTGTGATGCCCGGAGCGGATGTGAGTAGATTTTAACTTTTTAAACATTATCCGGACTACATCGCTTAGTTAGAAAAAAAATCATAATATTATTTTCAATAGTCGTAGTAAGGCGACTTCCTGATTTGGCGGTGCAGAGGCGGTAAGGATATCAGTAAAGCCTATCACAGACTAGCGTGGCCTGCGGTGGCGGTAATTTTAACCACCACAGGCCGCGCCAGTGTGAAGTGTGAAACACACGATTCTTGGAATGCTTGGAAGCGGGGCGGTACGATTGCAGTTGCAACTGCTGCAAGCGCACCGTAACGCACGCTTCCACGCATAATATTATAAGTGTGCAAATGTAATACGGAAAGTACACCAACCAGTGAGGAAATCTGTGCACCATCAGTAAGCTGACACCAAGTCAGGAAGTTGCCTTAGGGCGGGTTGAACATACTTATGATTACAGACGGATCAACGTTAAATATGGCGCCGCCAGCTGTCATTCCATACAAACTTGTCAAACTTTCTATACATTCAGAGTTTAATGAACACCGCTTACAATTACAGACGGTTTGGTGCAAAGTTACATCACTCCCCGTTTTCATCAGGGGTTAAAATATGTTTCTCACTAATATTCTGTTCGTATAAGTCCAGTCGCCATCAGATATATCGGAGCGGCCAAAGCGCTCACAAATATCTGAACATGTCCCTAATTCCTCGACAATAGAGACGTGTTCAGATTTTTGTGAGCACTTTGGCCGCTCCGATATATCTGATGGCGACTGTACAAGAAATCGCGACATAAATTATTGGAATGGTTTGAATCTTTAGGATCCTTAAGAGCTTGAGAAACGGGTAATTTATTTTGAGACTAATAAAATAGGACCTGTCCCTGGATAAGGAAAAAGGAAAAAAATGACAGCACAAAATGGGTGACCCCGACGCATGAATTATTTACTATGCAAGTCTCGACCGGGTTAATTTGGGGAAAGAGTTTTCTAGCATTACCAATTTATCAGAGAGAGGAATGTTTCCTTTTGGCTCAAATAATATCCTATGTATTCGTTACTGCGTGGTTATCTTCTGTCGGTATCGTCAAAATGTAAAGCAATGTTCTTTACTTATGGCATGATGCTAGCGTGAAATGATGCTTCCAACTTTGTTGTAATATCGCTCGAGAAACTTTGGAGTAGGTACTTAGTCGAGTTGATATTTTCTCCTAATTTAAGTTTCGAAAGTATTTACTACTAACTGCATAAATTTCGAATTGTAAGCCACTTAATTAAGTCAACTTGTGTCAAACTAAGTTCACCATTTCAGCGCTTCCTAAAAGTAAAGAAAAAATAGAGCACTTATTGTGCTTCGTAAGAGAGTTAAAACGAAGACGTTCCCCTACTACTTCACCCTCTTTTGTAGAAACATAATAATTGCGATATAATCGAATACAAATTAGCGAATAATGTCTTTTTTTGTTTAGGTACATCTCCAATGCACTGTGAATGGACAGCATCCAGGGAAATTCCTTTGGGAAAGGGACGGCATAGTCATCTCTTCGAATACAGATTCAAGGTAAGGTTTGATTTCGAAATATTTAGCAAAAGTTTCAAAGTTGTGTGAATTTATCTGATTTTATTTAAAATCCTATTTATAACTGGGCGTCGATTTGATTTAATACTATTTCGATTTAATTAACACAATAACAATGTAGAGTGGTGGGGATGGGGTTCAAAATTGTCTTTAGACAGAATGGTAATATGACGACCTACCGGGCATTTTAACAAGTACCTAACGATGTCGTCAGGCAATATTGTTGTCTCATCGAGATACCGAATCGGCGATGTCACGTTTTGAATGGCTCATTCAATAGAAAAAATCAACAGAAGAAAAAGTACTAAGTAACTAACTTGATTAAAAATCTTGAATCACATCAACTGGACATCCATTTAATAAAGGAGAACTGCACGGGAAGTCAATTTGAAACTTTTCATTTTTCTTACTTATTTAATCCAAGTTGCTCCAACGTTCATTTGTTTCTAGTGCCAATTTAGTCTTGTCTTCTTGCGTCTCGAGTCTCGTACTCTCAGTCGCGCTATGAAAGTGCTGTCTCTTGGAGCACAATTTATGGAAGACATTTTATTATTCAGTAATAGGATAAGCATTCTTAAATTAAAACTAGATAATAGATTATCAGTTCATAAAGTTATGGATGAATACGATTTGTAGTTTCGTTTCATTAAAATTTATATACAAAAAATTATAGACCCCTAAAATTAAACTGGTTGATGTCAGAAAACTCACTTAGCGCAGAAGTTATGTCATTACCATAACCGGTAAATGATAAATTGTACCTATTCATCTTATCCGAATTGCCCATTCTCCGCAACTTTTATTGTTATTATAACTAAACAAACATTTAATAAAAAAACGAATGAGGACAAATGTTGACAAAAGTTACAGTTATAGAAAAACAAAACATGCAAACCAAATTTTACTGCCCTATTAAATGTAAGGTTTGCTTCTTGATTTTGTTTTACATTTCTATTTCCTCATTATTTTGTACACATTTATTGACATCGTCCTATTATTGTATATTTATTTTTCATTAATTTTGACGATCGTGATAAAAAAACTTATTTTTTTGACATGTATGCAAATTTTTAATGTAATTTTTTATCATGAAATAAAATAATCTAATCTAATATAATCTAATGTCGCCGTGCTTGATACCTACTGATACATTACGTGACACTTACAATCTTAATATGTACTTAAAATATACATTAAACTAATTTAAATAATATTGACAATTATATCTAAATATAAAAAAAAAACATAACAAAACACAATCTTAATTCAATTACAATACAGGTGAACTATTGGTGGCAACTATTAGGCATTAATGTCATACATGATGACACATACATGATGACATTCACCTCGCACCTTTGTTCTACAGAACTATACTTACAAACGAAAGTTTGCTGTGCTGTTATTTAATTCCTGTTAAAATGTGTTTTGGCACACATTTAATGTTTTGGGAACAGCGACTCGCGCTGCAGCGTTTGAAGCACAGTCTGTGTAAATTTTAGGTCTCAGGTCGCATTACGGAAACGGAAATGCAACCAACATCCAGCAGAACATTCCACGCAAAAGGTTTAATGCATGCATAAAAGCAGTAATAGGATCTTGGATGCATATAAAGCGCAAAGAGTCTGAAAAAGCGGTATTTTTTTAAATGCAAACGATTTAAAATGTTTGTGCACGTATGTAGCATCACTGAGAAATTGGTTTCCGTTCATTTGCTTTAAATTACGGAAATACGTTTATTTTCTCAGAGACACTTTTTTTTATATATCTACACTAGGACGGTGGCAAACAAGCATACGGTAGTCCGTTTCCTTAGACAAAAGCTAACGGTAAATATTCCGTACATAAGTTCCGAAAAACTCTTTGGTACGGTGGAACGGGGTTACTTTGATTCGGGGGGTGACTTTGATTAAATAGGTTTTTCTTCGAAATCATTGTTTTTACTTATGGGTAAACTGTGGCAGTCAATATATTAGTATTCTATCTTGCTGTATGCTCGATTAAATCTTCTTAATTTCAAATAGTTCTGCTTTTATACTACATTCTAAATTATCAAAGTAGCCCCATTTTTTCCTAAAGTAACCCCGGTTTACGGTACGAGCCGGGATTCGAACCCACGACCGCCGCTTGACAGCCGCATGCCTGAACTACTTTAATTATGGCTACAATAAAGTAAATTAATGTGTAGTTATCCACAGGTACGGCATAAGTCAAACGCTAGCTATAGACGGCGGAGTGAAGTCACAACTGAACATATCACACATTCGAGTGGATGATGGAGGGTTGTACTCATGCGTTGCCCACCAAGGTGAGGCTCAGTTGGCCCATCGTGACCGGCTGAATGTTTATGGTGAGTTTTTACTTTATATATCCATACTTACGTCTTGACTTTTACACCCTTACCTTTAACTGTTGATTTGATCGTTAGAAACACTAGACTAGATATTTATGGCATTCATGTTTCTATGGCGCAAAGGTCTGGAGTCCGCTGGATGCGGGTGGCACAGGAACGGTCTTTGTGGCTCTTTGGGGGAGGCCTATGTCCAGCAGTGGACGTCTTTCGGCTGATGATGATCACTTATATTTTTATACGACCCTATTTTTATTTTAGAGTTTTTAAATTCCGCTCATGTATCAGCGTAACGGCCCGGCGACGACTTTGAGCGGCGGCGGCAGCGGCAGCGGTTTTTCTAGTTCATTGCGTGTGATCCCAATTAACCACAGTTTGTTGTGGGTCTCGGCCGCACAATGAATAGATAAAATGCTTGCCGCGCCGCAATTCGCGCAATATCTTGGCCGGGCCGTAATACCTTAAGGCCAGCCAGTCTGTGAGAGCCTTGCGTTAAGGCTGTCACAGACTGGCGCGGCCTGCGGTGGCGGTCAATAGTAAATTTGACAATATAGCTGTCAAGTTTACTATTGACCGCCACCGCTGGCTGGCGCCAGTGTGATTCAGGCTTTACACACGTACGTACTGTTTATGTATCATTATATTTGTGTTTGTGTTATTTGTATATATGTATGATTGTGTGTGTATGTTTATATATAGAGGTATTTATGTACGTTTATTTTTATAATTTCTTGATTTTTGATTGATAATAATCTCTGCACCACCTACTGCATAATCTAGTTTTATCTCTTTCTCCGATACCCAAAGGTTGTCTGGAAGAGATCGCTCTTCAGCGATAAGACCGCCTGTTGTCTACCTCTACCTACATGTTATTGTATTGTTTCTCTATGTAACTGCTTTGTTTGTGTGAGGTGTGCAATAAAGAGTATTTGTATTGTATTGTATTGTACGCTGTCAGTGTTAACTGTCAATCAAGGTAGTCCAAATCCAAATTCTTTATAAGCCTGCTGTGTTTTCATATATTTGACACCTCGCACGCTTGACAGGTCGGTGTCAAATAGGTATATAAAAACACAGCTTAGCACATCTAAGGAGGTTTTCAGCCTAACACTAAAAATGTTGCCTCTTTCATGTGAATTATTTATTTATTTCTGCTATTTGATCTGGCTTGCCAGTAGATTGAATAATTTAGAAACATTATTCAAAATGTATTTTCTGTGTGATGGATATAAATATATTTTTCACATCTCATGCTCGAAAAGTGTGTCATATTAGGCTTAATAAGCGGGGCTAAAGTAGTACATTTAGCCCCTAGGGAAAATATGTATACATATTTATGATTTTCAACACATTTAATTTGACCAATCAAAACACTTCACCATATTAAATCCACCAATCACAACTCTTTCAAAAAACATTTATCTTTGCTATCAACCAACCAGAATACCTACAGCTACATATTAAAATCGACCAATCAAACATCAGGTATTTTTAGTCCCTAATTCCAAATCATTTAAATCCACCAATCACAACTCTTTCAAAAAACATTTCTCTTTGCTATCAACCAACCAGAATACAGCTACATATTAAAATCGACCAATCAAACATCAGGTGTTTTTTAGTCCCTAATTTCAAATCATTAATAAAGACAACGCCTCACGCTAAATTGAACAATCTCCTCGCAGTGAAATTTGTTATTGATTGTGGATGGATAATTTTTGTTTTACTATTTTCTCGCAGTCGAAGTGAAAAGTAGAGTGTATAACTCGGGTCTAAAAGCCATATTACCCCTCGAATTATTTTCCCTCGCTTCGCTCCGGAAAATATCCATCTCGTGGTAATATGACTTATTTTAGCCCCTTGTCATACAATCTACTATTATTATTTGTATTATTTGTTATGACATGCCAGTATAAGTATTTCAATGTTTGTATAAATTTAACTCTCAACCAGGCAAAGTGTATTTATATTGTAAATTGTGGGGTCTTTTAAAGTTCAATGCATTGTCATTTATGTATTGTTTTAATACGTTTGTTAGTGACTGTATGTGTCTATCATATGAACTTACATTATTATTTGACACTATCAATGACGCCGTCTCGCTAAAGGCGAGATTTGAATACATTAAAATGTTAGTGATATCAGTTTTTAACTTATTACTTATTACTAGATACATAGTGTGTTGAATTAATTAGTATATTTTTTTTTAAACTAAAGGTTATGTTTGTTAGGGCACATAGTTTCGAATTGAAGACACACATTGTATAAAAATTATAAGAATAAGACATTGAGTTTATATGAAAGTCCTTGTTTATTGTTTACTACCTATTTGATTTTTGTTTTTGACTGTTGTGAATGCAAAGAAGCTGGATAAATCAGCACAATCATGATCATTGACGAATTTTCGTATCTCAGAATAGTATATTTGGTTGCTATTTTAAAAATTCTTATTTTGCATTCTATGCTTTATAATTTAGTAAAATATTTTTTGTCAGAGCATTTTTCAACAGTGGTTTATTCATAGTTAAAAGCATATAGTAGAGCCAGCAGCGGTAGGGTTAGAACCCCGAAGTGCAATATTTGTGTACCTACCTAAAATACGAGCAAGAATGTTAGTTCCTGCGTCTTAGATGGTTTCTTTGTATTTAAATACGTAATAAAATTAGTTAACACAAGCCTTATTGAGCTTACTATGGAACTAGGCAGATTTGTGTAATACTGTCCCCTAATTTTTTTTTGTGTTTATTATTTTAGTTCAATTTGGGTAGTCGTTTGTTTGTCACCTGTTCCTTGTAAAGAAAGATTTTGGGTATCTCTAAGTTTTCCCGGTTACATAAAAAGGATATAATATATGAATTTGTTACAGGTCCCCCTTATATCCGGACGCTGCCCCCATTCAAGGTTCAAAGCGGGCAGAGTGTCAATCTCAGGTGCCCTTACTACGGCTACCCCGTAAGGTACCTTTCATCATGTATTTAATTATAAAAAAATGTGAATCATGGGAAATATGTGTAGGAATAAAGTAGGTTAATCTAATAGTACAAGTCGGTAAGAGATTTTTTACAAATGAGGTATTTTAGAGATGTCACAGTCTCTTTTTCATTACATTTCCGAGGAAGCACATTTCAAGTGAAGTAATACCTACTAATCGCAATAAAAATTCCAAAAAGTCAGTCGTTCATTTTTTTCAAAGTCCCTTCGGCATCACAGCCGCATATTAGCCGGACCGGTAAGTTTGGCACTCTTTGGGGGAGGCCTATGCCCAGCAGTGGACGTCTTTCGGGTGATAATATATGATGATGATGATGATATTACTGTTTTTTAATCTAAATATTTTTTTATTAAAATATTGTAGAGTTACTGACGTATGAGATACGCGATAAAAAAACCATTATGCCCATGAGCGTAATTTAAGCTATGCCTGCATCGCCTTATGAAACCCCTTACGAGCAAGTGTCTTGAAAAAAATACTATGGCAAATTATATGTCTGCTCAGAATATGTCGTTTATTTAAAATTAATACGAGATTGTAAATCTATGATCGCTTTTACAAATATTTATATCGTCAAAATTAATGATTTGTTTAATATGAATCATTTACACTCTATATAACTCCACCCAATTGCTATAAAATATTGCACACATACCTATTCTATTGTGTAGAAAATATTTTCCAAAAATATCTCGCAGTTTCAACTACAATTTTAGTGGTTGTCAATCAAATTCAAAAGCAAATATTTATCCCGCAAATATGCAGTTAATTGTAAAAAGCTTTTACATTATAACAACATGTTTAGGGCTCATGCATCAATCAGATTCATCGTCATATTAATGGAATATAAGAAAATTACTTTGTTTATAATATTAACAAACGTACATGTTAACAATATTAGTAAGAAGATATTAGTTCTAATGACTACGGCTCCCATAGAAAAGAATACAATAGAATAAACATTTATTCATCACAACAACATATACATGCTCATATATCAACATACAAAAATAACAACATTGCCACGAAACGGTTCCATCTCAGCTTTGTGCTGGCCTAATGGTCAGCACTGGTCTTCCGATGGAACCATGTACCTTTTCATTTCAGAGAAATTACATGGGAATACAGGAGCAAAGAAATCAAACCAGACATATCACAGTCCAGTCGTTACCGACGCTCCGTGCCCTCCAACATAGAAATATTTGGCCGAAAACCCAAATTAAGAACCAAGAGAGATGCCACAGTAACTAACGATGGAGTACTAAATATAGCTAAAGTAAGTAAGGGTGATAATGGCGCTAGCTATGCTTGTGTCGTTAGAAGTCCTTCAGGAGAGATGGCTAAGAGATCCTTTGAACTGCACGTTGTGGAGGCACCTCAGCTGGAAGAAATTTTACTCGCCTCAGACTTGCAAGAAGGACAGATAGTACAGATACATTGCAATTTGAAGAGCGGCGATTCGCCGGTGTATTATTCATGGTTGAAGGACGGGAAGAAGATACCGAATCATTTGAAGGTAAATATGAATCATTTTCGTTAACGACTTCAGTGACAACGTCATGCTTAGTATTATGAAATACAAATTTATTTTTGTTCCTGATGCAATGGAATGGGCTAACTGTCTACATATAAGTTTGTATGGAACCGTCGGCGTCGGTGCGCGATTCCATTTGCAATTGTTTGATATTTTTGTAATGTCTTACCATAGTAAGTGAATAACATAGATAGTATCTTTTTGTGCACATTTATCTTACTTGCATGCTGTTCAATTCTTCTTCACGAACACAAACGCAAAACAAACAAATAAAATCAAACCTTAACCAAATAAAAATCGGCGTAGTTGAATTGATTTACACAAACGCTGCACTTTTTACAGCAACTGGAGAAGTTTGCCAAGATTTAGTATCTTACAGACACTGTTTGTTTAAATAAAAGATTCAGATAACGGATTTACTTTTTTCACACAAGTTTTAGTGCCAGGAGATCAAAGTAAGAAAAAACCATTATAATACTATTATTAAAAAAAAATCGTCAATATCAATAAAAAATTCAACTATTATGTACTACTGTTAGATATTTACAATATTAGTTTTTCTGGTCGAAACCAGGGATCGGAACCGGTTTTTTCAAAAATCCCCGAAGTAGTCTAATATTTTGAATTATTTTAGGCTAGGTGACATTTTCGTATTATTAGATTGCCCGATCAAAAATGATATAATAACTAAAGAACGAAATAATACCGGTTTAATTTATATGGAGAAAATACCGGTATCCGATCCCTGGTCGAAACTTCATAAGAATGCACCGAGTAAGAGATGCAGCGTTATCGCCGTTGTCGGTATTAGTTCCGAGCTACGAGTATATGGACATCTGTCTCATCTTAGCATTACTCTTAGTTGCAGCCTCAAATATTTACTTCAGAGCCCGGGGTTGTAGCAATACAATAAATTAATATTAGGGACATCTTACACAAATTGAACTGGACCCATAGTAAAAAAGCTCAATACTTGTGTTATGGGTACTTAAGTCGACGATACATTGAATAGGTACCTATATGTATGCATAATATAAATAATCGTAATTATATTATTTAAACAAGAATGTTTGTGAAGAAATTCGTTCCACTTGATCTTAAAAACTACAAAGCATAATGTAGCTTAGACATCAGAATAGGACATAGGCTACATTTTATAAAGATTTTTATTTCCTAAGAGGCATAAACAGTGATCGAAAGATTGTATGGGTAGCCTGACTTTTTTTTAACGTGAGTGACTTTTAACTTGATTTGTAGAGTACTCTTGGTTGAAAAAACGTATAAGTAGTTTCAGCGTTTTTAAAAAATCATCCTTTAATTAAGGGGATCAAAAAAAAGTTAAAGGTTTGTATGAGAAACGAGTATTTTTAGGAGTGAGATACTTGAAATTTATTAGTTACCTACTACTTTAAATATTATTAGTCACCGAGATTTGAACCCAAGACCAGGCAGGTTCAGGTAGGATCACTACCCGCTAACATAGATCAGCCGTCAAATTATGTGAATATACCTACCGATGCAAATCGGAATTATGTTGGAACAATTTAATTAAAATTGAGTCATTATTCCGAATTAGGTATACTTTGCATGATTTTGTAGCACTGATTGTTTATTCAAATCACAATAGCTTTATGGGCTCAGATGACTGGACCTTTATTACTACTCTTACACAGTAATATCAAATATCGGTTGAATAATTAATTCATGCGCCCACATTTTAGTCTATTTTGCACAATATTAAAAAACCACCCATGACACAAAACCCGTTGGAACAAATATTTAGAAGTACTTATTTGCGTTAAAATAAAATGGCGCGATATTCTAGGGTTCCTTACCAAAAAAGGTAAAAAGACCCGCCTATGCGTCTGTCACAACGTTAATATCTCAGTAAATAACTTCTTAGCTATCAATTTGAAATGAAAAAAAATTGACTTGGAATATTTACTTCTAGGTAAACAAAGTTAACACACGTGCAAAGAAAATATTGTTATTATTTTATATGAAAATAACGAATGTAAAGGGGGAATCCAAAGTCTAGGTATTCACGTGGAGTATCATATGAAAAGGCTTGAGTGGCACGGATTGAGTGTGTTATTAATATATTATGTATTATTACAGGAAAATGTTTACTTTACTTCTATCTAGCATATTTTTTCCAATTCATCAAAAATAATTTCTAAGTTTGTTATTTAATTACCTTCGCTTCGTAGGTATGTAACTTTTCATCTTCAAATTATTATGACATTATTCTGAAAGTACATTCTTTCAAATGTACAAAAATATTTGAAAGAATGTACGTGATAAATAATTAAAGCTAAAAGAAACAAAATTACTCGGTTACAAATATTTAGTAAGAACAAAATTAACCGATAGATGGCGCTGGTTGGTAAGATTTTACCAGAATTAATGGAGTCGTGACGGGTGCATGGTGTATGAAAGTATGTACCGAACCCTCGGTGCGCGAGTCAGACTCGCATTTGACCGGTTCTTTTAATTTTTGTTCCTTTATAAATCGTATATAAATTATTCGTGCAGAAATACTACGAAATGGTTTTAAATTGTAGTTCTAGTAATTTATTGCGCTCTGTTTGTATTTAATATTTACTTTGCATCCACTTACCTTTTTGAGTGCAATTTATAAAAAAAACATTGTACCTCGTTAAATCAACTGAGGTACATTTACACTAAATACTATTGTAACTAATAACTATAAACACTAAGGGTAATTGCAGACTGATTAACGTTAAAAACTTATTAAACTTTCCATAAGTACATTCAGATTTTAACGAATACCTCTTACGATTACAGACAGTAATCGTAAGTGGTATTTGTCAAGTTTGTATGGGATGACAGCTGCCGGCGCCATATTTAACGTTGATTGGTCTGTAATCGTAAGTTAGTGCAGCCCGGGTTCAACTTGAGTAGTGTAAAAATAAAAATAAAATACATACAAAGTCAAAAGCTAAAAGTCAAAATATTTTATTCAATATATATTTACAAGTTATTGGGCACAGTATGTTAACTTACAAACATAAAATGCTGTTTTCACAATGTCAATTTTTTTATTAGAACTAGGGAAAATAAAAATATGTCTGGATTACATAAAACAAATTCTTCAGTCAGGTAGTAAATAATGTATCTGCTTTGTTTTAAGGTTGACTGGTAAAGTCTAGCTTTTGTACAGTCGAGGAAAATGAAGGTTTGGCACATTTCAACTCTATTTGAATGGCGTTAAGGTCCAAAAGTGCTAAACATTCAATTTCCTTGACTGTACAATAAATTCCTCTTTTGTAAAATAAAGATTTTGCCAAATCGTTGCGTGTTCAGTCGTGGGGGTCATCACTTTGCCAGGCAGTTTGTGGCTGATGCTAGTGTCCACTTGCCTGTGCACAGCCTCGCATAGGCATTTTCGGAAGTCCAAGATCAGTGAGAGACTCAGAAGTACTCTGAACACTAATCACATTTCGTAGGTATAATTATTCATACATCTCGCACCTAATTAATCTATGGCTTATCTGCAGCGTTTGCAGAATATCTTATCGACTAATTAGTATGCGCCTTGCCAGCACAAAGTTCAAACAAATAAATAATATTTAATGTCTGTAATATCGAATCTAAAACACCGTTCGCATCTAAGCGGACAAGCGTACCAAAATGGGACCAAAGGACATAAAATGACGTTTAAGTAATGCCGCTTCAAACATTCTTTATTTTCAGATTGTGGAGAGAAGCCTCGAAGTGTTCAGCGTATTGATAATAAAGAACGTGTCTCTAGACCACTGCGGCACCTACACTTGCGTGGCAGCGAACCACGTCGCCAAAGTCAACCGCACAGTCAACCTGTATATAAAAGGTAAATGCGCTCAATGCAGATACCCTTACGTGACCTGTAACCAGCCAACCTGTATATAAAAGGTTGATATGATTACCCTTATGTTTTGCTCAGTAGTAGAAACTTTTCTATTTTTGTAATGTTATTGTCTAGGTTAGTACGAAAAAAATTGAATGGATACTACTGCTGTAAAAGGATAAATGAATTCATCATTGTGTGCATTTAATCTGTGTGCGTCCCGAAGAGGTACATTTTATATACAGGTGAATTATTTTTTGAAATTGGATGAGTGTTTCAAAATATTAGGTACCTCTACTCATCTTACAGAGCTTGTAAGTAAATGTAATATCAGGAACTCATCATAATCTAATTTGATTATTGGTATAGATAATAGTTATTCCTGAAAGGGTTTTCTCATGAATAATAATTAGGCATACAATTGACAATATGCTAAACATCAATTTATTGGTTCGATGATCCTGGCACAAATACGTTATAATTTGAATACACAATCAGTCAGTAATTATAGCGTCCATATATTGGTAAATTAAAACAACTGAGTTTCTCTTTGTCAGACATCTGACTATTGGTGCAGTGTTACTAGCTAGCTTTGACATTTGTTATACGCTGTGCCATTCGTACCTAAATATAATAAAAATTAATAAAATAAAATAAATAGTCTTTATTTCATTCAAGTTACACAATTAATAGGATTAAAACCTATAACGTTAGTATCTTGTATATTATATAGGTTTATATTTTTTTTACCTAAATATGTAAAACTAGTTGCCCGCTCGGCTCCGGCAGCCTAGTACACAGAACTCAGGCAAAGCCGCGGTATGAGATATATGTCCATTCTTAACACTGGAGAAAGTAACTTTTTAAAATTAAATGAGTACCGATTTTACCACCTACCGAAATGAAAACGAATTTTCATTTCACAGAAATTACTTCTTTATTATAAGTATAATATGACCCAAAATAAAATATTTATTTATTTTGAATGTGTCTAGACAAACAATTACAAATAAAGTAATATTAAATAATTTACTTATCAGGTGAAGTAATGACAGTCATAATATAAGGGGCTGGTTGTGTCCCTTTTTAGCCAAATAAGAGTTGAGTATGTAAAGAATGAGTTACTATTATGTTTTAATAGTCTGATATCAATTCCATGTAGAGTTCTCTCTTTCTAACTAGGAAATAAGGAAGTTTGTAATTTTCGAATTGTGTTTTCAAAGTTTAAAATAACTTTGTTTTTTTCTTTTGGAATAATGACTTAAAATAAAATTAATTGGTAAGGCAGT
Organism: Epinotia nisella; assembly: GCA_932294315.1. Lineage (NCBI taxonomy): Eukaryota > Metazoa > Arthropoda > Insecta > Lepidoptera > Tortricidae > Epinotia > Epinotia nisella. Next base: position 10,694,970 of record OW028675.1, on the reverse strand, counting down.
AGATATAAATCTGCATTTAGCACGCAAAATGAATACACAAAACATAGGTAGTGAATTCAGAACCAATGCTTATTAAAAGTGATCATGAAATATCGTAAAAAAACACTGCCGAGGAAACCACTCAAAGTGATACAGAAGCAACATCAATTAATTTTAATGAACCCGTATTATCTTAATAAGGTTCAGGCCGTTTAAAGTAGGTTTCTTGGATTTCGCTCTTACTTTTGTTAATTATAATTTGACTTGAGACTGGGGTTAGAGATGGACTTGCAAACCTCAATTCCTTCCACAGATTCCAACTTTCATTTCGAATTAGAATTTGCCTTGTTTTAGTGTTTTGTTGTTTTTCTACCCTACACAGTATTTACGTGCAATTTCAATTAATTCATCAACTCCTAAAGCCCGTGCTAGACGGTCGCCAACACGCCCCTCCGACCGAGCGACCTTGGTCCGCACCGACCGTGTAGACAGTTGTTTCCAACAAAATTTCATACTACAACGGTCGGGGCCGACCAAGGTCGCTCGGTCGGAGGGGCGTGTTGGCGACCGTCTAGCACGGGCTTTACTCATCATGATTTTGTTTCTAACAGTGGCCCCAAAGTGGAGTGAAGAGCCCCAGAATACATCGCTGCTCTTAGGAAGGAGCGGGCACATATCTTGCAGTGCCCATGGCTATCCTCAGCCTCAAACACACTGGCTGAAGAAAGATGGTAAGAAACCATTTCTTTCCTGACTTATAAAAATCGGTTCTGCTTTTCTGTGGTCATAGATAACATTTTATTATAAAATAAGTATAAAATGAATGTTTTAAAAGCCCTGTGGAAATGTCCCTTACTGTAAGGCATTCCGTGGGCTGGGATCAAGTTAGTTAACTTATTATTATAATTGCTTGTTTCTAATGAAACGTGAAAACTTCATAATTTATATCCAATTATCATTATGGGATTAAGAGTAGCCTAGTGGTTTAAGCATTGATATATACCGTTAGCTCTTCGGGGAAGGAAAAACATCGTGAGGAAACCTGTTGTGGAGAAAATTCGAAGGTGTATGTGAAATCCCCAACCCGCACTGGGCCAGCGTGGGGAATACTGACCATTCCCTCTTATCCATGAGAGGAATGTGCCTAGCAGTGGTATGTATTAACTATTATTTTTAATCATTATCAAGCAGAGAAGGTGTTATTCTCCCCGGTTACCAACAAAGTTGTTACCACAGGATGTAAAAAATCTAATTAATTCTCCAGTTGTGACCACTAAAGTGTTGGTGATTACCTTTAGTGATGACAGCTAGGACTAAACCAATTTAATTAGCGACGTCAAGCTTCTACTTATGTAAGCAGTATTTATTAAAATATTTAACTTACAAAGCTAGGAGCGCGAACGGGAGCGAACCGATCCGGCTCGGGGGAGGAGACGGTGAGACGGCTACGGTGTCCCCTGCCTGTCGTACAAGGCAACTAAAAAGGGTCCTCAGGATGATACACGGTTGCAGCTGGGGGCTGCAATCGTAGAATAAAATAAAAAAAAGTTTGGACCCACTGGGGCATGACGCTAGGGCGGCACTGGTGCGTTCCGTAGGAGATCCCAGAGCCGTCCGAAATGCGTCGAGGAGGACCATTTTTAGTCGGTGCGAGTCCGACATAACCTCCGCGCTATCCCCGTGGCGCGAAGGTATCCATAACGGATTTTCCTTCCTTAAAAAAAAAAGGTATATATCTTTTAGTGAAAAATAAACCAACCTAGATATACTTTTACTCCACGTGGAAACAAGTGACAAAACCAAATAACACCCCGTATTTGTTTAAAGCTTCAAAATAGGTTTTCAGAAAAACAAGTATAAATCGCTTTGGTGGGAGCAATCTGTAAAAATAAATATAATACCTTGTGAAACCATCAGCGATCAAATAAAATTCAGTGAACTGCAACACGATTCGACGCAATTTTAGTTCGTTATTATGACGATTCTGACGTGTGATCAGTGAATATATGTAATTTATTTAGGATTCGGAAAACATGGCTACTTTAGTAACCACAGTGGCGTGAAAATATTTAGCAATACACTTTTCAGACAGCTTTCACGATGTATTTTATTGAACGAGTGAGCGAAGCGAACGAAGTTCTCCCTTTCAGTCTGTCCAGATGCCCGGCTGTTCTCCTCTACAGTTCTTTCTTTCAACCAATTCTCGTGAAATTTTGTGAGCTGGTTCGATAAATATTATGTTTATTATGTCGATTCAGTTTTTCCAAGTTTTTCAAAATAAAAAAATATAACAATTTGGAAAAAAAGACAGTTTCACGAGTTGCACAGGTTCACTAGTGAATATTTGAAGTTAACTTCGACTATTTCATGAATGTATTTTATAATTATTTATTTTGTTACAAATTTATAATCACTTATGTAATGTAATTCGCTTGTAACTGACCACTTCAAATATTCACTTGTGAATTTGTGAGACATACGGAAGAATATTTGCTGAAAAGTCGGACATACTTACGGAAGAATTTTTGCCCAAGCTGACTCCGCGCGGGAATGAAATTCGGGCCAATAAACACACGTGCGGGTTTTTTTTTCATAATTGAAATTTTACCTTTATATGTATTTTTTGTATTCCCTCGCCTGATGCAGTGTAAAATGTTGTATCACACGTACGGATAGGTAATTTCCTACTCGTGTCCGTCACAGCCGCTCTTTGAGAATTACCTACTTGTATGTTATTTGATATTATAGATCAATGAAATGAAATGAAATGAAATAATTTATTCGTGACAAAGCTTAATCATACAGTTACAACTTAAAATACTAGACATATAAACTATATACTAAGCAGTTTGTCACGAAATGGTCTCGCCTCAGCATAATGCTGGCTCGCGAGGGTCGCGAGCCAGCGCAGAGGGCCTACCGCGAAACGATTTTACGAGCGACAAAGAGGGAGATACACGAACGAAAACGAATATCGTTTCGCGGTAGGCCCTCTGGTCTTCCGGCGAGACCATTTGTGGTCAATAACTTCAAAATATACGAATATGACAGATACCTACCTATCTAACAGTGACGACTTTTTTTCCTTATTCAGTGGTATCGGAGACATGGCGTCCCGTTCTAGAAGTGGCGGGGGGTGGGGTTCTTAGTCTATCGAATGGATCCTTAATATTCGATACTGTGGCTCTGTCAGACGCAGGACTTTACACCTGCCATGTCGAAAACGGAGTAGGCGAAGCGCTCAGCAAAACCATATGGATATCTGTTAATAGTAAGTAACTTAATAAAATAAAAATTAAATTGATATTCGCGTATGTTAGATCTTAATGACTTCCTGTTTTCCTATTTGAATTATATTATATATTATACTTACTACGCTGGCTCAGCGACCCGAAGTGGATCTTGGCCTCCGACACTAAGACACGCAACTGTGTTCTGTTTGTTCTGGGTAGCTTGTCGCGAATCATTCGTTACAATGCGTCGTTTTTCATTTTTCATTTAATAGGCTAATAGACAAAAAGCCAGTTTTATTAAAACAATTGCTAATATCGAAGAGCTATTAATATCCTAAAGTGATTTGAAATCATCACTTGATATTGGTTTAATTTTCATTTAATAATCTTTCTCTACAGAACCTGTTACGTTCGATACTATATTAAGAAACATGACAGCAAAACTAGGCCAACAAGTCACTATCGAATGCCAAGCAAAAGGTGACGATCCTATAAGGATTATGTGGACTAGGAATGAGACACCAATCAACCCTTTGACCCAAAGGTAAGATCATACTAAATATATAAATTAAGGGACATTCTTACACAAATCGAATTAGCCCTATAACTAGTAAGCTCAATAAGGCTTGTGTTATAGGTACTAGACGACGATATATTTAATAGATATAAATACTTAAATACATAGAAAACATCCAAGACTCAGAAACAAATATTCATGCTCAGGAGCCGTAGCATGGTTGGCCTTGTCACGTGATAGGTGACAGGATAGAGCGTGCGTCACTGGCTGACACCGTTCGATAGAACGAGACGACGCTCTTATCTTGTCACTTGTCGCGTGATAAGGCCAACCATGCTACGGCTCCAGCACACAAATATTTGCCCTTACCGGGATTCGAACCCAGGACCTTCAGCTTCGTAGGCAGCGTCACTTACCCACTAGGCTAACCGGTCGTCGCTTAGTTATGCACATAAGCTTTAATCATTTTCAGCAAGAATGAATGTAATTTTTTTTAGTTTCGTTGAATACGCATTTTCTATTTTAATCACTGTGCGTTTTTTATGGTGGTATTCACCTATTAAAACTAAACATAAAATTTAAAAATATTATGTATACACTTCTAAAACATTTGTTAGGGTAAAAATATCAGAAGCAAAAACAGATGAAGGCATTACGAGTGTGCTAGAACTTCTGCAAACGGAAACGAGCGATGCTGCCTTGTACCAGTGTCGAGCGGGCAACCCCTTTGGAGCCGGCGTGTACAGCGTCCATCTCAACATTTTGGGTAGGTAAACCACAGCCCATTTCATGAACCTAAAAGTTACAATTTGTTAATTGTAAACTGGCAGCACTGGTCAAAAGACCAGTCATTATTAGTCAAGAGCCCTATATTACGAGAACAATATTCCTTTGCTATTCCGCTAGCAAAGGAATATTGTTCTCGTAATATATCATGAATTTCCGCAAAGTAACGATTCAATAAATTATTTTCAAGAGCCCTAGTTTAGACTCGTCAAATTGTAACTAGTAGTAACATAACAGGAGACTTTGTAACTTTTAATGTTTCAGATTTTCAAGTATTGCTCGTTTCATTTCTTGTTGCAGATCATATTTATTGACGTTAAGGGAAATTCCGTGAACAAAATATACAATTAAACCTTTATTGTAGAACCCGACTTTTTCTAGCTTCAGTGTTCACACGCAAATATCAATTTCAAAATGATATATATTAATGATTTGCACATGTTCAAACACTTATTATATTGTACGTCTTCGTGTATTTATGAAATTAAAAAATAATATTTTATCCATAAGTTACAAAGGAAAACGTGGGGTGCTCAATACTTTTGGCCAAGGCTATAAGTATATGAAAATATAATCTGAAACCAAACTGGTTTACTTATTACCTTCCCTAAGATAGCTATTATGCTAGAGCATGTCGACATGCTATAATTATTAAACTGATGTTTTTTTTTCAGAACCTCCGTCGCCGCCAACGGATTTATCAGTAGATTCGATAAAGAGTCGGTCAGTGAAGTTGTCATGGCGTGACATGGCTCGGTCTTTGGCCCAGTATTATACTGTGCAGATCACGAACAGTCAAAGATTGTCATGGAGTACTGCTAGGACGATAAATGTATCAAGGTCTGATTGCACGTCTTTTGTTTCTCTAGCGCATGCTGTATGTTTTTCGATAAACAAATCTAGTTGTAACAATTTTTTTCTAAAATCAGCAGAAAGAATAGAACAGTTTAAATGACGTAGAATTGTTCTTCCAATTTTAATGTATTTTATTCAAAAGTAATAATGTTATTGTAAAAATTTAAATATTTTCCGTATGTTAAACAGAACAGATGAAATTCGTCATGTGGCCGAGTTAGAAGATCTTCAGCCATCAACAGGCTACACGGCTAGAGTGGCCGGTGGTAACCAGGCTGATTTGAGTCTCTTTTCATCACCAGTGCGATTTACTACTACTGAAGAAGGTAACATTTTCGTTTTACTTTTTGACTTACATATTTAATTTTAGTCTATTCTTCCGTAAAAAAAACCCGGTGTCCTGGACCTTTGGGTGGAGTACGTGGAGCCGAAGTACTGAGTACCAACCACGTGTACTTGTGACGTAGAGGCACTTTCGACGATTTAGCGAAATGCAAGGGGTACACCCTGCCCTGCCCGAGTCATGGGACGCACGCACACATCAGACACAGCACCCGCTACAGTATATAGGGACTATTGCTGTTTGTATTGACATTGTTAATCTTTGTTGCAGCCCCAACCTCCCCTCCGTTGGCCGTTCAGCTCGAACAGACGGAGGCTCCAGGGGAAATCAGGGTGCGTTGGCTTCCGCCTCCAGCCGATGCGCACAACGGCCTAATACTGGGATACAAATTGAGAGCCGTACCACAACTGAATGGGATGAAAGGTCTCTGCAAATACTAAAAGTCAAACATACACTTTTAACTTAATCTCCAACCTATAAAGTTAACGAAAAAAAAAAAGGACAATAAAAGTCAAAATAAAAACGATTTTTAATAAAGATTGTATTTCAACAGAAAACCAAGAGCCAAGTGATAAAATCCACAAGACAGCTTCACTATACTCGAAACAGGAAAACACAATGTCGGGCCTCTTGAAAGGAGTCAGGTAAATGTGATTTTAAGAAATAATCTGCCATGTCAATTTACTGGCTCCTTCTTTCAAAATACACTTAATTTGATAAATTTTTACTTAATATTCTTTAAATAAAACGATTTCAACCGATTATATCGCTTACTATATCATGTATTAAATACATCCCGACGTTTCGAGCCATTTGCAGCACTCATGGTCAAGCTGGTGATTGAGAAAAATCTTTAAACTAATAGCCTTTGTTAGTAGCATTTAGTAATTTGTTTGTAATTTGACACAGAAAAATATATTATTTAGGACAACTTCGTTGACAAATGTAAACGGAGCTCTTCTTGAGCCGTCTGGCATTGTCAGAGATGATGGCAAAAGACCTGATGGTGTGTCTCTGGTTCCGAGGAGGTTGGGACGGATGCTTGTGTGTGACGCTACATGTGTAGACACACTGGCACCGTCTCATCTCCAACGGACTATTTCTAAATCGGGTGCAGCGGCGGAAAATTCCGAACATCTGAAATGTAATAAATATAGAGGTCTCGGCAGAGAGTACGACTTTGTACCCTTTGGCGTCGAGACCCTCGGTCCGTGGGGTCCCAGTGCGCATAAGTTATTTGCAGAAATCGCGAAACGTCTGGTCGATGTAACTGGTGACCGATGAGCTGGCGGCTTTCTCGCGCAACGGATCAGCATTGCAATTCAGCGAGGTAATGCCGCCAGCATCCTCGGTACTTAATGTTAATCATAATCTTGTATTTACTTTCAATAAAAAAAAATACAACGGAGTGATTGTGAAGTGACACGTGGACGAAATATAAATGCATTTCATCCACATGCCATTCCCAAATCTTCCACTTCCTATTATAGTAGCTTTGGGAATTGGGAATGCTGACGAGTTGGGAACGTGGACGATTAAGGAATGTGGGTGAGTTGGGAATGTACTTAGGAATGTGGTGGAGATGAGATAGGACTCTGGGTGAAGGGGGAATGCGTGTGAGCTAAGAAGTGTGGATTGAGTTATTCTAAAAAAATACTATTGTTGTTAATCACTTTGTTCAATAGTTAACAATATATATTTTAGATATGCAGTATCAGTAGCAGCCTTCAATAGTGCCGGGACCGGACCATTTTCAATTTCCTTGTTCCAAGATACCAGGGAAGGAGGTAAGTTTAATGGAACGTTGTTTGCTATTATAATTTTGAGTCCATTGCGCTCAACTAATATCTACCGTCTGACGCATAACCACATCAAGTAGGTTTCCAGTTTCAATAATCTTCAAGTACCTATCTCTGTAGGTATCATTTGATAAAATCGATATTAGACGTGACCGTTGCAGTTTCACGACAACTTCTCAATAACAACCGCATGGTTTATCTTTAAAATTAAATAGTATAAAGCAAAGGAAGAAGAATATGAGGTAATTTAGATTATTAGCGCTATTTATACAAAATTAAGTGGGTAAGTTTTACACATTTATATTCAAGTTTCAGAGTAAACTTTCTTTGTATTTTTAATTTGGGTTTAAGACTATTTATTAGTTCCGTCATTGTGGCACTCTTTGGGGGAGGCCTATGTCCAGCAGTGGAGGTCTTTGGGCTGATATGATGATGATGATGATGATTAGTTCCGTAGTCAACCGTTTCAATGGCACTAAGCAAACAAAATCTTACCTTAATGGCTTAGCCACGACTTGAGGCGACGGCACCATATCGGCAGAAATGCACCAAATTATGAAAGATGGAGCGAAGCCTCTCGCTCTCACGTATCGGCGCACCTAGGGAATGCAATCCCGCACGAAAATTTACATCCCAGTATATGCGAAATTGAAGACATATTTTTGTATCCGCCTATATATTAGCCCCGTAAACCACGCTGCCACATAAGAGACACGTTAATGTCTTTCGCTCACGAGAGAAAGAGACATAGTCCCTATTTGTCCCGGTACCGCCGCATAACGGGATTAACGGGTAGAGTCAGTCCGACTCAAGTCGGGCCTAACTGAGCTCTTCTCAGCTACATTAAGTTTAGAGAACCAGCTACAAAACTCTCGGTAGCTCGATACCACTTCCACCCCAGATTCGGTTGAAACCGTTCAAATAATCTCACTGGAGTGCAAACTCGTAGAGTATATTCTCCTGGATTTTCCCCAGGCTACTCTCCCACTACGCAATTTGACCGCTTTATTGTGTTCGTCCTACTAAAGCCTCAGTCAGGCATAATATACAAAAAAAGAGAGAAAGATCCCCCCAACATTCTTCAGAAATAGCTTTTTTGGACTTTCGATAAATACCAAAATCTGTAATTATTTATATTTGCTATACTTATTTAGGACAAGGTAGATTATCATCCTTTAACCTGATGAAAATGATTATGTTGGCTTAGGTAAAAAAAAACTGAAAATTAGGATGAGGAAGAGTTTTCTTCAAATTCAAACACGCACATTTTAGCACATTCACCGCCAACATTTGCTACGCGCTACGCTCGTAGCCGATCCCCTGGTTTTCCGCGTATGTACCGGAATGCGACTACGGCGTAGGCGCCCGCTAGGCGGGTCCCTGGCAGTAAAAGTGTTAATTTTAGCTTCTGATAATAACCAAATTACGTACTTACGTTGTCAATATACATGTACCCGATTTTCTTTGGTATCAAGGTCCAGGTAAGTTCGTTTAATTTGTAATTATATTTCACTGCACACTGCAGTCTCTCATGATAATTTACTTGTAGTACGTGTGACATGTCATGTACGACCATCAAATATTTTTTTTTCTTCATAATAGTTGAAATTACCTAAACATTGAAATACAAGTAATTAAATATGATTTTATGAGTAAATGGACAATCATTTACCCTTCTTTTCAATCCCACATTTCAACCAATGTGACTGATTTATGGATCTGAAGGGAAAATATAACTATTTATAACTAAAAATAGCTACATATGTAATTTTGCATCACTTTTAGTTGCTGACATGTTTGAAAGTACAACTGGTATTATTATACCAGTGTACAAAAAACAGTACAGTACAGTGTATAAAAAATAAAAGAAAAATATTCAGTTTAGGTTCTGTCGAATTGAACAATCATCCTAAATCCTAGCCTTTTCGTACCCAATTGTTCGGCCGAAATATAGGTTTTTCGGGTCTAATTATAGGTCAAACGAGAATTTTGGATAAAAAAATACTCCTGTAACTAGAAATGACATCTGTGGCAAAGTACTACCAGTATAAAATATTGAAATAAGTACGTAAACTTCGTTTTATTTCAATCCAGCATAATTTTCGTGCGGGATTGATCCCGGATATTTCATGCGGGATCCCGGTATCTCGGTTTTGTATTCCCTAGGCGGCCACAGCCGGCTACCGCCGCCACTCGAATTCATAGCCCAGCCCTCAAACAAGCTTTTGAAGTGCTACAAAGGTCGCCCATAACCACATTGTGGTATTGTTTTATGCGAGACCCGGCCTAATCTGAGATTCGATCGTATTCATGAAACTTTGTTACAATCGCAATATGTAACAATTGGAATACGTATCAATTATTATGGACGAATTAACAAAGCGCCCGCTTTGCGAATTCCCCTCGTAAAGCTTTATTGTCGTCATTAAAATTACCGCCCAAAAGTTTCGTATTGCTTTTATAATTGCTTCTCACCTTGCCAAGTTTTCGGCGCCCGATTCGAATGAAAAGTGTTTTTTTTACCGTTAACTTCCATATATTTATACAGAATTAAATGATACTAGCGGATTTATTCAATTGCACTTCTATATTCAGCCATCCACAGTCAGTGTTTTCAGTTTTTTTTTTTACTTGAAAAAGATAAAGAAATCACATGAGAATCTAAACAAGCATTAAATAACAGATGGCACTGCGTTACTGGTACAAAATAAGTGACTATATTACTAGGTATTGTACTAAAAAAATATATTCTTGTTTAGCTCCTGAGAGATGAGAGTTATGACAGGTGGCACAGCGTTACTAGCACAAAATAAGTGACAATAATATAAATTGAACTTCCATGAACTGTATGTGGAAAATAAGTATGCTGGCCGGGTTATGTTAAAGTTCAAAGACCAGAATCAGCATCAAAAGCGAATAATTAACGATGAAAAAAAGCTAGAAATAATGTTTAAAATTCCCTTTTGCTTTTGTTGCGCGCACGTTCAAAAGTTTGGTTAAAATTTCTGAGAAGTTTACAAGTACGATAAATCTAGGGTATTGTTGCGAACAAAAAGTAAACATGGCCCAAGGCTGTTGTTTTAGACATTTAAATAATTTAAGTTAACGGCCTAGTTAGGAACTTTGTACTTGTGTTATGAAATGACTTTTGTTTTATTATATCTTGCTAACTTTCCAATCTCTATGTTAATTTCTTCTCTTCTCAAAAACGCAAATTATGAGGGTATTATGGAATAAGTCGATTAATTCTAAAGAGTTTGCATTGCAACGTAACTTTTGCTATTGTTGACATTATTTTTTTATGGAAGTTAAATATAAATTAGTCATCTTAACTTACTCGTTGAGTTGCTTGATTGTTCGAGGATAGGATACTATCTAAACGGAAAACAAAGGATGAATCTTTTTATACTGATTAGGAATATTAAATAGGGCAACTAATTCATTTTGTACTTTTTAAACCTCCATTCATTCTAATCGAAGGATAACTTTTTAATAATTTTCTTAACCATAGAACTGGCCAACTTGTCCAGAGAGAAACAGATATATCAATTTGAAACAATAGGTAATTGGAGATCGCCGTTTAGAGGACTACTCCAAAGTCCAAATTCCGTCTAACTTTACGGGGTTTAGTTGATGTGGTTACACCGCAATACTGAAACCATTTACCGAATAAGTATAATTTATTTTTAGCGAATTGCGAACTAAATAACATTAATGGGTCGATTTTTATTTTTCGTCCGTATTCGATAAAATTGGGAAGGTTTGATAGAGCTCGTGATTTTGTATAATAGTTAAACGCAAAATTTCCTAGTATCCTACAATTTTTAACCCATGACGCAAACGAGGGGTGTTATAAGTTTCACATGTTTATCTGTGTATCTATCTGTCTATGCCATATCAAAATTGGCGGTACAATAACGATTATTATTTTATAAATTAAGCGTTACGGCGATTAATATTTTGCCTACTTGTTAAAAATCCAAGAAAGGAAAAATACATTTTTATTTGGCGAGGTATAATAACCTATTTATTTCTTTTAAAAGCTCCAGAAGAAGGCCCAACTACTGTAGAATGTAGCGGTATGACTTCATCAGCTCTCCGAGTGAGCTGGCAACCCATCCCGCCGCACAAGCAGGCCGGCGCACTCATTGGATATACAGTGTTGTACGCAGCACAAGGTAAGTCCGGGTTATAGAATACCTATCGTATGATACGGTGACGAACCAAGCAACGCGACGGTAAGACGGCATCAGTTCTGCAAGTTAGCTGGCAGCCCAGCGCTCACAGGCAAGTTGTTGTGATTAAGTATTGGATACATATTATAGGCAACGCGGGGTAAGCCCGACTGGGAGGGTATTAGGACTATCCTCGGTATAACGTCGTCAGTTCCGAGTCAAATACCCATTTCGCAAAATAATACTTAAAGACGTGCTACAATCTCACACACTTTTACTCTCTATTATATTAGTAATGATGCGTACACATTTCAAGGTGTAGTAGAAAAATAAGCTGCTGTTAAACTCGTACACGTAAGAGGGCATTTGTGTCATGCATTGTATGTATTTACCAGAAACTTCTAACTAAAAGCGCAGTGCCTGTTGTAGTACAATTCTCCGAAAACATAATGGACGGAATTGGGTATGATGGGATTAACGTGGTATTTTCTATTTTCCGGGAATGTTTCCTGTCTAATTTCGGATTTTGCTGGGTTCGAAAATGAAACAATAATTTGTATGTTTGGAGGAAATTATCTACACACTCTTGACTCTTACGAAAAGTAGGGCTTGAAGGCCCAATAGGTATCACGCAAACGAATCCCTGAATAAAAAAATGGTTTGTAATATTTTTGAACAAGTTTACTAATGATACCCTATGCTATGGTAGGGTTTAACGTAAAATAATGATAACACCACTTTTCTTGAGGGGAGGTACCCTAAAAAAATTGATACAAGATTTAATTCTACCATATTGGCGACGTGATTGATTTATCTATATGCCCATGCAGTATTACAGCTACTTAGTAGTAAGGGTCACTGAGCTAAGCTGCAGACGGACGGACGGACAGACAGACAGACGGACATGGTGAAACTATTAGGGTTCCTTTTTGACTACGGAACCCTAAAAACGGGAACATTTTGTAATGAATTTGTAATACAGTGTAGTGCTTTTTCGCTCTTGAGGCACATAAATAAACGCAGTAACCTTCTTGTTTGTATATATTGTGTGACGTATGAGTTTGAGAAATACGTAATAGATACTTACAAATTAAAACATAATTTCTTATTTCGCAGGTCGCCAGTGGCACAATGCAACTTCTTTAGTCACAGAGCTAAGACTCCAAGGCCTTTCCAAGTTCACCAACTACACGATCAAAGTAGCCGGCTTTTCGAACTACGGCCTCGGTCCCTTCTCTTTTCCCATTGTTTGTGCTACGCTACAGGACGGTAAGTTAGTACTGGACAGAAACTTGGAGATTGCTTGGCGAAAGTTCTGCATTGTCCGAAGTATTGACTGAGTAACTATTCGAGAAACTTTGCGGTACTCGATGGAAATGTATTACTTATTAATACGGTTCACTGTTTCTTCTCAAAATATGGATATTCAAAATTTACCGGAAGTAAAAATAGGTGCATGTTGCGCAATTACTTATAGCGTGTAATATTAAAGGAAACCTTTTCGCAACTTCTGTTATTAAAAAGAGATTTCCGCTTTTTTACTAGTTACAAGCTGTTATGGAACAGGCCCCAGTTATGTACTAAACTGACTCATGAACGTCTATAGTTGTGAAAAGCTCTACCAAGTTGTATTAAAATGTTTTACGTCGAAGTGCAACTCTACTATTAAACCGTGCAATGAAATATACTCAAACACGAAACAATAATAAGTTCATTCAAAAGATCATAAGAAACCAACATATTCATAGTTAAATCCCCCAGAAACACAAGTGATGAGGACCTTTGACTGTGAACTTGCCAAATTGTCTCTATTGGTAATGTTTTCAGTGCCCGAAGCGCCAGCCGAAATTAAATTGCTATCCCAATCGACCAACGCGATGCTGGTCAGTTGGAAAAAACCCAACCAACCAAATGGGAGATTACTTCACTACACCGTATACTGCAAGCCAGCATCAAGGTAACAACAAATCTTGCTGAGTTAAAACGCATGATTAAATTCTATTATGATGTTGACTTCCGTGACAGGTGTTCAAGTATAAGGCCTGGATCACACTGGCGCAGCCTGCGGTAGGGGTCAATAGTAAATTTGACAGCTAATGACAAGTTTACTAACTGTCCGCCGTGGCCAGACTGACCAGGCCGTGCCAGTCTGTGAGGTGACGGATCTAACGGAAACTTTTGTTGCTCCTCAGTCAGGCTCTCTCTTCTGGTTAGTCTCTTTAAAACTGTGATTTTAAGGGTTTACTAAAGTTTTTGTCTCAAAACTAGACCATTTTAAAGCACATTAGGAATTAGGAGTCCATGTCAGAACTATTAATGACAAACTTCGTCACTGTAGTCTTCTAGTTTAAGGGAGTACATAATAACAACTAGAAAACTTTGCTGGACCCTGTTACTGTTAAAGCAAGTTAACACTAATGATAATCACTTTTCAGCAATGACGGCCCGCAGTCATACCGCATTGACACTCAACCTAATACTGACGCTTATGAAAGAACACAGACGATGGAGCTCAAAGGACTGACAGAAGGGCGACAGTACGATGTTTGGGTGACTGCTAGTACTTCCATAGGAGAGGGGCCAGAGAGTAGACGAGTTACTAATACACCTTCTCAAAGAGGTAATTCAACGGATGTTATACATTTCTTCATAATTCCACAGCCAACTATTTAAATTAAACAATGGCGAACCAAAATAACTCATCTAAAGTTGCACAATTCTTATTAAAGGTTCCGTTTCATAAAGTCCGTTTGAAGTAAGGAGTCATAGCCATCATCGGGACTAAACAGATGAAATATTTGTACAACCTCATTTAACAACGGTCTCTTTTTCTTTTCTCAACAGTCGTAGCAGGCGTGGCATCCCTAGGTGGTGAGGTCTCTGTTGCAGTTAGAAATTCTCTCCTCTTGGAGTGCAAAAGCGTTGGTGCTCCGCCACCGAGAACGGTGTGGTATCACAATCAAAATATCATCACACATCATCCGAGGTTCACTAGAAACAGGGACGATAGTCTGCTGATAAAAAGTGCGTTGCTGTATTCTTCTGTATATTATTGTTTTCAGTATTATCAATACTGAATGTATGTTAACTAAAAGCTTTCTTTTTGCTATATTATTCTTCGTCAATAGTCAGTTCTGTTACAAATACAGTAATGATGCGAAAGTTTGCTTTTGATGATAATATTTAACTTTTATTTTATTTTCTAGGTATCGACCAAGCCCTCAGCGGCAACTACACATGCCTAGCCAAGAACCTTTATGGTTCGGATTCTGTGGTGTACCTCGTCAAAGTCTTGCCTTTACCTGATCCCCCAAGCTTGAGGGTCACGCCTTATAAGGATTCAATTGTAGTACAGTGGGACGAAATAAGAGACTATAACAACGACTCATTAGCGTATGCTATAAGTAAGTAATTTTGAATTAAAGCAATTATTGCAATTTTGTATGTCATATAGATTTCATAAGAAACCAAATATATGTTTTTTTATAGGTATATAAAAGAAATCAGGATTTGAGTTTAATTTTTTCTACGATATTCCACCTTGTTGTTTTTATAACGGGTACTAAATTAATATTATCTTCTTCTTGAGGCAAAATACGTCGTGAAAGAAGAAAAAGTTTGTTTTTGTTGTACAAATTATCGTCTTTGTCGAGAAGCATTACTTTTAGGATAATACGAAATGGAGCATTATATTCAATCGTATTAAAACAGTTTGCCTTTATCGATTTTTTTAATTAAACGGAAGAATTATAATTGTATTACATATAAGTACTTTAAATCTTGCAGCATACAACCTTACCTGGAGAGAACACAACGGGCGTTGGCAAGAGTCTTGGCCGGTGGCGAGGGAGACCCGCCTGCCGGGAGCGCTGAAGTATACTCTCGTTGGCCTCAGATGTGGGAACAAGTACTCGATCAGGGTCACCGCTACCGACTCCGTCGGGACGTCAATACCGGCTCAAGTAGATGTTGCGACTTTAGGAGGAGGTGTGTTAACATATTATAGATCTAGATTGTTTAACGACAGCTTGCTTCATCATGTGACTATAAGTGATATATTTTTTGATATTTCTTAATTTTATCTAATGAATTTCGATAATCAAATTATATAAGTACATCCTTTGTCTGTAAAATAGTTAATTTGGCTCCCATATTGTTTTAAATAAAATATCCATTAACAAGTTATTAGTTATTAGAATTATCTACTTGAGATTTATTAGGTAATGAGAAATTTTATATCGGTTACCTTGGTTCTACCGCGGCGTGGGTAGGCCCCCCACAAGGTGGACTGATGACCTGGTAAAGGTCGCGGGAGTCCGCTGGATGCGGGTGGCGCAGGACCGGTCAATATGGAACTCTCTGGGGGAGGCCTATGTCCAGCAGTGGACGTCTTTCGGCTGATATGATGATGATGATGAGAAATTTTATAAACTTCAACTTCTTCATTGGGTAAGTACGATCGACTTGAGATTACTTATTTTAAGCGTTTTAGTTTTCGATATGGGTCTGCACTCTTTTATGGATAAATCTGTCGTTGGCGTTGAACCGTGTTGGAACTGATCCATAGTTTGCTTTAAAAATGGTACCAAGCTTGTTCTTTTAGCACCAGTCCCCCCTGCCTCCAACGACTGGCTGTGGAGCAACGCGACTCACATCTACATCCAGCTCAGCGGCTGGGATGATGGCGGTTGTGACGTCCTCAAATGGGACGTAGAGTATCGCGAGCTGGGCTCCAATGTGTGGCACATGGTGGAGAATAGGACGGTATGTTCAAGTGATAATTTTTAATAGACTCTGTACTGACTTCCGTTACAAAATCCGCTATTGCGTTGCGCTACTACTGCGTTGAAACAGTAGCATGGTGAATTGTTTATTTTTCATTTGGTTTATATTTTTAAGCATGCTATCTATTAATTCAAACGTAAAAATAAGACAATGACGCTATTTATTTCAATTAGCTCTTCACCAAACAATCTGCAATACATTAAAATCCTACAAGATTAATGATCAAAACTTAATACACTCGACAGTCATATCTGTGTTTGTATCCCTATCTGGAGAAGGTATTAGTAGTTGTAATATGTTTCTTTACATTATTAGTAATAACTAATATAACTATAATTTCACAGCCAACAGATAACAACCTCGGCTGGAGTTTCTACGAAGGCGTATTCCACTCTGCTCCCCGTCTTCCTATGCCGATGTCTTTTCCTATTGGGCCTCTCGCTCCTGCAACTTGGTACCAGCTGAGAGTGGTTGCGATAAATGATGCCGGAACTGCGTCTGATATTTACACATTTGCCACTAAGACGGTGGATGGAGGTCAGTACTTAACAAATCATTGTTTAACAAAGTATCATTATTAAAACTTTACTAAGCATGACCATTGTATAGTGTAAATTAAACAACTAAAAGTAGTTGGTTCAGTATCGATCAAGAGCAAAATCATTAATACTAATTTAAGGGGAAATAATTAACGGATTTCAAACAAATAATTAACAATTATGTATTTCAAATCAATAGGCTGTCTGAGGTTTCATTTATTTTATTAAAACATGTTGTTTTTATGATTCTAGTCATTTTAATGATAGTAGCCCACAAGTTTTCTGATCCACACATTAGTTCTAAAAGCGTTTTGTAGCATAACGGGTTATTTAGGTTCAGTTTTATAAGTTTACTTACACTTCACTGGCTACCAAATAGGGTTTAGGATTAAGTCCATTCCTTACAGACTACTATTATAAATTAAGATACAAATATTCATAACAAGAAAATCATGTTTAATTCAAAAAACAGATATTGATTATTCATCCCAACTTACCCCAAACTTCATGTAAACGGCTCCAAACTCCCGAACATTGGCCAAACCTAAATTAACCACCAAAACCTTTGAATTCAAACTTAATTATTAGAGAGGTATTCAATCTTCCGAAGTCGAATTTACGATAATTTCGCCTAACTTTAATTAGAAACCTGACAAACGCAGCCTTTTCGCTGATGACATTTTAGCAAGGTCCTATGCCGCTTGATGAGTTTGTACGGTTTGAATTTAAGTGTTTAAGTTTCAAAGTGTTTGAAACATCCAAACTGAGCTGATCAATGCTGTCAATATCTTAACAGATTGATATTTTCAATTGAGATATAGTAGAGTAATTGTA
This sequence comes from Epinotia nisella, assembly GCA_932294315.1. Lineage (NCBI taxonomy): Eukaryota > Metazoa > Arthropoda > Insecta > Lepidoptera > Tortricidae > Epinotia > Epinotia nisella. Next base: position 10,677,125 of record OW028675.1, on the reverse strand, counting down.
TGTAACAAAAGGTGGTGCATTGGATTTTTTTTTTAATTTGGTTTATATGGGTGCAACTGAGTAAATCGGCAACGGATACAACTGTTGCTCGTGGTGTTTCTCAAGGATCGACTCTGGATCGATTTCGGTTCCTAGTTTACATCGATGACGTACCAAATCTGGTGCAAGAACAACATGATATACCTACCTAGTGTTATTCGCAGACACGTCGTTTATCTTCAAAGTAGACAGAAAAGAGAAAAGCTTCAATAATATCAACGATGTGCTCAACACTGTTGTGAACTAGTTCACAGCAAATAATTTACTCTAATTCCAAAAAAACAAAGTTCATCAAATTCACGGTACTTAATGTCAAGCAGGTAAACAATATTAAGATTAAATAAAAACGCAATGACCTGGAATTTTTGGAAGACTTAAAACTGCAAAGCATTCGTATAATTATATTAGTTCTGCAGCCTATGCAGTAAGACGTATCAGACAGTTAACAAACGTTAAGACATCCAGACTAGTTTATTATAGTTACTTTCACAGTGTTATGTCCCACGGCATCCATTGTGGGGAAGAACGGCTGACGTCCAGACCATCTTCGTGCTATATGAACTAGTATATGAAGCGTAGTACAATGAACTTAATCTGAATAAGAATAAACTTTATTTTCATTAAACATTACCAGATACAAGGTATTCTTACAATCATAGGTATATGTTTAACCATAATTGGTATGCAAAATTGGTGTTACATTATCTAATATTTGGTAATTATTATTACTACTTAAAGAGATCATTAAATTCAAGTTCAGCATTACAACTTACAAACTATGACATTATAATAACGTTTACCAGCTATATATAAATAACTATCATAATTCTATCTATGCATGGTACTTTCGAAACATTTCAAATAAGTTTACAGTTTAGATCAACAAACCTCTCAGGCCCAAATCACAGAACAACCACGCAACCGCACTTGATGTCGGTTTGTAGCTGTCTAATTAGAATGCGGATAGACTGCTGCAAATTTTAGTTATGCACTAATTCTCATTTTAGTATGAACAAAGGGCATGCCCATTCTAGTAGACTTGGAGGGTTTGTAGATAAATTCAAGAAATCTGCGAGTGGCGTAAGTAGGAATTGGACTCAAGTGTGCAAAATATATAATATATATTCTCCGCCCTTAAAACGAATAATGCTAGAAGTGACATTCAAAATGAAATTAATATACTCTGTCTTGTGGATACAGGTGTAGATTTGTGCTATGTCCTGTATTTTATAAAGTAAAAAACAGTTTAAGTCTTATTATATAGGTACATCAAAATCTACCCACAGACAGTTTACTTATGTAATGGTAACTCTTATGTATGGTGCTCGTATACTAGACGAGCATTTGCCAGTCTGAGCCAAATATAACGTTATTTGCTTGATACATAACATCGCCTCGCAATATAGACCTTAACAATTTTAAAGCAAGTTTTATCACTGAATGTTAGGGTGTTGCTTAAAAACCGAAAGTTTTAAATTTCAGTGAGACACCCTATTGTATTGTTCTAATACGTAAAAAAATAACATCTGTTTTTTTTTTATTTGTGGATAAGATTTAGGGTCGCTACCGAATTTTGAAATTCTTTAATGTTTGCATTTCGCCATAGTAAGGTTTTTTTATATATTTAACATTTTACTTTTTTAATGAGCTACATTTAATGATAGGAAATGAATAATCTGGAAAACATCAAAAAAAAATCACTAAAATGAATTTTATTCTGCTAAATATGCTAAAAACGGACTTTGGCGATGATTTTACGACTTTATATTTGATTTCAAATAAGCGTCGAACATTTCGTGAACCAAAATCGTATTTTCTCGATTGTTTATTACTTCTTTATCAAATGTAGCTCAATAAACTAGAAAAATGTTAAAATATAAAAAAAAAACTTACTATGGAGAAACGCAACCTTAAGGAGTTTCAAAATTCGGTAGCGACCCCTAAATCTTATCCAAAAATAAAAATAAAAAACAGACGTAATTTTTTCACGTATTAGACCAATATAATACACAGTAAAAAAATCTCTTCTAGAGCATAGGTAGGTACTTGTAAACATTATTCCTATCCGTGCCAGCGGTAACAAGTTATTTTATTAGTGTATGCTGTGAAGCATTGATTCGAAATTGGTACAAAAAATAGCCGCAACATCAGAGTTTTGAAATTTAATGTTCATTCAGAATACTGCTTTTTATAACATTCCCTTAGGTCGGGGCTACACTAGTAGAGCGATTAGCGACGCGATGGCGATCTTCATACATCAAGTCGCCCAAGTTTTACTGAAATCGCAGTTGCGTCGCCAATCGCCCCACCAGTGCGGCCCCGGCTTTACAGGATCAAAGTGCCATATCCTTTTTTATGTAGGTATTTATTTTTATTAAGTCTTTAGTCTGAACATTTGTCTTCAATATCTGTTGTAACAGCATAATAAATGTTTTCTTTCTTTCTTTCGTTATTTCTTTCTTTCCTATATTAGCGGTGTTCCGGTCGTTAAGGCCTCGTCGGTTGACTGTAAGCCTCCGTGTGTTATGAATATTTAGATTTTCGGATGCTCTGCAAGCATAAAAAGTATAGATAAACGATAATCAGCCGAAAGCTATAAGAAGTTGGTAGCCGTATCACTACACAGGTTAATTATTATTTAGTTACCGCACCCGCACAGCCACGTGCCATCCTCACACAGTGGACCCTAAATGGAATGGTTTTAACGACGTAACGGCCAAAGTGACTCTGGAATGAGCTTCCTGACAAAACAATCCTGTATAGTGAAGGCTCTTATCGGGTACGGTAGGAGGCAGCTTATCATCAAGCGAGTCGCATGCTTTTGCTACAGTCGTGGCATTAGAAAAACGAGGATTTTAATTCCAGACCACCACTTACAAAAATATTTTACTCACTTAACAGAATCGATTGTGGAAACCATTTTGAAATCTTCATGTTTTTCGTTAGTCCTGTCGGGTATGTTGTATGACATTCTCTTGAAATGGGATCTCATTTCGAGATAATGTCATACAACATACGTCAGAATACTGTTACCGATGGTTTTTATTTTGTCTGCTGGCAATCTAGATGTAGCAACGTTTGTGCCGAAACTCATGTAAATCACCCCATGAATTGATGAATCATGGTGGTGTTTTAGGTCCTGAAAAAACAAATCTTAAAGTCCGACTTTAGACCTCATCTCAGCGTTCTTATTAATTTGGGACCACTTTCAAGAATTACTGTAGGGGCTAGATTTTTTGGAACTGCCATTTGATTTGTAGACACCGAGGAAAACTAGACTTTATTAGGATTATAAATTTCACTCAAGAATGGGTAATCAAATTTTCAATACGAGAAATATGGTGATCGAAGCTTATCATTAAAGCTTTTACAATCTATGACTTCCTTTTTGAGATACCTGTGTTAACACCAGGTGTGTAAGTTCTGGTATAGTCCATCCAGGTGTACCACTCCCGGAGGTACAAGGCGGATGCCCTCCTAAACAGGATGCATATCAAGTAACAACTTTTGAATATTATTGTGAAGTTTACTTATAGCAGGTGAATTTACGCCAAAAACTTTCCTCTGACATAATTTTTAATTTTCTCAACTAGATTGTATTGATTCTATCGAATGGAATTTTTTATATAATACTATTTGCCCAAGAGACAATTCATTGAAAGCGTACTTATACTGTAAGGGTACAACAGTAGGAGCTCCCGTAACCTCATAGTTAAAGAAAGGTACATCAAAAGAACTAATTCCAATAACAGGTGCGTTGCCAACGAGTGAAAACCCCAGAGCAAATCCCGCGCAAGTTTCCATTAGTATGTAATCAAAAGTGTTAATCTTCTTATGAATAATATCTTTCACACGAGCTCCTCAGCTTGTTTCTCAAAAATATTTATAAAACGCAGATAAACTTTTCAATAAACTTGTGTTTTTATTTTGTTTGTACTCGTCTTGATATATTTATTCCACGCTTTATACGATACGTAATTTACACTTATTTCGATTAGATTATTCGGAGTTTGATCTTCGTCAAATGTAGGATCTGTAGTGATCACCACAACCTCATGTTCGCGTGCCACTAATTTTTCTATGAATGGTCTAAACACAATCTAATGGCTAATACACGGCATTCGAAACCCAGCTATTGTGGAGTCAAAACCAACGTGCCGGCCGGCAATAAAACGAGCTATAGAAAAGGCACGTGGCCGGCCCGGAGATTTATGGCCCGGCCGGCACGTTCGTTTTGACTCCACAATAAAATTTTAGAAGCTTCACTATCGCAAATATAAATTGCTACAAGGAGTATCACATGAAATGGTGACATGATCAACGAACAGCAGGCCTAGTGACGAGCTGTTACTCATACTCAGTAGGAACTTCGTTTTTTTAATAAAACCTTTGTTTAATTAGATTGGCTCATTTTATGTAGACCATATTAATTAATGTTTGTACAAGTGTCTAGCAGAAACAGTTAACAATAGGTTATTCATCAAAAACTAATTAGTCACAACCATTCAACCTTGTTATTTGTCTTCAAAACTTTACCGGTGTGCGTAGGTATACACGTGTAAGTGATTGTATAACGAAAACTGAATCATGTTATAAAACCAAAAGCTTGAATTGAGTTTTATTTTAGGAAATCAGGAGAAAAAATTGCAGTTCATAGTACCTACATTGCTTCTTTACTGTAACATGCTAAGAGTTCCTTTTGAATGTTTTTCAGTCCAGCATAGTAAAATTGATGGAGACTTAAGTCTAAATTTTTGTTACGCCACTTGCATTTAATATAATTTATGTACTTAAGAGCGTTTATATTTTTACTCTTGAGTGTATAATACACTAAACTATATTGCAGAGGAAATAGGGCCACCATCGGACATGTTTGACCTGAATATGCTCGTCATCATCTGCAGCTCCATTCTCCTCGTCGTCTGTGTTCTCTCCTTCATTTGCATCCTCTTCAGGAAAAGGTGAGAGGCTTACATACTTTCTGTTTTTTTATATAGGCAGGTACTCCAATGTTACTAGCTAAACCATCTGTACTTACCTCTGTCCTACTTTGTATAAGATGCATCGCATGAATTTTTAGTGAAACCATATGCCATTAATATACCTATTAAAAAATAACACACCGCTTAACTGAGAGGGATACAAAACATAACATACAGCTTAACTAAGACTTTACTTTCTGACGGGCTCCTTATCCTCCGGTCCTGTCAGAGGCACCGTCTCCGTTAGACTGCCTATGACATAACTTCTATTTTTTTACTGTAATTACCATTATTTAACATCGACCCGATAAACCGTACCTATTTTTATTCATAGACAAAACTTCTCATCGCAATACCGGCATTCGATCGCCGAGGACGTGAAATCCCGCAACGAAAGCGTGACGTCACAATCGGAGCACAAGGAGCGGTATGCGCACACGCCGCGTATTTACACGTCGCCCGTTCACAACAGAAAGAGTAGCAAAAATGGTAATTAATCAGTTAATAATTAATTGTCAATGTAGCCATGTACGCCTATAAATTGGTTTACAAAAATTTATAGACATGAGATCAAAACTGATTCTATTACTTAGCGACATTATGTTAATAATTCTTTATAAAACCGTTCCTGAATCGGATTATTAGAATTAACCTAAAATGTATCAATTTTTAATTCAATCTTTGATATATTTGATTTGATTTATTTTTATACCTTGTTACGAGTTGTTAGATACTGTTATGCCCAATATTTTAGTGTCTCGACTCTTGTGCAGAGTCGGTAAATCCCCGACAAGTTGGACTGATTCTTTGGGGGAGGCCTATGTCAAGCCAGTGGACGTCTTTTGGCTATTATGATGATGATGATTAGTGTCTCGTACTATTTGTAAAAAGAATGTAATTATTCTTTAGTAAGCTCGCACAAATTCCTATATATTTACACCATCGTTTATACTCAGGGTGGTGGCCGAGAGGTTGGACTGCCCAATCACCAAGGCTTGGGTTGAGGTGGCTATTGGGAGAGCGAAATAGAAGTGTCTTCGCTTTCTCAATAGCTCACATTGTTCTTTTAATATTATACATTTTATTTTATATTTTTTATACTTTATATAATTCGTAGTTTTTTATTTTCCTTCCCAATAAAAAAAAATCCGAAATTCCTATTAAAAGAATGCTTACGATAATGAGCAAACATTTAAGGGACATTTGTATGTTGTTCAATAAAGACTACGGATAGGTACTTAGTATATTTATTTTTCACGAATTTACTTGGAATTATTATTTAAAAAAAGTTTTTTCTACATACAGAAATGTTTGAGATCAGTCCATACGCCGAGTTTGCGCTGGGCTTCCGAACCTTCGACCATGTGGAGAACCAAGACTTGCCGAGCCGACTGCCTGCCAGACCTCGCTTTGACACAGGTAACTTTCTTTCTATTCCTTCATCTTTGCCCAGCAGTGATACGAATTGGCCAAATCTGCAGCAGAAACAATGCAATATATGAGGGTTCAACTTTGAATAGCATTGGCATCGAGCGTGCGTAAACCTACGATTGAACATTGGATATTCGATAATTGATTTGTATAAGCGGTGCTACAGCAGTAAAACAAATATGCACACATACACATGCTCTGCCGCTCCGCAATTGATTAGAGGTATGCGTCAAAGGATTTTCCAAGATATTTTTTTACATGTTGTTTACACATCCCATTGTTTATTTAAATAGATGTAATTTCAAATAATACAGGATGAAATCGGGGTCGTGGAGCAAGAAGACCAAAAGAGAATAAGATGGTCATACTGAACAACTTTTCCCATGGGACCAAGCCCGAAATCGAAAAAAAAATCAGCTGTTCCATACATTAACTCTCAATTAACTCACAGTTAACTCTTAATTGGCTCTTATTTTTTTGCGATTTCGTGGTTGGTCCCATGGGAAAAGTTGTTCAGTATGACTATCTTATTCGCTTTTGGTCTTCTTGCTCCGCGACCCCTATTTCACCCTGTAGATATTAACATCAAAGTGACACATGTAAAGTCTGAACCCAAACTCAAAATGATCTTTATTCAAGTAGGCCTAGTAACAAGCACTTTCAAATCGTCAGTTAATTTTTTAGAGTAATTTTTAAACATAAAGAATAAAATATATATGATATAAAAATTGTATAAAAAATACTAGTAGAATATTTCTAAAAAAACAATCTAATGTCAAAAAACTAAATATTACGAAAATAATAGATTAAAAATTCAGTCAAAATTAGTTCCATGGAGTTTTATCATTCATGTAGTCTTGTGTGCTATAATAAGCTTTCTTATATACAGCATTCCCACAAGGAGTATTAATAATGGTCCGTGAAAGAGCTCCTACTTATAGCCCTATCGCATTTACCTACATTTACGAAGCGGAAGCACCCTGCCACGCTCAAGGCTTCATTTAATCATATTTCAGTTTCATAATATTCCAGTTTGTACGTTGTACCGAAAGGTAGGGTTAAGGTAAACAGACAGTTAATACATTATGTCGACGAGTACACATATTTAGGCCAATTAGTTTCCTTTAGCCATAGGCAGGATACGGAAGTCGAAAGACGGATCCCAAACGCCTGGAGAAGCTATTGGTCTTTAAAAGAGCTACTTAAGGGAGACCTTCCTTTAACCTGAAGCGAAGACTCTTCAATATATGTATTCTGCCTGTCCTAACCTACGGTGCCCAAACATGGTCACTCACTGAGGCACAAAAGACCAGATTGAAGGTTTGCCAACGAGCTATGGAGCGTAGCATGCTGGGAGTTAAACGGACCGACCGGGTCCGAAACTCTACGCTGCGCTCAAAAACTTGCATTGCTGACGTTGGAGCCAAGACCGCCAAGCTGAAATGGGAATGGGTTGGCCACGTCTGCCGCATGCATCCCCAGAGGTAGGCTAGACTAGCCACGGAGTGGGTGCCGCACGATGGGAGGCGACGGCGGCGTGGCAGGCCGAGACAGAGATGGTGGGATGACCTGGACATATTTTGCAACGATTGGCCAGAGATTTCTCAGAATCGGGACGAGTGGAAATTAAGAGGGGAGGCCTTTGCCCAGCAGTGGGACACTCTATAGGCTTGTAAAAAAAAACTGAATGAGATACACATTACTTATTTGTGTTTTTTGCTTACCCGCGACCGCTGTGAGTAGCAGTCGAAATGATGCGTATGTTGTCAGGCGACTATGGCCTCGCTAAAGAACTCAAGTTAAATAAAAGTTTCAATTTGTCACTGGCAAGAATCATCGAGAGCTAAAATGTTATCAATTTGCTATAAACTGAAACTGTTTAAAGCTCCAGCTCTAATTACGGAAGACGTTTTATTTTGCTTAAAAAGTTGATTAAATTAACATAAAGTCCGGTTCAGATCTGTGCCAACTCGGAGAGGAAACAGGCCGAGATAAATCTTACTGAATGTCTCTCTGTTGCTTTTGAACATGCTTATTCTGGTAGCGATTCATGTAAACGAAGGCTTATAATAAAATTAGCGTTATATTTTTTTAGCTAACGCAAATCAAATAATAATCAGAACAGGACAAAAGGATACAATGTAATTCTTACTGGCAAACTACTCAATATAAGCATAAAAATATTCGATCAGACCTACTACATTCACTATGAAATTACCACTTTTTTATTGACTTAGAGACTTTATTAACTATGCATGTAATGACTTCCTAGTAATGCCCTAAATTTTAACTTGTACTGAGGGGTGATAACGTAACGTTTTGAACGCGCGTTAGGTAGATCCAACTATCATTCTTCCATATAAAAATTGACGTTTAGATCTACCTGACGCGCGTACAAGGCGTTACGTGATCGACTAGCTGGTTACTAAACATAATAAATAAATATTTTGCGGACAATCTTACACAAATCGACCTAGTCCCAAACTAAGCAAGCTTGTACTATGGGTACTAGACGACGATAAACATACTTATATAGATAAATACATACTTAAATAGGTACATAGAAAACATCCATGACTCGGGAACAAATATTTGTGCTGATCACACAAATAAATGCCCGTACCGGGATTCGAACCCAGGACCTCTTGCTTCGTAGCAGGGTCACTACAAACTAGGCTAAAGCGGTCGTCATATCGGTCGGTCGGTAGAATATTTCATATTTTTGTAGACATGTACGACTATACAGTTAAATACAGTATAAAGTTTTGGGACAGCCTGTACGTATACATACAGGGTGTCCCAAAACTTTGCCAAGGAGGGAAAGTACTTTAAATATTGAAGATAGGAAATTTAACTGAAAGAATGCTTCTTTTTTTTAACAATTGGAACTGCATTCTATTTTTTTTGAAAAAATTCGGCCTAAGGCTTTTTGGACCACGCGCAACGAAGGGTTCCGTGCTTATTAAAAAGTCGTCACAGAAATCTTACGGCACTTACGTCCTTTTCTATAGGGAAGGCAGTTTTTCAGCAATATCTCGAAAACCTTTGAACCGATCTTGTTAAAAATAATTTTCGGTGAAAGAATTCAATAAGTCCATGATTTTTTTCATATTTTTTAAATACACCGTTCAAAAATTAGAGGGGGGAACACAATTTTTGGGACTTTCGGGGCGATTATCTCCAACTATTCACCTAATCAAAAAATGCTGAGAAACCTTATATTTATTTTGAAAGGCCTATCGGTTGAGTGCCATACGTGGACTTACAATGATTTTATTTTGACTTGCAGAAACATTGTATTGATGTAAAATATTTTTTAGTCATTTCATTACATAACTATCGGCTAACAAAATACACCTAATTCAAAAATTTATTCAAATACACCTTATAGTTTTCGAGTAAAATGCCTGTGACATACGGAGAGATGGACAGACGGTCATGACGTAACTATAAAGGTTCTGTTTTCAGGTAAAGGCAGGTGATTTTTCAAAAACCTTTGAGTGCAGTTCCAATTATTTAAAACAATAAAATGAAATCTTCTTTCTGTAAAATTTCCTGTCTTCAATATTTAAGGTAACTAGGTAACTTTCCCTCCGTGTGGCAAAGTTTTTGGACACCCTGTGTATAGTTAGACCGGTGGAAGCTAGTATATTTTTAAATGATGAGTGTTTAGAAATAGTAGAGATTTTAGTAGAATTTCTTCGTGCAAAATTTCATCCAAATAGGTTGAGCCGTTTAAGCGTGATTGAGTAACAAACATCCAAACTTTCGCATTTATAATATTAGTAGTTTATTTTTTAAATTTTTAACGGCCTAAAAAATCTTTCAACGCTTTTAATCTAAATAAAAGCCGAATCACAACCGATGAAAAAGTTGTCATTTTTTATCTGGTACATTAAAACGTTCTTGCGATAGTTCAGTAGTTCCCCGGTATTTCTTCTAGAATATTCCCGCCGAGCTGAGTCAGGACCGTCCTGCCGGCAGAGTGAGCAATGCTCGCAGTAACTGGGACGGAATTGATCGGGGCTTTAACTTCCCATGTCGAACTGTTGGATTTGAATTTTATTTTGATTTAACATAGGTGGTTGATTAAAGTATCTACTTAGATTAAATTAAGTCTACTTGTTAATTATTTAAATGCAAAAACTTTTTGCGTAACGAAAAACAAAGCAGATATAAAAAATATATTCTTAATAGTGGACTGTGCCACATGACGGGCGGACGCAAACGGGGCCGAGCTAGACGGAGATGGCGGGACGACATGGATGTATTCCTCAGCAATTGGGCAGAAGCAGCACCTAGCAGGGACGCATGGAGATCACGGGGAGAGGCCTTTGCCCAGCAGAGACACACTCAAAAGGCTCATAAAAAAGACTACTGCCCGTTCCCATGAGAGGAGGCCTGTGCCCTGCGCAGTGGCCGATTTATTTTATTCTTAACAGTACTAAGTACTCTCTTTAAGACACTCTTTTTTAATGGAAGAGGGTGAAAATTGATGTTTGTTTTACATATAATCACATTGTAAACATTATACTTAAATACCCGTGGGTCAGTTCTGTATGCCACTTTAATGATTTTGAGTCGCATACGCAAGCCAGGTAGAGTCACATTAGAATTGATAGTTGCCCGATAACATAACTTGCTAACGGATAATAATTAAAATGTTCACCTTACCTAGTGATTGGATTATTTTTTTTAGCGATCGAGACAGTTTATTTGTACTAAAATCTTAATTCATCCTCCTAGTTTAATAAAATTTACCTGCATATAAAACTACGAGTAGCTGCATAGCTAATGAATCAAACATAATCCCTAAAAATGTAATAACAATTTAAACGTCTACAAAGATAGCGACAGGAGTAGGGGATATTAATTTCGCTTTTACGGAATAATTTACTGTTACAGGAAATTAAAGGACTTTGCTAATCAGGTTCTTGTACAAGGAATATTGAGTTTTACTCGTCTTGATTTAGAGTACATTAAGAAATGATTTTTCCTTATTACTCATAGTAATGATCTTTATTAACGTTATAAGCTTTAGTGGTACTTAGTAAGTGTTTTATCGTTCTTGTTCCCTTAAACTTTGTAATTGGGGTTCGACTGCACATCACCCTGCAACCGATTATCATTAGCTTGTTTAAAACGTTATATTTTATTTATTTACACTAAATAACAAAAATAAACCTAGGTATCTAGAAAAAGAGGTGATAGTTAACTACCACCCTGTTACAGTTAAACAATTGATCCACGATATACTGCTAAGGTAGGTCCGTACTTAGGGGAGACAAATAAAAATAAAAACATGAACCTTACAACTTCAACAAACATAATATTATTTTTTGCATCAGTGTTAATCGAAACACAAAACTATTTTGCATTTAATTTTATAGGTACTTATGCATTAAAACTATATATTTTTTAAAGCTTATTCTATGGAAAAAAGTATAACAACAACGTAGATAGGTACCCATGTAACCTACATCAAAAATATCTAACTCAGTTACCCCACACTTCACAAACTTTCACATTGTCAACACAAATTTGGGCCAACAATGTCAAACTTTTATTCATCAACCAGAAATATTATGATAATCTGCTTACACCGGAATTCCGAATTTAATTATGAGACCCGAAGTCTGAAATCCAATTATGACGTCTTCATTTTATATGTCGGATTTGGGAAGGTCATAACATTACTTCGATTGGTCTCGTATTTCAGGCCGACGTGGTCACAGTAGTCGGAGCTGCTGTAATGATGATACAAATAACTAAAAAATAAAAGCAGGGTCCATATCATAAAAAAAAATGTAAGAAATCATTTGAATTACAAGTGGAAGTGTCTTTCTTGTAAACGGAGTAAGACAAAAGGCAAAGCAAGTTATAAGTTGTTATGATATAGGTCCTAGTGCTTCGAAATCGTATTATAATACATTAAGATAGTGACAATATCTGCCTTTAAGGGATCAATTTAAGACAAGACTTCAAATTGAGAAAATGGATTGCCAAAAAGTAATACTTAAATTACTTACTAAACTAAACAAAAACAACATATAATCGAGCAATAACAAATAGTATTTTAGAGAGATTAATGTTACGTAAAGAATGAATTGCTTAGTAATAATAAATGACTTGCTAAAAGCATTATGATAAAGGAAAGTTACTGCTGAATTATACAGGGTGGCACATTTAGATCGGTCAGTATGGGAAAGTCTGAAACTATAAGACATACGAGGGTCTCTTCTAAGGAACCATGTCATCGATTTTAGGAACAAGAAAAACTGCATTCATACATTTAAAAAAAACCTTGTAATCAGCTCAGTAATCGAACCCGGGCGTTTTGAAAATTAAAACTAACACTATTTCTATTTAGATATCGTTTGTGTAGGTCTTAAGCAGTAAATGTTACTATAAAACATGATGTCTAAAATGAATAAAAAGCCTTGTTTTCGTATCCTTCAGTAAGTTTTTGAAATGACCACCATTTTTTTTCCATTACAACATTCAACTCGTTTTTTTAAATGTATGAATGCAGTTTTTCTTGTTACTAAAATCGAAGACATGGTTCCTAAGAAGAGATCTTTGTATGTCTTATAGTTTCAGACTTTCCCATACTGACCGATCTAAATGTGCCACCCTGTATAACTTAAAACAATCTGAACGAATATTTATAAATTAATATATTTAATTATTTAATACTTTAATGAGCATTTATAGCATTACATTCAACGTGCACCATCCAGTATTACAGCTTCCGCACAAAACTAGAGTGACAACGTAGCATTTGGGGCTGTCCTATTGTTATACTTGCTGGATAAATCAGCATGCGGGTGGCAACTGCCGCAGATGGAAGCTGCCAATCACTTTGATTTGCGTTCGCATTTCTATACATACTAATGGGCCTCTTGTTTTGATTTGTTGGATGAGCTATGAGAAAATTAAGTTTCAATTATTCTCAGACATACATTCGAATAAATATCGGGCCAATCAAAAAGTTATCGAGCCAGTTTCATATGATATTATACTGGAACTTTTTTTTTTGTTTCTTTTCAGTATCTTACTAATCAACGTGACTGTATTTCAGCATTAAGCAATCTTCTGTATGGATATAAAAACCAATTGTAAGCTTGCAGATTATCTTTAAAAATATACAGCTGCGAATATCCTATTCAGCTTAGTTGATTTACTTCTTTCACTTAACTCAACATTTATGTTTAAAATTTAATAAAGCGAATTTAATTGAATCCATAATAATTAAATTGGCTTTATAAAATTTTAAACTTTAGATTTACAACATAGACATACGTGTAAATAAGATAATGTAGATAATTAACAACCTCCAATAATCAATAAACCTAAAATCTCTTACAATATCTAAAATTCTTCAATATTCTATAATGCTAACACCAAATGATTAACACGAATATAAATTAACCTAAAGCCTCTTAATTAAATACTGTCTATTAATCTTGATTAATTAAAAGATAAAATTAATGACTCTTTCTTCCATTAAAGTAAGTTTTTCGTATAAACTAGGTTGGTTTAATTAATCTGTCTCATGGATCCCTGGAGCTCGGTAATTGATTGATCGTTTTGTTACGACCATTACCTTTGTATTAGATAGCTCAGAGCCTCGTTCGTTCGTGGATTTCAGTACTACAAACAACCATTTCTGGTTGCAATAGTTCAGTAGTGGTCACAATTTCAAGTGGTCGCAGAGTAGAAACCATTCCACCACATACAAATAATATGAATCTGGTTGCAATATGTGGTAATATTGAGAACACATTTCGAACTACCAAGAATTTGTTTTGTTCCGTCATAGCTTCTACACGTTGCGACTTAATATAATAGGGATTACTCTCACAAATTCATAAACTCGACACTATGTTCCCAAAAAATATTTTGGGAACATAGTGTCGAGTTTGTGACTGTGTGCACTTGACATGTAAATATTCAGGAAGTAATCACTATTTGGTCCCAAAGTTACGTAACTGTTCCGTAAATGTGTTGACATAGTGGGATCAAACGAAACATCTTCCAACGCACGTTAAGACAACTCGTCATTTTCCGATACAAAAAACAAAAAGTTTAATCTACCCGACGTACTTACAATGCATTACGTGATCGACCTGCAGGTCAAATAATGTCGTTTACATCTACAAAATAAGTAGCTTTACCTTGTTTAAAAAATACAAAAGAACCTTAACATTGGTAATACCTACATACTTTTTTATAAAATGTGGCGTTGGACTGGAATTCGTCTAAAAATAAAATGGGTATTACTTAATACCCAGATCATTTTAATAAATACATTTTGAGAATTCCTACAAATTGAGAAAACCTCTTGTTTGCTATTCAAAATTACCTTCATGTGAAGAGCGGTGTCTCTTGACACAGGTACCCCGGTACTTAAAAAGAGATACCAACCTATTTATCTGTTACATAGACCTAATGTTACCCAATAAATCATTTTTCATTTTCATTTTCATTTTCATACAATTTTTACTGCGTAAATTAACTCATTCACTGACAAGAATCGCTACGTCCTACGCTTAGTTAATCCCGTGGTTTTTCCGCTAAGCACCGGAAAGCGCCTACGACGGGTTCCTGGCAGTGGCAGTGCTAATGCCTCCAAGGCCGACTAGAAGCTGCTGCCTCGTCAAATATTAATAACTTAAAGAAATCCGCCTTTTTTATAAAACTTAATTAACCTGTAATGTTAGTTACATATGTTTTAGTCCATCCTCGCGAGCATAAATATCAAAGTGATAGATAAGGACAAACAATTTTAACGGCACATTAACTAAAATAGCTTTGATCGACGTTTATGAATAAGAGCATAAGGCTGTAACACAATGAAGGGCTATTGTTGTGTTACATATAACATGCATTAATAAATGGATGAACAAGAGCGTGGCATCTTGTTAATATTTACGAAAAGTATTTCCTGTTTCACTTCGCTATTAAAATCCAAATCGACTATATCGTATATTTGTACATGAGCTGTTGTTTAGTACATTGTATATTTACGTATCAAAATGATGTTCGTCCACTGTGCTGCGCGTGATTTATTTTTTAAATCAATTAACTGAACAAACTGTTTACTCTAAAACATGTCTAAAACGCTATTAATGCTAACAACGCCTTTGTCAACAGAGACCAGTTTCCAGACTCGCTCCGAGTCCGACGACAGCGACAGTACTTCGAAAGCCACCATGTCAGCTATGCAACGAAGTAAGACTGTTCATCAGTGTCTATTTTAGGTATTATTAATACAAATATCAAAGCACAGTGGTATCGATCTATTGTATGTACCTGACTGTATTTGATATGATATGTATTTGGTATGTGCGTTTCATTTTTTTCTGATATTTTTATCTTTGTGTCAAAGGATATTCCCAATTTTAAATTTTATATTTTGCTGGATCTCTATCTTCAACGTCTTCATTTCCCAATTCAGGGTTCCATGAGTTTGTACCTAAACAGTCTTCAAAAGTATATTGATTAATAAATTACAAATAAATCATGAAAAATAATACATAACAAAAAAGTAAAAATTAAAAGCATGCTTTAATGGGCAGTTTGTACAAACTAAATTCTAGAAATGCTCATAAAATCACCATTTATTTGGTTGTTTACTGGTAAAACTGATACAACGTAAAATTGTGGAATGAAAATTAAAATCTGACATGATATTTTCAATAAAAAAAATCATTAAACTCCCATTAGTTTAGTCATAATGACATTTAAGAGCCATCTCGCGCCTCACCCATTACCCTAGCTCATCATTAATTACGCCCACTATACACGTTATACCCCCACACGACAGTCTTGTTGAAGCGCCAAATTGGGTAACAGGTCAATTAGCGACTATTAGTGCTAGAAGCCAGGCTGGCAGCCCTGCCAGCTACTCGTGAAATTTAATGAGCTATTTATTATGAAATATCGGCGTAAAACTACATAATGGTCGTCTGATGTGTACTGACACAAATTGGCGGTTGGGAAGAGATAAAAGAGAATTTTTCGGTAGATCTACCGAAGAATTCTCAAAGTTCAATCCACAAAGCGTCGCGTCGTCGCCTTATATTCGAACAATAATGCTTCCAACAAAATTACTAGATTTCTTTTACTTGGCATTCGTGTGGTAACACATGTTTTAGAAGACGACAAAAGATATTACTTTTGAGTAAATAATACGGTATTTGAATGGTAGTCGAATCAGAATCTTTTATTAAACTTCAAAACAGTCTCTGAGTGAGTATGGAGTTTAGAGAAAAAAATATACATAATTGTAACCTCACAAACAGCGTCATTTTTTTTAAATAATATTTATGAATCTTGATGTTTTCCTAGTATTTTCGTATTGTTTGTATATTCGTAATGTAATAGTAATTTAATTTCACTGTTGGCAAATACCGTATTGATAAACGATTTTTATTTGTTTTTCAGGACATTGCCGCACGCCACATCACAGATAACAACTACAGCATTGAAAAGTCCAAAAATTATATCTTTTTATTGAAGTAAAATTTTATCGTCATATGTGGTGTAATTTTTGAGAAGTAATTTCTGATCAGCATCCAATGTCGACTGGGTTTTATTGGGGTATATTATATAATATAGTTCATACTTAGAACACTGCACTGTCATATCAACAGGGCTTATACTGTAATACTGAGTCTGGATGTAAAAAAATTACAAGATTGATATTTTAAAACTTTTATGACAGATTTACTTACTCATAAGAAAATCACTGACTATCGAATGAACATAAGTTTCGGGAGAAAAGAATCATAACATCAAATGGAAGACAACATTACATGATCTATTTGGATGACAGCCAGGTTTGGTCATTAATTATAAAGTTTGGAGTAATTCTTGATTAAGTCGAGGGTAGCACGCATAATTGAACGTGTCAAATTACAAAAAATACCGCTATACCTAGTAACAGTTATAAAAAATTACAATATTCAAGACAAGAATCACAAAAGAACAAAGATCGAGGGTTAGGGTACTCTAGCATAGGGTCTGTTATTAAGATACCAAGTTTGAAGTTAACAATTGTCAAATAAAGGAGAAGGACGATTTAGATATTTCATAAATTTAAACTTGACGGTTGCAAATTGTATCGATGTTATGTGTCGTCAAAAGTAGTCGATGAAATCAGTCTGGAAAGTAGACTGCCTTCAGTAATATTAACAGATTTTGAGCTGTTCCGATGTTATCATTTAATTTGATTTCTTGAAATGATCTTTTATGAGTACCATCATTTGAACATAATAAAAACGTGGATCTTTGGGAAATAAGGTACCTATTTAATTATAAGTACTTATGTCGTGCCAATATCTTACTGATAAGTCAAATGACAATCACGTCAATGTAAAACTTAATGTTAGAAATAATAGTGTTGATCTCAATCATATTAAGTATATAGATAGACGTTTATATTTACTTAAATTATCTTTATTAAAAGACTGATGTTTCAATTAGTGTAAGATACTTGTAGGTAAAACCAAAATGTTTGTGTCAAATAGTTGTAAATATAATATATGCCCTGGGATTCGTTTTATGTTTGCTTTACAAGAGATGCTTCAAAATTAGTAGGACAAACATGAAAAAGACATATCTTACTTATTTTCAAAATTGAACTTTGATGAATACTAATTATTGTACTTTATTTAGAACCTTCTCTCTACGGCAGCATTCTCAAAATAGAACCCTGATTCTATTTACAGATCTGTCACTCCAACTGCCACTCACGACATTATAATACTTCAGATTTGTTCAAAATTGTGGTTCACAAAGTTCTACAGAGTTCCAGTGGATTTTTGTAATATTAAGAAACTGTTTTTGTGTACCTACTTTGATGTACGTATTTCTGAACAATTTATTTCATAGCATTTTTGTTACCGACTTTTAATGTACGTGATATAATAATAAAGTATTCCAAGTATGAATCGACTGTGGTTTTATTATCATATCAACACGTATACTTATATAAACCATTTTACAGTATGTAATCTTCAAGTGAAATCAAAATAGTTATTTATGATACAAGTGCGGAAAGTAGGTAATTCCCAAAGAGTGACGATGACCAAAAACGCGACCGTTAGGGAGTGTTTTTGATCGGCACGAGTTGGGAATGACCTCTCCGCACATATATCATACAATATTTTACAATGCATCATGCAAGGACATAAAAATATGTAAATGAAAGGTGATATTTTTACTGTCATCTCATTCTCGCACGTGTGTGGGAATTTTGGCCCGAAATCCATTCCCGCACGGCGCCGCGCTCCGCCTCTAGTCTACCGCCGCGCGCGCATAGAGGACTTCCCGTGTTAATGTTGTCCCATATAAAGGCGCACATTCCGAGCAAGTGCATTGTAAAGTAATAAATACACCGCACCGCAATGAAGCAGGCGCCGACCGGGCGTGTCGCTGTAAAACTGACAGAATAGTACATTTTACAACTAGTGTGAAAAGAATGTCTTTTTACCACTAGTACCGAGGTATCTTGCCACGAGCTGAAAGCGAGTGGCAAGACTCGGTACGAGTGGTAAAAAGACATTTCACACGTGTTGTAAACGACGTTTTTTAATACAATTGCGAAAAAATAATAAATTAATATATCATTGCGATAAAATATGCTTGCTTCGAAGTTATTTTTGAACGAACCCATACTTTACAAATGACACTGACAGTGACAACATACTATTGGAATCAGCGCCATCGGCCTCGAGTTGAGAAACTAAATTGACACTTTGCAGTTGACACTGACAGTATTCATTAGGATAATTTTTCTAGGCATATGCTTGTATCATTCAGCCAAATCAAAGAACGATTTTTAGGAAAGTAAATATTTCATACATAGATACCTAAGTATATTATTTCGTCATTTATATATTAATGAATACTTTAAATAAATACTCCTAGTATTCGTAAGCGTTTTTAATTTCATAATTTCCAAGTAAAAAATCTAATATAAAATTACTGCGTTTCGAAAGTATAGTTTGGAACTAAAAAGTAAAAAGCACTAGTTCGAGAAATTGAGCTTCTCGCACGCTACGCAGCCACAAAAAGTACCACTTTTTGAGCAACTGTATTAAAAAAATATTTTAATTACGATTAAGTATAGTTGTGGGCGGGGCAAATTGCACGTAGAACCGATGGCCGTTGGGGCGGAAAGGTTCTCGAGTGACGACCACGTACCGGAAGACGCAGCGTGGGTAGGCCCCCACTAGGTGGACTGATGACCTGGTGAGGGTCCCTGGAGTCCGCTGGATGCGAGTGGCGTAGGACCGGTCATTGTGGCACTGTTTGGGGGAGGCCTATGTCCAGCAGTGGACGTCTTTTGGCTGATATGATGATGATGATTGAATAAGCTCTCAAACTATTCATGATTTTGCGATTATAGATATTGAGATTACTTACATACATAAACCCTGAAAATATTACACTCCTTTGCGATGGGCAGTTGTGTAAAAAAAGGAAAATAATGACCCAACTTTGTTTTTTTTTTATATTTCGGTTAAGTCATATAGTTGACAGAAAAAAAACAGTTTTTATCGATTCAAAACGGAGTTTTCAATTCAACTTCTTTATTCCGGACTTACAGAGTATCCATAGAGTATTGGTACATAACAAATATCTTAATCTAGTGTTAGGATTTATACATAAGCAATTGGAATAGTTACGCAGCTAAAGCACGATTCTACTTTTTAAATAACTTAAGCACTTGCGAAACTAAACAGGGCTTCAATGATTCAGGTTCAAGTTACTTGTTTGCTGGATTAAAAAACGAACCTAACGTGATCATGCATATACTAAACATTTCTTCCGAAATTTCAGCCAGCAGGGTTCCAGTGCGTTCCATCCAACAGTACTTCTCATGCGTTAGAAAGGCATACAGAGTAGCTAAAATGCCACAATAATAACAGAACTGAATGAAGCGGATCTAATGGAACTCAAGCCTCGTGGCTGTTCTACGCTTTCAGCAAATTAAAATGAAATATTACAACATAAACCTTCTAGAAACCTATCATATGTCCATTGTCTATTAATACTACTAAATCATAACAAATATTTCTATTATTGACAAAAACGCATAACAAAATACCAATTTTTCATTTAACTCCATGAGTAATAAATCCCGATGGTGCTACATGACACTGTATATTAATAGAATTTCACAGGAGCAATCATCCGTTTAGTGCCACCATGACACATAGAGGATTTAAATGACCCATTTAAAATCCGCCTTGTGTCAAAAATATAAATAAAAATCGACCAATTGCCGGCGCAGTGTAGGGTTCCGTAGTTGCCTGTCTGTCTTTGTTACATCGACACTCGCGGGCCAACTAAATTATCACTGAGTACCGCTCCGCCATGTTGAACATTATAAAGGTGCACTTTCAGAGCAAGTTCATTGTAAATTTAATTTACAATGCACTCGCTCTGAAAGCGCGCCTTTATATGGGACAACATTAACACTGGAAGTCCTATATGCCCACATGGCGGTGGAGGCGGTGCGCGGGGCCGTGCAAAAATGGATTTCGGGCCAATATTTCCACACTCGTGCGAGAATGAGATTTCATGACAGTTAAAGTTTCACCTTTTATTTACATATTTTTATTTCCTTGCGTAATGCATTGTAAATGTTGAATGATACACGTGCGGATAGGTAATTCCCAACTCGTGTCGATCAAAAACACTCCCAGACGATCGTGTTTTTGGTCATCGTCACTAGTTGGGAATTACCTACTTTCCGCACTTGTATCATAAATAGCTATTTCAGCATATTTAATTTTAAAGTTTTGACCCTGGTTACGGAATAAACATTTTTTTGTGACTCCTGAAAGTTTAGTTTTCTACATACTTAGCGGATTTTACAAGCGCAGCAACGATATTAGCATACTAGGGCCAAATACAATGGTACATAATTTATTATTTTAAGTGTAATTTATTATGTTAGGTCGATTTAAATGGAGATACATGACAATGGTTTACCTACCAGTAATACGAGCTAGTTCACTTTTTTATACTGGGTAAAGTAAAAAACACATTCTGCCAAAAACCGAATCTTAGCACCCCACTTTCACGTATCTGGCCAGGAGTTCGGGACGGAGGCCCTGAGTTGAGCGGGCACGCGAGGCCGAAGCGAAGCAAGACGGGGGAGGTACAAGCGAAGCCCGCCAGCGACCTCCGAGTAAGCGTAGGTCGAGTGCACCTGTGGAACGAAGGGCTGACGAAACGAGTATCTGGCAGGAGCCCGGGCGAAGGGCGGGGGACTGGTTTCCAGAAAAGAAGGGCTTTTAGCTGGGGCTCATTGACGAGGATTACACAGATAAAACGGATAGGATTAAAATCTGAAATTGAAAATCAGATAACTAAAAACTATCTATACATAATAAAGCTGAAGAAAGTCGAAAATCTGCACATCCATACTTCCATACTAATATTATAAATGCGAAAGTTTGTATGTCTGTCTGTTATCTCTTAATGCTTAAACCGCTGAACCGATTTAGATGAAATTTGATAAACGTAGCAAGTCCCGAGAAAGGACACAGGATAGATTTTTATCCTGGAAATCATTCCCTGAGGGGGTGGGAAGTGGGGGGCTGAAAGTTTGTATGGAGCTACGATATAAACGAGTTCCACGCGGACGGAGTCGCGGGCAGAAGCTAGTTGATTATACTTTATTGTACATCACAAAGAGAAAAAAAAACTTCAAACAAAAACATGAAACAATGAAACTAGGCATCAACAGATGGTCTTATCGCTAAAGAGCGATCTCTCCCAGACAACCTTTGGATATCAGTGAATTCATCCATTCATTATAATTTATCGGGTACCATTCTGTCATAATCAAGCTTTATTGAAGCTGTACATCCATAAATACTTTCTGCCACTCATTAAATGCATTCACGCGAGCGATCGTGCCATGACGACATACATATACATATATAAAATAGAAAAACGCTTTGTAAAGGATATTGTTTTATTCGTGTTTCGGCCCAGTTAAATACGAATCCTATATTCGGCTAACGAAGTAAATTCTTTGATAGTTTAATTTTGGAGGAGAGCCAAAGGGGTCAATCCGATACGTCCCAATATGCTAGTTGAATCTACGCTACGTACTGAAACTATCTCGTTAGGCTTTTGGTATTTATTTTAGAGCAATTGAAATTTTATTTCGAACGTATATATCTAGCAATAGCCGCCTGCGCGGCTTCGCCCGCGTATTGCAAAGAACGCAAGCAAATCCGCGGAGTAAAATGTAGCCACCAGAAACCATAACCATCCAGAAAGTCCATTCTACACGCAGGTGAAAGAATTTTTGAAATCGGATAAGCGGTTCCGGTCCCTTTACAAACAAACTTATAAACTTACAAAGCCACAATCATACAGACCTTCCTCTTTATAATATTAGTATAGATAGAAGAAGCGCCCGTGGAGAACTTGCGTGTGAACCGTTTGCATAGTATTTATCAGCATCTAATCCAGCATCTAGAATTGGTCTAGAGAAACCAAAACCTCGAATTTGTGTAGGGCAAACGCTAGCAGGAGTTAGCCGTCAAGAGAGTTGCTAAAAGGCAGCTTTTACTAGACGGTTCATACAAATAACCGTAGTAAACGACATGTATGCAGGGCAATTGCGGGCGCTCACGCAGGGGCGTTTTTTAAGCAGAATGTCTCTGAATTTTCTGCTCTGCTCTGTACCATTAGGTCGCTAGCTATGATAGCCGCTAGATGTACGGTAAGGGAAATGTATTAACGTACCACCGTAGAACCCTATCGCAATAAGGTGACATATCAATCGAGTTTGAGTGACGGCGGCCTGTCAATAGCGACAGGGTTCTACGGTATTACGTGAATACATTTCCCTTACTGTACCTACGACTTCCAAACGTCGGTCGCGAATGCAGGGCAATTGCGGGCGCTCACGCAGGGGTGTTTTTTAAGCAGAATGTCTCTGAATTTTCTGCTCTGCTCTGTACCATTAGGTCGCTAGCTATGATAGCCGCTAGGTGTACGGTAAGGGAAATGTATTCACGTACCACCGTAGAACCCTATCGCAATAAGGTGACATATCAATGGAGTTTGAGTGACGGCGGCCTGTCAATAGCGACAGGGTTCTACGGTATTACGTGAATACATTTCCCTTACTGTACCTACGACTTCCAAACGTCGGTCGCGAATTCTAGCTCGTACCAATGAGTTTTTAGGAAGTCATCAACGGAACATGTCATTTGAAATTTACCATCAATATTTGAGTAATGGAAAACATTGTAAGAAAATCTATATTAGATATATAGACTACATTCACCTGTCCTTACAGTAAGACATGTAAGCGTAATAACTATTTAGCGTACGTCTCTTTTCAAACACGATACAGAGAACCAATAAAACTATAATATAGACTCAGAAATATGAAATGTTGTCAATTGTAGACGTATGTATAATAAACACTATAAATATTTTAATAATAGGTATATGTCCCAGTGTTCGACACTACCCCAGTAATTGACACCTTGAATTTCAATTCGTATCGATAAAAAGGGTGTCAATAATTGAATTGAAGGTGTCAAACATTGGGACGTTTTAATCGACCTTATAATAGTAGAGTAAGTATATGAAACGGCGGTTCAATATTTTTTCAATCTCTATAACTCACAACTAGTTGAGCAATATCTCAGAACCGCGGCGGGGCCCTAAATCATCCCTGAAACTTCATAAATAAACATACCAGGGTCAGATCGTAAATTTCAGTTAAAACTAACAATTTATTCCCCATTGAATAAAATTTCCATCCGACTCGTTTTCAATTTTACCTATTCCTGTTTCAGTGTATGGTCCAAGTGAAATTAAATATTTTACCGACCGCAGAATTCGCCTTTAGATAAAGTTTTTATAAAAGCGAATGATGTTTCGCGTGCTCTGAATGTCAGTGGTATCAGAAGACAAAATAAACCCCCAGGTTAATTAATGTATAACATGGTCGTGTTTATGTCGGACGTAAGCCATTGATCCTTCACTTTCTAAGTAGGGTAAGGTGGCCAACAGTGATCCAGTGGTACACAAAGAACTAACGGTTTTATAAAAAAAATGCGACGTTGCCAAACCGTACTATAAACATAGACTCGCTTCAATATGGTCGCGTCCCTCGCTCCCCAGTCGGCGGCCGGCCCGCGTTGAAACAGGGTGAAGTCGTCGCCCCTATGGAAAACTCACGTATCTGCTGTTTTGACGAAATTGACTTTTTCATGTAAATCTGCCCCAAAGAGGAGAATCTTCTGCGAATTTTCGTTCTAGTTCCAGAGTTACCTTTGTACGAATCTGAATTTTTATATGTTTGCACCCATGGTAAACTTACAATGTGTAGCTAAGGTATTATTCCGTGGGTCGACCACGGAACAATACCTTTACTAAATGGATCATAAAAGATTTTGTCCCATAGTAAACTTACGAATCGGGCAAATTCGCATATTCACCATGTCAATTATTATATATATTATATGAAGTAAGTATGTAATTAACGAATCTAGTTATTTCGTTACTTTGCTATGGTGGTGATTGTTACCCAGCAACATGAAGCTTACAGCAAATTTGCGAATGTGCTACTTTCGTAAGTTTGCTATGGTGTATGAGCTTACCTTTTTTGCTGTCTATGGAGTCACAATGTTGCGAATGTACATTAACTACTGATTCCAATAACGTAATACATATCTGACAAACGTATCACATAATGCTTACATTTTGGAACCCTTATGTATTTAGAATAACAGTTCAATGTATTTGTATAATAGTATTGCATAGGAGTGACGAAGTATTTTCTGAGTTTCGACATCAAAACTACACGAAAAATTAATATTTCGTTGTTTCATTCCAGTAGATCTTGTCAATTTTAATACATTGAATTATTCAATTGTATTAAGTATCTATTTGGCCATCGATTCGTGGCTATCTATATTGAGTTTATCTTTTACCTGCTAGTCGATTACGTAACGCATTGTACGCGTACAGTTGGATCTACCTAACGCGCGTTCAAAACGATACGTGATTACCATTGAGGTTCAATACTTATATAGAATTTAGCTAAAATAAATACAGCTTGTTATGGGTAGGTACTTTTGCTATGTTAAAGATTTTATACTACTTAATTATTACTCTTATTAGGTTTGATAGTACAAAAATTGTGATATAATACTAAAACTAGCATTTTGTTGTGCATTTTTTGAAGTCTTAGGCTAACATTTACGTGAGCTGTGGAATATTGTGATGGAATATTAGTTTATTGCCGCTAGTTAACATATTGATTTTTCATATAAGTAATGAATGTTATATTTTATTAAATTGACTTGTATTTTCCTTATTTGGTTTGCATACAGAACTTTTATTTAAATAAAATCTATGCAATTATTCATTGTGTACTTGGCCAGTTCATTAAATACCTAGCACCGGTTCAGCCTGTACCGGTTGTACACAGTGAGCCAATTCTCATTTTCTAAAAAAAAAAATATCTCGTTTTCTATTGGGGTTTGTACAAAAACGTTGATACAAAATGAAAGCCAGATAAATAAAAAATAACACGGTATATAAAATATTGTAGCACGTTCACATTATGACTGACTTTTTAAGGTACGAATTTTAAGTGGTTCATTTTTGGCTACCTTACCCTATCTTTGTGCGAGAAGGAAGAATGCTTTACGTAAAACGGCTCTAAAATTTTAGCAAATGCAAGATAATATCGTTACGAATAAGAATTGTCAATAATCATGGAAATGATATTCTTTATCATTCGTTTCGGTAATATATTACTAAAGTTAACAAATAAAACTACTAGGAGAAATATTAAATCGATATCGGTCGTGACTTTTACGGAAATCGAAAATTTTAATGAAGACGTACCTATGAGACAATGTCAAGTTTTGGTATTCTATTATAACGGCGACCTATTTGTCATAATGTAATTAACATTTAGTGGATATAGGTATGACAAATATCGTGACAAACAACGTTCAATTCCGTTTTTGCATTTATTCCTGGAACCCATTTCACGAAGCTAGTTAAATGGCCTGTCTTAAATGGTCGAGTCGAGCGCCTCGGCGTTGTTGCCGTTTTAGACATTTGAGCTTTTAGCTGCGTAAAATGTTGTTAAGAGCAATTCTGCCGCCATAAGCAAAAAATATATATCTGGCATTGTTTCCAAAATTGAGTTACATATATATTCTGAATCAGTAGAAAAAGGCGCATCTACTAGTATTTTGAATGTCGCTTAAAAACGAACAGAAGTCTACTTTACTGACTAGCAAATAGGACATACATATATTATCTGAGAGATACCGCGTATAATATTAATTTGAAAAGGCGTTTCTGTTCTATACTACTATGAAGGAAAAATACTAAAAATACACAAACCTTCTCATCGCCTACAGATGTCAAAAGAAGTTTAAAAAACTAAACATAAGAGCGGTAGTAAAACTCTTCGTTAATCTATGCTGGAAAATTTATTTACATATCTAGGTCTAAAATTGACGGAGAAAATAGAGTCCCCTACGGCTCGTAATGTAAGTTTTTGTATGGGCCGCGCATTTCCTCTGAACACAGCGAACCCTCACTAACATTCACATGGTAGGAATCCTGCATATGATACTCCCGGAGTTTGTGTACTTGTTTACATGCTTACGTACAGTCATCATGTATACATTCTAGGTAGTTCAAGGATCTTACTGCTTCGAGATAGGGTGATGCTGACCGTACATGCGTATGCCTGTGAAATATGAAGATTTGATGTTGCTTTTCCACGTCGTGTTTTACAGATCTACTCCAGCCTCACAGAATTACTTGCAATGCAGACAAAGTTATACGTATAATTCCCACGCCTTGCACCATCGCATATTCTGTGAAGTTTGCCTTTAATCACATTAAAATTTCACTCGGCTACATTGCAACGAGCTCTTCAAATTCCCGATAGGATCCATTTAGCCTGACTGTGGTTACGAGTATATTTATCCAGTCCGCTTTTAGTGATCGATGCACACATTTTCATTCTCTTTGCCGTGTGTGAGTGAAAAATTAAAATATGATGTCACCTGTTGATGTCGTTGAAAGATTGGAAACAAATGTTTAGTGACGAACTAATCGATCGAGCGAGCGCACTGAACGAAATTCTCCGTTTCAGCTTGCGTCAAATGTCTTTCGTATGTTCGGATGTCTAGATGTCCGGTTGTTGCTCAACAGATTCTCGTGAATGTTTGTGAGCAGGTTCAATACTTATAATATATAATTTAACTAAAATAAATAAAGCTTGTGTAATGGGTACTAATAGACAACGATATGTTTAATAGGTATACATAGTTGAATTAGTACATGGAAAACATCTAAAACACAGAAACCAATATTCGTGCTCGTCACACAAATATTTGGACCGGGATTTGAACCCAAGACCGTCAGCCACGTAAGCAAAGTTATTTATGAAACAAATCGTCTCCCTCAATTTTGAAATATCATAATAAAAGTCATCACTCAGACACTCTCAGACTCTCGTCAGCCACTCTTTGGGGGAGGCCTGTGTCCAGCAGTCTTTAGGTTGATATGATGATGATGATGATGATAAAAGTATGGCTCTTATATTAAACTGTATTGTATGGTATGAAATATTGTTAACTTAGGCGGTCAAGGAATTAAAAGACCATAAGTGAGACAAAATGGCAAAAACGGGTTTAACCAAAACAGTCATAACTGGAAAGTAAGTGAAGAGCTTAATTCACCAATGAAAAAACTTAACCCACAAATTTATTTCCCTGATCTTGAAAACACCCAAAAGCTTGATAACACCCTTCCTTGGACTTAAGAATTTGTCCCGCTATCTTTTTCGCTTACGCTAATTTAAGAAAGAAATAAAACGTTTTAAGTACTCAGAACTGAGCCAAAACGTGGAATGAAACAAAAAAAAACTTGATTTAATTTTATGAAAACAAACATTTGTTTTACGGTTTTCCTCTTAATTTTATAGACTCTGGGAATGGATTGGTTGTGCAAAATTTTTTTGATTTAAAGTTTGAATCTTAAAATACTTCATATGAATCTCTATTTTTGTCCGTCTACATTGTCGAGCCAAAAGGAATTGATATATTTTTAGCAGTCTATGTTTGCATTTACGTGTGTTCCACCGTAGCATTTAAGGTACTGAACCGATTTTAAATGTGGTGTCAATCGATTAGAAATTAGGCTCGAAGTGAAAAAATATATTTTGTGAGTAACTTTTTTGTAGTTGTTTTGCAGTTTTTTGAACTGTTTATGCTTGTTGGTTTTTGATACTTCTGTTCTCCTAATCAAAACAACGCCGGCGGCTACTCGTCATCGGACATATTTCTATTTCCCCATGTTTGTTCACTAGGCCTGCAACAGACAGGTGATGAAAAAAAGGATTTAGGTCACTCTTAAACGCCAACCAACATTTAATTTAAAGAGAACTGCGTATTCATTTATTTAAACTTTATTGCACAAATATACAAATAAAACTACAATTGGCGGACTAAATGCCAACAGGCATTCTCTACTAGTCAACCATAGGGCTAAACAGAAACTTGAGTGGTGCAGGATCCTAAATACTGAGACTCGAATGGAAACACAAATCAATAAATTACATGAATTTACATACTTACTTATACAATTGCATACAATGTAAACTTATTTTAACATACGTAAATACATACAATTATATGTACCCGTACAAAGATATCACGAGGATCATCAATCTTAAATAGTAGAAAAGAGATCCTTACGCAACTTGCGTTTAAAAGACAATTTGCTCTGAGCTTGCCTGACGGTAAGAGGGAGATCATTCCACTGACGAACAGCGAAGGAATTTGAGAGGAAACCCGTACGGTGAAATAGGACAGAGAGTTTAAGACTCCTGGATGTACGGAGCTCGCAACCAGGTATATTCATCTTATCTATTTATCATAATCATCTTTGCATTTCGTGTGCCAGTAAGCAAAGGGATTACTTTTGAAACGAGTTTTTGGACAACTAGGCTGTTATTTCTCTGTCATACAAAACATCACAATTTATCTGCTTTGTCTTAAGTTTGATTGGTAGATAATGTTTAATAGCATTAAGTCCATCTTTTGGATTATAAGTTCTTCATTTGTGCGATACAGATTAAATATTTATATAGGACGCAATAAAAATAAATCTCTCTGTGTCGGTCCCTCAAGTCTGAGGATCGTGGTCAGCACCAGGGTTGCGTCTGTAGCGCATGATCTGCCTCCACCGGTTTCTGTCCTCCGCGTCCCTTACGACCGTGAAGAATTTGGAGAACGACGTGTTTTTTACTTATCGGGTCCATCTTGTTGGTGAACGACGGTGCGATCGTTTTCCTTCGGTGTTCCCAACCCCAGTCTATTTCTCCAAACTTTGTCGACTCTGCGCATTGTGTGGCCGAAATATGAAAGAATGCGTTGTTGGCATATGGTGAAATACATTAGATGGATCAGCTATTTTCTGTCACTAGTTCTTAGTCCTGAGTCACTTTTTTAAACTGCGATTTATGGGTTTCAAATCACCAAATGTGAGGTTTTCTTGTCAAAGTCGACTCCGTTTTGCAATGATGTAATATAAAAAAGAGGTAGATATGTTCTCTATATGAAATTCCGTGTTTAAAAATGGCTACCTAATCTCACAGCTAACATTTCTATTGACGACTCGAAACTGAGGCAAGTTGTGTGAAATGACACAGTTTTAGTGTACCACTTTCGGAGCGCTCACAATCTATCTACCTCTTTTTATATTACATCATGGTCTTTTTGTATCCCATGGACCATCTTCTAGGCACATTAGAAGTCCGTATTGTAATAATTTTTCTAAGAAACTGTAATTTTGTCTCCTGGCTATCGAGACAGAATAACAACAAGAAATCGTTGATTGACCCCATATGACTACGACTTCATTCAGGCATAAAACATGGAACCATTAGTCAAACAATACTGACCTGAAACCGCCGTACCATCCTTTACTGGAACCATTTTGCCGCATTTTAAGGCCCCTATTTGAGAACCTCTGGATAAGACCAGAACGTAGAAATTTTCGTCATCGAGTAAGCTATAAATCCAAAATTTCAAGTCTGTAGGTCATTTAGTTCCGAAGTTAAGCGAAAGCAAAGTGTCGCATTTATGACACTCACTCACTCATGATCATCAGAATAGAACTAGTACTTCCCATAAACTTAGAGAGCTGAAATTTGGTACAGAGTTAGGGTTTAATGGCCACATAAAGGAAATACTATAAAAACTAGGATAATCGAAGATCTGGAGTACCTGGTGACCCTGATTAGAAAACACAAGAGCCCAACCAAACTATTAGAGATCGACAAGAAAAAAAATGTGTCAAATAAGAAAATCTAATAAAATAAATCGTATAATAAATAAGTATCTTCTACAGAAGGACGTAAAACAAACACAAGATAAAGATAGTTACTGCGTTTCGTTATGAACAGGGATGCAAGTTAGAAGCAGCAGGTTCGTTAGGCAGCGCAACAAACATTGACAAGATTTATGTGCACAGCGGTTTACACAAGAATTGAATGCTTTGGAAGTCTATTTTAACTTGTTGCTTCCGATCTTAATCACATTTCAATGCTACAAGCGCCAAGGTTAGTAATGTGCATATTGAAATTCGATTGGAATGAAAAAGATATAAACCAGGGATACCGGAATTTTTTCCATTCAAATTAACCGGTATTAATTCGTTCTTAGGTTATAATATCATTTTTGATCGGGCAGTCTAATAATAAGTACGAATATGTTACCTAAATAAACGATAGAGTCCTACATTAAGAGCCTAAAATAATTCAAAATATTAGACTAATAGGTACGGGGATTTTTGAAAAAACCGGTTCCGATCCCTGATATAAACCAAATTGGAGACCAAGAGACTGACGACATCGTACGATAAATAAAACGGAAATACATGTTTTTCAAAAATAAAATAACATTCAATATAACAGTAAGAACTTCAAAATAGTTTCTTTTCGACCAAACATAAACCTTAATACAATGGTTTATAACGACCGGTTAGCCTAGTGGGTAGTGACGCTGCCTACGAAGCTGAAGGTCCTGGGTTCGAATCCCGGTAAGGGCAAGTATTTGTGTGATGAGCATGAATATTTGTTTCTGAGTCTTGGATGTTTTCTATGTATTTAAGTATTTATATATATTATATATATCGTCGTCTAGAACCTATAACATAACCCTTATTCAGCTTACTATAGGCCTAGTTCGATTTGTGTAAGAATGTCTTCTAATATTTATTTATTATTTATTTAATGGTAAGCAGAGACCGTAACCTATGGTCGCCAGACGGACGCTTTATTAATTTGAAGATTCATTGTGTTCATAGCTAAAGACGAACGGTCCCTCACTCTCTACACAACACATCCTCGGGAGCTCTGGCGACCTTACTACAGGAAAGGAACACAATACCACTTAGCTACAGAGCAGTGGAGGCACTTCCCTAGTTGGGCTGTACCACGTAGCCTTTAGTTTGCTAAGTCACTTAATGTAGCATAGCATGGTGCCTCAAGCGAATTGAATGGAAGGTATATTCTACGTAGGTACTAAAATATAATTCACACAAAGTAGGTGTACACCCTATCACCCAAGTTTTATGATGGACCTATTACTTTATGTGTTGATCTCCAAGTCTCCATGTCAGAGCTATTACCACGAACTTACATTACTCGAATGATAGGGATGTAGATATATGAAGTTTGAGTTTTGAAGTTCGTGGTAGCGCCGCTGGACTTTCAAATGTAGTCATTTTCTAACAAACTCTCTGTCCATTTTGTCTCAACGGGATAGACTAACAACAAAAACATGTGATCCACTCACACTTAGTCTACGCCTACGCAAATGCCTCCTCACGGGCTTCATCTACATTAATACAGTCGACTGTACCCGCAGTGGGATCAATCCCGGGTCACATCTATTAGTTTCACGCAGGTACAGCCATTTGGCTATTACTAATATATAACCCGTTGGGATTGCCGTTATGGCTCATTACCTTCTAACTGTATATTAATTAGAATTCACGTGTACAACACGTATGTATATAGTGCAGGATAACTTAGACAGGGGCCGCACTGGTAGAGCGATTGACGCGACGGCGATTTCAGTACAACTTATCGTGGCGTTTTATTTTTCACCGTCATTTTACTAGCTCTGTTATTATCTTCTTGCGGTAGCTGAATTCCGGTACCAGATTTCGTGAAAGCGACTGCCATATAGTTTTTCAACCTAAAGGGAAAACTAAGCCTTAAGTAGTGCTGACGCACGGTTTTGTCAAGTATATGTGGAAAAAACTTGACTGCTCGAAATTCTCTAGACGTTCGAAAAGCTGATCAACTTTTCCATAGACTACAACTGGAATCAATGGCTTATCTTGCCTCGTCAGTAGTCACCCATTAACGAGAACGAACAACAAGCACTAGATTATGAGCGTTTGTACAATGTACAATAAGTATTATTAATAATAAATCTGTTTAGTTTGTATAGACAAGTACAACCCGCTTACTATAAGTTTGGACCTGGCATTTATGGACCGTCAATAGACGCCAGGTCCAAACTTAGAGTAAACGGGTTGTAAGTGTGTATGTCTTAATTTGTGCATCTTTATTTCATTAATGTGTGTTACCTCAGAACTCCGTCACTTATGAACTGATTCGTACAATTTTTTTTAAAATTTGAAAGTATGTGCTTCCAGGTTGGTTCCATTGTTATCAAAACTCCAGTTAAATAATAAAGCCATGAGGAATTGAGGGAATGCCTCAAATTTATTAGGCATGCGTGTAGTAATTTCAGTGTGTTCTGTTATAACTCGTTCCAAATGTAAATACATCCGGAAATCACACATTTGGAGAAGAGGAACTGATGATGAAGACCATGGTGACCACCGATGACTAATGGAACGTCTTAATGATGTACTTAAAATATATGATGTAAATAAAAGTACGTCACAGATTCTAACGTGATTCCATTGAAATAGTAACTGTGCCAAAGGTGTCTGAGATCCTTGAGGAATCTACAGAACTCCTCAAATATTATCGGCCCACATACTGAGATTTGAGAGAAGAACGCATTTTCTCTCGGAAATCAGTTCATTTGGTAAAGAAAAAGAAATGTGAAATCGGTTAAAACTTTATTTTTAAAGGAAAATATCGCATTATGCGTTACTTAAGCATCAGGATTTCGACGTCTATGGCAAAAAAATGTAGTTGCATCCATTAGGTACTTTCATCATATTCAAATTTATAACGTACTGCAGCTTTATTGGTAGTAAACCATCAAATTACTACTATAAAGTGTATATTAGAAAATATTAAAATCATAAAAACAATGCAATGCAATGGGTGGCGCAGGACCGGTCAATTTGGCACTCTTTGGGGGAGGCCTATGTCCAGCAGTAGACGTCTTTCGGCTGATATGATGATGACGATAAAAACAATGAGACAAGAAAGTATCAAAAAAATTTTTTTTCGGCCAAGATCAAATTTAAAGACACCAGTCGAATCCTTAAACTTTATTAAAAATAATTGTAGTACTTAAACGCAGTAGGTATATTACGACCAAAACAGCAATTTACGAGGTCGTGATTTGCCATAAGTACCTACACTCAAGAGCAAAAGTTCCGGGTACACTTTGTATAGAATTTCAGTACAAACTTTTGCTCTTGAGTGTACAACGGTTAGTACGAAAACAATGCTATGACGTCATAATCTCATAATTAATACAATGTCAATTTGTATGAGCCGGTAGAATCTCTTTTTTGTCTTTTAATGTGCTCTAATAGTCAGTCCCTTACAAACAGTTGATCCAAATCTGTTTTTTTTAGACCGTGTTTTTTGTCAAGTAGCTCGTTCAATTTACAAGAGTTGAGCTGCGGGTTAAAATTACAAAAATTTGATGATTCTGTTGTTCTCAATGTCGCATCCGTTATTATACTAAAAAAGTTTATCTTTACTAAACAGTACAAAATAGAAAATTCCGACGACTTAGGCTCCTTCCAGACGGTTTTAATTCTTAAAATTATGGTCCAATTATTTAATGCAGCATCCACCTTTTGCCTTAACTCCATCTACTTACACTGTATTATGAAACTGTATAAATCCTTTACTTTAACGATTTTCCTTACTGCAGGATATACATTGCTTGCTTTCTTGAAATGCTCGGATATGATTTGAGTTATAAACATCAATGGATATTTTTCTATTCAATGTTTTGTAAGTTTTTGTTACGACATGGTGGTTGGTTAAGCGGATTACCTTAATGGTTCTTGCTGGCCATTTCTATTGAACGGTGGATTTTTCTTTTTATAGACCCTTGTACCTAAAAACGAATATCATGTTTTTTTTTTAGTATTACGTAAGGTAACTACATGTTATTGTATTGTTTCTCTATGTAACTGCTTTGTTTGTGTGAGGTGTGCAATAAAGAGTATTTGTATTTGTATTTGTATTTGTAACTACTTACTCAAAAAAACACATATGGTAGGTACTATAATTTCAAATTATTTGATGCCAATAGACAATTTGCATGTTTTTAACAGGACTTTAGATCGAAAGGTAACATACCTAGCTATATTATGATTAAAAAGATACCACAAGCTATACTTGTTCCCAACCAAAGTGACGACTGAGGCCATAAAACCATAGGCTCGCGTTATCTCTTTTGCATTGCCTTTCATTGTCTTTCTTTATGGCCTCAGTCGTCACTTTGGTTGGGAACAAGTATAGAAGATCATTGTTGGGATATAGCCTCACTTTAAAAAATCAATATTACCGGAGCGTATGAAATACTGCCAAAATAACTGCTGCTGTGGCACCTACGATAAAATGACGTCACAGTACTGAGAATGAGTTTGTGTAGCAACTTTTTGATATTGTTATTTTAGTTTAGTATAAAATACATTGCTGCCAATATAACATCTCTGATTTGAAATTGATTTGTTTATGCTTATAGCTGTCTTAATAAGATTCCGTTCGTTAATAGTAGTCGAACGCTTATCTAATTTCAAGTCGGAATCCAACCAGCCAATAGGTGTGTAGAAGATTTTTTACGACGCCATTCGAACCAGTTTTTGGAGAGGAACAAATGTTTCTATGGCAGTAACTACAATTAAAGAACATAAATACCACAAACTTGAGACGAAGATTGACCTCGCTGGAGGCAGCCCAAAACGCTACATACTAATTGACATGAAAGTATGACGTCACAATCTGCTATTTGTAATAATCGTTGTATGGAAAATCAAGTAAATTGCTTTTTCGGTCGCGAAATACTGCGTTTAGGTCCATAGTTGTCAAGCGTAAGGATTCTATTGGTAGGTAACTTTAAATTTACTCATGGACAATTAAAAAAATGCATATTTTTTCTAAACTTTCATCTTTTTATGATTTTTATTATATTTTTTAATTTATACTTTATTACAATAATTTGATGGCTTATTATCCATTTAGCAACAATACGTTATCAAATTTAACGTGAGTCTACACCCTTAGGTATCCTGGTGCCATGCGTACTGCATATAACATTAAATAAGATAAATATTGTTGAGAGTGTGATTCTTATACTTACTCAAAAAATTGTATGGAAATAAATAAGCGGATATTATATTGAAATCGCATTCTTACCTAATTATTATACCCGATTGCTGCTGTAATTTAACACCGACTGTAAAAAATTCATATTGTCATATCAAATTGAAAACATTTTCTTCGATTTGCTTCCCTGGTATAAAAAATAATAAGTTATTAAATTACAACTGACACATTTAATTTAAAACTGTTTTATGTAGGTTGCTTATTTTTGTTTGTAGTGTATTATCCATATTATAACGAGGAAAAGTCTGTGAGATTGTGTAGCTTTGTAAGTTTTAAAACATTTATTTTTTAAAGTAAATACAAAATGATGATTTACATTAACTAAATTAAATTAAAACTAAGTAAAATCTAAAAAAGGCCCTCGAATTGTACCGAGGATGCTGGCGGCATTTCCTTGCTGAATTGCAATGCTGATGCGTTGCGCGAGAAAGCCGCCAGCTCTTCGGTCACCAGTTACATCGACCAGACGTTTCGCGATTTCTGCAAATAACTTATGCACACTGGGACCCCACGGACCGAGGGCCTCGACGCCAAAGGGTACAAAGTCGTACTCTCTGCCGAGGCCTCTATATTTATTACATTTCAGATTTTCAGCGTTTTTCGCCGCTGCACCCGCTTTAGGAGTAGTTCCTTGGAGGTGAGACGGTGCCAGTGTGTCTACACATGTAGCGTCCCACACAAGCATCCGTCCCAACCTCCACGGAACCAGAGACACATCATGTAAGTTAGTTAGTTTATATGTAATGGGTAATAACCGGAAACGCTCATACGATTTTAAAAATTCTTTCACCTGCGTGTAAAATGGACTTTCTGAGTAGTTTATAGGCTATATTTTTTTACGCGAGTTTGCCTGTGTTCTTTGCAATACACGGGCGAAGTTGCGCGGGCAGCTTATTGTATATAAATAAATATGTGGGGACAATTTTAGACAAATCGATCTAGTCTCAAACTAAGCAAAGCTTGTACTATGGGTTTTAGACGACGATATACATACTTATATAGATAAATAAATACTTATATACATAGAACACCTTACCGGGATTCGAACCCAGGACCTCCAGTTTCGTAGGCAGGGTCACTACCAACTAGGCTAAAATAAAACCTTATGTCATTACTCGATAAAATGCTAAGCAAGATTTTCTGCTTTTTATTGCATGATTTGACTACTTCTTAGATGAAGACGCAATACAAATTGTACCTCTATCTATAGTAAAAGCCTATACTTTTCAATGAATTTATATTTAAAGAAAAAAGAAAGGCAGAAGCAATATCGGGGCTTTGGGTAATTTTATTCATCGGAACTGGGCAGAAAGCGCATCGCCGTCAAAGCTTCATGAAAACCTAATCGCTGTGTGTTCACACGCGAATCTCTTACGGCGTAGCTACCTCCTTCCGCAGGGCTGGCGCGTTTGATCGGTATTAAAAACGCCTTAAATCACAGCCTTAGAAAACCTAATTCTCCTATTGCTCGCGAACAAAGGAATGGCATCACTTCACCTTGTTATTCTATAGCTTTGTTCGCGAATATAGTTACTCAAAACTTCGCAAATAATCCACAGTACGCCTTAGCAGCTGAAACTTCATAATAGCGAAATGAAACCGTGATTGGCGCTGAAAGGGGTCCCATAATGCTCAACCTACCAAAGTCGAAATGGCATAAATAAGAACCCAATTGTAGAGATTTTTTGTATTATTCGCCCTATTATTTCTAAGTTCCTCCAAAGGTCACAAAACCTGTGTTAAATATTCACCCACCCTGAATTTCCAAAACGCTGCAACCCTAAGTCCACGGCAATTTTCACGGTATGCATTATTCAGTTTCATTACTCCCAGGCTACTTCAACAATAAATCGAACGAACCTTTATTCTCGTTATTTTTCTTTTACCGTTTTTCCTTTTTTTTCAGCGATGCACCTCCAATGTTCCTTTTCTTTTTGATGACCGAAATTTGAATTAAAGGCATTGAGTTTCATGCAAAAAAATTGTATACTGTTTCTGCGCTAGTAATCCTTTTTTACAATATATAAATAACCCGGGTAATATATTCCGCTGAAAACGGTTGGAAAAATAATGTGATAATATAGCAAACAAAGCTAAAGTATCGTGGGTAATCCCGGTCTTAAGTCAAACTTCCTAAAGGAAGGTAAGTAATTCACAAAAACATTTTGTTTCTCTACCAGTCCGACTCATCATTATCATGATTGTTTTTAAACATCCATAAAAGATGATTTAGCAGCGTCCATATAAGTGAGGCCCTTACGTACCTGTCCAAGTTACTTTTTTATGGTTATTGGTAAGCCTCAAAGGAATCCTTCTGCAACTAATAAATGTACATAATTTAGCATGATAAGGATATATTAATTGACAAACAAAAATTATAAACATACATGCATGAAATTAAAACTACTTAAATTAAAAATAAACAATTGGTGAAACGTATCAAAACTTTGCCCGACAGGGTCATCACACAGACAGCATTCCCGCGCTGAAAAGCAATAGCTATTCTTTGAGCGAGAAAGTTGCCTGCGCGACATATCGTGCTGGGCGCTGAGACAGCTTGGATCGCTCTCGGGCATCTACCGCTGCCGCTGCCTTGGCTTGTTTGGTTGGATAAGACTGGCAAGTAGGACGCTGCCAACGTATCAGCGAAAGTAGCGTCCCACATGCATATCCGCCAGGGTATCAGTGACATCCCGTCCGGACGCTTGCTATGTAATAATCTTATAAAAAGAGTAGCGGAGTAAAAAACTAATTAAATTTAATTTAATTTGCAGAGATAGACGACGTCACAGTAATTTCAAACATAGCGACAAAAAAATCCTCCTCGTTATTCTGCTCTGCAGAAAATAAACGACTCGTTTCAAATTAATTTAATTTCATACGGTAGAGTTTTTATACACCATAAAAAGTAGATTTCATTAAGAGCGGTCCTTGTCTATATTAACACATTCACTGCTAACAATTTCGTGGCGCTTCGCTTGTAGCCGATGCCGTGGTTTTTCCGATATGTAGCGAAAAGCGCCTTCGTACAGAGCGCCCGCTCGGCGGGTTCCTGGCAGTGAAAGTAAACAATAAAGAGGTAATTTTTGTTAGTGTGTAGCTTTGTAAGGGTGTGAGCTTTTATACTGTTGGGGACAATCTCCGGAATTCACCAGTATAATATAGAGTCTTCAGGATGGACGTAGGCTATATTTTTACAAACTTTTATTCAACTAACTATTTTGTTGGGATGGAATCTTGCAACTCAATTTTGAAGCAGATGGGTTTAAGTATAGTTGTGATGACAATTCAATATTATAAATAAAATAAATTAAAGCCGTTTAATTTCAGACAACTTGTATGTCCATAGCGTTGTTAGTAAACAAACTTAAAAAACTAAACATTAAAATTAAAACGAGTTAGTAATAACAAAAAGGGAATATAAACTAAAGGCCCTGCAAAACAGCCTGGGCGAGTGTTCATCGAGGCAAAGGCACAACCGGGGCATGCAACTCGTTAAACCTGCCGGGCATGGCGTGGTCCTGCCTCCCGGCCTCGACCTGCAGGAGACTGTTGAGGCTTCCCCTAACTCGTCTAATGAGCGACGTGACTTTATTGCGCATGAGCGCAGAAACATAAGAAAATGTCATCATCATCATCATATCAGCCGAAAGACGTCCACTGCTGGACATAGGCCCCCCCCAAAGAGTGCCACAATGACTGGTCCTGCGCCACCCGCATCCAGCGGACTTCAGCGACCTTTACCTGGTCATCAGTCCACCTTGTCGAGGCCTACCCACGCTGCGCTTTCCGGTACGTGGTCTCCGCTCGAGAACCTTTCCGCCCCAACGGCCATCGATTCTACGTGCAATGTGCCCCGGCCACTGCCACTTAAGTTTTGCGATTCGGAGGGCTATATATCGGTTACCTTGGTTCTGCTGCGGATAGCCTCCTTTCTGATGCGATCACACAGAGATACTCCCAGCATAGCAATCTCCATTGCCGTTTGGGTGATTTTGAGCCTTCTTATGAGGCCCATAGTAAGCGACCACGTTTCCGTGCCATACGTCGTCACTGGCAACACACACTGGTCAAGGACTCACGTCTTGAGACACTGCGGGATATTGGACGAAAATATGTGCCGCCGTAGCTTCCCGAATGCTGCCCAGCCCAGCCGAGTCGGATTCGACGATTGACCTCTTTCTCGAAGTTGGACCTACCTAACTATCCTAGGTATATATAATCGTCTACAACTTCGAGCGTTAAGTGTCCGATTTAAATGGAAGTTGTTACTACGTGGACGTTTGAGATGATCTTCGTCTTACCATGTTCATCCTTAGACCAACTCGCTCGGAGGCTTTACTGAGGTCATCGAGCATAGTACTCAAGATCTCCGTGGTCTCAGCCAAGCCAAGACTACTATATCATCAGCAAACCGAAGGTGAGTGATGTACTCGTCGTGGATATTGATGCCTAGCCTTCTCCAGTCCAGAGTCTTGAAAACGTCCTCCAGTGTAGCGGTGAACAGTTTTGGGGAAATAACATCCCCTTGCCTGACACCCCGCTGCACGCAAGAAAATGTAATTTGTCGTAAAAAAAGCTATTTTTTTTATTTAGACTTGAAATAAAATGGTATGTTAAAAAATGACGACTCTTAAAATATTTGTAGCGTCTCTTCTAATCCCAATTTTCATTGTCATGACATGGTGCCATTTTTATCATTTTAAATTCAGCTGCAAATTAACAAGAACGAAAGAGGCACTTTAAAATTTAAATAATTAAATGCGAGTGCGAGATCACGTGACGTTCGTAAGCTGTCTAAAATGTGTCCATGAATTATAAAGCACTCACTGTATCACATGAGAGCAAGCGTTTTAGGACTTTCAGGAGATTAAAGAAATTCACGTTGTTTTTTGGTTTGTGTAGCCAATTTTGTTTGAGTTGAACATTAGATAATCCAACTTAATGAGAAACATTTTGGCTTGTTTTCTTTAAAATGTTTTTAAGAAAATTTGACTGATAATTAACTTATTTAATATATACATTTTTCGAACTGACAAAAACTGCGCATTTGTATTAGGCTTCTTATTAAATCGTCTTAATGGTTTATGATTATGACCTTAGGGAAATACAAACTTGCCTGAAAAATGCTTTTTTTGTAAGAAAATCCTTAATAAACCGCGATATTCGCTGCTCCAGTAAGCCACGTCGTCATACCTGCTATAATGACACCGAGGAAGCCTGTCAATGAACTTCCATCAATAAAATTTCAATCTCTTACTCGTCTGTGTAGATAGAAAGCATCTCATTTCCAGTGGACGTAAAAAAAAAACATTCGAGATCGTTTGAGCGAAGCGCGCAATTATTTGTATCATTATTGAGTTCTTTTGCTTGATACCGATTTGTTAGCGTAAGGATGCTAAAAAGATTCATA
This sequence comes from Epinotia nisella, assembly GCA_932294315.1. Lineage (NCBI taxonomy): Eukaryota > Metazoa > Arthropoda > Insecta > Lepidoptera > Tortricidae > Epinotia > Epinotia nisella. Next base: position 10,635,598 of record OW028675.1, on the reverse strand, counting down.
CTTTGCTGTCTTGGTAATAAAGTCCAATTTTCCTTGCGTCGGATATGTAAATTTATTTCTCTGTGTGATGTGCAGAAGTTCGTTAAAAGTTCAGAACTAGCTGTTTGTATCTTTAGATTAAATTCCTTGAAACATCTCTTTAATACTTTGTGTATTTCTAGAGCTTCCGAGAATATTGGAATGGCTGCCATTTATTAAATATTTTAAAATTAGTTTGTAGCCTATCTAGTTAGTAAGAAATATTGCTATTTATTTTGTTCCATTCTGTTCAATAATAGGTACCATTTATTATTTTCAATTTGATACCTACTGGTTGTACTGACATGATTCGGATTGAAGCAACCATGGTTACATTACAGTTTGAGTCATACCTACGAGGTGTTTAATACGCCGTAGCTGACAAAAGTAATAAATATTAGCATAAAACGAGCCAATTTACCCGAGACGTTTTTATATCCACCCGAGCCACTGGCGAGGGTGGGTAGTTAAGTCGAGGGGTAAAATGGCTCATTTAAATGCTCGAGTTGTACCTACACACTGCTTTTCACTTCAATTACGAGAAAATAACAAATATTTGCTAAATTTAATAAAATAATAGCTGATCCCCGCGACTTTTTAAAGTTTTTATGTTTAATTTTCGACACGTGATATTAGACTTGGGTACTTCATACTGCCAAGTAGTTAAATATTTCGATACTTTTTTAAATGGTAATAATTGACTTCTATTTTATCTGGTTTTATTCATTTAGTAATAGAAAACACGGAAATTGATTAAAGCAAATCAAATAAAATAACAAGTTTACTCTACAAAATTTTATTGTGCTTGTGGCTGTTAGGCCCGATAATGGCGATAATTTTTTAGTTTTTTTTTAAATAAATTACTTTGTGCACTAGAGGCACTAGAGCATAAAAGTGACATTTTGTGCAGCGTACATTCAGCACAAACGCAAACTTTGCAAGCATGAGAAGTGAAAAAAATATTCTGTCATTAAAGATAAACAAATCTCGAAAACATGACGGTTCAACTTCTTTTTGTAAATTTAAGGATTTTTAAATACTTTAAGATCAATATAATTATCGACACTGTTTGACTATAGAAAATCGTGATGTCACTTGTTCCTATTTCCCTAGAAAGTTCATAAAGTCCTAACAGAGCTTCATTGAAGTTTCATAAAAAAGTGCTGATTATGACTACCAGTCAACACTAGGGAATGCAAAGCTGTTAACCAGCTTACCGGTTTACCGGTAATTCGCCGAATATGAAGCCGGTAAATTTAAATCAAAACCGGTAATTTACCGAAACGGAGTTATGACTAAAGTTATATTTTTGTAGAATTATTAAGATCGTCATCATTATTGTCGTATTTAGCCTGTCGAACCAAAGAAAGACCTCTCTTCGCACAATCAGAACAACCAGATTATAAGCAATCAGTACAATAAAAAATAGTACACTGGTTCTATTTTATAATGTACTGATTGCTTATATAAGAATTTTGCATATTTACTAAACCGTTAGTAAATATAGAAAGTTCACATAAGCCGACTACTCTTGTAGAGCTGGGTATTTGTAGATATGAGAATTTGTATAGATTGTAATCTGTAGAATTGGGAATCCGTAGAACTGGGCATTTCTAGAATTGGGAATCTTTAAAAATAAGAATCTGTAGAACTAGGAATCTGTAGACGTGATTGGCAGGCAGGTAATTTACTGGTTTTGAAATTAGCTACCCTTTTTAGAATTACTATATACAACATATTCATCACATAATATAAAGCTGAATTCGTACCGTTTTCTTAAATTGGCATTTAAAATTCGTTCTTACGATCCCATATTTTGCTAAATACGACACGTGGCTAGTAGTCTTCTCAAACCAAACGTACTTCAATGAGAAATGTACGGTATGGTCACTTATGCCATCGAATTCTGTTCATATAAATGTAGTGCGCAAAACAGTAAAGTACTGTTTGATAAAATAAAATAAAAACAGTTTGCTTTAGCGCCGGATAAGCACTTTGAGCGTACTTCTGTTACTGAGACAATATATGACTCCGAAATTGGATTTATAATATATGGCTTTCAAGACATTAATTGTATTTAAGATTACAATGCATCTCGATTCCTTTAAATTGAATTAACGAAAACGCGAAACGTCTGGTCGATGTAACTGGTGACCGAAGAGCTGGCGGCTTTCTCGCGCAACGCATCAGCATTGCAATTCAGCGAGGAAATGCCGCCAGCATCCTCGGTACAATGCCTCGAGGGCCTTTTTTAGATTTAACTTAGTTTTAATTTATCTTAGTTAATGTTAATTATAATCTTGTATTTTTATTTCAATAAAAAAAAGTTCTCATTAACGTATAGCTTGGAATATCCAGCCTGTGCGATGAGATGTAACCTTGCCCTATCCGCTACGCATATGGTATTATTATAGAAGATAAGTATATTAGACGTAAAACCAATCTTAAAATGAACGACACACATTAGAAACACATTACAAAGTGTCAATATTTAAAGAAAATAATTATTGCGTTCTTGCAAAGATCCAACAAGTTGACCTTCGATAGGGTGGATGCGTAGTCTTCTTTATTACCAAACTTATTCGTACCAAAATGGGTCTAATGCAACGACTATGACGTAAAAGCACCAGCACTTTGCAATGTAATGGCCGAATTCAAAGTGCCGTAGCTTCATGCGCATTTAGGTAATTGATAGACGAAATTACTGAAGCACCTAGCATTATAGTCACGGTGTGTATTAGTGAAATAATGAAGTATGTGATGCATTATTAGGGCCCGCAGCTATGATTCAGATTCAGATTTAGATTTAGATGTTTTAATTCTCAATAGTAATACAACATTTTCATACATTAGAATAAAAATATGCACACAATATTGAGATCGTCAATAACACAAGTTCACAATAAATATATAATTATGAAGTCAATCCTGACATATTGCACAACTATGAATTCTAGGTTATTATTATCTATCTTAATTTTAGGTTACTTTAGTTTATTTAAGTTTTTTCTTCTTTAAATATTTAATAAGTTCCTATTGAATAAATAAATTCACTATGGAGTTTTTGAATAATGAAAATGTGAACCAAAGTAAAAAAACCGGCCAAGTGCGAGTCGGACTCGCGCACCGAGGGTTCCGTACAAACCTGTAGGTATATAAGTAAATTATTAAAAATATTTTTATTATATGATGTAACTAAAAATTTACGGTTTTCGCTATTTTTCCTTTATCTGTGCTATAAGACGTTGCTTCGTACCAAATTTCAAGATTCTGAGTTCACGGGAAGTACCCGGTAGGTTTTGCGAGTTTCGAAAATGTGCGGAAATTTGCTGCATAAACGGCTGTAGCTTTTGATTGCGTTGGCTTAGAAGTTTGATTTTTTCACAGCTCCAAGGGACAGTAGACTTGAGTATTTGATATAAATTTTAGCTTGATACCTTCACGCGTTCCTGAGAAAAAGGGTCTTGACAGACGGACGGACAACAAAGTGTTCCTATAATGGTTCCGTTTTTTCCTTTCGTTATTTCCTAAAAAAATACATATTTATACGTTACTACTTAGTATTTGCATAATGTTGCACGAATTACTTGACTACTACGCAAAAAAACTCGATAAGCGTCATCTATCTATAAATATCTTACAGAACCTCATCACATCCGCTTCCATAAGCTATCTAAAAACTATTATTCCTTTTTCTTAGTCTATCCGCGGAGAGCACAAACTTTATATCAAATAAGCTCTCAGCAAACTCTCGGCGGCGGTGTCTTGGGTAAATCAATAAAACGGAACCTTCTCTCGTAGAAGTTGGTAAACTCTTCCGTTCGGCTAGTTTGATCAGGATAACTTCGAACTTCGGCCGTTGTATAATTCATCCAGTATCCTAATAACTATAATTATTAGATATATATAGAAGGTTGATCCGCACGAAGTGATAAGTGATAAGTTGCTTCGGCGACGTATTTCGGCTGATATGATGAATTAAATATTCATCATATCAGCCGAAATACGTCCACTGCTGGACATAGGCCTCCCCTAAAGAGTGCCAAATTGACCGGTCCTGCGCCACCCGCATCCAGCGGACTCCCGCGACCTTTACCAGGTCATCAGTCCACCTTGTGGGGGGCCTACCCATGCCGCGCCTTCCGGTACGTGGACGCCACTCGAGAACCTTTCCGCCCCAACGGCCATCGGTTCTAAGTGCAATGTGCCCCGCCCACTGCCACTTAAGTTTAGCAATTCGGAGGGCTATATCGGTTACCTTGGTTCTGCGGCGGATAGCCTCATTTCTGACGCGATCACGCAGAGAAACTCCTAACATAGCCCTCTCCATTGCCCTTTGAGTGACTTTGAGCCTTCTTATGAGGCCCATAGTAAGCTATAAAAGTTTCAGTGCCATATGTCATCACTAGCAACACACCTATTTAATCAGGTAAGTCTTATTCTTTTAAGTTTTTATTTGCCATGTAAGTACCTATTTGCCCTTGCACATATTATGAAATAATCATCAACCATACTGGTCCCTCTAGAGTCCCGGAGGGTCCTCTTTCATATATCAGGATAATACTCAATCGTGGGCTCCCCCCATCCAGCCACTACCAATAGTCCTTAATGTCAGCCCAGCGAGTTGCTGCTATGCTACACTATGCTAAACAGGGAGCGGCATAAAGCGGTCTCAACTCCAGAACTTGCCTGCTCCAACAGTCAGCGGTTGCACCGGCAAACATGACCACTACCACTTCAGCATGTCATGTTGGTAACTTTTAGTGGCTCTTTGAGCTACAGAAGTAGCAAATCCTGCCTTTTTTTTTTTTTTTTTTTTGAGTAGTGTCTCGACAAAAAAAAACTATATAATTAGCGAACCTGCTCACAAAATTTCACGAGAATCGGTTGAGAAATGGGAACGGTAGAGGAGAACAACCGGACAGCGGGACAGCGGGACAGACACCGGTAAAACGATTTTCGGCCCAAACTGAAGCATAGAACTTCGTTCGCATCGCTTGCTCGTTCGATTAAAAATGTAAACAACCCCCGACAAAACAACCAACCTCGTGCTTTTTTTTTTATGGGAGGAAAATCCGTTATGGATACTTCCACGCCACGGGGATAGCGCGGATTACGTCGGACTCGCACCGACTAAAAACCCCCCGATGGTCCTCCTCGACGTCGCCCCAGTGGTATCTACCTTTTTTTTCCAATTGCAGCCCCCAACTGCAACCGTGTACCACCCCGAGGACCCCTTTTAGTTGCCTTGTACGACAGGCAGGGGATACCGTAGCCGTATTCTAATGCCCGGGCTATAGCTAGGGCGCAACCAACCTCGTCCTGCCCAATGTTCTCAATAAAGGACATTTTTGATTTAGTGATTCCTGCCCAACATTTTTTAAATAAACACGAAGATTCTGCCCAATGTGATCTATAAAGCACACATTCTAATTTGCCGCCTAACGGTCGAACGTTTCGCACTTTGCGATTTGTACTGCTCGTTTGTGATTGGTTGGAGTATAAGAGCCATCTCGACAGACCAGACATTCGATAAAAAAACGACACTTAAATCGGTTTATTCGTTTCGGAACTACAATGCCACAGAGAGACATAAAAAATACACAGATATTAAACTTAAAACACCCTCGTTGTCGTTGTGGTTAAAAGTGATGCTATTTATTTATTCGCTCACTGACGTTGGCCGCGTAACTGCATATTACTCGTACATACATGTTTGATTCGTATTTGTTAGCAATGCATAACTGATATTCACTAAGGACCAAACTATTACTGAATGGAAACTACTCTATTATGCGAACATCCCGAAGGGTTTAAACTCTGCTGTCACATTAAATAGTCTTGTTTGGCTTGATGTTACAAGTTATTAGATAAAAGCGAGCATTCAAAGACACATACTTAGGTAGTCAAAAAAATTATACTTTAAATCTATTTAACCTGATAAATTCCTTGAGTCTACTATCTGCTTAATTAATATTCATATTGTTCTATTTACCAAGGTACAATAAGAAGCCTATCAAAGCGATAATATATATTTTCCACTGTTCATCCACTGAAACACGGCGGCGCGTCGTCGTCTTGTGATATGTAATTTACAAGCTTCCAGTGCTCCGTACAAGACAGATGTCCGTTCTCCCGCATGTTTAACAGCAAAAAAACGTGTGTAGGACCGACGTCAAACATAATTAGGTATACCTACCAGTCTTCCCTTTATAATACAGCAGCAAATTTCACGACGTTAACCTCTTTGACTTCTACTGTCTTAGAAGCGGCGCTCGCGTCGCCCATGTCATCCAAACACAAACATGGCGTTGCCTGTCCGTAAACAAAGGCTTTTACAACTTACTGCTGAAAATAAAAATGCTAAGTTATAATGATATATAAAATAAACGATATATTCCAACATATTATTCCAACATATTCGTTGCAAATAATTGAGTTTTGATAAAACCCTATTTCAAATAATAATAATAATGTCTGGCATTAAGTCCGCCAATTGTACTTTTATTTGTATATTTGAGCAATAAAGTTTAAATAAATAAATAAATAATGTTTGACATTATTTAAAAAAATCGTCAAGTCCAAACAATACATTGTGGTACCGACTACCCTCATTTGATTAGCTTGCTTGCCTCACGTATTTGCTAATCAGTAGCTGTTCGTTTAACGCCTCCAATCACGACAGGGCTAGCTGCTTGCTTACCGGTTAGATCGAGTTCAGACGTAAACACCTATCTCGGGTGACTTGTTTTGGCATACACTTAGATTTAAAGTTAAGCTAGACGATGACCTTTTTACCTCCTATCTATGTAAATTTATAATATACTCGTACTAGCTTTTCCCGCGACTCGCGACTTTGTCCGCGTAGATCTCGTTAATCGTATTAGAGGATAATTGTTATTGAAGTATTTCAGGCGTAGGCTTAAACTTCCTCCCACCTTTTCACCCTTTTTCTAATATAGCGACGGCACAACACTTGTTGATATATTCACCGTAGGTAAAATAGTAGGAAAAACAACATTTTTGTTAAATAAATTTTCATTCTTACAAGGATAGCTTAATAAAGAGGAATTATAATATTTGCGTTTGTTTTGTTTTTAATATAAGACGTTAAACTATCTCAATTTACTTTTGGTACAGTGCGGACTAGCATAAAGGTTTTTAAAAACCTTTTTAAGGCCCTAAACTTGTAAAAAATGCGCAATCCCAGAGTGACATAGTAACACAAGCCCAAAGGTGAAACCGTATTCGATTTACCGGGGAACCCAATTGTGAGGGATAAGAGACCGAGGGAATAAAACATGAGACTATCTTACATATTCCACGATGAATAATTTCGCCCCACGTGGGTTGCGGATGACAACGGATCGTGAATGAATTGATGGCCGAAGAAATTGCCCATTGTTCACCTGGTTGTAGTGGAACGTTTTTTATCATTTAGCAGGTCGTGGACATTGTTGTAGTGCATATTCGATTGTACCCTAACGTCCGTTAAGAACACTGGAAAATTTCCTTGATGCAATGAGCAGACATTTTGTTGCAATTTAATTGCAGACCGGAGTGAAATTGGCACTAAGAATATCAACCGAAATTAAATACTATATGCGTCGCTCCTAGACAAAAAGCAACTTTTTTGGTCAAAAACTGCGCAATCAAAAGTCACCCTTACTGGCAATCGACAACGCGGTACAATTTGCCTGAAAACGAACCAAATGACGTTATTAGGTTATGTTATGGTAATAAATACTTTTATACTAAGTTAGGAATTACGATTAATATTTTATAGCAATTCCATGCCACCATTTGCAAGGAAAATACTAAAAATTTACGATGTCGAAAACTTTGGGACTGACAGCCGCTTTTCAATGGAAACAAATTAATGACATTTTTATTGTTAATGCTATCGAAAATTTTAAAAAGTTCGCAATAGGTGTTTTGTGAAAGAAAAGAAAAATGTCACATTAACCCATTCACCGCCATGTTACGCTGTAGTCCGTAGCAACTTAAACTCTATATGTAGCGAAAAGTTAGTTGGGCTCTGACACGTGTGACACGATTGAAATAATGATTTACTATAAATTTTCGCAATAGGTGTCTCCGCAAATGTGTTTTGTGAAAAAAACGTTTTACATTTAGCAGAAAAACTTTTTATAAAACGTCCCTTTTGCAGTATTATCAGACGTGATTTTTTTTCGCTGAAATTCTATTTTTACTATGACATCGTAACAATTAATTTAATTGGCCGGATAAGCGATCCAACGCCCCTATGGCTTCAGCTAATCCTCAGTAGTTTCAACGGATTCCTTTGAGATGAAAATGATATGGGAATCCGTAGCCCGTATAAAATGAATACTGCGTAAGCACATTAAATTTATCTTTATATCTGATATTTATTACAAAAGCAAGAGATTAGCTTTGGGACTGTGCCCAAATGAAATGGGTAACCATTACACTAGTGTATAGTAGAGCTTCCATCTGGGGTCTGGCCACGACATTAAGGTCCATTTTCAACTCTCTTTTGTGAAAAATCAGAATAGTAAAGATACGAAAGAAAAGTGGTATCCTAAGGACGTCTCTTGCTGTCATTAATCCACCTGGGTTTGCGGCCCTGGTTGGAAGTAGGTACCTATGCGGGCATAATGAACCTTTCTCGACACAGTTTTTGCCTGTTGTTGTGAGGACTAGTCCTTGAACTATAGAGAAGAGTAAAAGTAACACATGGGCATTTTCAAAAAATTGTGTACCCAAGTAGCGTGAGTTGTTAGACAAAAATTAACGCAGTGTCAGTTTTGTAACGACAATTAAGTACCTATTCAGTTTGTACAAAAATAACTTTTACTTTTCCATTCATAAAAGATATGCATATACACGTTATATAATAATGGACATGAATTTGTTAGTACACAATATAATCTTATTATTATATTATGTATTTCCCGCTCACGGGACATGATGTCCCGGACCTTTAGGAGGCGTGCGTGGGGCTAGGTACCTACAAAGTACCAACTGAGCCAACACGTAGAGGCCCTTTTGACAATTTAATGGAATGCAAGGAGTACACCGAGCGTGTCATGAGACGCACACAGAGACAGCACCCGCAGGGTGTATAGGGACTACGAGTGTTACTGGTTGATGGAATCTAAATATTGGGTGAAAATGATGGACTAGTGGCTGGGCTATTGGATGAAACATCGGACGCCTGCCTAATAAAACTGTCTCACTTTTTATCTCTGGCAGACGGTGACTCGCCAACTGCTAGATGGGCCCCTATTAATAGCGACATTGAAAAATGGCCTAAGGCAACACCGGTCGAGACCTGGGGGGGTAGAGAGGTGGCACTGGACTTTAAACATAAAGCCAACTCGCCACTTAGGTGTCCACATCTACCCTCGAGCAACAGCTCTTGCGACTCCACTCTGGACGGCCGGTTAAGGCAAGCCAGAGGTGGGGGGCCTGCCCAACCATCCACCCGGTCGGCTCAGCCTGACCACAGGACATCCCCAGGAGCACTTTAGATACGTAGGGTCGCTACTCCCTAACAGCCCGCCACAAGCTGCCTTACGTTGACTGATTGCACCAGAAATCTGGTGGGCAGAGTGGGGCCGTCACATCCCTACGCCAATATATTATTATATTCATTATTATTATTTAAATGTGAAACAAGTTCATTTTCACATAATTTGTATACTTAATTTTCGTCACAAAACTGACACTGAGTTAATTATTATTTAACAACTCAACGAGAATAAATCTATCTTTAACTAATGTAGCAAGTAATAATAAGTTGTCTGTGAACACGTTTATGTTAGGGTTGTCGATTACGATTAATCATTTACTTACTTTATTGTACGTATGATTAACACAATTTAATGATAACCTTCCTGAACTTCTTTTGATATGACCTTGTTTAATTTTCTATCAAAAAAAATTGATTAATATGTGAATGTCATCAATGTTAAATGCGTTTCAATGTGTCTGTCATTTTGTTTATGGTATCACGCATTTTCCTTATTTAATTCAAATATTAATATGGAATATTTATTGCTTGCAAATATTGGTTATAAGCTATCTCATGTGTGTGGCTGGCAGGCTCCAGCACCTAGCCATATGAATTGGAAACATTTTTCATTCATTACATTTATGAATAAGGACGTAATCATACAGGAACATAGTCTGTTTCAAAATGATGTCGAAATAAATGAGAGATATTTTAAATAATAAATTTGATGATTACACATTATATGATTAACATTGTATTTTTATTTGTTCATAGTAAGTACATAGTGACAACCTTGGCGTACATCTGCGATAAATTTGCTAGTTCGATTGCGTGGTAGGTATGTCTATGACTTTTTGTTATATTTAAATCTGCCGTCTGTGTATAAATTTTGGATGTTTGCTGCCAAGGATATATGTGTCAGTCAATTTCAAGTCTTATGGCCGAGTCGTTAGGTCGGTTTCAGCTTGTAACATCAAATTACTCACATCGAGGCACCTCTAAGCCGCTTTCATTTTAATGCGGACTAGCCAGAGTTGAAATATACCATTACTCACTACGATTTTAGAAGCTGTTACACTATGCTTCAAATCGAATAATTTCTATTAATGTTAAGTTCTAAATTACCAGAGCCATATAAAGTAACGAGTAACGACATAAACAAATACCGTAGGGCTTAAGCGAGTTTTAACTGATACTGTAAACATTTAAACGCATGTAAGTATTGAGATAACTATTTATTGAGGAGAAACAATCTATCGGGTGATATTTATCGAACAACCAAATGCACTACAAAATGACTTCCTAAAAAATTACATTTCGATCATCAAGTGGTGTTGTTTTTAATTTTCATACACTTTTCACCTTCAAATCAGTCATTATATACTCATAATTTTGATAAAGTATCAGTTCATTTATGTTGAAGTCGCAGTTCTAACCTATCCTACTTTTCTGCTAGCGGTTCCTTTCTATTGGGGTGGTAGTTCTAACCTAACTTAACCTACTTTACTTAGCTGCCAGTTCATTTAATGTTGCGGTTGCAGTTCTAATCTAACATAACTTACTGCTAACAGATTGTTTATATTGGTAAATGTATAAAGTAAATCATTACTAAACTATAACACGTGATAATAGAGATATTGATTGCTAATTTAGTATTTTTGGTGCAAATTTATATAACAAGTCAAAGTAACAAGATAAAATAGCTGCAAGTACTAGTTAAAAAAGGTTTTTTTGTGGATGATTTATATTTGGTATGCGATTTTTTTTGTGAGATTGCAATAATTCTTTGCTTTCCTAATTTTAATATAATAGTTTGTTACTTAAAATAACATTAGAATATCTAATTATACGTGTATGTAAAATGTTGTATTTTCATACTTATTTCACCTTGTCGGAATGTTTGAAGAAATGTTAACAAAACCGATATGCGATAAAATAGTAAAGTACTAAACTATTCCACAAATATTTATACATAGGTACTCTTAGATTAATAGAGACAGAATGTGCATGTGTAAATCCCGGTGGATGCATTCTAAAATGCAAGCAAATGTTTGCAGAGTAGAAATGTTTGCACACAGTTGCAGAGCGAGGGATGTTGGTTTGCTTGTTTCACTGGATTCCTCTTACTACCTAAACGGAGCTGTTTGATATCAAGTATTTAACAGGGAAAATGTATTTTTTGATACTTTGAGTTTTTAAAGATTAAGTCAATGTTTAAAAGCAAAAGCGCTGTGGCACAGATTATATAATAGTTGTTGTGGGTCAAGAACAACTGACTGCGAGACGCTACGCGACATGAGAAAATCTACCCTCATCTTTTTAATTTACACAATGCGAGTGAGACAAGAGTCACTGAGTCGCGTGCAATGCGTCTTGGCAGCAAGCTATGCCATGCCAAGCATTTGAATGCCCATTTGCAGAAGTTGTGATACGAAGGGTATAGTTTTTGTCGTAAAGGTGTTAAAAAAGCCAAAGCCATTCATACATACATGATTGAGTCATTTTGTATAACACACTCAAAGGTAAACTGTACTTAAAAAAAAACGGTCAAGTGCGAGTCTGACTCGCGCGCCGAGGGTTCCGTACGAAATATCATACAAAGTACCTACAGCGCCATTCATCGGTGCATTTTGTTACTAACTTGCGCGACCAAGGAACTCGGTATTTACAGTTACAGTAAGGGAATTGTATTCACGTACCACCGTAGAACTCTGTCGCAATTGACAGGCCGCCGTCACTCAAACTCGAGTGGTATGTCACTTTATTGCGATAGGGTTCTACGGTGGTACGTTAATACATTTCCCTTACTGTATGTTGGTTTTTCAGCCATAATTCTTTATCAAGTGAATTAATTTCGATTTTTTATTTTTTATTTGCTAGAAGGTACTTTCAGAACACTTTCATACGAATTTGAAGGAAAAAAATTAAACACAGAAGTATTAAATTACAAACAAAATTAACATATGATTTTTGAAGAATAAAAAAAAATTACGCTAGATAGAGGTCTCGTTATACTTTTCCGGTAATATTCACGTTAATATTTATCATATATATTATTTTCAAATTTTTCGCTTGGTTAACTTCGGAGATAAGGGGGGGAATGGTATTTTTTTCAACATTTTTCTTTATAAATCAAAATTTTACCATTGTAGAAAAAAAAATAAAAACTGTTTTAGAATGTACAATTCAAGCCCTTTCATATGATACCACAGTTGGCCTACTAACTAGATTTTGATTTTTTGCCCCCCCTCTTATCCGCCCTTTTTTATACAAATTAAAAGTACATATTAAAAAATTTCATTTTCCATACACGAGGATTAGCTTTGTTTACAACTATTCCAAATTTCAAATCGATAGCATTAGTAGTTCCTGAGATATTTGACTTTGTGACAGATAGACAGACGGACGAAGTCGCACCGTAAGGGTTCCGTTTTTACCATTTTGGTCCGGAACCCTAAAAATCGTCATGACTTAACAAAGTACCAAATATGATTTACTGACGTTTGTTGTCATCCGCTTCAAACCAATAACAATTGAAACTTTCAGACATCCGCTTCAAACCTGCAACCTATCGGAAACGACTTTAGCCCCAATTCAGTTCATATTTTTTGAAGAATATTTGACTGAAGGGGATAATTATTTTCATGCCTCTGAATGTTGTAATAATTCTTCCCCTTCTTTACAATATTGCCAATCGGCCCAAAATTCGCCCTGAGTGGTCCTATGTCGGTTTTACGCCTAAACGTCGAATAAATACTCGCGACATCTTTCAATAAAATTGTCCCTTCCTTAGTCCCTAGTTCGAATTGACGCGCATGTATTTGACTTTCCCATGTACAATGTTCGTAGAGCAAGTTCTACATGATTGGAAATGTTAATCCAGAATTTTTAATGCGGAGTTCTATTGATTGATGTCGATCGACGTTGATTGGTTGTTGATACAGTGATTATAGCGATTATAAATGGGGGTTAAGGGTTTTTTTTGTCGTAAAAAAGGTAATATTTTATCGGTGTCATTTTGTGAAAAATCACTTGGTTAACGATTTTGAATAGTTAAAGTGTCTACGTCCATATTGTTCCCGTGGTCTAGTTGGTATCTTTTTTTATTTAACTCATAACATCAATGGTTGGCTGCACAAAATCTAAATAGATACCAAAACGTACATGTAGGTACGTATTTATGTGAACGTAACTCTGCCCTGATAATTGTACTTACAGTAATCGACATTTTTGGGATTTTCACTTTTTTGCAGAAATGACATCCCAAGGGCCTAATCTATACATAAAAAAATAATTTCAGTTTTTTTTTAATTAGAAACATGTTTTTTTTCTAACCAGAAACGCAGTACTTGCACAAAAATATTACTTTTGCTAACAAGATCTGCAGCATTCAGCATGTGCTAGAAGTTTGTGCAGTACTTGCTACGTTTACTGCAGATTCATTAGGAATACACTTTTTTGCAACGAATACTAACTAAAGCCAAACGCAGTATTCAACCTTACTGCATTTGAGTGTAGCGAGAATAATAAAGAGCTCCTCTTGCGATGCTAAAACTAAACGCAGTATTCTACAGTGCTGCGTTTACGAGTACCGAGTGTAACAAAAAGCTTCGCATGCGTCGAAGCCGCACGGTACAGTGCCGCGATTCGTGCTAGCAAATCAGAGCGTCGACGTCATTCGCGGACGAGACAGTGAATTTTATAGACTGATTATAATTACTAATTAAAATTAAGTCCTTCTTGATGGTGATAATAAGTCTAATATAGAGTTTTTGGGTTCGATATTATAATTAAGAATTGTAGACCAATAGATTTAGGAAGTTGGCTACATTAACTTAGGTATTTTTAAGTTCAGTTATTTCGATAATAATTTTTTTTTTCTAATACTTACCTAAAATCTGTTTTATTTCATCTCTTCGTCACTTAAAATATTGGCCAGAAGAAGCCTTAACAACACTTTTAACTAGTACTAAGCATAAAAATAGAGCATGATTGCGAACTAGAAACGCAGTATTGAACACGTGCTAGGTGATTTTGCAGTAATAAACACAAATACTGCATTTATCCTTAGTAATACTGTAATGCCCACAAGCCCAGATAGTTGATGAAAATGCAGTACTGCGCATTCTATCCAAATAAGGCAGTAAAGTAAAGGAAAAAATATGTCAATAGAAAGCTTGATTTTTTTAAGTATTATTCAGTACACTTCAAAAGTTATACCACATAGATTTGTTGTATAGATATCACAAAATATGTTTACCGGGTCGTTATTCTTTTTTACCGACAATGAATCGAGGTTTTTCTGTTTTTTTGGTTTTTGAACTATCGAAAATTGTGGTTTTGAAGTGCGATTTAAAAAAAAATGCATAGGTTTCTTCATTAGAACTAATTAAAGTTTACTTTCTGGCCAATATAAATATTTATTTACGGTTGGTTTCTAAAAAAAACATGTGACAAAGTGGACTATTTCAGTGGGGACAACATTTTGGTTTACCACTCTGTCATGGCATTCTACGAAAAAAACAAACATTTAAAAAAATGCTAGTTAGAGAAAGTGAAATATTATATATCACTAATTAATAAAATAATATGGACGTTCATTCGAACATTATAAAACCATAAACATCATTACTCAAATGAGATGCCGTAATAAGACGAAGGACAGGCTATTGTCGGTCGAAAAGAAGAACGACCCTACCGCGTTTATCTCGAAACCGCCATTTTGCAAGTACTGCATTTGCGATTACCAGGGCAGAACTGAATAGTCGACGACAAAATTATGTTTACACTTTTGCACATCCATAGTATCCATACTAATATACTAATACTAACACTAATACTAATAGTAATACTTATTCTAATATACTAATTCACGCTTAAATCACTGAACCGATTTGTATGAAATTTGATATAAAGCTAGTTTGAGTCCCGGGGAAGGACATATGCCGAAAATCACCCCCCATGGGTGAACGTTTGTAGGGAGCTACGATATAAATGTATCTTTCTTTCTATATTTATAAATAAGTTCAGAAACGCGCAGAAGCTAGTAATATATCTTCGAGCTATAAATCAATGCATACATAAAACAAGCTTTTTGAAATGCTCAATCCACTTAACTATCACTAAACTTCACTCCCGCTAGAGTTCTGAAATCCTTTACTATGACGCAATCCATTATCACTGGCATCTCCCTTCTTTTCACCAATTTTAACCTACATTTTTCAACAACTTTACGACCTGGTTTCAGAGTCGATTTTTGTTTAAACAGACTTACGATTAAGCTTGTGAAATTATCGACGTGTCATCCATCACGATGCTTTTATCGCATGCCATTACCAAAGATAGGTAAACAAATGCTTAAAATTTGCCAAGTGTAGCTAAAGTAAGGTATTGGCAAATGCGACTGCCGAAAGTAGAGGAAATGTTTATGGGAATGGAAAGTAGGCATGACGTTTAAACGAACTCTCTCGAGAAAACGTTTGAACTAGGTGGGAAAAATTGTAATAGTCAAAAAAAGACAAATAAAACAATGCATTATAGTCAAGGCACGGAAGTAAGCAGCAATTGTAGGCCGTGTATTTGTTTGAAATGGACAACTTTGGGAGTCCGTTTAAGTAATACGAAGCTGGCAATTGCCGGTAATAATATATGAGCCAGCCATATGTAAACTGTTCACTACCTTCCATTTTTAAGAAAATAGTTGGTACATTACTGTGGAGACCGGGAAAAAAGGGATTGCCGGCCAAGTAGATAAAGACTGATGAGCGTAGCGAGGCCAGATAGGGATGCGAAGCTGGCAACCCATTTTCACGCCAAGGTAGAAAATAGTAAGTACATTACTGCAGAAGCCGGGAAAAAAGGGATTGCTGACCAAGTAGATATAGACGGACAAGCGTAGTGAGGCCGGATAGGTATACGAGGCTGGCAATCCGTTTTCAAATTCAAATATTGATTCGTGACAATACAGAAAATAAAAAAGTAATAAAATTGAAAAATAACACAGGTTATGTCACGAAATGGACCCAGCTCAGCATGTTGCTACCTTGACAGCCAGCGCTGGTCTTCCGCAGGGTCCATTCGGTGAAGGCACGGTAGAAAACAATGACAGGTGCACAAATGAAAAAAAAATCTAACGATAACATATAGGTACCTATTTAAATACAAAAGATAATGAAAAAGAAAAAAAAAAAACACAAAAGAGAAATAAAATAAAATACGAGAAAATAATAATTCAAACTCAGCGGTTTGTTGGCCTGCGAGAAGTTGCATGCGAACAAACCGCTGCGTGTGTACAGGCCTTTACGCAAACAGTGAATAGTGAACGCCAAGGTATGTAGTGCTTTTCACCAAGATTTTGCCAAGTTTTTTTATAGCTGAACGCCTCGATGCTGGGTCACGAATTGATACTGAAACAAAAAAAGGTCGCTTTGCAGGACTCCAATTTTGTATGAAATTCCATTACTTACGGATCTCTTGTCTCGACGTGCCCGAAAGCGTGGTTATTTGATGTTATTGTTTCCACTTAAATCAGCAAAGACATGAAAAATCACTTAGTTAACGGCAAAAGTAAGGTCAGGAGTTAATAGATTAATGGGGGTAGAAACCGTCTAATTAACGCGGAGCCATTTGCGATGTGGTAGTAAGGGTTCTCGATTTTAAATCATCTTGCTCGGTTAGTTCATGCGGGGCTTATAGCACGGATTACAGCATTTTGCTAACATGACGTAAGAAGTAATCCCATTGCGAAAGAACTGATTTATAAAACTGAATCGGTATTCATATTTTTTTACTTATACTTGACTTCCCGGCTATTGTATTTTTTTATTAATATATAATATATTATTTTCAAAATGGATGATCATTTCGATAACAAACATAGGAACTGAAATAGTTGTAACTATGTATGTCCAGTTATATGGTACGCCAACAATCCTATCTCAGTTTATGATTGTCTATTGCAAAAAAATATAGCTAATAACGTCATCCATCACTCAGGCAGTGGAGCTTCTGTACCATTAGGTACTATTAATTATTCTGTGGCACCACTCGCTCGCACATATTATTTTAAAGCTGTCATTATAGATTTAGACATCAGATGACAGTCCATCACGAGAAAATATACACGCCTCTTTCTAATTAGTACAAAGAGGGAGAGAGAGACAGCAGCTGGTAAGACATGCAACTCGATACTTTGCACTTGCAGGCTAATTGTAGGTACGAGTAGTTACAAAATTGAACGTAACTCTCGGCGTCGGCCGTCGTGCATGGTAAGTTGATACTGACATCTGCTTCAAAAGTATCTGGGTATGGAATAATGCGATAAGCCCGGTCAGCCGTGGGAATCCTGCTCAAACATTCTTTTTTTTTGCTTTTCTTGTAGATTTTAATGGTTTATATTCATTAGCAAACAGGTGGACTGATGACCTGGTAAAGGTCGCAGGAGTCCGCTGGATGCGGGTGGCGCAGGACCGGTCACTTTGGCACTCTTTGGGGGAGGCCTATGTCCAGCATTGGACGTTTTTCGGCTGATATGATGATGATGATGATGATTAGCTAATAAAAGTTCCGATGAATATAAACAATTTTATCCGGATTGGATGAACGATATCTCACGGATCAAAAAATAGTAACACTCCAAACCTTTTCTAATTTATTAAGAAGAAGGTCAGCCAAGGCATTTGGGAATTCCAGGTCTGGCTCTGAAAATTTATTACCCGTCGAAAGTTCTCATAATGACCGATTCTACATTTGTTCGCTGAAAAATTTAACCTTTTTTAACTAGCTATTAGTACCTGCGTAACATAACGTAGGTACTTATACTTAGGTCACTTCCACATTTTATCGGTGCAGAGTCTGTGAGAAATCGGTATATAGGCTGTCAGTTATACTTTTTCAACTATAGATTTTTTACTGTGCGCGTACTTACATTTAAAATGAGTGGCTATACCTTCTGATTAGCGCGGGATGCGCGGAAGCGGGGCGATATACGAATGCAGTTCTGCATGCGTACCGCCTCGATTTCCTTATTTGTCGGTATACTGTGCCTAACGCCATATTTGCGCAAAATAGTATTTTACCCATTCCGTTCAGTTCAGCACTGCATTAGCGATTTGCGAGTCACTCTCGCGCCCATGCACGCAAATAATAACTACGCAAAGAATCGATTTGTCAGGATGTCGCCGTCTACGGATACGTCAGGGAGGACATCATCATCAGTACCGTCTCGCTTTCGGGCATCCCGCGCCAAAAAGGAAGCACTCCTTGAAATGTACGCGCAGTAGCTGGCGGTAACCCTAGCCCTAAGGCTCCGCCTCCGAAAGAGCGCGTTGCATGCGATAGAAAGAAATGGCCACATTTAGGCATGTTTGGCGTACCTAAACAGGGAATTTGTTAACAGATAACCTTCTGTACGTGGGTGGTTACTACTTATTCTGTGGCGCAGTAAGGTATCTGTACCTACTCACTTGACTTCACAGCTGGCAGCTTAGGTACCTACTGATACCGCACCGACTCTCCGCTACCGAAAGCGAAAGTGGCCTGAATGGAATTGACACTTTAACATCTGCAATGGGTGACTTAGGGCCGCGCTTATTGCTTAGGGGTTTCAGCAAATCAAATACCAATCGTTATAATTTATTGTTAGATATTTACAAACTCAGGAACAATTAGAGAAATATGAAATAATCTTACTACCTAACCTCTCACTATTTCCCTGACTGGACTAAGGGAATTATACTCATTCAGGGCGTAATAGGCACAATACTTTCATTGTTGTCCGCAACAGTAATAATTGCGCGTTGCCAGAGGCCTGAATGAGGCACTACGAAAACGATTACTTCACCAAACTCTTATGACATTCATTCAAAAAATCTGAACACAACCTTACACTGTTGATATAAAGCTGAATTTCCTTTGATAGTAGGAACATGTGTGAGTTTTTGAGGGTAATTTGCCGATTGGCTTCCTTCGACTCAAGAACAAAGAGTACTGGCCTGTGCGCTCATTTCGGTTTCGCTAGAATAATGAAAGTTTAAGTCTTTAGAAAACGGGGTTTTGTTTTGGTTAATTAGCTAGACGAATCATTTTAACAGAGTATATATTCATTTAATCTCATAAATCTTAATTTAACAAAATTATATCAGAATTACTAAGATGCCAACATAACGCTCGACGACACAGTCATGATGATAATGATGAAATTTCAATGTTGGGACTATTATTGTTGTGTAGATTCCTATTGCAGCACGACTTGACAACTACGTACAGTCACGGACTTTAATAATTGAGCCATTTAGAGCTCACTTTTTACTGGATATTCACATCTTAACTATTAAAAAGCAAAACTAGTTGACACCCAAATGGCTCAACGATTAAAGTTCGTGACTGTACCTACACCTTACAGAAGAATAACACCACTATCTACTGTCTTGCTCTGTAAGGTAATAGTTATTTACAACGCACTTGCTCTAAAAGTACGCCTTTATATGGTTCAACATAAACACGGGAACTCCTCTATGCCCGCACGGCGGAGCGGTGCGGCGCGGGGCCGTGCGGGAATGGATTTCGGGCCAATATTCCCAAACACGTGCGAGATAGTGATTTCATGACAAAAAAGCTTGTAATTATGAATGACTGGTTGCCCGCGCGGCTCTGCCCGCGTATAAGAAGGAACGCAGGCAAACCCGTGGGATAAAATAGAGCCTATAAAAAAGAAATAAAATAAAAGCTTTTTATTTTCAGACACATTGATCCATATATTGTAAGTGTACAGTATTCTAATAACCATAAACATCCAGAAAGTCCATACTACAGGCAGGTGAAAAAAAATCGGATAAGCGGTTCCGGAAATTACCTATCACATACAAACTCACATTTTACAAAGCTATATAATATATGTACATTCTCACAGACCACATTATAACATTATTCGTATATTGGTATTAACTAGTATAGATTAGAATTACACGAGCAAACTTATTTTATAGAACGCACATCATTTACAACGGGAACTCGATCCAACTTAGAGAAGTTTTAATACGAGGAAACCTTAAACCGATTGCTGGGTTCTTCCGTTAAAACGTAAAGTGGCCGATCCATCACAAGACGTGCTTGCACCGCACTGGTGGATATCTAAAGCGATGTAAAACTTTGTTTCCATTAATCTTTTTAAAGTAGGTAAGTACTTACTTTGCGAATTGAGATTTTGGGCTCTGAATACAGTTTTCTCTATAAACGATAAGTAGGTTATTTATACACTCTAGTATTCCGCTCCGTGCTTGGGGCGAGTTTACAGTTAGGTAAACGAGACTTAATTCAATATGTATCGCTTAAGGTGGGGCGAATACATTTAGCAGTAAGTAGTTTTACCTCAAAAGGTTATTGAAAACTGCATTAAAAGGTCCAGTAGTGTCCGCCATCAACATTAGTGTTGTTCCAAAACATTTAGCAGTATGTAGTTATACTTATAGGTACTTTCCTCAAAAGGTAATTGAAAACTGCATTAAAATCGGTCCAGTAGTTTCTGAGTTCGCGAACTTTATTAGAGCCAGTGACTTTGTTAGAGACGGATTTTTTTTTAATTATGTGGAAAATTCCAATTAACATTTTCCTCACGCACTCGCAAAATCGACTTGTTAGAAACGTTTTCATATGGGGTGATAATGTAGATTACTTTGCGTCCACTTGGTCATAAAGTGGCAAATACAACGTGCGGAAAATCCCACTGCCTGGTCAGCGACAGACATAAACTTTAGTAAGGGCGGTAATAAAGAAAGCCTCAGACAGCATAGCTATACTTGCGGTATATTTTTTTTTGTTTTACCGCCCTAGCCACACACACAGCCACATACACACATCATACACACGTAAAGCGGTAGGTATCAATTACCTCAGTATACCAGGTGAGCAATCCAAATGGGTCAGTATGGCGGTTTTGGAAACCATAACAGATAGCGAAATCTTGGCTTAGGAACCATGACGTTGATTTTAGTAAAAAGAAAAACTGCATTCATATACTTACAAAAATACGTGTACTCGGCCCAGGAATCGAACCTGGACTTTTTGAAAAATTAAATTTCGTTGTTTAAAAACAATGCATTTTATTAGTTTTAGATATCATGTTTCTTAGTAACATTTACTATTTAAGAGCTACATAACCGATATTCAAAGGAAAATAACGAAATTTAATTTTTCAAAAAGTCCAGGTTCGATTCCTGGGCCGAGTAGGTACACGTATTTTTGTAAGTATATGAATGCAGTTTTTCTTTTTACTAAAATCAACGTCATGGTTCCTAAGCCAAGATTTCGCTATCTGTTATGGTTTCCAAAACCGCCATACTGACCCATTTGGATTGCTCACCCTGTATAATCTTATATCGATAATTTGTAACGTTAAGACTTTCAAATTTCGAATTGTGATTTAACCTTATATTTTGTAAACTAAGCGCATGCGTGACAATAACACAAGTTTAATTCGTTACTGCCACCTAAGTGAAAATACATAATTCAGTATGATATAATATAAATACTTAAAGTGCATGATATAATACTTAAAGTTAAGGAGGTTAATACAAACTTTATTGCACAACACACAGAAACGTACAAATGGCGAGCTTAATGCCAAATGTCATTTATTAGCAAAAGTTGTCAAAAAATTTATGGCAAAAAACGGGTAAGTAATATAACGTATAAGAGTGGATTGCAAAAAAATTGTACATAGTTTAGAGCTTTAATCTAATCTATGCTTTAATTTTTTACAGTTTCGTGACGGCAATTACCCATATAAAATATATGGGTAATTGCCGTCACGAAACTGTAAAAAAACTCATAACAACTTATAATAGAACACTCACAAGGTATTTAAGTCAACTTTATATAAATGTATTTGATAGGTACATCATTTAAAAAGTATATTAAACGAAGCGCATAATATTAAAATGTCTAATTTCATCGTTTAAAATCTACTATGGGTAGAATATCAATTTATTTATTTAATTGCTTACATGTGTTTTACAGGGTGTTAAATAGGGTGAACAGTAGGTATCAACATGCACCCATTTTGGGTATTGCAATATACTTAACCTAATTAAGTTATGATTCAATACAATCATAGGTAGGTACATATGGGTATAGATTACATTTAAGACTTTATAGTTATTTAACAAATTAAGCAAACAAAACAAAAACAAATTAAGTAAGGTAAAATTTTATACAATTCAATTTATTATTATTATTTATATGACTAGCATTTAATTCCATTTAATAACATTATATTATTTATTATTTTATATTATCACACATATATTCATTTAAAGTATACTAGCATTTTCTTAACATTTACATATCGATCTAATATTATAATATTTACAAAACTATTGAAAGGATATTATATTCGCTTCCTGATACTAGACTAATCCCCTGGACTATTTATAAGACATAATAATTATTCTGTAGTGCTTCGCCGGCCGCAACCGCGGCACGCTGGCTTCGCTCGCTTGGCTAGCGCGCTGTGCGGTCGCAGTTCTTCCTAACACTCCTAATCGCTTCGCTCGTCGTCGGACCTACACCGACCTGCCTTAAGGGGGAGTAAGTAGGTATCCGGAAATTATACTACACGCAGAGAATAGTATATATTATAATTCCCATTCATTAGCATACATAAGCAGGTGCTGAAACATTTTATAGGGTGGTTTTTTGTATGTGTGAAAATACCTAAAAATGACGCCTTTGATAAGAATATCACGCCCGTGTTAGGCAAAGAATATGACTGTGGTGGTAATGGTTACTCGGAACCAAAGGAAGGAAGTGTCCGCCCACTGAGCTCCTGCATTCGGTTTGTGGAAATGTAGGAACGAGCATTGGAGTGCAGAATTAAGCCGTATGATATTATTATGAAACCACACCCTTATTTTAGGACCCTTATTTCGTAACATATAAACTACTATTTTAAGCATTAAATATTAAACTCTCGGAAGAATCTTCATGTCTTGAGTTCGCTCTGCATTTTATTGTAACCGCGCCTTAGAACAGCCGTACCCTGACGTTGACGAAAAAGGTCGATAGATGTGCGATCGTTAATTCCCCCGGGATCTATTCGCACTGACTGCTCGTAATAGCCCTATTTGTTAGGCTCCAATAGGTCAATCACGATGGGAATACTCGGATGTTCCTAGCGATAAAATCTTAAGATTGACAAAAATATCTAACCTAATTACCAGGGAGCGAAACTTTGGTGCCGATGACAGACGTATGACGTCAAGCTACATACAGAGTGTTTTTATCTAGATTATAGATGCTTAATCAAATAACAACTTTTATAATAATTTAACTTTTACATATTATTGTACAATTTTCATAACCGGCGAGAGGTTCGACAATTATATTGCCCTGAATGTACCACTTGTGAAATGTTTATATGTCAATAAGAAAGATGCGAAATTATGTTTCAACTTAAAGCGTTCAGCATACTTCGTCATCCAACGAAACATTTGTTGTGTCCTTTCATTTACTTGAAAATATTTTTTTTGTTAGAATTAACAATACCCAATAAAAAAAATCGGATCGGTTTTTTTGTATTAACATTATTTTTTGTATAAATACTAAACATTTTTATAAATAAACAATAATATGATATTATCATTATAACATTATTAAGAAGCATTGAGGTGTTGCAATGTTGTTTTGAAAAAAACATCCTATATGCGACTTTACGTCATACAATACAATACAAATACTCTTTATTGCACACCTCACACAAACAAAGCAGTTACAGGGAGAAACAATACAATAACATGTAGGTATTGTAGGTAGAGGTAGACAACAGGCGGTCTTATCGCTGAAGAGCGATCTCTTCCAGACAACCTCATAATGACGTCAATGGCACCATAGTTTCGCTCTCTGCTAATTAGATTGTTGTTGTCGAAGCTGCTGTCTCAGTACAAATAGTACAATTTAAACCGCAAACTTCTCGAGGCAGAGGTTTACTTTCCGAACCGGTGGTAGTTTATCGACATTCATAGGTGCATGTAATATGCCTAAATTGAAGAATAAATCACTTTGACTTTGACTTTGACCGGTAAAAACTGAGATGACAGGTACAGCAACCTACACTCTAACGCTTTGATTAAAGACTGCTGCAAGAAGAAGAAAACAAGTAAGACGACTCTTAATGCTTGATTATTCTAACAACCCCAACTAACACGAAATATCACGCCAGCTCTTAAAGGGCCAGTTAAAGAGACAAAACACCATCATTAGCGGACACTCTCGAAGATTACATGTGCCCTCAGGCACAGAATATAACAAAGAACTAACTTTGGTACAGAAAATATTTTCTGTGATTTTCTGACGAGTTGATAAAAACTTAGTTACTTATTTGCGATCAAAATATAAATAAGATGTTTGTATCTAGGTTATCTTTTATTATTAGTGTAACATGTATCAACTTAGTTAAACGTGAGATAAAGGATTCGACTTTGCGATGTGCGAGCCAGAACTTGCTATCGATACAGCTTGCTAGCATAAATCCTAGCTAAGATAAGCATGGTTGGCCTTGTCACGCGATAGGTGATAGGATAGAGCGTGCGTCACTGGCTGACACCGTTCGATAAAACGAGACGACGCTCTTATCTTGTCACTTGTCGCGTGATAAGGCCAACCATGCTACGGAGCTGTTCTACTCTACAGGTCGCATTTCTCAACCAATTCTCGTGAAATTTTGTGAGCAGGTTCGTTAATTATAACTTTGTTTTTTTTTGTCGAGTTACTAATTAGAAATTATTTTTTTTATTTTTATAATCAGGCTCGCGGGTTCTACAGCTCACAGAGCCACTATATAATTTTTAGTTTTTTATTTATATCAAACAAAATGTATTAACGAAGACACGAGCATCGGCGTTTTAATGAAGTAATTCCTCTGTAAGTTTGTTAAAGCTATGATTCTCGCTGTCTATCCGTCACAGGGTGTTGGTCTGACGTCTGTAATGTGGGAGATTTGGTGCAGGCCATTTGTTGGGCGTTTGTATGTCCATTAGGGCAGTCTGCCGGTCGGATTACGGTTTCAGGAATGAAAGGCGGTATGATTTTTTTAACACACTAATAAGATAGTTCTGAGCCTTCTTTTAACTGTAACTCATCCCGTCCTGTAACGGAAATATAAAGCAGTTTTTAAGTTTCACGATGTGCTGGAAGAAAATGGCTTTGTTTGTATTTTTGCATGTGTCTGTGTTAATTGTTTTAACGCCCATTATATTGGAATGATTGATTACTAATTATGTAACTTTATTAAGAAATGCATTAAACTTAAAAAAACGAACTTTCTTCAAATAAATTACTAAGTCGTATTACAGTGAACGCAATTTACTTGTCTCAAGGTTTTTTCTCGTGAAGACAGCGTCGTAACTTAATCGCTCGTTTAATTTCCTCTGCCATTTCCTGCCCTAGTGACCTTTACAAAATGGCTGCCGAGTTTACTGAGATATCGATTCTAGAGTTTATGTTTATGAAATGATGTACCTATACATTATTAGTTTTTAAAAATACTGGTGAATTTTTTTGGAAATACTTTTTTTGGAAAATAAGTTTCCACAAATTAAAATGTATACCTACCTAACCGAAATATAATGTCAGGAATAAACCCACTATTACCCAATTTTTTCTCTGATGATAATCTGCTCCTCGCAGCTGTCGTGTTTCATAAAATTTTTGTCAAGTGAATAGTTGTTAATGTTACTGTTAGGTACAGTCAGCATCATAAACATGTACACACTTTTCAACCTTATGTCTAGGTAATAAGGTCATAGAATGTATACATGTTTATGATGCTGACTGTACTTACGTTTTATGTAGATCCGTTTATATTTTTAGTAATACGAGTATAACTGATGATCTAGCTAGCATGATCGCGTTTATGTTGGACAGGGTAGTAGCCAGAAACGTGACCTTTCCAAAAATACAATTATGAAAGCGAATAAATGAACGAATCAAAATGAAATAAACTGCAATTTAGTCACTGAAGAAATATTGTTGAACTCTCTCCTTTAAATTTAACTTTACAAAACATTATATATAACTGTAAATTCAGTCGTTTTTTGTGAACAGCTCGACATGATAAAGGTTTATTTAGCCCTGAATGATCGATAAAAAGTGTCCACTGCAAGTGACGTTAAGTGTGAGTGATAGCCTGAAGGTTTTCCAGAGGTTATTAGCGTAAGAGGCAAAGGGGTCATTATATCAATAGTTATTTTCAAGGGAATCTATCAATTCAGTAAAAAAGGAAGACAGGAATCGCGACACAAAGGCGACATCGTATCAATCATACTTGGCAACGCAAGATGACTAGATACAAGTAGGCTAACTCCCTATTTGGTAGCGGCCCTACCTCTCTCTTGCTATTCCAATTTGATATCAATTACGAGTATGTGCCACGCGCATATGGATTCCAAAAAAATTATACATAGTTAAGGGCCTTAATCTAATCTAATCTTCAACTTTTTTCCATTGTGTAACGAAAGTTACCCATATAAAACGTATGTTACCCATAATAATTGTACATATAATTTTTTTGCAATCCACCCAAGAACGAACAACATGAATGCGATACGTAAGTTTCTGATCGATTCCCAGTGATTGTATTTGTAACAACGCTACTCTGTTTTTTAAACTTAATGGATTTTGCTAAATAATCTAGTTCGTGGAATGGAAGGATTAACGGACACGTAGTATTTTAAATAATTTGAACTTTAAGTACCTAAATATTTTTATATATATTACCATATTTAGGTATTTTTATAAATGAACTGATGACATTATCTAACGGAACACAAGCTTACATGTCAACAAAATACAATGAAATAAAACAATAAACTTAAGACTAGCTTGAGCCTAGTCAAAAATTAAACCTCATCATTCAATAGTAATTTTAATGGTTGGATAATTTTATTATAATTTTTTGAGAGTTGGGGAATTTTATCATACAGCATTTTGACAGCTGGACAATTTTATCCTTTGGCTTTACCTATTTGTTATTGGTAATTTATAGAGTTGGGGAATTTTATCATTAGGCATTTTCACGGATGGGTAATTTTATCATTAACCTCATTTATTATTCGTAATTTTTAAAGTTGGAGAATTTTATTATTGCTTGACATTGCCTTCGAACATTTTTTTCGTTTTGGACATTAGTTCTGCGAAGATTTTTAAACAAAGCATGTAGATCTATCCCACACGAAACTATCTCTCTGTAGAATAACAATCTTAATCAGGAATTCGTGTTATTAAAATGTTACTACGTCGGCCCTGTTTTGAAGCGCCTGGCATAGTTGCGTCTATAATAAATACGAATTTTCCACTAAAATATTGTATACTCAGCGAGGATGCGGGTTACGTGTATTATCGTAGCTCACTGCCTATACCTAAAATCAACGATCGGTGGTTGACAACTTAATTTAAATAGTTGATACCTTGCTTTTATTGCCATGAATTAAGATTGATGGTGCCAATTAATTGTAATGAAGGAAGGCCTAGGGCAGCGGTCGGCAACAGGCGACCCGCGGGCCGGTGTTAGCTCTATGTGACCCTTGGTTTCTAAAAGATTGCCGAACCCTGGGTAATAGCGAAACTTTTTAACCCGATTTTATAATTTTCTCATGCTAAAATCTTTATGTGTCGATTGCGTAACGCATTGCACTCCGTACGTCAGGTACAAGGGAGGTAACCTAGGTTTTTTTAATGTAGGTAACTTTTTGTATGAGAAAATGATAGTTGAGTTGTCCTAACGTAGGTACGTTTAAAAAATTACGTGAACATCACTCAGCTGGATCTAATAACTAAAGTCTCATTCAACCAGCTGGCAGCTAGCAGCTTTTAACTACGGCGTCCCGTTCTGGTGATTGTAGGCTTGGTCAATCATATTTTTTTCAATTTTATACACCCTTCCAGGTTCTTTTTCTGCAAATACCACAGTCGAGGCCAAGAATGCATGTATCACAACTTGCCCAAACGCAACACACGGCCTACACTCCCAGCGTCAATGGGACGAGCCGCTCTGGCTGGTACGGAAAAATCTGTACCAGGGTCGTTCTTATTTTCTAAGTACCACAATAGCCTGTCCTTCGTCTTATTACGGCATCTCATTTGAGTCATGATGTTTACGGTTTTGTAATGTTCGAATGAACATCCATATTATTTTATTTATTACTATTATTTAATATTTCACTTTCTCTGACTAGCATTTTTTGTAACTTTCTTTTTCGTAGAATGTCGTGACAGAGTGGTAAACCGAAATGTAGTCCCCACTGAAAGATATCACTTCGTTACATATTTTTTTTAAACCAACATTAAAAAAAATTATATTGGCCGGAAAGGAAAGTTTAATTAGTTCTAATGAAGAAACATCAGCATTTATTTTTATATCGTAATTAAAAACCACAATTTTCGATAGTTGAAAAACCAAAAAAACAGAAAAACCTCGGTTTATTGTCAGTAAAAAAAAAGAACGACCCTGCCCACACCCAGCCCTGCCGAGCGTGCCCGTCTCCTTGCGGCTGCGGAGTGGGAAACTGGTATGGCTGTCTACCATTTCTTTTAGGCACCTTAATTGACAATAATACTTTCAGGCTCTCCGTATCTCTCCGCCTGGGAGCGAAGTGTGTCGCTACTTATCGCTGCAACTGCATAGACGCTGTCGATCGTCTCATCCACCACGTTATCTCGTGTTGCAAGAGCGCAGGACGCATTCCGCGTCATCATGCGTCTTAATGACATCATCCGTCGGCCCTTTGTCAGCGCCGGTGTCCCTGCATTCCTCTAACCTACTGGATTAGCCCAAGACAACGGAAGAAGGCCCGACGGAATTACGTTGATTGCCTGGAAGATGGGTCGACCCCTGGTGTGAGACGCCACGGGCGTCGTCACCCTGGCGTTGTCATATCTTCCGGAAACTTCATGTAAGGCTGGTTCCGCTGCTAACTCTGCCGAGGGCGTGCAATATGGAGCCATCGACAGTGGCTTCATATTTAAGCCATTCGGCCTAGAGATCCTCGGATCGTGGGGACCTACTACGCACTGAATCTTTAATGGATTGTACAAGGGCTTGGTTGAGGCAAGTGACCAGAAAGCTGGCTTATACCATACCTCGCCCAGAGGATCAGCATTACCATTCAACGTGGCAATACTGCCAGCTTTCTGGGCACAATATCGCCTGGCAACAAGCTGAGGCAATTTTTTATCTTTAGTATTAGATTAATTCGTTATTTATTTTCTTTTTACCTCGAAAGGAAAAAAATCGAACCCTTATGGGATCACTCGTGCGTCTGTCACAGCCGGTTTTCTCCGAAACTACGGGGCCGATTGAGTTAAAATTTGGTAAACATATGTCAATTGGTGACCCAAAGATGGACGCGTAAAGTAAATTAATGAATTCTGAACACCGGAGCCACTTTTGGGGGTTAAACTGGGAAATTGAAACATATCAAATGAAAGGGGTTGTTGTAAGCATCTCAGTTTTTTTTTTAATGATTTTAGCAAAAACAGATTTGAAGTAATTTAGGAAAAAAGACGAAAGGTGACAACCCCCCCCCCCTTATCTCCGAAACTACTAGGCTTAAAATTCTGAAAAAAATATGGAAAATAGTCTTTGCCTAAAGATTACAGGAAAATCTATAAGAAGTTTAAGTATTCAAAGTAACGGGAAAATACTCAATATTTTTGTGTATTTTGTATGGAGCGCCTGATGCTTAGAGCATAGCAACTTTACGGAACGCTCACCACGCGGGTTGAACTCGCACTTGTCCGGATTTATTACTAAAAAATTAGTCTTCAAAATGATGTTATTATGGATGGATAAAGTAGCTTTAACAAAAGATGTCTTATGTTCCAAATTGTTATTTATTAATGCCAACCGTAGAGCAACAAAGTAATAATCACATACATCTTTCTAAAACCAATTTATACAGTAGAAAATTTTATGTCAATATTGTAATATTAAATTCTTTAAGCTAGCAATCAGGTACCTACGCAAAAGTTTTCCGAAGGACCGTCCCTTCCTGTAATAAAAGTGGACGTAAAAATAACCAAAGATCGCCATTTTCCGCCATTAAAACGGTCCCAAACGCGAGATTATATCAGTAACCTCGCATAAAGAGGTTAAATATGTCGCCGCATTGAATAGATGATTTTTATCGATGATATTTGTTAAAAAGAATTCATATACATACATACGATACCTACGATCGTTTTGTTTTCAACGTAGATTAGCTGTCACTTTTAACTTAAAAATATTCCAACTATATGTTATTTAGGGCACAGAATAGTAATAGTACTACGATTAGGGTAATCTGCACGTCATAATTATAAAGCTAGTGTTCAGTCTATGTAAAAATCCCCACTCCTGGGTGAATATTCAGCGTTTTTAAGGCGTTTTTATTTAATTTTGGTTAACACCGTGAAAATTAAGGTTTTTTCTAACCAATATCTGCGTTTGTGGTACATTTCGTATTGGGTGTATCACACACGGTGTGTTATGACTTATGGTTATGGATAACACAAAATTATCACGAAAGTACCAAACACAAAACAAAACGTAACAAAATCAGATATAGGTTAAAAAAAAACACCAATTTTGACAGCCTTAGCCATTTTTCGTTATTGGCGTCTCACTATTAATCGCTAGTCATTTCATCGACTGTAGAACTGCTCACTGAATCTCAGCTACGCAAAATCTTTCACTTATTACAATATTCTGACTCAAATGGTACATTATTGCAGAGGCCAGGAAATTAAATTCGTGGATGAGTTGATTTTGTCAATAGATACGAATCCACGAATTGCCATTCCCGCCGAGGAAAATAATATTATAGTGATTTTCTCTAAAAATGCGGGAAAATCGAATAATATTTTCAATAATATCTAGAATCTCAAAAAATATCGAGTATAACGTATCAAGGGCCCTGCCCAACTTAGACCTCTCACAGACTGGCCGCGGCGGTCAATGGTAAAATTGTAATTAGCTGTCAAATTTACTATTGACCGCTACCGCAGGCCGCGCCAGTGTGATTCACGCCTTATTTTTTTAAAGTTGGTTGGTACAGGTACACGTCATGATTCGTTGTGCCAGTTTCAATTCACAAACATAAAAAAACTTAAAACCATTAAGATCGATCACAATATTAAATGTTTTAAGGAATTAAAATGATTATTAAGATTAACCGGGATTGAAATCAAAACGCATTTTAGTTCGTTTTGAATTTTATTTCTTCATTTGATACTATTTGAGACACTTTTTAAAACGTCGCTTCGACCCTTTACGTACAGTAAGGGAAATGTATTCACGTACCTTTTTCGCTCTTCTTACTATGACAATAAGGCATAAAAAGGTACGTGCATACATTTCCCTTAC
This sequence comes from Epinotia nisella, assembly GCA_932294315.1. Lineage (NCBI taxonomy): Eukaryota > Metazoa > Arthropoda > Insecta > Lepidoptera > Tortricidae > Epinotia > Epinotia nisella. The sequence goes on along the minus strand of OW028675.1, from coordinate 10,603,688 downwards.
TGTACCTACCTAAGCGTTTTGTCTATGACAATAAAAAAAAACCGGCCAAGTGCGTGTCGGACCACGCAAAACGAAGGGTTCCGTACCTATTAAAAAGGTCGTATCGTCACAGAAATTTTACGGCACTTACGTCCTTTTCTGTGAGGAAGGCAGTTTTTCAGCAATATCTCGAAAACCTCTGAACCGATCTTGTTCAAAACAATTTTCGGTGAATGAAATTAATAAGCCCTATGTCCATGAATTTTTCCATATTTTTAAAATACACCGTTCAAAAATTAGAGGGGGGGGGACAGAATTTTAGTGACTTTCGGGGCGATTATCTCCGACCCTATTCACTTAATCAAAAAAAATGCTAAGAAACCTTATGTTTATTTTAAAAGGCCTATCGATTGATGTGCCACACGGGGGGTATAATGAAAAAAAAAATTTTTGACCATTAGTTTTATGTATGGAGTGCACTCCTAAAAAAAAATTTTTTTGTCATTTTAATTACAAAACTATGTAGCGGCTAACAAAATACACCTATCCTCAAAATTTTATTCAAATACACCTTATAGTTTTCGAGTAAAATGCCTGTGACATACGGACAGACGGACAGACGGACAGACGCACATACGTAGATTTGACCGATTTAGGCGGCCAAAAACATTTTTGCTTCTAATATAATTCAAATTGGGGTATATAATTAAAATACGTTGTATTTAATTTAATTCAATTATTATTTTTAAAAATATACAAAAAAACTTAAAAATGATACTTAAAAAAAAGAACAATGATAAAACGGTTTCTATTTTACATAAAAATATTGATAAATAAATAAAAACATAGTATAATTAAATTACTGTCAATATTTAATATAGTCTATATGATTTACACGGATGTCAATGCCGATTAGATGTTTCAATTGGAATTTCAATAGTTCCTTCCAACCATGTCTGATAATTTTGCAGTATTCCTGAAAAATTATCAGACATGGTTGGAAGGAACTATTCTTCAGTACTTTGTGCTTTTATCCATCTATCTTTCATTTGTGATTTAAACTTGGAAAATTTATGTTTAAGGCTCTTTTTACTGTCTTCGGTGAATCCATAATACTCAAAAAGGAATTTTTCTTAATGGTTCAGTTTTTCACTCTGGGAAACTCTGATCTTTCATCTTTTCGAACAAATTTAAAAGCATCTCAACTAAAAGACAGAAAAAACAACTAATTACTAATTAAAAAAATTATGAACCGTTTTTAGAGTTTTTACCCTGACAACTTCGATTGACCCTTATTTGGCTATAGGCACGTTTTGGCAGAAACTGTTATTGTTAATATAATATTGAATATGTGCCATAATTATTGTAATATCAATAATATCTTGGAAGACCTTGGAAATATTTCATTATTGCATTCAAAACGTAAAATTTAAGAAAAGTAGCTTAAAAAAAGGTGTTACGTTAGAATGCTAGTTATATACAGTAAACTAATAAAAAATATCAACTTTTTAAGTTATATTGACAGATTCTTACCTGAATTATCAGAATTCATTACTTTCACTACACTAGAAAACACTGTTTTTTTTTGTTGCAATTTATAACACTCAGTAAATTGAAGGCACCGAGAACTGTTACGTACACTAAAAGTTACGACCTATTTTTGATTGACTGTAGATCGGCGCAAACGTTTTCTTATGACTCGAAAGGGGTGGGGGTGGGTGCCCTGGAATGTCAGGTAGATAAGGAAGTCGATGGTTTAACCGTATGGTGATTTTCAATATTTCGACTTATGGCCGCCTAAATCGGTAAAATCTACGTATGTGAGACGGACAGACGGACATGACGAAACTATAAGGGTTCCGTTTTTGCCATTTTGGCTACGGAACCCTAAAAAGAAAACTTGGGATAGAGGGTTCAGTTAATGTACAATTTTTGCTACAATAAGGCCTGAATCACACGGGCGCGGCCTGCGGTGGCGGTCAATAGTAAATTTGACAGCGAATGACAAATTTACTATTGACCGCCGAGGGCTAGGCCGCGGCAGTCTGTGAGAGGCCTAAGGCGAACATTTCTAGGCATATTGGAGAAAAAATCATTGTTTTCCGGATTTTTCAGAGATACCTAGACGAACAGTGCGCATACATTATTTTTATCGTTTAATTTTTCGAAATTGGAATTGCGAAATCTCGAATCCAAACGATTCGATACATCTGTTGCAGATCGGTTATTTATGATCAAATTTCGGCTCACACTGGCCAGTAACATGTCAGTTTCACAAGTTCATATCTCACTTGAATGCATTTAGTCAAATGCAATCGTTTTGGCTTCTATTAAGGCTTATTTTGGAATGAACTCAAAATAAATTTAATGAGATTTTGGCAGTAGGTACTTTCTATATGAGCGGGCTGTTATTTGCTTTTTAATGATTTACGTTATAGCGCGATCAGTAAGTGAACAGTAGTACACCTTCGTGTTGAGGTTGTATTAGTGACCATATTACTTACAAAATTTCAATGGGTTTTTATTATACATGAACATATGAAAACATGAACGTAGTAAATGTTATTGTGACTTTCCACAAAAATCTTCATAAAGTCAACTGACTTCATAGCAAGCCATATTTTGCCCGAGATAGTTTAAGAGCAAAGAAAGTTAATTTGTAAGTTAATTCCATACAAAGTACACCCGTTTCGAATGCTCTAAACTAAATGTAAAATTGGCTTTGACATGTTTCTGGCCATTGACAATTCAAATAGTAAATCCTTTCCCTTAGTTTACATTGGGTTGAATATAAGTCAATATTAATCCGTCTGCCATCGCAAGGGTTTAATTAAAGTGGGTTCGGGTCGTTCCGATTCACCTGGGTCTCCGGATTACGCGGTTAAATCGGAGTGAATCATGTAATATGGCCAAATTAGAGTTGAAAGTTTAAACTGATTAGGTTTTTAGGGGTCCGTACCTCAAAAGGAAAAAATCGGAACCCTTATAGGATCTGTCTGTCCGTCTGTCACAGCCAATTTGCTCCGAAACTACTGGACCGATTGAGTTGAAATTTGATATACATATGTAAATTGGTGACCCAAAGATGAACGCGTAAAGTCAAAGTCAAAGTCAAAGTGATTTATTCTTCAATTTAGGCATATTACATGCACCTATGAATGTCGATAAACTACCACCGGTTCGGAAAGTAAACCTCTGCCTCGAGAAGAACCGGCGTAAAAAACTCGGCGAGGTGTCATTTTTTCAAAACAGTATACAATATATCATATCAGTATCAGAGTATTATAAAATTTTAAAATTACATTGCTACAGTAGAAAGCCTATTTATTTTACGACAGGTTTCTAGTGCAGGATTTTATCGCTGCCAAATATCCCTATCCATGATGTAGTCGTTTATCTTATAATATGCTTTTGAAATAAGTGTCCGTTTTACGACAGATTTGAATTTAGAGTCAGTAAGTTCGGTAATGTGTTTTGGAATTTTATTGTAGAATTTTATACAATTTCCCAAGAACGACTTTTTCGCTTTTACTAGCCTGTAAAAAGTTGTTTTGAGCTTCCCTGCGCTTCTGGTAACCTTGGGCCTATCAGTGTTTGTTGGGTAGTTGTATAAATTCTTCCTAACATACATTATTATTTCAAATACGTATAGCGACGGCAGTGTTAGAATATCTGTTTCTTTGAAAAATTCTCTTAATGACTCACGCGACCCGAGGTTATAAATTGCTCTAACAGCCCTTTTTTGTAAAATAAATACAGTCTCAATATCTGCCGCTGATCCCCATAAAATAAGACCATAAGTAATTATACTGTTAAAGTAAGCGAAGTAAACTAACCGTGCCGTTGCTACATTGGTAAGCTGCCTTATTCTCCTGACTGCAAAAGCAGCGGAGCTCAACCTACTTTCTATCGCAGTTATGTGGGAACCCCACTGCAGTTTAGAGTCTAAAGTAATACCTAAGAATACAGTTGACTTTACAAATTCTATGGTTTCACCATTAAGTTTAATATTTGAGGCTAAGTTTACATTTGAGTTCGCTAGTGTGAATTTTATACATTTCGTTTTTTTCGGATTCAACACTAAGTTATTGGCAGCAAACCAGTCAGATATCATGGACAGGGTGTTATTTGGTTCAATGAGTTCAGTATCTTTCCTATTAACCTTGAACAGTAACGAGGTGTCATCGGCGAACATGACAATGCCTGATCTTCGGCTTACCATATATGGTAGATCATTTACATAAACAAGGAACAGGAATGGACCTAAAATAGAACCTTGAGGTACTCCCATCTCCACCACTGTCTCTGACGAAATGGCCCCATTTATCGCTACCTTTTGATTCCTTTGTGTTAAATATGACTCAATGAGATCTAATGCATGTCCTCTAATGCCATAAAATTTAAGTTTATTAAAAGTAAATTATTGAATTCTGAACAATCGGTCACTTTTGGGGGGTAAACTGGAAAAGTAAAAAAAAAGTATCACAAACTGTATTGTGTGACATGTTATGAGATTTAAGTCAATTAAGTGTGACTTGTATTTTGGTTTGCGTTCCGGTCGACGTGAAGGATATGTTTACACTTTAGCATCGTGTTAATTTTTAAAGGCGACCACATCACTGCTCCGCTGTAATCACTGCAAAACCATACAGGACCCAATTTCGTATGAAAATTTGTTCACGGTAGAGTATGACAGTTATAAATAAAAACCTAAGTAGGTAGGTATTTATATATAAAAATGTATTATTGCTTTCTAAGGCCAAAATGATAATTCAATCCGATTTACATAGGATTTCAACACATTGAAAATGAGTCCTTGTATGAACCCCTGTGACATGTTTACCTTACAAATCTGATAAGCGCAAATACAGTTATTACCAAGCGGTTGAACAAGTACAACTTCCACCGAACAGCATACTTCCTAATTTAATGAACGAATTTCCCGTCGGCTCTAAGTCGATTATTTTACTCAGTGAGCGAAGAGCTCTTACTTGTATTGTGCTACTATAGATTCTCGATTTCAGTTATAAAGCTGGTGTTTACAACACATTTACACTCGTATCAAAATAACCAGTAAAGGTCTAAAGTACCCTGTACATGTTAAGATGAATAGCTTCGTTCAATCGGACGAGAATCTTGGCGATCGGTCGCTTCGAAATTGCCAGCCATACACGAAGCAATTGATCGTTACGACGCTGCCATACTCGTATGAGACAAGAATCGAATAGTTGATCGCAAAGAGCCATACATACTCGATTCATCGTTACGATATTCATGATCGCACGGGTTTTTGTTGCGATTTCCGATATCGTCTCCGATCAAGTAAATCGTTAACGATATTGACATACACTATCGATCGGTCGTTTCAATCGGTCTGTAACGACGGATTGTGAAGATTAATCTTACCATGTATGCCCCCATACATGGTACCTTTACCCCCGATGCGTTTCACAGTAGTAGGTACCCACCTACAGTGGAATGTCACCTCGGTCTTATTTGGAGTACGTACACCTTACAACATCACCACTTGGTCTGTTGGTGTGTTGTTGTGTTACTGGTGGTGAGTAAGATCGCCCAAGCTTTCGAGGATGTGCTGTTGTGAGTGTGGGACCTGCATTTGTCACAGCGAATCCTCAAATCAATAAAGCGTTGGCAACACACTTGTGATACTTAGTGACTTGCAAGCGTCCTTGTAGAGCGGTATCTAAAAATTTTAACGGCTCCGAGCCTGTACATCTTAGAAGTCACTAAATGTATGTGGAAACGCAAGGACGACTACAAAATGCGTCGTCCTGATCAAAGAAAAACCGGACAAGTGCGAGTCGAACTCGCCCACCGAGGGTTCTGTACAATATGACAAATGTATAGTTTTAAGATTTTTCCCTGTATTTATTTATTTAAACTTTATTGCACAAAATACAAAAAAATATGTACAAATGGCGAGCTTAATGGGGTCGTTCTTCTTTTCGACCGACAATAGCCTGTCCTTCGTCTTACTACGGCATCTCATTTGAGTAATGATTTTACGGTTTTATAATGTTCGAAAATGAACGTCCATATTATTTTAATAATTAGTATTATTTTAATATTTTAGTTTATCTAACTAGCATTTTTTTAAACGTATTTTTATCGTAGAAGTCCGTGACAGAGTGGTAAACCAAAATGTAGTCCCCACTGAAAGAGTCCACTTTGTCACATTTTTTTTTTTAAAACCAATCGTAAACAAATATGTATATTGGCCGGAAAGGAAACTTTAATTAGTGTTAATGAAGAAACCAATGCATTTTTTTTTAAATCGCACTTCAAAATCACAATTTTCGATTGTTCAAAAACAAAAAAAAAATCATTGTCGGTAAAAAAGAAGAACGACCCAATGCCAGATGGCATTTTCTACCAGCTAACCATTGGGCTAAACAGAGACTTATAACAGGTGCAAAGAAAAAAGTATGATAATTTCTGTTACGAATATACTTGACTGTATTTGTAGTATAAGACGATATTACTTGCCAAATTTCATAGTTCTAGGTGAACGGAAAGTACCCCATAAATTTTGATTGCCTTGAGAGTATCAAAATATACGTTTTTTGAGTTATAAACCCGTACAAAATTACAAATGTATAGTTTTCAGATTTTTCCCTGTACTTGTAGTATAAGACAATATTACTTGCCAAATTGTATAGTTAGAAAGAAAGAAAGATACATTTATTCACAAACACACAGGACACACATATTGACAGTTCTAGGTCAATGGGAAGTACCCTATAAATTTTGATTCCCTTGAGAGTGTCGAAATATACGTTTTTTGCGGCATAAACGGCCGTATCTTTTTTTTACGTTAACTTAGAAGTTTGATTTTTTTCTCAGCTTCAAAGGACTAGTATTTATTATAAGGGATTTAAGCCTAAGCTTACGCGGGTCCCTTAATACAGACTTTATACAGATCGAGCTGTATAATAAACCATGCACCACTCTTATACGGGCACAAACATTTTTTGGCACTCTTGTAAGTCTTGTGTCTCTAGCTTTATATAGGCTGGTATATTGATGTTTAAAACGCTTGCGTGCTGCTTGGACTGAACACCTGCGAGTACCTATATGGTATTAATTCCAACTCGATACCTCCACGCGTTCCCGACAAGGGTATTGACAGACAGACAGACAGCCAGACGGACAACAAAGTGATCCTATAAGGTTTCCGTTTTTTCCTTTTGAGATACGGAACACTAAAAACTGGCGGCCGCGAAATGAAACCCGTGCAGGCCCGATTGGCGCGAACGTCAAACTCATTGCAGTCGGTATAAAAATTTACAACCCGGAAGTCAAGGAGGCTTCTTCTTATGAGCTGTAAGTACAGAGGTTAATAGAAAGTGTTTTTATAGCGTGGATGAATTTTGTAATAGTAAGAAATTAAAATAGGGACATTATAATTAAAAAAAATCTTATGTTTTTTATTTCTATACTTAGTTATCAGTTCATTTTTGAATTGTAATTACCTAATGTTTTTGTTCTTATTTTTTGATCTTGTTTGACTTGAGCCATTTTTATCGCATTAAATGATTTGACTTGACTTGTTTGCTATTATGGTAAGCCGCCGTAAGCTTGTTTGCCACCTTTGTTGTATAAAAACAAAAACTCCTTTACTAGTTCGTAATGAAAGCTTCAAGGGGTAGGAAACGAATCTGCTTCTTATGTACCTTCCTACCCAGCTATGTGTTGGTCATTCCGTTTTCTCGGAGTGAGTGTATGTATACCTACTTGTTTCTCTGCACTTTAACTTTTTCGGAAAAAAAATCAGTCCAAAATCTTTACTAAACATATGGAAGATGCATAGATATTCTTTTGCAAATTGAGTTTAAATTAATAATCAGCATTCCTATTATTCTGTCCTTGTCAGTGTAAGAAACAAAAGAGAATTTGAGATTCTATTCTGCGAGAGTTTATGTTGTGTCAAAGTTTTCTTTGATGGGAATTAATTATTTATTGGAAAGCGAACAGAGAACCAGTAGTAACTCGCCTGTAAATGCTGAAGACTCAAATACATAGCCCCTGCCTGGCATTTAGTGCGTAATATACCGTAATTTGTTTTCGTAAAATACAGGATTAAGTTTACGAGTTTACGTCCTCTAATGTAAAGTCAGGCGTGTAACTTTAGCAAGCTCGTTTCTTATTCGTAAATGATGTACCTACCTGGCGCGTGTTGGACTTTACAATGCCGTCTGTCTGTGAAATTCGCATCATTTAGTCTTGTAGTCTCCACAAGTACCTATATCTTAAAAAGTCAGTTATATAATTTATTTACTAACGTAAATACAAGATGATGATTAACGTTAACTAAATTAAATGAAAATTAAGTAAGTTAAATCTAAAAAAGGCCCTCGAGGCATTGTACCGTGGATGCTGGCGGCATTTCCATTGAATTGCAATGCTGATGCGTTGCCCGAGAAAGTCGCCAGCTCTTCGGTCACCAGTTACATCAACCGCACGCTTCGCGTTTTCTGCAAATAACTTATGCGCACTGGAACCCCACGGACCGAGGGTTTCGACGCCAAAGGGTAGAAAGTTGTACTCTCTGCCGGGGCCTCTATATTTATTACATTTCAGATTTTCGGCGTTTTTCGCCGCTGCACCCGCTTAAGAAGTAGTCCGTTGGAGGTGAGACGGTGCCAGTGTGTCTACACAGGTAGCATCACACACATGCATCCGTCCCAACCTCCACGGAACCAGAGTCACATCATCAGGTCTTTTGCCATCATCTCTGAAATGCCAGGCGGCTCAAGAAGAGCAGGCACATTGATGGTTGCAAGAGACCAGCGGTGTGTGTTATAAAGTGTCGCATGTCTTGAAAAGCGGCCTGCACTTTTTTGTCAGTTAAATAGATGACGGTGTAAAATTATAAGGACCGTCTCTAAACAATGGGAAAATGCCCAAGGTCCTGCGACTGATGTAGCCTACATGAGAGCCCACTTACCTACTCCTGCCCTGCCAGTTCGCAGACTAGAATACTAAAGCCCCATTATCCTATGTGCCCAGAGCCATAAGTTTTAAGCCAAAATAATAATAAAAAATTTAAATTTTAGTTTCACTGTAGGGGCAAGTGCTGTACCTGTCGATGATTGTACCTTTGGACATTGCCGGTATTAAAAAAACAACTGATCATAGACAAACACACTAGCTAGTCGCCATTTGTATAAATGAACGCAATAGTGTCTCCTGCGGCTGTGAACAGTTTTTATGCCAAAAAGTAAATTTTTACCCATATTTTAAGCAAGTTTTTTAGAAATTCGGTGAATGATACGAGTACCTGTATCATCACATATTCAATTTAAACGATTGGTCGTTGTTTTCTTTAGGTTTTGCTTGATGCCGGTGGTATTAAATGTGACCAGTATCGTTTTTAGTTTTATTGTGCCAAATTTGTACCTGTGGACAACTTGATGGATGTACCTAGGGACTGTCCATAGGTTCAACATTACTAATAGTACCTGTGGAATATTTTCTTTAGTTTCAGTGCCTCGTAGTAAAACTGGGCAAAAACCAAACAAGATATGCCCCGACACTTTAACCGATGCTGTTCGGGAGGTAAACAATGAATGTTCTGTGCGAAAAGCTGCCGAAAAATATAAAATTCCAAAGTCGACGATTTTCAAGTATCAAAAGTTAAGTCAGGACAAAAACCTCGATCAAAACTGCTTGGAACTTTTGAAAAAGTCAAGAGGGTATTTGATGTATGTGAGGAGCTACAACTCCATGATTATTTGAAAAACGCAGAATATTTGCACATGGGCTTAGATAAAAAACAAATACGAGAACTTGCCTTCAAGATCGCTGGGGCAAAAAAAAAACATTCTGAAAGTTGGCACAGATATAAAATGGCTGGACTTGGATGGATGAGATATTTTCGGCAACGTCATTCAGATCTATCTCCTCGAAAACCCAAAGCAACTAGCATGGCCAGAGCAACCAGTTTTAACAAAACTAATGTTAACAGTTTTTTCTACTTTATGTGTTGTTTATAAAAAACATAGTAAAAAAACTTTACTTACATGCACTATTTGAAAGAGAATGTATCATACACAGTGTGTTTCAAAAACTCCCAAAGACAATATAGATTGTGACGACGAATCTAGCTTCATTTGTCAAAAGCGTGCCTCCTGTTCGTGGTGGCACTCCAAATTCCGATGACTCTGCTGAAGAGTTGTACCGATAATCTTGTATTCAAAGAAGCAAAACTCTATTATATGATACCGATCGCATCATAGGCTACATAATTATTATTTTCATTTGTGTTTTTAGAAGAAATGTTATGTCAAACTTTTGTTATTGATTTCTGTCCTTAGGTACAGGTGCCGTCCATAGGTAGGTTATTGAAGTCCACAGGTACAAACAGTGCTTGTACCTATGGACAAATCTAATGTTTTTTAAAATATTCCTATATCTCTTGTTCCTGGGCAGCTGACGTAATAAAAGTCTGTGTAGATTAAAGGCTGGTTAATTGTTACAAAATTATAATAAAGAGTTTGATAATAATGTCGACAGTTTTTTACTGAACATCAAAAATAATTTTAAATTTGGAAAGTGTCCACAGGTTGAGCACTTGCCTAGTATCTTATTTTGTAGAAATAGGTAACTTTTAAAATTAATCCACAACACTACTATGACATCAAGAATATCTTAATAATAAATTAGACCTAAGTTGCTCAGCTTTGGTGCAATCCGCCATTTTAAAAACCTGGTTTATTTCCAAGTTTAATGTTGTTTTTTCCGTTATCTAAAAGGGCCCGCAATACATAACCGTATATCACGGTGTTCCGCCGGCGATTAAGGCCGTTCTCGGCAGACGTCACGCCGTAATTCCGTCCATCCGTCCGTGCGTGAGTCTGTAGCACACAGATTATTTCAATACGAAAACCTCAACTTAGATTCCACATATAAAAACGATGTACAGTCACGGACTTTAATTGTTGAGCCATTTGGAGCTCACTTTATACTCACTTCAGAGCTTTATAAAACCAAAATTCCGAATTCTGTTTTCCAATTGGTCGATTTTAATATTAGCTGTAATCTGGTTAGGTGTGTTGGTGAACAGTTTCGGTGATATAACGTCACCCTGTCGCACTCTCCGGCGTTAGGGACTATGCCCAACTAGCACACTAGCGTTAAAATAACCCTTATATCATTCTTATATCGGTTCCAGCCAAGTGTTAAGGTGTTAAGAATTCCTGTAAAAAAGGTGTTATAGCATGCTCAAACACCCTTATTACCACGAAAGAGGCCCACGAATTACAGGTTAAGGTGTTAGCTGAGAGTCTTATAACACTCTAGCTCTCACCCAGTTTCAAGTGAGCATCTTACTCTTTTCTTTACCATAAAATTATGAGACAAATATAGTCTACCGACAAAATGGCGCAGATAGTTAGTATAGGTGTTAATATTTGACAGTTATGGAGTCGTACTAATTGAAAGTGAATTTAATTGGAAGTGTGTGTGTCATTAAGTGAAAACAACCTGCCCTTGTGATTTTACCTTAAGTGTATATCATGTTTCCCATCTCAATTTTAACGTGCCCAGGATTTATTAAAGATTTCTAACAAAACTTATGAAGAATAAAAAAGACAACTAAAGTTTTTATCATTTTCTATTCTTGTTTCTTGGCCAGTGGCATGTTAAATTAAGTGGCATCCATAGAATGGCAAGAGTAACATAAATAATGAAGTATTTTGATGTCAAATATTGAATAACCTAATCAATTTTTAGGTTAGAGTTAACCAAAACAATAGCGAACTTACCTTAAAGCTTTAGGCGTCAGTTAACTCAACTATAACGCTTTCGTCTTGGCATCGTTGCAAGAAGTTCAGAACAGACCAGGTCTCGACACTGTTGAAGGCCTTTTCATAATCCACAAAGGATCTACTGCATAATCTGCCATACTGTGTGGATGTGGTCTATGGTGCCGTAGCCACTTCGTAACCCGACCTGTTCCGGGAGTTGAAACTCGTCAAATCTTCAAGCAAGATGGTTCGTGATGACCCTGCAGCTTGTACATATGTCTCAAAAGCGGTATAGGTTGCTAATTCTTCACGAGTGTTTTGTCACCCTTCTTGAAAAACAGTACGCTTTCCCTTTCTGTCATGCATGCGAGTTCTCCCAGTTGAGAGGACCACATTGAACGACTACTGAGGCTCCTCCAGTACGAGGGTTCCTTCCGCCTTCAGTGGCTTAGTCGTGATGCCGTCCTCACTCGGGGTTTTTCCATTTTTAAGCAGTCTAAGGGATAACCCGATCTCATCCATTCAGATCTCGGGCAAGTCTTCTGTGAACTGGAATGTAAGGGTGGGTCGGGGGGTCTTCTCTGAGAGACTTGGGTTGATACCCGTGTGTGAGACATATAGCTGGCAAAAATAATCCCTAACTGTGCCAACTTGTGTAGTCAACCTTGTCAGGTGACTTCTCCCGAGTGGTTAGACGAACAGTTTTGACCCGCGGTTCTGTTCGATGGCTTTTTCTATCATAAATGCGTTGGAAGCTTGAGGGTCACGTCAAACCAGCTTCGTGATATTTTTAATTAAGGCTCGATGTTCTGACAAGCTTGAGGGGGGGATTTTTGCGACACTCACTCATAAGTTCCAGAGTCTCAATTCAGAGTCAGTTAACAAGAATTTGTGTTTAGTATATAAAATCCCGCTTGAAAGGAGAATCACGATTGAGCTGCGATTAGACAAGACCTTGTTGTCAAAAGACGATGTGTCTCAATTCTGTGTACTGTTGCAGCACACATAAATCGGGTGCACGGAAACCAACGATATATCTCCGTTCTCGCATATTCATGAGCGCACTCGGATCAGCTGGACATGCTGTCCAGCATAATACCTACTTCCTCAAATCTAGTCTATTTGAGGTAAGCTGTCCATGTCAACGAGGGTCAGGGAATATTCATTGGTTATTCTTAGTAGGTATTTCACGCCAAAATTGGTCTAACACAACAGTAACTGATCGCTTTACTCGGCCCTCTCTGTCACAGACAGTTTGTTATTGGACAGGTGATAGGTATACTAAACTAAGGGTAGTTCCACAATTTGGTTAATGATGATGAGATCCATGACGAATTGACGAGGTTTGGAATGAATTATCAGACGACTTCCTAGGTTATGCAACGACAAGAGAGTCGTCGTAATCTGGTTGTATTTAATGGACATACTAGTAGACAAATAATCTGTTTTATCGCGACATTTTATACAAATAGTTCTCTAGTGAAAATGAAGATTAGAATTATAAACTAACATTATACAGTACCGTACGACGTATAACAATGTGTGATGCTAAAAAGAGTCTAGACTATGCAAACAGCATGTTGCATTGCCTACACTCCACACACGACCCTTAATAACAACTAGAAATAAACAGTTTATTTTTATTTTTTTATATATAAAATTCAAAACCCCAACGCTGGTTTTCTGTCAGATTCTTACATGCATATAACCTTTAACTCGTTTTGAATGACGGAACGAGTATGTAATTGAAATATGAGTAAACATTTGAAGTTACACGTCTACGTTCGTACTATGTCGTATGAGGACGGAGGGCTGATCACGTAACGTTTCAAACGCACGTTAAGATAACTCAACTGTCATTTTCCCATACAAAAAGTGACATTTAGATCTACCTGACGCGCCTACAGGGCTCAACCGCCCTGAGGCAGCTTTTTGTATCCGGATAAGGTGTCGCTTTAAATATAGGTAATTTATGCAAACCGTAAAATCACGAGGGAAGTTAAAAGTGCCACATATAGCGTGTGAAAAATATGATACGTCAACGCTGCCCCTGAGCTATGATAAATCCCTTTTCCGACTCACCCGCTCGGAAATCTGCGCGCAAAATTCAATTTTATCCACAAACGTTAAAAGTGATTCTGGAATTCGAAGGTCTCGCGCTCTAAGAATGAGAGGTAATTATTAGACAATCAACTTCAACTTTGTCTAGCGTTGGGGCATAGACACTGATGACATTAAGGTAGTTGTCCTTGTCCAAGTGAAGGCGCAGTGTGGTCACGCGGTCTGAGATATGTACAGGGTACTCCTCAAGTCGCTTTACCAAGTTATTCTTGATGGCAAAGCCCACACCAGAACGCCGAGGTTCGGAAGCAGCGGTACCTTTTCAGAAGAAAGTGTAGCCACCACCCACTTCCATCAGCTCTCCTTCATCGGCAAGATGGGTTTCTATTTTCGGCTAAGTTGGGACGAGCATTATTTTAGGGCACCTTATCTAGCTGCTCCACCGGCTGAGCGGGGAAAGCAGTGCCTCCCTAAACGGGCTGATCTGTCACTCCGGGTGCTGCCGAACCCGCACTGTCATCCCAAACGTGCAGCGCAGAAACGACCACGGCGTGTACTCACACCTCCGGGACCGCCTGTGTGCAGGTAACAGACAAAGCCTAGTTTACATCAAACTAGACCTCTCTACTTCTACCCAACGCCACAAGACTTTTGCGTTTCCGAAGTTCATTAACGGGAGCGGTCAGATGCGCATGATATTTTAAGGTGCGCAAGCGTTCGCGCAAATGCAGGCGCACCCACTCGTCCTTCCCCTCCCTGGATCAGTGGAACCTAAAACCGCTACGACTAAAGGAGAGGTCGGATGCTGTGTCTGGCCGACGGTGGCTACACGCCCTCCATCGCCGCCTTAGGCCATCCACCTTGCCTTGCTGCCTGCAGAGTCCGCCAAGTCACGTTGCATATCTGCGGTGAGTTGCCTTTTCTCGCCAGGACAGACTTTGTGTGGTAAGCGGGAGGGAACCACATGTAGGGATAGGTATGATGGATGGTGAGGGAATATTGGAAAAGGAGGGGCGGGAGGCCTATAGCCACGGGAAAGAGGATTGTGGTCTATAGCATCTCAGGGAAGGCGGGATCGCACGCCCGTGCACTCAGTTACCTACTACCGGACAGATAGCAGGTTAGAGCACCCCCTGCCTTTCAATAAGCATGCCTTGCATGCATATTTAAAGGCATAATAAATAATGTGTTCTTCACTCACCCATAGTAATATTTGAAAGTAAGTCTGTCTATCTGACATTTACATCTATCTGACATGATATTCGTTGAGAAGCCCCTAGAAAACGTCAATATTTTACCATCAAATCGTCTCTTAAGGGTTGTGAAATAGACTACGCAAAATTGTAATAGGAGTGCAAGGAAAGAGTTTCACTTAAAGTCGGAGGAATAAACTGGTATTTCATAAACAATCCTTTTGCGCATAATAAATTAAACCTGAAGCTTGTTTCGTAAAGCTCTTTCGCGGGCCAAACCTTTAAAACCTTAAATCTTGGGTGGACGCATATTCATGCTCCCTTTACCCGAATAAGGCCGGACACTTCATGATAAATTATACTTTCATGGCATTTAGGCAAATGCGACGCTAAAGGGTTAGGTTGCAAAAAATATCAGACTTGTCTTTGTTCAGCTATAGCAAAATCTTTTGTAGTTTTTCGGATGACTGTGACGTCAACCCACGTTATTTTCCAGTGACGCTGCCTACGAAGCCCGGTCCTGGGTTCGAAGCCCGCTAAGGGCAAATATTTGTGTGATGATCATGAATATTTGTTTCTGAGGATTCGATGTTTTCTATGCATTTAAGTATTTATATCTATTAAATATATCGTTCTAGTACTCATAACAAGCCTTTTTGAGCTTATAGTATGGGACTAGTTCGAATTGTGTAAGATTTTCCCCTGATATTTATTTATTTATTTACTAGCATAGCGTCTAGGTAGATCTGAGTGTTTAGTATAAAAATGCGGTTATTTTCTGACAAATGCACATATTTCTTGCATTAAAATAGAGGTCACTGTTAAGATTTTGTGTACAATAAAGTGAGGTTTGCAGGTTTCTGTATTTTTTAAGTATAAGTATGTTAGATAAAATTCTGGTAATTATTTTCTGAAGTATGAATATACTTCGTAAATCTGTACGTGTACGTGTATCTGTGTGTGTGTCTTCGTATTCCTGTCTGTACTTGTTCATGACGTAGGTATGTTGTTTTGACATTCACAATAAAATAAAATAAAACAACATCGGCACAACAGCTAAAAACCATCTCACCAGTCAAAACTTTTGACAAAAAAAATCCGCATTAAAACCGGTTCGTCCATCCAATTAAATCCGTTTGGTAGCTACGATGCCACAGACAAACACACAGACTCACAACTCCTCGTTTCATCGAGGGTTCACATTGGTGTTCCGTCTCTTTTTTCCAATTACAAAATGTCAAAGCTTCTGCAATAGTGCCCTGGCTGTCCCGTTGTCAGACGCAGCCACAGCACTATTGCAGTTAGCTCGCAAGTGTATTAATAGAATAACTCGTAATTAAGAAAAAAAATTCATGTTGATTATAACGGAGCGACATGATCACCTGTGTGACAAGCTCCTTAAATAAAGAGAAAAAAAAATGTCAAAGCTGCAATTACAACGTAAAATATTTACATTTGGTCGGAAAAATAACAAGAGTCATCCTTTCCAAGCAATTTGAAAGCCTTTTTTTAACGAGTAAAGGTAGTTTAAAAGACGTTCATAATAAAGGCTTAAGGGTATACCACTCAAATAACTATGACAGAAAACCTTTGGGTTCTTAATTAACATACCGACCTTATAATTTAGGAGTTAACACATAAGTGCCGACAGATAAGGGTGAACAACCCTTGTGCCCTCAGTTGGAGAGGGTTTGGTGGAATTTTAATGAGTACACAGCCCTTTAAAGCTTTATACTTACCACGTTTAGAGAATTGCTCAGATATTTTTATACCCCTGTAAAGTGTCCCACTGCTGAGCGAAGGCTCCCCCTTGACTTCCACTCGTCCCGGTTTCGAGCAATTTATTATCGGTCGTTGTGAAAAGCGGCCAGGTCGCTCCGCCACTTCCGCCTCGTCCTGCAACGTGGTTGCCACGTGGTTACCGTCCACCTCGTGGCAAGCCCAGTCCCATTTCAACAGCGTGAACTTATCTCCAACATCAAAATTGCGGGTTTTTAAGCGCAGCACAGTTTTGTGGGCGATTTTATTCCTTGCATGTTGCCCTAAGAATGAATGCTACAAATTGGCAAACAGATGTTGTAGTTCTTTCTGTGTTTGTAGGAGCAGCAAGAAAAGTAGGCCATGTAGCGTTTGGTGGCCGGCGAACACTGCTTTCTATATCTAGTGGAAAGTCGAGCGTTGCACGAATTTAGTTTTCGCGATTGTACTTATAAATGTGTTGTGCTTGAAGCTGCTCCTCATTTGCCACGTTCTATTCTCGCGCCGCTCGGCACCGGCAGGTGTGACTTTGGAAAATAAATACACGGTACGGTTCCAAAGGAATTTCTACCCACGAAGTTTGGATTGAATGAATGGACTTCGACAAGGAGCTCCTTAAGTTTTCCTGAGACAACATTTATACCCCCCGCAGTAAAAGAAAACCAATCGTAACAATTGTATTTTTGGTAGGTTAGGTTATGGTTGTGTCCCTTAGAGCGGGAATAGTCACCCCGCGAAGCGGAGTGACGTCGACACGCTGGCGGTTAGGTTAGGTTAAAATAATTGCTTACCTACCCACACTATGGGTCAAGCAATTAATAATGACGCCTACGCAAATAAAATGGCAAACCAATGTATTGATGATTTGCATCGACATGCTAAAAAAAAAAAAAGTAATAGCTAAGTAAAGTTCCCTCAAACATGATGTTGCCGATTTTTAGAATCAATTCTATTATGTTTACCTTTTGTGCATAATTTGTTACGAATGTTTTATGTGTATTTTTTGTTACGAATGTTTTATGTGTATTTTTTTAGACCTATGTTCGTGTTTTTTTCTATCGAGCGAAAGTCAAAAACTCAGGATTCGAATAGCTATAGTCCTTCGAAAAAGGCCTCAAGATTGCTAATTAAATTTAGGGCAGCCATATTATGATCAAAACAAGCGCTACGACTTTTTGAAAATCCGTTTCCTGAACCTACGTCGCCTTAAAATGCCATAGTTTGCGAGTGGATTTTGCGGGTTCTTTCATAATTCCTAATAATTTTGTAAATATTTTGCATTGCTGAGATTAACTATGGCTGATCTGTGTTATGGGTCAATGAATCTCAGTGCTTTAAAATCGAATCTAACAAAAACTCGTGCAAAAATAAATCGGAGGTACTTTATAGTAATAAGTATTGTTATATGAAATTATTGATTTACTCTTTTAAATGTAAATTTTGTGTTACGCTAGTAACAACAAACTTTAATAGCTATATTTCTGAACCCGACACGTCAGTCACCAACTGGTGAGCGCAAAAACGACAGCCCTCATTTCAATCTTTAGATATAGCGGGATAATAATATTTTTGACTTAATACTTTGCGGCATCAAAAACTATTAGTTGACAAAACGATACTTCGGAATTTTAATAAGTGTCTATTCGAATCATAAGCGAAATAAAATTGCAACGAACTGAGAATTGGGAAATTAATAATATGGGAAATGTAATTTTGGGCAAACAAAATTTCGGCCAACTAAAAAACTAAAATCGTTTTCAAGATTTCAATAATCGGAATAACATTTTTCGAGCTTGGAAATGATATTCGAAATCACAAACCCAAATTCTTTTGAAGAGGATTTTCATTCCGAAACCACTCGATATATCTCGCACGCTCGCATGAGGCATATAAAAACATTCACAGCACTAAACCACTAAACATGCGCTTCGTCCGGGTGAATTTATAAGGTAACCGCGACCCTACTAAATCTCCGCAGAGATGTGCCGTATGTGGGCTGGAAATGGCTAGCGTTTTCAGTGAAATGTGGTCATTTTACTCAACATTTTACTAATTATACGCATACCCCTCGTTTTCAACCCGATGGCAGTGAGTGAGCAAACTAAAGCGGGAACCGCAACAGTGCAAAGGCGAAATTATCTAAGTGGGTGACAGACGGGCGAGTAAGTTCGCGTACTTAGGGCTCGACGACTTTACTCGCCTGTGTGTCAGTGTACGCGTACTTTAAAATTGCCGAGTAAGTTTTTATTAGATTTTTATTAGCTCGTACGTCTGTCACCCACTCAAGTCGACCGCATCTATGTCAATCTCTTTATAGATAAACAACGTTATGTCAACGCGGCATAAATATGCTGGCCAAATTAGTTTATCGCAAGCGCCTGAGAAAACTTGTGTAGCATTGTGGATCACAGTGAAGGTGACATTAGTGACTTCGTGCGAACATGACTTAAAGGTTCGACCACACCGCTGCTGAAAATACGATTACGGAATCGCAGTGACATACGACGTTCTTGACATGGAACTTCATACTAGGTAGGCCGTATCCGTACCGTCACCGTTATTTGAGCACCGGTGTGGCCGGAACTTTAGTCGGCCGAAGTAGTTTTAAAACTAGTCCGGTAAATGCACTAGGCGGACTAAACTACGCAATTGCCCCACATTATACAAGTCAGGCCTACTTTTTACAGTATACCATTGGCAGTCCAGTAGCTTTAGTGTGAGTTTACAGTAAGTCGGAATACGCTAGCGACTATCGACAACAGTTAAAGATTTGTATGAAAACTCTATACACCGCCCCTGGCGGTCACTCACAGAACTAAAAATCTAATCGGTACCCCGAGTCCCATATAAGTATACTTTTCTCGCAACAGTTAACTCGATTGTTCGTATAGTTTAATAGATTTTTCAATATTCAGCCTTAAATTACAAGCATTTATCGTTTCAATTTAAATGCTAGCGTTTGTCGGTTATGACATTACAGAATACGCGCATGGCCAACGTCGAAAAATTCCCCAACGCCAAAGTTTAAAGACTTTAAAGGAATCTATACCTTAAGCTTAACGACATTAAGTATAATTTTAACAGTGTGCGATGATCCTCATCTAAGTCTGTCGACCCAATATGGCGGAACGTGTGCCAATTATTTGCATTTTTAAATACAAAATACGCGACAATCCGAATTTTGCGGATATAAGTTGTCGATTCAAAACCCTTATTTTTATAAGTTCTTTAATTTGAGATAGGTATCGATCGGATCTACGGTAAATCTTGACGAAATAATACGTTATCACGCACCATTTTGGAAGTGAAATAGTAAACTACAGACACTACGGTATTTTTCGATTCGAAATGTCAAATTTGTGACTCACGCTACCGTTTGGTAATACGATTCGAAAGTTTAGATTACGCATCGAAAACTAGACGCTAGCGAGTAACGTTTTGTAGTTGTTTTCGGAGTATATCGGCACCATGAGTACGGCGCATTTGACAGCTCGAACTTGCGAGAATCGAAATCTAGTCGAAGCGCGTTAGCTCGATATCGAGAGAAGTTTACTATTGTAAGTATTCGATAGCCTCTCATGGTAAGCGTACAGAGTATATGACGGTTACCACACCGCACTGCGATGGTAGGTACATAGAGGTTTCCTTCCAGCGATAGATTCTATGCAGCGAATGCGATAAATCTCCGACACGATGCGAGAATATTCCGGGGCTGCGCGGAGCGATAACGATTACGTCACGAGCACGTTTTTGGCAATCTTGCAACAATTAAGACGACAACAACGTTTTAATTGTGCTCCACCTTAGTGCTACTCTTGCAACTTTGTCTTGTGGCGTAAAGCTTGCTTTATTGGTATTGAAGATGAACTGATATTTTAATTAGGAATCATATATGTTTTTTATGTAAATTCAGGTTATTGTTTGCCTTTTCGTGGCTGAAATTTTAGACAATAGCCGCAATCGTAATACCCAATAGTATTAAAAACATCAATGATTAAAATAGACTCCAGCCCCCCTATTCTGTAACTTGTTTAAGCTCACCTTAACGCTCACCCACAAATATATCTTGACACCGCGATGCGTAGTAACTAAGCGTAGGTAGAGGTCTAGTTTCGTAACAGGTGACCGGCGGGGTGAGCCGCATTTGCGCGTAGCGAATAACAGCCCAGTGCCATTAACTGTAAAGACTGCCAGACATTTGACGACCGCTTTGGCCTAGTTCGTAGTCGGTGTTAAGACATGACCAAACCTATGAAACCTTAATACTTAAGAAAATAGGCATTGGCCGGCAACAAAATAAGCCAATTGAAAAGAGACACGTCAGTGTCAAATATATTGTATCACGCAAACAGACTAAAATATGATATTAAATAATTGAAGACATGAAAAATCAACAATAAAGTGCACTCGGGCTGAAGGAGGAAGCACTTCTCCATTGTTACAGC
This sequence comes from Epinotia nisella, assembly GCA_932294315.1. Lineage (NCBI taxonomy): Eukaryota > Metazoa > Arthropoda > Insecta > Lepidoptera > Tortricidae > Epinotia > Epinotia nisella. Next base: position 10,582,484 of record OW028675.1, on the reverse strand, counting down.
GACGGCAGCGTCGGTTGAGTAGATTTCTCCATTTTATAGGCTTGTGTCCAAATTGTTTAGGGTTCCGATACCTCAAAAGGAAAAAACGGAACCCTTATAGGATCACTCGGTTGTCTGTCTGTCCGTCTGTCACAGCCGATTTGCTCCGAAACTACTGGACCGATTGAGTTGAAATTTGGTACACATATGTAAATTGGTGACCCAAAGATGGACGAGTAAACTGGAAACTTTAAAAAAAACTTTTGGGAGGTAAACTGGAAAATAAAAAAAAAGTTTCGCTAACTGTATTGTGTGACATATCAAATGAAAGGAGTTGTAGTAAGCATGTCAGATTTTTTTTTTTATAATTTTAGCAAAAACAGATTTGAAGTAATTTTGGAAAAAAGACGAAAATTGACCTTTCCCCCTCTTATCTCCGAAACTACTAAGATTAAAATTCTGAAAAAAATATGGAAAATAGTTCCTTGCCTAAAGATTACAGGAAAACCTATAAGAAGTTTGAGTATTCAATACACTTATGAAATTTAGATTATATACGGAACCCTCACCACGCGAGTTGAACTCGCACTTGTCCGGCTTTTTTACATTCGAACCAGTTTTTAGAGAGGAACAAATGTTTGTATGGGAGCAACTGCAATTAAAGAACATAAATACCTAAAAAAATTAGTTAAAGACGGACTTCGCTGGCGGCAGCCGAAACGTTTGACACTAATAATTGACATTGGAGTATGACGTCACAGTTTGATATTTGTACGTTGTATGGAAAATCAAGTAAATTGCTGTTTCGGTCGCGAAATACTGCGTTTAGCTCCATAGTTGTCATACAATTTTGTTTGTATAAAATTGTGAGGATTCTATTAAATTTACTTTTGGGCAATGAAAAAAACCATTCTAAACTTTCAATATCTTTTTATGATTTTAATAATATTTAGTAAGTTATACCATATTACAAAAATTTGATGGTTTACTATCCATTTAGCAACACTTCGTTATCAATTTTAACATAAACAAACTACCCTATTGATTATGGATTCGGAGAGATTGCTCACCAACCTTCGCGGTGCACGCGCGCTGGCAGCCCTGGCAGGCTAGGTAGGTCGCCGCTGCGCGCTGTCAACGCGCGTCTCTTGTTTTAAACTATTGATTTTTCTTTCGTGCTTAAATTCCTGTTGTGTAGATTTGCGTTCAAAGACAATTTGCGCCTTGAATGTTTTTCGTTGTCGAACTATTAACGTGTGAATATTCTGTGCTTTCTCCTAGTTTTTACATATATTATTTGATCCTAATATGTTCTTACATACCATAAAAATTGACTACACTTATTTGTCTTGGTCATATTTTCAGGTTCTGTTGTCGATTTTTTGCGTGTTTTCGACTATTTTTAACAATAAATTTGTGAAGTATTTGTTTCTTTTTAAGGAGTAGTCGTCTGTTGTTTTAATTCGATTCTTCCAAGTATTGGTATCCGGTTTGTATATAACCATCCTCCTCTAAAATACAATTCTTTTTTAAGTTTTTCAGTCATTGTTATCTATTGAAACCCTTCTTATTTGGTCAGACTATTTTTTACTTTATTGTAAACACCCGTTCTCGTTATTTCTTTATGATGGCCGACCGATTGTAGCTCTTCTGGTACGGCATAGATTTTGTTATCACTGGAGCGACCGGGATATGCCCTACCAAGCTATACTTTTTAGCCAAGATGTAGAATTTGTAGAGCGTGGCTGATAGAGTTAAGCCGTGTGGAGTAGGAAGCTTGCCGCTACTTGCGATCTCATATCTTTTTGACGCTGAAAGCTATATGAGCTAGGGAGTCTTGGAAATTACTTTACATGTAATGTTTTTAGTGGGATCGATATTGCTTAAATATGTAGTACGTATTTTAACAAAAAATATATATTTAGGAAAGCGGAAAAAAATACCTAAGGTTTAATATTCATTATGATTCTTAAAAAATGAGCCGTTTTAAAAACACGATTTGATTAAATTCATTAAAAACAGAGGATATATATTATCTGAAAGCCGCTTAAAAGATTTCAATTTTTTTAACTTGCGTGTCTATAATTAATGACACGATTACAACAATCATACTAAAAAAGTTAGCTGATTTATATTATGGGTGTAGTGTTTCGCAATATAATTAATACATCAATATTCTATATATGCGGCTCGGCCACCACACAGTGTTTCTGGTTCACTCCTGTGCAAACAGACAGTGACAGCTTTCAAGACCATTGCCTATTTTGTTTTTTTTCTTGACCTCGCGCTCTTGGTGCATTCTGTCAAACATTGCCTATTATATGCCTCTTAATTAGCTTACTGTGGGTTCAGTCAGATCGATGTGTTCATGAAGGTTGTCCTCTAATATTTTTTAACCGTTTATTTTTATATCTTGCCATTGTTTCTATTAGATAGGAAAGCACTTTTTTGCAAGGCGAATAATGTATAATATCGACCATGGACGCAGCTCACAAAGAAATAATAGCATTTCTGCTTTTTACCTTCACGTCAGTAAAGCATTTATCAGAGCTTTGACGTTGCAATACAGTTATTAAAATAAAATTACAGCACAGAACTTAACTCATTCAATGCGCACTGCGCAGTATCATGAACCTAGACCTGCGGCTGAACAAAACTGGGTTTCGATAGCATTAAAGTTTTTTCTTTTTTGATATGTCGTTGGAGGCATGTTAAATAATACTTATGTAAAAATGTAGAAATTTTTAGGTTTAGATTTCGGCTATATTGAAATATTTAAGTTTTTTGCCAAGAACTATGCAAATATAGAATTAGAGTCACAAAAAACTGTAACCTATCCAATAACATTTTAATTTCTTTACTATATTCTGTTTTTAGAAGTCTGGAACATCTGCGTTCTGGTGAACGAAAAAATGCTTATAATTCCGAAAATAAAGAATTAGAGTCGCTGATATTGCAAAATTATGATATTATCGATCCACTTCATATACTTGAAAAAAGTTGGAGGTGTAGACAATCGGCTTGTCTAGATATTGATTTCTAGCTAAGCAGTATAACCAATATTGAATTAGAGTTTGTAGAGTTAATAATAAGCAGGTCATGATAATGATCTCTGTTACCAAACAAAAGTTTATAAATATAAAATCACGGCGACACTAAATACTGATACGTAAGCATTCCGGGCCTATATTAATACATTTCAAACTCGCTGTATGCGCGCGCCGCGCTGCGCACTGTGCCACCAGACCCCTATTCCGTAACTGGTTTTAAGTTCACCTCAACGCTCACCAACAAATATATCTTGATACTGCGGTGCGTAGTAGCTAAGCGTAGGTAGAGGTCTAGTTTCGTTAGGTGACGCTGTTTTAAGTTCACCTCAACGCTAACCCACAAATATATCTTGACACTGCGGTGCGTAGTAACTAAGCGTAGGTAGAGGTCTAGTTTCGTTAGGTGACGCATGGGGTGAGGCGCATGAGCGCGTAGCGAATAACGGCAGCGATCAGTGGGGGCGGGGTAGTGGCGTGCCCTTGACTCCACGTCAACCTGCGTCCAGATTCCATAAAAAAATCCGCAAAGCGTGTTTTAAACTAATATCAACCGAAAATAGTTAAACTTACCCTAATTTATTAGTATAGGGATTGCCCACGGTTTTGTTCGCGTAGAACTCGTTATCGTGTTATAGAAATAATTGATATGAAAATTATCATACAAATGACCATTCTCTGCAGAAATACCTACTAACAAATGACATACAATGTATTTTTTTTGCGAAGTGGCCAGTAACAGTAAGCTATGGAATAGATGGGTAGTAAACCGCAATTTACCTACCACATGAAATTGTTTTTGTATATTCAGGATGTAGGGTCGGTTCGCCGGTCATCGACCACCTAATTTAGTGTGCCAGTTTGCGACCACTCAGGTAAATTGGTGAACCGAGAGGATATTTTCTAGTTTTTTCAGTAGATTCCTGCCTAATAACTACATTAACTAGGTACTTAGAGCCTGTTCAAATCTATATATATAAAAGAAGATTCTGACTAATTCATACACGCACAGCCGAAACTACTCGGACTAGAAACATGAAATTTACACCCAAACTACCTTTTATAAAGTTTTTTTGGAACAACGGATAAGAAGGGATTTTAAGAAATTCCACCCCTAAAGGGGGTTAAAAAGGGGTGCAACGTTTGTATGAGGGACACTTTTTTTTGAGCTAGAGACTTAAAGTTTTGTAGAAAGATAACTTATTAAAATACAAAAAAGTACTTTCAGCGTTTTGGAAAATTCTATCCCTAAAGGGGTCATAAAGGGGTGCAAGATTTGTATAGGAGAAACATTTTTTTAAGCTATAGACTTAAAACTTTGTAGAAAGATTACTTATTAGAATACTAATAGTGCTTTCAGCGTTTAGGAAAATTCTACCCCTAAGGGGGTTAAAAAGGGGCGCAACGTTTGTATGGGGGAAATTTTCTTTTTTGAGCTATATACTTAAAATGTTGTAGAAAGATTACTTATTAAAATACAAATAAAGCACTTTCAGCATTTTGGAAAATTCTGCCCCTAAGGGGTTAAAAAGGGGTGCAAAGTTTGTATGGAGGAAACTTTTTGTTTTGAGCCAGACTTAAAACTTTGTAAAAAGATTACATATTAGAATACAAATAAAGTCCTTTCAGTGTTTTGGAAAATTCTGCCCTTAAGGGGTTCAAAAAGGGGTGCAAAATTTGTATGGAGGAAACTTTGTTTTGAGCCAGACTTGAAACTGTAGAAAAATTACTAATTAGAATGCAAATAGTCCTTTCAGCGTTTTGGAAAATTCCGCCCCTAAGGGGTTAAAAAGGGGTGCAAAGTTTGTATGGAGGAAACTTTGTGTTTAGAGCCAGGGACTTAAAACGTTGTAAAAAGATTACTTATTAGAATACAAATAAAGTCCTTTCAGTGTTTTGGAAAATTCTGCCCCTAAGGGGTTAAAAAGGGGTGCAAAGTTTGTATGGAGGAAACTTTGTTTAGAACCAGAGACTTAAAACTTTGTAAAAAGATTACTTATTAGAATACAAATAGTCCTTTCAGTGTTTTGGAAAATTCTTCCCCTAAGGGGTTAAAAAGGGGTGCAAAGTTTGTATGGAGGAAACTTTTTATTTTGAGCCAGAGACTTAAAACTTTGTAAAAAGATTACTTATTAGAATATAAATAAAGTCCTTTCAGTGTTTTGGAAAATTCCGCCCCTAAGAGGTTAAACAGGGGTGCAAAGTTTGTATGGAGGAAACTTTTTGTTTTGAGCCAGAGACTTTAAGCTTTGTAGAAACATTACTTATTAGAATACAAATAAAGTCCTATTAGCGTTTTAGAAAATTCCACTCCTAAGGGGGTTAAATAGGGGGGTAAGCTTTGTATGGGCAACGATTTGTTTGAGCTACAGACTTAAAAGTTAGTACAATGATTACTTATTAAAATAAAAAAGTGGATTCAGCGTTTAGAAAAATTCAACCCCTAAGGGGTTAAAAAGGGGTGCAAAGTTTGTATGGAGTAAACTTTTTGTTAAAACTTTGTAGAAAGATTACTTATTATAATACAAATAAAGTCCTATTAGCGTTTAAAAAAATTACACTCCTATGGAGGTTAAAAAGGGGAGTAAGCTTTGTATGGGCAACACTTTGTTTGAGCTAGAGACTTAAAAGTTAGTAGAATGATTACTTATTAAAATAAAAAAGTACTTTCAGCGTTTAGAAAAATTCAACCCCTCTAAGGGGGTTAAAAGAAGGTTCAAAGTTTATATGGGGAGCAAGAAATTTTTAAAGTAAAATTTCGGTCTTATCATGTAGTTATGTTAAGACTTCAAAATTAATTTCAGAGTTTTTTTTCAAATTCGTCCCTAAGTGTTAAAAGGGGTTTAAAGTTTGTGTAGAGAGCAACACATTTATAAAGTATGAGATTTGTAACTTTGGTTTTAGACTGTTTGTTTAAAAACTAGAAAAGGAATTTCATTGTTTTTTATATTGATGCAGGCCTGAAATGGAAAGAGGAGCTGGATGCCGTTGAGCATTCCATTTCTTCAGCCTGTTATGCTCTGAGAAGCCTGAGGGAGGAACTCACTAGACAACAACTTAAAGTCATATACTATGCGTTAGTAGAATCTAAGCTTAGGTACAATATCAGGCTCTGGGGAAATAGCTTTAAGTATAACCTTAACAAAGCTTTGGTTGTTCAAAAAAGAGCCATCCGCACTATTGTACGCATTCCTCAATGGATATCTTGTAGAGAACACTTCCTGGAATTGGGCATTCTAACAGTTCCTTGCTTGTATATACTCGTGCGGCTTACTATTTTGTCAAAAATATCTTAAAATATGAATCTATCGAAGAACAAGATTTGCGCCTACAAACACGAACAAAAAACATTACACAAAGTTTTTTCCCGAAGCTCAAAGTGGCGCAGCACAGCACAAAACATCAGGCTGTAATTTTTTTTAACAAACTGCCCCCTGACTTAAAAAATATCACAATTTATAAGGTATTTCATAGACAATTAAAAGCATTTTTATTGAGAGGGTGCTTCTACAGTATTGACGAGATTTTTGTGCGTGATATCTAGTTATAAGAATTAAAGACATGACATGTATTAAGTTAAATAAAATGTACAAATTATAATTAGTTAAGCAATCTTTTTATGTATAATATTTAAGTAATTTTAATTTTAATGTAGATATTTCAAACACAATATTTGTATTGTTACTGAATAACTAATAAAAAAAATATATATAATATGGGGTTAAAAGAGGGTTCAAAGTTTGAATAGGGAGCAATCATTTTTCTAAGACGATAAAAACTTCTACGCGGACGAAGTCGCGGGCAACAGCTAGTGTTTACCATATCTTTAACTAGCTTTTGCCCGCGGCTTCGCCCGCGTACTAAGCGAAATTTTTAACCGTCTACAAAAAAGGAGGTTCTCATGTTGACCCGTATGTTCCGATTGAATTGCAATGTAGCACAAATATTTTCAATAATTTTCATGTCCACAATATTAAATTTCAAAATCGATGCCATTTTCGTAATGAACGTTCAAAAAAGCAATAAAAACGACACCCATATTGATATTTAGATATTTCAACCCCATCGCACCCCAACAGGGGAGATGGTATTTCACGTCCGCCATGTTGGATTTTAAAATCGTTGTTATTTTCGCAATCAGTGACCCGATAAACCATAGAAACGATACCCATATTGATTTTCAGACTGTCACCAAATGTTCCCCTTTTAGGGGTTGAATTTTTTCATCGTAAGCCCACGTGTGGCAATTTAATCGATAGGTCTTTTCAAAATAAATATAAGGTTTCTCAATGTTTTTGATTAAATGAATAGAGGCGGAGCTAAATCGCCCCAAAAGTCACTAAAATTGTGGCCCCCCAGGGATCGGAACCGGTTTTTTCAAAAGTCCCCGAAGTAGTCTAATATTTTGAATTATTTTAGGCTCTTAATGTAGGACTCTTTAGGTAACATTTTCGTATTTTTAGACAGCCTGATCAAAAATGATATTATAAACCAAAGAACGAAATTGAACGAAATAAAACCGGTATTTTGGTATGGTGAAAATACCAGTATCCGATCCCTGTGCCCCCTCCTCTAATTTTTGAACGGTGTTTTTAAAAAATATAAAAATAATCATAAACCTATAGGGCTATTAGGGCTTATTAAATTTTTTCACCATAAATTATTTTGATCAAGATCGATTCATAGGTTTTCGAGATATTGCTGAAAAACTGCCTTCCCTATAGAAAAGCACGTAAGTGCCGTAAGATTTCTGTGACTATACGACCTTTTTAATAGGCAAGGATCCCTTCGTTTTGCGTAATCCGACACGCACTTGGCCGGTTTCTATAGATAACTAGCTTCTGCCTGCGACTTCGTACGCGTTTAAATTATGGATTTCATGATTATGATTCGTCCTAAAAGGGACGACATAAATTATACCCTATTAAATAATATCAATTAGAATTTTGGTCAAGTGCGAGTCGGATTTTAGTTTTCCCATACATTTTGTGACCCAACTCCTGATGAAGGCAACGAGCAAAAATATTTCGTCTCCATACAAAGTTTCATCCCCTTTTTCGTCCCTAAAAGGGATAAAATTTGACAATAATTATAGCCCTTGCCCTATTCTAATATATAAGGAACATATCTGGAAAGTTTCATGTACACTCATCGGTATATTTTGAAATTACGTGGAACGTACATCCATTCATACATCCAAATTTTTACGTTTATAATATTAGTAGGATGGTACGGAGTCCGACTCGCACTTGGCCGGTTTTTTACTGTTACTAAGTTACTACAAATAGTCAGTCCATATATCAAATTTTTTTTACTCATTTTGAAGTCAATAACTTATTAAATTCACATAATAATAACCGCATGTAATTTACCGTGCACGTAAACAAACAAATGATATGATTTGAAATACAAACGCAGCGCTTGCGCGGCGGAGCGGGGGGCGGGACGAGGTATCACCAGTGCTACCTAACTGCGCCGTGGGAACTCAGAATTATACCTAAACTTTGCGCGCCGCAATCGGTACATCCGCCAGTGGATTGACGCACGCGCTCACGGCCGGACGCTGCTTACGCGCACAAGAAAAGTTATTCACCAATTCTTTACAAATGAGTTCGTAATGTTTTTTACGGAACACCTACTTAATACCTATTTCAAATACTTACGTAATACATGTTTAAGGCCTGCTTGAGTTTCGGTAATTTTGTACACCTACCCCGAGCCTCCGACAAGTTTAGGTACTCCGTCACTCCGTTGTTTGTATTGATTTCATGTTTATATTTATCCCTGTCTAGCGGCAATTAGTATAATAGTTTACTTAGTAAGATTTGCGGGGTGCACGTATTGCACGGCCTAAGAAAGGGCGTAAACATCGTCGTTGCTATGGGGACTTATAACCTTTTGAAAGTGCTTGGAATGCACTCGCGACGATGAAACACGTACCTAATCAGAATATTTTAAAACAACTTATGCCTAGTGACTAATTCCAAGTTTCCAATGCTACTTTTAAACTATTATACAATATGTCGTTATTTATATACTTACGTTATAAATAACGAGGATAGGAAGGTACCTGCCTACCTACCAAACTTTATTTCGTACTGTGGTCGGCATACACCTACTTACTTAAAAAATGAAGTTACCTACACAACAAGTTTCGTTTTGTTATACCTATGTGTATGTAGTAGCTGGTAAATTAACAGGGACCTACATTCAGACTGTCGTAACCATAGACAGGGTGAGATCGAGATACTTGACATTACATTTTATTTAACATGCTGCGTTGATATGCCTGTATGTAGGTATGTAGCTATGGAGTTCAGATACTGGCAGAATCTCCGGAAATACTTATAAGTCTTTTGAAAAATGAAAATTGAAAAACGATAACAATTAAATTAATCTAATCAGTGAAGTGCATGGAATGTGTGGTTCTGCACGTCTTAAAACGTCCTAGCCGACACATTTTTTTTTTTTTTAAATACTACGACGGTGGCAAACATATATGCATACGGTCTACCTGATGGTATAAGCAGACACCGTAGCCTTTGGACGATTGCGATTCCAGAAGAATCACAAGTGCGTTGCCGACCCTTTATTGATTTGAGAATTGGTTGTGACAGCTGAACGGAGATTTTCGTGCAAAATCGTGCAGATTTACATCAAGGTAGAAGCAATTGTAGTTGGTTACACATCATTATAAGGGTCGTTCTTCTTTTCGACCGACAATAGCCTGACCTTCGTCTTATTACGGCATCTCATTTGAGTAATGATGTTTACGGTTTTATAATGTTCGAATGAACGTCCATATTATTTTATTAATTAGTGATATTTAATATTTCACTTTCTCTATCTAGCATTTTTTTCTAATGTTTTTTTTTTCGTAGAATGCCGTGACAGAGTGGTAAAACAAAATGTTGTCCCCACTGAAAGAGTCCACTTTGTCACATGTTTTTTTTTAGAAACCAACCGTAAATAAATATTTATATTGGCCAGAAAGGAAACTTTAATTAGTTCTAATGAAGAAACCTATGCATTTTTTTTTAAATCGCACTACAAAACCACAATTTTCGATAGTTCAAAAACCAAAAAAACAGAAAAACCTCGGTTCATTGTCGGTAAAAAAGAAGAACGACCCATAAAAAATATTTCAAAGAATAAACCGTTTTTTATTTCACTCAACTATTAATTATAACTTCATTTCTAAGCGGTGTCAACCCTAGCGTCTATTGGCGGGCAACGACCGGCGCGTTCAAGGTCGCTCCATTGTTAAATTTAGTAGGCATGGAAAGCGGTAGGTATGCGCTTTTTTATTCAGAGTCGAGTATCTGTTCGTTAGAACTATTATATAATCTGTGGTATCACTCTAGGGGCTCTCTCTAGGTTCCCGCGCGCCGGTACGTGGTACCGCGGCGTGGTTATTTATTTCGCGCCTATTTTAATAGATTATACTATTACAAGGCAATCTATACACAGAAATTTCTTACTTTCCATTATATGGCTGCATATATTATTTTATAGTATTAGACTAATCTTTACAGACTCTAATTCAATATTAGACCTTACAGGACAAAAGGCGCTTATAAAAATTCTTATTAATGAAATCTTATCTCTAATTCCTCCAAATTTTTGGCTTTGTCTATTAACTTAAGGATTTAAAGATATTGTTGTGAATTTTTGAAACTTTAATTCAATATCGACAAAATAATAACCGAATTCTGGTTTGACCCAGTCGCTCGTTATTTTTTTTTCTACAAACTTAACAGCATAAAGCATCATACATATTATAAACGATGAAGCTTAAACTTTGCACTCTAATTCAATATTCACAAATCACCAATAAAAAAACATAAATACCTAATTTATACCTAACTCTCGTTCTAACTTTTCGTCATATTTTACAAATATGCTTAAAAATATGTCCCATACCATATAAGCATAACTTTTCCGACTTTAGAGTTATCGAAACTTGTAGGGCAAAATTCCGGTCCGGCTACAGGGCTAACCGTAATAGCAGACTCTTCAAATTCACATAATGTCTCTTTATTTCTGATATTTTTTGTAGATTCTCTTACTATCTCTCTATATTTTTGTTATGTCTTAAGACGTTGCTGCGCGACTTAAATTAAAAAAAAAAACAAATAATAAAGTTAAAAGTTGTGGTCCCTCACAACAAACCATTTTTTTGGCATTTTTGTGCTCGATCTTTATATATAAATTTATTTTGCATTAGGGTTCAGGTTACGTAAGACCCTTAAAATGTTCACAGAGTACTTGTCTATGTATTACTATTTAATTATTTATTCAGGCAAGGTAACAAAATGTAAATTACAGAGTTGTTTAAAAATCCAGCTCCTATAAAAAAAACGATTAATGGGTAAGGCTTAGAGCCTACATAACTGGAGTAGCCTTATGTCGTAGTCGCGTACAAAAATGTCTGCCGAATTTTGCGGGGGCGGGGGGGAGCATCTTAGGATATTGAAACGCAATTGTATATTGAAAGCTTAAAGTGGTTGAACGTTTATAATATGAAGTGCTTACAGCAACATGCGGACATTTTTATGATCAGTGTTCTCTTGCAAGGCGATTTTGTGAATGACCATTAATCGATTGTGAAATTGTCTTTGTATGATTTTTTGCACATTGTGCAAGGTTTTCTACAGAGGGGTAAGTTACTGAAAGGCTACTCCAGTTATGTATGCTCTAAGGGGTAAGGCCGCGAATTTTGACCAATTTGGAAATTTCATATTTAACATGCTCCTAAAAAAATGGTAACACCGAGACGTTTTAAAACAATTTTATTATATTACACGATAAAAACTGTGAAGGTCGTAAGTGACATTATTGATTTAAATATTATGAAATAAATAATAATAAAATATAACAAAAAATGATTTTTTTTCGACCACGAGAACTTAAAGCCCTGTTATTTTCATAATACTGAACTTCTCATGGTCGTGTTTCTGTTTAAACAAAAATGTATGCTACATCGATTGTTTTGCCGATTGCGGAATCATGATAAAATAAAAAAATAGATAGATAAATAAATAATTTATTTGGCATCTTGCAACATCCAACAAACAAAAATAAAAAAGTACACAAAAAAAGAAGTAGAGAGAAGAAGGTAAAAGAACAAGTAAAAACAATTGTGTTACGAATAAGGATAAATATATTAGATATTTCTACAGTTTGTTTTATTTATTCAAAAGACAAAAAATACAGGTTGGTGTCAAATGTAAAAATAATTTGACCAGCATATTATAAACATAAAATAAAATAATTGTATTCTATTCTACTGTGCGGCATTATGATAACCGTTTCTGATTTATTCTCAATAACACGTTACAAATATCTTTTGAAAAGTGATACAGATGCTACATAATACCATTTTGCCTTTTGCATACGATGCTTATTTATTTATAATTAGGATATCCCTAGTTAATAACAACAATTCTGTTTCTAATCAATTATACTTCTATTATTTTATTTACAAATTAAAATCAATATTCTCGGGATATCCTTCTACAAAGTCTAAACGTTTTTTTATGTAAATCATGTAATTATTGTTGTACTCGTATTTACATATTTAATGACATTTTATGACATGACGGTAAAATCACCATAGTTAGGGGACGGGATTACATATTATGCCCACTTTGTTTTTTATTCATTTGATGAATAAAAAACTGGGAATGACACACACACAAACAAGGATGAAAACTATTCTATATCTTAATCCAGGCTATAAACTATCTTCGTGCAAAATTTCATCCAAATCGGTTCAGCCGTTTAATTGTGATTCAGTAACAAACATCCAAACATTCGCATTTATAATATTAGTATGATTAATTTATTAGCGACCCACCTCGGCTTCGCACGGACAATACAGCATTTTAAATATATTCGATAGTATAACGGCCTTTTATCCTTTTATTTTTGTTGTCTAGTACCCATAGTACAGGCTTTGCCTAGTTGGGACTAGTTCAATTGGTGTGAATTGTCCCACGATATTTATTTATTTATTTTATCAAACTGTGTTACCTCTTTGAATCATCAAGCATTCGTATCTAGTAGTATGTTCCTAATTAGTGGGAAAGGGACGTATCAGACGAATGTTTTATGTCCTATATAAACGCGATCATGCTTGCTAAGCTGCTAGTCGTAAACGGATGAGGTATAAATCGGAATGGTTCTTCGGGAATAAGACTTCTATTCACCATTCCAAAGAAGTATAACGCGTTTTATGGATATTTGTAACCGACATGAGTCAGTAGCGTAATCAAAAGTAAACAAACAAAATCTGTTCATAATCTGTAGACTCGTGCAACACAACTGAAAACTGGCGCAATCGAAAGGTTAATAGAAGGAAAAATGTTTTGACTGCACTCTTAGTTCAAATACTCTATTTTATATGTAAGTCGCCACACTCTTCTATAAATTTTAGCTAGCAGCTTATCTCTTTGAAAACCGATTACCGGCTCATAAAGTCGTCGAGAACTCTGCCGGGAGATAAGTTTGAAACTCATTTTATGATGAACCAGTTTATTCTGAACTATGCATAAAGGCAATTTAAGTTAGTACAATATGGGTGGTAAAAGGCTTGGATGTTGGATGTAGATGAGCATTAAGTAAGTTCCCGGCAATATTGAATACAGGAACTTCATAGGAAGCTGAGCTTCCAGGGATATATTAGAGTTAGACAATTTAATTGTGAAATGTGATGTCGTGATTAGAATACCTCTAAGATGCCTTTTTTGTTCGTTTGTTATTTAACCTACTATTATTTAACGTTGAATATGTATTACTTGCGTTCGGTAGTGACTGTACAAGTATCTAAAAATATCTCATTCCTTTTCTTTTGAGCTAGGTACTCGTCGAAGGAAGTGGCCAATAATTAAATCCAAATTTGACCTAGCGAGATTAAACCAAATTGCAAAAATAATGCCATAGGCACCACGGCCATGTTTTTTTTTACTCTCAATCACACAAACTCTCACAACTTCTTAATTAGGGCAATGTGGCTACTGATTGCTATTCGATATAATGTCTTATTTCGTTTCAGTACAAAAGAAATCATTGCATGTTTTTGTCATGGGCTTTCACGATAATCTACCAATAAGGAAAATTACAAGGACGAAACCCCTTATATGTCATGTCATCTGCGACCAACAATAAAACATCTTTCCTAATCCCTGGTCACATCCTCATCATCTGTCATATTACCGTGTGACAATCAGAGGTCTTCACAAAATGGCGGAAAAGGAGAATGCGAATTTCTTTTCAATTCTCAGTATTATGCTTAAATAGCAGTTATGCTGAGAGATTTAAATTAAGTATAATTTTACAGTTCCAGTAGATTTGACTTTTAAACCTTTACGTATATTTTTCCATTGTTGCGATAATTGTTTAATAAATTAACAATGCGTTTATTTTGGGTGTGCTTTAAAGATTTGTAAACGAATAAATTATTAATTTAAGTTATTAAATTAAGTTAGATTCCTTTCTTTCATAACATGTTATTATCATTGATTTATTTTGCACGTTATCGATTTGGTCTGCAATTTTTACGCTATACCACAGCATAAGTAATAGTAAGTACTACGTGTACGTACAGAAGGTTCTTCGTTAACAAATTCCCTGTTTAGGTAGGCCAAACGTGCCTAATTGTGGCCATTTCTTTGTATCGCATGCAACACGCTCTTTCGGAGGTGGAGCCTTAGAGCTAGGGTTACCGCCAGCTCGACCTATTAAATTATAGGTACGCGTACGTTAGTTTAGTATAATAGTGTATTTTACTAACGATATTACGATTATTCTTTATTTACTTAGGATCACCCAACTACACAAAAGCTGTGTAATTTGCCTTTAGGTTATGACGTCAAAACTGCCTGTTACTGCAAAATGTAAGACGAAGACACACAACTCTTGGTTAACTACATACGTAAACATATTGTAAAGAAAAATTCTTTTCAACCAATATAAATTGACGACGTGGCATATTTATTGTACGAGGCGAATGACGATGCAATGCAAAGCGCGAACGCGTGCGTCCCGAAACAGCGCGCGGCATCCACTGTTAGACCGCCTAAAGGCGGCCGGTCGCCATGTTTTTGTGCGGCGCGACGAAATCCAAGAGTGAACCGCCCCTGGCTATACTCTACTCACTCCAACTATACAAAAATAGTCTACAAAACCATAAACTAATCACATTAAAGCGCAATTTCCTACTTTTTAATTTATTTCCTTCCTGAAGAGACAAAATAAATGTAAAAGTGAACGAAACATTTCGAGAGCACCTGTCGCAGCGGGCCGGGAGTTTCCTTCATTAAGTTAAAAAACTTGCCGTCTGTCCACAGATAGTAGAATGACAGACATTGATGCAACCAAATTAATAAAATAACACTAATTCGGAGTAAAAAAAGTTTATGCTAATAACATAGCCATAAAAAGCGACCTATAAATCAAATTAAAATTACGTGGATGAATTATACCAATATTTTTTTCAATAATGTAAGAGTAACATCGTCAGGTCTGTTCGGTTTTTAAAACAACCAAATTATTAGATAGATTCCTCTAATATATGTATTAAACATTAGTAGAATTAATACAAACATATATATATATATTATATAAATAATAATAATAATAATAAATATTACGGGACATTCTTACACAAATCGAACTAGGCCTATAGTAAGCTCAATAAGGCTTGTGTTATAGGTACTAGACGACGATATATATAATAGATATAAATACTTAAATACATAGAAAACATCCAAGACTCAGAAACAAATATTCATGCTCATCACACAAATATTTTGCCCTTACCGGGATTCGAACCCAGGACCTTCAGCTTCGTAGGCAGCGTCACTACCCACTAGGCTAACCGGTCGTCAAATATATATATATATATATATTATATATATAGTATATATATATATATATTATAAGGTCGTGTCATGTACAGATAAACTTTGAAGAAAAATTGGTTTGTAATCAAAATATTCTTCAGTGGTTGTCCAACCCAAGTTTCAAAAACTTGTCGTCAAAGACTACCTTAGGTAATTAACGCGTCTTCACTTAATGGAATGCTCATTTCATTTTGAAGTACTTATATAAACTGAGTTTTGTGAGAAAATTGTGTTTTATAAACCCTCTATATTGCGTCATTAACCAGGCGGTGATCACATAGCGACCACATAGCAATTATTATTTTCTAGACGAGCCGATGTACTTAATTCAAGGAATGTCATTACATTATTGTATTGTCTATGAAATAGGTGATTTCTGAAAACAAAGAAAGTGAATGAGTATCGGAACGTTTTTATGACATTATAGTTGTCAAATTTAAACGGAGAGATTTGGTGCGTTTTTGTGCGTTTCTTGATTTGTAAATAGAATTATGCCACAAATAAAATTGTAAATAAAAATTATCGTATTTCTAAATAAATAAATACGGTAAGTGCATGTATTGTCATTTTTGGGTAGTGTAAGTTAATATGCGTATATTAAAATAGTTGCGCATATTGCTAGCAGGGCAGTAGCCGCATATTCCGTAACGTGCAGTGGGCATGCACATGTGGACCACAGGCTTTTTTTAGATAATAATAATAAAACAAGAAATAATATTTTTTTCCACGCTGTTATCTACCATAATCAGTATTCAAAAGTAGATACATCGGCGAAGGGTTAAATTATGAACATTGTCGTAGGCTTTAAGCTTCAGTCTTTTCTGAAAACGTTGATGTACTGTGATTCATGATTAAACGATAAATAGAGGTAAACTGCAGAGTTACTTTATGAGGTCAGAAATGCTTAACCTGCGCGGACTTTTATTACGGATAGGAGTTACCCCAAAAATTGGCAAAGTTGATATAGTTGACGGAACCTTCTATTAGGAGCCGTAGCATGGTTGGCCTTATCACGCGACAAGTGACAAGATAGGGGCGTCGTCTCGTTCTATCGAACGGTGTCAGCCAGTGACGCACGCTCTATCTTATCACCTATCGCGTGACAAGCCCAACCATGCTACGGGGCCAGGAAGTGATGTAGCTCGCTGCTGAGACGTTGGCGCGCCAGCTCCAATACAATCCTGTGCACGCTGGCCGACCGGTTGGACTCACCGTGGCTAAGCACTGGGTGCAGCTGCATGCCCCAATGTGTAGCACCTTATATTAATATACATAATACTAACCCTAGATTTAAGTAGTATGTTACTAACACGGTATGGATTTTGTCCGAAATAAAATGAATTGAATTGAATAACATAAAAAGTGAAAATTATTCAACTTGTAACCGATTTTGATTCGCCACAACTATAGCAAACGCCCAACAAAATCAATCTAGTTGCTCAACCGATCCAGCGATTCTAAAATATTTCCCCGTCGAAACGTCTGGTTATTCCTCAATCTGTGACCGTAAAATGGAGCTCTCAAAAAAACTCAGGACTGCAGCGAAAACTTGGAACTTCAATTAAGTTTCCAACGCTGCATTACTGTAGTGCAGTGCACAGAAACTGTCAAGAATGATGAACATCATTATATATTATTCAAATTTAAATATTTATGCCTTATACTTACACTGTAAGGCTTCGGGCTCATTATAACGTAATTTCATTTTGTCTACCTAATACTCCAATATTTTTAAACCTTAAAATAACCGACTATCCCTAAACCCCAAAACGCCTATTTTTTTTCTCAAAACTGGCTAAATGTTAAAAGGTTTTAGTCTCATAATTACAAAACTTAAAAATATTTATTCCTCTCTACGTTCAAAAGAATCCGGTGTAAAAGTATTGAAGCAATAGGCAAAATAAAATTACGTTAAAGAACCCAAAACCAAAGTAGGTACCAGAATTTTGTAAGTACGATATTACTTTTAGAAAGTAACATTGCCATTGTAGTAATGGAGAAAATATTGATGACACACTATATTTACCTAACTTACCAGTGTCGCTCTTGATACACATTTTTCGATATTATCTGCTACTGTATCTATCTACATCTGGAATTACTTCCTAGTCTATATTTATCTCATGTTCATTATCATAGCCATTTTTGTATCAAATGATATAAAAACCACGGCACGGGATACAAAATTCAAGAAAGGTTATGTTCTTCTTTAGGGGTCTTAATACAACTTAAAGCATTAATTGGATTACTTACTGCTTTATAATATTCGCTGTTCACATCGGGTTGCCACCGTCAAGTTCAGTTTTTTTTGTTGGTTGTTAGCCTGTAATACTCATAACGTAAACGTTTCATATTAATAATGCTGTAGTAAATACTTGCATTGAGTATTTCGTTACCATGAATGCCCTTGCTCTGTCGTTAAAAAAACATTTAGTATTTGCAGAAAGAAAAGATCCCTGTTTCACATGAGAGAGATCCTGTTGCGCGCCTTGGGGCGCCTTGGGATTGGTTTACTAAGCAGTAGTAGGTTTCTTATGTTTGTAAAGTATTCTGTTTTAGTTTTTGGTCCTAATATTATGACTTTAATAAATAACTAAATATGTCGAGTAGATGCAGTAGTCATTGCATCTTAAGAACACCCTAAGCTTCATCATAAATTTACCATTGATCATTAAAATTCTTAATATCATTATGACGTAACGATACCGAGTTAAAAAAACAGTGTTGGTATTATTGATGAGTATTGGACTTCAATAAACGAACATTAATTTTAGGTTTTTTTCCTTTAATTCATTTCTGAGAATAGATTTCCGCAGGACGTGCATTAAGCGGAGTCCTGCTCCTTGTTTTTCCAGTCTCAATCTGTTTAATGGTAGTGGAAATGAAATGCGGACTGGGCCGCCATCTTTCAAATCGAGCGACAAATTGTGAGAGACAAAATTGACGAGTGGTTTACATTAATGTCACATCCAGATGACGCCGCTGTAGAAAAAACAAAATTATTATTTGCTGTGCCGTTTTGTTTTTAATTTTTTTTTTAAATTACTACTGAACGATAGCCAAAATCCAGAGGTCAACAAAAAAGTGTTTTATATTGTCTCCATCTGTCTCGTCTTTATCTGGCTCTTCTACTTAAAGTTGTCGAATTTAAAATTAATTAATTTTGCTGATTGTTTTGTTTATTATAAGATAGTATGTATGTATTATTAAACTTCAACTGGGGTCGACGAGGCAGGGTGACCAATATGTATTGTTCCAAGTCATTGTTCCTTCTTTTCTAGGTTTATTCTTCTATTCAAAGTAATGAACTTAAAAGTAGTCTTGTTTTGTACAATAATTATTTTTGAAAAATACGATGTTCTCAGCTCGAATGATCTTAACAGAATGAATCGATAATCGAACCCTACAAATTAACTGCTGCGGCGGCGCCACCTAATCAAAAGTACCAATAGGTTATCAGTGGCGCTACCCTAGCAATCAACCATAAGAGTATTGAGATTTAACAATATGTTTAATTACCAACATCAACAAAGAGCGAAACCTTAGGTACTTAAATAAATTATCGAATTAATAATTCAAAAATAGTGAAGAAATATAGATAGCAATATAAAATGCTAACAGTATTTATTATTGTACAACCAGCGTATTACCTAAGTATTACCCTTCAGGATAAAATAAAGGTAGCATATGTCCACCCCGAAGATTTTAAAATCGGATGAGTAATTTCGGAGATTACCCTCTAATGTACACAGAAAAAACCTATCAATTCATTGATATAAACTCTGTATTATTTGTGTAGATAAAATATAGACAACAACCATATAAAACATATAAAAAAGAGATTTGTCTAATAATTACTTACAGGTACAATGAAAAAACCTCTCACTTTATCTGTAGGTAACAAATTTTTGGATAATGAACCCCGAACATCAGCAAGCACGTCAGTTTCCTGGACTGTTTGGAAACTCATTGAGCTGAATAAGAGCCTGGGGTTGCGTACTAATATGTATAGGTACGAATAAAGGGTGCCTCCTTAAAAAATCACGTTTCGGAAAACATTGTTTAAAGTTAGTCGTGAGTCTTTTCTTTCTTACAAATTTAATTACAATTTGTACATGGTGAGAAAATTGTTTAGGATCGAGACTGGAACTAGAACCGTGGGCCCATTTTTATTTCTTAATATTCTTTTTTTGTTGCAACGGAACAACACCACTGCATTATAGGTTCATGAATATCGAGTTCAGTGTGGATATTCCACTCCACCACCTATTATTAAGAAAACAGAGCATGCATGACACGTTTGCGCAGAGCATTAAAGTCCATATATGTTTGGTGGTGTCGGCCCGACAATGAGGGTGAATATACAGTATGTATCAGAACGAAAGGACAAGAAAGAGACCCATTAATGTTTAGACCATATATATGATTATGGTGCTGGGCTTATGCAAATTTAGTATCTTTTAATGGAAGTGAAAAAAAATTAACAATAAACAATTATTTTATTACCTCCTGTATTATTTATTTACAATGTTATCATTTATCAATGACAACAAATAAAATGAAGTAAATGTCATAAATGTCAGTTTGATTGCACTCACGTATTATCCCGTTTTAGTATTCGATGGACGGAGGAGTGACTCATGCCTAAAATGCGTCCTGCACGTCTCGTACTAGATCCCGGTTGGTTGTGAAAAATTTTAATGGTCTAGTACATGTTCTTCCTCTCTCACGTGTAATTGTGGAGCCCCTCCTCGGTTGATCGGCACCGGCGGGTTGTTATTTCGCAATCGGATAAGTGTATTGACGATCACACGGCCATGGTTGGGTTGCCTTCGTGCGGGAAACCTCTCCGCGTACAGATGAAGAGCGGCATTCCCGT
This sequence comes from Epinotia nisella, assembly GCA_932294315.1. Lineage (NCBI taxonomy): Eukaryota > Metazoa > Arthropoda > Insecta > Lepidoptera > Tortricidae > Epinotia > Epinotia nisella. The sequence continues at coordinate 10,561,674 of OW028675.1, read as the reverse complement.
TTCCCCTACACTCTCCGTAAAGAAGGATCATATCCACAAGTTCCTCCGCAGAAAAATTTAAAGGCATTATCAGTCATTTTTAATTTAAATTTCTATTTATTAGATTTTCTTGGCAGACGAATGTCAAACTCTGACTTGAAGTTTAAATTTAAAGGAAAAAAGTCCAATTAATTGATTTAACCTGACCTCTTTCAAAATAAAATTAATTAAAAGATGACACATCTAATGGAATGTCATAATTAATGTCAAAGTGAACTACAATGATATGCAAAATCCCTGTTATAAATAATAATGAAATAATAACAAGTCCTTAAATGATAATTTCATGAAGTGTTTAGTGTTTCGTATGTATTAGGCTTATCAGTATCTGGTCATAGTTGAAATTGCAGTAATCTGATATGATGTGGGTTGGTTTTAATTAGTTTGTTTACGTTTATAAACTGACGTCTTACTGTTTCTACAGGCTGTTACAAGAATTTTAACCGACTGCAAATAAGAGTACCGAAAGTCATGTTGAGATTGAGCAAAGTTAAAAAAAGCAAATAAAAGTTATTAGTAAGTATTATGTTAGAACATACTCCACTTTACCATCAACCAAGCTTCAGCTTGGCCTTTCGTTCTGATACATACTGTATAAATAATGTTAAATTTTATGTTTACGTTTTGTTAATGATAGCCCCCCATTTTTTCCATTTGACGGCACTACGTCCGTGTTAGCGTTAATGTATCGGTTGAAATAATATTTACGAAGGGAAACATTTTTACGGTGTACGAGTAAAAGGCACCGTAACGCAGCCATGCTGCTTCGAGTACGCTTACTGCATCCATGATTTTTAATGCTTTTGACGTAAGTATAAATATATTATAAATACCTGAATTGCACAAATTATTAAAAAGTTGTACATGATTAATCTGATGGTTTTATTAATTCATGATTATAAAATTAACCACCCATCTAATGACTGAATAAACTATTTGATGGGCAGGTTATTTTGCTAACGAGACAAACATATTGTTACCAAGATATTTACCCTTAAATGATTAACTTTTTAAAAGCATACCCCATAAAATGCAAATGTGTGTTAAAAAGGGAGTAAATTGAAGCATAGCAACTTATTCGTAAAACTTAAAAAGCCTTCAAAGTGACAGATACAGACAACGGAATTTTAATCAACTAAATAGGTTTGACGCGAGTTTATGAATACATAAGGGCTATTAGAAAAGAAGCAGTATAAATAAGAAAAACCATGTTAAATTGCTTTTCGTAATGAACTCGACTTTGTCAAATAAATAAATAAAAAATACCTCTACCTCTTGCTGAATTGGTAATGTAAGGATAAATGAAAATGTTAAACAACACATGGCTAGATCAGTAAAAGTTATACATAATTTACATACGTATCTCAAAGTCCCCTTACCTACCATCAGGTAGCTCATAAATTATTTTGTAGAGCAATGTGGCAGATATACTTATAGTTTTGTACATCTTATTAGTAAATAACTCACAACCTTGAGCTTCAAGAGTGGCTGAACGCGAAGTGCTTCAATGCGCGTCCAGTCGATCTGCCGAAAGAAATGATGTGTGCGCACGTCTTCCTCGCCCTTTGGGCGACAATCGAGCTGCTTTCCGAGACGTCTTCATCTGGAACATCTTGCATGCGTCTTTGGCTTCCTGAGCCTGTCTCCACTTTGACATCTCTGACATTCTGATTTTGAAAGACCGAAACATAAAAGTGGCGACCGCTTCTGACAAATTTCGTAAATGGAATTTCCAAAGGAATAAATGGAGCCACGTTTAGTTTTAACATTTACTCTATGTTTCTAGAGAAAAATATTCGAAATTCATACAACACAATCGCATTAAGAGCTTTTGTGCGATGGTGTGAGCTGCTTTGTTAGCGCCCGATTACTCATTGTTTCTGATTGTAGAAATTCGGACAATGTACCTCTAACGTTTCGCGATAACGTCTTGAAAATACCTTAATCACAAAGATCTAGGTACATCTATCCAATTTGATCGTGCTGGAAACATGCATTTTTTCCTTTGTGGTATAGTACGAGTATTTAATACTTAGTTCGTAAGAACTTAATTACCTTACCCAAACAAATAATCTGTTGTGTAACCATCAGGCAGTTCGATACATGTACGAATATTGTTTATGTTATACAATACTGATTCCTATTTCTATTTATACATTGCTTCACACTCCTATAGTAAGAGTGAGACACTTTTCGCTGGTAATAATTATTTAATCCTCAGCTAAACTTTTCAAAGGCAAAGTCAGTGTTTTATTTGTTAAACATAGGTGATAGAAATGCATAGAAACCGAGATGTTCAGTTTTTATAATGTTACACTATAGTGTACCAATTATATATATATAATTGGTCAAAACACGCCACGCAGATTATTAGTGTAGTTATTATGTTTTTTGCAAAAATAAATGGTGAATGTAACAAATAAAACAATTAAATAATGTACAATTACGTAAATCAATGATTTTTTGTTTACAATACCCTTTATGATTTAGATCCATTGATAGAAATGGTTTAATACCATTTCTAGCATTACCTAAAAGAAGTAAAAGTTTCAGGCCTTAATTATACATCCAACGTAGAATTATAAAGCCGAATAGAAAACGATTTATTTTAACAGGAATTTGCAATAAAAGTCTCCCGTGATTTATTTAACTGGTATATAATATATACGCGTTTAAAACCCGTTTAGCTCAAAACATTAAATAAATTATTTTAAAAAACCAGCTAAAAAAATATTAAAATATAAGCTGTTTATTTAATTTTTATTGTTACAAATTATTATATTAATTGCTTAGCACAATCTCAATAATAGGAATAGCAGATTGTGCAACAAGGTTAATACGGATAATTTTACGAACGAGAGTCTATAACATTGATACCAAGTAACCGCGATGAAATCTATATTTATCGATTGTAAATTTTCAGCAACCTAACCTAACCTAACTAAAATCTTTCATACCTATCTAATTCCTAGTAGGTACCGCGTTTAATATGTTCAAATATTCAGGGGGAATAAATACGAAAATGCCGCAAAAAGGTATAAGAAACAAAGCAACAAAGCGTCACTGATAAGATTACATACCCACATTCCAACACAGGAGAAACATTGGAAACTTCCATCATAAAAAGAACCGCATAAAAATATACTCCCAAATTTCATCCAGTTATGCAAGACCTCCCTCACCAAACCAGGCCATAAAATCTGTTAGTAAAATAGACTTAAGTGCGTAACGGGATGGTTAAAGTTATACCGGACAGTGGTTGAACCATATCGCACTAAATAAAATACCTTTTGCGTGCGATAAAATCCGCAAGAAAGCCTGAGACAGTTTTCCTAACGGTTTGTCGAGGTGTAGGAATTTAAACCTTATTCTTGAGGCAATAACGATTGAAGAATGTTACGTAAAGGCGATGGGATAGGGTTGTCCATCGCAGGCCGGATAAGCTGGCTTTGTTCGTGTTCCGAAAAATGTTCCGGTCTACGTCTGCATCAACAATCCGATAGGAAGGTCAGGGAAAATGATTTGGAGTTTTCAAATGTGTAGGGCTGTTTTTCCTATTATAAAAGCTATGGGGATTAAAATTTTGCTTATGAATAATAGGATGTAATAAAAAATAAATATGGAATAAAAAATATCGATGACAAGCTTGAATGTAACTTTTCATACAATAACAAAAATTATATTAGCGTATTTTTATTTAATTTGATGAATTACTAAAGTCGATTTTCGCAAAAAAAGAGAAACTCCTATTTTCTATTGATAGTTTTGTATAAAATACTGATTTTGATTCCATTTAAAGACGAAATACGTAAATAAATAACTTTATAGGCAACGTATAGGCATGGCCCACATTATAGGGGAGACCGTTCTGTTTGGTTCTTTTTGGTCTTGCGAGCAAATAAAATGCCTATTGGAAAAGGTGTATTGTTGGCATCACATTGACAACGTAAACTAAGCTTATGTGTTCACTATTTTAAATAGAAAATAATGATAATAAATCAGAAATCAGAATTTTATTGATAAAACACATTATTTTACATGTCAGGCAATCAAGTTCATGTGATGCTCTCTATACTGAAAAGGGTCCTAAATTTTAAGCTTCAATAAGCCAGGGCGTGCAAGAACGACGCTGTCTTGTGTCTATGTTGAACATAACATTTCTAACAAAGCATATATTAAGCACACTGAAGAAACTTTATGTTTTAAGGGTGAGTATCAACCAGACCTGATCGCCTCGATCACGCATCTCTTTCTATTGGTGGATTTTTTCTTCGCACACCGCTCTGGTACCAGGAGCGGCTCACTCCGTGATTTGGTCGCGCTGCTATATGTACATGCTACCGGCCCCAGGGGGTATGTTAGCGCTACTACAGCACGAAGCGTTCTATCGCAGCGCGTTGCATTCGATAGAAAGGGATGGCCACGTTTAGGCTCGTTCGGCATACCTAAACAGGGGATTTGTTAACAGAGAACCTTCTGTACGTAAGTACTATTATTTTATTCTGTGCCGATACTTTGCACAGCTCAGGCGGGATACTCAACCTACCCCCACTGTTACCCTCAAAATTTTGCCGTGCTCGCTCGCTAATGTTAGCTCGATATGCTACAGTGCTCTTTGCCCGCGCGAACCAACATGCGACATTGTGTATCGTACTAGAAATTCAAACCATCAGATTATTAATGAAGCATTGAAGAATGTAATTTCTTTCTTTCTCAGGATATTTTCGCTGTCTCATTTAAGAGCCGCTTCATAAAACTTTTCGTCTGGATGTGTCAACCCTGAGAGATAAAACAGGCTCTATTGAAATCGGCAAAAAGGCCCGAAAGGTTCACGTCTCGCGAGGGTACTATTTATTTTGATCTCAAGTGAAGTTTCTGAAATCAGACGCGGGACGTTAAAAAAAACTGGGAAAAGTTGACATGATACGTGTGTAAGCGGATGCGAAATAGGATTTGAAAATCAATTTCGTTTAGATAGTTTTAGAACGAAGTTCTTTATCGTAAGATACAGTCAGTCCAGACTTTTGGTGAATGAGAAAAAAATATTAAAATTATTTATTTACCAAAAAACAATACGCTACTACACTACTACTAGAACTAAGCTGAAAAAAGTGTTCCTAGGATTTTTACCATCAAGTTTATGGCTTTCATTTTGTATTTATATGTGTCGTACGTAGGAATGGTATATATTTTTTTAATTGGCAGGCTTGTGTACTTAGGCACTGAGTCGTTTAGAAAACAATGTTATATTATAATAATAATGTTTTGTAATACTTTTTTCTAATTTCGAAATGGATTTATTTATCGTCATACCCCTGCACCTGCGCGTCGCGCAGGCGAGGACATAGTTAGGTGGTCGACCAATAGTTATATAAGTAAATCTAAGATCTATCTACATATTGGAGATATATAGCCCTATCTGTTATTCGATGATGACAAAGATTTCATATCATCTGATAAGTATAACAATAAGCGCTCAATTAAATTAAAAAAAGAATCGTTAATTCCAATTACCTAAAACGTTTAAGCTATGGTACATTTTTCGATTAAAAAATGCCTCCACGTCATGTTGCGGGCTTTTCATGGCGACGTGGGTCCTGTCGACAATGCCCAACGTCCCCGGAATAGAAAATCATTCATAGAGCCTGAAATGGAAAGAACACTTCTAATTTAATTTTTACAAATTGATGGATGATTTTACATGGTGATTGTGAAGCCATTCGCCAGTTATACAAGAAAGTGGAAATTCGAAGTTCCGGTCACTATAGATATGTAGATAGATAGATAGTAAATAATTTATTTGTTTGTTGCATACACACAAGTTACAACAAGAAAAAATATGTACAACAAACGCAAAAATGGAAAAAGAAACATATAACAAACAGTTTTGAATACACAGAAAAAACTGTGTGCATTGAGCAATGCTATAGGCTGCACGGTTAACACAAGACGGTGCGCGAGCTCTTTCGAGCTCTCTCGTAAAAATAATAAATTAATGTATCATTGCGATGAAATATGCTTGCTTCGAAGTTATTTTTGAACGAACCCATACTTTACAAATGACACTGACAGTGACAACATACTATTGGAATCAGCGCCATCGGCCTCGAGTTGATAAACTAAATTGACACTTGGCAGTTGACACTGACAGTATTCATAAGGATAATTTTTCTAGGCATATGCTTGTATCATTCAGCCAAATCAAAGAACGATTTTTAGGAAAGTAAATATTTCATACATAGATACCTAAGACAGAGTAGGCTATAAAATGCAAATTCTTAATATTTTTTCGTCATTTATATATTAATGAATACTTTAAATAAATACTCCTAGTATTCGTAAGCGTTTTTAATTTCATAATTTCCAAGTAAAAAATCTAATATAAAATTACTGCGTTTCGAAAGTATAGTTTGGAACTAAAAAGTAAAAAGCACTAGTTCGAGAAATTGAGCTTCTCGCACGCTACGCAGCCACAAAAAGTACCACTTTTTGAGCAACTGTATTAAAAAAGATTTTTTTAAATCGGTCCACAATTGACGGAGAAATCGGCGAACATACATAAAAAAAAAATATTTGGTGAAACATATAACCTCCTTTTTTGAATTCGGTTAAAAACGAAGCGCGGCAGGGGCAAACTTTTCTTTCTCCCCTCACTTAATGCGAGTTGGCTCTCGATGATTTGTAAAATTAGTATGGATCGATAGTATGGATAGCTAAGTACACACGATCTGTATCCAATATGTAATTACTAAACACCTACCGCGCCATACTGCTTAATCTTTCTTCCCTAGTAATAGGGAATTGGACATATTTAAGCAATATGCGGTCGTTCAGGACATCTGTACCCTAAAACAAACACAGGGATACGAATTGGTTAAGTGCGTTGTGTGGTATGTAAACCTGAATTATTGGGGTTAGTTAAATTTCTTGAAACCTTAGTATGTTCGTAAGGATCCCTATTAGTTTTATTGACACCAACGTTTGTACTTTTATCAATTACTATGTAGGTTCCTTCAAGACAAGGGTATTACAAAACCAGTAAGCTTGCCTATATTTAGTCTTTTGCTGGTCAGTTTTTAATTGAATATACATAAAATACCATGACGAACTAACACACACCATCTTCTTTCTATAGAAATCAGTTTAAAAATAAAAACAAGGACAAAAACTGAAAACCTCTTTTCTTCTATCCCAGTCTGCTAAGATACCAGACCTGTTAATGTGGAATTTCCGACAAACATCATGAAGGCGTTTCCGCATTGTGCTTTGTGACATTCCTAGGTAGGAGTACGCTCCCGCTATCTTTTTCCTAGCTACCATTGGCATAGAATGAAAACGAGTAGTTCTAAGGTAAGCACTTGCCTTATGGTAATTTGATACTGGCAGGACAGGTTCATGTACGGCCCAATAATCCGCGTCCACTAATCTTTTTCTCTATCTCTATGCGTGGGTTAAAAAGAAACAGAGATATAGTGCACGTGGATAACTGGGCCATATATTAACTGGACCCATACCGGGCGGCAGTCAGTGGACGCTTGCAATTCTAGAGAAAGCCCATGCTCCGATAATGTGCCTTTCATAACAGTCGTCGCAAGGCAACACGATACTATAAAAACTCCTCTCCGTATTCTAATTTACTGAGTGCGAGTGAGATATGAGCTACTTGGCAGTAAGTTGTGCATTCGTACATATTTACTTCGTGCATGCATTGCAGATTTTCTCTTTAGCTGTTTTGAATGTTGTTGCCAGTGAAACTGAACCATTAACGATATGTTTGTAAATTGATATTAAATAGATTAGTATTAGTAGGTTTAACTAGGGGCGTTCCGCCGACTGGCGTCGCTGCCGCAGGAGCGGGAATACTTCTTCACATAGGCTCAGAAATTGAATCTTGGAGAGCCGAAAGTGGCCCAAAAAGCCGCCTTGAGCAACTCCAGGGGCCGACTTTCGGCTCTCAAACTGCGCCTTTGCAAAATTAATTGCCGTTTAGGCGCTCTTCTTTGGCAGCAGCAAATAACAAAGCACGAGCCATCTTAGGTAATTGCATTTTATGCTGGAAATAAATTTGAAGATATTGAGCTTAAAATTAGTGAAGATGTTAGAGCGTACACGGACAAAGTATGTGTGTGATGGGCGATAAGTTACAACCAAATGTATCAACTCCAGCTTTCTTAGTATAATATTGTTAATTATCTGTTTGGTAATTAGATTTTATAGTTACAAACATACTTTTGAAAATACTTACTTTCTTTTCAAGAAAAGATACAGTTATTATACTTATGAGTGCTAATATAATAACGTCATATAAATCTTTTTTCACAAATTCGCTTGTTTTCACGTTACGTTAATAAGATTTTCTGCGACCTTGACTCTTGAATTTGCTTTAAGCGCCTGCTAGAACAACTTTACTTGCCTTAGTACAACTTTACTGAATTTATTATTTTTTAAGCTCTACTACGCGAACTATACGCCAATTGCGCCGGGGTGAAGCTTGGATACTCGCGCCTTTCGCCATTGAAGGGGCGGCAAACCTTAATAAGGACCTCCTTAATAAGGACGAGGTCTCCTATTTGGAGGTTGGGGACGTCCTTGCACCATGTTGTGCGTTGCTGAAGGGTGTGCAAGTATTCATGCTGCCACAGGCTCCAGAGATGCTGGTCCGCTACTGAACGTGTGGAGATGGAGGAGGCAGGCGCGCCAAAACATCTGGCGTGCCTCTCGTGGAGGGCCTTCGGGCGTCCGCGAGGGAGCCGCTTGTGGGTGGCTGCCGCCGGCGGGGTCGCGGATGTGTGCGCAAGCGTTCCCGTGACCTCGCCACATGGCGGCGAGGCGGCAAGTGGGGGGGTTTTTAGTGGGTATACCGTGAGTCTCATCAGCTTATACGGGAGTCCCACATAACCACTCGGGTCACCCCCTGCACCCGGGTGGTATGCGTAACGCATTTCCCCCCCCTAAACAAAAAAAAAAAAGGCTCCAGAGATGCTGAGAAACCTGTTGAACGAGTTGCCAACGATTGAGCCGTGAGATCGGAGTATGGTCGAAATCGTATTCAGGCAAGCTTACAAGTGGTTGTCCGATAATGAGATGGCCAGGCGTCAGTGTTTCAAGATCGTTTGGATCGTTAGACATTGGACACAGAGGCCTGGAGTTGAGTACTGCCTGGCCTAATCTTGGCGAAGATTGTAGTCAAGTACTTGTTCCCCGATCGTACGTTTTAAGAGCTGCTTGGCAGACTTTACGGTGATTTTCCAAAGCCTAAAATCGACGTTATAAGAACACGTTACGAGCAAATGTGTTGAAAATACCTTTTTCACGTATTTGTCTACGATTCGTTGCTGTTTCTCGGTTTATTAGGTATTTTTGGTAAAAACATCTAATAACTAATGTTTTAATAAAAATATGTGCAAAATATAGTTGACATGTCTTAATTTGAACGTAATCATGACGTTTATATTTAAAAATAAATTAAAAAAGAATAGCGGCCAGCAACAGTTGTCCTTATAATCACACGTTTTGTAATGTACTTGAAACGATTTTTACCTAAGTATAACAGTTTATTATTTTTTGGTATATTTGTTTTAAATGGAAAGAAAAATCAATCTACCAATTACGTCGGATATGGAGTGTAAGGATAGTACGCAAGCGCTCATGTACATTTCATCAATCTTACCCCTTTCACTATAATCCCAAGATACTAACCTAGAAATCAAATCAAATAGTTGCTTGAGTAAGCCGGGAAAGTTTGAAAAGCGGGCGATAGAAGCGGCGAATTTGATTATTTGTGTTGCCGACTCAGAGGCAGTGGTGAGGTAAGTTAAACGGACTCCAATCAACGACTATATCAAAACTTATTCATTCATAACTTTAGTTATGAAGGTTTTTCCTGAAAGTTGCGTTATCCCTAAGGATTGAACAGATTTTTCTGAACCGTAAAAGTATTGATATGATATGAAACTATATATGCTCCTACGTCTAATGAGCCTATAACGTTTCAGAACTATGTAGAAGGCGTAAACAATATATTTTATTTATTACTTGTATTATTCACAATATAAGATTAACGTAATTAAGGCTATATTATTATTACTTGTAGGAAAGTTTAAGGCGCTTGTTATTTTAGGTCTGGTCGGCAGCAGCGCTGCTGCCGCCGCATGGGAACGGGAGGCCTGAATGTGGGACAGAATGAAAGTGTCAACGCACGTATCATGCCAAACCAGGGCCCTAACTAGTTTCCCTGGTACTAATCTAGCCCCATCTGGACGTTTGCTGTCTTCTCTCGCCAAACCTACAGGTTCGAGAATTAGGTACTTGCACGGAGGCTAAAATCATTTAGAGGGCCATAGGTGGCCGGCGCTTCTGCGGCATGAGAGACGATGTCTGCCATCTCTGAGGCATACCGTCACTTTTGCGGGTCGTCTATTTCATCTTCGGTAATCTTTGTTGTTTGTCTTTTTCTTCTTCTGACTCATTTCGGTATTAGTTAACATCTTCTATGGGCATGTTCGATGTTAGTTAATCTCTTTTTTAGTCTCATTTATTATTCGTAATATTTTTCTCAGCACGTTCGTTGTTGGTCCTATTCGGTTTTTGACAAGCTCTTAATTGTTCTCATTCTGCATTCGTCACTTTCACTGTAGTCTTTGTCACCTTTGATCATATCTGTTGTCTGTCTTTTCCCCCGTGTGGCGTCGTGTCATTAATGCTTTGTCATTTTTCTTTCTTTCTAGTCAAACAAAACACAAAACTAGTCAAATAGCGAATGGGATGAATATAGAACGAGATAAATAGAGAACGACTGTGTCCAACAAAGAACGAGATAAATTCCAAAAGAGGCTAAATAAGAAAAATACGAACTTAGAATAATACCAAAAATGATAGGACAAATGACGAGTGAGTCTAAAAACAACATAGACTAACATCGAACATGCCTAAAGACGCTGACAAATACCGAAATGAGCCAGAATAGGAAAAAGACAAACAACAAAGATTACCAAAGAATGAAATAGGCGACCCATGAAAGTGACGAATGAAGAATGGGTGACGAAAGCAGAACGGGACGAATTTAAGAACTTAACATAAAACAATTGAGACGAACCAAGACGATACCCTACTACTACCGGTATATCAAAGATGGACGGCACGAGACGGTCCCCTACGAAATCTTCTAATAAGTATAGGTAATTCATCTGAATTATGAATTATTGATTAGGTTTCATGCATCGTATTATATGCATCAAACACGTCCACAATTTCGTGCCGGGTGCATCTGTTTCAGATGTGAATGGGCCCAGGCTAGCCGTTGAAACGGAAAATGGGACGAGCAAGTTGTTAGCACAGTCTGTCTTCACTGACGAAAAAACGGACGAACTTCTGCTCCGCTATATTAAGAGCTGGTGCAATTGAGCGACTGATGGAAAACGCCGAGAATGCACGGTATTTATAGTAACAAGCGTACAGCCATGGATACAAATTATACCAGGACTTTCACCTCAAGATTGCTACATTTTAAATTCATTTGTTTTTTTAAAGAATACGCTAAGACATTTCTTGGTAAAACTTCAGCAGCGTACGCTGTGAAGCGAGCTCCCGCAAAGTAATTGCGTGGGTAGCTGTTCCACAGTTATTAGTGTGAATTTTATTGGGCATTTTCTGCAAGTTGTCATTTAACGTGCCAATTTTGCGTGAAGAGCGAGTAGCGCTACTCTAACCATCCCTGCTCCACCAAAAAGGATGTTTCTACCTACTTACTACAAGTAAAATGTGATTAGACGTTTCTCCTGCCTCCATACCCGCTCTGCAAATAGCTCATGGAATATATAAATCTAATAAATCGTACCAACGCCTGATTTGAACATTATTAGCCAGTATTTTTCCTTATACTCGTATTATATTTAATAAGTATTTTAATTCAATACAATGTATATGTAATTGGCAGAAAAATTTCCCCAAATCCATCTTAAGAGCGTTACGGAGATTAAAAGTGACTCAATCCAATTTCCTTTAGCGACAGGCAGCGTCGATTATTTTGTTTTACATTTTATCACGTGTATTTTTTAAAGCATTCGAAATTTACCAAATATTTTGAGCATTCGAAAGCATTTATTTTGATCAGCTACACACACGCGATATGATACAGAATGCATCGTACTACCACTTATTAGGACCGGCACAACACTCTGTATATAACTACGGCATTCTGGCGATCGCTCTTTTACTGAAACTGAGGGGTACTGTCCCGGCAGCGACCTTCCGCACCGCATTCTTCCTCAAAATTTCGCATCTTCCTACAAAACATCTTTTAGGTTTATATCCTACAGCTCTGACTCATCCCTAGGTCTATTGTTTGTTAAGAGTGTTGTGTCCCGTGCGTATACCTGTTAACAACCTCATAATGCTCTTACTTAGTGTTTTTGAACTAAATCATTTGTATCATCGCCTAGACTCATGAGATACCTTTTGTTGTTGGACGTAGTTAATTTAGGGAAAAGAAAATTAAAAAAAGACAGGCTTTCTAGTTCTATAGCTCACAAAGTCACTAGTGTCACTACAGTGAAAATGCTCTTACATCCAATATTTGACAGCTGTCATCCCAGTACAATAAAATTTATGTCATCATATCGTTGATTTTTGTTGTACCGGGATGACGGCTGTCAAATATCGGCTGTTAAAAGAATTGAATTATAGTTATTATTGTGACTTATGTTGATTTAAAAAACTTTTTGATTTGAACAAGTGCACTTTGTAGCTTATTTGCAGAATAAATATAAAATTCTGAATAAATAGTCTGTTAATTTTGATTGATGATCGTGATCCCTAAAATATCACGTTTCGCTGACTAATGTAAAACTTGAGACAGGTCAGTCCATTGTGCAGTGGACGGCCACGTAATATAGTATTTTTCTAGTAGGATCACGGAATAAAAACGAACTTCGCTTATACCTTGGACGTGTATTTTCGTATAAAACCCACGGGTTAACTTCACGCCGGCTGCCGCAACGGGTTGTTAAAAGTTTCATAAAAATTCAAAAGTAATTATCTCCGTCTACGTCTGTGACTACTGAGTGCTCAGTCTTAAAGTAGCCTTTCGTTTTAAATTTACCCTAGGGACTTACAAAAACTAACTCTTTTCCGAGCTAATTAAAACAGAGTATGAAGTAGTTCATTTCAACATACAAATTGCTAAGTGTCGTTCTGTAACTGATTGTCATAAAATAATAGTCTCACATGGTGACAATAACTAACAATATTATACGCTGAATAGAAATGTGTTTATGGTCTTTTATGGTTTAACTAGCGGACCCGGCAGACGTCGTCCAACCCGGAAAAGCAGCGCCACATTATACCAATAATTTCCTCTATTACGGTCCGTCAAAATAAAAATAAAAGATTTGTTTCGTTTGTATCAAAAAAATCGTTATATTGTTGAGACATCACAACATCTGGTCGGTTCTGGAAACTGACTGCAGCGTCACCGGTTTTGTTGTAGTTGCTAGCGGACAGAACAGACGTTGTAGGTAGATACTGTACTGGCCTAACGTTGACATTTTGTAAGGGGAGCATAATTAAATTAATTAATTTTACCATAAGAAAGTATACTAAGTACCTATATGGTTATTAACATTATAAATTCACAATGGATTGCAGTAATAAATTTGTACCTATATAAGTGCCAAGCAAAGGTGTAATTAGGAACAGGCGATATTTAACATTTATATATTTTTTTTAATTTTGCGATTCCATAATAACTTCTGATAAATCAACTAACCATCACTAAACATCATTTTTGGGTATCTCAATATATCTATTAGTATTATAATTATAACTTATTACATTTCACATTTTCTCGCGCAACGCATCAGCATTGCAATTCAGCGAGGAAATGCCGCCAGCATCCTCGGTACAATGCCTCGAGGGCCTTTTTAGGGTTCCGTAGCCAAAATGGCAAAAACGGAACCCTTATAGTTTCGTCATGTCCGTCTGTCCGTCTGTCCGTCTGTCCGTCTGTCCGTCTGTCCGTATGTCACAGGCATTTTACTCGAAAACTATAAGGTGTATTTGAATAAAATTTTGAGGAAAGGTGTATCTTGTTAGCCGCTACATAGTTTTGTAATAAAAATGACAAAAAAAAATTTTTTTAGGGGTGCACTCCATACATAAAACGAAAAGTCAAAATTGTTTTTTTCATTGTGACCCCCCGTGTGGCACATCAATCGATAGGCCTTTCAAAATAAATATAAGGTTTCTTAGCATTTTTTTTGATTAAGTGAATAGAGCCGGAGATAATCGCCCCGAAAGTCACTAAAATTCTGTCCCCCCCCCTCTAATTTTTGAACGGTGTAATTTAAAAATATAGAAAAATTTATGGACATAGGGCTTATTAATTTCATTCACCGAAAATTGTTTTGAACAAGATCGGTTCAGAGGTTTTCGAGATATTGCTGAAAAACTGCCTTCCTCAAAGAAAAGGACGTAAGTGCCGTAAAATTTCTGTGACGATACGACCTTTTTAATAGGCACGGAACCCTTCGGTTTGCGTGGTCCGACACGCACTTGGCCGGTTTTTAGATTTAACTTAGTTTTAATTTATCTTAGTTAATGTTAATTATAATCTTGTATTCACTTTTAATAAATATATAATTACATTTGAAGATTTTGAAATTTATGTATGTAGGTATAATTTGTGATCTATACTTAGGTACATGTTAACTAACTGTGTTAACTGTTTAACAATCCATAAAACCAATTCAAAATAAATTACAGGCTTCCATGAAAATCAAAAAATGGGTAACTTATAAATCTTATATAATTTTCTATTCTTTATAGAATAAAAAGTACCGCTCAAAATTATTAAGTGTTGTCAATTATTCAGCAAATCTAATTAGGTGACGCATCGACTACAGCGCCACCTACTGGGTCCATTTGTGAATTTAATCATGCTCTGCTCCTGCGGAGCTCATGCACAAATGAAGGACCTACCTAGAAGGCACATCGTGCACCCAAAAGAGGTACAACATATCACCGCCCGAAGAATCTGGAATTTCTTGGAGGCAACGGGCCTTAACGATGAACTCTAAAAAAAGGGCTACCACAATAGATTCCTTGCTGGTCGAAGCGGCATATTAAGGCCCACAATTCATAATAATATTAAACATACCCACTGCAGCAACATCTACCAGGTCCAATTGTGACTTCAAACCTTGAAGGAACCCACTCTAACGTATACAAAAAAAACATTAAAATCGTCCCTGCGTTTAGGAGGGGATCAATAACATACCGACTGCAGCGCCATCTACCGGGTCCAATTATATTTTCAAACCATCGAGGAACTTACTGAAATATAAACAACATCATCCAAATCTGTCCAGCCGTTTTAGTTAGGTGACAAACACACGTACATAAGAAATTATATACAGTTTGTTACAGGCACGCGGGCATTTATTAAAACTGGTAATAATGTCCCATTAGCAATTGTTTGCATGTGTACCTATCAGCAAATCATAATGATGTAAATTAACTGCGTAATTAAATTTCCAAAATGTATGACGTCGTAATAAACAAAGTATGAAGAGCTGACATTTACACTTACTTGTCAATTTACTTTGCTGTACATTGCTGGCCCTTTAAATTTTGTTAGAATATTTTATGAAGTCGAAATTTTAGTTAATTAATTGAATTAGGGTGATGGTTAAGTTAAAGAACTACGTTAATTTACCCCACTTCAAAAAACCTTAAGGTAAACAAGCTATTTAAAAATCTTGATTCTTTGTAAGGATGTAAGTAGTTACCTAGTTAATTTGACAAGCAATGTAAGCTCTGAAATCTCTTAGAACGAGAAACAGGCGTAGATTAAATTGGTCTGTACTTTTAGTAACACCACTCTAATATAAAACAAAAATGTGAACAGTTGTTGACCGTTATTTTATTATTATGTTTAACTTTTAGAATTTAAAACATCGCGTGGTACGGTATAAAACGAGAAAATGTTCTGTGTGTTTCCTGACAGAGTTATTTACTTTAATAGTTGAAGTTCTGTTTGCACAGGCGATGATAGTTTGAGGACTTTAATAAGCAATACTGGCAGTTTTTCCACGGTAGCTGTGCTGCAACACAAACATAGTTCGGTGAGCTCATTGTGTGTAGTGGCAGTTCTATATTGGTACACTGCATGAGCAATTTTATAGGATTACAGCATGACCCACAAGCTTTTATTTTAACTGCATAATTTCTATGTTCATAATCGTCTAAAAAATTGCCCTATGCAACCTAAAAGCCGCTGAAAGCTGCCTATCTTAAAGTGGCCAGCAGTGTTATCGGCATCTGTGGATAATTTCCAATATAATAGTGGGGCAGATTGCTGGAACAAGTTGTCGTAAATGTCGCTGGACAAAAGCACCAAATTTTTTCCAGGTGGCTTTAAATTTTTGATTGGAATCCATTTTGAATTATACATAGGTAACCATATTATTATTAATATCTCCTGTTCTAAATAACTAAGAACCACAAACTTGATGTCTAAATATACATATTTGGGGCCAGGGAATTCAACTTGATATTTTTTAGGGTCGAGTTCCCAAAGGATACCAAACGGAACCCGGTTAATAAGCCTCCGCTGTGGGTCCATCTGTCTGCGTGTCATCATATCAGCCGAAAGACGTCCACTGCTGGACATAGGCCCGAATATAGGCTGCGTGTCAGTGCTACGTAAACTTATTTGGTTTGGTTGAAAACCGGCTTTATTAGGTTGTTCGTCAATCGTCATGCTCCATCTATCTTTTTTTCTTGGTCTGTGGGTAACCGCTTACAATCAGGTGAAACCGTAAGCTCGATCGTCAGCATCATGGTGTTTATAAAAAAAAGGTCATACCTTTGTCCATTGAAATATCAATATTATGGTCACATATTCAAGCGGCAATAGTGGCATACATAATTAAGTTGGTGGCGCTGCACTGCGTAGTTCCCAGACGAATTAGTACTAATGGCTCTCAGTTACTTGCTTGACTCATCTGTGTCGCTAATAAATAAAGTTATACGTGTGTTCATGTACACATTACACAAAGTACTCAATAAGGGGTTGGGCGGTTCATCGTAAATAAACAAGCGCAAAGTAAAATATACTTACCGACTATTAACTTTTCTAGCCTGTCTGTGGTCGTTTGCAATTCCGATATTATATTCTTCAACCATGGCTTTTTCGTAATCATATTCATATGATTCCAAAAAATAAGTACCTACTCTTACTCATTTATGTCAAAAATAAATGAATCTATTATCTATTCTATGTCAATTGAATTTGATTCTAAATTACCAAATGTCGACGTTAAATTCAAATAATTCATTTGTAAATGTACCTACATTTTTGTGTAGTATGTGGACACTTAGGAGCTCTGTAAATTGGCTGCTTAATACCAATAGCGACTTGTTTAAATAATTGTCATAAGTGATAACTGTGAGGTTCTGCGTTTACGGGAACCGGAGACCAGAGAAACGGCTGTTCGGGATGAATCCATTTATTTGACAAAGTCAATACCTTGACAAGCGCCTAGCCGCGTACCAAGTAGTTTGCTGGCTAGAGGCCGCATACACTACAATCCTCCCCTCCAATTACCACACACACACATACACTAAGATAATACAAAATAAATAATATTTAACAAACTAATACTCTACTCCTTGTAGTTAATTTCCTTATCAAGCCTACACTGGCGAATTGGACGAGGCTGGGGCGGCACTGGGGTCGACAAAGGTGCATCCGACTGTTGCGTGGCCGTCGTTGGCGCGTCCGACTGTTGCGTGGCCGTCGTTGGCGCGTCCGACTGTGGCGTGGCCGCCGGTAGCGCGTCCAACTGTGGCGTGGCCGCAGTTGGTGTGGCCGCCGTTGGTGTGGCAAACTCGTCTTGTCGCTCGTTTCTCGAATCAGGCGGGAATTGGCCGTGAGAACAACCCGGCATGCGAATGGCTAGCGATCTTGAAACCGTACGCTTGAAATCGGTGGGAATTACAGGGTAGTTTGCTAAACGTTTCCTTAACTGGTCAACGTGCCTATGGAAGTGCTTGCCGTAGTTATCAATAACCGTATAATCCCTAGAACTGGCAGAACTAATTATCTTGCCTGGCTGCCACTTCTCCCCCCTTAAATATTGACGAAACCAAATGTTTTGGCCTACACTGAAGCTCCTAACGTTCGCTTCCACACTGCCTACCTGGGGCTCTTGAGCCCTTGAACTGAAGGTCATATCGTTCGCCTCCACACCAACTACCTGAGGCTCTTGAGCTCTGGTCTCTCGATCTGGTTTAAGAGCATCTAACTTAGTGCGCAGATGTCGAGTTCACCAACACCTGCAGAGCTCATCCAACCCCACATATTAACACTTATTCTGCCCGATTCTCGGTTTGGTATGACATGCTCTATGCCATACCGTGTTCTGTTATACCGCCGCAAATGTAGGCGACCAAGTTCACTTGATTGGAATGTCTTTTCGTCCGTGAAAATAATTAAAGTCCAATCGAAGTCTAAATAGGTATCGGTTGGCAAATGTTTTATGATCTTCTGTCAAGTCAACTTTGTAGGCCGGAACTCTGTGATGCAGATTCATTGAATGCAGATGTCGTCGAATCGTTCTAGGATCCACATCAAACCGTTCTGCATATCGTTGAGTGGGTATGAATCCATCTATTTCGTAATCGCGGAGCATTTCTGTGAGCTGCATTTGGCTTAAAGTAGTAGGGCGATGTTTGTATTGGCGACGATCGCTCATATCCTCTTACCCATAATGCAACGGTGTTTAGCTATAAAATACTACTTTGAAGTTACTGTTTTTCACTTTATTTTTATACTCAGCATGCTTATCAGATAAGATGAACTTACCGACAAGAGCAGATTTCTCGAAATTACACGAATACTAAGACCCTGCTGATTCATTGTTACTTCTATGACGAATTTCATCGGAAATCATGGGTGGCATTTTTGCTTAAACAATTATATTATTGTGGCTACGGTAATAATTACTTAATTATTATGTCTTTTGGTCATCTGACTTATCAGTTGTCATTATTTTCTGGTATAATGGTTAACTATGAGTTTCATTTCAAAAGAGTCTGGAATCTTTTATGTTAGATAGATCAGAATCATCATTGATAATTCATAATAGTCAACCTTTAACCTCTATGAATGTATATTTATTTCCAACGCATTTCCGAGTATTAGTTAGTTGTCATCTTATTTACGAGCAATCGGTTGAAGTTCGTGTTTATTCGTATCATCTCGAAATCCGTTTTATTGCAGTTTTATGCAATCACGATAGGCAAGCACGAAGCCTCTTACGTACTTTCTTTTAATGTTTGTGCAGGTACTAAAATTCTTTCCCGTAGTTCATCCACAGAATGTAATTGCTCTGTCGTAGTCGTAAACTAATATCTTCCTATGACCCCAAATGCATAAGTCACACGGAGTGCAATTTGTTGGGCAGTAAAGCGTAAATTACGGGTACTTTTGTAGTCGCCTCATCAGTAAATCTTTTTCAATCTGTATGCAGCGTATAATTTAAAGAATGGTAAAGGCGTAACTTTAAAGGTTCCTTCACCCAAAAAACTTTGTAATCGTCTCTCTATAGTTGTTGCGAACACATATATATTAAATTCGTCACTTACCAAGAAGTCCTCGGAAATAATTTCGGGTAAGGTTATGCCTTATACCGATGCTTATACAATAAATCTCTTACTGTTTTAAAATCAGGAATGTGTCTAGATTCACTGACGGAGGCCCCCTCCTTCAGGTCCTCATACTCTTTCTCAAATATCCTTTGGACGGGTTTCATTGTTTTGGTAGGTAACTTTGGATCTGCATTGTCTAAGCAGACTTCCATTTTGTTTTGAAATACATTGGGTTTACACATGTGTGCACTTTGTCATAGTACATTTTTACTTTCATTATCAATAGTGATTGATGCACTGCACGATTGCATGTTTACGTACCGCCATCTGCATTGTCTAAGCAGACTTCCATTTTGTTTTGAAATACATTGGGTTTACACATGTGTGCACTTTGTCATAGTACATTTTTACTTTCATTATCAATAGTGATTGATGCACTGCACGATTGCATGTTTACGTACCGCCATCGCCAGTTTGTACCATTGACTCGGTTAGCTCTGAAATAATATTTGTACCCACTTTTCAGCAGGACATCCTTTCGCTTTTAATAAAAGTGACTTTATCGGTGTCTTCCTCCATCATTCCCTTTGTCGCAGTCAAAATTAATTACTCCTCAGGAACGGAATACATAATTGTATCGAGAAAATGGAAACAACATGACAATCCAGTAAACTGATTTAATCTTGATATGAAAACTGTTTGTCTATACTATATAGGGTGCAGTTTTCCATTTCCTGTATTCCAGGCATATAGTCGTGTACACTTACGGGATTGATGCTATGCAAAAAAATCGTTTTCATACAAAATTATTAATTATATGAATCACAAACTGTTCGTTTGTAACTAGATTAAGATATTTGTTATGTTTACTAACACTCTATAGTATACGCTGTATGTCCGAAATAAATGAATTGAATTGAATTGAAAAATATGTAGTTATATGTGATAATTAAGCATCCTATTTTTATCCCTAGAAAAAATCTTCTCAAACAGTAGCAACATAATTTGTGTAGTTACTTAGATGTAATGAGTAAAAGAGAATTGTCCATGTCCACTACTTTAATACCGTAGCCCGCAGTGAATTCTGTCCGTGGACACTAGGAATAATTGAGCGAACGTTAAATTCCCTGTCGCGGTCGCGTGGGTATACCGTCGCGCACGAGCCAGCCGTTGTGACCAGTTTTTGAAAGAAACGTGGATATTGTACGTTTTTATTACATTGTTACAAATATTATAATTATTTATTTTATAATAAATTGTTTTTTACAAACATTGTTACATAAGTTTAATAAATTAAAATATCGTTAAGATAAGTTACAGTCAACTGACTAATCACTCGTTTCAAAGCGATTTTGTAAATTTTTGTCGCATACCTGTGGTAGTCATATGAACATTTTTTTTAATTGTTTGCTTTTATATTTATGAATAACAATAACTTTTAAGGTTTTATGCATATCAGTAACTAGCTGCAACGCCGGCTTCGCTCATGTAGCTACTGCAAAGATCGCAGCCAAACCCGCGAGATAAAAATAATATATATAAGGTTCATCCGGAAAGTCCTTTGCGTACACAAAAAATATTCCGTACGCAAACTTTAATTATTTCATTTGTGTTATCCTAATCCCACCAAAAACATAGTTACATGTGAAAATGGAAGCCAAGTTCAATATTAAGAATATGCGTGGTAGTGGTAGTCAACTTCACCGACAAAAGAATTGAGATCTAAATGGGTGCCAAGTTCAGTAGATAGTCCTAAAACAAAATGTATTCTTAAGAATATACAATTTCTTATTTTTTCTACTACAACAATATTTGGTACAGTCACGGAATTTAATCGTTGAGCCATTTAGGTGTCAACTAATTTTGGTAAATAGCTGTGCTATGAATATCCATTAAAAGGTGAGCTCTAAATGGCTCAGCGGTTAAAGTCCGTGACTGTACATAAAAGTCTAACTTCTTAAATTTGAACACTCGAATTATTTACACAAAACAGATAACTTAGGATAAATTGATGCTCAAGACTATATAAGTAATACTTCAAAATTCCCCTTTTTTTGTTTTTATTTGTATATACAAGTGACTGTGAGTGGTTAGTCTAGTGGGTAGTGACTACTAGTGACGCTGCCTACGAAGCTGAAGGTCCTGGGTTCGAATCGAATCCCGGTAAGGGCAAATATTTGTGTGATGAGCATGAGCATTTGTTTCTAAGTCTTGGGTGTTTTATATTGATTATATCGTCGTCTAGTACCCATAATACAAGCCTTTTTTTATTTAATTTATTTCATAAAACAACTTAACGGTAAGTATACATTTTCTGTATCGCCAAACTGAGGGCAGTTTGTCGGCGAATGTGCGCTCCTTTCTAACATTTAAACATCGCTTTATTATACCTACCCTACCCACTCACTAACTGACTTATTCTAATAAAATAACACTGAACTTAATGTACCATCGACTAAAATTTATTATTTATTTATTTATTACCCAGCTGGACGCCAAATTTTAACTTTCTAGGTCATGTGGAAGTGGGTTTGGTTTTTGGTCAAGTCAGTGATAAAAATCTCGATTTTTATACGATGATTATCTCAATAACCGTTGTACCTGTATATATGGAATTTCGGGTTCTAGTCAATATAAGGGGTTTTAATGGGTCTCTATTGGTTCCCATAAAATTTAAGTTCCGATTTTTTCAGTCCATACCGTTACCCAACATAATTGTTATAAGTCATATTATCGAAAGTCATAAAATTATACAATATAAATTGGAGTTCCGATTTTTGCAAGTCATCATTATTGTTAGTCATAAAATTGTTTAGTCATAACATTCAATGTGCAGATGGTATGCCATTTCATATTATTGAAGGCAATAAACTTGCTTATTATAATTGTTGTAAAGTCTTTTTTCACAGGTCATAATGATGGGTAGTCACGTGGTTAGTTAGTCATAACATTTAATGTGAGGGTGGTGTCAGACTTCATAATATTACAGTCAATAAAAACACTCGCAATAATTATAAGAAGGTATAAAATTCTTGTTCTAAATAAATTGTTGTTCTTGAACTAACAAACCTATCCAAGTAGTTGTACGAGTCAGTATAATTTTGTTTAAAATACTAATCCAAAAATATTGCAATGACATACGATTTATATCCCAATTTAAGTAGTGCGTAGGATAAAAACTACAATGTTTGTGTTGCAAAATTATAATATTTTTTGCAAACAAGTGTTTCCGCTCTTTTATAAAAAAAATAACCTCGAAGACGAAAGCGGGAGCAAAGCTCCCGCTTCCGTCTTCTAACCTATCCGCGATCCGAGTCGGTTTTGCCACTAAGTCCCTGTTCTTGTTGTTCTTTGAAAAACTTTATACACCACTATCTTGGCATTGGTTGATCTCAGAGAACTTATTTGACGATTTATGCTTATTTTGATAGGTTTGATAGTAGTTTTATTATGTCTAGAAATGTTTCTGAGTAATTATCTATATACCTATGGATGTTATAGATTTGGTTTCTTAGACATAATTAATTTTAGGCATTAATACGATATGAATAACAACCATTAGTACGTTGAAATAAATGCCTTACAACATTTCTGAATAATTATCTATAGACCTTTAAACATTATAGTCATCAATTTTATGACTTTTGAGATTATAGGATTTAATATTATAGGTCATTGATATTAGAACTATTAAGCGTTATACGTAACAAAAATTATGACTACTGATATGTATGTCTATTAAATTTATGGATATCAACTTCTGACCATCGAAATTCGGAACAACAAAATTATGGGAAACAAAGGGCACCCGGTTTTAATACATATACCATATTTCATGTTTCTATGTTAAATAGATTTTGAGTTATAAAGGAGTCTAAAGTGGCTCCAAATGGTTCGTGTAAACACGGCTGCTGCGTCGCCAGTTCCTTTTGGCTTTGAATTTGGCTGGACACGCTACCGAGTGTCTAGATTTAACTTGTAACCTACTATTGTTTAATTAATTAAGTCAGATTGCAACCGTATATGTATTTTGGACAATTATTATTTTACTAGTTGCCTTTACGGTCCCGCCCGCGTATAACAAATTCCGCAGGCGAATACTCGGGATAACATACAGCTTATATCTATTCTTAAAGTCCATTCGAATTAACTAGTGTTTTTTTTTTTTTATAGGATGAGTAGTTCCACAGATTACGTCCCCGTTACATATAATCTAACATTTACATTTTAAATAAGAAAAGATGTATATTTTTGTGTAGGTACCACATGTTAACAAATACTCAATTCAAAAAACCGGACAAGTGCGAGTTCAACTCGCGTGGTGAGGGTTCCGTGAAATATAGATAATTTTCCCGTTACTTTGAATCAAACTTCTTATAGGTTTTCCTGTAATCTTTAGGCAAGGAACTATTTTCCATATTTTTTTCAGAATTTTAAGCCTTGTAGTTTCGGCGATAAGGGGGGGGAATGGTCAATTTTCGTCTTTTTTCCTAAATTACTTCAAATTAGTTTTTGCTAAAATTATAAAAAAAAACTGAGATGCTTACAACAACCCCTTTCATTTGATATGTCACACAATACAGTTTGCAAAACTTTTTTTTTTTAATTGTCCAGTTTACCCCCCAAAAGTTGCCCCCTTGGCTCTTTGGGTCACCAATTTACATATGTGTACCAAATTTCAACTCAATCGGTCTAGTAGTTTCGGAGCAAATCGGCTGTGACAGACGGACAGACAGACGCACGAGTGATCCTATAAGTATTCCTTTTTTTACTTTTGAGGAACGGAACCCTTAAAACTATAGATACCTACATAACATATTATGTGGTACTCTATTTTTGTATCATATAATTTGTGAACATTTTTGTTATTTATGTCATTAATTAGCATAAAATGAGGAAACTTAATATCAGAAATTATTTTTTGTAATTCAAATTTTACTAAAAAAAAATATTTTTATTCGTAATAAATGCACTTCGGTAGTTTTGAGATAGTTCAATGTAGTCTCATTTTTTTTTAATAATTATATTTATGTATATAAACAGTACTTTTAACATAGAAAACATAATTATGTATAATAACTTTAACAAAGACGTTTTGCACGTACTCAATAATAAATTCAGTCACAGAATTTCTAACACATGGTTCTCCTACTTTTATCGGGATCACCTTAATTGGAGACCTCAGTACATCGGTACGTAAATGGATATTACTAGGAGATGAATGTGATCGAATTACGATTCCTATCTCTAGTCTAGTGGGATACAATAACAGAGCCGATAAGCATCTAGTCAACTAAATAGGGCACTGTGAGAATTATCGACATTACGAATGGTAATTTGTTTCAAATACAAGTATTAGGAAGAAAATTAAGAGGTTTTGAGGATGGTAGGAGAGAGTCGATGCTTGTTAAAAAACAATACAAAATAGATGAGGCAAAATTATCGGAGACTTAATACGGCACGACAGCTTCTTTTTAATTATCTTGGAGAGCAAGATCGAAGGAAAGAGAGGCTGAGGAAGGCCCAGACATACTTACGCCAGCCAAATAAAAGAGAAGGTTGCTGTCGAGTCGTACGAAGACGTCAAGAGGCTGGCAGAGGACAAAAATCAATGGCTACTCCACCGAAAAGAGCCTGGCTCTTAAATAATGAAAAACAAGTATTAGATACATTCAGCTGCAGAGAATCGAGATACCCTCAGGCATACTGCAAGCTGACTGAATAAATGTGATTGGTATGTTATAAATAGTTATAATAATAACACGGAAGAGTCAATGTATTAAATAAACATGTTGAATAAAGTGGCGGTACTGATATCAGCAGTACCTACTCCTGAATCATCATCATATAAGCCGAAAGACGTCCACTGCTGGACATAGAGGCCTCCCCCAAAGAGTGCCACAATGACCGGTCCTGCGCCACCCGCATCCAGCGGACTCCTGAATTTTTACCCAGAAATACTGTCATCGGCTATTTCACCGAAAACTTACTGCGAACATTGGTCGTTGTCAGCATTTTTCGAATGTGCCAGTCAAAGCTCATCGATAGTATCAAATGTTTTATTACCTACACCGACCAAACCGACTAATATAATTTTATTGAAGGGAAAACAAAACAATACACTTTTCTCACTATCACCTATTGACACTTGTTTACACAAAATCGTATCGACGCGCATAACTACAAATAAAACAAAAAAGATTAAGCAATATCAATAACTAAAACACAGCAGATACATAGCTTAAAGCAGTTTAACAAATCCAGATAAAGGCCAATAAAAATTCCAATCCAATTTGACGCACTCACCCAGACACGCGTTGGAACAATAAACTTAGTGCAAGTTTGTCGGCGGTACATCAGGCAGCGTGCCGCGCATGTGCTGCGTAGGTTTTCAATGGAGTGCAGATGTAAAAAGATCTGAAGAAACTATTTGAGATACTGCTTTAGCTATATTTAGTTATTTATTGTGTCTAAAATAACTTTGACATCAAATAAAAGTTGACGCTAAAGTATGAACAAATATAATATATATCGTGTGTTACCTGTAACAGGAGCAATAAATTTAAAGGATGACTCCATAGAATATCCGCAGTTATCCTAATGTTTGACATCACGATATCGTAGCATGTAAGTCATTAAATTTCTTGGTTGAACACTGGGCACTTATACCATAGTACACACGGTAATTTATAATCCGTGATCAGGAGTCAAAAAATATTGATAAACAGCCAAAACGGATTTCAATGGATGAGGTATCATGAAATTAAATCACTGTTTAGTTCATTAAATTTAATTTAATGATAATGTTAACAGTAATGTCCACTGAATGCTTGGTCCTTACCTTTCATAAGGTTAAGTAGACGTCAAATTTTCGCTTTGGCGGGAAATTTGATAGGCCTTACGTCAATAAACTCCAAGGCCTCTCATAGACTGGCGCAGCCTGTCCGCGGCGGTCAATAGTAAACTTATCATTAGCTATCAAATGTACTATTGACCGCCACCGAAGGCCGCGGCAGTGTCTTGCAGGCTTTAAGCCTCTCACAGACTGGGGCGGCCAGGCCGCGGCGGTCAATAGTGAACTTGTCATTACCTGTCAAATTTACTATGTACCGTCACCGCAGGCCGCGCCAGTGTGATGTAGGCTTAACATCTAAACGTGTCATATGCATGTGAAAATTGACAGTTTATTACTCTTAAATTAATTATGGACACAAGAGTTTTTAGGTTATGAAACTATTTTTAAGGAGGTATTAATTTTATAGATTTAAACTACCGTTAGGGTGACAGTTCTTTTGAATTATAAAGTAATTTCTTATTCAGTTTTATTCGAAAAAAAAGAACGTTTGTTTTAGGTAACTTCGTGTTAATCGTGCTTGCCGTCAATTACAGAATTAGAAAAATTGACTCCTGATCACGAATTAAAAATCACCGTGTATAAGTGTCTTTGTATTCCATCAAGTTTTGGAGTTTTTTTTAACATATTTAAAACGTAAAATGATATTGATAGTATTCCAGTTAAGTAAAATAACGCTCTTACTTAAAAAGGGTTTTTATTTTTTATTCAACCACTTGGAACCGATTGCTGATTGGCTAAATAATCCACTATTTCATGTTTTGCTCCTGTTATAGGCAACACCACGTATATCTTTCTAATTCTAGATTAAATCATTTGTTTGGTTAACTCGCTGCTTAGAAAAATCAATAACTTATTGAACTTGTCAATATCTCGACAACAACATGGAGTCGTCTTCTTTTGTTTTTACAAAATACGTTTCCAGCTCTTGAAGCGTTTTGTTACTAGTTTCCGGCAAGTATTTATACAAATATAACCAACAAATTAATGACAAAGTACCATAAACACCGAAGGTACCATGCATGCCAATATTTGTAAACAAAAGTGGAGCAAATTTTAAAGATATTGAGTGCAACATATAAAAAATAACAGAACTCGAAGATACGACAAAAGACTTAAACCTCATTGGTGTTAGTTCTGATGTAAAAGTTGTACATAGCACCATAGGGCCCCAACTAACAGAAAAGGAATATAAAATGAGTAAAGAAAGTGATACAATCTGGTTTTGATATATAACTTGATACTCTACCATGCATAGATATACTGTAACGACATAAAGAAAAACAATAGTAAAAGCTGAAGTAACTAATAACATACTTCTTCTTCTAACTTTCATAGCTACATAACTGCCTATGTACATGCCTAATACAGTGATGCCATCAATGACTAACATTCCAAAATAAGCCAAGGATTCATCTTTAGTAATATCTTTTATAATGACAATGGCGTAAACAGCAAATACAATTTTACCCGTAAAGTAATATGAGCAATATAATACACAGCTTATAAAAGCTGGCATGTAAAAGTGACGTAAAACAACAATTTTCCTAATTCTTGCTATAATATTTTCTGTTTTAATAGTTTCTTGTTTTAAAGTTTGAGCTTTTATAATAGATGCGAGTTCTTCAGTATCGTTTCCAGGTCCGCGAAGCCATAGAAATGATGCCTCACATTCTTCTAGCCTACCCTTACTAGCTAACCAGTACGGTCCATCTGGCCAAACAAAGCATGAGAAAAATGAAAAAAGCGCTGGCCAGATAGCGATTAAAGGAATATATCTCCAATATAAAAATGTTCCTATGATGTTTGCAATCCAAATACCCCAGAAATAAGCAGCACTTTTCATGACAAGGAATAAACTTCTTAATTTTGGCTCTGCAAATTCTGTTATGGCCATTACTCCAATACAGAGGTTTCCTCCAAGTGTCATACCTTGAAATATTGCTGCCATTAAGAGGTAAATGGCATTAGAAGCAAAATATTGCATTAAATATGCTATAATCATTGGAATACAATTAACTGCAAATGTTATTTTATACCCTGTCCATTGATTTAAATATGGCATTGTAAGAACAACGGGCACTGCGCCAAATCCTTGTACAGAATCTGAAATAACAAGAAAAGGTGTAAATTATTAGACTCATGTTCAATAGAAACCGTTTAACAGGGTCGGCAGGGCTCATGGAATTGAATTTCCTCAGCTTTTTGCAATCGTAGGTGTAAAGAGAGAAAATGTGATATTGTAGTGATTGTTCAACCTTCTTCCCATATTCGACTCTTACAATAACACCCATAAGTAGAAAAGTGGTGCCTTTCAATTTCAATTCCGACGACTTCATTTCAATTAGAGCAGCGGTCGGCAATCTTTTAGCAACCACGGGCCACATAGTAGTTACCAAAATACGCTTTTCTTTGTGACTTAATCAGGCAATTCCAAAATTCAGAATTGAACGACCTCTTTACATACAAAACAGCCACTCTTTACCTCTTGTACAGTTTTGGGTCGCATGATGCCGACCGCTGAATAAGACTATTTATTTTACGTTAAGGCATTATTTCATATTCTTTATATACAGGAAAAAAGCCCAGTCTTATTCATAAAAGGATTGCCTGAGGAGAATTTATTCCGGAAGATTTACGTAAAAAACAAATCAACGAACAAATATTTATCATTCTATGGTCTACGTTCTGCGGATGTGAAAGAAGAGGAACATACCAATTTGAAACAATTACCACTTTTTACTTACAGATCCAAGAACTCATGGTCTCACTCACAAGTATATCATCTGTATTGTTTTTCAGTTGTGGCATCATAACAGTAGCTGTTCCGACGCTTATACCAGTAGAAAACATCAAAGATATCATTCCAATGATGACAAAAGTCTGCGGAAGACAAAACATTCCTAGACTTTCAATTATGGTAACCTACGCGTAAAAGTTGGATTTCAAAATAAATTACGTTTATTTTTATTTTTTTGACGTTATAGGAATTTTGTGCATTTCGTTTCAAAAATAACACCATCCAAAAAATTGTAGTTCAAGCAATAACAAGTCAAACACTTTTTCAAGGTTTATTTTACTAAGTAGCATTCTTAACAATACTCTTATTTTGAACCATAAATATTACTTATTTACTGATCCAGAATATGAAAAACACAAATTCTTAGAAAATTAAAACTAACCTGTCTGAAAATTGGAATTTTCCAAAACTTACACTTCTCCTTTTCACGCATCGCGATTTATAAACAAAATATCACTTTTAAAATAAATTTGTTTACCGAGTTTTTTAATTTAAGTTTTTTAACTTTTAGGCAGGTAAAAAAAAACGTGTTATATTCTACGCTGTATTACACTCAACTATCGCATAAGTCATGTCGAACCATACAATGTAAAACATAATAAAGTATGTAGTACCTAGGTCTTAAAGATAACACGTTAAGTATCACTGTAAAGTGTAAAGTAATCCGATTACTAGAGCACCAATATTTACTGGAGATTTTGTAAAATCTGTTTTACATATGGACTACTTTGTTTTATATTACACGTGTCGCGTATGTAAAATATAATCCGGGATGTGATTACTGATTATAAATACAATTCGCAACAAAAAAAAAACAATTAAAGGGTCTAGCAAGCTAAGCTAACAAGAGTGGCCCTCAAGAGGGATTTAGTAATACTCTTAGGTGGAGTAGTGGCAGAACCTAAGAACACATTTCCTACTATCAGCCTTCGATCTTTATTTGTTTCAGATTTATCCACGAAAATGTAAAAAAAGGTAATTTTTAAACTGTTCGTGGACAATTTACCTTTGACCCAAAACAGAGATACTA
The DNA here is from genome assembly GCA_932294315.1 of Epinotia nisella. Lineage (NCBI taxonomy): Eukaryota > Metazoa > Arthropoda > Insecta > Lepidoptera > Tortricidae > Epinotia > Epinotia nisella. The sequence continues at coordinate 10,531,302 of OW028675.1, read as the reverse complement.
GGTACAGTCAAGAGCAAAAGTAAGTTATCACTTTTGTACCTTATTCCATTGCGATAAGGTGAAAAAATGATAACCTACTTTTGCTGTTGACTATACCTACCAACATGATGGAGCACCACAACACATCGCTATTCAAGTAAGACTAAGACTAAATGAAATGTTTGGAAACCAATGAATTGGTCGCTTTGCAAATACAGCATGGGCACTGCCGTTCACCAGATCTGACTGCTTTAGATTTTTCCTTTTGGAGTTGGATAAAACAATTTTTAAAGACGAAAAACAAATCAAAAACGCAAGAAGTAATAAAACCTCGGATTATAAAAGCTTTTAATAAAATTTGAAGGCGTGCCCGGCGTCGTGATTCCAACTTGATGCGTAAGAGTTCATTATATAATTTATTCATTATGAAATTCATATTCATGAAAATAACAGCAAATTATAGCTACCGGTGGAAGACACATTGAACTACGTCGCATATAACGTAAGTGTGTGCACACAGCGTTACTTGTACTGGCATTTGACGTGTCGATCTTGACCTTCTCCTGACATATGATAAGATTGTAAATAATGAATACCTACAGTATGTGTCATAATTTCGATTAATTTAGTATTTTTTATAAAAAAAACAAACAAAGTGTCTGTATAAAAAACAATACCCACCTTATTTCTCCCCTAAACAATTTACGGGTAAATATTTAGTTCTAGTAGATTTACATACTGTATAAATGTTTGCTGTTGAATCATTCATGCTATTTTACTTGACGTTTTTGTAAAATTACAACATTAATACGCATAGAGCTTAGTTAGGGCACAATAAAATTAAATAATACGCGCAGATAAAGAGATCTACAGTAATAACTTTTACAATTGGCGGGGCCATCTATATACCGCTATGAGAACTTTTTGACTAAAGTTGGAATATTTACGGGGCGAGGCAGCCCTAACAAAGACATTCCGTGCCAAAATAGTCCCCAGGTGGCGTTGTAAAATAAAATCCGTACCTAAGTATTTATTTTAGAATAATTATTTGTAAAAGTAAAAATAATGTCTGTGAAATGACGATAACGTCGATAACGTATTTTCACTTTTTATCATGTTACCCAGTCGAGATTGTCAAACCGAATTCGAACTCACGAAAGCAAGTTATGATAAGATAGATTTGGCTCACTGAACTAAATGTCGATCATTCTCCAACTATTTACAAGCCACAATTATATGATTTTGTGTTAAAAAACAAACAACGATTCGTGGAATAAAATTGATACAATTTTATGACAACATGGACATACGGCTTATCATTCAATTTTCAATCCAATAGAAAATATTTGGGGAATAGTCAAAGAATTTGTTGCCAAATAAAAACGTATCAATGATTCTAATAAAAGTTTCGCTAAAGAAAATTTAAGTAGGTACAATAACTCAGGAAAAATAGAAAATGTATGCTTAGATACGATAAAGGAGGAGCAGGAGTATCAATGTCAAGAATCACAAATGGACACAATATCAGAGAGTTTTGTTCTTAGTCGTATCGGTGAGTTGTGTCATAGACGTCATTGTGTCCTCGGATGATAGTGACAGTGAGATTGATTCTGCAGTCTACTTATGAAAATGAGGATGAATAATGGCGAGTGCTTAAGGACAATGGAACAATGATCAATAAGTTCTGTTTTGTTTTTTATTATGCTGAAATGTGTTTTTTTTGCAAACTGTACACATGTAAAAGGGGCTTGAGCTAAGTGTTTTACCTATAGTGTGTCTTCTAGTTTTACATCTGTCTAGATATCAACGAAACTAATCGGTTTATTAGCTTTGATAATGGTTATAGGTACTAGGGAATGCAGAACCGGTTCCATCTGAAAGAACCGGGAAATTCGGGACTCACCAAAATGAGAACCGGGATTCCCGGTTCTTTCGGGATTTTCGGGACAAAACTTAATATTTATTCTTAAAATTAAAAACGCGATTAAAATATCATTATTCGTGATTAATTTTGTGGATAAGTTAGTCTTATCTATAGTATATAGGATAGGAACAAAAGCTAGTCATAAGTAAAACACATAGATAACTTCGATTCACGTTTTTAGGGTTCCGTAGCCAAAATGGCAAAAACGGAACCCTTATAGTTTCGTCATGTCCGTCGTCCGTCTGTCCGTCTGTCCGTCTGTCCGTCTGTCCGTATGTCACAGGCATTTTACTCGAAAACTATAAGGTGTATTTGAATAAAATTTTGAGGACAGGTGTATTTTGTTAGCCGCTACATAGTTTTGTAATTAAAATGACAAAAAAAAAATTGTTTAGGGGTGCACTCCATACATAAAACTAAAAGTCAAAAAAATTTTTTTCATTGTGACCCCCCGTGTGGCACATCAATCGATAGGCCTTTTAAAATAAATATAAGGTTTCTTAGCATTTTTTTTGATTAAGTGAATAGGGTCGGAGATAATCGCCCCGAAAGTCACTAAAATTCCGTCCCCCCCCACCCCTCAAATTTTTGAACGGTGTATTTTAAAAATATGGAAAAATTCATGGACATAGGGCTTATTAATTTCATTCACCGAAAATTGTTTTGAACAAGATCCGTTCAGATGTTTTCAAGATATTGCTGAAAAACTGCCTTGCTCAAAGATAAGGACGTAAGTGCCGTAAAATTTCTGTGACGATACGACCTTTTTAATAGGCACGGAACCCTTCGTTTTGCGTGGTCCGACACGCACTTGGCCGGTTTTAATAAAAGTTTTTGAACTTGACAGTTTTTATTCTACCCACCAAAATTTCCAAATGTCTACAATTTAATGTTATTCATAATCATAACTAATAAAATAACAACAGCGACCACCAATTGAAACCTTTTTTTATATAAGTAAATTGCCTTGAACCTTGTAAACTTGCAAAATCAAACTTTGATGTGTGTAACTAATATTTTAAATTGTCCGTTCTTTCTCATATCATATTAAATCAACAATCAACATGTGTAATTGTGTGTATTGTATAGGTTTAGTTCTCAAGTGATAATTAATACTAACAGTCTTTTTGGTATAAAATTAACATTATTTTCATTACAGTGTAGGTACACTTGTAGTGCGGGGTAGGCGAACAGGGCGGGGGCCGGGGGGCAACCGACATATGCCAACATTGCCAAGTGCCAACCTAAAACCTAAGCATAAACGCCGAGCCACTGCTAAAAAATTGCCTTTTTGCTTTTAGCTGATATTTTGTTAATACTCTCGCTTGCATTAATAACTTGTACTTGCATTAATAACTTGTACATAGTATAAGTATAACATTTATTATGTAAACTTACTTTATTCTTTGTATATGAAACGAAAAAGTATATTTCCCGAAAGTCCCGAAAGAACCGGGACAAGGTTTTCGAAATACCGGAACCGAAAATCCCGGGAAATCCCGGGATTTTCGGTTCCGGTATTTCCCGGATGCAAACCCTAATAGGTACCGTGTAAATAGGCAATCCTTGCTTCCTTGCTATAAACAAGGCATGTGGCAACAAACGGGGTTGAAATGGAGTGTGACACAAGGCAAGTGTACGCCGTAGTATGATTTTTTTCTTCTTACGTATCCAATCTCAGAAGTTTTTTTTTTTATAAGTAAAGGAGGCTAAAATAAATTTCGTATTGACGGCGTAACCTGATAGGGTATCTGTGTACTATTTGCGTAGCTGTAAACTTTAAAATGTCGCTGTCACAAGCAAAAGCGACCTTTTGTTATCGATAAAAATAAAATTAATTCTATGTTAATAACTCTTACATGTTGGCAGCGCCATCTATCAACCGCTATGAGAACTCTTACTAAATAGGCAGAACGTTCACGCAACGAGTTTTGTGCTTCTGCCCTAACAAAGAAGTCTTAGTAGCGCTAAGCCAAGGTTAGTTCCGAATATAGCGTCAAGGTGGCACTGTTAAATAAAAACTGATATTAGTTTTTTTTCTATGCACCATGAGATTATTTTCCCATAATGTTATTTGGGTTAATCAACTTTGTCACTAGTTGAAATGGTTACGTCTCCTGGGTCACTTTTTAAAACTGCTATTTTATGGGTTTAATTCACCAAATGTACCCGATTTCTTGTCACGTTCAACCCCTTTTTATATGGCCCCCCATCTTTTAAGCATGTTTGAAGTCCAAATTGTAACGTTTTTTCTAAGAAACTCTGTCATTTTGTCTCCTTGCTAACGTGACAGAATAACAACAAGACATAGTTGATTGACCCATTTACATTCAAAAAGGTGTCATCGTTTCATTGAATTATTCCACTTACGTCAGCTGCCACTTATATTCCCACTAAAGTAGTACAGTTATATCTGATACCCGTTCGGAAAGTAATTCCTAAAGAGTGGTCGTGTAGGTACACAAAAACCGGATATAAATACACGCCACGCTTATTACGTATGAGACGATACAATAATTTATTATTCATACGTATTAACAAGCCTCTACCGACTAAAAAGTGTCTCGATCTCTTACAGGACCAAATGTATGTCAATAAACAATGACAAACGGCCTTAAGCACCACTATTAACTTAATAAATTATGAACCAAAATTAAACATTATTAAGTGCCTACAAAATAAAAAAAAGAGTTAAACTAGTTGATAAACTGGGTGGTTCTAATCTAAAGTAGGTATAAAACGAAAGTGTCAGTGATACTTCTATTTTCAAAATTTCTCTTAAAGCATTTTGACTACATGTCTTAAATTGAAAACTGTCATCCGTGACATTGTTGTCAATTAGTGAGATATCAAGGCAAAACAGGCACAGGCAGAATGAAGTTGGGTTTGTAAAAGTAATGGTTCATAGCGTAATAGCGTTGTGGGCTTTGAACTCGGTAGACATAAATAAAAATAAAAGAACTGCACATTAAGTTGTGTAAGAATCTTTCCGCTCCACTTCCCCGGAACTCGTATACACATAATACTACTTCGTATATTTTTTACGTAAATATCTAGCCTTCGTGTAGTATGAGATCATGCAATCCAACTTAATTCAAGCAAAATGTAGATGTAATAAAAAAAAATGCTGCATAGAAGTTTGTATGCAAGGGGGTCACGTTTCTCTGCGTGTGACTGTCCTACTACTACGTCCTACCCACGCTATGGACAGAACACAGACTATTAACGTGCCAATACCTTCAGTCGGATAGACAAAATATATTCGGTTGGTACATGCAAGGTACGAGTTATCCTGAACTCATTTTTGGTCTCTAGTATATTATATAAGCCACCTGTCCTCCATTCATGAGGAATACCTAGAGCCAGAGCCCAATGATGTTAATTAAAAAAACAGGCCAAGTGCGAGTCCGACGCGCCCACCGAGGTTTTTGTACACATTTTCATACATCGTTCCCGTCACGATACCATTAATTCTGAAAAAAATCTTAACATCGCATAGTAATTTACTACCGTGGTACATCGCATCTACATTTTATTAATAATAACTTGCAACCTAATATGTTTGTTTTTCAGCGATATTTTTACCCGACTGCCGAAGGAAAGGAGGGTTGTTTTTCGAGCGTATGTATCTATGTGTGTATGTCTTATTCTTTGAGACGCCCAGAAGCCTAAACCGTTTGACGGATTTCGACATATGAGGTGTCGTTGGATTCCTCTTAATCGTGGGAATGACATAGGCTATAATATTTGCAAAAAAGCAGTTGGGTTTTTTGAAAAATCTTTTATTTCCACTTGTTTATCACGTGTACCGTGTAAAGGTTCTTTAAAATAATCTTGATAGGAATTTGAAGAAAAATAAATACACAGATAGCTGATTAAATTGCTAACGTCCAGAAACGATTCTTATTAATTTATTCACAACGTATACAATAAAGTGGTCCTTAAAAACTGAAAATTTGAAATTTCAATGATTGTTCTAATACGTGAAAAAATAATAAGTTTTTAATTTTTATTTTTGGATAAGATTTAATGGTCGCTACCGAATTTTGAAACTTTTTAAGTCTGTCTGTCTATCTGTCTATCTATCTGTCTGGCTGTCTGTCTGTCACCTCTTCACGCTTAATCCTCTGAACCGATTTAGATGAAATTTAGTATAGAGATAGCTTGAGTCCTGGAAAAGGATATAGGATAGTTTTTACTGAAATTGGGGGTGAAAGTTTGTATAGAGTTACGATACCACGCGGATGGAGTGCTTGACAGAAGCTAGTTCTATATAATTAACGAACCTGCTCACAAACCGATACAAACGATTTTCGGCCCAAGCTGAAGCATAGAACTTCGTTCGCTTCGCTCGCTCGTTCGATCAAAAGATACAAACCACAATTAGTCCCAGAAATCTGAATGTTCAGTATGGTACAGGATTACGCCAAGACGTAAAAGTGGATATTGTACAAGATGAAAAAATCGGCACTAGTGGGTTTTTTTTAAATCAGGGGGAGTATTTAATAATATAATATACACTAAAATATGTTATGTGGACACAGGCAGGTAGAAAATAATGAAAAAAAATGTTAGTAGTCCAATGATGTAATATTAAAAAGAGGTAGATAGGTTATAAAGCGCTCCAAAAGTGGGACACTAAAATTGAGTCAATTGAATCAACTTGCCTCTGTTTCCATTCGTCAATTTGTGTTTTAGCTGTCAGAAATGGTGGCCATTTTTAAACACGGAATTTCGTATAGACAACATATCTACCTCTTTTTAGGGTTCCGTACCCAAAGACTAAGACTTCCCTGTCCGTCCGTCTGCCTGTCCGTCTGTCACCAGGCTGTATCCCATGAACCGTGATAGTTAGACAGTTGAAATTTTCACAGATGATATTTCTGTTGCCGCTATAACAACAAATACTAAAAAACAGAATAAAATAAATATTTAAGGGGGCTCCCATACAACAAACGTGATTGTTTTGCTCGTTTTTATAGTTAACTAGCTTCTGCCCGCGACTTCGTACGCGTATAAATTATGGATGACATGATATTCTTATGTTTCACCATACGATAACTACTACACTGATAAATTAGATTATTACGATTTCATTTCTATAAATTATGCGTGTAACATTTCAAATCCTCATAAACTTTGTAGTCAATAATATTTAGTTATATTGATTTACTTAATCTTTATTGCAAACGAAGTACCTAAGTACTTATAGTAGAAGAAAAATTACCAAAACCGGAATTTAAATATAAGATTTCATAATTGAAACAAATCGAGCGAGCGAAGGCGAGACCCCAAAGATACTCTATATCTCCGGGTGTCTTGTCAAACTACCCCTGAGAGCCAAAGTCCTGAAGGTAAACGGGGAGGCAAGCGAGGCCGAAGGCTGAGCTTTTCGTAGGAATGAAAGGCCCAACGTACCCTTATAGATAGCGCTCCATATGCGAGCCAGAGCATCGAAGGCCCGAGGGCGAGACTCCATGGATACTTACTATCCACAGGTGTCTTGCAAGCGAAACATGAGCCTTAAGTCCCAAAGTTAAGGGGTGAGGCAAGCGAGCCCGAAGGCCGAACTTTTCGTATGAATGAAAGGCCCAAACCAACCCTTCAGAGAGCGCTCTCTATGCGAGCCCGAGGGCCGAAGGCCCGAGAGCTAGCGTTTCGTAGGAATGAAAGGCCCAAACCAACCCTTCAGAGGGCGAGCCTTCACGGACACTAACTAAACCCAGGTGTCTTGCAAGCGAAACCGGAGACCAAAGTCCCGAGCGGGAGAAGTCAGAAGAAGAGCGGCGAGGCAAGCGAGACCAAAGGCCGAGCTTTTCGTTGGAATGATAGGCCCAAAGAACCGTTTTAGAGAGCGCTTCCTATGCGAGCCCGAGGACTGACGCACACTATCTCCAAGTGTCTTGAAAGCGAAATCTGAGTTCCAAAGTCCCGAAGGTGAGTGGCGAGGCAAGCGAGCCCGAAGGCCGAGCTTTTCGTATGAATGAAAGGCCCAATACATCGCTTCAGAGAGCGCTCTCTGTGCGAGCCCGAGGGCCGAAGGCCCGAGAGCTAGCTCATGCGGACGCTCACTATACCCGAGTATTCATAATAATATTTCTGAATGTCACAAACGCTGAAGTTTCATACATAAAAAAAATGGTACCTACTTAATTCTCCGCGAAATGCCGTTGTGTCCAAATTTTATACCCACATCTCTTGACGTTGGTGAACTATGCTAATTCGACGTAAGTATTAAACTCAACCTATCATACATCTTTAGATGACCTCTGAATTCATAGCAATCATATAGGAAGACGAAGATCAAGGTTGCTGGATTTCAATATTAACAGCGACGTTGTCAGCGACTGAGTTTCCAAAATAATTAGGTTTCTTATGTCTAACAGCTACTATCGGTTGAGATATCAAACATTTTTGGTTATTATAGATAGTCTTTAGCCATCTAGCACTCTTTTTCATCCCGTGGTTTTTCACGTTTCATCTTTATTTTTTTATAATGTTTGAATGGAGTTCGTTTTACTTTCCAGTCAAGTTTATGGTTACCAATTTTCAAGTCTGTAGCTCGTACATTCAAGGAGTTCCCATACAAAGTTCAACCCCATTTTCTACCCCCTTTGAACCCTAATCTTTAAGATTTTTATAGCTTAAAACCTATCCGGGAATTCTCTCGACAGATTAGTAAAGTTTGCATCAAAATCCGTTCAGCCGTTTTCACGTGATGCTCTGTCAAATAAACAGACAAACAGATAAACAGACAAAAATTCTAAAAACTGTTGGAACGTGTTCTGTTATCAATTCTAAGTATCCCCAGCCAATTTTTTTTCGTTTATCTTCCATGTGCAAAGTCAAAGTCAAAGTCAAAGTGATTTATTCTTCAATTTAGGCATATTACATGCACCTATGAATGTCGATAAACTACCACCGGTTCGGAAAGTAAACCTCTGCCTCGAGAAGAACCGGCGTAATAAACTCGGCGAGGTGTCATTTTTTCAAAACAGTATACAATATATCATATCAGTATCAGAGTATTATAAAATTTTAAAATTACATTGCTACAGTAGAAAGCCTATTTATTTTACGACAGGTTTCTAGTGCAGGATTTTATCGCCGCCAAATATCCCTATCCATGATGTAGTCGTTTATCTTATAATATGCTTTTGAAATGAGTGTCCGTTTTACGACAGATTTGAATTTAGAGTCAGTAAGTTCGGTAATGTGTTTTGGAATTTTATTGTAGAATTTTATACAATTTCCCAAGAACGACTTTTTCGCTTTTACTAGCCTGTAAAAAGTTGTTTTGAGCTTCCCTGCGCTTCTGGTAACCTTGGGCCTATCAGTGTTTGTTGGGTAGTTGTATAAATTCTTACAGACTTTCGACCCTCTTCAGCTTTATTATATGTATAGATAGATGGTACGGAACCCTACGTGCGCGAGTCCAACTCGCACTTGGTCGGTTTTTTATATTACATCATTGTAGTAGTCAATGATATCTAAGACAGAGAGGTTAACACCATACTTGTGAATTAATATCAATGGATGGATTATGGATGTTATCTAATGGATGCATATTATAAATATAAGAGCTTCTTTTGCTATGACGTTTAATTACTTTATATGAAAATATTAATTCTAATTTTTATTCACTTTTAACGGCTAAGACTTTTTTAGTAGTGGTTTCTGTGTCGCAAGTTTATCGTCAGAATTGAATAAAAGTGAGTAAGTATACAATTTTCGCACAATTTCCTACAGTGTCCTTCAGTTTCATTTCAGCGAGTGACGAGTTGGACGGGATTTTCTTTACTAAGTGTTTTTTAGAATTTTTAGTTTAGTAAACTACGAGAAAATAAAAGCGTTCTGATGTGATTTTAATATGTTGTTCGTTTGGCACATTACCTCGAATGCGAAACTTGTGTCTCACATTGACCCCTGACGGAAGGAAATTCGTCAAGACGTGACTAGCGCGCAACCATAACGTATTCAAATTAACCGAAATGTAAATTACTTGACCGCGGACTTGACTTGTTTCTGACAGATCTTATTTATATTCATTACTTCGTTATATTTTGGAATTTCTGTGGCTAGGGTAGTTTCGATAAGGTCTTGTCCATCACTGATACATTGCGGGAAAAATTTACTTGTGTGTATCGACCGATATAACGACATTTGATAACCGTAACATATTTTGATATAACGTGCTTTTTTTGGGGTGGGTAACGAATCCTATAAAAAAAATTGAAATAATGGTAGTCGCAATAACGCTCATTTGATGTAATTCTTGAGTCATAAAGCAACACTTAATATATTTAAATATGATATTATAATTTTATTATCATTTTATATAACGATCATTTGATGTAATAACATTTAATATAACATACTGCATATTTCCTATAATGAACATATTTATGATATGATATTATAATGTCTATTGCGGTCGTGCGTGCCGCTCCCGTATCGGCTTATATAGCCATAAGAGACGTTTTTATAATCTGTAATAGACTGAAAGGCCTCTGATGAATTTCTTCTTCTCAGCGTTGACATGGTCATCACACACACACTGACTATGTATGCGACAAGCTGTCCGCCGCGTGCTTACGCACTGTCTAGAGCCGCACCTACTTTGTCTCCCAGTCACTTGAGGAAAGCTTACTTCGGTTACTTTCACTCAATTCTAATTCAGGGGGTAGATGCAATGTCTGCCAATCGTGAAAGCTTCCGAATTCAAAAGCGAGCCTTTCGAATCATATTTATAACAAATCTTTTTTTGTTATCCTAACCTTACGTAAGTCTCAAAAATATAAACATAAAAAATTCACAGCTACTGAACGTATCACATTAAATCTAACGTTGCATCATATGAAAAGGTTTATAAGAATATGTATATTAAATTTTATTACACGTCATGAGACTCATGAGACGCTCGAAGAGATGAAGAAAAATGTTCAATATAGGGTATTTTGCAATTATTGCTTTCATGCGCGCCAACTAATATTTCAATACGTGTACGAGCAACACGTCGAAAACGAATAAAAATTAAATTGGAATTTGTAGGTACATTCCCTGAAAATATGTCTACTTTTATCTTGTTTATTCCACGAAAAATTTATTGTATTCTAGCGTGTTGTACCGTATTTTCTTTTGATTTGTTTTTCAAGTGTTTTGCGCGGTCGCTAGCAAATCGAAATCACAGCGTATCTCTCGGTAACATAGCGTGTGTGTCTTCAATATCAAAAACAAATTAAAAATGTATATGCCATGCTCTACAGCCTAAGCAAGATTTAAATACAGAAACTCTAACACAGGCGATGACTTGTATTCAAGTAGTTTTGAATATCAAAACGAAATTACTTTCAAGAACCCGTCGTCGAATTTCTACGTAATGTTTGTGAAATTTGGAGTATCGTTCGTAAAGTTAAGTTAAAATACTTAACTCTAATATTTACGAAATATTTCTTTGCTTAGATTAAATGTGAATAGAAAACTGTAATTAAATTGAAAACAGTCCTTCCGTTTCAAAGACTTAATTATGTTCCATTGATCATATTTCGTACTTTCTATAGAACGCTGGGAGTAAGGAAGCTATATAATTAATATTTGGATACATACCAAATTTTTTTCTATTGTATTAACATTTATAATTAATATAAAATAGTTAAATCACTATTTACACTTCTCATGTCACTGTAGTATATCTTATCTAGATGAGGGCCCTTTCAGATACAATTCGACCCAGTGGGATCTTTTGTGTATTTGCCCTCTCCTTATACCTACTTACTCCCAAGCTCGCTCCATCATTTCCACAAAACGGATGATACAGCTCAGCGGAAGCACCTTGAATTCCTTTGGTTGCGGATAGCCGTTACCAAAGTGACTCATTCTTTGTCTGGCACTGTAGTATAAATAGGTCCAGTATTTCTAGTCAATCTTTGGTAGTTTAACATTATTTACGGACAGTGAGCGATACACAAAAGAAATTGCATAGATACTGCTGCAGCCGTTTATCGTGATTGTATACATAGCATGTACACAATGAATGTGTTACAAGTCAGCGTCAGAGAAACGCTTATCTGCGCTTAACTACGACAAACAGCAAGAAAGGGAGCGTGGAGCAAACACGAGCGCTGCATTAAGACTGTTTTTATTAATCATTTCTCAAACCACCCTCAACATGTTAAATACATAATATGACAGTTCTCCGGTTGGAATGGCCTGAATTTTGGCAAAATCCTGTATTGATATAAGTACAAAAGTGCAGACAGATAATACTGGACGATTATATCAAATCAAATGACCTGAAATAAATTTAATCATGTTCTAGCCCTTGGTAAATGTTATTTCAAGAACGTTAGAGTTTTTACTTTTTCGCCCAAAACACACAATTATGATGAACTGTGACGACACTAAACAAAGCTGAACGATTTATATTGAAAGGCCTATCGATCCACACGTGGACGTACAATGTTTTTTTTACTTGCAGTTACATGTATGGAATGCACCCCTAAAAAAATATTCTTTTAATAATTTCATTACAGAAATATGTAGCGGCTAACAAAATACACCTGTCCTCCAAAATTTATTCAAATACATTTTATAGTTTTCGAGTAAAATGCCTTGGACATACAGACAAAAGAGTAAAACCCGTGCTTCGAACGCAAATATGTCAACTAGACTGGTATGAAACAAAATTTAATTAACGATTCCATTGTTGTATTTTTGGCTTATTATTTTCCTTTTATCAAAGCCCCGATTGGACAGTTGTAGCAACTCCGTATGATTCCAAAAAGCCTTTCTCGCGCGCGACTGTCTACCATCACTTCCGTCCTCTATAAAATGTTAGTGCATCTGTTCACAGCATCATTGCACGAGAACCGGAGTAAACGACGGACATGAAGATTTTCGTGAGTTTATATTTTTAATTAATAAGTTTTTATATTAAGATTCATCCCGACCAACTTTTCATGCAAGCTGCACTACTTAGCATGAAAAGTTGGTCGGAGGAGAGATACGAAAAGGACAAACAGCCACTGCATTATTATATACGGACGATGAGTCAACGTAAACAAAAAAAAATACATTAGGGAGACCACCAATATCCTGATTGATATCACCTTGAATTAAAATAATCCTCTCGAACCAAAGAGATGATTTCGCTTTATTCGCAATATTTTGACATCTACCTAATTAATTTCTTGGTTTAAGGTTACCTCCAACCAAGTATGTATTTGTTTATGTGTATTGGATCGATATTACATTTCCATTAGTCGCATCGAGTGTGTCAGATACGGGACAGTATACCAGTTTATACCAATTTTAAGATGAGCCTTTTTAGTTTTAGAGTTTAAAAAGTAGATTCTGGACTTGAAGTAAAAGCATTGTAAATAGGTCGATATCTCAGTAGATCCTGATGAACAAAGCTAGTGATGTAACCAAGTTGGCAAGTGCACTCGCGATCCCGCGTAAATGAGAGTACAACAACTTTACTGATATAATATCAATAGCGCTTTCCAGAAAAGAGACTCTGGATGGTTTTTATGAACATATCCGATTAAAAGGCCCGAACATACTGGTATGCTCCAATAATATTGGAGAAAATTAGCATATATTTTGTTTTTGCGGAAATATAAAATTCCGATTAGCATAAATCGGCATAATTTCCCAATCTCAAAGGTAAAAACGCTTTAAATTTAAATACCAAAGGGGCTTTTGGTATCATATTCTTCTGTGGTAAAAAGGAAGCCAAAACATTATCCAATACTACTTAGCTAAAATGTACGATATAAGTAGTTTTAAACACTTGATTATTCCGTCCGGATTATTAATTCTGTAGTTTACAGTAACAGATTCCACATTTAATGATTATTTAGATAAGGATTAGATATCCTGAAAATAAGTACTAATGCCCTTATTCATTCACGTCCATCAAACCTAATTTTATGATTCATAGAATTGTTTAATTATTTTAGTCGGGTTTGGTTTGGAATACGCAAAACAACTAGATTGACGTTATTATTTGAAATTAGCATTACTCCTACAGCGTGCCCAATAGTATGGAATAATCTAAACGCTTATTTATTTAAACTTACAAACCGTTTACTTTCAAACGGTGGGTGCAAGAGACAGAACAACAAAACAAAAATAAAACTATCCATATAAATACACAAATGCCAAAGTTGATTAATACGAATATAAAGGTAAATATAATAAATATACACATACATAAATATGTATTCTGCCGGTGAGTATATATTATATTCATATACTTAGCTTAGAGTCGGACCAAACATATTCATAACATTCAGAGTTAATTCCAAGATTAAACTATACAATTTAAATGTCTAATCTACTGGTCGATCACGTAACGCATTGGACGTACGTCAGGTAGTAAATGTCAATTTTATATGAAAAAAAATGACAGAAAGTTGCATTATCCTAACGCGAGTTCGAAATGTTACGTGATTACCCCTCTGGGGGTAAGTCCTTATTCCTGTTTAGTCGAATCGGGCCTAAAAGATCGGTAAATTATTTTACATGTTACAGTCTACCTTTGATTATTATTTTTAAAAACGGGATTTACAAAAGTTCTAAATAAAAGTGTAGCGAAAGCAAATTCAAAAACATTAAGGTATGCATCTCGTTTTCAAAATTACCTATTTAAGAGATTAGACAATTCAATGTCACAACTATGGACGTATGGCGATAACACGGATAGGTACCATGGATCCTGCCATTAGTATCCGAATATAAAATTCAGTAGGTAGGTATATGCTAAATCAACGGTCCAAATCAACACACTGTTCATTCATCTAATTAACGTCATCGACAAAATCTGGATCAAAATGTCAAACTTTGAAATACTTAACTCGTTTTATTTAATCTGTGATACGCTCCACTTCGTTTCTTTCCGTACCACCGGCATAATATTGTTAACTTAAAAAAGGATGATTACGTGATGTTCTATATCCTATAAGATACAATAAAATTGCAACCCAACTTTTGTTACCTATCAAATTCACACTTAACAATTGCATGTTAAAGTAAAACAAACTGTGCCTGATGCAAAATAAAGTTTCAATTTGAAGATGAGGAATGGCGATTTCGCGGCACCGCGCGAGTTTTTGCTAGTTGTCGATGATCTATTTTATTAGAATGAAACGGTTGAGTGACGAAAATACGTTACAAACTCGCAACGATCTATTAGGCCAAGGCCTTTCTTCCGTGTCGCTAAAATTGCTGAAGATTTAATACGGTAGAGTTACTTACTTTTGAGTTACGTCTAAAGAAGCGAAAATGAATGAATGAATGAATGTTCTTTATTTCAGATTTTACAATCCATAATTTGTTAGTAGGTACATATAGCATTAAAATTTTAATTAAATATATTGGTAATTGTTCAATTTCAACTTGATTTTAGCAGCTCCGAAATAGTGCCCTGGTTTTAAGTACTTACTTCTTTATCGTGATGAAGGCAAAATAGGACGCCTGCCGCTTTCTATTAAACAGTGGTAAGACAATTATCTTTGCCTCACAACTTTCTTAGTCCGTAAAAAACATAAAATTACATGTGCATTAAAACCATTTAAACGGATTTAATCGTTTTATTTAGGTACCTAAATGTGCAACTAATAATTGCGGAAACCGAAGACAGTCGGTATTATAAAATGACTAAATAGCGTTTATGTGTTATTGATATATGTTATTTATATTGCATTTGAGAAATTTGGTTTCTAGTCAAAACTCTAAAAAGAGTTCTTAACAAACGTTTTATAGCTACTAGTTTTATTTTATTGTCTCGGTAATACATATAACATATCTGTTTGTTTTATTTAAATTGAACTCAGGTTTTATTAACAGTACCTGTTATGTAAACAGCAAAAAGCGAAAGTGCATAATTTGATCTGAGTGCGAAATAGTTATCAATTTATCAAATAAAAAGAGCGCAGATAAAAAAGAACACAATAAAACCAAACAATCGAAACCGCAATGCATCGATCCATAAAAAATGAGGAGGCAATTGTTATTTTGTAGGTTCCGTCAGTTAGTGATGCTTATAAAGATTTTTTTCAAGCTCGTGCTTATTTTGATGATACAGACTTCATCTTTTTTTATTGTTAGGATCTAGTACATGCCACCTTAGACGGGTTTGTCCTTAGATGACTAGTTCATCATATCAGCCGCAAGACGTCCACTGCTGCTGGACATAGTTACTTGTTTAATATTCCGTCACAGTTATTAACCCTTAAAGTTTTTACGAAGTATGTGTACGCAATGAGATAATATAAAGTTACGTTGTTTTGTTAAATAGCTCTATAAACCGATTTAGGCTGTATTTTAAATACTGGCTAAAAAGACTTTTAATTCAGTTTTTAAAGTAAGGTTTTGATCTATTTTCTATATTTTGCTCTGGTTTCGCAAGGATGTAAACTTTTGCAGATGTGAAAGTTTGTGGTTAATTTTCCCCCGCACTACTCGAGTAATCCCATTAATGGGTTATATAGAATTAAATGTAGAACCAAGTCTGCTTAAGTTAACCGCGATATTGCAAACTGACCCAAAGAAGTTTGCGGAACTCTGAGTTTAACTAGAACAAGATTTTCTTACCGGCGTTAACTTGCCACCATTTGTTTTGTCTAACTATTTCGTTAACGCCCAGTGAAAGGAGTTTAAAAAAACTTACAACTCACTTAAGATTATAATTTATTATTAGGTTTTACAATTACATAACGTACAATTCAAGTACTCTTTATCTATTAAGAGTCCTCGAATTGTAAAAATACGAGTATCGTCTACGGAGGAAGTAAACTTAATTTGTTTTTTCAGATACGTATATTAGGTTTGGCGGCAGCATGCATGGCTGGTAGTATAGAATCCAGTGGTTCACATGACCAGGGAGCTAACAACGGGTGGCATCCCAGCAATGCACCAGCACCTGACTTTTCTAATCATGCGGGTAATGCTAATTTTTTAGCAGGACTAAGTCAAGACTATCAAGCGCTGAGTCAGGGACACGATGCCGGTGGGCAAACATTTGAACATGATGTTCCTCAGAGTGTACAATCGTTTGGGCATGAAGCTTCTCACGGATATGACCTATCCAACCACGGACAAGCGAAGAGTTTCGATATAGGAAGCCATAGTGGCCAACCATCTTTCGCACCTTCCGGACATGGGTTTGGTAGCGATTCTTATCTTCAAGCTGCTCATGATTTTGGCAATCATGATCAAGGGGCTTATAACGCACATGCAGGAGATTTGGGAAGCCAGGGTGGTAATGATCAGGGTGATACGAGCAGTTATGGTGGCGAAGGAGATGGTGAAAAGTCAAATGAACAAGGCGATGAATCTCACGGCCCTACCGGCGGGGCTAATTACGGCGGGGATATTAATAGTCATACCCAAGCGTTTATTCTTCATGATGGAGGTAATGAATACGGACATGGAGGACAAGATGCTTCGGTTCATGATTTAGGCGTTCAAGGATTTGCAGGCCATGGAGGGCAGTTTGCCCATAGCTTCGATGGAGGTTTTGGAAATGCTGAACCGTTCACTGTTGGAGAGCATACTGATGAACAGCAGCCCGTTGAAGTACCTCTGTATAAGCATGTAACTGTGCCGTATCCAAAAACTATCCACGTTAATGTCCCAAAGCCAATTTTAATTGGAATTCCTCAACCGTATCCTGTCAAAGTACCGGTGAACAAGCCAGTGGCCGTTCCCGTTGAAACCGAAATCTCTATCCCGATTGAAAAGGTTGTTCCTTACCCCGTTGTGAAGCATGTTCCCTATCCTGTTGAAAAACATGTTCCATTCAAGGTAGAAAAAACTGTTCATGTCCATGTACCTCAACCTTATCCCGTCAAAGTTCCAATTTATAAAACCATTCATCACCATAAAGACCATTAAGTCTGTCTAGTAGGTATTAAGCCTTTAAATGGTGATTAAGCAATGTGAATGATTGTTGTTGTATAAAACGTTGAATTGTGGTATGTTGTGTGTGTTATCTTACCAAGCCATGTAAATAATAATTTGTTAACTAATTTTAAGTCATTTTCAACTTGATTGTTGTAGTTGATTTATTTATTGTGTTGTTTGTTGATTATACTTTTGTTGTTGTTTCATGTTTGTTTCAATTTCTCCTTTCCTTGTTTTCCATCATTACTAATTACTTACATAAGTAATCTCTCTGTATATACATGCCGAGATTATTTTAATCCATGTTAACTTTAACTGTTGATTACAATTCATACAACCAGTCTCATCGCGTTTACAATAGAATATTTGCCCCTGTATCCTGTATAACACGATAACATAACAATAATTCAACTTCTTGAAGGCCAAATATTTAACGAATAGCAACACAAGTGACAGTCACCTAAGAACGAAAATTAATGCTGTAAGTATATGTCGCAAAAAGTGACATTTATTACTTGTCTCACGCTAAGGAAGCCATTCCGCTAGTTCCTTCATCGTCAGGAGAATAGGCTCGAAGTGGCAGCTTATTAATATAATAATGTATCTCAATATAATACTGTCGTTGTTTACCTACTGGAAGAAAATTAGATTCATTAATTCAGAAATAAGATTCCCGCAATAAGTGCTCTTATTTAAATAGTGATGTACTCTTTTAAGTTTTTAGTAATCGATTAATTCTGTGAAATAAAAAAAAAATGTATCCTAATACTCGGCACAGAGAAAATACTCAATGGAATTAAAACATTTGTTCTACAATCAAGCGACACACACAAATCTAACCCTGTTACTATAACATTTAACTCATATCGCATTGAGCGTTGGTTTACTGCGTTTATGCTGAGCTGGGTTCATTTCGTCACAAAGCCTAATGTGTTTATTTATTTATTTATCTTATTATCAGCGCGTTTTTGACAGGTACGAATAAATGTTCCAGTTTGAGTTTATTGTTATTACTACAGAACGCTGGGAATTAGAGGGTTACATATGTACTCGTAAAGAGTGGATAAGTAGGTAACTGAAGTTGTAAGTTAGTCGACATAGTGCAGTCATATTAGATTATTAGCCACTAAACGTGTACTTACCAATATTTTAATGATATTTATGAACTATTTTATTTTTACAAACACGTTGTCAGCCCATAAAGCGTCATTAACGATTCCAGTGGCCCAACAGAACGCAAAATTGAAAGAGCTCCCTAATAGATTCCTAATTTGTTGCCAGATCACGACTCTGCGAAGGGGAACTCTGTCTGTTCCCATGGAAGTTATTATACTACGTTTTATGCAGACAAAGTTTCACTTTATGGTGAACGACCTGTTTCTCTTCAAATTGCTTTTGAACTCGTGCTTATTCATTTAAAATTATTAGTTTATTTGTATCAGCTTCGACTATATCGTACGTAATCTACTTATAACCGGTTTTGCTTAGTGGGTAACAAACCCTTTGGCATACAGCCACAATTTAAAATCACTGTTAATAATATTTTACACACACCAAAATGGTACATTAAATTTTTAAATCTTTTAATAATCCTGTTTAACATATTTTATTAGTGTATTTATTAATTTATTTCAACTTTATTGCTCAAAATACAAAATGTGCAAATGGCGAGCTTAATGCCACATGGCATTCTCTACCAGCTAACCATTGGGCTAAACAGAGACTTGTAAAAGGTGCGAAGAAAAAAGTATGATAATTTCTGTTACGAATATACGTGAAGAGAAAGAAAAAACAAATGTATTATACACTACATATAAACGAACATACATAAATAAAAAATATATAAGATGGAGGTACCTAATTTATTCTTCTATAAGAATTCAAACGTAACAAACAGTTGGCATAGAGGATTAAAAAAAAAATATATATATATATATATATATATAAAGTTTGTCGAATATTTCGACGAAAGATCCCGCACTAAGGGTATTTGGTATAAAACCATCCAGCCCACACTTCCTCGGACCCCGTGGTTCAGCCTAAGTAATTTTAGTAGACAAGATGTGACTGTTGCTCTTAGACTTCGCTCCGGCCACATTCCATTAAATAGTTATGCATACATGATGCGGAAAGTTGACTCTCCCAATTGCACCATATGTGGGGTTGTGGAAGATGTATACCACGTTACAATGGAGTGTGGCCGGGGTGACGCACAGCGGCGTCTGCTAAATATTTTAGATAACTATGATCTCGGTAGGATAAACAGTATATTAGCTGCTCCGACCTCCGAAGAGGCGGAATCAGTGTACAATTTAGTTAAGCTTATATTAAAATTAAGAAGTAGATAATTAGAATAAGAGAGCCACTATGAGGGTGGCATTTGTAAAACCCTCGTTAAATAAATAAAGATATAAAAAAAAAAAAAAAAGTTTGTATTCCGTAAACCGGGGGTTACTTTAGGAAAAAATGGGGCTACTTTGATAATTTAGAATATGTATAAGAACAGAACTATTTGAAATTAAGAAGATTTAATCAAGTATACAGCAAGATTGAATACTAATATATTCAATGCCACAGTTCACTTACAAGTAAAAACAATGAGTTCGAGAAAAACCTATATGATCAAAGTCACCCCCCGAATCAAAGTAACCCCGTTCCACCGTACATGTTGCCACTATAAAGGATTATACAGATATCAAAACATAAACATTATTAGTGTTTTTTTTTAGATGGTTTCAAAATCAGAACAAAACTTGTAATATAATATGACCTGTTTTATTTAGGAAACCAGATTGCTTTTAAAACCCATTAAAGACCCAACCAAGTAGGAGAATTTACTTGCTTTATCCACCAATTCGCAATAAATTGACATTATGATTAACCACAATGCATGGAAGTTAAACAGTAAAATGTTGTTTACCACTGCAGCGTACCGCGCAAATGTGATTTTGTGGTCGGACATTAAACCTAACTTCGCTGGCTCACTCATTTCAACTAATGAATTTTATGCTTCTTCTTGTGTGTTTATTAGCTCTATATATGGGCTTTATGTTATGCAATGATATGAATAATAACATTTAAATCCCGTGTTATAATATAAATCGTATTTTCCTGAATGGAGGCTTTGCGCTACTTCAATTACAACTTTGGAAACCAAAAACTTTTTTGGATAAGTTTCTAACAAAAGCTGTTTTTATAGTTGAATTTTACAATATATACCTATACTATGTTTTGCATTCGAAACCGTCCACTTTATATTTGTGTCCCATACATTTTACGATAGAGCTCAATTTTAGATGCATTTTTTT
This sequence comes from Epinotia nisella, assembly GCA_932294315.1. Taxonomy (NCBI): domain Eukaryota; kingdom Metazoa; phylum Arthropoda; class Insecta; order Lepidoptera; family Tortricidae; genus Epinotia; species Epinotia nisella. The sequence continues at coordinate 10,510,182 of OW028675.1, read as the reverse complement.
CACCAAAATATTTCTTTTCAAGGAATATTGGTATGTATAATTTGTTTGCCCCTTCAATATTTTTGAATATTCCCTCATAGAAGGCCCCTTTCTTTAATGCCAAAAGTTAAAAATGCTACTTCCAGATGTTGGTTGAATTATTACCTACTGGAACAAGTGAAATGCCTTGAAACTGGCCTTGGCAAAGGAAATAATTTGCTCCAGTAAAGGGAAATACTTTACAGATATCCCATTTTGGTTTGATTTTATTTTGACAATGCCCAGGCAACTCGTGAATGGAACATTGTTGAATAAATAACATATGTGAAAGGGATAACGGACAAAGTTAGAATAGACGAAAAAAAGTTGGCTGGGGATACATAGAATTGATAACAGAACACGTTCCAAAAGTTTTTAGAATTTTTGTCTGTTTATCTGTTCGTCTGTTTATTTAAACAAGCATCACGTGAAAACGGCAGAACGGATTTTGATCCAAACTTTACTAATCTGTCGAGAGAATTGCCGGCCAGGTTTAAAGCTATAAAAATCTTAAAGATTAGGGTTCAAAGGGGGTAGAAAATGGGGTTGAACTTTGTATGGGAACTCCTTGAATATACGAGCTACGGACTTGAAAATTGGTAACCATAAACTTGACTGGAAAGTAAAAACGACCCCATTCAAACTTTTAGCAATGTATAGATAAAACGTGAAAAATATGGGATGAAAATAGGTTCTTTGGCGACTAGAAACTATATAATGTTGCAAGAGCGGGGTTATAACAGTATCATTACCATGGTAACATGTCGTCAAGATATACGAAAATTCATCGTGTTCTTACAACTGATAGTTAATCCAGTGGTTTGACCCATAGCTTACGGAGTCGGTGCCCCGAGTTCAAACCTTGCAACGATTGGCATGCACTTTTTGAAGTTTAATTTTTTTTTGTGATACATTTTCAAAAACGCAGAGAAGCTTAGTGAATAGAAGATTTTGATGCAACTTTTACTTAATCGGTCGAGAAAATCCCCAGCCAGGTCATAGGCTGTAAAAATGATAAATATCAGTTCAAAGGGGGTAAAAAATGGGTCTATACTTTGTACGGGAACTCCTCAAATCCATGAGCTAAAGACTTGAAAATTGATGAGCATACACTTGACTGGACAGTAAAAAGAACTCCATTCAAACTTTATAAAAAATATAGATAAAACGTGAAAAAACACGGGATGAAAAAGAGTGCTAGATGGCTAAAGACTATATATAATAACCAAAAATTGTTGATATCTCAATCGATAGTAGCTGTTAGGCATAAGAGACCTAATTATGTTGGAAACTCAGTCGCTGACAACGTCGCTGTTGATAATGAAATCCAGCAACCTTGATCTCCGTCTTCCTATATAATTGCTGTGAATTCAGAGGTCATCTAAAGATGTATGATAGGTTGAGTTTAATACTTACGTCGAATTAGCATAGTTCACCAACGTCAAGAGATGGGAATATAAAATTTGGACACAACGGCATTCCGCGGAGAATTAAGTAGGTACCAATTTTTTTATGTATAAAACTTCAGCGTGCGTGACATTCAGAAATATTATTATGAATACTCGGGTATAGTGAGCGTCATAGCTCGCTCTCGGGCCTTTGGCCCTCGGGCTCGCATAGAGAGCGCTCTCTGAAGCGATGTATTGGGCCTTTCATTCATACGAAAAGCTCGGCCTTCGGGCTCGCTTGCCTCGCCACTCACCTTCGGGACTTTGGAGCTCAGATTTCGCTTTCAAGACACTTGGAGATAGTGTGCGTCAGTCCTCGGGCTCGCATAGGAAGCGCTCTCTAAAACGGTTCTTTGGGCCTATCATTCCAACGAAAAGCTCGGCCTTTGGTCTCGCTTGCCTCGCCGTTCTCCTTCTGACTTCTCTCGCTCGGGACTTTGGTCTCCGGTTTCGCTTGCAAGACACCTGGGTTTAGTTAGTGTCCGTGAAGGGTCGCCCTCGGGCGTTCGGCCCTCGGGCTCGCATAGAGAGCGCTCTCTGAAGGGTTGGTTTGGTTGGGCCTTTCATTCATACGAAAAGCTCAGCCTTCGGGCTCGCTTGCCTCACCCCTCACCTTTGGGACTTAAAGCTCATGTTTCGCTTGCAAGACACCTGTGGATAGTAAGTATCCATGGAGTCTCGCCCTCGGGCCTTCGATGCTCTGGCTCGCATATGGAGCGCTATCTATAAGGGTACGTTGGGCCTTTCATTCCTACGAAAAGCTCAGCCTTCGGCCTCGCTTGCCTCCCCGTTTACCTTCGGGACTTTGGCTCTCAGGGGTAGTTTGACAAGACACCCGGAGATATAGAGTATCTTTGGGGTCTCGACTTCGGCCATTTGTTTCAATTATGAAATCTTATATTTAAATTCCGGTTTTGGTAATTTTTCTTCTATTATAAGTACTTAGGTAGGTACTTCGTTTGCAATAAAGATTAAGTAAATCAATATAATTAAATATTATTGACGACAAGTTTATGAGGATTTTGAACTGTTACATGCATAATTTATAGAAATGAAATCGTAATAATCTAATTTATCAGTGTAGTAGGTATTGTATGGTGAAACATAAGAATATCATGTCATCCATAATTTATACGCGTACGAAGTCGAGGGCAGAAGCTAGTACTTAATAAAAGCATACAGTATACAGAAATCAGTTTCTCTAAAAATGCCGAATATTTACCTACCTGCATCTGTTTTTATTGTGAACTAACCTTAGATACAAAAAAGATTATAATGTTCTCATGTAAATGAATTCCATGTATTCTTATGAAAATAAAGTTCATTAACTATATATATATATAGATAGATACACGCCGTTATCCAAAGTACCGAATCATTTGCGCAGTCCAAAGGATGTCATGCCTTACCAAAATCGAGTGTTTATATTGGCTACACTATGATTATCTATCATCTATCTATCTTAATAAAGACTGGATCGAATAACAGGGTTGAATAATATAAACCCAAAAACCTCTCTACAGAACCTACTATTATCCGCGAATGGTACGAAAAGCAATTGAAATCGAGAAACAATCCAAACAAACGGTTTCAATTTATAGACAATTTGGCAGTGATTCAGAAACTGAAATCTCAGGAGCTGTTTTCGGAACTGTGCGGGGGGGACTGTGAGTGTTGTTTTGTGTATTGTGCTGTAGAAAATTAGTACAATAATGGACGGAGACTTCGGGTCTATCCTCCCCATTTCATATAAAGTTAGTTCTCCGTTGACAATTGTCATCTGAGACCGCAGCCGTGAAACCCGCGCAAAGTAATCACTTAAATACTTAAATAATAAAATAATAACTATATATTTATATATTAAGGGAAAACTTCATCGCTAACAGAGGTATACGAAAACTAGTACGCGAAAGTAAGTTACGTTAATTAAGGAAGAGCTTATTTAAACAAGAATAAAAAGCGGAAAGAGTTAGGCACTTGAAGTATCTTGTTGTTTTATACTTTTTTAATCGATAGACTTTTTTCTCTAGGGCCATGTACGAGTAAAACTGAATTGCTAAGGCGATGATAGCTTTGATGTAATTAAAGAACAAAAAACTCCTGCTTCTATGTCAATAGGTACCTATTTAAATTGACTAAACCCTTTCCGACACAAAGTATCTTATAAGTTAGGTAGGTTCTTTATTTATTTATTCTTTACTAATTGTTTTATTTATCACTATTACTATTTTATTATTTCAAGTAATAAATACGACAACAAGTACCTACGAGAGCGGAGGATAATTTGATTGCATGAAATTCGCAAACTTTTTATTTTATTTTAAAAATGTTAGGTTAGGTTAGGTTAGGTTAGGTTAGTCCGAATTAATACCATATCCGAAATATTGTCATGTATTTGTGGTTGTAATTCCGCTACCACAAGTCAATTTAACGATACCTATCATGTTGTTTACCTCTCATGCGATCTACATTTACACTTACCTACGTAAATAGGTAGTAGTTTCCGCATGAGTTTCAACTAAGTTTTATATCGAAACTGGCTGAACGTATTGTATCGCCTTTGAATTAATAAATCTTTTATAAGTTTAATTGTTAGCTGAGTTATATTCGGATTCGGTTATTTCCTTAGAAATTGCAATTGCAATTGTTTCTGCATCTTAATGCAGAAACAATTGCTCCAGCGATTGCCATGTCCCAATGATTATCGTTTTCAAGCAAATCCAACAAATCAAAAATCATGAAAATCGGTGAAGCCGTTATCGAGTTATAATTAGTGTAACTAACACGATTTTTATATTATGTATATGCATTTCCTTTTATCTTAATATATATATAAAAGGAAACTTGATCATCAAATTAGAATCTCAAATAGTTTTATGGGTTTTATTCAAAAACGATGCGCATGAATTTCCATTTAATTGGCAAATTTTCCGTTGTGCAATTTTCAGATTTCTGTTAAAATTTTCCAGTGAGTTCAACTTGGACGGATAGGTAGTAACAGCGCGCGACAAACGTAATATTCTAAATTTGAATAAAACCCGCGTTTAGGTTGGTGCGAAATAGTGCGGAACGAAAGCGCTTTGGCTGAAAATTGTCGATACACATAAGTGTCGGACTTCAAAAGAATCACAAACACATTGTGTTGACAGCTATAAACACAAAGTGCAGTTCCTTCACTCTAAACACGCTTTTTGGGAGTGCACAACACCACATAACTACGGAGCCAGTAGTGGTGTTATTAATTAAGGTCACGGGCTTCTTGAAGGTGAAGGTACTCTTCTACATGACTAATGAAAGGATCACAATAGTTAATCAAATAATAACATTAAAAAAGTGTATGAATTACCAAATGAATAAATTTGAACTTTTGCGTAAATGAAGGTCAACAAGTCAACATTTTTATTAATATGATTGAACCGATTAAAGCTTATTGTCCTACCTTAAATCAATTATGTTATTGATAGATTCGACCGTGCAAAGGAGAATGTAAATCACGAGCAATCAATTGTTTATAAATGTGTGTCTCTGAAATATTGTCAGGCGTTTAATTAATTCCATACCTTTGTTATTATATATTTGAATAGAATTAAATTTAACGAGATAATAGGCATAAACTACCTAGGTATTCAATAATACGTAGGTACTAACAAAAAATACGTCATTCTGTTTTAACCATGCGTAACATACGTATATGTATGTACTTGTTGTTTGGAAGACTCCAACTCTATTATCTACAATACCTAGTTAATTTGAATTGCTGACTATAATTACTTGATCAATTTACGCCTTATACTTTACTGTCAGAAATTAGTACAACGAGAATAAAACTCAACGATGTCATAATGAATACGCCATCCGCTCGTACTTGCAGCCGTAACTTTGCTCCATTAAAACTAACATTATTAACTCGAAAGGAGAGGAACTAAATTGCCTTTCACTGCCGTATATCGCACGAAATGTATTGCACAACAAGCCTTTTACTTATTTTCGACCAGTTAAACAGAGAACGACTATCTTTAAATTGCTATTGTGAAGCAGTTCAAATTCAATAATTGGTATAAAAGATCTTTTGTGATTGTAATGTTCAATAGCGTTATTAAATTGATTAAATACATAACAGTATATTACAATGGTCTGTGAGACATTGACGAACGTAATTTGATGAAATAACAGATTTGATAATAAACAATTTCCATTATGATAGCTTAGAAAATACTTGTTCATTGTTCATTTAAATAGTATTTTATGTATCTACTGGCAACAAAGACGACCGCTTATGATGATATTTCAGCTTCATTTTGATTTGAAGTATTTGTTTGTACAGTCAAGTGCAAAAATATGTGTCGATTTAATCCTCTCATAAATGTACCAAAACCTTAATCCACTGACATAAGAGCGTTGAGACATATTTATGAGTAAGTTATATGCACCCATATTTTTACACTTGATTGTACCATGTTTCCATGTAGGGACTTTATAATTGGAATAGGTAGTAACATTAATTTTGTATTGCCTTGGCGTGAATTCAGAAACCTCAATAATGCTAAAACCCACAGTTTTTTTTTTCGTATAAAACACTACTTATACAAAAAAAGCAAAGTAAATATGTATACATAAAACTTGCTGGTGAAAAAAAATGGTTGTGTGTAAAGTCGGTTTACGGACGATACATTTTCAACATAACACGTCATAAGAAAATATTTATGAAAAATTGCATAAGAAACAGGTATTTACTCATTTATCGTTAGGAATACTCCTGTGAAGTTTCGAATAAAATAGTCGGTCTAATCTGGTTTCCCAATACAAACTTTGGACCCCCATTTCACCCCCTTAGAGGGTAATTTTTGACAAATCTTTGCTTAGTGTACCCCTAGACCTTATAAGGACGTGCTAAATTTGGAATTTCTAGAACCAGCGGTTTGGGCTGTACGTTGATATATGTCATTGAACGGAACGGGACATTGGGTCACACTTTTCCGTGCGTGCAGGCGGCGTTCATCGATTTATATGACGTTATCACGTCAAAAAATTCGCAACTCCACTTTCATTACCTAGATTCAGATGACTGTAAGCCTTACAATTTTGTCTCGCTCGCTTTCAATGTAAGCTTGATATGCAGGTTGTGATCTTATGATTATTATGGGAATAAGTATGACTATGGACAGATTTCAGATGTATATGAATAACCTATTTTTTCGAAAGAACCGAAAGAATATCATCGGTCATTTTTAAGTAGCAAATTTTAAGCTAGAAACTGCCTTATTTTTGTAGTATTAAGTTTTCTACTAGAAATTCAATTATTAGAGAGGAGAGAAGTAGGTGATGAAAAATATGATATATTTCTTTCAGATTTTTTCAGAAAATTTTCCATAATTACATTTCGAATCAAAAATTCCAGAATTTTTATTTATTCATTTCCAAATCACCCCCACGACCAGGGCGTCGCCCGCGAGGCAGCGGCCTTCATAATCATACACTATCAACCTTTACGGGCTTTCCGAGGAGTAAGGCAGTATCCTGGCAGTTAAAGTTAGCCATTAATATAGAATACACAAGCATTTTTAGTATGACTACACTTAACATACCGATGTTTTCTAGTAGCTCAAACAATTCGAAGCATTTCGATATCGATGCACCTGGCTCCCATCACTAGGACGCCATCTGTCGTCACTATCCAGTCGTGATGTTTCTCTGAATATTTGATTCTTTATTATGGTGTTAAGTCTGGCTGCTTATTCGTTGAAACTTCATTGGTCATCAGAAAATATTCGCTGAGTTAACGGCTGCTGACGGTTTGATCAGCAGTTTTTAAGTCATTTATATTCTGTTTGATGTGATCCTACTTTAAAATTTTATTGACTTGTTTCCCTTTGCCATGCTCATAAGAAATACTCTATTTAAAGTGATTTTAAAAGGCAAACTTGACTCGGAGAAGGCACATTTGGGAAATTCATAGATCTTCTCTCCTAGATGTTGTTCATGTATCTGAAACATGAAGACGTCGTCGAATTGTAAATTAAAATTAGCGGTGCCTAAGGCGGGGTTTCACGGTCTAGTAGTAGAAACAAAGGGTACAAAAAACCTGTGTGAGAACTGAGATAGGATAGGCTAGGGCCAGTATTTCCATTAAATCCTCTGTTTGATGCCTCTGTCTCTCTGACATTGAAAGACATGGAAGCGGAGACAAAACTTTCCTGGTGTCGCATCGCAGACAGAATACCCAACGGCCCAGAGGGTTAACAACGTACAGTTTCGAACGCGCGTTAGGACAATTTATCTGTCATTTTTCCTTATAATAAGTACCTATCTGTCAAAAATTTCATTTTTGGTACTAGGTTTTATTGCCTGAACTTAGTATGAACAAGCATAAAAAAATTAAAAAACTATCCCGACTACGTAAACGTAACTATGAATAATATTTTATATGATGTGAACTCGAAATTTTCTCCTCTTTCATTTGATCCCCCACACGCTAATAATAGGAAAAGATCTCAAAGTCACTCACTTATTTGTATGTCAGCCAGCATATTTTTCTTTTTCATACAAAAGGTAACTTATGTCACCCGGAGCATAATTTCTAATTGACTGACACCCCATTTATCAAAATCGGTTCAGTATATTAAACGCTACAGTGGAACACATGTAAATAAAAACAGAGACTGCTAAAAACATATCCCTTCCTTTTGGCTCTGCCGTAGTCAGGAAAAAACAAAAGAATTTTGTTTATTTTTAAAATCAACAAAAATTAAAATTTTGTCGGCTTTTTTCTATATTTTTGCTGCTGGAAATATAATGGTATACACCGGTAATAGCTGTAATATCCTCCGGCACTCCGGTAATTCACGATTGGCTGGCTACCTTGGCCGAGACAGATTACTGTAATTAACCAAGTACCTAATCTGCAACTAATACGGTCCTGAGGTTGTTGCTCTGTTTGTTCACTCTGGGTTCGCAACAAGAACCAATTATTGGGCTACGTACCTACAGAATATAGAACTGGCTGATGCGTACTTGAATCTTGATGAACATAGAGACTTATTAAATATGTACATAATTTTTTTACTACCGCTCGTGGCGAGAACAACATATCGTGTCCCCCCGGCTAGGAACTGGTATTATCCACTCGCGTAGTATGCGGTAATTGTCATTTTATGGCCAGGTGTTACGTAATAATAGTAGTAAAACCGCAACCATAAAACAACTTGTTTTATATTTAACGACAATTATTCCAACCACAGTTCCGTAGTAAACACAAAACCCTTTCAAAAATGTATAGGGTGAGCCGAAAACTTTTGGAGATTTTTTTACCGAGACTTTAGAAAACTTTCCTTTGGTGCTTTACGTAGTTAGAGACAGTGGGATACAGCGCGTCAAGTTACAAACTAAAGACGAATAGGTATGTTACCACATTTTTTTTACTTGTTGGTTTTTTACGACATGTTATTATGTCTTGATGCACCACCACCAAACTCTGTACTCTCGCTATGCAGTGAATAAAACAAGTTTAGACGTCTATCGTCTTCGTCCTTTTTCTCCATCATTGAGTCATTTTCTCATCATTCCCCATTCTTCCGTCTGCAGTAAATGTGTTGAATTTTGAGTTCCTCAATAGTCGCTGCTTTCGCGTAAATGTTAAAATCGACAGATGACTTTATAGACGCGACCGATCAACGAATTTTAAACTTTGGAGGAGTAGATCCTTATACCCACTGCATGTAATTCTATTTATTATTCTCTGCCGCTGTCATGAACCGCCATATGAGAAAAGCTGGATTCATATTTGCCTGACGTGACGTGTCGTGATGCGTTACAATGATAACGGTTTCATACATTTATTAGACTATAATCCGACTTCACGTTACTGTATCGTTGCAAAGCAAAGCCATCGGCGTGTGCGATGGCTCTGGACCGATTCGCTCTCACCTTATCGGAAATCTTCAGTCAGATTCATAAATTCCTTGTAGCTAGGATTCGGTGCGAAGCCCCTGAACATGAATTGGCTAATCGCTAACGTCCTCAGCTTAGGCCGGAAAAGAGTTTGGCACTTAAAAAAAGATTTTGCCAGTCCCCTCATAAGTTATAAGAGGTTAGGAAGCTTCGTGGCGATAAGCCCGACGCGTGCTCGTTCCCGGTGAAATATAGCGGCCAAAATAAATTCTGTGAATTGGCCCTACTTAATTTTTCGTTTCGATTGTTCTTGGGTAAGTCATATCCGTTTGGGGTTCTATTGGCAGAGATATTGTGATAAATGCATGGTAAACGAATGGCGGTCAGTAGCGTGGAGGATGGATGGGAGTAAGGATGCTTATCTTAAGAGTAAGGAAATGGACTCAATGACTCTCTACACAGAATGAAACTCTTTACACAGTGAGGTGGGACACAACTTGACTATACTACTTACTACTGAAAACTTACTTCTTTAAAATTAAAAAATTGAAAGTACGGTCGACGCCAAAAATACGTTTACACTTATTGCAATGGAATAAGGTGCAAAAGTATAAATGTATTTTTAGCGTCGACTGTACATGACAATGCAACATTTTCATAAAGTTGGTATTATGATGGAGATGGAAGATGGCCTTAATAATTTGAGAATTACTTAAATCACTAGCTGCCCAAGCGGCTCCGCTCGCGTATAGTACAGGGAACCTATTAGGCGGAGCTGCAGAAAAAAGCCTATATACACCCTGTAATTTTGAAATCGGATATGTCACTGTGGATTCCCCTACACACAAACTTACTAAGCTACAGCCTCAGTGATTGAACGAGCGAAAAAAAAAACGATAATTTAGATCGATTTTCGTTTGTTTTTTTTCGCTGCGAAGCGAAGCGAACGAAGTTCTCCATTTCAGCTTGGCCAAAAGTTATTTCGTACGTCCAGCGACTGTTCGGCTGTCCTCCTCTACAGGACGCATTACTTGATAAATTCTCGTGAAACTTTGTGAGCAGGTTCAATAATCATGTTTTTTTTATTCAGTTTGTAAACATTTTTTTTGTTAAATAACAGGCTTACGAGTTCTACAGCACATCACTAGTAATATTAGTATAGATCAGTCTCATTAGCTGTCAATTGCCCATAATGCATATGCAATATTATGTATTCATGTATCCTCGCTCTACACATTTCTAGGAAATGTCTGGGCGTGAATGCATGATAGCGCTCCTGGATTATTAGCCGGACTTTTGAATTTAAATTGGTAACGAACAGGTTTAATTAAGTTTGTAATATCATTACTACCGTAATGAAGAAACTAGAGACCAGTAAATTATAAGGCGGGGCCACGGTTCTATTTTGTCCAGCGTTGAGACCCCGGTCATTCCGACATTTACCATTTAGAGACTTAATAGTTTTTTGCACTACTACGTTCTATTTTATGGTAGACCGTAGATAAGCGAATTAATTTAGAAATGATTTAATCACATATCTACGTCCTTATTATTAGCCATTAATATTGCAGCAGGATTATTATTTCACGTGAAAGATTAATATGGAGGGCCTCAATTCTGTTGATGCCTTTTACATTCTAATCGAGTTTCAATCAGTTTCGTGCACTTGCTTCCACGCGCTTGAGAGAACAAGGAACAACGAAATCTACTAAAATGCGATTGGGATGTGTAAAATAAATAACTAAAATAGTGGCTCTGTGTGCTGTAAAACTCGCAAGACATTCTTAAAAAAATACTTCGAAAAACTGAATTATAACATTATAATAACCGGTTATTTCGACAAAAAGTCATAGGTAACAGGTTGTACACGACGCCCCGTCCCCAGACGATGGCGTGCGACAACTATGCCCTCGATGCGCCGCTTGGCGCCACGCGCTATGCCGCGCTGAGACGGCCGTATGGCGTCGACCGAGAACAGTGGACTCTTTGACGGCCACGGAAAGGACCTCATGGGTCAAAGGGGCCCGGGTGACTCTTCGACAGCGTCGACTTATAGCTTGGGCGAGTGTTAATTGCCAAGCTTTGCCGATCTCCTCAAAAAACTATTTACCAAAAGAAATAAAAACAAAGAATACTATTTGAATGATATTTATTTTAACTTTTAATGACCTATCACAATTTCCCTATCACTTTCCCTATCACGTTCCCTATCTGATTTTACTTACTACATTAGATACTACTGGAGGAGTCAGCGAACACAAATTTGCACTGAAACCTGGCCGGCTTATATACGATTTTGAAATTACACTTAGCGAGATACCTGACCAGGTCCATTTAGTATTTTTAAGCCAATTACGAATATTTCGGATTTATACAATATCAAGGCCGCAGTGGAACAGCAGAATGTCTGTGCTAGTCGAGACAGAGTTACTGTATCAGGAGATAGAGTAATCTTCTCTTTCTTTCCGGGCCTTGGGATACCATATTGGGAAGTCTTTGATGCAATCAACTTCTCAACATCTGATTCGCCCTTACCTATCATCTTGGTCACATTGTTGCCCCTTTCTAAGAATAGAGTTAATAGAAAGATTAAGTCAGTTTTTGGGTCTGCCTGATCGTACAGGTTAAACTTCTCGGAGCCAACCTTGTACTCTTTGAGAGACCCTAATTCAGTAGCTCTCCTAGAAACATAGGCTCGAGCCTACGCCTACTTTACCTATCTCGGTTTTCTATTTTTACTCTCCTCCAACAAGATTAATCTTACAAGACCAAACAAAGGTTCAGAAACACATACTAACACTTCAGTTATACAATAAACCAGTTTCCGTAAATATTCGAAATATAAATGCAAAACAAGAATTAATTACCCTTAATTATTCATCAATTATTTATACATTTTAAGTGGGTAATTATGACCTATAACTATTCATTGCGAGTACCCACACTCATACACATAATTCACATAGTTAGATATTTTTATGCCCTTCAAATTGGTACTTTGATCTTCACCGTACCGTACCCCATACGGTTACACCGTTATGGCCCAGAGCGCGAATTCCCATAAGCGCGATTGCGCGAACGAATTTACACTATTAGAATTTGTATTATAAATATTGACCAATCAGGAATTCCGTCTCGCTCTTGACTCCTAGGTCGTAATTATGGTAAAGCCCTGAGATATAGTCGCTTGGGGGATGGCGTTACATTTTACTCTATATCTTCGGTGTTTATATACTTAGGCATATGCCAAATAGGTACATGACTCGTAGCCATGTACTGATGCTAATTACATAACAATTAACTAATATTTCTTCCTTTTTAACATAAGTTGTAATTAATTTGAGTACAGTCATTATTATATGCGTGTTGCCGTAGTGGCGTACTGGTGGACTGGGTCCAGATACTATCTCGTTAATTTACATTTTAATTGCCTCTATTTGAGGTCTCTCTCTCAAATTAGGGCGTCTCTCCTCGGAGTGACTTATTTAAAGTTAATTGCTATTTGTGCTTTGTACTATAGTGAAGCTATTCGTTCCTTTTTTTAACCTGATAATTAACTGTGGTACATACTAAAGCCCTGCCTAACTTATTAGGATATTAAAAGACATGTTTTATATTATTTCTTTATTTGCTTTAAGGCACACATTTTATGAGTGGCCATTGGCTCACTTTATTACTTATTCAAGTCTATCACTATAACAATTTAGACACAGGTCTTACGACACAGGCGGCCTTGTCTATGTGGTACTCTCCCGTATCTAAGACGAGGCGACTCTCTTAGGACTGTCGCTCCCACCGGTTTTGGAATTTTTAATAACCGGTTACAGTTATATTCAGTTATTATACTTTTCCTGACTTAAATCATCAAAATAAATAAAGTTTCTTACATTATTTCTGATATTTTGACAAATAAGTACAATTTCAGTGGTGAATTACTGGATAATTGCTTAAAAAAGGGGAACAGTGCGCTCTTGCTTGTTATTTGTGGTTTGACTCTAGAGGTCCGTATATAGTAAAACTCGAACTACGCTACTTATGTTTTTATTTATAGATAAATGAGAGCGTGTATTTGGGTTTCCACAATTTGTCAAGAATGGTCTAGTAGTTATTTTCTGGTGTTTAGCCGATGATTTCATTGTTTTTAACATTGAACGAGCGTAACTGGTTATAACCGGTTTTCGGTTATTTTTTCACCATAACCGAGATCGTAATCGGTTATAAAATATGACCGGTTATTCCATTCCCTGTTCAGAACCCAAATCACATTTTAACCTTTACGCGCGCGGATGAGGATCGACCCGCGCTTTCAATCCCGCGTGCTGAATTTATGTGAAACGTGGGTATAGAAATGCGTTTAGTCTCGAATCAATTCCCAATGTTTTGAGCCCTTTTTGTCTCGAACATCATTACTAAAAAGGGTGAAATTACTCTACACATACTGAAAACTGGGCACGGCTAGGTTAGTTCTTCTATAAAGTTAAATATAAACTAAACAACTAGCGGCTCTGTGAGCTGTAGATCTGACGACCCTGTTTTTTTTGGACTACTGAATTGACAAAGAAAATCTATACAGGATGCCATCGGAGACGTAATCAGAAACCATTTTTCCAGACCTGGTAATTCAACGTATGTATGGTCATTTCAACGTAGTAGGAGTTACATGAAATATACGTTCTTTTTTTTTGTTAATTTTGTCCTTAATTAAATCGCTGGTTCTCCTTCAAAATAGTTTATTATTGTGACAATTATAAAACTTAATTTAGAATGACAATGTCACTGACATGTAAGACAGTCTTGGTAAATAATTATTTGTTTCACATACCTACGCATGTGAAACAAGTTAATCTTTGCATCTCTTTCTTGGTTATAGGCCGACCACGCTGTTTAGAGGACATATTTTAAAGATCGCATGATGAAGTTTTAATAATGCAACTAACCACTTCCATTCCTGTGTTATTGTAATCTCAATTTAATGCTTAATTAAGTCTTGTCATCATTGAACCTGCTCACAAAATTTCACGAGAATTGGTTGAGAAATGCGATCATTCATATACCAACGGACATACGAAAGAATTTTGGCCTAAGCTGAAACGGAGAACTTCATTCAATGAGGATGTTAATTCATAGTCTAATCAACAACTTTTTATAAATCTTAAAAAACGTTCTGTTGGTAGAAGTTTGTAGGGAGCACGTGACGTCACGATTTAGAATATTCTAGACTTACTGTTGTTAACAACCATACTGCCAAGTTTTTGTAGGACTTTAAATTCACCACGGAACCACCAGCCATCGCTTTCAGCAGTTAGGGGTGAAATAAAAGGTGAGGTATGAGCTTAATATGCAATAACCCTCAGAGCAATGTCGCGACGCTACATTTAATGTAGTTTATAACACGATTTCAATTTGATTGTGCGCAAATGACGCGTGTTTATGGCGTCATGTAGTGTATATTCAGAAATATGTTTTCAAACTTATGCTTATGTATTAGGATTCATAATTGTTTGCATAATATTGGTGTTTCAAAGCCTTAATAAATTATCATGTGTCATACGTGTCAATTGATAACCACTTTTTTCCTTCCGACCGCCATGGTAACTAAGTTTCGTAACCAGTTGTGATGCAAGACTTTTTATTCTTTATCCGCAACTAGTTGCCATACAAGACTTATTTTTCTTTCTACGCAACTAGTACGCCATGGCTACTGAGTTCCGCAACCAGTTACGGTGGAGGATTTTTTATTCTTGGTATGCAAGTTTCGTAATTGGTCAATCTATATTCAAACTATTTCAATGATGTAGTTATGGCCAAATGTACCGTCATGAAAAGAAAAAAAAATGCAGTCATTGATCATCTTGACATTAGTCATACTTGGGTCTGCTTGGAATTTAGGTTTTCAACATTTTGTTTATGAATAATACAAACTGAAGATATTACACGTATTTTTGTGCTGCTTTATTTTTGACGTTTATACGGATTATAAGGGACTGATAACACCGTGACATTGCCAACTCGAATGTCCCACGCTTATTTTAGAATTATGCTAATGGTTGCATATGAAGAAAAAAACATCCTTCTGTCGCAATTAATCTTTTTTAGAAATTCTTTGTACGCAACCAGTTGCGTAGAAAGAAAAGTAAGTCTTGCATGGCAACTAGTTGCGGAAAATGCATAAAAAGTCTTGCATCACAACTGGTTGCGAAACTTAGTTGCCATGGCGGCCGGAAGGACTTTTTTGCGGACGGTCAAGAGTTACTTAAACCTAATCAACCATTTTGAAATTGGAACAGTTAACTTTTTTGAGGGATGGAATAAAATGAAATTATTTTTTCACTTCGCCTGCTTGCATCGTTCGCCCTTGTGTTGGTTGAAAGCTGCACAAAATGTCACTTTTATGCTCTAGTGCATAAAGTATTTTTTAAGACTAAGAAACCTAATCGGCCTTAACAGCCACACGCAAATAAAACTTCGTAGAAAAAACTTGTTATATTATTTGACATGCTGTAATCAATTTCAGTTCCATGTTTTCTTTTACTACATAAATAAACCCAGTGAAAATACAAGTGATTAATATTTGAAAATGTATCAAAACATTAAATGACATGGCAGTTATTTACCTAATTCTAATATAAAAACTTTAAAAAGTTAAGTGTTGGGAATGAGCTGTTACTTTATTCAATTTTGCAATTATATGTTATTTTCAAATGCATAGCCTATAACCATCCAGAAAGTACATTCTACACGCAAATGAAAAATATTTTTTGGAATCGGATAAGCGGTTCAGGAGATTACCTAAAACATACAAACTTACGAAGCAACAATCTCACAGATTATTGCCTCTTTATAATATTTAGTATAGACAAGTAAACGCCGGTATATTCAAGTCCTGGAAAATTGGCTTCTTTTTAGCAAAAAATCATTTTAACACAACGTGTCAATGTCATTCTTAAGCTAAGCAATGTCCAATTACAAATTTGTCAGCTACGGTTGGCCGACCGCGCTGAGGTTTTCAATCAATTCGATTTGTCTCTCTGTTCTTGATCTGTTTGTATTTTTTATTTTGTTTGCACAAAATCATGTTACGTTTCGAACGCGCCTTAGGTTACTCAACTGTCACTTTTCCATATAAACATTGACATTTAGATCTACCTTACGTAAGTAAATACAATAACTTACGTGATCGACCTGCAGAATTCTGTAATTTGATGGCCATTTATTTATTTGTAGAGCTTCTTGAATGGTCAGAATCGAACCAACATCAAATGATAAAATCACCTAGGAATCATCATCATCATATCAGCCGAAAGACGTCCACTGCTGGACATAGGCCTCCCCCAGAGAGTGCCAAATTGACCGGTCCTGCGGCTCCCGCATCCAGCGGACTCCCGCGAGCTTTACCAGGTCATCAGTCCACCTTGCCACCCACGCCGCGCCTTCCGGTACTTGAACTTGGTCGCTTACTATGGGCCTCATAAGAAGGCTCAAAGTCACCCAAAGGGCAATGGAGAGGGCTATGTTAGGAGTTTCTCTGCGTGATCGCATCAGAAATGAGGCTACCCGCAGCAGAACCAAGGTAACCGATATAGCCCTCCGAATTACTAAACTTAAGTGGTAGTGGGCGGGGCACATTGTACGTAGAACCGATGGCCGTTGGGGCTTCTTAAAGGTTCGCGAGTGGCGACCACGTACTGAAAGGCACCTAGGAATGTAAAGTATTAATTAAATACCTTGTCGTAGCTAAGACCTACATTTCAACTAAACGGACGAATGATTGCTTTAAAGTTAAACAATAATCGTAGATGTAGGTAAATATTTGCTTCTTAAATTCCGGGGTTGCAGTTGTGAATGAAGTGTGTACCGTCGACATCGTGGGTTTGGAACTCTTTGGGGGATTAAAATATTGATATAAGTCCATGTCATAACGTAGCTGTCACGTCATCGACTGGTTAGTTAATTAGTCAATACAACATTTATAATGTGTTAAATATCGTAAAGTTGACAAGTGGGCGGGGCACATTGCTCGTAGAACTGATGGCCATTGGGGCGGAAAGGTTCTCGAGTAGCGACCACGTACCAGAAGGCGCAGCGTGGGTAGGCCCCCCACAAGGTGGACTGATGACCTGCACGTCTAGCACAACTTGCTGCTCAGTCGCTTCGCGCGCGACTAAGCGTCCCCTATCTCACTCGCACCGTACAAATTAGAAAAAGGGGGGTAGAGCTTTCTCGACTCGCGCCGCGGTGCGGCGTCAGTTGCGCTAGCCCCGCTGGTAAAGGTCGCTGGAGTCCGCAGCGGGGCTAGCGCAACTGACGCCGCACCGCGGCGCGAGTCGAGAAAGCTCTACCCCCCTTTTTCTAATTTGTACGGTGCTAGTGAGATAGGGGACGCTTAGTCGCGCGCGAAGCGACTGAGCAGCAAGTTGTGCTAGACGTGCTGGATGCGGGAGGCGCAGGACCGGTCATTGTGGCGCTCTTTGTCCAGCAGTGGACGTCTTTCGGCTGATATGATGATGATGATGATGATCGCAAAGTATCCGAAAATCACCAAGACACGAGCCATTAAAAATCATAAATTACATATGCAAGTTAATCGTTCGCTTGAGTTGAATCGTAATTAAAGTTCGTGAATCTTATGGCAACGAAATAAGGTCCACTGTTCACATGACCAGATACTTCAGATTATTTTCGTCTGGGCTATAGTATTCCGTATTTGAAAAGCAATTGGAAATTAAGCACACACACTCATTTTTGTCACATTACGTTGATGGAATATTAGTAACAACATAATTTGTGATGGTTTCGCTAGCAACAGTAATGAATAATGAAGCTCTATTATTGTTTAACTAAGTAGTTAAAGTCGAGATTATTAAATTACCTTTAACTTTTACTAACTTCAATGGCTCACCAAACTATTCATGTTTTTACAATTCCTTCAATATTTTTACAGGCAGACCCCCACGCTTTGGTTATCCTCGTTTTTACCCGACTGCCCAAGGAGAGGAGGGTTTTGTTTTTCGAGCGTATGTATGTATGTATGTGTGTATGTCTTATTCTTTGGAACGCCCTGCAGTCTAAACCGTTTGACGGATTTCGACATATTATTAGGTGTTGAGGTGTTGTTGGATTTCTCTTAATCGTGGGAGTGTGACATACTAGCAAAAAAGCAGTTGGGTTTTTCGAAATGTCTTTTGATTTCACTTGTTATATAAATTGATTACTTACAAATAGTGATGTGCAAATTGCAGAAAGTTTCCAAAAAGTTGGAAAAGTTCTCGGTAATTTTTAGAAAAATTGGCAAGTAATTGAGGAAAAAACTCTAGCGTATAAGAGTTACAGTTTTGTGCTTCTCAGGCACGGAATTTCCATTTTGGAAATGGAAAGTTTTAATTCCCAAAAATGAGAGAAATATCCGAAATTTTCCTATGTTAAATTGCAGAAAAAATTCGCAATATAGGAACCATATAGGCACATCAGTACTTACTTACTTGCAAGCCTTTTCTCCAATTGTACCCGGTATATTAAAACTCGTCTATCTTTGTCTTTGGCAAGGGTACGTAAATAAAAACAGACTCACAATTTCCACTGTTAATAAAACATGATATTTACAAATTTACTAAAGCAACCACAACAATGGCAACAAAAATGACTGGACCAAAATTAATTTATCACCACGAGTTGACAAGCGGACGGGATGGGCCAGCGTAAATTGTTAATGGCTTACAAAAAAAAGCGCTTTCGGCATTATGGGCGAGCTACAATTTTACAAATAAAATAATCCAGAAGCATTTGCTTTTTTGTACTTTTATGTCTGTTTTGTTTCATAAACGACAATACCAGAGAACATTATTTCTTTGAATTTATACATAGCATAATGAAATAATGGGATGATCATTTTATGCACTACTAAGCTACCAACAGATTAGAAACTAATAGAATGAGAGTTGGAAAGGAAGATGGTAATAAGAACCAGTCCTGGCACCAGATGAATAAAGCCAGAGAAGCACTAACCTTTCAGCTTTAAGTCGATAAGTCGACGTCTTTCAAGCGGTTATCTATATAAGTCCAGTTGCTTAGTTTTCTTAAGCTGTGAACATGATAAGCGCATGTCCTTGTCATGTTCCGATGATGGAGTGTAGAGATACATGACGGCTTGCCGACTTAGAGAGGAAACCAAAGATTACTCGAGCTTGTTGACGTCCTGGGTATGAAAAAAATATATGTGGATTTTCGTTACTAAATATGACTACTTTCCAATGTTGACTGAGCTTTGCTGCAGGAATCAAATAAACGTATGGTAAGAGGACAATAGGCACGTAGAACCGATGGCCATTGGGGCGGAAAGGTTCTCAAGTGGCAAACACGTACGTAAGTTCAAGTACCGGAAGGCACGGCGTGGGTGGCAAGGTGGACTGATGACCTGGTAAGGGTCGCTGGAGTCCGCTGGATGCGGGTGGCGCAGGACCGGTCATTATGGCACTCTTTGGGGGAAGCCTATGTCCAGCAGTGGACGAATTGAGGCATATTACATGCACCTATGAATGTCGATAAACTACTACCGGTTCGGAAAGAAAACCTCTGCCTCGAGAAGAACCTGCGTAAAAAACTCGGCGAGGTATCATTTTTTCAAAACAGTATACAATATATCATTTCAGTATCAGAGAATCTATGCTCGATACATAGCAAATTATAATTTTTGTGATTTTAATTAATGATGATGATGATGATGTCCTCCCAGACGTATCCGTCGACGGCGACATCCTGACAAATCGATTCTTTGCGTAGTTATTATTTGCGTGCATGGGCGCGAGAGTGACTCGCAAATCCAAACTTGGTTTTGAAGCTCCGGCGACATGTAAAACAATAAAGGTCTCCACTTGAATTGTAAGTGTAATGGTAGGAGGGCTCGGGCCGAGCTTTACGAATCTGGCGTTTGGCGTCAAGATCTTCGAGACGGGTACGTTCAAAGTTACTGAGCCCGGTGTTGACAGCAGTTCGCCAGTCCGATCTCCGAGTAGCAAGCTCCTCCCACGACTCACAGGATATGCCGGTTGCGGACAGATGGCGCTTCAGGACATCCCTGTACCGCAGGTTACTTAATAATCACAATATAAAAAGAATGGTAAAGACAAACGCTAAGCGTTTTATAAATGTAGGTACCTACGTGAGAATCACCCGGCTAAGGCAAGTAGAGAGGATCGATGGATCAGAAGTAAATTAATAAAGAGAGTGTGTGATGCAAAAGCGGATGAACACGTGTGAATAATCTTATGAAACTAAATGAAGCAAGAGTAGTGTTCAATATCGTGACAATCGGATCTCTACCTACCCCTCCTGCGAGACAGGCGTGATTATATCGTCGCTTGTAATATGAATTAACGTAACCGCCAAATGACGATTTTTCAGGAGAGGCAAAAAACTAATTTGAAAAATAGAAAAAGTTGATAACTTTTTACGCACTTATCCTATTGTGATGATATTTATAGCAATTATCTTATATTTGCGAGATCTTTTTACTAATCGAGGTCTTAAAAAGGCTGCTATTATAATTTAGAAAATAGCATGGCGCTTACGTTAATTTTTTTTCAAAAATTTGGAGTTACATTAAGATTTATTTCAAAAAATTCAGAACAGGAAACACTACTTTAAGGTAAGTCACAAAAAAGCTGCAAACCATTAAAGTAAGTAACATAGTTTTCAAAACGTGGACTTACGTTATAAGAAGATAATTTTAGTACTTTCAAACTTATTCACTTGTAATAACGTCCAAAATTGAATAAATTATTTTGTTTTAGTTAATGTTTGACAGGGTAGTCAACTATAAGTAAAACAGGTATATACGTACGAAACAGTTCTAATGTTAATATAAACGTTGTTTTAAAACAAATTCAAAGTCTCCCTCTCTCTCTCACTCTCTAAATGTGTGTGGAAATCTCTTTAAGTGTGTAATTTCCAGGCAAATAGTACGCATTGTCGTCGGTAATGAATTAAGATGATTGGTAAGGCCCGTCTTGTTTCAAAACCTTGTAAAATCGTTACGGCGAAGAAAATAATAATAAAAAAACTGTTAAAATAACTGTTGATTATTTATTTCAGAAACCAATTTAAAAACTGCAACGTCTTTTGCGTTGTAATGTAAATAAACCAAATTCATAAAATGTCAGTGATGGGCCTTACTAGGAATCTGGTCCCCTAATAAAGCCCGTTATAAATTAATATAAATGTACCTACATTTAATCAAAAGGTAGAGTACCTTGTTTAGTACTAGTCGTGAAATATACTTGACAATGAAATCTAGGTACTTAATTAAGTACCGAACGAAAATAACCCAAAATTTATACCACGGGCCTTCTTAGGCCTATCAAAATTAGAAATTGCTATGGAACGAAAATAACTTAAATTTAAATAGTTGTCATATTACATTGATTTAAACTTTGATGATTCTCACACATCGTTGTTACTGAACGGGACTAAATCGCGTATAATTAGGTAACTTATTTAAACCGAAAGTCCTTTCTACAAAACTACTGTCATTTTTATAGTAGGAAAATACGTGAAGTCATTAAAATCAGAAAACATCGCAATCTCAACTGGAATGACGGTTTGACATAATAAGTGTTGTGTGTTGGCCGGTTGACAACCCTAGTGTACAAGTGATTAATATAGACCAAGTGCGGGTAGTTTAGAAAATACTCTCTTGGGAGGATGGATGGATTATAAAAAACTATATCGTAACTAACTACTATATACTGAACAAAAATTCAATCCTAAATATCTTAACGAGAACACGTTATAATATTAGTTTATTTAAAATTGGTTGTTTATTGAGATCTCTTAATTAGTCACTACATTTGTAATATACATAGTATAGCAGGTAATATATGTGTAGATCGAAACACAAATAGATAGAGACACAATACATGTAGTGCGCTTTCATAGAAAACTTTACTTGAGTTCAATGAAATCTCGTTTTCCACTTGCAGGTCCGTAAAAAGCACGCACGTGACATAAAAATTGATTGCTTCAATTGTAATTTGTTTTATAAAAACTGTGATTCAATCTAATGATTTTTAATTTATGAAGTTATTTTCGTTTAATTGCATTTTTTCGTTTTGATTACAAGAAGGCCCAATGTCTACATTATGAGTTATTTTTATTTCTGTGTTAAATAGATTTAATTATAAAGAATATTTCAGGACTAGTACTAAACAAGGGTATTAATTAACAATGTTTTGAAATAAGGTACCGTACCTACCAGTACGTAATTAATTGCGTTTATTTTCAAGTGACAATGTAGTTTTTTTTACCCGAGATCGATTCTAGCACACAAATGTATGGATTCGCATTAACGCTTCAAATGGAAAGAAATAGACGGGAAGTTCCTAGTAAGTAAATTAACGTATACTCCAAGTCAGTTTAAAATAAATACACAAAATTTAATGTAACTGCCAAATTTTATGTAAATTTCCCGTATTTTGTATGGAACGTATGCCTGTTACATTAATATACATTCTATACAAAATACGGGAACTTTACCTACTGTTATATTTACAGTAAGTAAATACATACTTTGAAACCAATTTCATTGATTTTGGAATATTTATAGCTGTGATAAACTATAACCTAGTTTACAATAACACATTTTTGTTCCACCATCACCCACAAACTTGCTAGAAGCGGCACTGAAATGTAAATGCGCTGTGCCTGCCCCTTTTGGAAATATGTTATGTCTTGCCATACAATATCAATTAAGTTTTAAAATTAAAAACCTCTGGTTTGGGTAAATATTTGCAAGCGTTGTCTTAAAAACCAAGCGTAGTCACATGTAATTTAACCACCTTTTTTTATTTTTATCTAACTTTAACGTTAGCGTAACAGACAATTAGTTATAATGTGCCACCAATTGAGTAATGCAAGAGTCATTTCGATACTCATCTGTATCAAAATGACTCTTACATTACTCAGTTTATTACTTATCTTCAACTTTGGTCGATACATTAAATACGCAATCACAGATCTGTCGTTACGTTAACCTGTTAATAAGAAAATGAAAAAAATGTGACATACATTAAAGAAAATACGGTAAAGTGAAAAAATGGTGTTATTCCGGTTAACGTAATCGACATTTTTTTCAAGATATCGAAATTTTAATAACAGCTATCGACGGAGCATCAAATTTGCAGTCGAACTGTATATATAACTCAATTTCGGTATTTTGGCGGTTACGTTAATTCATATTACAGGCGACGATATATGTATGTTTGATATTTAAAAATGAGCATCAATACATTTATGACTTAATGAAATGTAAATTTTACTTTTAATTACTCAACGTAACAAACACGTTTCAATTTGGTAGTTTCGCGGGTATGCTCCGAAGCTCCAGCAAACACCGGTTTTGTGTACCGTGAAAACGTTAACTTGCGCGTTAGCGTTTATGACCCGTTACTAGTGTACTCCGTTAAACAAAACGTGGGGGATTTCTTGCCTTACTTGTTAGAGTTGAATTTTAAGTTGGAATTACAAAAACGGATACATATTTTAGAGCAGAATTAGGGTTAGCTACCAGAGATGTGCGAACATTTTATAACATTTATATGTTTTCTAATAATTGACGGGTGATTCTTTTGCCATATTTGTACACAAAGACGGACAACAAAGTGATCCTATAAGGATTCCGTTTTCTCCTTTTGAGGTACGGAACCCTAAAAAGAACATTAAACCGTAAAGCTGGAAATATACTTAACAACTGACACATTTCAGCTGCTTTGTAACAAAAAAACCTTACTCTGAATGACGTGACGGTCAACGGAAATTCTCACGGCTGGTGGAGTTGAATTGGAAAATAATCTTGCAAAGATTTCACCGTCAGCCAAACTGAAGAATAACATTTAAAAGAAGATCTTGATGTTACTGGCAATATTAATGAAAAAACTGAGGGCTAATTGCGTAACTTATCGAACGAGCATAAGGTCAATTCAATTCCCTATCATTTTCCCTAACACACGTTCGAAAATCTAAAAATAAAAGTTGATTTGCAAGTATCAATGCAATGTTTTGATCCCAGTGGAAATGAAGAATTAAGGATAATGCTTTTGAATTTTAATGAAATTGTTATTATTTTATTCATTCAGCTTTCGGTGGTTTGATTGTCGCATTTGAATATTTATTCTCCCCCTCTTCACTCCTTAACCGTAAATGATAAATAATGAACACTGCCCTCGATACATTTAGTAAAATCTCTAAGAGTAAAAAAAACCCATGACAAATAAATTGTAAACAATATAATAGAAAATTTGACGTATTTGCTATATAATAATTGCTTACCTTCCAAGTATAATTGAATGTTGATAGTACCCTGGAAAAATAATTATAATTAAAAAAGTTACTTCAAATACAGCGTCCTAATTTTAACACAATTTCAATTTAAGTACGCATAAATTGCGTATAAAATGTAACTTTTATTACATAATTAGTCAGCATACGACCCGGTACTAAAGTTGGGTGTCTCAATTTTGCCAAGGTCATGAGGTATTAAGTTACAGGACTGTCGTTTCACTGTCATTACTGAGCTATAAACTATGATAGTAGACAAGTCGAGACGTAAACCCAGGGGATATTAAGTAAATATACCTTCAGATAACTTGTCACACTGTTGTACAGTCAGCAGCAAAAGTAGCTAAGCGGGCCAAATGCTCATAATGACCTACAAACGACTCTAATGCCAAGAGGATAAGAACTGTCTTTGAGCGTGTTATTTTGCGTAGCTAATACTTCTGCTGCTGACTGTAACCAAGTTAAATTCTAGGCTTGTTTCTGCGAGACGAGTATGAAATTACTTACATAATACATATACAATATACCTACGAGTATTTGAGCTCGGAATATGGTTCTGTTATTTGTGAGGATTTTGCAATCGACGTCCAAAACAAGAAAACTGCAATAGCAATTTTTGTGGACTGATATAAATTATTATTATATTTTTGAATGTACTGGTGTCAAAATTAAAATCTTATGATGGATCCAGAAGAAATTGATAAAATTTCAAACCACAAACAATCACTTCAAGTTTTTAGGGTTCCGGACCAAAAAGGTAAAAACGGAACCCTTATGGTGCGACTCCGTCCGTCTGTCTGTCTGTCACAAAGTCAAATATCTCAGGAACTACTAATGCTATCGATTTGAAATTTGGAATGGTTGTAAATAAAGCTAATCCTCGTGTATGGAAAATGAAAAATTTTAATATATACTTTTAATTTGTATAAAAAAGGGCGAATAAGAGGGGGGTCAAAAATTCAAAGTCTAGTTAGTAGGCCAAGTGGGGTATCATATGAAAGGGCTTGAATTGTACATTCTAAAACAGTTTTTCTTTTTTTTCTACAATGGTAAAATTTTGATTTATAAAGAAAAATGTTGAAAAAAATACCATTCCCCCCCCTTATCTCCGAAGTTAACCAAGCAAAAAATTTGGAAATAATATATATTATTAATATTAACGTGAATATTACCGGAAAAGTATAACGATACCTCTATCTAGCGTAGTTTTTTTTTATTCTTCAAAAATCATATGTTAATTTTGTTTGTAATTTAATACTTCTGTGTTTAATTTTTTGCCTTCAAATTCCTATGAAAGTGTTCTGAAAGTACCTTCTAGCGAATAAAAAAAGAATTATCGAAATTAATTCACTTGATAAAGAATTATCGCTGAAAAACCAACATACAGTAAGGGAAATGTATTAACGTACCACCGTAGAACCCTATCGCAATAAGGTAACATACCGCTCGAGTTTGAGTGACGGCGGCCGGTCAATTGCGACAGGGTTCTACGGTGGTACGTGAATACATTTCCCTTACTGTACATACCGAGTTCCTTGGTCGCGCAATTTAGTAACAAAATGCACCGATAAATGGCGCTGTAGGCACTCATGTCATGCTCATGACTTTACTATACTATGCGTTGTTTAGATTTTTCCAAAATTAATGTACGGGTGTGTTGTATGATATTTCGTACGGAACCCTCGGTGCGCGAGTCAGACTCGCACTTGACCGGTTTTTTTATATAGGTTATAGAACTGACCAACGTATACTAAAATTAATATAAAATGAAACTAACCTACTTATAAATTGGTATACCTAATTCCATGTAAAATGAGTGACATGTAAAATTATTTATAATTTTATCAATAAATAATATCTCATTCTCATTTAACAATACTTCCATAAACATGCAAATAATTATCACGTTTTCAATTAAGTATTAATGTAATGGTCGTCTGCGTTTGTCTTAATTTATACAGACATCGTTTCACAATACAACAGCCATTTGATTTATGACAAAACTTTAATTATCAATTTCGGAACTCTGAGTTACAAGTTCAAATTAATATTCCGTGAAATCTGCTCGACGGATTTCATGTTCATTTCTACTTATACTTTGACATTAATTTGAGCTTTCCGAAACAATCATTATTTGCTTAGTTATTTACAACCCCTAAGTACAACCCGGCTATACCTACACTCTAATTAAACAGGTACTCTACATAATCATTCGTTTGTATAGATCGTAGTGACATAGAATATAAATAATACCCGGGATATACCTAGCTACGAGTACCTATATCTCAATCTATGGAAATACAGCGTAGGTATGGCATATTTAAGACGGACGAGTATATCTCATGCCGTATTCTAGACAATTTGCAAGTTTTTACCAAATTATTGCATGACTTAAGTACTTTTATCACTGAGACTTAGGTATTGTGTGAGCTCACCTAGAGTCGGTCCCGTAGTTGGTGCCGTGGTCAGTCTGTTGGAGTGCCCTCAGGGCCTCTTCCCTCTCTGTCAGCGGCGCGGGAGCACTGATTCTGGTGAGAGAAAAATAGAATGTTGTAATCTGGCGCTGTCCTTGGGATTTGCCAACTATTTTAGATCTAGGTATTCAGTTTCATCTTGGGCAAAAATTCTTTGTCCAAGTCTGTGGTTTGCTCTACAGGTCGCATTTCTCAACCGATTCTCGTGAAATTATGTAGATATTTTTGTCAATTTAGCTTATCGATTTTTTTTAAGAGAGTGCTCGCAGAGCCACTAGACATAAATACTGAAGAAAAAGATACGATGAAGATTTTAAATAATGGTGTACTCATCTTAAAGAAAGAGACATACAATTAGGAACATGCCGAGGATGTTTCACCTTTTGAATCTAAAGTATCGTTATAACAACGTCAGCGTGATAAGGATAAATCGGCAAGATTGTATGAAACATCCAAAACGAACTTTTTGTTTAGGTCAGTGTGTTCTGTAATTGTCTTTAATACAAGCGCTTGGTGGTTCATGGAGGTTCAACTATTGCAGCTGTTGGTGGTAGTGATGTCACAAAAACTTGGCGCACAATGTTTTTACAAGGGTTAAGAACTACTTTTGCTTTTTAATATAAATTTTTATAAACTGTTAATGTAGGTACCTTTAACCATTTACTTCGAGACCCGGCAAAACACCGAACTCGCGTTACTAAGGCGTAAACCTCAAGGTATTAGCCGTCAAAAGTAACGCGACACATCCGAAATCAATTACATGTCTTTATTACCAAAATAAATAAGGGATAAGATAAGATATATCTTAACAGTATATAAAGGCATAGTCATAAAGTACCGAACCCCTATGCTGGCCTATTATCTGCATATTTACGATAATGCTCTCTGCGTCAAATGCGAGGTTCACTAAAGGTTTTGCGTAAACAAATAAATTGAACGAATACAAGTACCTACAAAGGCGAATATGATTCGTTGAAAAAAAAGCGGTTGGGGTATATCAAAAAGGGCCCGATTTTAGGACTTGAATTTTTTTGTTAAAGATTTTTTTTTCGCATTTATGCTACTTTTTTATTACAACTTCAAAGAAGACATTAAAATAAGCATCTTTTATTTTGCCGATACATAAGCTTTTACATAATTAGTGTAACACCATGTAATCTTAACAGCATGTATGCAATAAACGAATTGAATTGAATTGAACTAAAGCGGTCCAAAGTTGCGAGTTCGGCCATTGGATTACTACGAAGCCAGGGACTTAGAAAAACGATGATAAATTTCACCAGGATAACCTAAATATTTTTACGAAAAATCTAATCGTCCCCAAAAGATAACCCCGTCTCCGGAAACAAGCGACATATTATAACAACGGTGGCAAATTAAGTTAAGCTCAAGCAAATATTAAAAAGGTCAACAACCAATCGGATTAATAAAGCATCCTCGCGTCAGTCGAGTCGAGTCGATTAATCGCGGCATTGTCTCAGTCGCACCCTCGTCGGCTCGGCGTGTGCCAATGACAGACGAAAAGCCTCCTTTACGCGGCCTCTGTTTACGCAAAGTACAGTCAGCCTCACTTTAAGCCAATAGCCAACTTAGTTTAACTTTTGGCATTACATAAAAGCGTTTCTTTCGTTCGAAAATTTTTACAAACATGATTTTGTATTACAGCATTTTGGCACATCTGTTATTCTTTGAAGTGCTCATTTTTAGTTTTTTTTTTGATTTTTGTTTGTTTTTGAGTCTCGGATATTATCTATGTATTCAAGTATTTATATCTATTATATATATCGTCATCCTATAACACAAGCCTTATTGAGCTTAATACTATAGGCCTAGTTTGATTTGTGTAATAATGTCCCCTAATATTTATTTATTTATTTATTTTAAGAGCAATCGGAAGGGAATACAGATCCGAAGATTATTTTAAGTGCTCACGGACTGTTCTTTTAGATTCGATTGAATTTGAATTGGAAATAACTCATACATTAAGCTAAGCCTTAGTGCAAGAGCACCTGCATACAAAAACGATTCATATCTTGTTTTAATACTTTTCAGTAATGCATTCTGAAATCCCGCGCAGAAGTCCGCTGGATGCGGGTGGCGCAGGACCGGTCATTGTGGTACTCTTTAGGGGAGGCCTATGTCCAGCAGTGGGCGTCTTTCGGCTTATATGATGATGATGATTCCAAAATAGAGCCCTAGGTTAGATGTAGAAATTCTATAAATCCACTGTACTTGCTCCTGGCATTAAAATATGTTACGCAATAAATCTACCTACCTCTGTTCAATATGTTTAAATCTGAAAGAATCGTTTAGAATTTCCATTTAAATTGATTTGTTTTCAATGGTCTATACTGTATTTATAGCTTGTAAGATTCGAAGACAGTAGCAGCAGTATTTAGTGGAGTCCTTTGGGGGTTATTGATGGCCTCTCTGGCTACTGTCTTACTTTTCTAGCAAAAGGAATTATACTCCAGATTGTCTTTGATAATTTCTTTCAAAGGAAATTGGCAAGTTTCTAAGTTAATTGGACAATCTCGTCTCTTTTCTCTTTCATTCGATTTCTTTCGCATCCCTCCACAATATTGTTTTGGGTTTTATCCTTTTTGTTACGGATGTTATGATGTAACATTTACGACATTTGCAGATCGCTAGCTTGGGTTCCCGGTTATAGTCGTGGTACGGGCAAGTATTTGAGTGCTGACCAAAAATACTTAAGTCTGACTTGGGTTTTCGATAAATTCAACTACTTATTAAGAGACTTATCTGCTAAGGCTTGTCTAGTCAAGTGGGGCTAAAGTAGTACATTTAGCCCCTAGGGAAAATATGAGTGAATACGGACTATAATAGAGATTATCTGATTTGGCCGAATTGCATAAAAGTAGTCCATTCAAAAAGCAACTCCAAGGTGTCTTATTCAAGGTGGAAGATTCCAATATCAAAGACAGTTTAATATAAAGTCGGCCACATTAAATAATCTCAACCATTCTTCTAAACCGTATGAAGCGGCGGAAAACGACGAAAACCGGAGACTTCACGAAAATTTTTCTATGTATTTAAGTATTTGTATGTAATAAATATAATTATCGTTGTCTAGTACCCATAGCCAGCGGAAATGGCCTCCGCAGGGTATTGTCGGAGAGTCTTGACTGCCCCATAACTAAATACTGGGTCGAAGTGGCCAAATAGGATGAGGCCGCAACCAATCGCGGGACGCCTTTGCCGTTTTCGTTCGTATTTTTTTTGTATTTTCTGTACCTACTAACATAGTTATTAAGTCAAAATTTCTTAGTGTTTGTTTTCAAATGATCTTTATTTCAAATATGCATATAATTTTACAAGGTAATTAACTGTAACAATTATCAGTTATTTACAAGTAATAATAAATTGTATAAATACTTTATCAGGCTTAAACACCTTTGAAAGTTTACGACATCTGTTTGTTAAGTAATACTATTTTAACATAATTTTATCAAATTTACAAGGTCTTTAGATACAATAACAATTGTAAATTTATTAGTAGTAAATTCACTTTTAGCATTAACAATTAACAATGGTTACATTTTATACAACACTAAAACAAGTACAACAATAACATAATTTGAGGGTTGACGAACAAATGTTCTCGTTTAGCAGCCATTTTTAATTGAGCCGTCCCGGTCTTTTTTTAGTAACATCCTATGGATCATTGGTCGATTTTTATTTATGGGCCAGTCAACTATTTTTTGTTGCTCGTTGCCATGGTTACGTCCCCTGGGTCACTCTTTAAAACTACTATTTTATGGGGCTTAAATCCACAAATTATGAAATATTTTTGTTATAATGGTAACCCCATTCCATAGTGGGGCAACTCTTGACCATGATATGCCCAATGAATGAGCCCAATTTATAGTATGTCTTCTAGGAAACTCTGTCACTGTTGTCTCTTGGCTTACCGGGACAGAATAACAACAAGAAAAAGTTGATTGACCCTATTATTATAACACAAGCCTTATTGAGCTTACTATTATATATTATATACTATATTACTAGGTCGATTTGTGTAGGGTTGCCCTCTAATATTTATTTATTTATTTGGCAAACGCAAGTAAGGGGAGACGAAAACATAGATACGTTTCCAACATTCTTGTTTATAAGAGAAGACGTTGTTTATGGGAATATTGTAACCTAATAAGCATTTTAAAGTATATATTATATATGCATATATAAGCATATATATGCATATATATGCTATATTTATGCATTATTGTCCACTGGAAAAACGAAAACCTTAATCTCCGCATCAGTTCAGTTTATTAGCGTAAACAGGTTTTTATGCACTTTGTAGAATAAAACAAAACGTCTTGTTAATACTTACCATTTCAACTGGAACAAATTAGCGCAAGTGGCCTGAATCTAATTTTTATCTGCCTCATTAATGCAAAGTGTCAGTTTGACATCGGGACAATTAAAATTCCCGGAAAAGTGGGAAAAAATCCCCAAATCACTTAGTGAGGACGGTCTAAGACAAGCAACTGTGGTACAGATTGAAGACGAAAAGATATTGCACTATTTTTTATTATAAAGAGATAAAGTTTTTTCGATTTTATGAAGCTAGTATTCTCTATTACCTAGATAAAAAAAAATACGTAAGTAAGTAGGCATAATCGATACCTGCACACTCAAAGGGCGTAAAAGCCAAAACGTCACTTTGCGCTGAGCAGAAAAACGAAAAAAATATATTTATATACCTTTTTGGGTTTTAGATGAAGTTCATTCTTTAAAAAGGAGCAGGTTATCTAATGGTCTTTTTTTAAACAGTTCAGATTGGACAAAAACAGATATCCGAGGGTCCTAGATCTCTCCTAGAAAAATTATCTGGAGATAAGAATTTAAAAAGCGGCCAAGTGCGTGTCGGGCCACGCGCAGGGTAGGGTTCCATAGTTGCCCGTCTGTCACAGAATGCGGACTTAAAAGGGGCTTTTGGGGTTTTTATTATAGCTTACCCTCGTAAATAATCGTAAATATTAGATACTAGGTACATAAACTAATCGAAACGCAGATCGCAAACTTTTAGCAGCAACAGGTTATTTATGTAAAATAATTACGAAAATCTCCGAACAGCATCAAGCCGCACATCACAACTAGCCGCGCGCGCAAGAAGCACCGTGCCGTAAGTCCGCCTAAGTTTTAGCATTGCCACGGGTGGGGGGCACGTCGCAGGGCAGGTCATTTGCGCGCTCGCCGCGGGCAAGAAGCACCATGCTGTGGAAAAGCAACTCTACCGTCCACGGTAAAAGGTTCAAATTCCAATGACAATGTATATGCACTCGAAATTAAGTGCATTTCTTACCAGTTAACTAGTTATGTCTACTTAACTATGATAGTTTTCCTTTTAAATTCATTATATGTACTTCTGCCACGAATTTTTTCACGTCCCCAGTAGTAGCCATTTAGCTGGCAGAGGGGGAGGGGGGAGGACACACATGACTCGAACAAAAATTAGGGTTTTAAATCCCATTATCTCGCAAACGCATAACTAAGTTGAAAAATAGTTAGAGTAAACCCATAATATTTTTAAACAAGCTATCCAACGATACCCCACACTATAGGTTTAACGAAAAAAAAAATACATCACAAATTTACATGTAGAGGAGGTAACCTAAAAAAAAATTTTTTTCAGGAATTTATTCTACTTTTTTGTCGGCGTGATTGGTTTATATACCCACGCCGAATTGCAGTGTTCTACTTGTAAGGGTTACTGAGCTAAGCCGAAGATGGACAGACAGACAGACAGACAGACAGACAGACGGACGGACATGGCGAAACTATAAGAGTTCCTTGTTGACTACGGAACCCTAAAAATTGCCTCCGTTTTATTTAGTTATTTTTGTCTCCGAATATTGTGACCAACGATTATTCGGAAAGCTCTAGATCTCGAATCCCTCGGACCCTCTGATATCGATTAATGATGCGCTCATTCTGTAGATAGATAGATCTAAATGGCGTCTACTTCTTTCCGATTCATTCCTCGGGTTGCATTGGTTCTAAGTAAGATAAAAAAAACCAGCCTAGTTTTTCCGATTCTGACTTCTGACCTCGATTTTAATATCCAATATGGGGCGAGCAGGATTGCTGGCAATTTACTGGGAATATTCCCAGTAACATGTATTCTATGTCCGGGAACATACACAACAACCAACAACTATGAAGATAAAATATTTTCGTACAATTTTTTTAATAAGATTTGTTTTTCTAAACTTACTTAACTTACTATGGGGTTAGTTCGATTTGTGTAAGCCTGTGCTCTAATATAATTTATGAAGTTGAATAAAATTTTGCCACCTGCGCAATTTAATAAAAAAATGGTACATAATTGAAAAAAAGTCCTATTTTCTAACAATCTTTTCATATTGTATCTGTATCTATTTCAAGTCCCCTGCGGTTAAACAAAGGGTCTCATTTTATGTTTACAGTTCTTTTTCCGCATCATGTACCTTATTTCAGGCAATTATTTTACCGTTTATAGGGTTGTATGAAATTTCGATATTTGAAACGGTTTTATACATTCATAAAGAAAGGTTCTGATAAGCGTCGTAGGTAATACATGTTCTAGAGTTCGATAAATATTTTTTTATTACCAGCATAATAGTACATTTCTCAAAGTCAAAGTCAAACATGCAATGAAATATTGACTATTCTGTTCCTTATAAGGTTACGAAGTTTCGGATGCTGCGACGGGACGAGAGGAGAATTTCATACAAAATTGAAAGTCTGAGTTAACTGTTGCCACAGTTAATTAAATTAAATTAAAATTATTTATTTACCAAAAATACACTTAATATTATAAACGTAATATCCGCCAGACGCGAAACTAGGCTGAGTCTGTATATTGGCCATCTGCGAGTGCGCTTTACATGAAATAATTAAAATATTACCATTTTGCAGTACAAAACACTAACTTCTTAACAGTTAACTCAGACTTTCGTCGAGTCATACCATAACGTAGGACCATTGAAAATAATGTTTGAGATTTTTATTTTATTGCATGATTGATTTTTATCAATCACGGAGATCTATGATTAGTGCTTTTGCACTAATCATAGATCTCCGTGGAAAGGAATTGCAGCCCCGTATCGATATTCGTCTATATACTTCATTACAAGGTAAAAAAAACGTTGCAGCTGTGAGCGCATGAACTTATGTAAGTAATAAAAAAACATCAGAGCCCATAATATTCTAACTATTTAATTTATAGATCAGCTTCCGCTAACAGAAAATAATATAATATGTACGTAAAAAATTTGAAGCTGTTTTATTTTATTTGTCTTTTTACGTTTTTGTACCCTAAAGAGCTTGTTTTTATGAAACCATAATTACACGTAAATTTAGAGAGCTTAACCTACTGTAAACTTTTAAAAAAATTTGTTGCGTCATTTACAAAATTAACTAAATTGCGACGACGATATTACGATATACCTACAAAACAAATGTGATCAAGAATCCATGATTCAGAACTATTTTGCACTATGTAAAATACCTGCTGTTTATATATGCAGAATAAATAAAAGGTGGCATCAGACGTTTTCACTCCTTCAATACGACCATCTGGTTGATCATCATGTTGTATGGTTAACTGAAAAACATTCTTGTAGAAATATGGCGTAAATACCCTTTACAGCGGCAGTAGGTACGCTTAGTATTTTTGTATTGAGTATAAATTCGCGAAGTTCCTGGCACTATGTACACTCAAAAAAAAATTGAAAGACACACCAGTAAAATATAATTTAACGGAACAGACCTTTTACATTCGTTCAAGCTTGGTGAAACAACGATTCATATTCAATTTAGTTTTATCGTAGGATTTTGTAAAGCCAATGCAGAATCTTTTTTCACAGCAATATATTTTAATAATAAAAAGAGAGCAGCCGATTAAAAAAATCTGAGGGAACCCATAGTGGGTGACATGGGCCATAGATTATAGCTAAAAGTTTTGGAAATACGCCAATATCGGTGGTGTAAAAATCACACTAGGGTTGTGATTCAAAAAAAGAGTTAACTCAATCGTGTTGCTTAACCATCTAGAAATATCGAAAAGCTATGCAATTGAATACTGTTAATATTTGCTGCACCTAATGTTTCCAATAACTTGTCATGGTACTTATTGGAAAATTTGTTACAATTTATACCACTATTTTACAAAATTACGTAACAGTCTATAATACTATCAAGATATATTAAGTAGAATTCGAGTCATGAGCACGCACTTTATTTTCTCGGGCCACAAAAACATATAACAATTGCTATTTCCAAACTGATAGTTTATATAAGCCCTCTGAATCGCTAAACTTGCAGGTGGGCAGTGGGCGTGGGCGGGGAACATTACAATGAAACAAAATCGGCAGTTTAATTATTTGGCGACCTGTCTCGACTTGCACTCCCTTTGCGTTTGTTTTGTACACGGTGTGGCTCCATACCGGCGGTGTAAGCGACACTGAATTCTGCTTAGACGCATCGCCGCCCCTTCACCCCTGTCATGCACCTGTCGGAGAACGGGGTAATGCGAACTTATACCCACAGCGTGCTTTTACCGCCAATAATCTACAACCTTATTTTAGAAAACTTAGTCTTATTTATTACTTGCTACTAAATATATTTCTAGTGTTAAGGTGTCTCCTTTGTTAAAAACTCAATGTTCTAAGAACTTAATAAAAACAGCATATGATATAAAAGTATAAATTTTTTGCGTGACCGATGAAATAGTTTTAGTGAATAAGTTAATAAGATGTTTTCACTGGAACGTTAATATAAGGTACCTATTTATTTTTATAACAATAATAATAATGTTTTTCTTTGTATTTTCATTTACACTGATAAGTTATTTCACAAAACTATATTCGATTCTTACATTTAATTTCAGATGAGGTAAGAATAAACTCAAATATTATAATTATTTTTGTACCTCTTCCCATGTCTAACGGTATTGAATTAGGTCAACATACAGAATGCTTATCGCTTGTATGGATGAGTGCTCTGAAACTAGTCCAGATTGGATCTTTACATTTATGCTTATTTTCGTTATTCTATATTCTCGTGAAGTAAGTATTCTAAAGGCCTGTTACTAAAGATGAGCTGTTAGACTTTTAGTGTCTCGCTACTTGTAAGTAATTAATAGGCTTGTGTACTAAGATTTTTTACGATGCCATTCGATCCAGTTTTTGGAGAGGAACAAATGTTTGCATGGGAGCAACTACAATTAAAGGACCTAAATACCCAAAAATTTAGGCGCTGCATACTTTTTTTATTGACACACAGGTATGACGTCACAGCTTTCTATTAACTAGTACTAATCCTTGTTTGGAAAATCAAATAAATTGCTGTTTCGATCGCGAAATACTGCTGTTTAGCTCCATAGTTGTGATACTGTTTCAATAAAAGCGTAAGGATTATATTGGTAGCTTTAAATTTACTCTGGGAAAAAAAATGCAATTTTTTCTAAACTTTCAAGGATCATATCTTTTTATGATTTTGATTATATATTTTTTTCGTTTATACTTAATTACAATAATTTGTTGGTATACTATTTAGCAACACTACGTTATCAATTTTAACAATGGTTATTACCCCTATTATAATAGGCCTGTTACTAAAGATGAGCTGTAAGACTTATAGTGGTTCGCTACTTGTATCTAATTGGCGAATTGTAGAAACCTTAACCTCCTAAGTCCCAAACACAAAGTAATTGAAATATAAATTTCAACCTTATTGCGTTTGAGTTTTTTTTCATTCACGAGGTTACGATATCCTTTCTCGGCGGATATCGTGGCCTACAGATGGTAGACCGTGTATGGTTGATGAGTATATTTTTTGCGGCGTTCTCGTCCCTGTCAAACTCGCTGTGGCACACGGGGCACGTTCCCCAGCGCAGTCGACGGTCCATGCCGATTTTTACAAATTCACCCGTTCTCTCGTTGCACGTGGAACACGCCTGCGAAGTATAAGACTCTTCCACAATCTCCACATGTATGTTGGCTTTTGCTCGCAGTCTCTTCAATAGCGAGTCGTGCTTGAATTTACGGCCCGAAAACGAGGCCCTGTTCATGAATTTACTGCCGGCTCCGTACAACACCAACACCTTTTCAATCCCGCCACCATCAAACACATCCTTTACTATTCGTTCCTGACACTAGGCCGAGCGCATATATTTATCCAGGCCGAAACGAGTCAATTTTGAATATTGTTCGTACGGAATCTGCATTGCCTCGAACCACTTTATGCGAAAGGCGGTATATTCGATGACGTGGTCCGTGTTTTTCGACGACACCGGGAAAGAAAACGATGACCGCTCCTGCTGCATTGCGTCCAGAATAGGGTTCAATATCTTGTTTCGTACGCGTTCGCGTTTCCACTCTAGCGTGTGCGACCGTACATATTTTTTGGTTATTCTCTTGTATGCCAACATTTTCGATTCAACGGAGGCAATGGGGACTCTTGACCCTGGATCTACGGCCACTATTCTATCATACTGAAATCTGGTTCGTTTGTTGGGTGGTGGTTTCTCTCGAACTATACGATTCATGGACACGCTCACGCTGACGCCATCCGTTTGGAGGCAACATCCAAACTTTGAGGGTATATAGATTTAGCCATGGAGCCCACAATTGGCGGATATGGTCTGTAATGTTGGGCCACTCGCTAGGTACAGTCTCGGGAGCCACCCTCCGCAGCAGCTCGTGCCACCCGCGCGAAGTGTACGTGACGTGTTTCAGTCCGTGCGACGGTTGGGGAAACAGTCTAAAGCTGTGCACTTTCATGGCGTCCTGTATGCGCATCCATTCAGAGATTGTGCTCCACCATCGAGTCCCCTTGACCGTGTCCACGTTGATGATGGCACACACGCGAGCAATTTCTGCATTGTCTTCGGGCATGACTTTTTTGAAAAAGGCATTATAGAGCCGTTCGTTGTTGCGTTTTACTTGCAGATAGCGCGCTAGCCGCGAGTAGGCGTGCGTGGCGACATTGGTGTGCATCGTGGTCTCGTACTGCTTGGCCATCTCCTGGACGGTATACGACCTCAGCTTGCCGTCGTACTTGCGGCTGCCAAAGTATTTCGTGTACGTCGCGGCATAAGGTCCTTTCCCCTTCATGGCGTAAATAAAATTTAGCACGTCGGGTTTAGAGGGTATCGTATCGGTCGTTTTCATGTACATGTTGTAGAATATACCCAGTTCGATGTAGAGCCGCGACAAGTCACGAACGTCGCGTCTAATCTCTTCTAGAAGCCGGGCGCGTTGCTGGACGGCAAGCAGAGGGCATAGCAGCGAATTCAGACCCCGTTTTACGACATAAACTTCAAAATTTTGAGAGTTTTCTAAATTTCGTTTTCTAATGGGCGGTAAATAATTGCCACATTTGACAGAGCTTCGTCGCTGGTGGTCGCTGCCACCGCACGATTTGCACCCCACCATCATAATAATGGAGAAAAAGATGACAAATTGCACTTATATATCCTTATTTCAGTGATCAAAAAAAATAAACCATTAAAGATCAAAATTCCATATTGTCTATGTTCGTAAATGGGTACACTGGGATTCAGGAGGTTAAGTCAGAATTGAGTAATGTTGACGACTGGTTTTGCCCAGTGAGTACTGACCCTAGCTGCGACCTAGGTTCCTGTTTCTGTACCAGATTTGAGTTTTATTTTATAAGAATACCTTGACGGATTCCGATGAGTCAGATATTATTTTAAAAATCCCTGTTCATACATGTAAAGTAGGTAACATTTGACAAGCGCAACACACGCGCAAAACTCCTACTTCCCGGCTCGTTCCCTATCATATCGCCTCGTTACTATAATCCTAAAATATTATGTTCATCAATAAAATGAGTGTCATGATACATTAATGTTGTTCCGAATCATCAGTCTCCATGCTCCATTAGCTGCGCAATATTTACAGAGAAAAACATATTTTACCTTATCAGGCACTGGTGAATCTTGGAAGTACATACAACGATTGTTGAACGTAATAAATAATATTGAATGGTATTAAAAATATTTTATTACCTACTTTTCCGAACGCTTACATAAGACTAAACGTTATATATCGACGCTGGAAAGGAGAAATGGGATAAGCTACATTTTTGGAGATATTGAGTTATATACACCGTTGGAATCGGCAGATTTTACTGCATCGAATAGGCTAGGTTTCATATCCTTCTGTCGACTTTTGTGTCGCTTATCCCATCGGTGATTTAGAGGATCACTGACCGTTTTTGCTTAGAGCATACATAACTGGAGTAGCCTTATGTCGTGTTTGCGTACAAAAAAAATCTGCCGAATTTTGCGGGGGCGGGGGGAGCATCTTAATAGGATAGGATATTGAAACTCAATTATATATTAAAGCTTGAAGTGGTTGAACGTTTATAATATCAAGTGCTTACTGCAACATGCGGGCATTTTTATGATCAGTGTTCTTTTACGAGGCGATTTTGAAATCGATCGTGAAATTGTTTTTGTATGATTTTTTGCACATCGTGCAAGGTTTTTTACAGAGGGGTAAGTTACTGAACGGCTACTCCAGTTATGTATGCTCTAAGTGTTTTTGTTACTAAACGACGTGATATTTGATAACTGTGGAAAATAGAGATTATTCGCTAAAAACTTGGGGCTTTCTAAAATAAACTATCTCAAGAAGTTTAAATGCCTCTGAAATGAAAATGCAAATACGATGTCTTATTTAGCATTATATTTTTCCCGCGTCGCGTCGTTCGCGTAGCCCCTTCCGGCGCTAACCTTTTATATTACACTACAATGCTACCAAGTATGATATATCTTTATGCATATTTTTCTTTTCAATCCTTTCCCATCCGGTATCTGTAATAGGTATTATAAAGATGCGATGGGTTGGGTAGAGGGGTCTTCAGATTAACAAAACTGTTCATCGAATCTCCATTTTTTTTACCAGTGTTATGAATGCCACAGGATTACCAAAACCCTTTTAATTTTATCCTAATGCAGCCCAATGTGCAACGAAATATCGACTCCAATGGAATTTAGACCTTTCATAACACATTAAAAAAAAAACTATTCTTTTTTTGTAAA
This sequence comes from Epinotia nisella, assembly GCA_932294315.1. Lineage (NCBI taxonomy): Eukaryota > Metazoa > Arthropoda > Insecta > Lepidoptera > Tortricidae > Epinotia > Epinotia nisella. The sequence goes on along the minus strand of OW028675.1, from coordinate 10,469,950 downwards.
TAATTTAATTCAAACTTCGCTGAATAAGTTTTTGTATGGTGGACGCTGTGGATTGTAGTATTTTAATTAAACTGGAATTAAACAAATACAAATATATCTTAAACCACCAAAAGGTCAGTGTTTTCATTCTATTTATATCCCCTAAATCTCCATTGAGAACGTTGAGATTAAGCTCGTTGTGGCAATATTTATAATGGGATCCTGCCGTTTTACCAAATTTATTTTGGTCCAATTTCATTTCCCTAACAAATTTTAGCAAATGTTTTGTTTGCCAATGCAAACTTTGGTCTAATTTTAATACGAATATTTTCAATACGTCAAATTTTCATTCTGCAAAATATTATTATGAAAAATTACATTATGGCATTTGGTCTTTTAGCAAATGCTTTAACAAGGCAAAAAAACATTAGACAATAAACATTTAGTCAAGTTAATGTTATGGCAAACCATAAATAGACAAAAATCACATTTTTTTGGTTTATGAAATTTTACTCTTAACTCTAAGGCAAGTTGGTGTAGGTTACGACGACGAGAGAAGCGAAGAGGAGTGTTAGGTGTACCGCGACCCTAAGCGCGCGAGCCGAGCGAGCGAAGCGAGCGTGCCGCGGTAGCGGCCGGCGAAGCGCCAGAACCGACTTTTTTTGAATTCAGAGTTTTCCGAATAAAAAAAAAAATGTATTCCGAAAATATGGTATACGCCCATCATTCCAAAATCACGTGCTGATTAACCGACGGAATAGAAACGGTAAATTGAATATTGACGATACAAATAATTTGCCTTATTTTGTTTTGGTTAAAACATATATTATTATGCCAACTAACGTATTTGACTGAATGAAATTTGGTCAAAGTAATAGTTGGTAAACGAGATATTGCTTAAACATGAACATGCCAAACATCAGGTTTGCATAAGAATTATTTGTCAAGTGTTAATTTGGCAAATGAAATTCTAGGAATAATTTTTTGGGAAGTGATATTTTGTCATTTTTTTTGACAAAACAAAGGTGACCCATTTATAATACTTCAGCTTTAGAATAACTCATAGGACTTTGAATGGATAGTCGGTTGAGCTACCTTCGCAAAATTTCATCCACCGTTTTTTATATCGAAACTGTTAGAGTCATATTCGACAGCGCAACATAATGAGAAAGATTCGGGACATGTTTAATTATACCTATGATAGGTGGCCGCCATTATATGGTGATTGGTGGTGGTGTTATCTCGATATTTCCACTTATATCAGGCATTATTCAATTGTTGGTTCTTTTTTGCCTGAAACACAGGGTATCCTAACCCAGGTACTGTTATTTGCCTCTAATAATAAGCTCCTAGTGTTCAGTAAATACCGATGTATAGTCGAGGAAATTGATTGTTTATCACTTTCGGACATTAATACCATTACATAGAGTCCAAAAGTTATAAACATTCAATTTCCTCGACCGTACATTATGTTTTATCAATAAATTATTATTATTATCTCTTTATTTATATTTCATCTTAAGTTAGGTTTTTACAATATTAATATAAAAAGTAAAATATAAAACTATACATACAAAATATAAAATCATTATAAAAACCTAACCTAGGGTACCGCCGGCAGCGAGGCGGGGCCTAAACTACCGGTGGTCAGCGCGACAGAGAGAGGAACCTCCTGACTATCCGCGCCGTGTCCAGAAGTACAGCCTTCTGTATCTGACCCTTGACCCAGCCATCTAGCGAGACTCTCTTAAGGTAGCGGTCGAGACTCTTCGCTATTAAACCGTTCGCCGAAACGACTATCGGGACGATGATCGTCGAATCAACATCCCACATGGCGGTTACCTCGTGAGCCAGGTCTAGGTACTTGCTGGCTTTGTCCTTCTCGGCCTTTACGAGGTTCTCGTCTTGGGGGATGGTGATGTCGATGAGCACTGCCTGGCGTTTCGATCGATCTGTCAGCACGATATCAGGCCTATTGGCAAGAATAGTCCTTATTATTATGATACCTTCCGATTTACAATGTATCGCCACTTTGGCCACAACGATACACAACGATTTCTATTATAAAAAATACTTAGATTATAGTGAGTCATGTCCAGAGTCAATAATCGTCACACGTCTCGAAGTCTTTAGCCTCACTCACAATGTGGGGCCGAGCGGGTGTCAGCGCGCGGGGTGCCGATGCCACGGTCGCGAGTAAGTACCCTCATCCTGAAGAATAACTTTTGGAGGGTTCGAAACCTATCGCCCATGGTAACTATTGATTAATACGTGAGTATATCTGTGTCAGGGACGTTGACTGACAGTCAGATAAGCAACTTTTTAAGAAAGTTATAAAACGCTTAGTTAGTATGAAAATTGTACGGAAATAAAAACGAGTGTCGTCACGATTTTCTATGGCCAGGCAGCGTCCATTTTTTGATCATTATACAATTGAATATTTAAAATAGCAATGTTGGAGCGTGTTTTCCTAGTATTTTCGTGAGACTTGTTTATTGGTAATTCAATTCAATTCAATTATTTATTTCAGGCAAAGAACCCATAATAGTGTTAGTATTACAATTGTGTGCTTATGAATCTAAGTGTTAGTAGGTTACAATAATAATTAATGTAATGCCTTGGAATAAATTACCATTTCGCTCGATTTTCGTTAAATCAGATGTCAAAAAATATCCTTCTTGTATTCTATTAACCTGATTATAGGTATACAATATAGTGCTTACATACATTTACAAACCATTGCAAAATTAATCAAGCATTAAGGCTGAGTTCATCAATATTTTCAAGTATATCTATTTGTATAGTGGTTTTAATGTTAATAGGCTGTTGATGGCTTTCATGTTAGGGAATCTTTGCCCTATTTCAAAAGGGCGTATGCCGTCCACATTACAACTACATTACTGCACTGCCTGTTACGCAGTATTAGCCGTTTACGGTTGAAATAATGGCTCTGGCAATGTAAGTAATTGCCATTAACTGCCTTGTTGGGGACATAAAAGTCCCCCATGGAACTTAATAACAGTGTTAAATGATCGTTGTTTGGTATTTGATAGTGATCTTGAGTATTGGTGGTAAGGGCTTGGATTACGTGATTAGGGAAAGTTAAATCGATGCAGCAGATAGCTGGAAGAGAGTCATTACGTTGTACTCGCAGAAAATAAACTAGATTTGCCTTCTAACCACCCTAAACTGTGCAACGTCAGAAAAAAACGTGCGTTCAAAGAATCGTTTTAGAAAAAAAAATGTAAAAAGGCAACTAAAAATTGTGTGCATTTTTAGATACTCTGCCAATTTAAGCATTAAAAGTGCAATAGAAACGTCCATGTCCTCTCATCTTTTATGCTACATCCCACTTCTGATATCATATGAATACATACAGGATTTGCTATTAATTACCTACAACTCACACCAACACGCGTTACTGAGAAATAGGATCATTAAAGGGTTTATTTTTTGTTTTGAGGAATGGGTACCAAATAGATCTACTTCTTATCAAATTCAGAGTTCGAGTAAGAAAGCATTCCCGTTTATCAACACCATACTACTAATAACCTGTATGCTTATAAAATTTACCGTCGGACATTTAAACTGAATCTCAATTTGAAAACGCTAAGTCGACAAAGGCAAAAGCAATCTCCATCCCCGGGGTCCATACGAGGTCTATCTTTTTTTATACCCGCCGTTTTTTTAGTAATTTGTATTATCAACCCCTCTCCAAATCACCTGGAAGTCTGGTGACGTAACAATGAAACGCCTCCTCCATCGGAACAGAATGACATTAACAGAAATTGCTTTTGTAGAAACTTCCGTTTGGGATTTCGTATCGCAACATTCAATAGGAAAACAAGATTTCATTCGTGTTTTTTGTCACATTATTTCGAGACTAAGGAAATCGATAAGTTTTGAACACAGGTGATGTATAGGGAAGAGAGTTCATATGAACGTGTTATTGTATATTAAGTACGTACTTAGGGCGGTAAAACAAAGACTGTCTTAGATTTCAGGTATTTGCCGCCCGTGTCGAAACCAGGTAGGTTATATGAACATATAGTCAATACGGTACTTCGTAATATAATCGATATTTCCGAAAAAATGTCGATAGCACTATAAAAATCTCATGCGTCAGTGGACGACGAAACAATAACAGTAAATAGGGTAGTTTCCGCATGTTAAAATTGATAACGTAGTGTTGCTAAATGGATAGTAAACCTTGAAATAATTGTAATAAAGTTTAAATTACATAATATAATTACAATCTTAAAAAGATTTGGCCCATGAAAGTTTATAAATATCTGTATTTTTTTTAATAGTCTAAGAGTAAATATAAAACTACCAGTAGAATCCTTAGGCTTTTATAGAAACAAAATTACAAGACAACTATGGAGCAGTATTTCGCGACCAAAACAGCAATTTACTTGATTTTCCATACAACGATTAGTACAAACAGTAAACTGTGACTTCATACTTCAATGTCAATTAGTATGAAACTATTCGGCTGCCGCCACCGTTCGTGTCCTTCTTTAACTAAATTTTTTGGGTATTTATGTTCTTTAATTGTAGTTGCTCCCATACAAACATTTGTTCCTCTCCAAAAACTGGTCCAAAAATAATTTAGGACACAAGCCACAAGTCTTTAGGTGCGCATATTTTATGAGGATTATTTCTAAAGTGCCGTCGGCTTTTTTTTGAAAATAACGATAATCGTTATACCACGAAAAATCATTTATAACAATTTGATGTAATTACCCCTCTGACGGAATAACCAGCTCAACCTTGAGGGGCACTTTCTTCGTTTTTATGCTGAGTAATGAAATATTTATTTATTTATACCTTAAATTAACACTACCAGACAGGCTATACATGTTAATAATACAGGAGGATATGATATATAAGGCCTAGAGTAGTGGTAATACAGTATCAAAAAATTATGGGACTTGAAGCCGTAATAGACTCCCAATATCGGATGCTAGTCGAGAAACATTGATCAGTGCTGTGAAAAGTGAAACATATCCAGTTTGCTGTCGCTGTCCAGTATATCATTGACAGGAGTCAAGCCATGGTGCAGTGGTGAGTGAGATAAAGCACGAGTTCGTGCTGCCGGTACAGCAAATAAAGTGCGGCGACGGGGACGGAGTTGAATACCGGGGACGAACTTGGGGTGAAATGAGAGTTAACAAAGATGGGTTATACTAATTTGGCCACGTATTAAACGAAAGAAGTATTTTATTAGGGACATATTCCTTCTGTACCTACTCTAGAGACGTATAATTTACCATTCCTAGTATATAGAGAGTAGGATAAAGATGTGGTTAAGAGAGAGTTTACGGAAAAGGAAGCGTACGAATGATTTTTGCATCCTTTTCGACATAAGGGTGTACTGCTGATCATGGGGGCTCCAAATTATCGCGTTAGATTCAAGTCGGCTACAAACGTATGCGTTGTATAATTATATATACTAAGGGCATTTTGCGAATCAAGATTTTTTTTGTTGTTCATTCAGTATTTGATTTTTTTTAAAGATAGACGCGCGTTTTTTACCACTCGCAGGGCCACTAGTTATAGATGAAGTAATAAAAGAAATTCCCCCTCAAAATCTTTTACATAAGATTGAATTTAAACTGGTCTGTGGAAAAGGTTATTTCGCTATATCTGTAGGTAAACATCAAAATATCTCAAAACTGGTTTGGTTTACTCTGTCGTGTGAACTTCGTTATTAATGTTATTATTTATATATGCGATTTGTTAGCGTTTATTCTGGTCGTACGCTTTTTTATCTCTTATGATATCTGCATCTAGATATTAACTTTATTTTGTCAGGGGTTAAAAACTAAGTTCACCTCCCGGTATCTTGTGCTATGATAAAACAATATTCGCAATTGTACTATATGAACAAGTACATTTATACTATAACCGGTTCTTCTCGAGGCAGAGGTTTACTTTCCAAACCGGTGGTAGTTTATCAACATTCATAGGTGCATGTAGGTAATATGCCTAAATTGAAGAATAAATCACTTTGACTTTGACTTTGAATATATCCATCTTTAGCCTTACAAAAACACTAACAAGTAAAGTTGAAGCTACAACTATATTTAAACTCTCAACCAACGTTGACACAAATTCGAGTTGGCTTTAAAGAAGTTTCAACCTTGTGTAGTTTATCTAAGGACGTTGGATATTCTGGAGGAGTTTCGTCGAAATCTACATGGCTTATTACCTCACTCAGAGAGGAGAGGACTGAGATATTCAGAGGGAAGTGCTTTAGTCAATCCATTATTTGTACACTACATTCTCCATCGTGGATGTTTATATAGTAGATTTGATTACTCTTCTTAATCTTATACTATTTTATTTGCATATATATGTATATATATATATACGTATATATATATTTGCAATAACGTTCTCGGAAACGGGCTAACGATTTCGATGAGGTTTGGAATACGGGGTTTTACGGGGGCGAGAAATCGATCTGGCTGGGTGTCATCTGGAAAAATTGTTTTCTCCGTATTTTCTCTATTTTCACTAGAGCTCGGTCGCCCAGGGACTATTTCGGAAATAAGCTCATATTTAATTTACATGGTAAATGGATCGTTATTATATTAGAGACTACACACACGGCTATGACCGAGTGCTGGGTGCATAACAATCAAAGAGTCTCACTTCACTTGAGAGGTTAATTATAATTTTATAAAAAAAAAACTGTCGCCCAATACAAAGATCAATTAGCTACAACGAAAATATTTTCGAGCTAGCAATATTGAACACACATCCATTTGTTTATTAAAAATAAAACTAGTACGTGAAGCCCCGGACAAGCAATAAGGATGATGCGGTTTGAAAATGCTAGACTGAAATTATGTTTAGCTGCGTTTGGTACTTAATTTCATAAATGTGCATATTAAAAAAAAAGTGCTCACTGACTGTTATGATACTTACCATGATTTCCGTAAGTATATTTATTTACTTAGACAAAATTAGTCTTAACTTTAAAATAGACTCTTGGTTGTCTGAAATAAACATATATTTTTAAAATGTATTTTAAGGTAATTCTAAGATCTTGGCGCCTTTTAAATGCTGAGAGCTATTATAAACGTTGGTCCAAAAGAGTTTTTCTAAACATGAAGGTACAAAAGCTTAAAGATCATCAAACAGAATCCTTAAAATACTCGTAGCTCGTAGCTTTCTGTAGAACCTACTTAAGAAAGTTGTTAATCCAGTTTGAAAAGCTTTCTTTCGGCAAAATGGACTGTAACAAAAAATTATTGAAAAATTAAAAATAAACAAAGCAAACACCTAACTATAGGAATGAAAAAACTCCACCCTTTATTTTGAAATAATGAAAATTATAATATGCTTCCCACTTGATGATGATCCGATTTACTGTCATTCGGCACAAATGGAAAATCGTCCACACAAAATGACCATTTTGAAATTGGACCAAAAGTTATACCTACAAAAGTGAATTTGGTTAAAATTTTATTGTGTCTATAATTTTTTATGAACTTTTTTTCTTGATCAAAATGGATCTAACCCAAATGAAATTTTGTCCAGAATGAAATAGGTTCATATTTAAATACGTGCAAAGTGAATGTCCAGCGGACTCCAGCGACCTTTACCAGGTCATCAGTACACCTTGTGGGGGGCCTACCCACTCTGTGCCTTCCGGTACGTGGTTGCCACTCAAGAACCTTTCCGCCCCAACGGCCATCGGTTCTACGTGCAATGTGTGGATGCGGGTGGCGCAGGACCGGTCATTGTGGCATTCTTTGGGGGAGGCCTATGTCCAGCAGTGGACGTCTGATATGATGATGATGATGATGATGATGATGGAAGTGAATGTTGTCTAATTTAAATTAATATATTTTAATATGAAAATGGACTATTTTGTACAAAATTCATATATGTCCTATTTCCGATTGGTCATATTTTTGAAGTGCACGTAATTCCATTATGGATGTATTTATTTCGACCATCAAGTATGTCAATTTTACTTTCAGGACGTAATTACATTTCAACATTATTCAGGCTGGACAATTTTCCATGTAGATGATCTTCAAATTGGCATTATTCAGATTCAATAAATATAATTTCGAGTTGTCAATTTTCCATTTGTGCTGAATCGTTCCGCAAGCGTAGTAGATAGCCAAACTGTAAAATCCAGGCATTTTGCTTTCCAGAAAAAAATTCGATGAAAGTAAATTGCGTAAACTTAAAATGTAATATTCCAGGACATTAAACACCCGTTTTAGATCTCACTCCTATAATAGTAGACAAGCCATTGCAATTTAGCTGATCGACTCCTTCTACCTTACTGAGCTAATTATTCCTGGAAATGTGTTTGTATTTTATTTCTTTTACAAACTAACAAGAAAACATTGTCACTCATTTCCGTAACAAATTGAAGCGTAACAATAATTTTGTTTTGCACAGATGACACGTTCTACTAGATCAGGGGTCCGGCAAACTTTCTAACCAAAGAGCCAATTTCAGTAAAAAAAAATATATTAAGAACCGTAAAGAGCCATTTACACAATGTACGATTTCACATTTCCTTGAACCTATCCTTATGAGGGGTCCTCGAAGAGCCGCAAATGGCCCTTCAAAGAGCCGCATGCGGCTCGCGAGCCGCGGTTTGCCGACCCTTGTACTAGATAAATAACAATTTATTCAGTGGAAGGCCAGTTGATCCAAAATTAACTTCTAATACACACCTCCTCAACTTATCAAAATAATTTAATAATAATAAAAAAAAACAAGTTGGTTTAACTAGCAATAAATATATACATAACGACACATAGAAACACATCTAATCTCGAACATTAATTATAGTACAAAAAAATCATGAAATTTTCGACATTATCTGGTTTCCTTTGCAAAGGACAATGGGCAAAACGTCCCCACCACCAACACAATAGAAACATGCCTCATTTAATAGATCTTTGTAAGAGGAGTATTTTTTACTATAACAATAATCTCGTAATGCATGGGGTTTTTTTGGAAAATCAGGTTGAATGGTATGTATAAAAGCAGTAATTTTATAATATATAGAATGTGTTAACTACTGTAGGGTATTCTAGTAAAAAGGACACGTCAAAGGGCACATTTTTGTTATACAACTCTAATGCACATATCAGCATTAGAGTTGTATAACAAAAATGTGCCTGCCTGCCTGTGCAAATCTGAAATATATGTCTTTAAAAAAAATAACACTATACCACGGTCTTAATGAGTGTTTAACACGATCACTGTGTATAGCATTTTATAGGTTACGGATAAATGTTTTTGAAAAATACATTTTTTTTCTATTGCATGGAGGAAAAAATAAAATAATATTTTTTTGCGTTAATTACAAGTTGCACCAGATGTCGCTAAATTGACAATTCGGCTGTTAAGTTAACGATAATTAAGGTAAACGTCCGAGTGCTCGACGCTGTATATGACATGGGCACTCTGTGTCAAAGTGACATGGCTTAAATTCGAATGAAGAAAAATCCTCTTAGTTCGAAATTAACCCATATTGCTTTGACATAGAGTGTCCATGCCATATACTAGTACAGCGTCGAGCACTCGGACGTTTACCTTACTGAAATATTTGTTGACGTGCGTAAACACTGGTTCTTCTACTCTATACTAGATGGCCCTAGAGTGACACTCTCATTTGTAATTGGAAAACTGGTCGTAGGCATCCAACGCACATGTCACTGAGTGAGAGACTGAGTACTTTCAATGTGAGTGAAAAACTGTGGTGAAAAAGTAACAATGTTGACATGACACATTAAAAGTCAATGTGGAGAAAGAATATATGTTACATGTATAAAAATATAATTACAAGCTTAATTAGTGCCACTAAAACACTAAGCATTCCCAACAAGGTATGTATCTACCCAATCAACAGCTTCAACAGTACCTGCACCAGTACCTATACAGCTAATATAGTTGAAGAAAAAAAACGTATTTTTCAATTGATAGTTCCATGACTAAGACCAGATGGTTTTTTAATACCACGTCGGTGGCAAACAGGCGTAATACGGCGATGGTAAGCGATCACCGTAGCCTAAGGGAACTTTCCACTCCACGGGAGTCAAATGCGCGTTGCCAGCCCGTAAAAACATCACACACTCCTTGAAGAACCACAATCATACTGTAGTTTGTGTGTATGTATGTATGTTATACTTCATACCGCGTCGGTGGCAAACAGGCGTACGGCCCGCCTGATAGTATTCGGTCACCGTAGCCTAAGGGCACTTTCAGCTCCACGGGTGTCACATGCGCGTTGCCAGCCCGTAGAAAAATCACACACTCCTTGAAGAACCACATACTGTAGTTTGTGTGTATGTATGTATGTTATATTTTATAGCACGTCGGTAGCAAACAGGCGTACGGCCCGCCTGATGGTAAGCGATCACCGATTCGACAAAAATCACAAGCGTGTTGCCGACCCTTTATTGATTAGAGGATTCGTTGTGTTGATAGCTAGAGACGAACGCGGATCCCTCACGCTCAATACAACACATCCTTACATAGGAGCTCCGGCGACCTGACTCACCATCAGGAACACCACACTACTTACCTATATACGGAGCAAGTAGCAGCGATATTGTGGCTGCGGTCTTCCGTAAGGTGGGAGGTACTACCTCAGTTTCTCCAAATATGAGCCAGATGAGATTCAGTTGTGCCTTAACTCTCTTAAAAAAACATTATATATACTTCTTTTAAATGGAATGTATATAGACGACTAGTAAATATTTAATTATGAAATCCACGAGAAATCGACTAAGGAGTACACACTATGCTCAGTGGGTAACCCACAGGTGACCTGTGGCCACGTACTCGATAATGATTAGAGTAGTTCACTCATTCACTGCCAGGAACCCACCTAGCGGGCGCCTACCACCGTATGCGCTTTCCACTGCATAGTGGGAACACCACGGGATTGGGATATATAATCCATGCACAACTCAGCAAAGTATGATACTCCAGGCAAAATACGGTTTCGAAAAAACATTAATTTATAATAGCGTTTTTTGTTTATGTTATTTTAAAACGTTATTCTAAGATGCTTTATTCAAGAATCCAACAAACTTTCCATCCGGAAGTAGTTATATAGATTTAAATTAAGCATGCATTGTCTTTTTTGTTTCATTTATATTTAATATTTTACAGCAAATGTAAATGGACCAAAATAAAGAATAAAACATTTATTAATATTTATTCAGACTTTTCAGGAGCTAATTAATTTTTTTTTTATGTCTTATTTTTTGTTGGATTTTGCCTCTAGGTAACTATTTAATTGATAATATATCCTCCGTTACAATAAAAAAGCTGCTATTATAAATTATTTCCAAATTTGGCATTTTTTTCATACGAACTAGTGGCTCCGTGAGCTGTAGAACTAGCAAGCCAGTCTTAAAAAAAAAACTTATTTTCGATAAAGTGGCTTGACATAAACATTCTATACCTATAATCAACGAACCTGCTCGCAAAACGACTTCAATAGCAAGAGTGCCACCGAGACTCTTCGAGAGCTTGCCTTGAATAGGGTAACTCATTTTAAATATCTGGGGCATATACATAGTAAACAGACGATGCCGATATTGAGAGGGAACGCAGGGCGCTGGCAGTAAGGACGAATATGTTGGTTCGCAGGTTTGCACGCAGTATGGCTGAGGTGAAACGAACGCTGTTCAGGTCGTATTGCCGAACATTTTATAAGTGCAGCCTGTGGATCAAATATACGAAACGAGCTTACAGTGCCTTGCACGTCCAGTTTAATAACTGGTACAGAATACTGATGGGGCTACCTCGATTTTGCAGTGCATCTGGGATGTTTGCGAAGGCTCGCATGGATGACTTCCATGCAATAATGCGAAAACGTACCTTTACCCAGATACGTTTTCGCATTATTGATGAGAGATAGCTCCAACAGTTTTATTGCCGAGATAGGGGAGAGGCTTGATTGTCATTTTTATCGGCACTGGGTCTCAATTCACGTGCCATTATATGAATGTCCAAAATAAAGATTAACTAACATAGTGATAAGGAATTTGTAACGAACACTATAGATCGTTAATGTCCGAAATAAATGATTAATAATAATAATAAAATAATTGAAGGAAAGAGGGTCTCAGTTCGTCTTCATGTTTGGGTGGCATCCCTGTCTTTGGTAGGTGGCATATGAGCCTCATACCCCAATGGATGAATGGCATGAATGCTATATCTGAATCCCCTATCTAGGATAAATACGTCTCCTCTGTGTACTAACCAATGCAATATATGCTCATCATCGTTCATGATGGATTGCATGATGGTAGCATCCGAAGTTGTTGGATCCAGGACGTCTAGGATGTAGCCGTCAATGCTCACAAGTAAAAATGGTTTGAGCAAATTGCGGTACTTATGCTGACTGTACGATTTTCTCTGAAAAAGAAAATTAGAGCTTTTCTCTATATAAATGTAGGTTCCGTCTGCAACTAAAATTAATTTTGTGTTCATTTCATTTCCGAAAATACATTTTGGTATGAAGAGATTTTTTTCTAATAGCTCTGCCCTAGATTATGTGTCCTATGCCAAGATGTCCGGTACATATTCAAGCTCCAAGCATTCTCTGGCTACCTTTAATTTGCGTTCAAATGTACGCCGTGAGATATTTAAAAGCGTTGCTAGTCTCTCATTAGTCTCGCCTGTCCTTAATTTAGTTAAAAAATAACCTAAAACTATTCTAGGCTGGGTGTCCCTAACCGATATTGACGGTGTTTCCCTTAAAATTCTATCATATTGGTCCTGCGTTAATCCGGACCAGAAATGTAGTTCACTTGCGTTCAAGTCATTAGCTTCGAAATGTAACCGAGATCTATTGGTCAGTGCGTCAACCAACATGTTTGTCATATCAGTAACTAAGTTCGCTCTGAAATAGTGGGTAGCATTTTCACCATTTACCATATCATCAAAGTTTATATGTTCTAAGTGCTGCTCGCAAATGCGACTACTTGGTGGAACATATAATTTACATATAGTTGCATATCAAGTATACCCTCACTAATTTTGGTACCCTTCTCAAGTCTTCATTCACACATCGATCGAACATACAGGTCCGCGAGGTGTTTGGTGCTCGCACGTATTCTTCAATGTAAATGTCCTGATTCCCAATGGGGTCTTCCACTGGTACCTGTATAGGATTCTGGTTTTCCAAATTTTCTACGCTAACCACCTCGTTAGCTATCTGCCAGCATCGATTTATACTGCCATTACATTATTAAACATGACGGCACACCGTGAATTTTGAGCTATATGTGCCGCCAACTCAGGACTATTTTCATTCAAAGTTTCTCGCAAAATATGGCGTCCTTGTCTTAACACAGAACGTGGACACAAAACGCATCTGTGTCCAGTCTCCATTATGGAAAGATAGACACGAACTTTGTCTTTCTCTACACTATGGAAGTCTGGCTTCTTCTTAAATTATTTATCTGAAACAGTAATATTACAAGTAAGTACTAACGTTTTATTGATGTTTTGTGGGATCCTGTTCTGGTAGGTACATTCTCTTCGATATTCAGTGGGTATGTCACCGTTGTAATATTGAGCAGAGATGTACAAGATACCCTATTAAAGTTTCTGGGATACAAACTACAAGATACTATCGAAATAAGTATTTGAGATACCAGATCATTTCCACTTCACGTTTGTGGTTTCCTAGAGCAAATATCGATGGCAAAGAACTAGCTGAAATCGCCATATCCGTGCCTATCACATTTGAAGAGTTTCCTCGATTATTTCTAGATTCCATCATCAGATTACTAAATTAATATGGGACCGCCTTTTCAAAATCAGAAAGAAAGCTAAAGATTTATCGACCTTGTATTTAATGAACGATGGCCGATGGCCATTGGGGTGGAAACGTTCTCGAGTGGCGACCACGTACCGGAAGGCGCAGCGTGGGTAGGCCCCCCACAAGGTGGACTGATGACCTGGTAAAGGTCCCTGGAGTCCGCTGGATGCGGGTGGCGCAGGACCTGTCACGGGACGCACGCGTTCGCGCTTTGCATCGTCATTCGCCTCGTAATCTCGTAAAATGAACATGCCTAAACAAAGCGCCGCGTCGTCGTACCACATCGTCTATTTATATTGGTTGAAAATATTTTTTCGTTACATTATGTTTATGTATGTACGTAACCCAGAGTTGTGTGTCTTCGTCTTACATTTTGCAGAAATAGGCAGTTTTGATGTCATAACCTAAAGGCAAACTACACAGCTTTTGTGTAGTTGGGTGATCCTATGTAAGTCAATAAAGAATAATCGCAATACTGTGTAGTACGCCTGAGCTCCGCGGTTTGAGTGTAGTTATACTTATATTATTATAAGTGAAAACCAATAAGGTGTTTTAAACTTTTATCAATTTTACTCACCCCAAAATTCCGCTTCGACTTTGAGACGGTCACTAAATACCCACAGGTTTAAAAAAACAACGACCAACTTTTGGGCACGTCTCAAACAAGAAGTCGTTAAAAATACTCTTCCCTCGTCCTATCGCCAATACAAGTCAATGACATGCGAAAAACTTTTTTATTGGCCATTTACAAAAGTTTTCGAGATGAGAAAAAAATATTTTATTCTTAACGAAACGCCATATGTACCCAGAAGTTCGGTAACTTGTAGCACTTCCACATGTCCGCGGAAGTGTAACTAAAAAAACTTTTCGACGTCTATTCTTACGCGAAACGAGGGTTAGACATGGTAGCGAAATATGACCAGAATGGGTTGACCTCTATCAAACGCCGCATTACCCGCTTTATTACGTCGGTTATCAAGGGTTAAGAAGGGATCGGAAGGTCTTATTCGTTGGTCGTAATGCAACATATCTTAGGCGAGGTCAGAACCATTTTGCGAGATTCTTTCAACAAATCGGTCGTAGTGATAAAGTGGGTAAAATATGTGTCGGGTCAGATTTTCAGCGTATTGAGCTGTTTGCATACGGCATTGGATATATTTGGCAATATTTCAGTATTAGGTGCCATCCTTGGATGTAAAAGAGATTTGGCTACTAAAACTGTCTGTTTTCCGCAGGGTTATTGATGCTCTAACATAGTTGTCTACTATGTTGGTTGTGTATGGTTGTTTGTTGGTTGGTTGTCTAATGTATATTAATAAATATGTTTTAGGCAAGTATTCTGTATTTGACATGTTTTAAGCTAAGTGAGGGAGGACTTTATAGTGCACTTTCATAAATTGACTAAACACAAGAATCGCTATCCCGTGATTTAGAAGATCCCTTGGTTTTCCCGCTAAATAGCGGAAAGCGCCTACGCGGAGAACGCCCGCAAGGCAAGTTCCAGGCAGTGAATAGGTAAGGTACCTATAAAGTATTAGAAAATATCTCGGTAGTGTAACAAATATATTTATCATATTAATTATGTCAATAAAGTTTAGCTTGTTTATGTTTAATTAAACCTTTTAACAGAAAGTTTGATAGTTTTTGGCGATCTGTCTTTCAGTAAATAAATCAAATCGGGACAATTAGATACATTTGTAATTTTGTATCACTATGTGGGGATGCGTGGATCATCATTTACATACTCGTACTCATTATCTGATACTTGGTATATCATTATCTAGAATTTATTCACATCAAATAAGTAGTGGTAAAAATCTATGAAATAAAACCTACGGTGATCGGACTTCATGAAAAGCGCATATAATAAAAGAAGAAAGGAAAAATATAGGTATTTGATAACTGAACCTGTGGCCATAAAATATATAACAAATTGAAGACATTCTTTAAAGTGCCAGCGGGCATAAAGGCAGCTTGTTCTAGAATTTCCACTTTTCCCGTATAAAGCACGCATGTTGTAGACATCCTACAATAAGATTTATGGTTCTGTCCTTATAATCCGATTTATACTGCTCTCTCTGGGATATCTTGAGATTGTGAGTATTTCCGGAGAGATATAATGCGAAATTTGTTACCATTGTCAGTTTATTGGGTAAAAATACAATCTCTATTCTCAACTTTTTCTTAATAAGTCTTTAGTAAAATAGTGATACGATATGCCTATTAAGGTGCACTTCCGACCAGCGTGGCTCCGGCGTCACTAACGCAGCGACAGTGACACGGCGATAGTACTATACAGTACGGAAATATATGAGGGAACGTTCGAGCGCAGCGTCAGGCTGTCGCTGCGACAGTGACGCTGCGCTTGAACGTACCCTCATACATTTCCGTACTGTATAGTACTATCGCTCTATCGTCGCGTCACTGACGCTGCGTTAGTGACGCCGGAGCCGCGCTGGTCGGAAGTCCACCTTTAAAGGTAATTTAACGACATGTAAAGTTAGGAGTATCTAATGACAGTGCTCTTAAAATAAGTTTTTTTCTTTTAAGTGATTTAATAATTGTTAAAATAAACATAAACAAATAATGACGACTAAATTAGCCACCGCCCGATGGTGCCAGATTGCATCATTAGCAAAATTTCAATTACCTTTTTCTTAATATAAATTGGTGTACAGTATGCTCTCGCACTTTCTCCCTGGCTTATCGCAGTGAGATACAAGATATAAGATGCTGTCACCTTCGTCTTTCGTTATCGGCGAATTTTCTCGGCGAGCTTTAACGGGATTATACGTAAGTTCTCGGTCCAAGAATTCTCTAAATAATGCTATCGTTGTATATTTCCACTTGTGAACAGAGAGGCGTATCTGAAAACAAGACGACTTGGGAAAATCTCCTTATCAACATTCTAACAAAGACAGACATAAGTTATAAAATATGGTTGACGAAGTACATTCGAATAAGAAGCAGTGGCGAAGCGTCTTTATTTTTGAAAAAACCGGAGTTCATTTGAGTATTTCTGAAGAACTCTAAGACAAGTTTGTTGACTATGCAATCAAGTACTTTGGATGCTTGTTGGTAATGTTAAAAACGTTGTTTTTAATTCCTTCTTTGTTTTACGGCTTCTGACGAAACTTTCCAGTAATACAGCCCAGATATCAGAATAGGACATAGTAAGCTATAACTGACACGCTCACGAAGTCGCGGGTATTAGCAGAAGCAGATAGTAATATCACACACAAAATAATGTTATTCGAGGAAAATTAAATTATTAATTGTTAGTTTTTTTGATGTCTGGTAACCTTAATCGTTTATGAATACATATTTATTGAAATCATAATTTGAGGTGTTCTGTGAATTGTTACATCGAAGAACCAATTTTGGGTGGCGCAGGACCGGTCATTGTGGCACTCTTTGGGGGAGGCCTATGTCCAGCAGTCGTCTGATATGATGATGATGATGAGAACCAATTTTCTGTAGTTAATAATTCGGCCTAATAAATTCGTATAAAAACTTAATTACCTCTATTACCTAAATACTGTTATTTGTATTTTCCGTTGAAATGAATTGTCGATGGATTTTTATATGAAAAAAACAAGGGAATCATGTCAGTAATACAATCACAACTTCCGGTTTAATTTAATATATATATAAACATGTGTAATAGTATTAAAACCACTAAAAATATTAACAAAATCTGTATAAAACATAGCTGTCGTCACAAATAACCAGTGGTTGAAAGCGTGAGCCACGAAACTTGTTATAAAAATGTAAGTATATCGCATGTCAGTAATACAATCACAACTTCCGGTTTAAGTTAATATCTGGGCAATTCGAACATGGGTGAAACACAACCTGTAGCTTTAGTGTGAGTTTACAGTAAGTCGGAATACGCTAGCGACTATCGACAACAGTTAAAGATTTGTATGAAAACTCTATACACCGCCCCTGGCGGTCACTCACAGAACTAAAAATCTAATCGGTACCCCGAGTCCCATATAAGTATACTTTTCTCGCAACAGTTAACTCGATTGTTCGTATAGTTTAATAGATTTTTCAATATTCAGCCTTAAATTACAAGCATTTATCGTTTCAATTTAAATGCTAGCGTTTGTCGGTTATGACATTACAGAATACGCGCATGGCCAACGTCGAAAAATTCCCCAACGCCAAAGTTTAAAGACTTTAAAGGAATCTATACCTTAAGCTTAACGACATTAAGTATAATTTTAACAGTGTGCGATGATCCTCATCTAAGTCTGTCGACCCAATATGGCGGAACGTGTGCCAATTATTTGCATTTTTAAATACAAAATACGCGACAATCCGAATTTTGCGGATATAAGTTGTCGATTCAAAACCCTTATTTTTATAAGTTCTTTAATTTGAGATAGGTATCGATCGGATCTACGGTAAATCTTGACGAAATAATACGTTATCACGCACCATTTTGGAAGTGAAATAGTAAACTACAGATACTACGGTATTTTTCGATTCGAAATGTCAAATTTGTGACTCACGCTACCGTTTGGTAATACGATTCGAAAGTTTAGATTACGCATCGAAAACTAGACGCTAGCGAGTAACGTTTTGTAGTTGTTTTCGTAGTATATCGGCACCATGAGTACGGCGCATTTGACAGCTCAAACTTGCGAGAATCGAAATCTAGTCGAAGCGCGTTAGCTCGATATCGAGAGAAGTTTACTATTGTAAGTATTCTATAGGCTCTCATGGTAAGCGTACTGATAGTGGGCAAGCAGGAAACAATAAGTACCGAAATGACGTTAACCCGATAATAGTACATTAATTACATACCTAGGGCGGTGAATTCGCGAATGCCCTAGACCGCAGGTGTTTGTGCCCCGAACCGAAGGTGAGGGCCATAAATTTGCGATCTGGGGTTTTACGAATTACCGCCCCTGGTTTGTCTAAAGTTTTACGTCTTGCCTTGGCCAGCAAGTGAGATTTTCTCCTCGCGTAGCGGGCAGAAAATCCCACTTACGGCCTAGGGTGACATAAAATACAATATTCATGTCTCACTAAGGATTTTATTAGCGTTGGCCATCGTACCTACTACTACTTAATAAATATTAGAGGGACAATAAATATTAGGCGACAATCTTACACAAATCGAACTAGCCCTATAGTAAGCTCAATAAGGCTTGTGTTATATGTACTAGACGATGATATATATAATAGATATAAATACTCAAATACATAGAAAACATCCAAAACTCAGGAACAAATATTCATATTCATCACACAAATACTTGCCCTTACCGGGATTCGAACCCAGGAAATCTGCTTCGTATGCAGCGTTACTACCCACTAGGCGAAACGGTCGTCAACTTTCATTTTGCTTCTTAACTTATTCTCATCATTTTACGTACATACACGTTATTAATAACTTTCCTTCTTTGTGCTTAAATATTGTATATGTTTTAGTAATTATTACGTAAAACATCAGCAGCAGAGATTAATCTCACCTTCTACGATTAAGTATGAAAAAAACCTTAGTCGTTGCCATCCTGTTATCTCGTATATTAACATTTTGTTGGTGACTCACTAATTAATGCAATTTTCTCTCGTGAACGTGAACATGAAACAGGGGACAATAATATTACTATTCTAACAAGTATTCCTCAGAATAATGAGGATAACAGAAAACTAAATCTAAGCCAACATCATTCATTCGCCATGTAGTTTGACCCTCAGTCAATAACTTAACCTCACCCTACACAACACGTCGTTCCAAAATATGCTTTATGGCAGAATTACAGGCGTAGCCTGTTATCATTATTTTGTACCCTATAAGGTTGTCTTAAGGTTTTACTTTCGGTGAGTGATGCCGGATCACGATCTTCAATAACTTTGACGGAGGACGTCGCAGAATACAGTTTACAGAAACGTATGAAGTAAAAAACATACATTTTATCATTATCAAACTAGGCCAAGTTGGCATCGGAGAAGCTTGGTCGGTCGTTAAAATAGCGAAGAATAATACCTGAAGAAAATACTGTTACCGAGAACTGATGTCGGTGCTGTGCGAATGATTATAGATAATTTTAGACTCACAAACGGTATGGAACCATTCGTTTAGGCGGAGACTTCGCCTGCTTGGTTGAAATCGAAACGATGACCATCCAAATCTTTCTATTACCGCATCGCGCTGTCGGCATCGATTTCATCCTAAGAAATTAAATATTTCTGATGGTATGGATCCTGAGGTTATTTTTTTTTGTTCCAGCACTGATTTTCTATTGTACTAAATAATATTAATACTGTTCTTGATGATTTACTGCGACGGTGCTATGTTATACCGACCTGCATTATGTGGGTGGCCATTTCTGTGTGACGCTAAAGCGTACAGGAATTGGTGTGGTGCAAGACAATGCTTTTTCAGATAAATAGGGTATTTCCATCGATCAAAATTAAATCATCAAAGTATTTTTTATATAGTTTTTACCATACGAAATAATACTTTTTTGTTGTAAAAACATACGATTTATTTTTAATTTCAAAATTAAAATCGCTCTTTTATTATCTGTACGTTACGTGACCGAAGACGCCGACCGCCATTTGGTCTTCTGTGAGTGACGTCGGAATAGCAAATAAGAAAGCAACTTATCGTTGTCAAACAACATTTGACATTTCTATGTTTCTGCACTTATTATCTACTTAGTACCTAGTCTGTGGCGTGGTGTTGCAGTTATGACGTCACGATAATGGCGGCTGCCTTTTTGGCGCGAATATATAACGTTAAAATTTCAACCATTATGTGTTTGCATAAAGCGATATTATTTTGAGGGAATAAAAATACCAGTTGCACATCGAATCTCTACGAACATTTTAAAATATATTTAAAAAATGTAGAATAGCCTGTTGTTAGATGCACATTCATGGATGGATGAGTGTGATTCTTGACTGTGTATCCTGACCACATATATATAGACAGAGGTTTCAAATTAGTGATATATGATTCTAGTAAACCACTTCTACGCTCGTTATTTTGTAGCAATGAAATAACTGACGATATGGTTCTGACAACTAATATAGCCTTGCTGGCAGTCTACTTACAGCTAGTGGTCTTGGCTCCGAATTCCGATAAGAGCAAATATTTATTGGATAAGCACGAGTAATTTGTGTTGTTGTTATTTGGTTGTTTTAATGATATATTCTATAAAGTGTGTTACCGGCACGCGGGCTTTTATTTAAACTGATAATAATATGTTCTATACCTAGCCCTATATGTGATACACTGCTGGACATAGGTCTCCCCCAAAGAATGCCACAATGACCGGTCCGGCGTTAGATCAGATTATACTAACTTGATGCATTTTTTGACAACTTATGGACAAGGTCTTATGGATTTTTATATAACCAAGCCGATAGAAAATGAAATCAACAAGACAAGTCTCTTTTTGTTTGGACCACAGTGCTTGACATTAGGGTGTCATCAGACCGCTTCATATTGAGATGATGGCTGTAATTTATTTTCTATCTAAATTTTATACAATATGTGTTACTGATATTTCGTCAGACAAGAATGTACGTATTCATAAGACGAGTATGGTAACAGCCGTTCCCTATTTATTCGATATAAATTTAGAGATAGACGCTACCCCGAATATTCGGTTACTAGCTATTCTACCTAATACTGGTTGTATTATAAATACGTAGACTGAAATGACTAAATAAATGATAGGCAGGTTTTTGTAATCGGCTTAGTTTATTTTTCAACTGCATAGGTACTACGCACGGTTTTTAATTTTTAAATTCATATCGATTAAATTCAAGCTCTTAACATGATATCGAGCAATGTCTATATATATTATGCGCTCGAAAAATCGCGGCTAGCAAACATTGCATCCACTCCAAACGGATTGGGGCGTCTCGATTGATACGATATTTATTTTCTATGAATATTTATGTTTTAAGGCATATTTGTATTTTCTGTTTTCGACGAGCTTTAAATAGCCAGTTTGCTTTCGGTTTACTCCTCTAGTCTGGTGGTACTCGGTTCTTTTGAACGTACTGTTTAAGTTTTTAAGGTTCCATATAAAAAAATACCATCAAGTTTAAGACTCCGTTCGCCGTTTGGAGCTGTATCCTTTGCACCAAAATGCGGTATCAGTCAGTATCAACTTCCTTGTCTGCTTCCTGCTTGCCGTGGGATCTACTGCAATTTGTGGAAGCCAGCCAAATGTGGAAATGGCATGTGAATGTAGCGTCACTGTGTGAACGCAGCGGCGTCAGCGTATCTTGAGCTTCGTTGCAGTCTAGCAGATTTTTTTACGCTACAAATAATTGTTGTGGCTAGTTTATTTAGGTGGCAAGACTATCACTTCGCGGCGCTGGCTATTTTTACGGCATCAACCCTGCCTTTCGGGTGACGTCAATAGGTCTAGTTAATAAATACCTGGACATCTCCCACACTGAAAGAAATAAACAGTGAATCCTAATGAAATATCAGTAAACTTAACTGATAAAACAGTAAACTTAACTGTTTTTTCAGTTAAGTTTACTGATATTTCATTGGGATTCACTGTTTTTTCTTTCAGTGCACGAAACTCTCTCTTGCCAGGCAGCCGTGAAGACTAAGCATTACCTTGTAAATTATTATTATAGGGTAAATTATAACATCATTTACATCATACCAATTTTTACTTTAACCTCTATATTACATTTCCAAACGGACTTATACATATAAATGAATATTTTAATTATAGCTTGGGGTTTCCAAGAACCGAGTTTAGACGAAAAAAAATATCCGTAAATATAATACTGTTTTTCAAGGCCCCGCTCCACTTAATCTAATAATAATTTTCCTGCTTGGTGCAAATGTCATAAAATATTGTCCGAAAATCTGGTCAAACCCAACAGGGTATGACAATAGGGACTTAAGTTAATGATTTATGTAAACTTCCCTTGCTGAATAGGTTTCAGTTTGGTCTTTCGAGCTGGAGTGCTAATACAATTTGCGTATATCTATTACCTGGCCCCCTATTTTACCAACTAGAGATTTATATATCATCTAACAATGACAATTTTCCGTACTTTGCCAGGTCAATAACTAGGTAATAATAAAATTACTATCTCTAGTAGATGACAATTGTCAAGTCGGTACAACAAAGTAACCTATTCTCTTGTATCTATTAACTTTGGGTTTTATATATTTATATACAATAATTTTAATTCGATTTACCTGCCAGTGGGCAGAAGTTCTATCATCATCATCATCGTCATATCAGCCGAAAGACGTCCACTGCTGGACATATGCCTCCCCCAAAGAGTGCCACAATGACCGGTCCTGCGCCACCCGAATCCAGCGCTTTTTGGATTACAAATGAAAATTCTAATTTTGTCAACTTTGCAGAGTAATAAGGATACCATTGACTGAATAAAACTGCAACTAATAAACATCTAATATGTCTAAAAGTCTCTAATATATAGTCTATGCGTTTTTATGCCAATTTCCCCGATTTTTAGGCATTGCAGGTATTCCTTAAATTCATTAACTACCTACTTATTGTGTAAGTATCAATTAGCGGTTACACATACATTCAAAAAATTACGATAATACACATTACAACACAAAATTATCTAACTCTAACTTTCTTCGCCCCTAGGCGTTATTGTGTACAAACACGTAGACCACTAATCAATTACTAAAAATAGTTAAAGCGAACGCAAATAAACTTCAGGTAAAACCGGTTAAAAAATTGCCTCCAGCATTGTCACCTTAACAAAATACTAAAATTTCCTTTAACTTTTTTAGTTTATTTTATTTTCACTTCGCTCAGAAGGCGAACTTTAGCAATTCACTTTTCGCTTAGCCCTAGGTCGTAATAAATTGCTGAACTCACAGTTTTTCTTGAGATAACTTGGCAAAGAGACCAGTTAATAGTAGACAGAGTATTATTTCCTAATAATATGCAAACCTAAAATGATCAAAGTTTACTCGCAGTAGACCGGACAGCCGAGCACTGGCAGACAGAACAAATTTACCCAACAGGGGATCTAGCTTGCTCGATATTTCATCACTGTGAGCATTGCACTATATCAGGGCTCTTCAACACACGGCCCACGCTGGTTTTACTATACATATAACTTTGGGCCAAAAAACGAATTAAGGAGATTGTTTATTTATGGTAAGCCGTCAATCATTTTAAAACAAGTGCTCAATTTAGCTGCATAGGAGCTTTCCGTCCCTACAGTGGTAATGCAATCGTATAGCTATACCTAGCTACTTACTTCAGAAACCTGTACGTATACGTTGAATGTGATACACAAGCCACACACGCATTCACATACACACACGCATGCACACACAGTAACACACACATGCTATTCGAATATACACTCAAGAGCAAAAGTTTTGGGTACAGTTTGTACTGAAATGCTATACAAAGTGTATCCGAAACTTTTGCTCTTGAGTGTATATTAGGCTAGGTATTGATTTTTATTGAACGAGAGAGCGAAGTGAACGAAGTTTTCCGTTTCAGTTTGGGCAAAAATTCTTTAGTATGTCCGGCATCTGTCCAGCTGTTCTTATCTGCAGGTCGCATTTCTCAACCGATTCTTGTGAAATTTTGTGACCAGGTTCAATCATCACGTAGTTTTTAGTGTAGAATCAGTTTTTAAAAATTAAAAAGACAGGCTCGCAAATTCTACAGCTCACAAAGCCACTAGTTTTATTTTTAAGCCAGACCTGTTTACCTTATCTTATATTATCTTATCTAGTTGAGGGACCTTTTGGATACAATTCGACCCAGTGGGATCTTTTATGTATTTGCCCTCCCCTTTATAGCTACTCCCAAGCTCGCTCCATCATTTCCACAAAGCGGATGATGCAGCTTAGTGGGAGCACCTTGAATTCCTTTGGTTGCGGGTAGCCGTTACCAAAGTGATTCATTCTTTGTCTGGCAAGACCTGTTAGTACTATTCACCAATTAACTTTCACCAACGTTTTATGATTTATCATTTTGAAACCTATTCCGGGTTTAAATATTGCGGATGGAATAACGGCGCTGTAACCTTCTACTATTTATGACAAGTTTAGCTATAATGTTAAGAATACGAGTACGCGTCGTCAGTTTAAATGGCCAATACACTTTGTTGTGCCTATCCCGAAAGATAGTTGGGTTTCTATTTGTTAGAAATTATAATTTTCCACTAGGCTAAGTACAGTATTCTCCGTATAGCACCAGTACCTACCTATTAAAATTCATTAGATAATAACACAGAATTTAATAATAGATTTTGCTAAATAAGTAAGTATCTAAATTAATGCCGTAGGTATTTGTTTGCCAGGATATTTATGATTGCTTTGCTGAGGCTCAAAAACCTCAGCAATTAAGTATATGTTTTTAATTTATTAATTTACCACAAAACACCAAAAAATCTATGACGTTATCGTCTGAAAAATGTTGCTATAGAAAAAGTTATTGGTATAAGTAGCTCAAATTTTCTCGGTGTGTAAATTGTATGTATTTGGGTACGAGAAAACTCAGATGGAAAGCACCCCATTACGTGTTGTTTTTACCTGCTCCTGATACAAGCAGACGTAAAAGATATGATTTATTTCCGACATTTCAATCTTTGTATGTAGACTACAGTCGCCGGGGGAAGGGTTGTGAGAAATGTGCTTTTCTATTTTATGATATGGTAAAATCCGCATTGTTCTAGGACGCAAAAGAATAGGGGAGATAATTACAACTTAGTTAGTCGTAGTAGTAGTACAGTAGTGTTAGATCAAAGTAGGTTACGGTACGGAAACTAAGTTAAGTAGGAAACATTCAGGTAGGACAAGATTTGTTATGGTTGTTCCCTAGAACAGTTTATTATGTAGCACGAGATGTTGGCAAATATGTGTACGGCCCGCTTGATGATAAAAAACCGGCCAAGTGCGTGTCGGACCACGCAAAACGAAGGGTTCCGTGCCTATTAAAAAGGTCGTATCGTCACAGAAATTTTACGGCACTTACGTCCTTTTCTTTGAGGAAGTCAGTTTTTCAGCAATATCTCGAAAACCTCTGAACCGATCTTGTTCAAAACAATTTTCGGTGAATGAAATTAATAAGTCCTATGTCCATGAATTTTTCCATATTTTTAAAATACACCGTTCAAAAATTAGAGGGGGGGGGACAGAATTTTAGTGACTTTCGGGGCGATTATCTCCGACCCTATTCACTTAATCAAAAAAAATGCTAAGAAACCTTATATTTATTTTGAAAGGCCTATCGATTGATGTGCCACACGGAAGGTCACAATGAAATTTTTTTTTTTGACTTTTAGTTTTATGTATGGAGTGCACCCCTAAAAAAATTTTTTTTTGTCATTTTAATTACAAAACTATGTAGCGGCTAACAAAATACACCTATCCTCAAAATTTTATTCAAATACACCTTATAGTTTTCGAGTAAAATGCCTGTGACATACGGACAGACGGACAGACGGACAGACGGACAGACGGACAGACGGACATGACGAAACTATAAGGGTTCCGTTTTTGCCATTTTGGCTACGGAACCCTAAAAACCAGCCAAGTGCGCGTCGTGCCTATTAAAAGGGTCGTATCGTCACAGAAATCTTACGGCACTTAAGTACGTTCTTTTCTATAGGGAAAGCAGTTTTTCAGCAATATCTCGAAAATCACATAAACAAAAAAGTTGCTGAAAAATCCTAACCAAATTTTATTCAAATACAACTTATAGTTTTCGAGTGATATACGGACAGACGGACAGACGAACATGACGAAACTATAAGGGTTCCGTTTTAAAAAACAGTGATCTATGGACGTTGGCCACTTTTGCGACGATAAATGCGTTTTAGCAACAGTATGAAACAGTGTTATTTGATTGCTGTCTTTTGTAAGGAAACTTTTTACTGCATAATATTTTTATTATGTTTACTGTGAACCAGGTACGTTTCAGTTTGCGTAAGACTAGGGACAAAACACTTAACTAAAGTTAAACTTTTTCTGATTTATTCATCAAACTTAGCATTCGACTTCATTCAAGTGAATTAAAGCGTCAAATAATTAATTAAATAACAAAAGGTTTATTGTTTTATACAAAGTGACACAAAAGATGACTACGAACAATATAAAGTGTTGAATCATTTAACGAAGTTTTATTTTCCCTCTTTGTTCGTAATTATACGCTGCTCTAAATAAATTGGAAAAACACACATTTCATTTATACTAAGTTGTGAGCTGTAGAACTCGCGTGCCAGATTTTTTTTCAAAATTGTAACAGCTCACAAAATTTCACGAGAATCGGTTGCGCAATGCGACCTGTAGGGGAGAAACGCCGGACAGCGGAACATCGGGACATTGGAAACAGGACACCTGACACCGGACAAACGATTTTCGACCCAAGCTTAAGCATAGAACTTCGTTTGCTTCGGTTGCTCGTTTGACGAAAACTAGCACACTTACAAAAAACACAAGCAATGCTGCGTTAGTACCTTATAGAATCATAAATATTTCACTGGCTTGGACAAGATGATCGAAAAACATGAATATTCCATGTTACCCTCGCACAATCCAGCGAGTCAATTTAAGACGTGTGTATCGTATTCGAAATTGACACCAATATCAAATTCACGCACAAGCTACGGTGTCAAAATGAACGCGCGAAACTCTTTGAGACTACGGTATCCCCTGCCTGTCGTACAAGGCGACTAAAAGGGGTCCTCGGGGTGGTACATGGTGCAGTGGGGGGCTGCAATCGTAGAATAAAAAAAAGGTAGGACCCAACTAGGCATGACGCTAGGGCGGCACTGGTGCGTCCCGCATAGGAAATCCCAGAGCCGTCCGAAATGCGTCGAGGAGGACCATCGGGGGATTTTTAGTCGGTGCGAGTCCGACATAACCTCCGCCCTATCCCCGGGACACGGAAGTATCCATAACGGATTTTCCTCCCTTAAAAAAATACTCCATAGGAATGTGGTGTTGTCTTCCTGGGGGTGAGTAAGGTCGCTAGAGTGTGTTGAGATCAACATAAATAATCCTTAAAGTCATTGAAGGGACGGTATCTAGCTTGTAACTCCTCTGAGGCACAAGTGCCTATAGACAGTGAGTATGAGTAGACTAACGGTATCTGATTACCATTAGGCACGCGGAATGCATGTTTGGTTAGCTACCGACGTCATATAAAAAATCTCTGATCATCCCCCAGCCTACTTCATCATCATCATATCAGCCGAAAGACGTCCACTGCTGGACATAGGTCTCCCCCAAAGAGTGCCACAATGACCGGTCCTGCGCCATCCGCAGCCAGCGGACTCCCGCGACCTTTACAAGGTCATCAGTCCACCTTTAGGAGGGCCTATCCACGCTGCGCCTTCCGGCCACTCGAGAACCATTCTGCCCCAAAGGCCATCGGTTCTATGTGCAATGTGCCACTGCCACTTAAGTTTAGCGATTAGGAGGGCTATATCGGTTACCTTGGTTCTGTTGCGGATAGCCACATTTCTGCATGATGCGATCACGCAGAGATACTCCCAGCATAGCCCTCTCCATTGCTCTTTGGGGACTTTGAGCTTTCTAATGAGGCCCATAGTAAGCGATCACGTTTCCGTGCCATACGTCATCACTGGCAACGCACACTGGTCAAAGTTTCTCCAGCCTACTTTACATAACTTTATTTCTTAAGTTTTTCCAGGAACTAAATCTATATGCGCAGTGGTTCTCCTCCTAATTACTTCTCGTAGAAGTTAATAAAAGTTTTCGAGATAAGGGTGGACGGGCCAGCATCTAATAGAACTTCGTGACCGGATACGGATCTTAAAGCGAAAGAGTCGCAGTTGAAACTAGGACAAAAAAAAACTAAAGGCGGGGGAATTTTATGCATGTGCTTCCTAACACTCGTTTATTATTTCTCCCAGTTCAATAAGTTGCATTGATTACAAGCGAGGTACATCTAGGCCCTGTTTGTAGTACTTACGATCGAGGAACAATTTCGTCGTTTCGCACTTCAACTATTAAGGAATACTACAAAATGGATTCGTGATTACATACAGTTATCTTGATACAAATTTGAACCGAAATCATCAGAAATCGGCCTGGACTGGTCATTATTTCACATAATAAAATTTTGTTATACACGGTGATTTCTAATCGGTAATCAGAGGAGGAGAGTAATTTTGTAAGTAATTTCTTACATTAATTATTTATTTATTATGTTTACATACGTTTGTATCTATAGTATGTTGTGTTGCGTCCGTGGGTCACGTAAAACCAGCGCTGTAGGTGTCTGACACCTCGGCATCATGCTGAGACAGCGACCGTTTCACTGCCGCGACACACAATATGTGTCAATGGTATTGTATGTTTACTCCCTTTATCTCTGTGTGTCTTTTGTGTAGTGAATAAATGTCTTCTTTCTTTAAGTGTTCGAACGTGCGTTACAACTCAACTGTCATTTTTCCATATAAAAATTAGATTGAGATCTACCTAACGTAGTAGTAACGATCCATAACGCAATCGACCAACACTTATAACCAGCAGGAGTCAAAAAATATTAATAACCAATAAAAACATATTAATTAACCAATCAAAAGAAGACCGATGGTTATCATGCAATTAGATCACTGTTTAGATATTACATTTAATGATAATGTTAACACTATAGTATCCAGTGAGTTTTATGGTCACCCTATATTTTTATCGAAATTAGTGCGACTATTACAATGACAAAGAAAGCGAATTAACAAGTTTTACGTAAACGAAGTCACGGCAAGTAGTAGTAATTTATTAGGACTAAACGCCTACGTAGTTAAACTAGGATACCTACCGGGATTTTAAAAATTATTTATCTTCAAAAAAAAATATTATTTTACTTCATCAGTTTTGTTAATAACCTTCTCAACGTATTATACATTCAACCCACCCCCAAATAGAAGGAAATGCCTCTCTCCTTGAAACCAACAATATTGTCAAACAATTAGAGGCATAACAAAATTAGTCAAAACCGCACTGTAAATATTTATTCTCCATACAAACTGAGTGCCCTGGCAATTAGCAGCCTGTATACAATGTAAGCAACGTATGCACGTTAAATAACATTTACGCAAATTATTTGCAACTCTGCGTGTATTTGGGAGGTGTATTTGACTCGACATATTATTATGATATTGAGTAGAATGATATTCGTTGCGCGGAACAGCGGTAGTGAATCGAAAAGCAGAGTCCAAACAATACCTACTTTTTCGTCCTACATTCAGTACGAGAAACCCGCTGGGTGGGCGCTTTGCTCACAGGCGCTTTTCTCTACATACGGAGTCCCCATGTTATGGGCCGCAACCGTAGCGCTACGAAACCCGTGGATGATGCAAGTCACAACAACGTTGTAATGTAGTATGACGCAACGTAATTATACGTTTAAAGTTACTTTTTTATTTACTAAACAAACCGTTGAACTAAACGTTTAAACTTTAATCCCAGCATCAGTTTATTAGTTAAACCAAAACGTCGTTCAGTCTAAATCCATCTTGAAATGCCAATAAGATTGAATGCTGCAAAATGGAAAATTACCTCGAATACAGTCGGAACAATATTTTATGTGAATCGCAACTCAGACGTTTTAAAATACAGATAAGATCAGTTCCATTCGCTAGTATAGCTATCAATCTTCGACGGGAAAATTCCTTTCCTATAGAGAGCTTTTCCTTTAAATCTTGCGTTTATAAAACAAGCTATAAACTGTCAAGTTTGTTCAGATCGTTCGAGTAGCTAAACATTGTTGTCATAAAATTGAGAAAAATTACAATATCCATAGGTCGCTGGTTCAGATCCGGCTCGAAGGACCAATGTTAGGGTCCTACTGGGACTTGAATGAATGGACTGTATAGTGTATATTCTATAGCCTGATTTATTCCGACTTAATTAAAAATTGGGAAACCTGGCCAAACATAAAGTAAATTAAAATGCGAGAGTCGTCCGTTGCCGTGCCGATGGGATTTGTGAAGCCGAGTGTCGCTCGCGGGTCGCCGCGACGTCCGCCACGATGACGTCGCGCTGTGTCCGCCGCCCGCGCGTCTCCTCCCGAGCGCATGTCAATCTAGTTCTCAACAGTTACATTATTTTATATGAAATAAACACAATTTAAATTGAACAATTGATACAAAGATAAGCATTTCAAAATAAACAGGTACAAACATCGATACAAGAAACACATCGATTAATTCGATATGTTGTTTGGCGTGATTGTATAATCAGTTGAGACGTGAACCGATAATCCAGTATCGTATATTTAATTTTTGTTTTAGTATACATGTAGTGTACAATAGTACAATATAGTTTTGTTATTATACTTTTAAAATTACAATATATAGCAATACAGTACCACGTGAGAAGTGCTCACACTACACTACAGTGTGTTACAATTTTTTTCCATAGTGATAAAACATATGGAATCTTCGTAACTGAGTGAAATTTTCAGAACAACATTATTAAGACATTGTTTTTATATTAATCAGAATCACGAGCTCTTCCAACCTACCCATTTTAATTGAATTCTGAAAAAAAAACCACGTTGAATACTGGCTAGTGGACTTGCCCGCTAAACGCGTCTTCCACACGTCCATTATGATCGATCACGCATTGTCTGGAGCCGATAGCCCGTTTTGTTCCTGACAAACTTCCAACAGCTTTATTGCATAAATGGTATTGAGATGATGGAATGCCTACTTTAATTTACAAATGAACGATGATGCATCTTTTTGTATTACACCGTGTTTTTGGTTTTTGAAAGATCCTATCTGGTTTTTTTGGTATTGGGCGGCGCGAAGCACGGGGTGGAATACACGCAATACAAATATATAACTATATATCGCCAATTCATAGTAAGTGCTTATTAGGCCCACGATTTCAGTTTTTTAGACCATTCAAAAGTTAGGAAATAAATACCGCAATTCCGAAAAAAATAATAAAGAAATCTAGCTAACCATTTTTAGCGCTCTGCCGAATCTTGGAGAAAGTAAAATTTAATTTCGCGTTTACGAAGTCAACATCAATAATACTTATAACATTTTCTCTTAAATTTGCTTATTTAGAAGGTACTCTATTATTAAGTCGGAATCCGACGAAGTTATTTTAAACATACCTGTTTGAACGTAATTCTGCGTCAAAGCAGCCCACTACTACAATCAAGTAGTATTCTAGCTGAAATTATTATTATAATATTGTTTCTTAATATTGATGTTTTCATACGAAGCGTGCATTCTTTGACAACTGATAGAGGACTGTGGACGTAAATATTTTATAAACTTAATTGCATGTTCAGAATCAGCATTTAATGCTGCAACTTTTGATAGATTTTGCGTTCGTAACGAATTAGAAAAAAAACTTCGTACAAAATCAGTCCACCCTAGTGTTTATGTACAAGCGTGCGTCTGCGGGTTCTTGCGCACTCATCAAAGTAGTGACATGTCCACGTTTGTCAAGTAATTTGTCACGTTTGTCAAAAAATAAAAAACCTAAACAAATTCGTCAAGTCTGTTAAAATATTTATTCAGCTTCCTTACGAGTAAAACAATCAAAACATTTTCTCCTATTGTTGACATTATACAGTTTGTGTTCATTTGACCTGAAACGATACGTATGTTTATTTTTAAAACAATTTAATATTCATTAAGACCCTATATAAATATTTTCGATCACGGAGTTGATTCAAAACGAAATTGTGTTGGTATTTCAAAGTTTCTTGTTTGAAACTTGTTACACTGGTTTTAGTTATGTTTGATAGTATGAAAAAGGTTTGTTTACTTAAATAATTACGTGTTTCCTGTTGGTAATGTTTACGGAAGAAAAAAGAAAAAAACAATTAAGTAAAAAAAATCTTGTATAAGCTTTTATTACCGACAGTACTTTTCTGTATGCCGTCATCAACTACTCATTGAGACGATGCTAACGAGCCCTAACTCAACGGGGTTGCGTTGGTTAAGTAGCTACTGAATTCCCATGCCCAAGTTCTGTCTCCATCATCAGATCAGCTCGATTGTCGGCCGATTGACACAGCATTTCATTATATAAACAGCGTACACACTTTCAGGCAACCGATGTTTCAACGGCTGCCTCGCGACTATTTTTTTTCATACATTTTTTCTATTTTCGCCTCAGTCCAAGTTGGCTCAGTTCGGGTTGCACAGGGCGGTTCCACAACACTTCGGGAGTTCAAATACCGCGAGCCATCCGGTTGCCTCTTGGACACTGCAACTACGCGTCATTGCTCTGAATATATCTACTCGTATATATATTTGAGGACAATCTTATACAAATAAATAAATAAATAAAAATCATTTATTTCAGACATTTGTAGTCCATAAGTGTTAGTATTACAAATTAACTTAAATAACTATGTTAGTGCCTAAACTTAAGTGTTGGGTGGTCCAGTGCCTGATTAGGGCACTGTCCCATCTCCCCGCCACGGCGGCTGGCGCGCACCCTGCGCAGCGTCGCGGCATAGCGTTTGCAAACATGCCGGACGCACTGCACAGCGGTGTACAGCGATGTACAGTAAAATCATCGGCCCAAACAAAGTAAAAGTTGTTCAAAAGGTTAATAATTAGAAAACTACTTACGACATCAAGTCCCAGTCCACACATCCCAGAACCAGGAACAAATACCCGTGTTTATCACACAAATAATCCGCGGGCTTCGTAAGCAGAGATCACTACCAACTAGGCCGAAGAGGTCACCATAAAAGTTACGTATTCCTATCGACGTCGAAATAGCACGTGTTAAGTGACAGAGCGCAGAAGGTTATCTCAAATTATTTTCTTAAAAGTAATCCGTGTGTATGGGTACAGTCAGCATCCTGTAGTTAATAGCAGCTAAAGTAGCAAAATATAATTATCGCAACATGGCTTTATTACTGAAGGAGTAATGATTGCCACTAAACATTTGGGTACTTTGGTGCTACTAGCTATATGATACCTATTAAAAATACTACAGTCAAGTGCAAAAATATGGGTGCATACAACTTACTCATAAATATGTCCCATCGCTCATATGTCAGCAGATTAAGGTTGTGGTACGTCTTTATGAGCGGATTAAATAGATACATATTTTTGCACTTGACTGTACAAAAAAATATTACTATCAATTATATTTGTGCACACTCATTAAGGTTGTAATTAAATTTGATTAATTTGGAAGGTCAAGACCCAGCAGGATAATCTCTGTGCCAAAAAATTATGTACATTCAATAGGCAAAAGCAATCCGGATTACAATTCTACAAAAACTCGTTACAGCGATGGCCACTCACCGCGTCTCCGCATTACCGCGCTCTCGCAATATTAAGCAGCTCGTTGGCTTGGGGCCAAAAAGATCCCATGCGATGCGACGGTGTCTTCTTGTGTAACTAACTGTCTGATAAGCAAAAGGGAACCAAGATATTAGATCAGAATATTCTGATACCTTAATGGTGTTCGATTTGAACTCATCTTGACATGTGACGCACATGCGGCGCGCACAACAATTCGCTTACCAACATTATGTCGAATCTGGCATAGAATATTATCGTTTAATCCGCGAGGTATTAGGCGCCCGAATTCACGAAATTTTAGTGCTCGATTTATACATGTATAGTAGTAGCTTCCGCCCGCGATTTCGTTTGCGTGGACCCGGGATAAAAACTATCCTATATCTTTGTGCAAAATTTCATCCAAATCGGTTGAGCCGTTTAAGCGTGATTGAGTAACAAACATCTAAACGTCCAAACTTCCGCATTTATAATATTAGTAGGATAGAGTTGTTAGTCAACATTATTGGCATTTACATGCACTTCAAAACACCTCAAACACATGCCTATATTTGTGAGAATAATTTG
Source organism: Epinotia nisella (assembly GCA_932294315.1). Taxonomy (NCBI): domain Eukaryota; kingdom Metazoa; phylum Arthropoda; class Insecta; order Lepidoptera; family Tortricidae; genus Epinotia; species Epinotia nisella. Next base: position 10,435,305 of record OW028675.1, on the reverse strand, counting down.
AACTAATGGAAATAATTTGTATCCATCATTTTGAAATCCTACCTGAGCAGGTTTGTTACATAAGTCTTTTTCGAAATAATGGACATACTCTATTAAAAATCAGAAATGAAAACTACATTGAAAATATATTTACTTATTTCTTAAATAATTTTATTCGTTAAAGTGTGACATGTAAAATACTTCTAACAAGCAAAAATCCGCAACATGCTTAGTCAATCATTTAGGTACAAATTATAAATCCACCACAGGTTTCGTCAATAATTTTTAACACTACAGTTCACACCCCACTCCGATACTCACCTGAACCAAACGTGCCAAAAACACCAGCAGCATTACCACGTTGAATAGCCAGTAATATTCGTTGGACCAGGCAGTACCAGAACGAGGGTCGCAGCCCCTTTCCCTCAAGTGCCGCCCAATGTCTTTGACGAACTTCTAGGCCTCGGTGGTGTACCAAGGCCCAGCCGTCTCGACAGCAACCGGGACAAAATCATACACTGGTTCAAGAATGGCGAATTTATCGTGCTTATATTTAGCCGCCTTTTCAGCTACTGCACCCGCCTTTCTTACCGCGTGGGCGAGGTGAGTAGAAGCGAAAGTACTCACACACGTAGTGTCACAAAGCAAGCTACGAACCTTTGCCCATGAAACCAGTGTAAGACCGTCCGGTCTCTTACTATCTGTACGGCTAAGGCCTTGGGGCCTTATTTCTTTATTTTACATATATTATATATTTGTAGGATTTATGTTCTGTACTAAATCAAAATGAACAATAGTCCACTACTTATACCAGTCAATATTTTGTTTGTCTTGACACCAATTAGGCAAATAAAGTCTACCTACAACTTTCCTTCATTTCCATTTCCTGTTCCTATATTTTTTTTCAATACTATATATTTGGCTTGTCTTTAGGTTACCATGACTATACATATTACGGGATCCCGATTCTATAAATTCTGAATATCATTATATTATCTGCTTCCAGTGCTCCCTCATTATCTTTTGGCAGTATTTGGTTTCTGTGAAATTAAGATATATATTATTCTGTCAAAAATTTAATTATTGGTACTAGCTATTATTGCCGACTGTACTTTTATTTGCACAGTCATCAACTACTCGTCGAAAAGATTTTTTTCCGATGCTTCTCAACTACGAATGACTTGGATTTACGGCTAGAGGATGATTCAGATGTGTATACAGTAATTACTTGGTACAAAAAGTTTCCTCGTGTTGCTTATTATTGCTTTGACTGACCCGAATCTTTCAGGGAGGGTATTAGGACCCATAAGATCGCATTAACTGACCGCTAAAAGACATAGGAATAAATCACATTAATCAAATGGCCACTGCTTACGACTCCCTGCATTATATCAAAAGAAATTCTCCTTTGATCCTGCTTCAGTGGCATCAAACCCCTAATTAAGGTCCAGAAAATGAATACAACAGTAAAAGCACTTTCTTTTGTTAAACAGTAAAAGCGCTCTCAAAACTTACTTAATAACTCTATATGTATAGATGCCAATAAAAATCATTTATTGAGTAGGTACCTAGGTTAAAAAGACCGAGTGTAAATTACCACATTTCATGGATATATAAACCTAAATACTTAAACAAATAAGTAACCCAATATTAAAAGAACAAATAGCAACAGAATATTATTATGCACCTAAGTAGCATATACAAAGTGACCTACTCGTACTTTATTGTACCTCCGGGCAATAAGAAGACTTAGGTCCTCAAAGAAACAGATGTACCTAATTCTAAATATAAATTCGAGCTTTCTTTAATCACATATAAATACCAAACCAAACAAATTAGGCTTATAATAAAAATCATTCACTTCAAACGTAGATACGTTGTAAGCCTAGATAAACATGACAAAGCTAGCACCAATAGAAGATTTCAAACATTTAAATCAACCTGTAGTATATGACACTACTAAAAGTTCATTGTAGAAAAAATTATGCAAATTGAGAGTTATTACAACAACTTACATAAACGCTATTGCAACGTGTATATAAACTGTTAAAAAGATCGCATTTGATACTCATGCGTACACAATAATGGATTAATATAGTTAATTTATTTTCTCAAACATGCAATGAAATGTCGTCATTACGTGCTTTATAACAGGCTTCAAAGTATCACGTTTCGGGCGGAACAACTCGAGAAAACTGTAAAGGAATTTCATACGAAATTGAAGGCCGGGAGGTAATTTTTTTAAAATTCTAATATAAACATGGCGTCTGTGTTCATGAACAGGCTAAACAGCTGTTTTTTTTTTGAGTGGTGTAATTTTTATTTCATTGCATATGTTTGAGAAAAGCACTATACATGCCTGGCCGTGAAAATGACTTGCCGGCTTCGTATCAATAGCTGTCTATACCTACTTACCCGGCAAGCATTTCTTTCCCGGCGTCTGCAGTAATGTACTATTACATCTTTGCAATTCTACTGACTTCGAAAACAAAAATACCAACAAGAGACAGATAATATGTTCCCTCATAGTGACATCGCTGTTCTACGTTGGAATTAGAAGTTAAACCACTTACGTATCGGAAACGACATGAGTCTTCTTTAGTCGGATTTCCCTCTTTTCATGTCCTCTACATTATTTGATTATTGGCGCTACTCCACTGAATCACGCAAAGTGCCTAGGATCAAATAGTAATAATGAACAAAAAAGATGCTGACTAATAAAAACTAGCAGAGACAGAGATTCTAGACGAAACCCCGTTTTTTAAATGTGAATTTATATGTAGAGTCGAGCTACTGCATCGCTAGTTTCCAATTTGAAAATCGATGTAATTTGCACTTCACGAAAACATTAGTGTAGATGTTTGGATGATTGTGATTCTCTCACATAAAAAAAAAAAAAAAGTTGATATATTAAATACGTTTTATGTCAGATTAGCTTAAACAGATACCCTAATTAACCAACATTAATATACGACACCTATTTCTGAAGTCAATGAGTTATATAATTCGTCTGTATTGCCAAACGCTGATACAATTATTGTTATTGTGTGCATGTAGCGGCACTTTGAACCAAATGTTGACTGTAGGAAATAGTGGTGGTCGGTTACATAAACTAATTGATTTAACCGTTGCTCATTCGTTTAACGAATAAAACGTTACGTACACATCTAACTAATTGAAGTTAAAGCAAAATTAAACGGTTACCGGTACAATTAATAATTGATCCATTTGCTCACGTTGAAAGGTATTCATTTTGTTATTTGTATAGTGTCTAGTAATTGGAAACTAAGAACAATGCACGTCTCAACGGTTTTCGCTCTTTATGTTTAAGTAGAAAACTAGTTGATAAAACCTTTAAAAAACGTATTAACGTTAGCACTTGTAAGAAGACACCGTGCAATGAGCCAACAAACTGTTCTGTTAGTTTGGCGAGTAAATTAGAATTGGAATATAAGTATTAAGTACCTTTAAAAAAAACAACTTGCTGCCCATAGACACAATACACATCTATTATTTTATTTATACAGTTGTAACGGTGGAGCCTTATTCCCGGCTGCCCCAGAAGGAGGGTTATGTTTTTCGAGTTTATACATGTATATAATAATATGTAGGTGTATGTATATGTATGTGGACAAGAAAATTCTATTTCACGGGCTACAGTCAAAACAGCTTTATGGATTTTGGCATGTGAGGGTCGTTGGATTCCTCATAATCGTGGGAGTGACGGTTAGGTTTATTGAAAAATCTTTTGATTATAGAATAAGTTTATTGTAATTAAATAAATACGGAGGCTACATAGATCTCAGGGCAATGTCCAGCATTAAGCAATTGACTGCTTTGTCAATGTTTCTTTGTATTTTCTTATAGCTCAATAATTATGATCTGATTCGTAAAAGAGCCTTTGAGAAGAAATATATAATTTTAGTATTTTGACGAGTTCAAAGTTAACGTTTCATTTCGTTAAAACTAAAACTATCAACGACCCACCACTATTCATGTTTGTTTTGTTGGTTCCGTGTTGCATGGTTGCCGATATGAAATGGAAGGGAAACAATAGCCTCATGCTGTATGCTGCACCGACTAGCGACAGCGACCCCGATATCGCTGACTGCGCCAGTTTCCGATATAATTTGTTAGGGTGTTAGTGTGTAAAAAAGGTAAAGCATAAATGCAAATGTCTAATTACATTACGACATATACAATTTTAATGACTATTATAATAAACATTTTTGGTAATGTTATGTTCAAAAATTGAGTGTAACCTTTCAGACTTTCAATATTGCCGTTGCTTTATTATATTTATTATGCATAAGCGAATCCCATTCGAGACAGCAGCTGGCATATTTGCATTTTTATCGAGTCTCCATGATATAAAATTAATGTATACGTATCTTGTTTGATCTTGTTCAAAATATTTAAATACGTCAATCATGTATTATTTATATAAGGGTGCCTTCGGAAAAGACGACGAAACAGCTACTGATATTAAAAACAAAAGGAAAAGTAGAATACTTAAAACATTTTTCTACTTTTTTAGTAAAATGATAGCAGGTGAAGGTGAATAATCTCCACTTTGGTAACTTTTACTTTTTATTTTTGTCAACTGTTTATGACTAAGACATTATACATCTTATATGTATCCAACGTAAAGTCAACGAGTGGTGACTTAAGTGGCAGTGGCCGGCACATTGCACGGAGAATAGATGGCCGGAAAGGTTCTGGAGTGGCGACCACGCACTGGAAGGCGCGGCGCACTGTGGGCTGAGAATTGGCTCTCCATAGAAATAGACAATTAAAAATTTTAGATTACTTTTTTTTCGGGAAATGGCTTCCTCTAGTCATTATCATATCACAAAATGATTTTGAGATAATTTGGCCCGCTAAATAAAGCCTTATAATTTTTTCAAAAAAAAATTGTATGGAGCGTATGTGAAAAATCGGATTTTCTCTGAAAGTAAAATGAAAACCGTAATATCCTCGCGGATGGTTACAATACTAATTATTTCTGATTTTTTGACGTACTTAGTTTTTAAAGAATAGGTGCCGGTTTTTAAAAAAAAAACAAAGTTTATTTTAGGAATTTTTTTTGTACTTTTTTTGTTTGATTTACGTTTTACTCATGTTTTTGACAATAGAAAATGAGTTTGAGTCTGTTCGGGCTAAAGACTAACGAGTAATGATCTTTTTTCGAAAAAAATGTATAGCGCCGTTATTTAAACATCTTTTTCTCCTAAATTACCAAGAACACCGTTAAATCCTCCTAGACACTTATACAATGAATTATTTATTTATGTTTTTTTGACGTACTCAATTTATTTAAACAGTGTGCCCTTTTCTTAAAAAAAAAACATTTTTGTTTTACTCTTTTTGAATAGATTTTTTTGTTTGTTTACCTTTGACTCATTCTTTTGACTATTGAAAATGATTTTGAGTCAGTTCGGAGTAAAGACTAACGAGTAATGATATTTATTCGAAAAAAAGTATAAAGCCGTTATATAAAACATATTTTACTCCTAAATTAGTTAGAACACCGTTAAATCGTCGCAGACACGTATAAAACGAATTATTTCTGATTTTTTGACGTACTCAATTTTTTAAACAAAAAAAGTAAAAAAATGGTTTTTTTTTAGGAAAAGGGCACACTGTTTAAATAAATTGAGTGCGTCAAAAAAACATAAATAATTCATTGTATAATTGTACAGGAGGATTTAACGGTGTTCTTGGTAATTTAGGAGAAAAAGATGTTTAAATAACGGCGCTATACATTTTTTTCGAAAAAAGATCATTACTCGTTAGTCTTTAGCCCGAACAGACTCAAACTCATTTTATATCGTCAAAAACATGCGTAAAACGTAAATCAAACAAAAAAAGTACAAAAAAAATCCTAAAATAAACTTTGATTTTACAAAAAAAACCGGCCCCTATCCTTTAAAAACTAAGTACGTCAAAAAATCAGAAATAATTAGTATTGTAACCACCCGCGAGGATATTACGGTTTTCGTTTTACTTTCAGAGAAAATCCGATTTTTCACATACGCTCCATACAATTCTTTTTTGAAAAAAATATAAGGCTTTATTTAGCGGGCCAAATGATTTCAAAATCATGTTGTGGTATGATAATGACTAGAAGAAGCCATTTCCCGAAAAAAAAGTAACCTAAAATTTTAAAATGCCTATTTCTATGGAGAGCCGATTCTCAGCCCACAGTGCGGCGTGGGTAGGCCCACACATGGTGGACGGATGACCTGGTAAAGGTAGCGGGAGTCCGCTGGATGCGGGTGACGCAGGACCGGTCAATTTGGCACTCTTTGGCGGAGGCCTATGTGCAGCAGTAGACGTCTTTCAGCTGATATGATGATGATGATGATGATTATATGTATCCAACGTGTGATTTCTATATTTCTATAAATCCGCACCCGTCCATTATACGCCCTTTTTTGGTTAAAATAAGAATTAGCCATATCATCACAAGATATTATTATAGTGTCTTACCTCTAAAAAATCTTACTAAAATATATATATATATAATAAATATATATATATATATATATAAATGGACGATTTGGTCCGATTTGGGCCAATTTTTTTTATCTTTAAGTTTAAGTTTATGGATTTTTTTTTGTCTTTGTAGGTTAAGTTGTTATTTTATTGTTTGTTTTTATTATCCTTGTTCACAAATAAAGTTAATAATTAATTTAAATTATATATATGTTGCTACTACTTTTAATACTAGGTGTCCTTGACATTATTTTAAAAGATATAATATAAATACTGTCACCAACACACCATTTTCCTTTACCCGTAATTGTCACCAAATATTCCGGTAAACATTTCAGGGAAACGGAAACAAATTGCACCATTCGAGCACTCTAAAGGGTTTTCTGCCGACACAGACGCTGAAATTAAAGGAATGGCGGACGACTGATGCTAAATGGAAACGATATTTTGAAATGAGTGGGGTATTGGTGTGAAATTCATAATTATTAACGTTTTAGTTTGCAGCCGGTTTTAAGCGACAATTTTAATGTTATCATCTCTGTATCTACATTTAAGATTAAAAGTAAAATAATTAGGAGTAATGACGTACAATCGGCCCGTAGTATTATTTCTAAAGTACATTAGTTAGGTACAATTAGGGCAAAATAAGCCGAGCGCAAAACTGACCCATGCTTAATTTGAAAAAGTTTTACTGGAGGTATATTTAATAGTCTCATTAGGACCTTGTCTAATTAAAACTTTGGTTGTTTGCTGTGTGTCTATGTTTAATATTGCAGGATTTTGTTGGTAAACTGTTCTTTATTTATTATTTCACGTTGTTTCTATATATTTTAATTGTTGTTATAGAATAAAACAATATTAAAGAGATCTCAAAATATTTAAATGCATGCATTTTATACATCACGCAAAATGAAATGTAAAAACATGCAATAGCTGGATTAAAAGTCAATATTTACTATACCTAGAGGATGCACAGACCAAGCTGATAGCTGAACACTGCCGCCTTAAGAAAAAAACCATTAGTGACAAAAAATAAGTTTCGAGATAAATGCAAAAATCTTTACACTTCAATTCAATTCAATTTCATGTTCAATTGGTTTAATTCAAAGTACAGTCGCCGTCAGATATATCGGAGCGGCCAAAGTGCTCACAAATATCGGAACACGTCTCTATTGTCGAGGCATTAGAGACGTGTTCAGATATTTGTGAGCACTTTGGCCGCTCCGATTTATCTGATGGCGACTGTACAGAGCTCAAACTTGTGTTTATAATTAAAGATAAATTATAGAATTTTAAGACAACTGAATTTTGTTAATAATCTTTTTATTTAATTAGATATTTAAAATAGTACAAGTTAGTTAGTTACAACTAGTGTGAAAAGAATGTCTTTTTACCACTAGTACCGAGGTATCGGTACGAGTGGTAAAAAGACATTTCACACGTGTTGTAAACTACGTTTTTTAATACAATTGCGAAAAAATAATAAATTAATATATCATTGCGATAAAATATGCTTGCTTCGAAGTTATTTTTGAACGAACCCATACTTTACAAATGACACTGACAGTGACAACATACTATTGGAATCAGCGCCATCGGCCTCGAGTTGAGAAACTAAATTGACACTTGGCAGTTGACACTGACAGTGTTCATAAGGATAATTTTTATAACTTCTCGTACCAAATTATATATTTATATGCGTTAATGTGTTTAAATAATGTTAGAAGTTATTTCAAAAGGGCGGGCTGATTTGCTTTTAAACTTTTTTTTTCTAGGCATATGCTTGTATCATTCAGCCAAATAAAAGAACGATTTTTAGGAAAGTAAATATTTCATACATAGATACCTAAGACAGAGTAGGCTATAAAATGCAAATTCTTAATATTTTTTCGTCATTTATATATTAATGAATACTTTAAATAAATACTCCTAGTATTCGTAAGCGTTTTTAATTTCATAATTTCCAAGTAAAAAATCTAATATAAAATTACTGTGTTTCGAAAGTATAGTTTGGAACTAAAAAGTAAAAAGCACTAGTTCGAGAAATTGAGCTTCTCGCACGCTACGCAGCTACAAAAAGTACCACTTTTTGAGCAACTGTATTAAAAAAAAGGTTTTGCTCCTTAAAGTAAAACATTTGAAAATATCGTTTCGAGGAAAACAGGACACAAGTGCGCACTTATGTTTTTTGTGTGAACTTTGCACTATGGCATCTAAGATAAAACAACACACACATATGTTTCTATTATCTAATAGGCCTAGGAACTTGAAAAAGCACATATGGGTTCTTGTGGTTTATTTAATTGGTCAAAGTTATGAAACACAATAAAAAAAAAACAAAAAAATTAATTAAAAGTAAATAAAATGAGATGCTTTTGATCTTGAGGTGATTCTATAAGTACTTACAATAAAATTGAGGTTAGGTATTTAATATATCAGTCCAAATTCCAGACACGGTTAAAAGATTTGCATATGCGTGCAAGTGTGTATGGTAATAAGTAAAGTGCGGGTTGCGTTTTTGCCATTTGGGCTACGGAACCCTAAAAAGGACACTATAATGTTGGCGCTAGTATCTTTTTCAGAGCGTGGGAAAAGTCATTTGAGACAACGGACTAAAATCGAAAGAGACGGCTAACTACCATAGATTTTGTAGAGTACTGGCTCAGGAATATCGCGTCTCTAAAGTAGTTAGCCACCCCTGCGTCACTGGGTTATATGGTACTGTAGAGACGGATAGTCTCGCTTGTTAGGCTGTCAGTTGGTCAGGGTTGTCAGTTGACGACGTCGGTGTCCTCCGACGAGGCGGTAGCCGGGCGCTACGCTGTCCACATACATTCTGTTCATATATGGACTCGGGAGTATAGCGCTCAGCTGAGACACCCCTGCGTCACTACGGTACGGTGTAGAGACAGTGTTTTAACACGTTCCCTGTGCATGCATCATATGTGTAGCATTCTAGCTTAAACTTGAATATAATTAAATCATAGAAATTAGACAATGAATACATCATGTCTAGACTCTAGTCAAGGATGACACAAAATCTGATGATTGATAGGTCCCTACATAAATATTTCTAAATCATGTTTTATGTTGTTTGTAACATGACATGTTAGTTCTTTTCATGCTCAATCCGCGTAGCACAATTTATAATGAAGTTGTACTTGCTAAGATAATTAGCAAGTGAAATAAGCCGAAGGAGTCTTTGTTTTGAGGTATATAACAATAATTACTTCGGGATGGGCGCCTACTGATTTAAAAAGTTACATTGATGAACAAACTTTTAAACCAAATGGTATTTCCTGCAACTCATAATAATCTTTCACGCTAATTGCCGTTGATGTGTCGTAGGGAGGGCGTTGCTTCATGGATAAATCTGATTTATTTTACAGACGGCTCAGTAGCAGTTCGAATCCTTATAAAGGGTGGATTTTTTATAAGTATCCAAATTGAAGTATGTTAATCCTTATACAAAATTATAATTTACGTGTTTTTTCTTTTAGTATCCCTCGGTACTAAAATATTGAGTTAGGGCACCTCAAAGTTAATCAAAAAAGACCTAGTTTGTTGTCAATGTTCGTTGCGCATCGGCATCCCTGCGCCCCTCCTCACCAGTCATTCATAACAACCGTGAGTCACGCACAGGCACCCTCCCCCGCGCCGGAACCCCGCCGCCGCGTCAAATTGATACGAGTAACACAAGTTGCTGATCGGGCGGCTAGCCAGTAAATGTTGACTACTCTCACTACAGCACATTTTTTGTGTCTAGTTTGTTTACATTCGACTCGGTGACCACACTACAGTAATGATTATTTTTGAAAAATAAAATAAAATAAAAAAATACTTTTTTTTTATAAATGAAATCTATAAATGATACTCATAAAAAAAACATCCTGTTTAACACTGGCAATATGTCACGATTTGTTTTTGACAAGTATATTAACCAAAGAAAATAAAGATGAGATGTCACTCATGTACAAATGTTTAATTGAGCTCCAAGGAAACACTTTAAACGTTGTCATTTTATGACCAATATACTAAATAGCAAACGGATGGTCGAGTGTAAAATAACAATTAGGTACAGTCAGACTGCTCCAGTTATTTTTTCAAGGAATATTTTAAAGAGATGATACTTACTATGAGGTGGTTATGTAGGTAACTAGGTACATTACATAGCGTCGCGGAGTACAAGCCAACTCCTTAAAATATAAACTGGCTAAATAAAGCGGCAAACTCTTAAATAAGAGTTTGCCGCTAAAAACCGCGTTTGTTTGCAATATTACAGGAAGTTAAAAAAGAGCAAAAAAACAATAATTCGTGGCTGCTCGGTCGCGTTCTAACCCAGTTATACTCTTCAACCCTGCACGAAACCCAATCACATGGCCAGCGAACGTACGATCATGCTGTAACCTTTTAATCCCTGCGGCAGGAGAATTTGCGGCTAGTATAGTAACAGAGATATTACAAAAAAACGGAACCCTTATAGGATCACTCGTGCGTCTGTCTGTCCGTCTGTCACAGCCGATTTGCTCCGTAACTACTAAACCGATTGAGTTAAAATTTGGTAAACATGTGTAAATTAGTGACCCAAAGATGGACGCGTAAAGTAAATTAATGAATTCTGAACAAGGGGGCCACTTTTGGGGGAAATTGTTAAAAAAAAAGTTTCGCAAACTGTATTGTGTGACATATCAAATGAAAGGGGTTGTTGTAAGCATCTCAGATATATTTTTTATAATTTTAGCAACAACAGATTTGAAGTAATTTAGGAAAAAAGACGAAAATTGGCCATCTCCCCCCCCCTCCTTATCTCCGAAACTATTAAGCTTCAAATTGAGCGCCTGATGCTTAGAGCATAGCAATTTTACGGAACCCTCACCACGCGAGTTGAACTCGCGCTTGTCCGGCTTTTTTTTTTTAATTCATCCTCTTTGGAGGTTAAAAGGGGTTGGAAATATGAATGGGGAACAATTAATTATTGAAGTAAGGGAGTCTTCGCTCATCTTTCGGTCATGCACTATTTCGTAAGCAGCCATTAATTACTCAAAATACATTAGTATGTATTATGAGTAATTAGTTGTAGTCAACTGCTAGCAGAAATATAGGTTTAGGTTAAGTTAGAATTGCGACCCTTACATAACCGAACAGCTACCAGAAATGTAGGCTACCACAAAACCGGCAATTTAATAATATAGGTATGACATGTAATATCTATATAATATTAGCTTCCGCCTGCGAATTCGTCTACGTGGACCCGGAACCAAAACTAGCCTTTATTTTAATCCAGGCTATAAACTAGCCGTTTAAGCGTGATGGAGTAACAAACATCGAAACATCCATACATCTAAACAACCAAACTTTCGCATTTATAATATTAAGTAGGATTATGAATAAATGACTATGAGTATTATATTGTACTAAGAACAAGTTTTTGACAAAATCTAAAATTTTGATGCAAGCATTTATTGCTGACTGTACTGTACATAAACTACTTACTCGTTAAAAATATTCTAATGAACCTAAACACTACGGGTTTATCTCAAGTAATTTAGAAGTTTCTATGGCCACCTTGTAGTTCTCGGATCAGCTTTATGGTACCATAATATTATAATATTTTCATCCGATTTACACAAGTGTACACAATTTCAACTCACTTGGAAGGAAGTTGATCAATTACACCTCATAACTACATATCAACTTGCAAGTCAAATTTGACTTGCAAGTTGTGACCCGCCCCGTGTCTGTGTGTAGGCACGGATCTTTTCGTTGCACTTGGTCCCACACTCACTTAGCCGCTTATTTCTTGCTTCAAACGAATGTTCGAAGAGCAATCTCCAGTCTAGATAATATTATATAAGCTTCTTGCCCGGATATAAACAAAATTTGATGATTAATAAAAAAAAAAGTACGTGTCCATACGATGTGGGAGTTTATGTCTAATATTTATAATAGTAATATCAATTTATTAAAAAAACAACCATCCGACTCGCACATGAAGGGTTCCGTACACTTATCTATAAAAACGAGCAAAAAAAATCACGTTTGCTGTATGGGAGCCCCCTTAAATATTTATTTTATTCTTTTTTTTGTATTTTTGGTTATAGCGGCAACATAAATACATCATATGTGAAAATTTCAATTATCTAACTATTACGGTTCATGAGAGCCTGGTGACAGACGGATAGGTCATAGATAGGTCCCGTTTTTACCCTTTGGGTACGGAACCCTAAAAATCGACTGGAGACAAATAAAATAGTTTTTATAATAAATGTTAACTATCTACTTTTTTGCTTTATGCGCCATTATTCTACACTCAAGAGCAAAAGTTTCGGGTACACTTTATATAGAATTTCAGTACAAACTGTACCCAAAACTTTTGCTCTTGAGTGTAGAACATATATTATCACTTCGACTTGGGTAACGCCTACATATAATTGCTGCCATCTTGCAGAAGATAAAGCACACCGCCAACGCAAAGACGTAACTCAACGTTTGGGACTATGCTTGGATAGGTTAATGCAAAAGGGCTGAAGTCAAGCTATAAATAACGGCAATTTTATTTTAATTGATAAATCTAGGACGTTTATTGTAAAAGGAATACAAAATGTTCAGCAGCATAGTTTACTTACTACAGTAAAATTATAAACATGTACCTAAATTATTTTACGTGAATAAAATGAGCAATTTTAGCGTAAACCGCGTTGTTTTAAGCTGAATTGCACTTTTTGCCAGTTTCTTAACAGTAATAATTTTGTATGAATTTTCCATATTTTGGATGAAGATTGGTAAAGACCTCCCCTATCTTGATTTCCACTCATCCCGATTCTGAGAAATTTCTGGCCAATCGTTGCGAAATATGTCCAGGTCATCCCGCCATCTCATTTTATTCCTTGGTTGCGATTGTATAACAGCGTCCTTTGTTAAGGCAACAGGCCACGCGGCAGATAACGGCGTGCGCCAGAATTAATTAGCCAACTAAAAACTTGGCTCATTTTACATAAGACCAGCCAAGGACATGAACGATGAAGTTTAATTTTAAATGTTTATGCATGCTCAACGTCTACTTGGAATATTGGTAATTTTGCGAGATGGCTTAAATTGGAATATTAGTATACCAATCCCGGGTTCGAATCCCGGTAAGGGCAATTATTTGTGTGATGAGCACGAATATTTGTAGGTACCTAAAAAACCCTACCAAACACCGCCTAAAGTCCAGGAACGCTTCGTATAGGATCGCCAGAAACCTGCTCGACAATAATTTCAACCTGAAGCAGGAATGGTCGAAGTTATGGGATGCGGAAATGGCGGGCAAGCTAGGCTCCGGGATCATTCCAGGTTCCACAATAGAAGGGTCAGATCTTCCAAGACGACATTGGTGCAATATCAATCGGCTACGTACTGGCCACGGCCGTTGCGCTCAATACAAACATCGTTGCGGGTGGGTAGAGTCACCAGCTTGCCCCTGCGGTGCCGATGTACAGACCATCCAGCACATCATCGAGGACTGCCCCTTAACGCGCTACGCCGGTGGCCCTCCAGAAGACCTGATCGTCCTTAGCGACGAAGCCTTCAAATGGCTGATTTGCCTTAATATTAATCTATAATTGATTATGTGTATTTGCTACTGTTTCGTCCTGTTTGCCATACGATTAAATAAAAAAAAACATGTTAAGGTGTGTTTTTGTAAGTTGAATTTTTGATAGAACTCAGTCCTGTTAGTAATAATAAGTCCATGTACGCAATAGAATAGCGTCCATGATGACGAGAGTGAGGAGCAGCACCAACAGCATCCTATAAGCAATTGCTGAACGGGCGGATTGCCCGATTATGCGACCTTGGGACCAGGCGCACGCTCCAGTTCTTGCCTCCCACCGTCGATTTTAGTTGTAGACTATTTGTATCTGTAATACCTATGTTACTAACATTAGCTGTAAGTATACTGTAACTAACAAATTATGGACCTCGAGTCCGAAATAAATCATATTTAATTAATTTAACTTAATTAATTAGCTGTCAAATTTACGATTCAGGCCTTAAGCCTGAAACACTGCCAGCTTGCGGTGCCGGTCAATCAAGTCAAAAAACTTGACAATAATTGTAAAATTTACTTTTGAACGCCACGGCAGGCTGTGACAGGCTTTATACTTTGCTGGATAAAACCAAAATTATACGCTCGTAGCTTTCTCACAGCATCAAGAGATGCTCTTAGAAAGTACCACAGTTACAATGTATCGCTGAAGACTGTTTAGTATTCATCATTATCATATCAGCCAAAATACCTCCACTTACTTCATATGACTGCTGGACATAGGCCTCCCCCAAAGAGTGCCACAATGACCGGTCCAGCGCCACCCGCATCCACCGACCTATTTACCAGGTCATCAGTCCAGGCCATCAGTTCTACGTGCAATGTGCCGACCCACTGTCACTTAAGTTTAGCGATTCGGAAGGCTATATCAGTTACCTTAGTTCTGCTGCGCATAGCCTCATTTCTGATGCGATCACGGGGTGACTTTGAGCCTTCTTATGAGGCCCATAGTAAGCGACTACGTTTCCGTGCCAAGTATTTGAACTGAGTTTACGCACGTTAGCGGAATTCGAGTATCTTTTAAATTAATTTTATAGTTATATGCGATTAAGTTCTATCTGAAATTTATTTCTCATATGGTACTTATATCTTATGACTGATAAGTATCTTAATCTTTTATTTCACCATGAGTTGAATTTTCAGGAAGCATTATTGGAGGGTTCTTTGTTGATCCACCAAGGGTGTTAAAATAACTTCTTGTTACATTCATTGTTTTCTCCTGTAAAGCCAAATCCATAAGTTAAAATAATTTCATCTTTTTCCCGGTTTATGTCGAATTGGCAATGCAAATACATTTCATTGTAAATATAAACATTACCGATAGCTATTTATTTTATTTAATATTGGTTACAGAATGTCTATTTTAGTATAGCCAGCGTGAACTTTGCTGTCCCATGGAACATTTTCTTAGGTTTAGAAGTATGCACAGCATGTAATTTTTACTTGTAAGCTCATTTTACCGGAATGCGTGTTCCTGGCTTAATTTCACCATCCGGTACTCGAAAAAGCGACATCATTTAAATAAAAATCTCATTCGTTTCGTGAAATCGCGACAAAAATGCGCATGCCGAAATGTAAATGATAAACACGCCAAATTAATTATTCGAAAGATAATTCGTTTCAAATTTGTCTGAAGGTCGCTCCATAATCTATGCGTCTAGCATGGCGGGGTGCCAAGAATGCCTTAGCCTTTATTATTTTGCTGGATTGCGTTGGTTGTTTTTTCAAGGTTCAATGGGACTGGGAAAACCGTTGACATTAAGGACTTCTTTTCTTTTCTTCTTCTTCGGTTGTTCAGTTGTAAGTGATTTGATTGTCAGCTGTTTTCTGTTTTTCCGTTTTTTTACCTTAATTGCTTGATTAGACTGGTAAGTGAAGCTTTCTCAATGTAATTATGTTATTGACGAAAAATAATCGTCAGAACTTTTATCATATTGTTTCCCAACCTTTAAACCTGAGGGAAATAATAGTTCCTTTATAATCAGCCAGTATATAAAATAATCTTAACAGTTTGTAATTCTTTTATTTTCCTTGATTGTAGTCTACTCGATGCAGGACATCAGATACGCCCGTCACTATAGTTATTCTTTGTTGCAAAAGGTGGTGTAGTAGATTTTATATTTTTATATTGTGTATATGGCTACAAAGCCAAAGCATTCAACTGCGTTCAATGGAACACACTGTTTGAAGTTCAAAAAAAATGGGTCTCCCTTCACATCTAACCTTCCTGATACAAAACTTATACCTGGACGGCGCTAGTTTTGTGAAACTAGAAGATGCGACATCTAAGTCGTTTCACATAGAGGTACGTCAAGGTTGTATATCTTGTCCCCAAAATGATTCAACGTTTATGGTGATTACATCAACAGAAGCGCGCTTGAGAACTGGCACGGCGGAATCACAGTAGGCGGCATGAAGATCACGAATCTCAGGTATGCAGATGACACAACACCCACCTCTTGCAACGTAGGTACCTCTCTGCTTTGAACCTCTACTGACTGGCGTAAAACGTACCTATAAAAAAAATATTAGGGGGCATTCTTACACAAATAGGCCTATAGTAAACTCAATAAGGCTTGTGTTATAGGTACTAGACGACGATATATAAAATACCTACCTACCTATAGGCCTATAGGCTCGTATTATCACCTACTCAAATTCGGATGGTTGCTTTTCAGTGTTAAAGCACGACAACAACCGCTTGAAAGACAAGGCGTGTTCGATACAGAAAACATCAGGTGGTAAAATGACCGTCATGTTTCGACACATCGTCTTATATAACTAGTTACTTTTTTGGGTATTGGGTCTGGTCTGCTCTGCCTGCGAAGCTGTCAGTACTGGATTCAAATACTTTCGGGAAAGGCAAATCTTTTATGTGTTCTATGTATGTAAGTATTTGTTTCGATTTGTATGAGATTGTCCCAATAATATTTATTTAATTTCATGGTCGTGTTTATTTTTTACCGTTTTAAGAAAATTATTATTCTAATAGACACGAGGGCCCCCGTGATGAATTCGTCGCGTAATAAATGACGAGATAAAGCATTCGTCACTTTCTAGTTTTTCATGATAGAGTAAAATGTTGTTTCTTCTCCTTTTAAGGTCTCATTTATCAAGTTGGTAGACTATAATTGATTATAATATATATACGTTTATCACCTTTCTGACAAGTATACATGTACAAAATTGTTAATTTACGGCGACAAATTATGAAGAAATTGCGTCATAAGTCCCTCCGATTAAAATCTGGTTCTGGCTTGACTGATTATTTTTATACAGAAACAAGCAATCTTTCTCTCTTGTCACAAGAGCGCTGCCTTGGTCTTGTCTTGTTGGATTTAAAATTAAATAGAGGTTGTTACAACATTGTTACGTAATTTTTCACTTCTTTAGATAGACTGTTGTCTATCTTGCTTTATCTTAAACCCCGTATGCTGTTATGGTTAGTGGCGTTTATTCGTGGTGTCAATATCATATCTGTGTCAAAGCAGTTTATTTAAAAAATCATGCCGCCAAATTTAACAATGATTTCGCCCTGATTTTTTTTATTTATTGTAGATAATCTTTGATTTTACTATTTACTCGCAGTCGAAGTGAAAAGTACGAAGAGAGTTTATACGGAAGCATGTTTTAGAAAAATATATTTAATCATGGCATGATTGTGGGTTTACAGAGATCCGTGGTCTCCATATATCCTGCTTCACAAAGGCGTACTGTCGTGAATAGTCATGATTCACGATAGTATACTTACATTTATGACGATGTTAATAATGATGTCTCAAACAGCCGATTTATTTCATGTAGCAACACCTACAAGAAATCATGTTTATAATGTGGACGGGTAGGCGAGGAGTTTGAGTTCCTGACAGCTAGATTGTGAACGAACAGTTACGTGCAGATTTGTAGTGTTAAATTTGGAGGAAAACCAGGGTGAGCTCTTTCCATAATCACTTTCGATGCATCCTATGATATTGTTACGATTTGGTATCATTTACACAGATCGGACGATGACTGTTTATGATGTGATGTATTTATGTGCGGCTACATGTCTTATTCTCTTTGAGAGGCGTGACGGTTTATCATGTATATGAATAAGGTTTTCCTACAGATCACGTACATGCGATAACACGGTTCATAGTGTGGAGTTCTTTAGTGTGAGAGGATTAGTAACAAGTGTAACAACAGCGTCTCAGGTTCGGTAGTCTCAGCCTCAGTCCATATCAGTATCAATCAGGGGTGCACCCGGGTGATTATAACTGGATCAGTAGCGTGTGGATTGGAACAGTATCAGTTGTGTGGTTAGGGATAAGGATAAGGGGAGGTTGGAGAACATTCTCGGGGACAAAGGTCCCCACACCTCATATGGAGCTGGTACGCACGAGGCGGCAGCCCATATGTCAGATATATAAAGGATTCCGCAAGTTGTTAGAGTATGTTTATAGATGCATATGTGCTAATACATTCACCTAAGCTAGAGTGCTATAGGTACTCATTCGCGGCCACGAGAGTGATCAGAAGTGGCTTCGCGACACGTACTAATTAAGGGCGATTCAGAGTACACCGTCCCGTACATGTTCCGTGCTCGAGACTACGCTGGAACATAATTATAACGCGACTTATGATGAAATAACAGCTGGGGCGCGCTTCATACAAAAAAAAACTGAATTTCAAGCCGCGGTAGTCCCCTTCTTACTCCGCCAAATCCATACATACAAATATTTTTTCCAAGAAAGATTAACTAGAGCCACGTAAAAAAGCAAAAAATACACTATTATTACCATAGCCTACAGAAGTCATGTTCAAAAAGTTACATAAGAAAGAGCGTAATCAAACTCTCTGATAATAAATTAAAATTTAATTATTACATTTATTTACAGTAAATTAACATATCCTTCTACGAGTGGTCCTTCAGGGTAATTGCGTTACTTTTCAAACGCACGATTAGGATTTATCAACTGTAAATTTTTGACATTAAACTGACAGTTTTTTGCCCTAACGCTTGTTCGAGAAATTACGTAATTAACGGTCTTATTTCAAGTGTTGATTACTACAAGCTTTAAATACTATATCACTATTTAAGCAGCGTCTCTGATCTGGCGGAGCCGCTCCTACGTCACATGACCCGTAAACTCGTAATGCCGATACGGTAGCGACAGCTACGACCGCATATTGGACAAGTGAATTTTGTGCACGGTGATGTGTCTCTTGATAAAGAACCTGCGATGACACGTCGAAATCTTTATCATCTTTGGTTAACACTTGATTTTTATTGCAAAAATACCAACATGAATAAAGCTGAAAGAGACTTTTGTCGAGCCAGCAGCCGTTCAGTTAAAAGTGGGAAAAGCTAGTTTTTTCGCCAATTTGCACGTGAATTTTCGGACGAATGAGTTGGACGCGTTGCGCTGTATAATCTGAATATGGAATGGCAGTTATTTGTTAAGTTTTAGGCCGGCATTTGCATGATGAATTTTGAATATTAAAGAATAGAATTATAAATGCCGATACTAATCTGAATAAACCGCCTTCGGTCCAACTCAACTCTAAGGCAGGTCGGTGTCGGTACGACGACGAGCGAAGCGAGGAGGAGTGTTAGGTTTAGGTAGAACTGCGACCTTACAGCGCACGAGCCGAGCGAGCGAAGCGAGCGTGCCGCTGTTGCGGCCGGCGAAGCGCCAGACCCGAACATTCGCAACATTCGAACGGCTCGCATTAATGTAGTTTGGCAAATGAATATTCTGTCAAGTAAAATTATGGCAAAATGAATGATTTGGGCATACAACATTATGGAAAATAATAATATGTCAAATGAATATTATGGAAAATGTAACGTTACGGAATATAAAATTCGGGCAAACGAAATTCGGGGAAATGAAATTCGGGCAAACGATAGAGAACCATGAAATAGTTGTCAGTGTGGAAATAAATGAATAAATGAGTATGGAGCTCTTTTTGACCATGGTCAAGCCTGGCTCTGCCGATATAGTCTCGTCTTTCAATCGACGCTCACGCCGTCTTGGGAGCCGGGCCATACCTGTATACCTTTTTTTTTCCCAGGGGAAATCTGTTATGGATCCCACCCGACTCGGGAGAAGCCGAGCGGGTATGTCCGACTCGCACGAACTAAAACCCCTGGGGTGTTCCACCGCTCGCTTTTGGACAGAGCCCCGGGAACGCTGTTGCACACATCCGGATACCTGTATACTTAGTCAAACGCTAAGCGACGCAGCGTTATCGTGTACATAATCTTTTATATAACATGGTGTATACGCACGTGTATATACTTAGGTATTCAGGTATTTAATATTTTTAAGTTAAATATGGATTTCTTTATTACCTTGAAACCGTGAAACAAAAAACAACAAAAAAACTTACACATTCTACCTAGTGGCATTTAAGGTTATACAGGGTGACTTTAAATTGGTACCTAATACAAAACACTTGATTGTGGCTCAGTTAATGACAAATTGTATATTACATTAACACCGGGGTCACTACCGGAGACCGTCGGCAACATAAAGGGTCTGCTAGGCTTCCTGGTAGAACTGGGTTGGCACGAATAATAGTAGTGCCAACCCATACGCAAAATAGGCGCAATTATGACGTCGAGTTGTGGAAACCCAGCCCGCGTACACCTATAACCTATTACATTAAGTCGGTTGTTAACATTAGCTGTCTTAAATTACCTATCGTAAATTTTCTAATAAAACAAATAATTAAAGCCCCGAAGTGTGGTTACCCCACATTCAATACCTAACTGTCATACCTGTCACTCGAAGTTATCAAGGTAAGTTAATAATTATCGACATCAATAAAAGAGACACTCGTACAACTAAGCTGATTATTGATTATTTAAATTGATACATTAATGGTAATAATAAGCGAATAATTTAATTAAAATCATTCATTAATGCACGTAATCTACCGAATGTAACACAATATTAAAATACGTTAAAGTAGATAAGTGCGAACCTACTGACCTAAACGTATTTTAAGATGAGTTCAAAATGACCCCCGCCTTCCTGGACACAACTCCGCCCGCCGTGTATGATTGTTCTGAGTCTGCCAAGAATAAATTCATTGGCTTTCACATAATTGAAAGCCCCAATTATCTTTTGGCGAAGTTCATCGATAGCATTCGATTCCCATGCGTAGACTCTCCTTTTAATTTCGCCCCACAAAAAGAAGTCGAGTGGTGTGAGATCGGGACTTCGAGGCGGCTATGCGACTAAACCGTTGCGTCCAATCCATCTCTCAGGGAACTCTCGGTTTAAGTAATTTTGCACACTTAGAGCAAAATCTTCACCAAATTTGGCCATAATCATTATTTCTGTTTTTTTTTTAATCGCGTTAGCAGCCATTTCTACAAAGCTAAAAACAAACTATTTTCTTATTTTTTCTATCCTTATTTATGATTTAAAAAATATATATACTTATATTGGATGTCCCACGATTATGTGACATGAAGGGAAAGTAGTTTTTACATTGAATATAAGGTATTATGCTGTATTGAGTCTTTATTTTTTATAATTAATAGGTACTGTTCCATGATTTAAAACAGATTTGCTAACTTATCTTGACCTGAACCGAGAGCGTTGCATGATAGGTAATTTCTTCTTACGCGGATTATATTCAGGAGTACATAACATTACAAACAACACGCATACACTTATAACATTACAAATGAAGAACGATAAAAAACTTTTATCAAAAGTCGAATTAGTCTCCGTTTAAAATGTCAACTGCAAACATATAGGCAGGTAGTATCTACTACCTGCCTATATGTTTGCAGTTGATATAGTATCTACTAGAGATTTATTTGAATTCGGGCCTCGACTATTTGAAAAGCTAAAGACCTTTTTCGCCCGTTCGGTAATTTACAATTCACGTTACAACACGCCCAGTGTCCAAGTTACCATACGTTGAAGGAGCCTAGTTCAAAATCTACGTACTCAACACTTCTGCTGCACTTCAATTTAACGTCAAATTACCTAAGATATAGTATCAGTCAAACCGCGTTCAACTCTCGACGGGGTTATCGGGTTCCAAATTTAAATTTGCACCTGCATTTGCATAGACACAGCTGTCACTGGCTATTTCCATTTCAATTCCGTTATCCACCGCTGGCACTCGATAAAATTCAAAACGGTTTAGAATAACGCAGTTTTCCAGCCAATTTCATTTTTACATACTTTTCTTTCAAAGGCTTAGGTTTTAAAAAATATTTTTAATATACGCGTGGCTAGCAAGGGCGAGAGATAGGTTTTAATCATGAGAAAATTCGTTTCCTTCATGTTTTTATTAACCCTCGATGCAATTTTTGACAACGATTCCGGTTTTACAAGTTAAACATATTGTACTGAAACGGAAGATTCGATTTGCTGTTATTCTGTACTGTTCCTGTATTATATGTGTAAGTAACCAAAACCATACGTATGTTGTTTCACAGTTAATGCACCTAAGTCTACAATAATCTTAAGATTAAATAGGTTTTGATACGTGACCTTTCACCCTTGCGGCAGTCCGCACGCCGCAACGTGAAGCCATGACGTCATTCGTAATCTCGGCGTGACACGTCACAACTCGTGACACTACTTAATTGCAAAAATAAACTGGATGGTTCTGTATAAACCATCCAATTTCACGTCATACTAGGGTATAAAATCACCCCGATTTAGGAACCGGGTGATTTTAATCAATTATCTAGAGTGAATTTGTTAGTTCACACAGTTTCGCGGTTCTCTGTTTACCCGATGGAATTGATTGTGTCTAGTAATAGTAACGCGATCTTTTGTTTTTTAACTATCATAGTCCTATACTAAGGCCCATTTTGTATTCCTTTCAAGTCACCCCGTCTATGCTAATATTTCTAAGTTTCTTAGTAAACAATATAAAAACTGTTTTTAATTAATTTTATTCTCCTTCTATTGAAATCGTATAAAACGCTAAGTTCTTTAAGAGATGAAAATCATGCCCCCATAAAAATGTGTTGGGCTCAATTGAATAGGTAGCTAACATAAAAAGTTTTCCACACAAATGGAAAATTTGAAATGAAATGGAATTACTTTTACTTGCCTTTTGAAATAGAAATTGGATTTGAAAGTACTGTACCGAAAACGAATTTTGAAACGCCATTTGGGAAAAAAAGTTTTAACTGGCTTTGTTTAGGTTTTCAGCTAACTCTTTCATCCGGTTTTCCTTTAAGTATATCGCCACGCAAATAAAAACAGAACTCTCGAGTGATTTCAGCAGCAAAAGTTCTGGCAACTGTTTTCAAAGTTTATTGCATGATACATGGACCTTGATACTTTGGCCACATCCTTATAGATGATTATTGCTGCATCTAATAGGTAAGAGTATATTGAGATGGTGATCTACATCATATCTCGTCAAATAAAGCTCCGTTTCAATCGCATATTTATTTAAAGTGAGAATACCATGTATCATTCTGAGTTAACAAATCCGGTGCGGCGTTATTCATGAGTTGGTAAAATTAAGTAAATTCAACTGTACAAGAACTCTACATTTTGAAATTTAATATTCTGGGCTAGCAGGTAATCGTGTAACTTTTCGAACGCGCGTTAGGGTTTATCTACTGTAAATACGTTCAAAGGTAAAAATTACAGTTTCTCCCGAAGTCTACATCGGGAAAAACTTGTAAAGACAACCAGATAACACCAACTTACACTAAACTGCTAACAAGTCCTTTATTTGATTTTGTTAGTAGATACCAAACAAGGGTTTTCTGAAATCTGCGGTTAGAAAACTTTTTCTATTACCTGGAATAGCTTTCCTACAGGAATTATGTTGCCAACGAAAAGTAAAGCAGTCCAAAAACATGCGTGTTGCTACTCTGGCGTAATATAATCCCCACGATGGCCATTTTTACTTTGGTCCTGTATTTTGTGAGGACTTTTTAAAAGAAAGTTAAAAGCGCTATGTGTACGTGACGTACACCTATGACTGGTGGTTTGCTAGGGGGAGGTCGAAATCAGTGAAACACTGGTTGCTGCTTGACTATGGGCGGAGCAGGCTGGAGAAGTGGTTGAGTCGAGTTCTGAAGAAAACTGAACTTTTCGGGGGTCGGCCGCCATTTCTGCCCTGGTAATCGCAAATGCAGTACTTGCAAAATGGCGGTTTCGAGATAAACGCGATAAACATATTTTGTGATATCTATACAACAAATCTATGTGGTATAACTTTTGAAGTGTACTGAATAATACTTAAAAAAATCAAGCTTTCTAATGACATATTTTTTCCATTACTTTACAGCCTTATTTGGATAAAATGCGCAGTACTGCATTTTCATCAACTATCTGGGCTTGTGGGCATTACAGTATTACTAAGGATAAATGCAGTATTTGTGTTTATTACTGCAAAATCACCTAGCATGTGTTCAATACTGCGTTTCTAGTTCGCAATCATGCCCTATTTTTATGCTTAGTACTAGTTAAAAGTGTTGTTAAGGCTTTTTCTGGCAAATATTTTAAGTGACGAAGACTTGAAATAAAACAGATTTTAGGTAAGTATTAGAAAAATGTTTTTATTATCGAAATA
This sequence comes from Epinotia nisella, assembly GCA_932294315.1. Lineage (NCBI taxonomy): Eukaryota > Metazoa > Arthropoda > Insecta > Lepidoptera > Tortricidae > Epinotia > Epinotia nisella. The sequence goes on along the minus strand of OW028675.1, from coordinate 10,410,686 downwards.
ACTGAACTTAAAAATACCTAAGTTAATGGAGCCAACTTCCTAAATCTATTGGTCTACAATTCTTAATTATAATATCGAACCCAAAACTCTATATTAGACTTATTATCACAACCAAGAAGGACTTAATTTTAATTAGTAATTATAATCAGTCTATAAAATCCACTTTGTCTCGTCCGCGAATTCATGACGTCGACGCTCTGATTTGCTAACACGAATCGCGGCACTGTACCATGCGGCTTCGACGCATGCGAAGCTTTTTGTTACTCTTGCTACTCGTAAACGCAGCACTGTAGAATACTGCGTTTAGTTTTAGCATCGCAAGAGGAGCTCTTTATTATTCTCGCTACACTCAAATGCAGTAATGTTGAATACTGCGTTTGGCTTTAGTTAGTATTCGTTGCAAAAAAGTGTATTCCTAATGAATCTGCAGTAAACGTAGCAAGTACTGCACAAACTTCTAGCACATGCTGAATGCTGCAGATCTTGTTAGCAAAAGTAATATTTTTGTGCAAGTACTGCGTTTCTGGTTAGAAAAATAACATGTTTCTAATTAAAAAAAACTGAAATTATTTTTTTTATGTATAGATTAGGCTCTTGGGATGTCATTTCTGCAAAAAAGTGAAAATCCCAAAAATGTCGATTACTGCAAGTACAATTATCAGGGCAGATTTGTATATCGTCGGACCGTACCGCCACTCCTACCCTATCCCTACTCCTGACTCTATCCCCACTTCGTCCATTCCGCCCCACCCTAAAACTTTACCTATTTATTTATTATAAATTTCTTAACTACCTATCTATCTTAAATGCTTATACTATACTTACTGATATACTTTATTTACATTATCTTAACATATATGTGATCCCGCGCGCGCGATGTGTTCCCTTATTTCGGGTACGGGTTTCTAGGTCGGCGAGTGTATGCGTATCTGGTCCCCCCCCCTGTCGGGGCGCATACACTCGCTTTCCCCCCCGCATTTGCCCGTGAGTCCAGCAATGGGCCACATCGCACGCGCGGGTCTAATAGGATCCCTTTAGCCCAATAGGAATCCTATTACTATTTACCAAATAAACAACACAACACGATAATTTTATTTACACTTACTAACTAGAGAAAAAACTTACAAACTTCCTTACTAAAGGATAAACTTACAAATTAATAAATGAAACTTATGCTAAGATTGCGCCACGTCGTCCTGCACACTATGATTCTATGAATTTTTTCTACTCCAGCACTGTAATTTGACAATTAAAAGGCTAACATCAATATTAAAAATATACACTTTTCGTGATTCCACTTAAATCTATGATCTATGAATTACATTATAATGCTCCGACGGATATTATAATAAATTATAAGCCAACTGGTATTTTTTTTAATTTGCGTTAAAGTGGCCAGCGCCTACAGACCATGTGCCAGCGCGAAAGTGTTTTATTTAAATTTATGTTTCCATGACCGCATCCATGACAAAAGTTTATGTAAATGAACTTATTATTACTGTAACTGCCATATTTACAATAAAGACTCGTTTATTATTTATTACGTAAATTACAGATATGAAATAAGAATATTATTTTTCCAAAAGATTTTTATGTTTGAAAAATACATCTACTTAAACAGTATTGTTGTCTATGGTAATAAAAAAACATAAAGCGCGGGAATTTAATTATTTTCAATTGTCAGTTAGGTTCATTGGTAACGCAATTTATTTAACTTTTGAGGTTGTAACTGAATTTGATCCATCTCCAATGCCAACCGCTCCGGACTTTCTACAAAATGAAATAAATATGTCCCAGATCTTAAAACAAAACAACGCGCCAATAATCATAACAAAAAACACCATTCAAAGCCTTCATATTCATTACCATAAATAAAATGTTTGTTTTTACATGTCTCTATTTTTATTTATTTATAACTAAAAGTATAAGTTGGTTCTAGCTGTCGTAGAAAAAGTACTGTATGCAACGTTATATAATTAGGTCTTAAAATTCTCGAGTCTTTATTAACAAAACTCGCTAAAGCTCGTTTTGTTACAGCGACTCTCGAATTTTAAGAACCCATATTATATAACTGTTGCATAAAATACTATTATATGGAAGTAAATGTATGTTATTTACTTAGCAATGTTATTTTATAAAACGCCACGATTTTTACGCCGGTTCTTCTCGTGGCAGATGTTTTCTTTCTGAAGCGGTGGTTCTTAATCGATATTCGAATGTGTACCTATGTAATACCTATGCCTCAATTGAGCAGTGGACGTCTTTCAGCTAAAATGATGAAGAATAATTTATTTTTAACTGTTTTAACTACTTTAATACCTTAAACTTACTTTAAAGGCACCTAAGAGCACTACAGAAGTCAAAAATGAGATCTTAATTATTTATTACTTTACGTGTTAGGGTATATAGGTACGCTACAGCCCGTTGCAGGTTGTGTCATACAATAAAATAATAATAACATATTATATCTCTTTATTAGGGAGTCTCATAGCCCTAATAATGTATATTGTTGAAATACGAAAATATAATCGTATGAATTAAATATATAAAAATTTAAATTACACGTTAAGGCCTTTGCCACACTGGATGCGTTCTGCAGTCTGCCGTCTGCGGTCTGCGGTCAGGTCAAATTGAATTTGTTCATACATAATCCGGGCTTGACCTGACCGTAGACCGCATCCAGTGTGGCAAATTCTTTAGCTTGAAGACTTTACATTGAAAACAACTTTCGTTTTTTTTTCCTTCCGCGCAACACGCAATACGCAACATTTTAAAATGTTGTCTATTGCCGGCACTAAAATCGGTATACGGTCCATTAATATAACAAAACGCTAAGAAAACGACCTGTACTTTTTCAGCGTAAATATGTATAGAGGATAGTATTTCAAAATCCTACAATGGATAGAAGCTACAGAGATAATTATTTAAATATTCAACCTAGATCCTTTGAGTTTCATTCAAATTTAGCTGTTCTCAAATTATACGTTCAAAATTTCAATTTGAAGTGTTAGGAGAACACGTTATGCTATTATAAATAAGTCGAGTTTTTGTGAAAGTACCCTAGAATACACAATCGAGTCACATATTTTCCATGAGTTTCAAACAACTACTGAACAGCACTAGACAGTCTCGTTAAAATTCAGCGTGCTCCAAACTTTGCATTTTTCAGCTCGTCAAGGAGGAACTCGTGACAGAATAGTGTTTAACAGTTTTTTTTTCATGAACGTCGATTTACATTTACTTAATATGATTTATATCATTGTTAAAGTATAATGTACTATTTAAGATTGATGATCCTCGTGATATCTTTGTGCGGGTACATAAAATTGTATGTATTTAAGTATGTATAAGTAAGTTTATATTGTATGCATTATATTGTATGCATATTCATGAAATTAATTGATTTGTGTGTCCATTCGAGTCTCAGCATTTAGAATTCTGCACCACTAAAGTTTCTATTTAGCCCAATGGTTGACTGGTAGAGAATGTCTGATGACATTAAGTCCGCCAATTGTACTTTTATTTGTATATTTGTTTAAATAAAAAAAAAATGTACTAGAAAACTGGTCGTAGGCATGAGTTTTTTTGCATTTTTACAAGCCTTATATTAAACTTTATCTGTGATTTCTAGTTGCCGCGGTCGTGTCTTAGGTCACTTATGAATATATTAGGGGTGTAAGAATATATATCTAAAATAAGGTACAGTCATGGACTTTAATTGTTCAGCCATTTAGAACTCACTTTATACTGGACACTTCATAGCTTAACTACAAAAAAATCAAAATTAGTACCTAAACACTTAAATGGCTCAACAATTTTATTAAAGTCCTTGACCGTACCTATTTAGTTCGTACATAATTTTATCTATCCTTAAATCCCTAATTATTGTATTCAGCAAATTTTAAATATATATATATCATATCATTTCGTTGAACCTAGCGAACTACTAAACTAGAATTAATATTGTAAAACAGTAGTTTAACTTTAAATTCATAATCGCTCGCTGCAAAATATTTGAAACTATAGGCCGATAAGCAGCAGTTTTTGGGTCATACGAGATTTAGGTGCTAGTTTATCTTTCGTGTTTCCGATAGTAAAAAAAATGAGAGCCTTAAATAGCAACAAATTTCGTACTGGTTTGCTGAGGGCCCCTTCGGGGCCCAACTTAGAAAGCTAGGGAGGGAAAAAAAAAAAAAAAAAAAAAAGAAAAAACTGGTTTGCTGAAATTACGTCGGGAAAGGTTTATTTATTTACTTATTTATTTATTTAAGGAGTGCCAACAGAATTCACAATGAATATGAAAAAACAAGTAGGTACTTATATAATGTCTAATTGTAACCCTAATAATAGGCAACCACATCATACGTTACAATTTTTAGCATTGATGCACTTACTAATTATCTAAGATCTAAGCTTAAAAATAAAATAAAAAACTGAATCACATCAGTCAGACTATGGTTCAAGTCAACAAATTCCTGATTTTGCATTTGAAGCTATTATGAGAATCACAAAAAAATATCAATATTTTCCTGTTCTGTAACGAGATGATTGTAAGCACGCGATAAACGAGGTACAGGCGAGTGCTTACTAAAATTGGTCTTACAAAAAGGAAAGTGAAATAAGGCACAAGGCATGCGAGGTAACATGGATAAGACGAAGATTATGTCAAACGTCCACGTAGTACCAACTCCCATTTCAATCGGACACTTTACGCTCAAAGTTGTAGACGAGTATATATACCTAGGACAGACTGTCCAGTTAGGTAGGTCCAACTTCGAGAAAGAGGTCAATCGTCGAATCCGACTCGGCTGGGCAGCATTCGGGAAGCTACGGCACATCTTTTCGTCGACTATTCCGCAGTGTCTCAAGACGAGAGTCTTTGACCAGTGTGTGTTGCCAGTGATGACGTATGGCACGGAAACGTGGTCGCTTACTATGGGCCTCATAAGAAGGCTCAAAATCACCCAAAGGGCAATGGAGAGGGCTATGCTGGGAGTATCTCTGCGTGATCGCATCAGAAATGAGGCTATCCGCAGCAGAACCAAGGTAACCGATATAGCCCTCCGAATCGCTAAACTTAAGTGGCAGTGGGCGGGGCACATTGCACGTAGAACCGATGGCCATTGGGGCGGAAAGGTTCTCGAGTGGCGACCAAGTACCGGAAGGCGCAGCGTGGGTAGGCCCCCCACAAGGTGGACTGATGACCTGGTAAAGGTCGCTGGAGTCCGCTGGATGCGGGTGGCGCAGGATCGGTCATTGTGGCACTCTTTGGGGGAGGCCTATGTCCAGCAGTGGACGTCTGATATGATGATGATGCGAGGTATTTAAGTCTGGACGCTTAAAGAGAACTTATCAATAATTTGAGGCGAATCAATTATTGTTTATGAATTGATTTTATACAAGAAACTAAGCAACGTTAAAATGATTAATTTGGTCTCTTGGTGGTTTTATATCGGTACGACAAATGCTTTAGCAATTTTCTTTGGGCCCTTTCTATTTTGTTAATGTGGACTTCATAAACGGGTGACCAAGTGGACATTAGTACTCTAATGTACTTCTAACACAACTATGTAACTAACGTACGTTCGTTACATAATCGATCAACGGACCGATTTGTGACTTTCGAGCGCTCGACTCTCACTCGAAAACTGTCAAAAAATATTAAATGCTATTTTGAAATAGCGATAGAAAATCGGAAAACGATTGGTATCGACCGATTCGTATTCATTTCTATCGGCAGAAAGTAATGGCTGCAATTTTGACACTAAAATCATATTTACTTTCATAATTTTCGAGGGCTCGAAGGTCAAATATCCGCCCCCAGCTAGCTGATCACAACTCGCAAAATGGCGAACGTAAGACTAATGCCATCAAATACATCCTGTAAAAAAACCCAAGTCTCGCAGCTCAGTCTTTCTACCGTAAAAAGTTGTGAGATCCATGTAATACCAAGTCGGTTAATCTATTTAGTCTCTACTTAAAGGACCTTCTGTCTTAAGTTATTACATAAGTTATTATCATGCCAATATTAAAAAGATTTTACGTTTTAAACAAATAGATCGACTTGGACATCGCATGATTTGATTATTAGTATGTATCACACTACACAGCACGACGGGCCAGCAACCAACAGCAACGAGAGTTTCAATCGCGTGAGGCGCGATAGACTAAAGAATCTATCTAATATAATTGTAATATTCATTGTGTTTTCATGCGATGTCCAAGTCGATCTATTTGTTTAAAACGTAAAATATTTTTAATATTGGCATGATAATAACTTATGTAATAACTTAAGACAGAAGATCCTTTAAGTAGAGACTAAATAGATTAACCGACTTGGTATTACATGGATCTCACAACTTTTTACGGTAGAAAGACTGAGCTGCGAGACTTGGGTTTTTTTACAGGATGTTTTTGATAACATCTCACTTCTTTTTGTAGAGTCCTACTTTTTGGTACCATCTACTTCTAACGAATTTTGTTAAAGGCTTTGTCTTATGATATTTTTTTATTTTGACTTGGCGGGGGCACTGCCGTGCCCCCAGATAGGTTTTCCCATGATTAAGACATTAAACTCTATTTGTATTCTAAATTTGAAGCTTCTATGTCTGCTAGAAGTGCCTTGGAGTTTTGATGATCGGTGAGTCAGTCAGTCAGTGAGTGACAAAATTTAGAAACTTTAACAAGTAGTCATTCTTAAACTACTGGTTCAAATTGACTGAAATTTTAAATATACCGTGTTTATATAATGCCTGATTAGTTACTGAAAATTCAGGTTTCTTGTTTTATCCACAACGAAATTCGGGGGGTCGAAAATGGCCTGAATTGCTTCGAGAAAAGGATGGTACGGCCGTGCCGCTTTTTTTTGCTCGACTTGGCGGGGGCACTGCCGTGCCCCCAGATCCTGTGAAAAAGGAATCAAACAATCTATTAAATATTCTGGGCATTCGATGATAAAAACGTCAAACTTTCGTAATATCATCAGACATCAGAATCTATCCCACACCCTCTTTGATTAGTTATAATCTACAATTTAACAAAATCCTATCCTAGCCAAAATAATGGAAATTCTATGCAAGTCCGATCCACGGAAATAATTCTCAAACTGTACTGGACACCATTTTGCATAATCCTAAACACAATCGTGCTAGTTCCATTGCTAGTTTACTGCATACTACAAAGTTTACATTTACACTCAGATTGAGCCAAATTCCACTTTAGAACTTTACGAATAAGATGTACCTACGTGTAAGGAATATTTTTGTGTTCGGGGCTCGCGTTTAAGTTTTTGATTTATAACCGTACTCGGGTGCATTGCGGACTATCCTGTAGGTAAATTATGTTTTTTTACACTCTTTGATTGCTACCGACTTGCACTGTGTAGCACTGCACTATGTACAAGTAATCGTATAAATAAGCCACATACGTTTGCGTTTGTGATGTTAGTCCCAGTAGCGTCGAAGAGTTGTCGGATGGGTTCGAGGGGTGTGCGGGAGAGGCTAACTTCAGAGACGCAAACTTATGTGGCGAGTATTGTATGTATTTTGCCCGCTTCCTCCGGCACTAAGGCAGACCTCCGTACGTGTTGTATGCGGACGCGACCGCCTTGCGTTTCGTGATACTGAATAATAATCAGACGCGTGCGCTTTTAACATATTTAGGGCGAGATACATACGTGGCTTATGCGTACATTATGCCCTTGTTTATTAAGCCCCAATGTTGATGTGAATATTGAGCAAAATGAGTTTTAATATTTGAAATTGTGGTTAATAACCAACGCCCTGAATAAAATTACTACAACTGTAAATTCGTTAACGTAGGTAGTTTCTCATTGTTCTTAATCTTTGAACACAACATAAATTTAAGAAAAAAAAGTAATGGAGTATCCATTTTACTTCAAGTAAGACCAAATAGACTTGAGTATATTTGATGTATGCAAAGAGGACGCCATGGACACGCTTTGGTTCCAATGTTTAGTGGCCAGGCCGTATTGAATAATGACTTATTCATCTATGAAGCTGGCTGTACTTCCCGTGTCTGCTTTTCTATGCTCTATACTCTTCAACTTTCAGGTTCTGCCCTTAGACAGAGGAGACAGCAATGCACATTCTCTGCTCCTGCTACTCATGCACAAAAGAAGATCCTACCTAGGGCGGTACATCGTGCACCCAGAAGAGGTAAAACATACTACCAGCCAAATAATCTGGAATTGCCTGGAGGCAACGGGCCTTAACGGTGAACTCTAAAAAAGGGCTGCCACAACACAATAGATCACTAGCTGGTCAAAGCGACGAGGCCCACTATCAGTAATAATAATAATCAATTATATTTGACAAATGATGCAATAACAACACTTCACATGTATTCGTATATTTATAACCGACTTGCTTTTCCAATTCGACTCCTTCGCTAGCAAATTGGATCCTACAAAATAATTTCTGTTCTTCACAAAAATATAATATATACCTACCACCTACCTATTTTGCAACCATATTCGTACAAAATCTTGGCACGACAACACTCTGAAACCAAATTACACAAGCAAAATGCTTTATATAGTGGTAATAAAGTCTATAATTGAATGACAGCGGTCGTGTTAACCTTGCCAGAATAAGTAGACTTGCCAGATCCGATTTGCTCAATATTGCATTCGAAATTTTCGTGTTGGGAAAAATCTGCTAGTGGCTTAGCTAGTTCCCGAGTAAAGGTTGAAATTAAACTGACATTATTATGTTATTATTATTTAGGTATTGGTATTTTAGTATGTAAATAGTTATTTCTTATTAATTACAAACACATCTGTTAAGCATTAAAATAACCAACGTGTAATGAATGGATTTAAATAGTCCCTGTTAAAATTATCAATTAGTTTTATTGTAGAAGTAGGAAATGGCATATGGGTAATCCGCATATGTGACTATTTATTACGTTCCTTCACATGATATTAAATAATATAAAAGATTTCTATTGCAATTTTATTCAGCCTTGGTTTCAGACCACAGTCACCCTTTACGAGTACACTCGATAAATCCTACTATGCGGTTCATAACCAGTCTTGACTCAACTTACCACTCGCCCGATTATGACTCGACCCCGACATTCGTAACATCTATGCATTATTGGAGATCAGACTTAAACTGGCTTACCGAAGTGAGTTGTCAGTAAGTTTAGTGAATAGCCCTGAACTAAGATTTACTGCGAACGGGGCCGACCCGGAAAATCTGACATAATAAAAATTATACGCTTTGCACTCTATTTCACAAAGGCCAAGAAAAAAACCAATACAAGCAACGATTACCTACGCGATTTATGTCAAATAATAAAACGCCAAATAATGTCTATCAATAATTTTGTTTGTCCAAATTTCATACCTAATTGAACGAGCGAGGGGAGTGAAGTTGTCTGTTTCAGTTTGGGAGAATAATTATTCGCCGGATACCTATTATTATCCGTCTGTCTGGACAATGGACATTCTGACTTTCTTTTAAAAAAAAATCAAAAAAAATTGTCTACAAAAAATCTAAAGAATTATCGAACCTACTCTCAAAATTTTAAGAGGATCGGTTGAAAAATGCGACCTGCGTAGGAAAACAGCCGGTAAGTTGGGCATACGAAATAAATAAAGATTTTTTGCCCAAGTTGAAAGAGAGAATTTAGTTCGCTTCAGTCGCTCGTTCAATCAAATGATTCAATATCAAAAACCAGAAAAAAACCGGACAAGTGCAAGTCGGACTCGCCCACCAAGGGTTCCGTATAAAATTACAAAATAGCTATTTACAGTTACACATGGTGTTACTTTCCCGCACTAGTGCGGAAATGAGCAGTTTCCGTGCATATGTTGAAACTTTAAAGAGCCATATGTACTGTAAAAAAACTTAAACTACTACTTTTTACTTCCTTCTTATTTTTTTCAATGTTTAGTCTTCAGATTTTTCCCTGTACCTACTTTTGGTATAAGACGATATTACTTGCCAAATTTTATAGTTCTAGGTCAACGGAAAGTACCCTATAAGTTTAAATTCCCTTGAGAGTGTCGAAATATAAGTTTATTGTGTAAAAACGGCCGTATCTTTTTTTTTTACGTTAACTTAGAAGTTTGATTTTTTCACAGCTGAAAGGGACTGTAGACTTGAGCATAAAGTTTTAATTTCAACTCCACGTGTTCGCGAGATAAAGGGTCTTGACAGACAGACAGAAAGACGGACAACACAGTGATCCTATAAGGGTTCCGTTGTTTCCTTTTGAGGTACGGAACCCTTAAAAATGTAACATAAAAAGATGTTAATGAATCAATTTCAAGTTTATTCTTTAACGAAGTTGACTTGCAATAGCTTTGTACATAGGTACAGAGCTATTGCAAGTCAACTTCGTAAAAACGTACCTGATCTGGCAGGGAACATAGGTTCCCTGCCAGATCAGGTACGTTTTTATTACGTCAAAATAAACGCTCATCAGTTTTATTTTCAATCCTGATTTAACTGAGGGAACTTGATTACAGGCAACTGGCGTTTTTGCTACAAAATATTGCAATTTACCTACTAAGTTTGAGGTTGTGGTTGTTACTCAACCGCAAATAACGGCGCCAGCTGCACAGGCTGGGCTAGACACAAAGGGTCTATCCTCCTCGACGTATTAGTATAATATCAAAATAAAATTTACGTCCACTTGTGCGATAAATGTGATGTTGATGTCAAGGCAATTAGTCGAGTCCAATAGACTCCTTGTATTGATGCACTTAGGAAAATGTTTTGCAGGATGCAATTAATCTTTCAATTGTTTGAAAAGTTGTGTTTGCGGATTATAGATACTCTGTGGTTTTAAGCCATGTCTGTAGCTTCGTAGCAACTTTGCCCTCTTGCTTCCTATGTTGTAAAATCTAGATTTTAAATTGGAAAAGCAGTTGAAAATGCTTCTTTCACATATTTATTTGGTATATTCAACAAGCTACCAAAATAGCTTCCCTTGAATAAACACAGAATTTTACTGTATGAAGGTACCCAGTTGTAAAAAAGGGTATACCTAGAAAGTAGCGTGGGCAACACTCAAATTGGTTGGAAGTGGAACTGGGAACTAAAAAATGCCTAAGTTGTGATTTGGAGTATGCTTAAATAATTTATATTTAGCCAAGCCGCGCGGGCGCATCAACCTGCTTGGTAGGGCACCTCATAGTGGAAAATATTGATTTGTTTTCGTGTTCTCTGAATGAATTAACAAAGGCAGCATTGTTCGTAATATGCTATAAGAGTATCATGTAAATAAATACTGTACCTACGAATATTCTATACTAAACAATTTTATAATACTAAATAAATATTTACAATACTGTCTTAGGTTCTAATTATACCTGTAAAAATAGTTGTAAGTGTGGATAATAAATAAATAAACATATTATTTTATGCAACAGTTATAGATTATACGGGTCTCATATCACAATGCACAAATTTATATAATGACAGTCAATTACTAAACGAGGGTAGATTCTCGCCTTCTGCGCTGACCTCGCCTGCGCCTGCACAAACCAGCCGAGCGAGCAGGGCGCGGGACCGCAGTGCTAAACGCGCCGGCAACGCGTGTGCTCATGACTAAGAACCCGAATCGGTTCGAAACATGACGAGCGATAGGTATTCGACTGTCCGAGTGACCCGTTTTCATTATATTTTAATGACGATTACCTAGTAAAAACTTTTTACTGTTTTCAATATAAATGTACCTTATCTTATTGATTAAGAAGGTATCGCACCCAAATGTATCAATCATTATATAATTTGGGTTTCGGAAAGGACGTGGTTAAGGATACTTTTTATCCCGGATCATTGCAAGGTTTCCTCTGAAAAAGAAAAGCTTATTCGACGCAAGCGAAAACGCTTAGTTTCACATTAAATCCTTTTCTGTCCAAACTGAGAACTGTTATTTTTCCCAACATAAATGTGTTCTTACTCCACGTTTACTCTCCATGTTTAGACAGATCTCTTCTATCTCCTGAGCAGTTTAGTCTCGTTTTAATACTACTGACGTAAGTTTTTCTCGAGCTTACTCTGTTTAAGTTCATCTTTATATTGAGAGGTCACGTTTCAGTACCTACACGTTGATGTCAATACAAACGTTTTTCGGGCAAATATATTAATGAGTTCAATATTAACATTTTGTTATCAATTAATTTATTTAGATAACCTATTGTAGATGCAATACCCGTGGGTATGCAAGGTATCTACGTGATTTTTTGTAAAAAAATGTTTTATATATTTTCTGGCTTATTCTTAATTTATTTTATGATTGATAATTTTACAATTCTTAAACAAAGTATTATTAATTGCCATCAATTAAGTCACACAAATGAGGGGGACAACACAAATCGAACTAGCCCCATAGTAAGCTCATCATCATCATCATCATATCAGCCAAAAGACGTCCACTGCTGGACATAGGCTCAATAAGGTATAGTAAGCTCAATAAGGCTTAAGGGCCCGGTTTTTTTCTTATAAGTGTTTGACTGATGGAGACATTTACTTTATAGGGCGAAGATGGACAGTTTGTCGATATTGAACTTAATTATGTACAATCACTAAGTGTAGTATAATAGTAAAAACATAATATTCTTTTGTAATTATGCAAATCCTTTGAGGTTTTATTTAATTCCCTCTTAATTAATTTTCGATAATTTACTTCGTACAAGAGCTATACCGTAACGTAACCTTACAAAATGGCCTCACTCCAACCAAACGCACCAGATACGGCAATTGCCTATGTTCGCCCGTCTCGGCATAACGACATTTGCTTACGCATAATTTGGCCTGTTATCAACCAACTGCGCAATTTCGCTTGCTTATCGTACTAACTGGGACAAAGTTTGCTTATGAGCAAACATGGTATAACGTGTTTCGAACAGTACAATGGCGGCTCGGGGGTACTATGCACTGAACCACATACGACTGTGTATTATTACAGTTGGAGGTGTCCGGAGAGTTGGAGTTAATAGGGTTGCAAAATTAAATAAATTACATTCACGTTTTATTATGTAGCCTATATTTGGGCTTACCCGAAAGCTTCTTTTTTAATAAACTTTTTGACTAAGTTTTCAGAGTGAAGTATCTAATGTCGTGTATAAAAAAATAAGCCTGCTATAGCTAGTTTAACAAAGGGAGTCTCTGTTTCATTCATTTCGTATGGCAATTACACTTCAGCTTGTTAACGCCATCTACGTACTCAATTAAAATTGTCCCAATACATGGCGCCAACACTCACCGGCAAAAAAATTGGCCCAAAAACTTTTCGTGATTTTGAACAATAAATTGAATAAATTAAATAATGTTTTTCTGCATATAGTCCAGGCAATGAACTGACAATTTGTATGGAAAAAATGTCAAAGTTGGAAATTATTTATAATAGCTAATTTTTTTAAATGTACCTAACGGATATATATTATCAATTAAATTAGTTACCTAGAGGCAAAATCCAACAAACAATCAGACATCAAAAAAAAAATTAATTAGTTCCTAAAAAGTCCGGATAAATATTAATATTTTTTATCTTTATTTAGGTTCATTTACATTTGCTTTAAAATATTCAATATACATAAAATAAAAAAGACAATGAATGTTTAATTTAAATCTGTATAATTACTTCCGGGTGGAAAGTTTGTTGGATTCTTGAATAAAGCATCTTAGAATAATTTCTAAGATGCTTTATTCAAGAATATTATACAGATTTAAATTAAACATTCATTGTTTATTTCATTCTAAAACATTAGTTTTAGAATGAAATAAGCAAAAAAAACGCTATTATAAATTAATGTTTTTCGAAACCGTATTTTGCCTGGAGTAATAGTAAACTTTTTCTAATTTGGGTCAAATTTTCTGCCGGTGAGTATTAAAGCGGAGGTCAAAATGATACAGGAAATGAATAGTACAGAAACCTCTATATAGTAAAATTTACTTCAGCAGATTCATTAAGACATTCAGTGCCAAAGATTTCGTACCGCTAAGCTTACATGCGGAACTACGTATTAAGTAGAGGAAGCGCCCACCTAACGGTTTTTTTTAAATATTATAATAATTTATTTGCATCTTGTCTAGTTAGAAGAAGAATCGGTGAATATACATTAAAAAGATATATACATACTGTGGAACATAGAACTTCCTCCTTCTTTGAAGTCGGTTAAAAATGGAACGTGACATAGTACATACGTAAGTCCTTATAATTGACTAGCTGCCCGCGTGGATTCGCCCGCGTATTGCAAAGAACACAGACAGATCCGCGGCATAAAATATAGACAGAAAGTTCATTCCACACGCAGGATAATCGGTTCCGGATATTAACTACCCAAAATATACACACTTATACATTTACGAAGCTAGAATCCCAAAGACACTCCCTCTGTATAATATTAGTAGAACGAGCGAGCAAAGCGACCGAAGTTTTATGCTTCAGCTTGGGCCGAAAATCGTTCGTATCTCATTTCGCTGTCTCATCTACAGGCCGCATTTCTCAACTGATTCTCGTGAAATTTTGTGAGTAGGTTCGTTAATTATATAGATTTTTTTTTATTGAGCCATTCGATTTTTTTTTTTTTTTAAACAGAAGTAATATTAGTATATATTTAGTCTACCCTTATTAAAACAAGAATATTGTTATTACTCGTACAAACGCAACTGCTATACTGTTTAAATTATCTGTTACTGCTCGAGCAGACGGTAAAAACATCACAAATGCCCTGAATGTAAATGAGAAGGCGAATTATACATTGGAATTAGTTTAGCTAAATTAGAAGTTGTTTTCAAATACTGTATTTAATTATAAGTTGGGGTTGTTGTTTTGAATTTATGGAAATGCTTAGTTTTTATTGTGAAGTTAATAATATACTCAAAGCACTGGCTTAACTAAATTAAAATATATTTATTACTAGCTTTTGCCCGCGACTTCGTCCGCGTTGACTTCTTTTTGTTGGACTTTTACTGGGATGAAAAGTATTCTAAGTATTGTGTACCTACCTATTAAAATTAATCTTAATCCGTTCAGCTTTTTTTGCATGATCTAGTAACAAACGTACAAACATCCTAACTTTCGCATTTATAATCGAACGAGCGCGCGAAGCGAACGAAGTTCTATGCTTCAGCTTGGGCTGAAAATCGTTCATGAATATGTCCGGTGTCCGGTGTCTGTCCCACTGTCCACCTGTCACGCTGTCCAGCAGTTCTCCTCTATAGATCGCATTTCTCAACCTGAATCTCGTGAAATTTTGTGAGCAGGTTTGTTGATTATATAGATTTTTTGTCGAATTTTTTTTAAAGACACGCTTGCGATTTCTACAGCTCACGTAGTCACTAGTATTAGTAGGATAGGATTATCTAGTCGTATGAAGGCACGTCATAAGCCATTGCTAAATTACGCTTAGGTATACTTTAAGAAAGTAAAATAAATCCTGCAGGCCCATGATGATAGTCGTTTTTATAGCGTGACAACAACAAGTTCCAAAATTGTCCATGACAAAATGCATAATTCGGCCCCTCTCTCAAACAGCTTATTAAATACCTTACATTACTATAGAAGCCGGGAAACGAAGGGTTGCAGGTCAAGTAGATATAGGGATACTCGGCCGGCAACCCCATAGTGCTTTTCTCAAACTTGCAATAAAATAAAAATAAAGAGTAGTCAATTTGTTTTATTCGTAGGTTAACACAACTAATAGTACATTCAATTTACGCGTCAAACTTTTTTTTTAAACCTGTTTGAAGTAACCTTTTACCCGGTGCAATTTACATTACTTCTAATTTTTTTTTATGGTTGAATGCCAAGACATTGTGTCACAATTTGACGTTTAAAAACAAAAGATGGTTGCTTTACAGGCCTAGGTGTGTAAGGCTGTATGAAATTCCTTTACATTATCGTCTTCACTCATCACACTGGATACGTAGTATTTCCGGATCTAATTTGAAGTAAGTCATGTCAACATTTCATTGCAAGTTTGAGAAAATTAACTTTGTATTAAGCAGTAACGCTGCTAACAAATTAATTAAACTAATTTAATTAATCAAACCTCGATGACTATACTCGTAACCCCAATATTTTGAAACAACATTATTATATCGTTAGCTCCAACATGGCCAGTTATACAGCCAACACATTTACAGTCCGCGATAGTCGGTTACCATTCACTTCCATCTCTTCCGGACGAGCCGGGACTGGTGTAACGCGTTGTAATAATCAAAAGTTGCGACATTCCGAATATTGTCGAAGTTGTTTAATTACTTTCTTGTTTGGGCACTCAATGATTTTGATCTTTTAAGACATGTAGAAGTTTAAGTTTCTTTACTATTTCGAGATAAAACAGTGTATAAATATTTTTCAAGATTATGGCTTTTTAATGACCGAGACGAGCGTTTATGGATCAAGTTAAAGAGAAACTTAAAGTAATGCAATGCAATATCAGGAGCTCAAAGCAGTGGCAGAGGGAAGAACTGAATGGCGTTTACTCCATATACAACAGACCCAGCTCTTAAGTTTATGATGACGATGGCTTTTTGGGCTAAAGAAGCTTGGTAATTAACTCTGGGGTATAATGTTTTGTATGTGCATTTAGTTAAGTTTTGCAATTTTTTACATAATTATAGACGTCAAGCACAATGATAAAATAATTGTGTTAGGGTTTGCTATGTTCCTATTCTGCTCTATATCTTGTTTAAATATATATTAGAGGATCTACAGATGTATCATTGGATTTAGGAGCAATGGTAGCCTACTGGTTCAAGCACGCTGCTGTCATATGGTGGTCGTGGGTTCGGTACTTACCAAAGATAATTTCGGGATATTATATGAAATAAGTATCATTTGATATTAACAAATACTTTTCGGTGAAGCAAAACATCGTGAGAAACTTTGCATATAATTGCGAAGACATTCAAAGATTTATGGGAATGGAATATTTGGGACACTTTTTTTCTTGTAGTATCGACGATTCTGATCTCGAAGTGGCTCTTATAAGAACTATGAAAAAAAGTTCTTAATTTTTTTTTTAAATGCTCATATCTGAATTGATAGTAAGTGATCACCTTAGCTTTGCGTAGCCAACTTACTGCTTGACGTACGAAAAATGTCAAATGCGTGTTGTCAATCCTTTTGACATTTTATAGGATTTGCTATGGTGAGAACCTAAGGAGCAAATGCACCAATGAAGAAATAGATGTAAGTGTTGCAAGTGTTATTGATTTCTTCTACTTGGGGTGGTTTGATTAAAATTTGCATCTGTTTGGTTCGTATTGTAAAATATATAACAGCATAGAGCCCTAATTGGGTATTCAAATTCTCGTGGAAAATGGCTGTAAAATACAAGGCATCTACTACAACTGGTATACAAGGCCTCCAACTGGTACTTTAGTGTAAATTCGACCAAACAGGATTACCAGTTCTTTCTAGTATAATTGACAACATTTCAAAATATGTAATGAGATGTAAATCGAAAACCATTTCGGTACATATGTTACCTCAACGCTTTTATTTTCTCACTCCTTTATGTATAAGAATTGCGAATATTTATAAACGAGGTATAAACCGTGTGTGAAGTCTTAACTACCTCTGTAAAATGAAAGTTGTGCAAAGCTCCCACGTACCTACGCAGAGCCACCGTAATGGGGGAGTTTAAAAAAAAATGGAAGGTTAAGGTTAACTAATGTGATGCTTTAATGAGGTCTAACCTGTCGGTTTTGTTACCAAACTTATGCGATTTGTTACTATTCGTAATTATCCGTTTAAGGGATATAAATTAATGAGTATATTTTGACATCATAAGTTACTAACGATCTTTTGGAATTCGCTACTTTTTTAAACCTCAGTCCTTGTTCCTGCTTGGTCAAATTCGAGCTACAGACAACCGGAAATCAATCAACGTCCTGATTTTGATACAAATGTTTACAGAAAAACGATGTAGCTGTGCTTAATGGCTAAGGGATATCTTTTTGACGTTCCGTTAAAGAAAGTCACCAAATAAAATATTCTCAAACCAGGCAAAACCGGACCTTTTTTTCGATTTCGTAAGAACTTGAAAGTATGCTTCATGTCGTTTGCTCTTTTATACCTGCCACGGGCCCAAACGGTCTGTCGTTGTACAATTTACGGTCCAATACAAACGTCACATAAAATTTATTTTCCCTTTTGCCGATACGGTAGCATGAAAACAGTTGAAGGCTGACGACGTTTGACGTCCCGACGTTTCATTTCGAAATAACGTTTAGAGCGCACCTAGGTGTTAATAGTAGTTTATGCTACTGATACATAATGAGAGGCCTTAAAATACGAGTGTGGTTTTATGAAACGAGCGTAAGCGAGTTTCATAATAGGATCACACGAGTGTTTTAAGGCCTAATTATGTACAGTTGCATACACTACTTTATCTAAACACATATCATAAGCGCTCTATGATGGGTTCAGAAGCCGTAGGGAAATGACCTGCATTGCTAATAGTGCTACCTGTACAATATCTATACACTATAGATATATAAATAATGCAATAAAAGTAAATTTGAACAAATACAGAAACAAATTATTTATTGTAATAGTTATAATTCATATTTACATTGGAACAATGGGATATATTTAATGGTCCTGGCTTGATGGCATGTTTATATTTTATGATTTCTTTATTTTGAATTTAATTTAGTATCTTGTTTGACAAGACGAATATTTTTTTAAAATCATAGACAAACGAATGAAGTACCTATTCTCATGTCACTCGAGATCAAATGTCATGCGGTTTATATTAAAACATACTGAATTGACGTTTTGTATCGATAACTGTTTAAATATCTAGAGACACTAGAATAGATACCCACTTGAGTTTTGACAGCTGTTCCAAATTTAAACTCATAACGATACCGATAATCTGTACTATAATAACATTTTTACAGTACATATTTTACCTACTACCACAGACAAGAAAGTTGTCATAGTAAAATTGGTTGTAATAATGCTGGTCATTACCGACGGTTTCTGAACGCATTTTAGAGCACTAATGATATGTGCGTAGATAAACATACTTACCTGCTTAAGTTTGAGTTTCAGTGCTGCATTTTGAGCGTTTTACCCACGTAAATGTAAATTGATTCTTTTGTGCCTCTTGTAATTATTGATTGAGATTCATTTATTACCTACACGATAAAAATAGGAACGCAGCTCAGCTGTAGGCTAGGAATACACGGGAGGTGCTGACATATGACTTAGTTTTGTTTCGCTAAATTTAATTGTGAAACTACCGCTCAACCACAACAACAACTTCAAATCGAATGCACCGTCGAAAGTTAAATATTTTTTTTGCTATGTTTTAAAATCATTGTTTTTTAGAATCATTCAAAATACGCCATGATTTTTGAAATACCATATACGGTTTAATCATTAGTTTAGAACAGCGAAATATTAAAGCAAAGCTCCGTAAACTTTAAAATTCACAAAGGGTCAAAGAAAAATAAAATCCAAGCCACGGCTGCAGAATTGGGACGCGTTACGAGTACAAACGACGTTTCCCTGTCGCAATCTACAACTTTCCGCACTCATTACTATTGCAGGGAGATCTCAGCTTAAAGTTTACTGGAAGCGCTTTGTGAGCAGCTCAGTCATGTGACGTGCTCAACGAATGTCACTACGTCACTAGTGCAGGAAGAAAAGAGCTCAGACTTTGTGCTGCAGTGTTTACTGATATCGCCTGCCATATTGTTGTACTCCAGGGGGGTAATCACGTAACGTTTCGAATGCGCGTTAGGTTAGGACAATTTAACTGTAATTTTTTCCATATAAAAAGTGACATTTAGATCGACCTGACGCGCGTACAAAGCGTTACGTGATCGACCCGCAGCTAGTCGATCACGTAACGCAATGTACGCGCGTCAGGTCGATCTAAATGTCACTTTTTGTATAAGAAAATGACAGTTAAATTGTCCTAACGCTAATTCAAAACGTTACGTGTTTACCTCTCAGGAAAATATGGTATTGAAAAACATTATTTATAATAGCATGTTTTTTGTTTATTTCATTTTAAAAATGTATAGGGTACATAGATGCTTTATACAAGAATCCAACAATTTTTCCACGCGGAAGTAATTATAAAATATAGATTTAAATGAAGCATTCACTGTATTTTTTTGTTTGATTTATCTTGAATATTCGACCCACGACCGCCGCCATTTGATATCCTTCATGCTTGAGATGATACTGTTGTTGAATGTCAAAACGAGATAGACCGTTGTTACATTTAGATTGATATGGACAAACGAGATCGTGGCTTAGAGTGCATAATTAAATAACTATTGCAGAGTACAAGTTTGTACATGTTTCACGGGTCGGAGAACAATCGGCTGTTGTGCACACGTTAAGTGCCTAGTTTGATTTTTGGGCTGGGCTAGGAACCAAGAGGTTGTCAGGCGGCCTGCTGCTCTGTTCCCGGATACAATTATTGTCGATGATGATGATGACGATTAGTACTTCCTTAAGCATAAAATACCGTATAAAACTCTACGTCTGCTATACCTAGCACTCGCTGACTCTGTGATCGGCTACGCCATAGGTACCTATGGTAGAACCTTTAAGACTTATATGGAAAAAATATACAACCTACAAATTAGAATACTAAAAACTATTGTCCCAAAAAATATTAAAAAGCGTTATGTAACCGACTATACACAACTATTTAAATATTGTAAACTACTTCCTGTACAAAAAAAGATGAAACTTGCTGTCTTAATTGAAGAATATCACAATGTTGCAAAACTCAAAGTTAAGAAAAGATGTAGTAGATTAAGAAAATTATCATCCCAAAGTCAATTTTGTCTACCTAAATATAATCGGCTGTTGTACACACTCACACTTACTGCCTAAAATATTAAATGAATTACCTGAACATGTACAAAACTTATATGTAAAAGGCTGTAAAATTAGAAAAACTCTAAAGAGGCACTTTTTAAAATGTAAAAATTTAAACTATATTCAGTAAACTGTAAAATAAGTTGTATAACTACATTAACTACCTTTAAATTAGCTAATATTACAGATCAGTAGTCAAGAACTCCCCATCGGCAAACAAACCTACTAAAGGTTTTGCCAAGTAATGTATTGTAATACGTATTTTCTTTTTGTGTTAATCAATAAATTAAAAAAAAAAACTTAATGTAAATAATATATATAACAAGTGCTCTTATCAAGTAAAAATGAGTGATTTCGTTCGTAAAAAAGTATTTTTTTTCATAACTCCTGCCCTATTATTACTTAAGACTAAGTGCTTTGGTGTAGAGTCAAGAAAAGAAGTATGACTATATACTCAACAACTTTCCCATGGGAGCAACCACAAAATTGCAATAAAATAAGAGCCATTTTTGAGTTAACTGTGAGTTAGCTGCGAGTTAATTTCGTAACAAAAAATCTTTTTTTTTTATTACTCCTGGTATAGGACCTTGAAGCGCTTCGGTGTAGAGTCAACTGTTAGCCCAAAACACATAAACCACTACGTGTTCATTCTGGACTGCACCTCGGCCAACTATACCATACATGAATGGTCAATCTCCCTTCGCGTCAAGTTCATCCGTGTGCGGGCGGTGAGCACTGCATGTCAAGTCAATATTAGGGATCAAGCGAGACAACAATAAGGATAAGAGGGGAACGTAGAAAAATTCCGAAGAGTCATTTGTCCAAAATCATCAATATTCCGAAATTTCAGAATTCCGAACGCCATTTTCAGCTAAACGAAATTTTTGAATATATAAATTGAAAGCCCCTTATAGGTCTTCCAATTATAATAATATCTGCAAGAAACATCATCTCATTCCTCTGTATGAACGTCGTGAAATTTCAGATATTGTTTACATCCTTAATATTATAAACGGCAATGTCGATTGTCCCGAATTGTTGGCCGAACTTTCTTTCACTACCCCATCCAGATCCAAAAGGTATTTCTGTCCCCTTTCAATTCCCTTTGCTTCGCGAAATTATAGACAAAATAGTTTCTTAATACGTGCTGGTGAAAGCCTAAATAATCTGACGAAGGAGCTGGATATTGACATCTTTAATAGTAACATCCAAACTGTGAGGCGTAGCCTGACAGAGTGTTTTTTTAAGTGAGCGTGCCTTATACCGACTGCATTGTGTTTCAATATTTTAATTTGTGTTTTTTTATTTTTATTAATTCTGTTTTATTACCACTACTTCACTAATATCACAGATGCAGTGTATAATGCTAGCCTCCAGTTGCTTTTTTAAATATTATTATGTTATTACCGGTGAGAACCTGTAATTGGCTCTGTTGTATCACATGTTCAAATCTTATGTCAATTTATTGTAGCTGTTGGTTTTCCAAAAAAATTAATAAATAAATAAATAGGTTAGGTTAGGTTATTATTATATATATATCCTAAAAAAACACAAATTCCTTCAGCGGGACATTGTTTTCGGAATTCTGAAATTCACTCAAAAAATATGGTTTCGGACAAATGACTCTTCATAATTCTGTAGTGTACCCTATAAAGAGGGCTGCAGACTCCTTCAAGCTCCGTGTTCAATGTGTGTATTTATCGAGCATCGATCTCTCTGCAACGTGCTGTTTGCTGTATTTGAAGTATCAGTCTGTGAAAGTTGAGACGCTAGTAGAATTCGGAGTTATCGATGGAGCATGTTACGCTATGTATGTTAGCCGTGTAATACCTTGCGTTACACTGCTTCTAAGAAATGATTTTCTCATTTAGTTTCAATTTTGTTTTTTTATATTGAATCTTTTTTATTAATTATCTCAATAACTTTGTTAAATAATGTTACGACGGCGGGGTCTATGACAGTTTCGTTGTCAAGGTAATAAACGCGCCGTCAAGGTATTTCTAAATTCACCGTGTTGTCATAAGACATCAGTAGCCTAGGGGTACAGATGGCGGCTTCAGAGTCGATGTACCCGGGATCGAGTCCAGCGACCAACATGCACTTTTTGTATGTTTTAAATTCTTAGTACATTTTCTAGACGCAGAGTAGCATGGAATAGTCTAGAAAATGTAAGCGAATAGAACATTCGATGCTTACTGTATGGGCTGGAATGTTCGAGAAACGTGGACGCAGAATAATTATCTGGAAAAGCCCATGCTACTCAAAACAAATGAGTAACGAAATGAAGATCGAAATTACGGTCTAGAATATTCGGTGAGGGGTATATAAAGAGACCAAGTTCGCGGAACAAGGCAGTATTCGGAGAGGAGTACTCGGAGTGAAGTCTCGAGTGAGAAGTATTCGGAAGGGACTACTCGAGTGATGTACTAGTGTGGATTAGTCTTCGGAGTGGAGTTCTCAGAGTGGGATACTGAGTGAGCAGTATCAGAGTGAGAACTGGAAGAAGAAGTACAGTGGTAACAAGTTTAGTGGTGAATAGTAAAGTGATTTAGTGCAAAGTAACAGTAAAGTGTTAGCTGTGTCGGTACTAGCAGGCGCGGACTCAGGGAACTAGAGTGTGTTAGTTGAGTCAGTGTTAGTACGTGTGGACTCAGTGGACTTTGCCCCGTAAGTCACATAATAAATCTATTGTCGTGTTATAAAGTGTATTTTCTCTATCCCGTACCCCCCACGCTCGTAACAATAATTTGAAACAGTATATTTAAAAGTAATCAAGATGAACCACTTGTATGCTTTGAAAAAAAAAACATACTTTCTCAAAATTGTGACTTGATCAATATTTGAATTACGTAGGCACTTAAGTAAAATGTCACTCCAGTGTGTTAGCCTTTATTGAACCTCGTGTGAAATATTACGTGAGGTTTGGGGTAAAGGCTTGTGCTTTACATTATAGTAATACCAACAATATTTCGATTTGTGTATGTTGAGACATGCCTGCTAGACTTCTTCGTACAAAATCTAAGAAATTTAACTCAACAAAATCAAGTAGGTACTTTACCTGAGAAATAATAATTTTTAGGTAAGGCTTCAACTTTCTAAAATAAACAATACGTAAATCCAAAGTTCCGAAGTAGAATTGATAACTTTACGGAAACCGCTGGCCGCAAAAACGTGTTAAAACACAACTTTATTTTATAGGCACAAAATTCGTTGCCTTAACCTGAAGAGAAGAAGTTTTAAAAAGTTACACAAACTCATTAGGGCACGACCCATCCTTCAACGGAACGATAAAAAGCGAATTTAAAACGAATTCGAAGTAAAATTTGAATTAGGAATGTATTTAATTTAAACGGTTGATTGTTTTTTTTGACGGCTTGTGAAAAAGTAAGAGAGGAATGTACTTGTCGTAGAATCTTTATCGTTAGATTCATAAACGAATCACTGACATAGAATTCATTACAATATTTGACCGTCCAAGATAACGTTGGTGACATTAAGACAAGTTATAATTAAGTTTAATGGTGTTGGCCTACTTAGCTGCTACAAGCTGTGATATTATTATTATTTGTATGTCATGTGCGGGCTAGCGTGTGGCCTATACAAGAACTTAAATTTCGAACCGCCGCCGCCGTCTCCTTTTTACTCCGCCAAATTATAATCTATGCCATTATATTTTTTGTAACGTAGATAAACTAAGAGTTCCACTATGTCTCTATGTTCTGATTTTTTTGATATCTGATTTTTTTAATGAAATAGAGCCGCATGTAAAACGCTAACAAACGTCAAATGTAAAAGGAGTTTAAAATCCGAAACATAGATATAGTACAACTCTTCGTTAATCTATGTTAGAATTTACAGAGGTTTAAATTTGACGAAGAAAATAGGGGAATATGGCGGCTTGAAATGCAAGTTTTTGTACCTATTAGGGCGTGCGCGAGCTCAGATTTCCCCTTAAGTGACTTCCTGTGACCACGACGGCCCATCACTGCGGCATTACAAAGAGTGACAGCAGAGTGTAACAGGCTAAGGAGAAAATATTACCATTCAAGTACTCAATAAAACTAATTTTAACAGTTCGATTTACTACATTGGCGGTATGGGAACGGTATGGAATTTTATCATGCAGGGATAGAAACGCATTTTAGTATTTTGTATGAAAAAGTTGTTAAATATCCAATGTCGTCTTTAACAACTTTTCCGTTCAGAAATAATATAAAGTACAAAATAAAATATTTCAATGCAACTCATTTTCTCCCAAGAGATATGCAATAACTCGAAATAAGGAATATCGTTTGAGCAATTTCTTGTAACTACCTATATACGTTGAAAACCTCAACGCCATTTTCAATTGCAGTGCGAATAGGAATTTCTTATACAAACAACACAAATATCAACTTTCAACAGAACAAACTTGAACAACTGAACCTTGCAAAACTCTCAATTCGCAGAAAACTAGACAGGAGAAAATTGGCAGGAGCTGCGTTATTTGACTCGTTTGAAGTTTAAAACACTACTAAGATAATGTTAAATGAAAGAGACTCCACACCGGCTTACTGTTATATTGAAAAAACAAATCAATACCTATGTAAATAGAAACAAATAGCAAACAGTAGAAATATTACAACGGGTATGAAGATAGTTTTTTTTACTTTACCTTTTCTGTGACTGGAACTGCTAGCGCTATCCTTTGCAAAGCACCTTTTCGAAAAACTTCGTTATTTGGTACGAAATCGTCGGCACTGAACGCGCTCACTAAATATTTACTCCTTTTAATAACTTTATCGACCTTGCTGTGCGGTTGCATAAATTTTCGATTTTCGCCGTAAAAAATGAGAGTTGATGTGTTCTAAAACGAAGTTATCCGAATACGCGGCCTTTTTGTGTTTTCTTACCTTAGTTACTAGCAATATTACTTAACGTAACATATATCACGAAGGTGTTACACGGGGGAATCCTTAAAACTACTTATTTTAAATACCTACTCTTATTAGCACCACAATTACCAACACGCGGTCAACCGGAATAAAGTCGAAACGTAGATTTTAGTAGGTAGGTACTTTTTCGCATGATAGCCAATGAAATATTTACGTAAAAATTTAAAAGCTAAAATGAAAAGTGAACTCTAAACTTTGACCCTTAGGATTATATTCAGCTTGTCGTCTTGAAGAGTGAAATCATTTTGGACCGGTAAAGTTTTCCCTTCTGATTAAATACTGTGTCTGGGTCCCAAGGCGGTGCTAACGATTACCGAGGGCTTCACTAGGTTAATTGTTTAGTGACATACTAATCGCAAAAGGTGGATAAATGAGATTGACTACGTTAGGCTAGTAAATCGATTGGTTTCTTGCTTGTGGCTAAACTAAATGTAATTATGTAAGGTTTTATATACTAGGTACTTATACTTACTCAACTACTCGTACAGTTAAAAATGTTATTATTTTGGTACTTTCAATTTCTTTCACTCCACTGAATTCAATTATATTTATTTATGAAACACACAATAAGATATCAAATAATAAGTACCTATTAACTATACCAATTATTAAAAAAACTACATTAAAAATAAAATAGAACTAAACTAAGAAGATGACCGTTACCTCGCTAAATAGCTAAGCTAATTATTGCAAGGTTGCCAGACCAGGGTCATCTGGCATTGTGTAAGCTTCTTTGACATCTCTTTGAAGAGGCTTAGAGCTCCAGGCCCCCACGGACCAAGGGGCTCGACGCCAAAAGGCACGAAATTGTATTCGGCGCCGAGACCACTATACTTGCCCATCTTAGCAGCTTCGGCCGCTTCTGCTGCAGTTGCTGCCCTCATCGAGGTAAGGTGGAAATGCGACGGAGCTAGTGTGTCAACACAGGTTGCATACCACACCAGGACCCGTCCCATACTCCTCGGGACCAATAACATCCCGTCCGGTCTCTTGCCATCGTATCTTAGAATGCAGGACGGCTCTAAAAATGCCGGTACATTTTGGCCAATGCAAGAAACCGTCGAATAATGTCATTAAGGGCAGCATACCTTGAGAAGCGGCCCGCGCTTTTCTGGCAGCAGAGTCCGTGGTGCCCAAGCCGATCCACTTCGCTTCCGCAAGGGAATCGATGTGGAGCGCAGACCGGGACCCCAAGGTGCAGGCAAACAGAAAAACGGAGAGTATTTGACTCTAGGAATGTCCCAGTGCTTGCAGAAGGGTGTGCGTGGAGCCAGTAACCACCCTCTCTAGTGTTTACCGCCAATAGTCTGGCTCGTTCTGCGGTGGTGCACTGGATAGAATCAGCGGTCAATTGGCACATTCATCAAATGGTAAATGAAAAAGTAATGAATTGCCTAAACATACGAAAAGTTTTCGGACAAACAGTATTCGGTCAAGAAAATTTAGTGATTGCGATAGCGATAGGTTACCCTATTTAGTTCACTAAACCTAGCCTTAGCTGAGAAAATTCCAGCAAAAAAGACTCAGATAGGCTCGACTTGAGTCGTTCTGACTCTACCCGGTCCTATGAATCCAGCAGGCGGTACTCTTTAATAGCTACTACTAGTAAGGCTTGTTTACAAAATATCTTTAAAGATGGAAACATCCAAAAAACATACAAAGCCAGCCTGTTTTTCTTAAGAAACGACGACCCACTTTCAGTTACTTACTCTAATTGGTTAACTTAACTCGAAATATTTGTAGTGCAACTGCTACTTTTTACATTACAAGTTCTACCATCTAAGAAGGAAACGGATATAACTATTTGTATAAGTAATTCATTCGAGTGAAGCTCAAGACGCCATTAGAGGAAACGCAGCGACATAGAAACTGCATTAGGGATGGCACGTGATACGAACGTCCCAGTTAATCGGAAAGGTTTCTAGATGAGCGTAAATATGTTTTTCTACTCCAGCACTGTAATTTGACAATTAAAAGGCTAACATCAATATTAAAAATATACACTTTTCGTGATTCCACTTAAATCTATGATCTATGAATTACATTATAATGCTCCGACGGATATTATAATGAATTATAAGCCAACTGGTATTTTTTTTAATTTGCGTTAAAGTGGCCAGCGCCTACAGACCATGTGCCAGCGCGAAAGTGTTTTATTTAAATTTATGTTTCCATGACCGCATCCATGACAAAAGTTTATGTAAATGAACTTATTATTACTGTAACTGCCATATTTACAATAAAGACTCGTTTATTATTACGTAAATTACAGATATGAAATAAGAATATTATTTTTCCAAAAGATTTTTATGTTTGAAAAAGACATCTACTTAAACAGTATTGTTGTCTATGGTAATAAAAAAACATAAAGCGCGGGAATTGAATTATTTTCAATTGTCAGTTAGGTTCATTGGTAACGCAATTTATTTAACTTTTGAGGTTGTAACTGAATTTGATCCATCTCCAATGCCAACCGCTCCGGACTTTCTACAAAATGAAATAAATATGTCCCAGATCTTAAATCAAAACAACGCGCCAATAATCATAACAAAAAACACCATTCAAAGCCTTCATATTCATTACCATAAATAAAATGTTTGTTTTTACATGTCTGTATTTTTATTTATTTATAACTAAAAGTATAAGTTGGTTCTAGCTGTCGTAGAAAAAGTACTGTATGCAACGTTATATAATTAGGTCTTAAAATTCTCGAGTCTTTATTAACAAAACTCGCTAAAGCTCGTTTTGTTACAGCGACTCTCGAATTTTAAGAACCCATATTATATAACTGTTGCATAAAATACTATTCTAGTCTTGAAGTAAACTATTGGAAATGTTTTTAAATGGGCGTGTGTTTGTAGTGTAAAGAAAAGGAAGTGCAGCTAACATCAGTCGATTGCGTCCCTTTACCTACGGTTGACAACCATAGAGTTGATGGTAACCAACAAAGCTGTAGCTAAGCAATTACCTATGGGTAACAACTATAGTTGATCACGGACGTTGTTTTTTCTTTTTTAATCTAGGTATTTTGCGCTCAAATAAAATTGTAGAACTTGAAGTCCATGAATAAATATAATCCACAAAAAAATATTAGTCCAGAATGTCTCTGAATCCCCGAGGTCAATAGACACCATTTTGAACTTCCAGATCGATTTTAGGAATAAACCCCGTAGGTATAAATAGCTTTTATTCGTTTAATAAATAAAGAAAACACGAAAAAACTAAAATTACGGAACATTATTACGGAGTTAGAAGTAGGTATTGAATACCAATAATCTTATTTTAATGCAGACTAAAAATACGTCGGGACCAATAAATAGACATGAGAGCAGTGAAACTGGGTCAATGTATATGAAAATTTGAAACAAAGTAGTATCAATGTTCACTGCAAAGTATGTTCCAGTGCCTTTAGTGTTCAACAAAAAGAGCATTTACTAATTAGTTTTTTAACGATATCATATTTTTATCAGCTTCTTAAATCAACCAATGCCTGGATTCAATGTGGGTCGGTCGTGAAACATACTTAGTCGTAATTGAAAAATCGTCACCCAAAAGTAAAATGGGCCAGCCTATTGGGTTTAATAAGGCTCGCTCACCCTAAATTGGATTTCTATGTCACACTTCCTTTGCGATCGTTCCCTGAATTCAAATAACACGGAATGGCTTTACAATAGTATTAAATAAACTTGATGATTGGTTGGTAGCCAGAATACGTAAAAATATAACGGATATACTGATAAGAAGAAAAAATCTCAAATTAATAATAATAATACGAGATGATAGATATTAATAGTAGTTTGTGCAACCGTATCGTAACATATTACTCGTAAGGGTTAATAAAAACGAGTGTGGTTTTCATGGAACGAGCTGCAGGCGAGATTGATTATAAGTTCACATGAGTTTTATAATCGAACGAGCGAGCGTTGCGAACGAAGTTCTTTCGTTTGTCCGGTGTCCGGCGTCTGATGTCCTGCTGTCCAGCTGTTCTTCTCTACAGGTCGCATTTCTCTACCGATTCTCGTGAAAATTTGTGAGCAGGTCCGTTAATAATAGTTTTACGAATGACTTTTTGGAAATTAAAAAAATATATTTTTGGAAGAAGGCAGGCTTGCGAGTTCTACGGCCCACAGAGCCACTAGAGTAGTATTTTATGCAACTGTTGTATTACAAGGGTCTCAAAATACGAGTGGCGAAGGTTGCGATGCGATGCGAGCTGGCTGAGCTTTGCAATTAAAGACCACTAGGGTTTATAGGCCAGTTATACATCGTTGCGTATTAAACTTTTTCTACGACTAATTTTAAATAAATTGCATTTTTAGTCTTTCCAGGCAGTAAGTTTTCCGGTAGTTCTTTTACTACTCACGCAATTCATTCAGGAGTGCAGTTATTTTCTTCTTCGTCGATTTTAATAGAAACGTACACATATTCTTTACAAACACTAATGAAATCTTAACAAGTAATAACAAATAGTTATCATCTTTCGTATTTTCATTATGTTTTTTTCATGGTCTGTTTTGTTTCTAATTTACTTGCATTTGCCATCCGAACCAAACCGAATCCAGATTCGAACCGGATCCGATGTGTATATAATTATAAATAATACCAAGAATTGATAAATTGATTGATTGTATTTTAACACACAATTCATGATATTTTTATTTTGTATTAGTAAATAATTCATACTGTACAAATGTTTGATTTAAATAAAATAAAATACAATATATTTGTCAAGTTGGTACCACTGCAATATTATAAGGACCAATGTTTTAATATTATATTATAGATGCTAACGAATACATTTATTAATAATAAGTGAATTGAAACCGAGATATAGATATAGATCATCACTTATTTGATTGTGTTACTAATTTTTGATATATTTTACTAATAAATCGCCTTAAATTTAAATACGAGTACTACGCAAAAATATAAACTAAAATCTATTCACGCCAAATTAAACGTTTGTCACTGTGACGCATGCGTAGGTATTTCTTCTACTTCTATCTCAGGCAAACTAAATTGATCCGTAAGGTTTAATCAAAATTCCTTGTCCTACGAAGACAATACGTGATAGTAATTTAATTAACGAGCTATCGATATCGTATTTTAGTAAAGAAATAAATCTGATTGATGCTATGTTGGTAATTTCTCCCAGTCACTGAACGCATTGTACCTAGCTGGTTTATGGTGTTTATATTATTATGGTGTATATAGTATATATATTGAATATTGACCTAAAAAAACACAGAATAAACGAGAACAAGTCATCTATCACTCGTTCACACTGACACTCACTATTGAGCTATTAGATAATAAATAATTGTGTATGTGTATCTGTAAAAGCTTTTTTGTACTCCTGTACTTTCAATACTCGTTTAAGCATTCATGAACGCAGATATAATAACATACATAATATATAATATTAGTATATAGACTTTATTCAGGCCTATAGGCCTGAACAAAAGTCTATAATACTGTATTCACCATAACAGACATTTGAACGAAAATCGGCATCAACAGTCGCAACAACACAATTTCATCATCACACATTAGTTTTTCCAGCTTCGCACGATGCTTATAATGTTACGGAATTGGAAAAAGTTACGTATGTGAAAGGGGAGAATCTATAATACTCGTAAACTCACGAGACATATCATGTTGCCACGCAGCACGTAATATTTAAAATTCACGTCACATCGTGTCGAAGGGAATGCATATTCGTGAGCCCCGGAATCTGCTTCTGCAAAGAGTATATCGATAGACGATGCTCGATACAACATTAATGAACCGTGGTACCTATGATTACCAGTGTGGAACTAATTTATAGGTTGGTATCTAAGAGACGTGGCAGAGTTAAGTTATATGCCACGTCAGTGGCAAACAAACGTGACCTCACGGTGGCTCACCAGATGATTAGAGGGTACCGTGGCCTATGGATGCCTGCACCTTCACGTGACTTACATGCTCCTTGCAGATCCTTTAAAAACTCGGTTTTTATTCAATATAATGTTTTAAGCTAAGCGAACGATGTTAGTTGAATTCAAACGTACGGTAGGTATATGTATTAATAGTAATTTCATTTCATTGAAAAGGAAGAGAGGTGAGTAGTTAACCCGGCGAGCATGATGTGAAAAAAAGTTACATCAAGCATGTGGCAGGGTATGACATACCCAAAATTGAATGCCCCATAATATAGTTGTTATTAATGTTATTTTATTTTCTTGATAATGTATAGTTAAATAATTCATTACTTAATGGAATTTTTAATTATGAAATTATTTTTATTTATTCATGTTTTTCTTATACTATGTAATTATAGGAACAAAAATTTAGGGGTTTAAAAAAACCAACAATAAAACAAAAAATTAACTCTTTAAAATATAAATCAACTTTAAACTGAAAGATACTGAGATTAGAAGATAGAGAAATTAAAATTTTTAAGTAAAAAATATGACTAATTACTACCATACCTAGATCCGGAAATTTTTCATTTTTGCATGCTACAAACATTATGGGCTTGCTGCAAGCGTTGCAGGAATGTTTGGTTTTCATATCCTTATGTATGGACAGTCCTGGTATCCGACATACCGTCCAGATACATTTACATGTCTAGGTGAAGGCTAACCCAGTTTTTTTTCCATTTGCCGGCGGATATAGCTTATAATAATTTTTTGTTGATTTTCTTGAATTTAAGTGTTCATAAATAATAAAACAATATTAATTAAAATAAATAAACGCGTCTCAAACCTATACAATAAAATCATAAAAAAAATTAAGAATAATAAAAAAAATCTTAATAAAATTATTAAAAATGTATATTTAAAATAAATACGTCAAAAATGAGGCAGGGTATGACATACCCGAGACAGGTTTGTGCACGAATATTCCGGCCAGTGTGTCACGCCACACTGTGATCACGCCATTATCCCCTTTCGCACACCCCTGCCTCCAGCTACTGAGCGAGCTAGTGTCGTCAGTCGAAGATTTAGAAAATACCAATACTTTTTAATACTACCAGGGTATGAGATACCCTGCCTCATGCGCGCCGGGTTAAATAAGAATACTGACGCAAGAGTTTATTTAACTGGTCGCATAATATTTGACGTCACAAAGAAATATAAACATATATTGAAAGCACAACATGCCAAAAATAGAGTTCCTTTTCACAACCAATTTATCGTTTTCCCCACATAGTTTAATAACACTCAAGAAAAGTGATTTTTTTCACTGGAACATAATCTTTGGCAAAAGTTCAGTGTTGTACTTGTACAGCGGATACCAATGGCACCTTCGAAGCATATGGGCCGATTTATGAGGAGGAAATATGATTTCAGCCGCGAATTTTGAAGAGGGTGAAGAAAATTCTCCTATAATTTACTGTTGTGGATTACTTTGCAGAATTATTGTACCGACCTTTATGTGGGTATATTATATAAACAGGATGTATTCAAACAGGGCAGTGACGGACAATCCAAAACTATGTAAGTAGGTACAAGAGATAAAGAAATTTGCTAAAATTACGGATCACGAGACCGATCTTAGAAAAAATAAAAACTTTTATCAAAGATTTTCTAGAAGTTCATTCACGGCCGGGGATCGAACCTGGTCAAATCTGTCTACAAATCAGAGTTTGTTTTTAGCGTAATTTATTTATTTATTTGGTAATAGTGCTGGGTGCAAGGAACAATTATCGCCATTAAACCCCGTATCAACAATTACAGGAAAATGCCGTATTTCATAGTTTTAGTTACAGAAGGTATGCAAACCGGTTTTAACCTAAACTGAAGAAACCGGTTATAACCGATTATTTCGACAAAAAATCATAATCGGTTTTGTAATTTTTGATAACTGTTATTTTCGGTTATTAGGTATACTTTTTCTATCATCAAAATAAATTAACTTTCTTGCATTATATCTGTGATTTTGACAGATAAGTACAGTTTTAGTGGTAAATTACTGGATAATTGCTTAGAAAAGGGAAACAGTTGGTAGGGCTACCTTGCGAAACAAAACATACAGATCGCGTTATAGAAATAAGACCGCTGAGCAAAAGTAGGCTAGCACTATTAAAGTCAAATCTACTAGTCGCCATGTCGAATATCCAGGCAGAATCAAATGATCCGAACGATCAATTCAAAATGCTTCTGAATACCGTCTGTAAAGAGTTTAATGGAACTTGTGGTAAAAAACGTATCAAGATTAATAGTAAAATGTCATTCAATGAATGGGCAACTGCCGGAATCCGGAAAAGTAGAGATAACTTGTACCAACTTTATGAGAGGAGGTCTTATACCACTGACGAGCGCTTCCATCAGTATGTTAGGGATTATTCCAAATTGTTTAAAATTGTGTGCACGAAAGCTAAAGCAGTGCACCTAAATAATAAAATAAAGTCCTCCGATAACAAGGCCAAGACAGTCTGGAAAATAATAAACACAGAGACTGGGCAGAAAAATAAAATCGATTCCACCATTTCTTTGAAGATAGAGAATGCATTAGTAACTGACGCAGGAAAAGTAGCCGATGAATTTAACAATTTCTTTTCCAAAATTCCGTTTCAGACAACAAAAAGTTTGCAATCGTCTAGTACATTAGCTGAATCCTTTCTGAGTGAGAATGTAAAGTTAGAGAACGTAGATATTTTCAGTTTTCATCATGTTTCTCCTCTAGATATACTGAAATCTTTTAAATTGATAAAAATAAAGAGCACGGAGGACTTATGGGGCGTGTCAGTCAAGGTACTGGAAGCCATTCTGGAGGTTGTTGCACCTACTCTAGCTCTTATTTTTAATAGTTGTATAGACCATGGCATTTTTCCAGATTTAATGAAATGTAGTAAAGTAGTTCCTATTTTCAAATCAGGCCATAGAGATAATCCTTCTGATTATCGTCCCGTATCTATCCTACCCGCGTTTAGCAAAATATTTGAAAAAATAATGCTAACGCAATTGATTTCTCACTTTAATTATAACAAGATTTTGCACGCACAGCAGTTCGGCTTCACAAAGGGTAGGTCAACTACTGATGCTGGTGCAAGTTTAATAAAATTCATTCTGCAGTCTTGGGAAGAGTCGCAGGACGCCATTGGAGTCTTCTGTGACCTTTCCAAGGCATTTGATTGTGTAGATCATAGTACCTTAATTTGTAAACTTAAATTTTATGGCATTAGAGGACATGCATTAGATCTCATTGAGTCATATTTAACACAAAGGAATCAAAAGGTAGCGATAAATGGGGCCATTTCGTCAGAGACAGTGGTGGAGATGGGAGTACCTCAAGGATCTATTTTAGGTCCATTCCTGTTCCTTGTTTATGTAAATGATCTACCATATATGGTAAGCCGAAGATCAGGCATTGTCATGTTCGCCGATGACACCTCGTTACTGTTCAAGGTTAATAGGAAAGATACTGAACTCATTGAACCAAATAACACCCTGTCCATGATATCTGACTGGTTTGCTGCCAATAACTTAGTGTTGAATCCGAAAAAAACGAAATGTATAAAATTCACACTAGCGAACTCAAATGTAAACTTAGCCTCAAATATTAAACTTAATGGTGAAACCATAGAATTTGTAAAGTCAACTGTATTCTTAGGTATTACGTTAGACTCTAAACTGCAGTGGGGTTCCCACATAACTGCGATAGGAAGTAGGTTGAGCTCCGCTGCTTTTGCAGTCAGGAGAATAAGGCAGCTTACCAATGTAGCAACGGCACGGTTAGTTTACTTCGCTTACTTTAACAGTATAATTACTTATGGTCTTATTTTATGGGGATCAGCGGCAGATATTGAGACTGTATTTATTTTACAAAAAAGGGCTGTTAGAGCAATTTATAACCTCGGGTCGCGTGAGTCATTAAGAGAATTTTTCAAGGAAACAGATATTCTAACACTGCCGTCGCTATACGTATTTGAAATAATAATGTATGTTAGGAAGAATTTATACAACTACCCAACAAACACTGATAGGCCCAAGGTTACCAGAAGCGCAGGACAGCTCAAAACAACTTTTTACAGGCTAGTAAAAGCGAAAAAGTCGTTCTTGGGAAATTGTATAAAATTCTACAATAAAATTCCAAAACACATTACCGAACTTACTGACTCTAAATTCAAATCTGTCGTAAAACGGACACTCATTGCAAAAGCATATTATAAGATAAACGACTACATCATGGATAGGGATATTTGGCAGCAATAAAATCCTGCACTAAAAACCTGTCGTAAAATAAATAGGCTTTCTACTGTAGCAATGTAATTTTAAAATTTTATAATACTCTGATACTGATATGATATATTGTATACTGTTTTGAAAAAATGACACCTCGCCGAGTTTATTACGCCGGTTCTTCTCGAGGCAGAGGTTTACTTTCCGAACCGGTGGTAGTTTATCGACATTCATAGGTGCATGTAATATGCCTAAATTGAAGAATAAATCACTTTGACTTTGACTTTGACTTTGAGTATACTCTTGCTGCATACAGTAAAACTCAAACTACGCTTTTATTTTTATTTTAATAAATAAATGAGAGCGTGTATTTGGGGCGCCACAATTTGTCAGAATGGTCTAGTTGTTATTATCTGGTGTTTAGCCGATATTTTCCTTGTTTTCAACATTAATTTGTGTACTACACTGATACTGCGTCGTGGATCGGTATAAATATTTTTCTTTAAAGCTTTTTGTCGTTTATGTCTCAGGATTAGGTTGTTTTGTTAACATAATTTTCTTATATTAATGAACCTTCAGGTTTCATGCTTTATGTCTGTTGTTACTCTATGTTCCCCCATCGCATATATATTTGTTTATGTGACTGTTTGTGTTCTAAAGAAACCTCAAAAAAACTAGTACGGGTAATAACCAGTTTTTGGTTATTTTTTTCACCATAACTGGTTATAAAATATGACCTGGTTCGATTCCCGGCCGTGTATGAGACTTTTTTGTAGATCTTTGAATGCAATTTTTATTTTTTCCAAAATTGGTCTCGCGTCTTCTAAGAGCAAAATAAATTTCCTTATTTCTTGTAGTTTCAGATTTTCCGTCACTGCCCCGTTTGAATAATACACCCTATACAGTTCGTCCCTTCTATTCAAATTCAAATACAAACATTTATTCGTGACCATACAGAAAAAAAGAAGAAAAACGTAACACAGGTTATGTCACTTACAAGACCGCGATGCAATATGCTTAGATCGCAAGTTGGCCGCTGCAAGGAAGACATGGCCAGATGGGGACTGCACCGTGGCCAATCAACCCAATGTGTTTGGGATACAGCACCGCAAACCATGGCGCACCTGATGGCGTGCCCCACATGCCCATACTCTTGGTCGGAACACGACCTGAGAGGCGCGACTGCCAGAGCTTCCCACACCGCTGCCCACTGGGTATATATCTTACCTGAGGAACCTCGATACGAAGAAAAGGAAGATCGCGATATGTTTTACCCGTACAATTTATTTATAACTTAACTGTCATCGTCATCCTGTGTTTAGCCCGGGGTCCGCTTTAGCACTTAAAAACAAGATTTGGCATAGGCACTCGTTTTACGAAAGCCACTGCCATCTGACCTTCTAACCCAGTGAGAAAACTAGACCTTATTGGGATTAGACCGGTTTCCTCACGATGTTTTCCTTCACCGAAAAGCCACTGTTAAATATGAAATGATATTTCGTACATAAGTTTTTGAAATAAAACCGGACAAGTGCGAGTTCAACTCGCGTGGTGAGGGTTCCGTATATAATCTTAATTTCATAAGTGTATTTGAATACTCAAACTTCTTATAGGTTTTCCAGTAATTTTTAGGCAAGGAACTATTTTCCATATTTTTTTAGAATTTTAATCCTAGTAGTTTCGGAGATAAGGGGGGGAATAGTCAATTTTCGTCTTTTTTCCTAAATTACTTCAAATCTGTTTTTGTTAAAGTTATAAAAAATATATATCTGACATGCTTACAACAACCCCTTTCATTTGATATGTTAAACAATACAGTTTGCGAAACTTTTTAAAAAAAAAATCTAGTTTCCCCCCCAAAAGTGGCCCCTTTGTTCAGAATTCATTAATTTACTTTACGCGTCCATCTTTGGGTCACCAATTTACATATGTGTACAAAATTTCAACTCAATCGGTCCAGTAGTTTCGGAGCAAATCGGCTGTGACAGACGGACAGACAGACAACCGAGTGATCCTTTAAGGGTTCCGTTTTTT
The DNA here is from genome assembly GCA_932294315.1 of Epinotia nisella. Lineage (NCBI taxonomy): Eukaryota > Metazoa > Arthropoda > Insecta > Lepidoptera > Tortricidae > Epinotia > Epinotia nisella. The sequence continues at coordinate 10,372,711 of OW028675.1, read as the reverse complement.
CCTTTTGAGGTATCGGAACCCTAAAAACCCAGTGGTACGAGCCGGGGTTCGAACACGCGACCTCGAGATTGAAAGTCACGTGCCTTAACGCTTAGCTACAGTGGCTATAACTTCACTGTAATGTGTATGTTTTCAACAAAATACTCTAAACTTTTTACCACATTGCCGCTGAAGTTGTTTTTAAATTATGTGGTTTGTCTATGTCGATGTGATATGGATTTATTTACTTGTAAATACAGTTATGTTAAAATAACTTCAAATATATTCCGAAAAACTGGCAAATTATTTTTGAAGACAATCCTTTCCAAATATTTCGGTTCACAAAATAAAAATCCTAATCGGAAAAGGTAACCTTCAGTGTAAACAAACCGGTGCGAAACTCTTATTTTTTTGGGAAAACGAGGGTTTGCCGCTAAGCAGATCGCCGAAACAATTTTTATTAAATTCTCTTTTTACCCGACTGCCGAAGGAGAGGAGGGTTAGGTTTTTCGAGCGTATATATGTATGTATTTATGTGTGTATGTCTTATTCTTTGGCACGCCCTGCAGCCTAAACCGTTTGCAGGATTTCGACATATGAGGTGTCGTTGGATTCCTCTTAATCGTGAGAGTGACATGAGCTATAATATTTCCAAAAAAGCAGTTGATTTTTCCAGAAAAGCTTTTGATTTCACTTGTTTTACTTTTGGACATGGACACGCTACAGTTGTATTCGCTTTTGAATAAAAGTTTTATATATCTTACGATAGGCACATGTATTTTGTTTTGGAATTTATCTACGATTATATCAATTCACGTGTAACTTACAACGATGGATAGGTACTGCATTAGGTCCTCTGGTTTTTTACTGGTGCGGCGAGGCAGAAAACAGCAAAAAAACAGTCACTTCTTTAAACTTCCCTTTCAATTCAATCCTTGTTCCGTCTTGATGGTGGAAAAGCACAGTCACACTCAAAAGCCAAAGCTAGTAAAACTATTTGGCGAACGGAAGTCATAAACATCACAACTCAACACCAACTTAGACAACGCCAGAGCGTGGGAAACGTTTAGCGCGTTTAAATGACAGCCTTGTGGCAATGTGCCTTTTAGTAGTGTCTCAATGATATCACGATTTGTACCATATGTCTGTGCCCTATATCACTTTCTTGAGGGCCGATATTTAACTTATGCAATGTGACATACCGGAGACACTTCTTCATCTTCCCTGTTTCATGACTTTGTTCATTCTCAATTTGAAAGGTGGGGATATCCGTATAACATAGGGGCATGTCACGTTTTGAAAGTCAAATCGCGCCCAGCATTTTTCAGCATCGTTAACATCAACGTTTACCCGAGTATCCATAATGGCTTGAGGCATCACGTAGCGAACACGTTCTGACAAGAAGGTAAATAGATGTGCGTGAGTGACGGATGTTTTATTCACGGCGATGACGACAAATGACGAGCGTTCAGCGATGATCGACTTTTTGTCGTTTGTCTGAACGCCGAAAAACAAAAAAATATTCCCAAGCAAGAAAGCACTAGCGCGATTATCGTGAGGGCGGGACGGAAATCAATTTGGACCAGCCCGCGCCTTAGGACAGGGATAAGGGCTAATATGTGAAATTGATAAGGATAACAGAACATTGATATTGTTCCACGGGACACTATCGTAGAGGACCGGCGAACTGAAAGCAAAATCTAATTTTATTTACATTATTATTCATATATCCACTAAGGGAACTCTAACTTAGTTTTTTTAGACGATATTCATAATAAAGTTGAGCTGTCGACAAGGACGTAACGTAAGTATTTAAAGTTCAAACAGACTTGTCAGTTCAGAACACTGTAATAACCTTCACTTAAATACGAAATACAAATTAACCTTATTAAAGAAAAATATTTCCGTTGCAAATACTTCGCTTAAATGGATATTTTATTTTAGTGATCCGTACCTACCAAAAATAATCAAACGGATCACTCGGTTTGCGTCTGTCACAAGCAATCTTCTCCAGAATCACTTGACGTATAAAGCATTTTTTTTAAAAGTAGATACGATTATTGATGGCCTAATTACATAAGGCATACGCTTTTGTGTTTTAGTTATGTAAATTAGTAATGTTAAGTAAATTAATATTTCGGAGCACTCTTCCATAAATCAAACTAACCTATAAGCTCAATAAGACTTTTTTATGAAATTAATGGGTACTAAGCAACGATATACAACAAATAAAATAAATACTTAAATACATAAAAAAAACAAGAATCAGAAACAAAGTTTTCTTGCTCATCACACAAGTATTTGCTCTTACCGGGATTAAACCGTTAGCTTCGCAGGCAAAGTGATCGATTAGTAACAAAAGACTATGGCGCGTCTAATAACAAAATACTATTTAAATAAAGGCTAACAAACTGACTGAAGACTTTAAAACAATATTTAAACAGAAATATTTACATAACAGCCTTAATAAAATACACATGAATAGTTTGCATTGCAAGGACGATATTATATTTCAGGAAACTTCTCGTTCAGTTTTCCAAAACGCGCAACTACATCGGCCACTAGCTCAGGAGGCCAATCTGACTCAACATTTCACATTTTACATTACGATGCGATACTAATGTATTGCGTAGATTGCGCTAATGTATTCGCCCGCTTCCACGCACGTTGCAGTAAGAAATGAGTTGCTGTTTTAGACGTTTATCGCAGCGTTAGTTAGACGCGTGTGATCAGCGTCAGTACATTCCGAATGTTAGTCATGCGTGACAGCTTTAAACGCGAAAAACTCGTTTACTAAATCATATCAACCTCAAATCGTGAAATTCTATATCATCAGCCTGTGCCGTTCCGCTAATACCAAATACAATATATTTACACACACAGTCCAAGTGATAAGTGACTACTACTACTAGGCTCTCTATACCCAGCCTAAAACAACTACGGCGATGTCAGAAGGAGTGCGTGCAACATATTGGCATCATATTGGAAAGCGAAACATTGAGCCAGGTTAACCTCCTTTAAATTGTTAGCTCATTGTAACGAAATAAAAGACACTTTCTTACTTGCTCAATGTAACACGACTTCAAATTTGGGATTTTCTCCGCCGTTGGAAAGTTTTCTTGGAGTCAGGCCAACGTGACAGCTACATTTGAAGAAGATTTTTCACTACACTCTATATAAACCTGAAGTTGTGCGTAATATTTTAACCTAGATCCAAATAAATAGCGTGTGTCTTTATCACCTTTTACATCTACAACCAATACAATCATAGTTCAAAGGTTTGAATTCCTACCAATAATTTGTATTAGGAAATATAATTATATGTCAATAGTTAGCCAAGACCTAACTATGTCTAATTGGATTCACCAGCACTCAACCTCTTCGATATCCTTTGATACTACGTGTACCACAGCATCTATCAACTACAATCTCAATCTTGAAGCGAGCTGCATTGTGATTACCAGCCAAATTATCAAAATCTACAAATTTGAGATACCAATGTGTATTATCTAGTATGAATTTGAACTTTGGTGACACCAGAGACTAGGACCAATAGTATGCAAATAGTATGCAAGACTGAAAATATTTTATACAATGCGTTCCTTTAAAATAATGAGCCTAATGTTTAGTTAGATTCACTATAGAAAGGTATCTGTACCATTTTGTATGACAATTAGGCCTCTGCCTAACACAACAGTATTATCTGTCTATGAAATCGATTAAAAACTTCTAATAGATGGTGTCAATGTGGCGTGAACTCGTGAAATTCGATACTTATGCACGGAATAGAAAGAATATAATTTGAAAGTTACCATGAGCTTTTATTGAAAGAAAACATGGTAAGGAATCCTGCATACATCTGCGAGGAAATTAAAGGGTGTTTGTGAAGCCATACTCGGCCTCTTGTTAACTACTGCCCATTTTCTCTGATCCATGAGGAGGCTTGTGCCCAGGAGTGGGGCGTATTTAAGCTGATGATGATGGTTATGACATTCTTCAGAATTACACTGAGCAAGCGGTAGGCAGATGTAGTGAACTATCTTAAACTTATACTAGCAGCAGTGTTATCCGAACGTTAGGGTGGGTACGCTCGTGTAAAATGCAGTTTAAGTACTTACCAACGCATGTTGAATGGTTTTTGATATACCTATTATTTGTTTAAAACTGAGCCAATAAATCGAATGACTTGGCTCGTGTTTACCGGTCTGATTTAAACCACATTTATTGAAACGTATGAAAACGTAAAAATAATAACATTTAGAAAAAAAACCATTTAATTCAACTTCTTCATCTCTTTTTACATAATCATTTTGACTCCCTATTTTAAAATTTTAAAAGGCAAAAACATAAAAAGATAAACATATAATATCGAACAGTACCTATTTGAAAGAGGCTTATAAAAGTGTACATTTGGAGCATATGTACATATGGATATGTGTATATTATGTACTCATACATTATGGAAGCGAAACGTGGACAATGACTCAGCGTGTTGGAGAATGGTTAGAGGCCTTTGAAATGCGGTGCTGGAGATCGGCCTCCATCGGAGAAGAACAACGAATGTGGAAGTGCTTGACAAGGTGAAAGAAAAAAGGACATTATTAAATACCATTGAGAATAGAAGAGGTCAAATGTTTGTACGCTTGTTACGACACGATGATTACATGAGAATCATAAAAGAAGGGAAGATAGAGGGAAAGGAAGAGAAGGAGAACAAGAAGATTTTATGGACCAAATCAAAGAAAAAGTAACCAGCGTGTCGTATCAGGATATCAAGAAGAAAGTTGAGAATAGAGAGGAATGGAAATTGCTCCACCGACAAGAGCTTAGCTCCTAAATATATGGTAATGATTTTGGTATATTGCGCGGAAGCGAGGCGGTACGCACTCAGTACTGAATTCGTACCGCATCGCTCTCTCGCAACCCGCGCCAATGAGGAAGCCCCACTTGAAATGTTGGCGCGTGTAAAGGATCTGTAATGTTTCGGTGAAAGTTTACTGACACTGCGCTGATTGCGCACTGATTGCGCATCGCCAAATGGGGTAGTGACCTAAGTTTTCAAACTCTCTGCTAGGTACTATAATTAAAGATTTTCGCAAACTATTTGTGAAATCCTAGATCAACCTAAACTAGGGCGTCTGGTACGAGCGATGTGACCTACTTAATTAGAGGGTTATCGAAATTCAGCGAGTGAGATCTGCAGAAACTCAAATCAAACTTTCGCAAGTTGATTTCACGAGCAGGCATGGTCGCAACTTTTCGAAAGTGTTTTAGAAAAAAATACCGTTGATAGTTGATCAACTATCAACGGTATTTTTTCTGGTTGGAAAAGCTACACAATGACTCTGCAGCTGGTGTCATTTTCACATTCAAAGAATGACAGTAGCTGAACGGGGTTAAATATGGCGCTGGTAGCAGAGCTGTCATTCCATAGAAACTTGTCAAACTTTCCATACATTGAGATTTTAACGAATACCGCTTACGATTACAGACGGTTTGGTGCAAACCATCCTAATTATTCAAAATACTAAAAACCACTCACTCGAAGCGCCAAAATTGACTTTATATGAAAAAATATATCCGTAAAGTCGATTCTGGCGCTTCGCCGGCCGCTACCGCGGAACGCTCGCTTCGCTCGTCGTCGTACCTACACCGACCTGCCTTAGAGTAGAATAGGTATAGCGCTTTATAAATTCTATGTTGCCAAAGTTGCGGGCAAATCTAGCATAAATCGTTAGCATACGTTACATATCTGCTTATGATTAGACATATTGAGCCAAACCCTTTTGTTATAAAAAATATCCTTAACGAAAGTAAACCTTCCTCATCGGATAAAAAATACTCATTTTTCCGTTTATTCTACCACATAATTTCCTTTCCATTCCGTTTTAACAGGCTTCCTGTTTGTTTCTTAACGATTTATTGCCTCATGCTTTCCGTGCGCCATCGCTCCCAGGAATTCCTTAATCCTCTGGGAAAAATTATGTTCATTTGCAGGAAATTGTTAATCTTTTAAGGGTTTCGCATGAAAAGGTAGAGATTATCTGTGAAGACGGTTACTATCGAAAGCCAGTCGATCTCGAGAACCTAGCATCGATGGTTTTTAATGGTTGTTTGATTACAGATGTTGAGCTATGATCTCCAATGTTAATAAAATAATGAAAAAGATACTCAGACCACTTACTCAAACTTTTTTACCATGTTTCGCGCCCTTGTTTCCACTCATGACTAGCTAACGGGTCAGATCCGTGGCTCAGATCTAGCGCGCAAAACACATTGATCTCAAATTGGAATGCAAAATATAACTAAGTAATATTGACTTTAAAGTTTTACTTCAGGAAAAAGAAAACTTAAAGAGGCTGCCTCGACGGGCCTCCGTTAGAATAAAACGAAAGAATCCCTATTGAGCCCTATCAGTATCACCTACAAGCGGACATACACAAAGGAGGGGCTTAATAATACGGCTCGTCATTGGCACCTATTTTGTATAACAAACCCTTAAAATGAAAAATTCCAAGTGCTTTTGAATAGGTTCTCGGTTGTCAAGCAGGAATTCACGGAATATTTAAGCAAATTGATTTTACTTGTAAGACGCACTCATTAGTATTAAATGTTAATTTAACTTGTCAACCCCGAAAGCGATTAGAATTTACAAAAATAATTCTAGTAAGGAAAATTGCGAAGACGTACAAGATTCTGGGGTTGAGAAGATTTGAAAGCGGTATTTTAATAAACATAGCTTCTGTGTAATTTGTGTGCGTACTAACGTATTATTAGTGACGGGAATATGTAAAAAGTACTACAAAGACTAGCTGTACCCCCGAGGCCGCGACTATATGCACGTAGGTACTCGTAAAACAATGTCTGATACTAACTTTTACCCCTATTAAAGTAATTTTTTTCTTACACAACAAAATTATGAAAAACTTAATCTAAGTCTTCGCCACGCTGCATAACAGTTTGTTGGCGAATATACACTCTTTATAATTATGTTTGTATCTATATCTAAACATTAGCTATGATATTTTTATGCTTAGTATTGAAATAGGTAAATTAATATTTCTGTAAAATATGGTGAAGTACCCTTCTCTATTCGGCAAAATACTTTAATAAAAGGGCCCCAAAAGTCACTAAAATTGTGCCCCCCCCCCCTCTAATTTTTGAAGAAAGTATTTTAAAAATATGAAAAAAACATAGAATGGCTTATAAAATTCTTTCACCGAAAATTATTTTGAACAAGATTGGTTCAAAGGTTTTCGAGATGTTGCTGAAAAACTGCCTTCCTTAAAGAAAAGGACGTAAGTGCCGTAAGATTTCTGTGACGATACGACCTTTTTAATAGGCACGGAACCCTTCATTTTGCGTGGCCCGACAAGGACTTGGCCAGTTTTTTTCTATTAACAGTGTGCAAGAGACATTAATTTTAGTAAAAAAATACTTGTTACCCCTGAAACGTCAAAGAAAATCAAAGGCGGGGGCGGTCTACTGCGCACTGGAGTCGCGATACCAACGCAACTGGATAATCTGTATTAATATGCCTTCTATTCGCCTCCTCGTCTGTAGATTCATTATGTCAAAAGAAAGATTTATCATATTGTTACGTCGGAGGGGTCAATAACAGTTTCGTTACCATAGTAATAAACACGCCGTCAAGATTTTAAAAATTCACTGTATTGGCATTATACATCAGTAGCCTAGGAGAAAAGCCCATGCTACTCAAAATAAATGAGTACTTACTGAAATGAATATGGAAATTACGGTCTAGAACCTTCGAGAAGGAGTATAAGGGACCACTTTCGCGGTACAGATCAGTCTTAAGTGAATTATCGGAGTGAGAACTACATAGTGCAAAGTATTAGTGAAGTGTAACTGTGTCAGTTAGTACAGTCAGCATCAAAAGTAGCTACGCAAACGAAGACGTCAAAAGTCTTTATTAAAAGGGAATAAGAACTTTTGATGTCTTTGATTGCGTAGTTACTTTTGATGCTGACTGTACTACTAGGTGCAGACTGAGTGAACTTGTGTGTGTTAATTGAGTCAGTGTTAAAGACTGTCGCGATAAAATCTGGGCTTGCCTGATCTAGTATATTTTTCTACCAACTGCTTATTAAGAAACAGCACTTATTTAAATAATCCATAGATAAAATACTATAAAATAAAAATACAATAATATCAATGTATGAGTTTTGGCGTTATACATTCTAACGTACTCATTATTTTTTGTGCAGCAAATTCATGACAATCAAATGGTCGATTAAAATACATTAATTAAAAAAAATAGCGTCTGCTTTCTAGTGACACAAAAAGTTAACGAGACTATAGACAAAAGGCTTCAACAAAAAGTGTAATGGATATAACTTATCCATTCAGTTCGTAGATCAGAAACTAACAGGATTCCCAAACCATTACCGAGGCAATCTACAGCGGCGCGCGCTGATTAACGTTCCCAAGTTTTGTCAGCGCGCTCAAAATATTGCCCACATTAACTGAGCTACACTAATAAATTCATAAAAAACCGACAAAAGAGAACCATTCTAGTCTAGCTAAAGCCCAGAACTCGACTACTTATGAATATCACTTGTCCAGGACCCAACATGGAACATCAAAGATATTTAACGACGAGGATCAAGTTTTTTTTAGGAGGAGATCATTCTAAGAAACAACATTCCCATAATAAGAATGGTAGATTTTCACACGGAACATATTTAAATTGTCAAAGTTGAAAAATCTAAGCTCTGGCGCGTCCCCAATTTTGAGACGGCTAAATTTTTAATAAGTATTTATATTAAAAATAGTTACCATCTGACATCCGAGAACTATAAACCTGCGCATAGATGGACGTACATATTTCGCTAGATATTTTTTTATTTAGCTGTTTGCAGATGTTTTTCCTATAGGCGCCTAATTAGTTCGGTAATCGAATTAATAAAATAAAAACGTAATTTTTTTTAACGTATGTATACGATTTTCTACATGTATTTGAAATATAAAGTGATATAATACTTTATTTTAATTATCTTAATTACAGATATACAAATTATTTCGTGCCCTTTTCTAATTTCTTCTTGCTAATTTCTTCAGATTTCTTTGGCATCGAGTTCCAAAGAAAATAGATTTGTCCAAAGAAATTGTATAATGAAAGAGGATTTTCCTAACCACTATCACAAAACCCTTGGTCTGTATTTAAATGTAATGCATTTTTTGTCCACGTTAGTTACGAAATATTTTTGAAAAACGTATATGTAGATAAAAATCTTATGGATTTAGCTACTTGACTGGAGATAAGAAAAAAAGTATTTTTTTGCTATTTAATAGAAGTGTCAATTTGAATGTATTCATTCTAAATGTAAATAAATATCAAAAAAAAAATAACTGAACTTTAAAAAAAGTCTTGTATTTGTGCCATAAATTATTGAAATATAATCAAATGCATTTACGACGACGACGAACCGAATACAGCTACCACACACATCCGTTATTTTTTTTCCAGAATAGAGTTGATTTAATTTTTATAATCCATAAGCTTAAAACAATATCGTAATAAATAATAATGAAATGAATAAATCTAACGATATCTAAGATATGCGTACCTAAGTAATTTATGAAAAGTCTCTCTTATTGTAGTGATTATTTCCATGCCGATGTTTTAGACATATTTTGCGTATCTCAAATACAATTCCGAGTTATATATTTTTTCATCATACTTGCTCGTCAATGGCGTTATTACTTCCGAGCGTACAGAGCAGTTATAGCCGTTTTACCTCCCACGGGCTGTTCAGTTTAGTTTTAAAATATAGAACCCTCTGATTGGCTTAAGCAAACCTGGTTGCTCTGTGATTGGTTGAAAAAAAAATCTAGTTGGCCAAGCCGCCCCGCCCCACAAGAATATTGCTCTGTGATTGGTTGAAATATTGAAGCTGCGCGCTCCACTAGCACTGGTCCGGAAGTGAAGTTGTCAATTTTTGATTGGTGCGGCTGTATGAAACTTAGATTTTTCTGTCTTTTGTAGTTATTTATTCCCTCGCAAATGTGACGAAAAACATTGTGTATAAGACGGGCGTAAGAATATTGCAAACTCGAGGCACCAAAAGCCCTCCGCCTTCGGCGTCGGGCTTCTGATAGACTCTCGTTGGCAATATTCCACTTACGCCCCTCGTTAAACAATGTACTAATATTTTAAGTTATAAAATATACAATAAGATAGACCATTTCTTAATTACTAAATTTAGTTATTCATTTTTTTGTAAACGTAACATGCGAATATAAATTTCAAATAAATATGAAAAAATATTGAATTTTAAATAGCTCCAAAAACTACTTTGTGCAACATAGTGCTCCTAGTTGTGCTTCTTATTATTTACATCATTAAATTATGTTTCCACTGCACATTGTTTAATTAAATTCAGTGACTGATTTATATCAAAAATAAGAACAAAATCCAGTTTATCAAAGTAAACATAATTTATATGTCACATTTTCTAAGATCCATGGCGTTTATTTGATATATCTCTAATCTCTTTGATATATTTTCTAATTTCTTTGGAGCAGTTCTAATTTCTTTGGACACATATTTTAAAATGCTAAAACTAAATACTCCTTTAGGTGATTAAGGCAGAATAACATATTTTACATAGATTAAAGTCCTTAACAACGTATGTTATTTCAAATACTGAATATGTAAAAAAAATATAGCGCCATGGAAATGAGAAAATCTTAACCGAAATCTGATATTTAGTCATAGGCCTTATAGTTGACATATTTTATCTTAATAATGGGTGGAAAGCAATACATACCTAGTTAAGAGCCTTAACCTAACCTACAATTTCACTTTTTTCAGTTTCGTAACCCATACATTTACAAAACAAATTAAATCGTAGGTTAGATTAAGGCTTAACTATGTACATTTTTTTTTACTTTACACCCTAATAGAGGCAAAATATGGTGGCAATCCAATCCCGTTTTAAATATACTGCATGCAGTAATGAAATTGAAAAAAATGGCTTCGATCATAATTCAGAATTAGGAAGTCAAACATTTGAGATAAAGTTTACTGTATCTTGTTTTGGTTGTAGGTACTTACTTGTCTATTTTGAGCCACCTATTTGATTGATTTTATACGATACGAAGTGTAAACAAATTATTATTGCATTGTTATTTCTACAAGCCACACTAGTATACAATTATTTTCTTAATATAAAAATTAGACACAATAGTCACATACCTATAGTCGTTTATACAATAACATATTTGTATTGGAGACGACTGTTTTGGTAAGATTATTCTTGTTTTCCGCGTTTGTATCCCGATTGATCTTGTATTCTAGGGCGAATTTGCATTTCAAATCGGATTAAGTAAGTATTTTGATACCTTTTGTGAACCCGCACAACAGAGGGGTAATCACCTTTCGCGCGTTATGGACAATTCTACTGTCATTTTCCATGTAAAAATAGTTATTTGTGCAACAAAAGAAAAAAGTTTTTTTTTTGCTGCGAGTGCTGATTTTGAGTCCCGAGGAAGCAAACGATTCTAAAATTGAATCAAGAGCGTAGCGAAAACTTCCAAAGCAAGTTCCAAATCGAATTCAAATGCGAAATTCGTGTCTCAAATTGACCGCCAGGATTTTAGTATTCATATATTCTTGGGGTAAAGTGGTCTTACGTACTACTTAGCAACCTTAACACTCCTAGTACTACGAGTAGCTGCGGTGAGATAATGGTTTGTAATGCTTTTTACTTTATTAGGTAAGTAGAAAATACCGTCCATGCGTCAAAGTACGCAGACGTTCATTAACGTGATGCGTCTTTGTCTTTGTACATTATTTTTTATTCCATTTTTAGGGTTCCGTAGCCAAAATGGCAAAAACGGAACCCTTATAGTTTCGTCATGTCCGTCTGTCTGTCTGTCCGTATGTCACAGGCATTTTACTCAAAAACTATAAGGTGTATATGTATAAAATTTTGAATATAGGTATATTTTGTTAACCGCTACATACTTTTGTAATTAAATGACTAAAAAACATTTTTTAGGGGTGCGCTCCACCATACATAAAACTGCAAGTCGAATTTTTTTTTTTCATTGTAAGCCCACGTGTGGCATATCAATCGATAGGCCTTTGAAAATAAATATAAGGTTTATCAGCAACGTTTTTGATTAAGTTAATAGAGTCGAAGATAATCGCCCCAAAATCACTAAAATTATGTCCCCGCCCTCTTATTTTTGAAAGGTGTATTTTTTAAATATGTAAAAACACACGGACATAGGTCTTATTAAATTCTTTCACCAAAAATTATTTTGAACAAGATCGGTTCAGAGGTTTTCGAGATATTGCTGAAAAACTGCCTTCCTCAAAGAAAAGGACGTAAGTGCCGTTAAATTTCTGTGACGATACGACCTTTTTAATAGGCACGGAACCCTTCGTTTTGCATGGTCCGACACGCACTTGGCCGGTTTTACATAGTAGCTTACGCACTGCAGTCACCAAATTATTGCTACTTAATTATTCCATTTCATTTATATAAAACATATTAATTTGACTACATAAAACATGTATTCATTATCATTATAAAATTCTAAATAATTATATATCACATATAACAATTTGACTACATTATTAATCTCTATAAAAAATATTTAAAAAGTTAACACATTTTCTGCAAAATCCACCAGCGCGAACAGGCGGTGGAATACACGACGGAGTTCACAATACGCCGAAGTGGCGTTTTTTTCTAAGCTTACAATTTGTGGGCAAAGGTCTCCTCTCTTATGATTTCCCCTCCGTCCCGGTTTGGAGTAGTTTCTGACCAGTCGTTGAGAAAAGCGTCTCCCGGCACCTCCGACTCAGCCTGCCACGTCGCCACCGCCACTCACCTAGTAACCCCCATTCCGTAAATTGAGCTGCAAAGTAGTGATATTTAACGAAAATAGCATGTTGCATCTATTTTCCTATAAGTTTCGTATGGCTTAAAAATTGGTAGAAGAAGATTTGATTTCAGCAGTTGCAAGAATACACGAATAAAAGAAGAAAGCTAATGATTAAGGCTTTAAAATTCTCCCTGGTTTCGATTATATTTGGCTGCATGCATTCCTCTTAACATAACCTAACCTAACCTAACTAATGGAAATTGCAACAGAAGATAGTCAGCAAGATTTATGGATTCGAACTGTTTTAGCACAACCTAATGGCACTTTAATTTTTCTCCGTGTATAGTCATAAACATCCTTCTTCTTACGCGTGTATTCATTAGCTAGCGAATATATACGTAGAGGTGTTAAATCTAAATTATAAGTAGAAAGAACATCCAACAGTCAATCCGAATGGAAAATCTGGGGATAAAAATAGAGAAGGCGAGGTGTTGAAAGCGAGAATATTAAATTGACTAGGTATATTGCAAGCTCACGTAAATTGCGATCATACAATCCAGACACGTATTTGCAAGAAACGTAAGTTAATAATTTACAAGCCGCAGTATTTTAAAAACAGTATTAAACGTTAGTATTCTAGCAACTTAGAAATAATCCGTTTCAGCTCGGGCCAAAATTCTTCCGTATGTCAGTCAGGATGTCTCGCTGTCCCGTTGTCTGGCTGTCCGGCTGTTCACTACAGGTCGCATTTCTTAACCGTTTCTCGTGAGATTTTGTTAACAGGTCCGGAAAATATATTGTTTTAAAACAGACTCGAGAGTTCTAGGTACAGCTCAAAGAGTCACTTGTTAATTTAGCAGTTGGTGTAATGAACCCAAATATTTGTTACCGAGTCTATGTCAGTACCTATTTAAGTAGAAGGAAATAATATACTGCTTTGCAACGCTTTATTCGTGACCTATCCGGAGTATACAGTCGCACAAGGTGACTCACTAGAGTCGCCTTGTGCGACTGTATACTCCGGATATCCCCAAGATAACGCTCAGGACACGCCGACGCGATTTATTGGCGGTGCCGGCAGCGCGCACTGTGCCCCGCAGGAACTCGCCGCTGATCCGCGCTCTCTCACAACTCAACGCGCTCTTGGCATCAGCACCGGAGTGTGACTTACTTGCGTGGCGATGGATGTATGTGTGCAGTGAATGTCTGAGATTCTGTGAGGAGATGGATGACCGGCAATCAACTGTACCAATGTAATTATATATGTTTTGTCTTGTTTAGTTTTGTTCCATGACGCATTGGTTTTTTTACTGTAATGTCGTGTTAACATGTTTTAAATACATAAATAAATAAATAAATAAATAAATTTAGATCGACTCTACATATCGAATCTACATATCGACTCTACATATCGACTCTACATATCGACTAAACATATCGACTCTACATATCAACTCTACATATCGACTACATATCGACTCTACATATTTGGATACTGTGTACTTAGATAGGTGTCGACTCTACATATCGACTCTACATATCGACTCTATATATCGACTTTACATATCGACTCGACATATCTACTATACATATCTGAACCCCCTTTATAAAATTTCACCCCTATTTTAAGGGGTTGGGTGCAGATTTCAAAAAAAAAAAATGATGCACGATTTTTTTTTACTCAAAAATTTTTAGCTTTCTACCTTGTAAATTGCGAAATGCTTCATACAAACTTCCATCCCCCATTTTAGGGAAGTGGGGGGTTAGAAAGAGACAAAAAGTAGCCTATGTCACTCTCCATCCATTCAACGATCTCCACTTAAAAAAACGCGTCAATTCGTCGCCACCTTTTGCCGTGAAAGACGGACAAACAAACAAACACACACATACACTTTCCCATTTATAATATTAAGTATGGATATGGATTTTGTATATTAAGGTTCAAAACTGGTAGACCCCTTTATTGGCTGACCGTCTACGTAGTGTATCCGTCAGCAGACGCGATTAGCGACGCGACGGCGATCTCAATAGATAAAAGTCGCCCACTTTGTACCTACAGCCCCCCTATTCTGTCACTTGATTTAAGCTCACCTCAACGCTCACCCACAAATGTGACGGTGTTTAGTAAAAGGGCCCACTTTGTCGATTCTAGTTACGGAGTTACGGGCAGTTTAGTGAAATATGGCAAAACTTACCGAAAATCAACTTTCGATGAAAACTGATAGAACATACTGTAATAAACCTATGATTTTGATGACGACGCATAAATCTCCATTTTAAGCACCTTTTTAGGGCCTCAAAGTTTAGTGCCCAGCGACCCACTTTGTCGCATACAGAAAAAATCGTCGATATCATATTTGTGACGGTTTTTGGGAAAACGTCCCACTTCGTCGATATGGGGTTAAGAGTAGTTCCTAATACTACAGATCATACGCTATCTTTTGGTGAAAGATTCATGTCTCTAGGTGCTATAGTTATTTTTTAAAAATTCTGCAAAGTTGCAGAAGTGAAAAAGCGACAGTTGAGAAAACGTTGGTTAAAGTTTGGGATGGCAGAAAACACACTTCTACTTTGAAGTTATGGAGTGGTTGGTATTAAATGAATGGTCATGCTTTAGGGATTTCAAATTAGTTAAAATCATGTCTGTAACCTTAGTATTTTGAATGTTATGGAGGCTTGAACATAAAAACAGGACGAAAATATGTAAATCCTGAATATGGGTTTATTTCTATATTCTATTATACGGCACGCAGATTTATCATTAAAGTTGTATTTAGGTATAAATGGTTTCCCATGCTAAAAAAGACAGAAATAATTCTGTGGATACTTTTATTTAGTAATTATGTCAAAAAGTTAATAACAAATGATTTGAAGAGTACCATGCATAAAAATTAAAATACACGTGTATCTTAATATATAACATGAGATTATTTAAAAAAACATACTTATCAAGCATAGAAAGTATGTAAAATATCAAATTATAAGTACTTTTTGTGTGTATAAAGTTTAGTGATTTTATATAGGGAGCGTCCCACTTGGTCGGTTTACTAAACTTTAGTGTTTCTTCATTGAAAGTGTTTGTGTTTGGTATATTTTTCAGTTTTATGTATGAGATAATGGTTTGTTATTGTTAATCTAAGAGTCTTTGATACTAACGTCGTTTGTTTAAACTTTTTTAACGTAATCGAACGAAATTTCTTTTCGACTCAAGTTTAGTGACCCACTTCGACGGTTTGGTGGATCATACGCTACTTGATGCACATTACTACACCCAACCTCAGCGGTAGCTTGCCTCGCACTGATCGCCGTCGCCGCTCGCGCTGCGCGTCGAGCCGACCGGCGTAGGTACATACCCACGTCGGCTCTACACAAAGCGCTTAGCGGCGGCGGTGCCTTTGATGTCGCCGACGAGGCGGCGCGGCGACTTATATAATTGTTGCGATGAGTTCGATCCGTTTGCTACATCTCATAGGTTCAATACGTAAACCATTTTTGGTTTGTAATTATACTGTTTTTGGTTCAGCAAATTACACCTATGTTTATAAATTATGATTTTATACTTGTAGTAATTTTTTAGCGTATGATCCACCAAACCGTCAAAGTGGGTCACTAAACTTGAGTCGAAAAGAAATTTCGTTCAATTACGTTAAATAAGTTTAAACAAACGAGGTTAGTATCAAAGACTCTTAGATTAACAATAACAAACCATTATCTCATACATAAAACTGAAAAATATACCAAATACAAACACTTTCAATGAAGAAGCACTAAAGTTTAGTAAATCGACAAAGTGGGACCCTCCCTATATAAAATCACTAAACTTTATACACACAAAAAGTACTTATAATTTGATATTTTACATACTTTCTATTCTTGATAAGTATACATACTTTCTATTCTTGATAAGTATGTTTTTTAAGTAATCTCATGTTATATATTAAGAGACACATGTATTTTAATTTTTATGCATGGCACTCTTCAAATCATTTGTTATAAATTTTTTGACATAATAACTAAATAAAAGGATCCACAGAATTATTTCTGTCTTTTTTAGCATGGGAAACCATTTATAAATACAACTTTAATGATAAATCTGCGTGCCGTATAATATAATATAGAAATAAACCCATATTCAGGATTTACATATTTTCGTCCCGTTTTTATGTTCAAGCCTCCATAACATTCAAAATACTAAGGTTACATACATGATTTTAACTAATTTGAAATCCCTATTGTTATAAATTTTTTGACATAATAACTAAATAAAAGGATCCACAGAATTATTTCTGTCTTTTTTAGCATGGGAAACCATTTATAAATACAACTTTAGTGATAAATCTGCGTGCCGTATAATAGAATATAGAAATAAACCCATATTCAGGATTTACATATTTTCGTCCCGTTTTTATGTTCAAGCCTCCATAACATTCAAAATACTAAGGTTACATACATGATTTTAACTAATTTGAAATCCCTAAAGTATGCCCATTCATTTAATACCAACCACTCCATAACTTCAAAGTAGAAGTGTGTTTTCTGCCATCCCAAACTTTAACCAACGTTTTCTCAATTGTCGCTTTTTCACTTCTGCAACTTTGCAGATTTTTTTAAAAATAACTATAGCACCTAGAGACATGAATCTTTCACCAAAAGATAGCGTATGATCTGTAGTATTAGGAACTACTCTTAACTCCATATCGACAAAGTGGGACCTTTTCCCAAAAACCGTCACAAATATATCTTGACGCCGCGATTCGTAGTAACTAAAGCGTATGTAGAGGTCTACTCGTAGTTTCGTTAGGTGAGGCGCATGAGCGCGTAACGAATAACATCTCTGAAATCGCCGTCACATCGGGTCGCCAATCGCTCCACCAGTGCGGTCCCTGCCTTACTGTTTTAGTCTTACTTTGGTTACATTTGTGTCGGTCGGGAAATGAAGTCAAGTCCACGCTTGAACGACAAGAATGTAGAATATGCGAGCATGACATAAGTAGATGTGTATACGTTAATAATATAGGTATTTTCTTCCTCATTAATTTCTCATTACCGCGGTTTGAGAGTCTCCCTGAATTAAATAATAAATAAGGTTCAAAGCGTACCTGTACCTTCTTATCTCGTGAAGGATTATTTATACTACTCGATACATTATCGCTCGTGTGTGCGTAAGCTCGGAAGTGCTCGGTATTGACACGGATTATACAAAGACAATGTGCAGTCAGCAGCAGAGGTTGCTGCGCGGGTGATGTGCTCAAAACGATCAAGATAAGCTCTTATTGCCTAATATATATATATACGAAATGGCAAAAAAAACCAGCTGTTCCATACATTAACTCTCAATTAACGCACAGTTAACTCTTAATTGGCTCTTATTTTTTTACGATTTCGTGGTTGGTCCCATGGGAAAAGTTGTTCACTATGACCATCTTATTCGCTTTTGGTCTTCTTGCTCCACGACCCCTAAATCACCCTGTATATCAACTGTAGTGGCACGTTTTGTTATTATATATTAAAAACCACATAAATAATGTCCAAAGTTTTACAAAATATCGATTTATAAATATCATGTACATAAAAGTATATAGGTACCAACAAACGCGGTCAAAAACTTAGTTTTAGAGTATGTAGTGATTAGATATATAACTGTTTTCAGTGAATAATATATTTAGATCCTCGTATTATTTTTTACAACCAATGTTTTGAATAAAAATGGTAATGTTTCGGAATACACCATAAAATTCAATGTAGCCAACGTAACGGCATTTTCCAAGCTTTATGGATGCAGTAAATCGGGTATAAAGTGTATGTGTTAGAAAATTGACATCGGAAAAGTTTTGCAGTGTTTATTATGGGACAAATTTATTGGTAATAAATATCAGGATGAGGAGTAATAAAATGAGGAATGGATGCAGAGTGTTTACCTTTGGCTTGAGTTGCAAATTTAATGTAAAATAGTTGTGGTGAGTTTTTACAATAAAAAAAACCATTTAGTTTAGCACTTGTTTTAAAACGAAAGCTGTCTCAATGCGTGGTTGCCAATCCGAGCGTATTCGATGGTTTACTATTAATTAGGCATTAAAGAGTTTCACCTTCTGGCTCCATTGTCAGATCTACTTGATGTTAGAAAATCATCTGATCGTCGTCTACCTTAATCATACAAAGTTTCAAATCAATGAAACGAATGGAAGTTTCTGAAAATCAACATGCAATATAGGGTGACATTGTTACACATACGAGTACAATACCTGCATATATCACCTAAAATATGGTTTAAATGTACATCGTAGGTCATTTGAACGTCAGCGCTATTGAATTTTCGGGGGTTGACTCGTGGGATCTTAAATATTTCTTCACTTTGCTCGGCGATGACATTGATGAATGATCCGCCTGTCCGCCGTTCGTACTCGCTGTTCGGATGTTTTATTTCAACCTTTCGACAAGTTTATTCCTAGAATAACATATACAGTTTGAACATTTAATATTAGCTTATGGTTTTATCCTAGTTTGGTCAAGCAAAGCCAGCCTGGCATAGTACGCACATTTCAGAATCGTTTGAATGTCAGCACTTCGGGGTTGACCGTGGGATCTTAAATATTTCTTCACTTTGCTCGGCGATGATATTGATTCCGCCCTGTCCGCCGTTTGTATTCACCGTTCGAATGTTTTATTTAACCTTTGGACAAGTTTATTCCTGAAATATTCCATACAGTTTGAACATTTAATATTAGCTTATATTCTAGTTTGGTCAAGCAGAGCCTTAACCAGGCCCGGCATACTAAGCATTTCAGAATCGTTTGAACCACAGCACTATTGATTTATCGGGGTTTGACCGTGGGACCTTAAATATTTCTTCACTTTGCTCAGCGATGACATTGATGAAATCAGTTATGTCAGTTAGATTATCATAAAATATTGGACACGTAATTCAAGTAATATCATGCATGACAAGGATTTTGGAATCGCAGGGAAAGTATTTTCCAGATATAAAAAACACAACTTTGTTATTAAGATTTTCTTCTAGATTGGATAGGTATTTCAATTTTTAATTGTCTACCTACCTCAAGAATGGGTACTAAATTTCTATTGTTGATTTAATGAACTTAAAATTACAAGAAAACAACAGAAAGGCACTTCATTAAATAATTACATAGTACCTACTAATCACGGATTCATTAAATGGGTCAATCAACTTTTCTTGTTGTTATTCTGTCCCGGTAAGCCAAGAGACAACATTGACAGAGTTTCTTAGAAAAAAGATCATAAATTGGGCTCCTATCATGGTAAGGAGTTGCCTCACCATGATCATAAAATCATACTTTTAAAGAGTGACCCAGGGGACGTAATTATGGCAACGAGCAGGAAAAAATAGTTGATTGGCCCAAATAATCTATTCAAACCAAATTCAAAAATCCGTTAATAATTCATAGGTTTCGGATTCGAACACGAATAATCAGCTGAACAAAAACCATTCAACAGTAGGCACAAATGAAATGACAACGAAATACTCTATCCAGTGAACGGATTATGGATAACTGACTCACGTCACACCGTGCCGAGCACGGCTCGAGCACTAACTGACGCTCAGGCAACTCATTTCCATACCCAAGGTAGCCAAACGGTGCTACCAGTAAAAATCGCGTACGAATAAAAATGTCAATGATAAAGCAGCGAAATGTGTGACTGTGACGAACTTTTAATTGTATGTTACCATGAGATTGTCCTCAAATATTTACTATTTATATATGTTCGGGCATGGTACGGTGTAAACTACCGTTGGGCTGAAATTAATTTCACATTAGCTCCGCTATACATATCTATTTGCAGTGGTGGCAATATCCATAAAATAAAAGGCGCGACTAATACTCCAGGCAAAATACGGTTTCGAAAAACATTAATTTATAATAGCGTGTTTTTTGTTTATTTCATTTTAAAACTTTATTCTAAGATTCAAGAATCCAACAAACTTTCCACCCGGAAGTAATTATATAGATTTAAATTAAGCATTCATTGTCTTTTTTTAATTGATTTATATTGAAGATTTTAAAGCAAATGTAAATGAACCAAAATAAAGATTAAAACATATTTATTATATTAATATTTATTCCCACTTTCCAGGAACTAAATAAGTTGTATTTTTTTGATGTCTGATTTTTTGTTGGATTTTGCCTCAAGGTAACTATTTACTTGATAATATATCCGTTACATTAAAAAAATCTGCTATTATAAATTATTTCCAAATTTGACATTTTTTCCATACAAGTTGTCAGTTTATTGCCTGGACTATAACTTGAACAAAAAAAAGACAACAAATCAATAACAAATGTGAAAAAAATTGAGATCAATTTTACTCTTTGAAGTTCGCACGTATTCCTGATGTGGTTTTTTCCCATACAAATTACTATTAAATCTCAGTTTAGTGCTGCACATTCTGTTAAGAGTTAATACGAATTATTTATAATCCAACTCAGTGAAAGCTATCCTACTAATATTATAAATGCGAAAGTTTGGATGTTAAGATGTTCTTCTGTTACTTATTGATAGATTAAAATATAGGATAGTTATTATCCCGGGTCCACGAAATCGCATGTGGAAGCTACTTAGTTCTAAATATGGCAGCTGCACACGTTTAATCGACCTCGTTAGCCAGGCGTGAACTTAAACGCAAGCACGTACACTAACCGAGGCGGCACCTCTGGGCTGGTATTAACATAGCTTACCGACGACTCGTTTGCAGTGGTGGAATTATCCGTGAATTAACTAGTGGCTCTTAGAGCTTGCGAGTCATCTATTTCATCATCATCATCATATCAGCCGAAAGACGTCCACTGCTGGACATAGGCCTCCCCCACAGAGTGCCAAATTGACCGGTCCTGCGCCACCCGCAACCAGCGGACTCCCGCGACCTTTACCAGGTCATCAGTCCACCTTGTGGGGGGCCTACCCACGCCGTGCCTTCCGGTACTTGGTCGCCACTCGAGAACCTTTCCGCCCTAACGGCCATCGGTTCTACGTCATAGTCATGAGTAGTAGTCATGTATTTAAAGAAAAAATAATAATTAGTGAATCGACAAAAAGTCAGTATAATTAATTATCAAACCTGCACACAAAATTTCACGGGAATCTGTTGAGAAATGATACCTGTAGAGGAGAACACCCGGACAGCCGGACATCCAGACATACGAAAGAGTTTTCGCCCAAGATGAAAAGGAGAACATCGTTCGCTTCGCTCGCTCGTTCAAAAAGGTAAACTTTCCAGGTTTGTGTGTAGAAATTATCCCCGAAACTTCTCATCCGGTTTCTAAACCTAGGCTTAATTGTATTGACAGGTTTCACTTGAATTTTCTGTATGCGCGGGCGTAGTCGCACGGGCTGCTTGTAATATTTTAAAGAATAAAAGTTTGTAAATTTGTTTGAAGAACCTACAATATACAATACCTCTACTAATCTCAACAAATCTCATGGCCATGGGGCTATTGTGTCTGCGTTCTTTAGTACAGTCAGCATCAAAAGTAGCTACGCAAACGAAGACTTCAAAAGTCTTTATTGAAAGGGAATAAGAGCTTTTGACGTCTTCGATTGCGTAGCTACTTTTGATGCTGACTGTAGGTACATATGAAATAGTTATAATAATTATGAATGTTATTCACAACAAGAATCAACTAACTAGACCACTCCTCTGGTAAATGTATCTTGACTGAGATTTGGAGAAACAATCGGTTATCGAAGATCAGACTTAACCTACTGGTTGCCCTAAGGTAAGTTGGCGGTAGGTAAGTATTGTGAAAACCATGTGTGTTATGTGTTAGTATAGTCGCCATCAGATATATCGGTGCGGCCAAAGTGCTCACAAATATCTGAACACGTCTCTAATGCCTCGACAATAGAAACGTGTTCAGATATTTGTGAGCGCTATGGCCGCTCCGATATATCTGATGGTGACTGTACTAGACGACCATATATTAGTAAATTGTAGGTACAACAAGTGCATAAAACGAGCCATTTTACCTAAGACGTTCATATCCGCCCGAACCACCACCGAGGGGTAAGAGCCCTCGCCCACGGCGACTTTTTGCAGCGATGCAGTTGCGATACTGTCGCGCGTTCGCATCGATACACTAACTGTTTTTACACTTTTGTTTATTTTTATATAACTTCTCTCCTCTGTTCTCTCTTTTTCTTTGTATAAAATCACTACTTTCCTGTTTCTACTTGACCTCTAGCGGGCCAATCGTATCTGTTACTTGCCGCACTGCAGGCCAAACAGAGCAAAAAAAAAAACGATACTCTCGCAATACGGTCGCTAGCTGTGTGCCCTCGCCCACGTAACCACGATGCAGTCGCGATGCAGTTGCAATGCTGTAGCGCGTTGGCATCGTTTCTGTAGCGCGTTGGCATCGCTTCTGTAGCGCGTTGGCATCGCTTCTGTAGCGCGTTGGCATCGCTTCTGTAGCGCGTTGCAAATGCGACTAAAGCGCGTTGGTTGCGATGCTGTTGCGCGTTTACAAAACGTGCGACAGCATCCCCGTGGGCGAGGGCTCTAAAATGGCTAATTTATGCCCGAGTTATACACACACGCTTTTCACTTTCAAGATAATTTATAGCCTGGATTAAAATATAGGATAGATCTTATCCCGGGTCCACGCAGACGAAGTCGCGGGCAGAAGCTAGTAACAAATATTTATTTGCAAAATTTAATAAAATAATAGCTCACAAATTCCGCCACTTAACTTTCTAAAGTTTTTGTTTAATTTTCGACACGTGATATTAGACTTGAGTACCTATACTTCATACGTTTTTATATACGTATTTTATTTCAAGCACCTGCAAGTGTGCTGCTGAGAGTGTGAGTCAACTCAATTATTGTCAATAAGGATTGGCTGAAAAGAGAATAATATTGTTGAACAATGTACGAGTAAAATCCTTAAAAAACGTCAGTAAGCTACATAAAAATAATACAAATTGAAATCCTCTTCAGGGAATAAAATAAGTCATAGAAGTTTGTACGGATCTTTTTCAAAATTCGAAAGGTAAATGAAAATCTTATCGATAACAAATTCCATTGGGCATAAGCCTAACTAAAAAAGTTTCAAAAGTAATCCGCTCAAGATATCACATTTGTACCTAACTTTCGAATTGATAAAAATCTTTGTGTGATTCTTAGCCCAAAATATTTTTTCTACTATCTGATCTAAACAAAACGTAGTAGCTACCTTAGCAAATAACCTCAAATTGTTCCGGCATTATTTGTCTAACGCAAACATAAAGGATACAAATCTGTACACAGCTCTGCACAAAATTTCTGTAATACAGCAATAAATAAAGATTACAGAGGCAGAACGCAACCGAAGCGTCCCTTACCATCGGACTGCGAAACAGGGCTGGAGAGGACACAACTTCTGCTTACTTTGACTGAATAGAAGGAATATCGCTATAAACAGTCATATTTATGCTATTTCTAAACATTGTCCTAGTGTACGGAATGTTTACCTACCCAAAAATGATCGACGACCATGTTATATCGTTCTTAATTTTTATGTTATTTATATATTGGCTCATGAAATGTATAAATTCAGCGATTTACGTCTGAAATTTCCATACGCTTACGTTGCATTTCGAGCGCTCGCTTCCTCTCGCTCTGAGCTGACGAGATAGAACAAGTGCGTGAACATACCGTTATCAAACTGGATCCTTTAGTTTACGGCCTAAAAGGCAATCCGCGTCCCATCTTTCTCTTTCACCTTATGTGTGAGTTAAACATAGAGACATCATTCGGATCCGATCGCCTGATTAAAACTGTAACCGCAATCGCCTTAAATGGCGAACTATAAATAGACAACACTTTCGCTCCACCCACCTATAACGAAGAACGCCAGCAAAGCTGCGGGAAAAACAACATACCGTCTATCCCATAATTTCCAAGATTACCTTTTTATAATATTAGTATAGATGACGATGACGTGCTCAGTGATTATTGATTAATGATTTTACCGACAGCTACAATCCTCTGACTATCCCGGATACGAAGGGTACACATACAAGGTATCAAAAGATGCCGTTACTAATATCATAATACTTACCAAAATTTTAACCGACTTCAGCTGTATTTTCATCTTTAATAATGTATTAGGTACCACGCTAAATGAAGGTACATCCTGTTTCAAACATTCATTTTTCATCATTTCGTAATATTGTTTTGCGATATTATGTAACAGAATTTCCGTTACAAGTCTTTGATTTTGTTTGCACAGTATTTATGTACCTAAGTATTTAGCCCATCTTGCTAACAAAATGAGCGCATACTGGATGCCGAATATATAATGAGATTTCCCGTCTTTTATTGTTTTCATTACTCTGGTAAATCTACCAGCCATTTAGGCTTAATATGAGAAGATAAATATGCCAAAATATGGGAGCGTTTATTCGTATCCTCAAATAAAATGCTGGTAGAAAATAACAAAGAGGACATACGACGACTGTTTTTGTTAGACGAAACATATTTTAGTAATAATTTGCGGGATAAACATTACTTAGTGCTTTACAGTTTTGTGTAGGTTTGGGTACATGATAATACTACTTATTATTAGAAGCTGCGATTCAAGAATTGTGAAAACATCGCCACGGGATCAAAACTAAAATAACCTGCTGGTCGATTACGTAACGAATTGTACGCGCGTTAGGTAGATCTAAATGTCAATATTTATATGGATGGAATTTTTATGCACGGCGTATTGTACACTAGGCGTTTAGCTTAAAATTTATTTGCTGAGCAGTAACGCTATATGACACTTTGTACAATATGCTGTACATTGGGCAGCACGAGGATACCGGTCACTGATAAAAATACATTCAATTGTTGCTATCACCTTTGTCCAACAACCAAACAATGTTACTATTCTCGGCTCCTGATTTGCGAAGTAAGTACTTTTTGTGTACAAGTCGGAAGTGATCCTGGAAACACGTCGCCGGGAACTGAGTTATTTAAACCAGGGAAAAATTTCTTAATACATCATTTTAATGATTGCGGATCTAGGTACCAAGTAGTTAGTTCTACCGTGACGGGCAGTGCACAAACATTAATAAACATGGTCACAAGTACACTTCAGAAAGTAGAAAAGTTAGAAAATTTAGACGTAAGTAAGTAAGTTAACACTACAAACTACACATACAACCAAAACTAGCAAGTAGTACATTTAGTTAATAAATGCGTACCACAAATAGTTCATCATCATCATATCAGCCGAAAGATGCCCATTGCTGGACATAGGCCTTTCCCAAAGCGTGCCACAATGACCGGTCCTGCGCCATCCGCATCCAGCGGACTCCGGCGACGTTTACCAGGTCATCAGTCCACCTTGTGCGTGTGAAAGGTTGTTTAACCACGTGGTAATTAGTCACCAATCAAGAACCTTTCCGCCCAAACGGCCATCGGTTCTACGTGCAATGTGCCCACTGCCACTTAAGTTTAGCGATGCGGAGGGCTACATTGGTTGTTTGGTTCTGCTACGGATAGCTCGTATATGTTATCACACACACTGGTCAAAGACTTTCGTCTTGAGACACTGCGGAATATTAGACGAAACGTACCGTAGCTTCCCCAACGCTGCCCAGCCGAGTCGGATTCGACGATTGACCTCTTTCTCGAAGTTGGGCCTAACTTGACAGTCTTAGGCATAGATAATCATCTAACCTTCGAGCGTAATGCGTCCGATTGTAACGAGAGTTGGTACTGCATGGGCATTTGGCATGATCTTCGTCTTATCTATGTTCATCCTTAGACCAAGTCGCTCGCCACTAATAGTTAGAAAGGCATTAATGCCACCGATCCACCGTGCAGACATGAACAAAGCTCTTGAGTTATGAAGGGTTGCCATGACTAAGTAATTCGTATTCCAGCATTCCTAGAAATGATGGCACAAAGCGGAACATGCTTGAGAGTTAATAAGGCAAAGCTAATCAAAAGCTCACAAGAAGACAGGGAGTTTTACTTGAAATTCTGCAATAATAATTTCGCATTAAGTACCATGAAACCGAGAAACGAGAATTATTTATTAGACGGGTTATATTATAATAATATTATTAGATTACTAATCCTTTCCTTAATAATATTATTCCTAATGAATAATTTTATTACTTTTACGATATGCGGTTGCATTTGCAAAAACTACAGTTTCCATTCTAAGCTTAGATATCAGAATAGATTTCAAATTAGGTACGTACGAGTATGTATATTGATTTAATATTTTACGATTTTCATATATCATTTAATTGCTATTCATATTACCCCCTCCAAACAGACATTAATTCAAACTTACAAAGCTACAAACATTCCTTTCACAATCTTTTCCACATTATTATTAGTTAGCCTCGATGCTAAAACAAAATATTTTTCTAATCGTCCATCATCTACACTTTTAACACATTTACTGCCAAGAATCGCTTCGCTCTCGTAGCAGATCCCCTACTTTTCCCACTAAGTAGCGGAAAGTGACTACGGCATAGGCGCCCGCTAGGCGGGTTCCAGGCAGTTAAAGTGTTCTATGAGTTACAAATAGGTACAGAATATAAAATGCGTACATATTGTGACAATTTTTAGGGGGTGTAGGGAGGTTAAGTGCATGTACTCATGCCGCAAATCTTATTGTAGTTCAATCACCAGTGCACTGTACACTTCTTTCACTCGCGTTTCCAGAGCTCCAATATCTGTGACTAGATTTCACCTTTTGGAGTCCTTTCCGGTATTTTCCAAAACGGACGCGCGCGACGCGTGTCAATCTCGGGCGCACAGTGCCCGCGCCGAGCGTCTCGGCACAGATTATATAATAGTTCTACGAACAGATACTCATGTCTGAATAAAAAAGCGCATACCTACCGCTTTTCGTGCCTACAAAATTTAACAATGGAGCAACCTTGAACGCGCTGGTCGTTGCTCGCACACCAGCCTATCGACGCTAGGGTTGACACGTCTTAGAAATGATTTTATAATTAGTGAAATAAAAAACGGTTTATGTTACGTTATATGTTATATGTAATGTTGAATCATTTTTTGCTTTCCTTAAATGTTCTGTTATTAAATTTAAGTGTGGTGAAAAACAAATGTTCGTTGTGGCGGCTAGGACTTTTTACTATTCCTGCACATTAATTGAATTGTTCTCGTTTCTCAATTTTTATTTTTCAAAAGACCGTGTCTATTTGTTTTATTACTACTACACCCCACAACACTGCAGTATTCCAAATGTTTTCGCGACGACATTTCTTAATAATTATTTTGGTCACAACTTGTTGTGCGCGTAAGCAGCGTCCGTCCGGCCGTGCCAACCAACTAGCTGATACCCCGCTACCGGAGCGCAAAGTGTAGGTATAATTCTGAGATCCCACGGTGCAGATAGGTAGCACTGGTCTCGGGAGCGGCGAGTTAGGATTTGGGAAATGGGAGGGTAGTTAGCCCATTATCACAATAGGTACTCACTTTTTAGAGCTGGGTTTGGCCGTATTGTCTATTTCTACGTACTCTGTACTGAATTGAATACTGTAGTCTGGCCTGCAGCTGAAATTCTACACTGACCCGCTTTGTTGCTACCTTTTACCTGTATGGCAATTTAGTTCCTTCGACAACAATAGCTGGGAAGTGCCACTCGCTACAAGGCTAAGTACGAGAACAAAGATTTATATCACTAGAACAGAAAAGAAACCTACAAGATTTAAATTAAATATACACACAACTAAAGGGTCATTTGAAGTTAGATAAAAGCTTATAAAAAATACAGTTAATTAATCCCGCATAAAAAGCTTTTCGAAGCAGACTAAATTGTTATCAGTAGGTAACATACTTTTAAAGCTTTTGACCACTTATTTTCCTAGTTGAAAAATAATTAAACGAGCTTTCAAAATCTCATCATCATCATATCAGCCGAAAGACGTCCACTGCTGGACATAGGCCTCCCCTCGCCACTTGAGAACCTTTCCGCCCCAACGGCCATCGGTTCTACGTGCAATGTGCCCCGCATACTGCCACTTAAGTTTAGCAATTCGGAGGGAATTCCAAAATCTACTTACGAGTACTTCAAGCCAGACAAACTAGGCAAAATTGCATTTAACGTATCATATCACATCTAGTGGTTTTATACAAGTTTGACAAAGTGGCTCTCTAAAAGCGAGCAACTTGCGGGTAGCTTGTGCAGCTGTTTCGTACTCGTAATATTCTTAAAGCCACAATGTGATAAGCAAATATTAAAAACTGTTTTGTTTCAAAATGGAAAGCATACGTGCATCTTTGGCACTGTTTCTAGTTACGGCTGTTTAGAGCGGTAGATATTGCAAAATCCATGAAGAGGCGCCCTCTTCTAAGGGAGTAGTAGTCCTATTGTTATTATTTTTATAAATACTTTAATATTTATTCTGGAGGTCTATATATAGGACGGCACTTTGCTCGATCGGTCTTATATTACAAAAAAACATCTTAAATATCTGTGATAAACTAACACTGGCAATGATATTGACAGTTGCAGCAGCTATATTTGTCATTACCAGTGCCAGTTTACCACATATATTTAAGATATTTTTTTTGTAATATGAGACGGATTAAGAAAAGTGTCTATTGACCGTCCTTGGCCCAAAACGTAAGTGAGGAAATTGTTTATATTTTTCGAAAATGTCTGACGCAGCTGAAAAATCTGAAACTTTCTTCTGGTGCTCAGGGAGGTTATTCCTACCACCAAAAAAATAATCAGGTACTTCTGATATTTTCATCCATTCCCCATTGCCAGAGCGAAATAAAAGGACACTTTGTTTCCATACTAAAGTATATCCGTCTTTTTGCACTTGAGTCATTAATAATGTAGGTTGTGGTAGGGACTTTTAAGTTACTACGTAAATAGAGTGCAAGTTAAGTTTATTCATAAAATAATAATATTCGCACAAGACACAAAATGTCAAATATGTCACTATTGCATATGATTGCTTATCAATCTTATGTTAGAAGCCTGCGATTAAAACAGAAACTGCTGAACTGATCTTGACTAATAATAAGTAGTATACGTATACTTTATTGAGTAATATCCCTCCGTGTGAAGCAAGCGGAATGTGAAAATTACTGGTACCTCTGAAGTCTTGTACAAAATGTAAAATTATCTAATATTGTAAAGATGAAAAGTCTTCGATATTGTAGGTTTGTAAAATGTAAGTTTGTATGTTTTGGGTGACCTCCGGAACTGCTTATCCGATTTCAAAAATTCTTTCACCTGCCTGTACATAGAATGGACTTTCTGCATGAATGGTTATACCTAGGCTATATTCCATCCCGCGGGTTTGTTTGCGTTCTTTACAATACACTGGCGAAGCTGTGTGGGCAGCTAATGTCTTTATATGACTGAAGATGGAGCCAGTTTCCATTGAAAGTTTAAAATTAACAAAAACGAAAACTTATCGCACGATGTCCAATAGAAGTTCCAAAAGCAATTACTAGGGAATTGTAGCTCGTTTGGGTCTACGGCTAAAGCGGCTGGATTTGCCCAATTTTAACATTTTATCAGATATTGTTGTTAGCAGCAAACGATGCGCGTACATTTTAATGCTATTTTTAAGTTAATGTACCTACACGTTAAAGGGTCTAGCCGCATTCCTATAGTGAAACTGCCCCTGGCTGAAATGTATACCTTTCTTAGAAGCGTTAATTGGTCTTATTACAAGATATCATTTTACAATATTTCAAGCCTGGAATCCCCTTGGTTTGGATAAAAATAAAAAAAAATAAAAAATCTTTTTTAATTTTTCTAAGCTAAACTAATGGTTAGATTTCTTTGAAATTCGGATTATACATGGCACTAATAGCAATACATTTTCAAAAAAAAAATCAAGGTTCTAACTTATTTACAAAGGCCTAAAAAAAGTTTTTTTTGTTTTAAATTTTTTTTTTTTTTTATTTACAAGAGGGCGACAACCTCAATTTTTTGGTATTAAATGCACAATATAATATTGTATGAAATATATTTTTTTCATAAAAATCCATTTGTGGCAACAAGGTAAAAATGTCTTACTAATGCAGGCCTTTCGTCTTAAGGCGTTTGTAGGTTACACATATACACATTGGGCCAACGTACTTGGCTCATTGTGTACTTCCGCTTTTACAACCATTTAGTAGGTATAAACGAGCAGCAGCTAGTTGAGCAGAAAAATTGTGTACACTAAGTTTTTTTTTTAATGCAGTATTGCGTATTTCATAATAGTAATGTTTAGGTAGTAGTTAAGAGCTTTAATCTAATCTATGCTTTATTTACAACTATTATTTGTATTTATTTATTTGACACTTTTTATTTATATAGACAAAAAAAAAGACTATAAATTAAAACTTAAAGATAAAAAAATTGGCCCAAATCGCTGTCAGCGGGTAGTGTGACCAGAGGGCTGGCCTATATTTTGCTCAAAGAGTTAGCATTGCCATCCAGCGTGGCAATGCTGCCAGCCTTCTGGGCACACTACCCGCTGACAGCGATTTGGGCCAAATTTTTTATCTTTAAGTTTTAATTTATAGTCTTTTTTTTTTGTCTATATAAATAAAAAGTGTCAAATAAATAAATACAAATAATAGTTGTAAATAAAGCATAGATTAGATTAAAGCTCTTAACTACTACCTAAACATTACTATTATGAAATACGCAATACTGCATTAAAAAAAAAACTTAGTGTACACAATTTTTCTGCTCAACTAGCTGCTGCTCGTTTATACCTACTAAATGGTTGTAAAGGCGGAAGTACACAATGAGCCAAGTACGTTGGCCCAATGTGTATATGTGTAACCTACAAACGCCTTAAGACGAAAGGCCTGCATTAGTAAGACATTTTTACCTTGTTGCCACAAATGGATTTTTATGAAAAAAATATATTTCATACAATATTATATTGTGCATTTAATACCAAAAAATTGAGGTTGTCGCCCTCTTGTAAATAAAAAAAAAAAAAAAATTAAAACAAAAAAAACTTTTTTTAGGCCTTTGTAAATAAGTTAGAACCTTGATTTTTTTTTTGAAAATGTATTGCTATTAGTGCCATGTATAATCCGAATTTCAAAGAAATCTAACCATTAGTTTAGCTTAGAAAAATTAAAAAAGATTTTTTATTTTTTTTTATTTTTATCCAAACCAAGGGGATTCCAGGCTTGAAATATTGTAAAATGATATCTTATAATAAGACCAATTAACGCTTCTAAGAAAGGTATACATTTCAGCCAGGGGCAGTTTTACTATAGGAATGCGGCTAGACCCTTTAGTATTAAACCACAATGACTAGACAAAAATATATTGCATTGAAACTGCTACACAAATACCACCGTATAAAACGACATATTAGTAGGCTGTCATGTACACAAGTCAATAACATATTGTATGATATATGATTGCTTTTAAGTTTCCGCTGGCTTTTGAAAATAGGGTAGGTATTTGGTTATTTCATTACGTTTTTTTTAATTTGATTTATATACGAAAAAAAACCGCCCAAGAGCGTGTCGTACCGTACCACGCACAACGAAGGGTTCCGTGCCTATTAAAAAGGTCGTATCGTCACAGAAATCTTACGGCACTTACGTTCTTTTCTATAGAGATGGCAGTTTTTCAGCAATATCTCGAAAGCATTTTTAGGGTTCTGTAGCCAAAATGGCAAAAACGGAACCCTCATAGTTTCGTCATGTCCGTCTGTCCGTCTGTCCGTCTGTCCGTCTGTCCGTATGTCCGTATGTCACAGGCATTTTACTCGAAAACTATAAGGTGTATTTGAATAAAATTTTGAGGATAGGTGTATTTTGTTAGCCGCTACATAGTTTTGTAATTAAAATGACAAAAAAAAATTTTTTAGGGGTGCACTCCATACATAAAACTAAAAGTCAAAATTTTTTTTTCATTGTGACCCCCCGTGTGGGACATCAATCGATAGGCCTTTCAAAATAAATATAAGGTTTCTTAGCATTTTTTTTTATTAAGTGAATAGGGTCGGAGATAATCATCCCGAAAGTCACTAAAATTCTGCCCCCCCCCTCTAATTTTTGAACGGTGTATTTTAAAAATATGGAAAAATTCATGGACATAGGGCTTATTAATTTCATTCACCGAAAATTGTTTTGAACAAGATCGGTTCAGAGGTTTACGAGATATTGCTGAAAAACTGCCTTCCTCAAAGAAAAGGACGTAAGTGCCGTAAAATTTCTGTGACGATACGACCTTTTTAATAGGCACGGAACCCTTCGTTTTGCGTGGTCCGGCACGCACTTGGCCGGTTCTTTTAAACACAAATGTAATTGTAGTATTACGTATACATTCATTTTATACTCGTAGTGTATAATCGCTTATGTTTTACACCAACCCACAGCCTGTTACGAGTATTTCCTGCCTGATACAAGATAAATTGTGGGTTAACTCCCTTCGATTGCTTGTAGTCCTTCCTTGATTGAGGCGGCGGTGCCGCTGGTAAACAAACCAATCACGTCAAGCCGCTCGGCAAATTGATGTCTAAATTAATGCGTTTTACATATGCCCGAATCTCCAAAACTGTGGCATGATGAATAGCATTATGCTACACGCGCGACTTGAATTCGTGTGGAAATGGTTTTGGTTTGTACGATGATTAGATTGATTAGGTTATTCCTATCGTATTTAAGGCCACATACTTGATTCTGATGGTTGTCACGACACACTTACTCACTGACTGATCAACATAATTCTATAAGGTACCCATAAGCTCCAAATTTTAAACATGATTAGTTTTTAGCTTATCAATTCATAGAAAACCTAAAAATATTATAAATTCAGTCACGTTTCAGTGATATACTAACTGTATTAGTAAGTTTGTAATCCTATACACATGCGATTACAAAGTTACTTTTGTAGTTCCTGCAATAGTAATAACTAGGTATAGTTGATTTTTTTTTGGAACTGAGCCACACAATCGTATTGTTTAACTTGAATGCTATTGTTTTGAAGATAAGTAGATCGGCTCAGTTCAAAAAATTTCAACTATACGTAGGTACAATGCACTAGAAAACTATACAAACGTTATTTGCGGTTGGTAAAATAACATTTCCATACAAGTCTATGCAAAAATATGATTCCCAGCAGCATTCATATATTTGTATGTATTGATAACACAATAACCTACAAAAAGAAGTAAGATCCCATAAAACACATTCCATGTAAAACTTTTCCACCAAAAAAAGTTGTGAGATATTTCGTAGAGCCAAGTCAGGCATTCTTATTAATCTTTATTTGCTTGCTAAATATAATTTTGCAACTTTCGCCCCCATTTCACCCCCTTAGTCCTTCCTTACCTTTCATCTCAATCGATTCAGTGATTTAAGCGAGAAAATGTAACAGACAGACAGGATTACTTTCACATTCATTATAATATTAGTATGCATAGCACTTGATTTCGGCTCAGCAAAAATGTGAACCTAAACCTTTGCAGGACCCATGATTTTAAACCCCTAAAACATTAGTAAAAACATAATTTTGCTTTGTTATAATAATGATTACAGCATTAAAATGGCGATCACGGTCACTTGCAGTGTCTCCCTGCAGTGTTTCCCCCGTATTATATAAATTAAAAAGTAAAACGAACTAAACCATTTTGTTTTCTTAATTTTGTTGATTTTGTTCTCCTGTCAAGAACAAATGTGAAGGTAGAAAGGCTAGTTCAAATACACGTATGAGCGTGTTTCAAAATCATATTGCCTCCTTTGTGCAATTTACAAGGATCCTGCAGACTGCACTGAAAATTGCAGTTTGAAAAGAATAGTTAATGCAAGTTTCAAAGGGAAAATACTGCAGCTTATTATTTTCAAAAACTGGGTAAACGTACGATCATTTAATTCAAGACTTAAACACTCATTTTCTTGCGATTAACGTTCTCTTCTATTTCTAAAAATGTTTGTACTATGATTTTATTGGGATTTAAATCACCAATAAAAAAAATATTTGTTTAACTCGAACTTTCAGATGTGTTGTGATCAATGAGGTTTCAACACATTCGAAACGTCGAGGTAAATAAATTTATTTTGAAACGTGTCTTTTTGGTTTATTCAAAATAAAAAGACACGTTTCACGTTATTTAAGTTACACTAAAATCTTTTACCCATTATTACCACATTAACGATTACAAAGGGCATTAGTTGAGCGACTTGGCCCCTTCCATTTTGCCACAGTCCTAAAGGGTACAGGTTTCACTCTTACAATTGCCTTTTACGACCTTTTTCAGCGCGATCATGGTCTAAACACCCGCATTCAGGCACTACAATGGTATTTATCTTTTGTGTGGACGTGACATTGTGTCTTTGTAGGTATGAGACTTAGTTAATCGGCATTTAATATAATAGACCAGAGGCAGCCCTTAAAAGTTATTTTAGTTTCTGAATACGGGGCTACATTTTAGTCAACTTGTTAGCTTTTATCCTGTTTGTTAAATGACACTTACTTCCTTACTTGATTTGCCGACACGCCTTATACAACAGTGGTGACCAGAAAGGCTGGCCTATATTTCGCTCAAAGAGTAAGCATTGCCAGCGTGGCAATGCAGCCAGAGATTTGAGCCATTTTTTTATCTTTACGTTTTACTTCATTTTATAAAATTTCTATCTTTGTTTGGGTAAAGTTGTTGCTTTATGGTTTGTATTTATTATTGTAGTTCTTGCGTCATATTTTTTTTTACCAGCCTTCCTTCCTACTATCGCGGAAGAAGAACGACGAAGTCGCGGGCAGAAACTAGTACCAATATAAATATTTTAGTCCACGATCACTCGAGTTAAATTGTTTTGATCATTAGTGACAAAAATATATATGTGAGAAGTGTTAACCATTTATGATTACATCTTTGTACATCACCATCCGTCATCGCGGGGCGTTGTAGCGCGTACTTAAGGTGTCGTAGTGATTTATGCGCCCCCTTGATGCTGCAACCTCAGCTGTCTCAAAGATTGTTGACATGCAAAGCATTGTACATATTAGTAAAATCAAAAACACTCGTGATTTAGACGCTTAGAGACCCATTAAAAACATCTCTGAGAACTCTAATAAATAGTAAAGGTGTGGATGGTCCTGACCTTATACATTTCTGGGATACCTAGTAATTTAATTTCATCTGCGTTCTATTATTAACGATTTCATTTATTTATGGTGTAAAACACAAGAAACGGACAAAATAAATTAAAAAAAACTTACACAAAACTAACTTAAACTATGTGGGTGGCGAGGATTGTGGTGAATGTTAAAATCGGGAAAATGTTTATTAACTAAAAGGACTAACTACTACACAAACTGCTAATACTACTAGCCAATAGTGGCTAAGTTAGTTGAAAATGAAAAAAGAAATGTTAAAATGTTATAAAATATGCTCGAATGCACCCGGTCGCGGCGGACTCCGTAAATGCATTAAAATTAAATGTAATCGGCAATTAATGCAACTAAATAATCGCATACGCACGCAGGCGCATGTCACGCAGGCGCATTACACCGAACAAACAATGTGCCGAACGAACCTAAATTACATAATTATACATATTTCCCCCAAATCGCTGCCACCAGGCAAAGTGTGCCCATAAGACTGGCTGCGTTGCCCTGCTGAATGGCAATGCCAATACGCTTGCATACGGGCCTTAAGGACCCAGAGTATCCACGGCAAATGCCGCAAATATGTAATTCTCGCCAAGAGTTGCATATTTGCGGCGCTTTGCTGCCTCAGCCTCGGCGGCCGCTCCGCCAGCCCTCGACGACGTCGTGCCCAGGTGGAACGGCGCTAGGCTATCAACACACGTAGCATCCCAGACTAAGGGCCGCCCCTGTTGCCAAGGCACGAGAGTCATCCCATCGGGTCTCTTGCCGTCATCACGTTCTAGGCCATTAAGGCTCTAATGTGGCCGGCACGTTGACACTGACCAGAGCCCGACGGATGATGTCGTTGGAGTTGAGTCCGTAATGCGGACAGCCGCTGGCGAGGTTGCGGAAGTGTGCCCAGGGCGTTCCCGTGGCCTCGCCTTTTAGCGCAGAGGCGGCACATAGAGGGGTTTTTAGTGGGTAAACCATAGGCCTCATTAGCCGACATGGGAGTCCCACATAACCACCAGGGCCCGTCCCCGCGCCCTGGTGGTATGCGTAAAGCATTTTCCCCTCTTAAAAAAAAAAAAAAAAAAAAAAAAAGGAGTCCTATTGAATTGACCCGTCCTATCGAACATAGTGCCGCAGTGACAGCGATATGGTTCCACGTTCATATCAATGATTTCTTTATTTAATTATGACAAACACCTTTAAACATCTTTAGGTTTTTTTTGTGGTCATTTAATTGCATTAAGTTTTGTTAATCATTATTA
Organism: Epinotia nisella; assembly: GCA_932294315.1. Lineage (NCBI taxonomy): Eukaryota > Metazoa > Arthropoda > Insecta > Lepidoptera > Tortricidae > Epinotia > Epinotia nisella. The sequence goes on along the minus strand of OW028675.1, from coordinate 10,335,537 downwards.
TTTTCATCTATTGTTACTGTTATTTAATAGTTTTTATAAAGTGGAATTTGTGATTTACAGAATAAATGTTTGATTTTTGCAGAATAAATGTTTGATTTTGTTTTATGATTGATCCCGAGCTTTAAAGTATAAAGGATTTTGATGAGGTAAAATAAAATTAAAATATTAGCGTTTCTTCATAAAAGGTGGTTAATAAAGGCAAAGGCAGCATGTTTAATTATATGCTACATTCATTAAGTATCAAAGAAACTAACCCGTCAGCAGGCCTCTAATTAAAATGTTTTAAAAAGTAGTTTATTTTTTTAAAAATAATATTTTATCGCTATTCATAAAAAGTAGAGTGTTTAGAAGCTTACTTCAATAGTTCATTTATTTCAACGAGGACCCAGTCCGGGTTCCATATTATAAATATCAGCACCGTATAAAGAACTCTAATTGTAATTAACATTAAGGCGCGTACAGCATACATTTTTGTGTAGATATCAATGATGTAGACTGTACACGTTTTAACTATAATACGATATTGTTACGGGCGTGGGGGTATGGGATAGAGTTAATTTTAGATCCACGCGTACTAAATTAACACTTTCACTGGCAGGAACCCACCTAGCGGGCGCCTACGCCGTAGGCGCTTTCCGCTACATTCGGGAAAACCAGCGGGATCGGCTACGAGCGTAGCGCGTAGCGATCCTTGGCAGCGAAGTGTAGTACCAATTCCAATAACAGTTTTATAGAAAGTTGGCCATATTATTGTTTTTCTTTGTGTCAGTTTTCATAATGAGTTACTGTATTAATATACTATCCAGTATCCGGCCGGATACTACGCCACTACCAGGTATTCGGCAGGATTGTAAAATAAATAAATAAATAAATAAATATCGTGGGACAATTCACACCAATTGATCTAGTCCCAAACTAGGCAAAGCCTGTACTATGGGTACTAGACAACGGATAAACATACTTATATAGATAAATACATACTTAAATAGATATTAAACATCCAATACTCGAGAACAAACATTCGTATTCATCATACAAACATCTGCCCCGACCGGGAATCGAACCCGGGACCTCAAGCTTCATAGTCAGGTTCTCTAACCACTAGGCTATTCGGTCGTCAATTGTGGCCGGATGGGTCGAATACCGGATAGTGGCCGGATATCAGTTGCATATCTAGGTTAAGAACTATGATCCGATGATCTGACGTGTGCTGCGGGCGTAACGATTACTAATAAATTCATACATTTTTCAAATTAAATTGGATAATTTTCGAATACGTTGCAGGCAGTTAACCAACATAACAAAGATAACAAGCGATACGAAATAGTAGGTAACTCGAGGACAGAGAAATTACGAACAAATATTAGAGTTTATTGAACACTTTAGTTTTGGCGATAGGTGCTTGTAAATCTATAGAGTACCTACTTTCCGTTAACCTAGAACTATGAAATTTGGCAAGTAATATCGTCTTATACTGCATGTACAGGGAAAAGTCTAAAAACTATACATATGTAATAAAAACCTACGTAATCAATCATCGAGGTAGGTGAAAATTTGTACTGAATCTTCGGTGGGCGGGTCCGACTCGCACTTCTCCGGGTTTTTTTATAAAGAATGCGGTGACCTGGTTATTGTAATTATGTATTTTTATAGGACCGTTAAGTATTTTTTTATACTCGTCGACTTTAATGTTTGAATTAAGACTTCGTACACTAAACGAAAACCACATACTTTTTTTTTTAGGAGGTCCCAACTCAACTATAATAATTATAAGACAATGCTTTAGACAGCTAAAATAAATTCGACCAATCACGTGGCGCCTTTACTGGACTATAATGAATTTGACCAATAGGACGTCGCGTTGATTCCAATACAAAAACATCAACGATGCGGCGCACCTTTGACTTGCACTTCGTTTCAACAGGGCTTAGATATTTTTCATTAGATACCAAGTCTGTTTAATAATTTCTTTTGACTCGTATAAAAAGTATTGTATACAATAGTTACACAATTAGCTCTTAAATTCTCGTACCTTACTTATAGGCCACTCGGCTCGACTTTAAGAGCACTTATTGTATAACGATTATATAAAATACTAATCCTGGTTTCAAGAGTTCTTAGATAACAATACAAAACATACTTATTTCGAAAAGCCTTTAGGTAAATACAATACCATTCCCGGACAATGTGGAATGTAATTAATATTCATTCTAGAACTCTAATTTTGTTCCCGCGTCTGTTGGACGGCTTTCATTAAAAGTTAGATGACATTTCAAAGCGCCGTCTGGACGGCTATATCTATAATCTTTTTAACCAACTTCAGAAAATGAGAGGGCTCTTAACCTTAATGTGATACTTGAGCACGGAGTCGAGCTACGTTTTTAAGCCTATAGTTTATAAATAGGTTAGATAGGTAGGGATTTTAATGATTTGGTTCAGGCTGGCAACTAAACGAGCAATGTTAAACTGTGTTTTTTAAACCACTAGTCAAAATCATTCTTAGGAGCCCTAATATTGACCTCACTGACTAAATCATGTTTGTATTTTTACCCGACTGTCGAAGGAACGGAGGGTTATGTTTTTCGAGAGCGTATGTATGTATGTATATAATATATACATACATATATACATACATACATACATACATATTGTATGTTTGTATGTGCGTATGTCTTATTCTTTGACACGCCCTGCAGCCTAAACCGTTTGATGGATTTCGACATATGAGGTGTCGTTGGATTCCTCTTAATCGTGGGAGTGACATAGGCTATAATATTTGCAAAAAGGCAGTTGAGTTTTTTGAAACATCTTTTGATTCCACTTGTTGAAGTCCTCATTAAGGACTGAGTTTAACTCGCAAGAGTAAACTACGTACTTGTAATTCAACCAACAAATAGTGTGAGGTGCTAGCGTATTAGCCCGTCTCAAATAATAGCCCAGTAACTTGTTTAAGCTCACCTCAACGCTCACCCACAATTATACCTTGACACCGCGATGCGTAGTAACTAAGCGTAGGTAGAGGTCTAGTTTCGTAACGGGAGACCGGCGGGGTGAGCCGCATTTGCGAATCAAAGTCAAAGTCAAAGTGATTTATTCTTCAATTTAGGCATATAACATGCACCTATGAATGTCGATAAACTACCACCGGTCCGGAAAGTAAACCTCTGCCTCGAGAAGAACCGGCGTAAAAAACTCGGCGAGGTGTCATTTTTTCAAAACAGTATACAATATATCATTTCAGTATCAGAGTATTATAAAATTTTAAAATTACATTGCTACATTAGAAAGCCTATTTATTTTACGACAGATTTGAGTGACAGACAGTGCAGGATTTTATCGCTGCCAAATATCCCTATCCATAATGTAGTCGTTTATCTTATAATATGCTTTTGAAATAGTGTCCGTTTTACGACAGATTTGAATTTAGAGTCAGTAAGTTCGGTAATGTGTTTTGGAATTTTATTGTAGAATTTTATACAATTTCCCAAGAACGACTTTTTCGCTTTTACTAGCCTGTGAAAAGTTGTTTTGAGCTTCCCTGCGCTTCTGGTAACCTTGGGCCTATCAGTGTTTGTAGGGTAGTTGTATAAATTCTTCCTAACATACATAATTATTTCAAATACGTATAGCGACGGCAGTGTTAGAATATCTGTTTCCTTGAAAAATTCTCTTAATGACTCAAGCGACCCGAGGTTATAAATTGCTCTAACAGCCCTTTTTTGTAAAATAAATACAGTCTCAATATCTGCCGCTGATCCCCATAAAATAAGACCATAAGTAATTATACTGTTAAAGTAAGCGAAGTAAACTAACCGTGCCGTTGCTACATTGGTAAGCTGCCTTATTCTCCTGACTGCAAAAGCAGCGGAGCTCAACCTACTTCCTATCGCAGTTATGTGGGAACCCCACTGCAGTTTAGAGTCTAACGTAATACTTAAGAATACAGTTGACTTTACAAATTCTATGGTTTCACCATTAAGTTTAATATTTGAGGCTAATAATAATAACGCAAATGAACGAATAACAGCCCTGGTTTCGCCACGCCGAATGCGAGCGACTTTTTACCATAAGCAAGAAAGCTTTTGGTGTTACCTATATTTGGTTATAATTATAATGAATGACTTACGTAATTACACTAACAATTTCAGTGTGAAACCTCGATTGAAGCCACTTACCTAAATACACGTGCCCAGGGGGTCAATCACGTAACGTTCCGAACGCGTCGGGTAGATCCAACTGTCATTTTTAGGGTTCCGTAGCCAAAATGGCAAAAACGGAACCCTTATAGTTTCGTCATGTCCGTTTGTCCGTCTGTCCGTCTTACCGTCTGTCCGTCTGTCCGTATGTCACAGGCATTTTACTCGAAAACTATAAGGTGTATTTGAATAAATATTTGAGGATGTATTTTGTTAGCCGCTACATAGTTTTGTAATTAAAATGACAAACAATATTTTTTTAGGGGTGCACTCCATACATAAAACTAAAAGTCAATTTTTTTTTTCATTGTGAACCCCTGTGTGGCACATCAATCGATAGGCCTTTCAATAAAATAAGGTTTCTTAGCATTTTTTTTGATTAAGTGAATAGGGTCGGAGATAATCGCCCCGAAAGTCACTAAAATTCTGCCCCCCCCCCCCCCCCCCCTCTAATTTTTGAACGGTGTATTTTAAAAATATGGAAAAATTCATGGACATAGGGCTTATTAATTTCATTCACCGAAAATTGTTTTCAACAAGATCGGTTCAGAGGTTTTCGAGATATTGCTGAAAAACTGCCTTCCTCAAAGAAAAGGACGTAAGTGCCGTAAAATTTCTGTGACGATACGACCTTTTTAATAGGCACGGAACCCTTCGTTTTGCGTGGTCCGACACCGACACGCACTTGGCCGGTTTTTCCATATAAAAATTGACATTTAGATCTACCCGACGCGCGTACAATGCGTTAACATGTCCTTCAAGTTTCCACTACTAAGTAGGTAATAAGTATATTAATTAGTACCTACTACTTATTCTACATTTCGAAATCCCGACCCACATCCAATAAGTATTCCACTTAATATGTTCCATGTGTTACCTGTAGCTATTTCTGAGTAAACAACCTGTAACGTTCGCTTCCTAATTAGACAAACAGACTAAGTTTGGGTAACACACCTCGTCGGGAACTTAGAACTTGTTAACCTTATCAAACAGCTAGTTACCTGAATTCGGAACATGGTGATTTACGAAGAGGTTGGGGTTTTTTGGCTACGATTATAGGTACATTTACTTTTGCTGTCCTAATTTGGGATTAGGTTATTTTACATAATTACAAATACCGCTGTGGAAATGGAATTAAGGAATAGGTTTTCTCCCGTGTAAAAAGTGTATAAATGTAGCCAAAAGCAAAAAATCTAATTTTGCTCAACTAAAAAAAAAAAAATTGCCACGACTTTAGCGTTCCGCGCAATGCTCTGAACGAACTGGGCTATAGACCCGCGAGCCTACAACATATTTGCATGAACAAGTTTCGCTTCTAGGAGTTGTATCATGAAACTCCGTGGACGTAAGCTGGGCCACATCACACACCAAGAGGAACACAACTCCACAAAACTATAGAGCTAGCCCAAGATCCTCCTTGCACTTCATCTAGACCCCATATCCTCTAGGTCTTCTCCTTTACTGGAAACAGAATTCGCCCTACGCACAACTAAGTACAATTCACTCGCTAACAACACTGTCCAAAAACTCACCCCAACTATACAAATATCCGGAACACACTTAATAACAAAAAAAAAGAAAAAAAAGCGTATACCTACCTACCGATAGCGCTGCATTTCGGGCAACATTTTACACTGCAACGGGTGAAGATCCATAGGCGCGTGGGAGAATTTCCAGTCGAGTCAGGGCTGTTATTTGCTACGCGCTCATGCGCCTCACCCCACGTGTCACGCCTAACGAAACTAGACCTCTACCTACGCTTAGTTACTACGAATCAAGTTGTATTTGTGGGTAAGTGTTGAGGTGAGCTTAAAACAAGTTACAGAATAGGGGGGGCAGGACGCCAATCGGCCAGTATCCGATGAGGATTTTCCCCACCTAGGTACTGAAAAAATGTGAATGAAGCGTTATCAATAACGTCCCCAGATCTTCGCAATCGCAAACGTAGTTAAACAAAAATATATGTTTTCTCAGCACAATGTTACAAGATTCGCGGTTTATAGGCGACCTGGGAGTTGTACAATGAGCGAGATCGAAGTTCGGGGGGCTGTAAATACTGTATCAGATATTGATGTCACTTCCACAAGGTTTTGCGATAAGAAAAAAAACTTGAAATATAAGAAACCGGCCAAGTGCGAGTCGGACTCGCGCACGAAGTAAAAGTAAGTAAAAAGTTTATTTGACAAGAAGCATTACAGAAATGTATCACGACCCTGAGTCCTGCGCTAGGAAACCCTAAGTTACTAGTTTCAATAATGATACACTTAACTAAAGTTTGCAAGTTATACAGAGGAGTTATCTTTTTATATCTTATATTAGATTTTACATTTGGGTATGGGTACTAGGGAGCCTTGTGATTTGATGATGCTTGCTAAGAGTTCTCATGGCTAATGGGGAAATAAAAGCGTGGAATCTTTGAGCAAACTTCGTATGCATCTTCGGCGTTTTCCAACGTTGGCGCCGTCTTATGCCCGCCAAGAAGATCTTGTCGTTGGATCTGTGTCGAAGGGTTCGGTAACATCCTACTAATATTATAAATGCGAAAATTTGGATGTTTGGATGTTTATTTAGATGTTTAGATGGTTGGATGTTTAGATGTTTGTTACTCAATCACGCTTAAACGGCTCAACCGATTTAGATGACATTTTGCACGAAGATAGTTCATAGCCTGGATTAAAATATAGCATAGTTTTTATCCCGGGTCCACGCAGACGAAGTCACGGGCGGAAGCTAGTTATATGGGATTGTATGGGAGCCCCCTTAAATATTTATTTTATTCTGTTTTTAGTATTTGTTGTTATAGCAGCAACAGAAATACACCATCTGTGAAAATGTAAACTGTCTAACTTTCACGGTTCATGAAACACAGACAGAACATGACAGACGGACAGACAGACAGCCAGACGGACGGACTGCGAAGTCTTAGTAATAGGGTCCCGTTTTTACCCTTTGGGTACGGAACCCTAAAAAGACTGTAAGAAAGATTTCTAAACGATTAGAAAGTCTTCGCGGTAGATATTAGTGCGCTAAGGTTTCATTACAACGTACCTAATTTCATTTGGCCCATTATTCCATTCATCATAAAATAATAAAGTGTCAAAATGCCTACATCCCAGAATGCTTAATTTTTCTTCTCAAAACTAGCCAACAGAATGAAAAAAAAATTAAGTCTCGTAAAACTTAACATCAGCCTTATCTCTGTTGTTATATAATATCAGCCTTATCTCTGTTGTTATATTATATAATATTATCAGCTTTATCTCTGTTGTTATATAACATCGGCTTTAAAGCTGATGTTATAACATCAGTTTTATCTCTGATGTATCAAAAGAATCCGGTATTTTGACAAGAAAAATTAGGCATTTTAGGCGTTTTCACTTGCTTTGACAATTTTAGTAATATTTGAGTATAATATTGGGCAAATATGATTAAGAGATAGTGTAATAGGTATATCAAGCATGAGGAAAAAAAAAGATTAGTGTTTGAGAAGTCGATAGTCCTATGAAGGTAATAAATTTCAGTTGGTTAAAAGCTGTTACGACATAGCACGACACACGCAGGATGAAGTCCTGGGAATCAATCAGATACTTATGGGGGGTTTCCACAGCCCACAGGCAAGGCAGGAAAAGTCCAAGCGATGCGAACAATTTCATTTTCTGAAGGTTTCTGAGTGTGGGGCCCTCGGGCTCATCCATTAATTACGTCACACGAATTTCATGACTTTTTGAAGGTGAATGAACCCCTCAAGTCACAAGAAACTTCATTATGACAGCAACCGATTTTAATCAACAGCGCTAATCAACGTATTTCCAATCGTTGGCGTTCTTTACATTGTAGGCAGATGCTTTAGACGTTGAATGGATTAGGCACATGTAATATTACTATTATGGTAATTGGCAGAATAATCAGTTGCTTGAGCAATTAGGTACCTGATCAAATGATGATTCTTAATGAATTAGACAAAATATCTGGAACCGAGGATCAACAGTCTACAGTTATATAAACAGCCACAGGGTGCAAAGCAAACAATTTTTTTACATAGTTAAGAGCCTTAATCTCATCTACGATTTTACTTTTTTCAGTTACGTAACGGCAATTACCCTACCCATACATTTTATATGGGTAATCGCCGTTACGAAACTAAAAAAAGTAAAATCACAATTCACGAGGATAAAAGTTACTTCCCTCGTGAAGTTTTATTTTACTGCAATGCTAATAACGATAAATACAGGGTGGAAATAGATTTTGGGTTAGTAAGGGCAGCTACCAGATCTCATGTTGCTAGGCGAAAATGGTCTTAGGAGACCTTCCTTTGCTCTCAAATTAATGAAGATTGGCGTTTACAGATTTTGGAAAAAACATACAGGGTGCGAGAAAATGGAAATTTTTGACAAACTTTTTTTTTGATGCCAATCGATTCCATTCCTGTCCAGAATCAAAAGCTTGTATGGGACCAAAAAGAAAATTCCGGCTGAAAAGCCATAAATCGAGAAAAACTTTCCCCATACAATTTGTATGAACATGAAAAAAGTTTTTTTTACATGTTTTTTTTTATGTCAATCGATTGCATTTCTATCCAGTATCAATTTCTGGCTTTTTTGTACATTACCTACCGAAAGCTGACCCCAAGGAAACTATTTATACTGGATAGAAATGGGATCGAAAAACTTTTTTAATTTCATACCAATTGTATGGGGAAAGTTTTTCTCGATTTATAGCTTTTTTAGCCGGAAATTTCTTCCGCACGAGTGCGGAAATGAGCACTTTCCGTGCATAATGTTGAAACTTTAAAGAGCCATATGTACTGTAAAACGTTGTACGATACACGTGCGATTAGGTAATTCACAACTCGTGTCGATTTAAAACACTCCCTTCGGTCGTGTTTTAATTTATCACCACTCGTTGCGAATTTCCTATTTTCTGCACTTGTATCGTAAATAACTATTTCCGGTCCTTGGACTGCCAATGCCATCTGAACTTCCAACTTATAATTTTCTTTCACAAGTAGGTTTATTTTATTTTGTTCATAGGTATTATCAACCACACATTTACTGCCTGATAAATGAAATGAAACGCATGCATTTTAATTTTAATTTACCTATACTTGCCCTCAACCAAAGTGACGACTGCGAGGCCATAAAACCACAGACTCACGTTATCTCTTTTGCATTGTCTTTCTTTATGGCCTTAGTCGTCACTTTGGTTTAGGGCAAGTATAGTAATACACTCGATTATCATATTTCACTCGCCGGCTTTAGAAAGGGTTCAAAGTATGAGTGCAATATTCACAGATGCGCCCAGCACTATTATTTATTTTGCAGACTTACCTACTCCTCTATTTTTACCGTAATGTGCCGTAACTTGAAGAAGCCATTTCTCAGCAAGTTCAACATATGCGGAAGACACACGTTTTACACCATGCCGCCATTTCTCAGTGGTGTTGTCGTGTTGTTTTGAATTTAATGCAACGCTTTTGAGCGAATGTTTGCTTAGGAACTGTTGAAGAAACATTTGTCCACCCGGCTATGATTTGCATGCACTTTGGTCAGCAGCTACCTAACTGTATAAGGGTGGATTGCAAAAAATTTATACATTAAGAGCCTTAGTAATCAAATCTATGCTTTAATTTTTTTCCATTGAGTAACGATTGTCCACCCATAAGTTAAGATTATTTAATGAGACCGAATTGTTTAATTTAACTATCATCGGGAGTTAAATGAAAAAATTTAGTTTTAGACGTGAATAATACATAAGTATTAGGTATACACTCGATCTAACTAACCAGACAAAAAAACGCCTTAAAAAACGTCATAGCAAAACTGCAGTTCATCAAATTTTAGGATAAAGTACCATAAGTTGCTACAACACACACAGCTAAACATGTCGAATGAAAAGTCTCGCGGTCTGCATTAAAAAAAAATAATACTTACCTAAGTATTATAATAATAATAGGTATCCCTAGAACTATCTTAGAATGGCAAATGAATATCATATCATATGTATCCATATTGAGACACCCACTGCTAGAAGCGGCACATAAAACTAACTTTGCACGCGCTCTGCCTACCCTTTACACAGGAATGCAGGAGTGATACATATTTAGAAAGAAAGAAAGAAATATAATGTATTTGGTGTGACAAAGAAATTACACAATCCTACTAACATCCTATCCTACTAATATTATAAATGCGAAAGTTTAGATGTTTGGATGTTTAGATGTCTGGATGTTTGTTTCTCAATCACTTTTAAACGGCTTAACCGATTTGGATGAAATTTTGCACGAAGATAGTTTATAGCCTGGATTAAAATATAAAATATTTTTATCCCGGGTCCACGCTGACGAAGTCGCGGGCGGAAGGTAGTAGTGTGTTTATACATCTGAAATGCACCAAAATGGATGCCACTCAGCATTAAGCCAGCATCAGCAATAATACTTATATTATGCTAAAGGCGCTGGTTTTCAGGGCACCCAGAAAAAGATATAAAATAATAAATAATAAAATAAAAAGCCTTTTATTTCTCGATCGGAGAGGAGAAGGAGGCCTTCATCCTTCTCATCGCCACTCACACATACTTTAAATTATCGCATACAAAATATAAAAAGAATTATTATTTCTAAAATTAATCTAAGAATTATACGGCTATTTGTGCCGTTTGTTTGCGATAATTTAAAGTATGTGTGAGTGGTGATGACAACCCCTTTACAGGGTTTTCCATATCTCTCTGTCGGCGGCTGTTGAGACCAAATGGGTCCCAGAAAGAGATACAGAACTTAAAATATAACTTATAATAATCATTACTTGTACGTGACAAAACCTAATTAATGAGAAGGAGAGGTCGCTGGTCAATTAATTAATTCAGAGCTAAGTAAGTGTTTACCAATCAGTGCTGTTATTCGCTACGCTCTCATGCGTCTCACTCCACGCGTCACGCCTAACGAAACTAGACCTCTATCTACGCTTAGTTACTATAAATCGCGGCGTCAAGATATATTTGTGGGTAAGCGTTGAGGTGAGCTTAAAACAAGTTACAGAATAGGAGGGCAGGTCCGAGGTAAGTATGATGAAATGCAGGTGTAGGTGATGTTATGTCATTTACAGGTAATGTTATGATCTTGCTTATGTATATCTGTGCCTGAAAAAGAGAACCAAATAACTAGGTAGTTCATTATTTATGGTATTAAAAATGATACAAATGTTCCTAGAATGCCTAGGAACTATTTGTATCATTTTTAAGATCTTTAAAAGCTTAGCTCTCATCGGTCGGTCGCCGAACGTGAGTGATTCTCAAAAAAATGTAAGTAGGTACCTAACGGGCGATTCAAACTCTGTCCTTACCTTACCACCCCCATATTAACTGTGGTAATATTCAGTAGGTACCTAACCGAGTTGAATCTTACAAAATCAGAATTTGTCCACGATACCTTTTTTTTTGACGATGTGAAAATGCTTTACGCATACCCCCGACCCGGGAAAGGCCCATTTGGGGGTTAAGCAACATAATTATATTTTTAGTGATTTTAATTTTACTTAATAATAATCAAAATTTTACAAATATGGTAAAGAAAACCGCTGAGCGTTTAGAAAACGCTATAAGTACGTGAGAATCGCCCAGCGGCGATACCACGAACTTCGAAACTCGAAGTTCGTATATCTGCATCCCTGTCATTCGAGTTATGTAAGTGCGATAGAGATGGAGATACCTGAACTTCAAATTTTATGGTAATAGCTCAGGCGCAGGTTCGTAGCACTTACGATGGAATAGGTAGTTAGGTACTAGGTAAGTACCTACTTGTCTGTCCTCCTACAAAAACAATTGCGAATACGATCAACAAGTTTTTAGGGTTCCGTAGCCAAAATGGCAAAAACGGAACCCTTATAGTTTCGTCATGTCCGTCTGTCCGTCTGTCCGTATGTCAGAGGCATTTTACTCGAAAACTATAAAGTGTATTTGAATAAAATTTTGAGGATAGGTGTATTTTGTTAGCCGCTACATAGTTTTGTAATTAAAATGACAAAAAAATAATTTTTAGGGGTGCACTCCATACATACAACTAAAAGTCAATTTTTTTTTTCATTGTGACCCCCCGTGTGGCACATCAATCGATAGGCCAATCAAAATAAATATAAGGTTTCTTAGCATTTTTTTTGATTAAGTGAATAGGGTCGGAGATAATCGCCCCGAAAGTCACTAAAATTCTGTCCCCCCCCCTCTAATTTTTGAACGGTGTATTTTAAAAATATGGAAAAATTCATGGACATATTATGGGCTTATTAATTTTATTCGCCGAAAATTGTTTTGAACAAGATCGGTTCAGAGGTTTTCGAGATAGGTATTGCTGAAAAACTGCCTTCCTCAAAGAAAAGGACGTAAGTGCCGTAAAATTTCTGTGAAGATACGACCTTTTTAATAGGCACGGAACCCTTCGTTTTGCGTGGTCCGACACGCACTTGGCCGGTTTTATTCTTATTGTACTTACCTACGAAACCAGTTGAAACAATTTTTTTATTTAAGTTTACGCTACGCGCTCATGCGCCTCACCCCACGCGTCACGCCTAACGAAACTAGACCTCTACCTACGCTTAGTTACTACGAATCGCGGCGTCAAGATATATTCGTGAGTGAACGTTGAGGTGAGCTCAAAACAAGTTACAGAATAGGGAGGCAGTAAATAGTTGCCGGGTTGACGTTGGAGGGGGTCAGCTATGTAGGTACATAAGGTAGGTACTTAATACTTTTCTACGGATGATCGGTTTTCAAAACTGAAGTTCGGGTATCAATAATTATTTGGTTATCATAGTTGCAATGATATTCTGTAATCAGTTTAAGTACAGTCAAGAGCAAAAGTAAGTTATTACTTTTGTACCTTATTCCATTGCGATAAGGTGAAAAAATGATAACCTACTTTTGCTGTTGACTATACTTAGGTAATGTTTGAAACCTTCATAAGTATTTGCGTCACACCAGGCCATAAAGTGGCAGTTACCACCCGCTAGGCGTGCGGAAACTGCCACTGGCCAGAAAGAGACGTAACATTTCAAAAACACAACGGGCGGTATAAATAAATTATTTTACCACCTTCGGTACCTAAGTGTAGGTAGGTACCTATTATTATTGACTCAAATGGAAGTTACCTACCTACCTAGGCAGGTAAGGTACTTTATTTTTTATATGTTTACTTATAAGTAGAGTCTTGCTCTTAGTTTAGTCAGAGCTCTTCATTTCTTAAGAATAAAGTCGTGTGCAGGTCATTTTGAACACCCGGCCCGCTTAGCTACTTCTGCTGCTGACTGTAGGTACTTGTATTTGGAACAATCGCAGAAAAATAAAAACGTATTGCGACATTTAACACAAAAATAAATACCTAGGTAGGTAGGTCAGTAAGTACCTATAGTAATTAACAATTAACGTAATTACAACATACTAAATTGAATAACTATGTAGGTACTATCGCCCAAGGGTAGGTACGGGTTCACCTTTCTGTTCAAAATCGTCTGGGCCCATGCATAGCGAACGCTTGAAAATTATCCTAGAGGTGTAAACCCGTAGGTGTACCCTTGGGCGATAGTACCTATTTAAGTAGCCTACCTAAATCTAATCGATTTACTAAAAAAAATCCTAACCTGAATATAAGTTCATTACCGTTTGGTGCCTCGGTCTTTTAGTAAGGAAAAGTGTTTGTTATGTTATGAATGAGTAGTCGCAATATAAGTAAAAGCAAGTACCTACTTAGATAATTTACGAAAAAAAAATCATTGAGGTTACGCATTGCGCCTTTAGTTAAACGTGTTATTTAACTAGACGCGGTAAACAAGCATTGGAAACAGAATAGAACAATACGAACTTGATTACGATGCTACTCCCTATATAAAATGCTGCTATGACCTTGGTACGAACGAAGCGGCTCGGGCGCTTGTTTTGTCACTCGTTTCACATCACGTACCGTGCGCGCCGGCGACTCGGTGAAACGGCTAACGGTGAATGAAGGCCACCGCACCGATCTCGCTCACGCTTGGCTCGCTTGGCAATAAAGTTGTCTCATTCTCGCCGAGAGCGCGGCGCGAACCCACACTCACGCGATTCTAGCTATGAGCTCTTGCTTATTTGTTATTTGAGTCAGTGCAGTGCCGCGCGCTCCACGCAAAATGGCGGCCGCTTTAACCTCGCAACACGCGTACGCTTCGTTAAAATCAAGTGACCATTTTGACTACACAGAAGTGAAAAACAAATACATGGAACAAGTGAAAATGTATTATGCTAATAGGAAATTATCTGTGACAACTCCTTATACACGGGACGTCGTGAATAGAATAAAAAAACTTATTATGGAAATGCAACTTCTAACGTTGGCCGGACATCCTTCGGAGAATGCGAAATACAAGGTGGCCAAAAAATACGAAGTCTATGAACAAAATGGCGAGGACATTCTAATTTGTAAGAGATTGCTGCCGGGTGATCCTATTGTTCAAGTCGTCCCAGCTGAAGACTGTTTTGATATTTTAGTTGATGCTCATTTACAAACTAAGCACGGGAGCAAGGATATCATTTTAAATGCAATCAAAAAAGCCTACGTCGTACCCAAGACGAGTATTGATTTTTTATTGGTCGTTTGTAAAGTGTGCAACCTTAACGGTAAAAGTAAACGAAGAGCCGATGAAAGGATACCTCATGTATTTCATGCTAGAGGCCAAGTAAGTATAATAGATATGACTGACGCGCCCGACATTAAATTTCACCATATTTTATGTTACACAGACAGATTCACGAGGTTCATGTTGTTGCGGCCACTAATGACTGATAGTGTGCAAGAAACAGCAATGGAATTACTGAAAATATTTTTCGACTTTGGACCCCCAGAGAGACTAGAGACGTACAATAGACCGTTTTTTCTTAAAGTCATAAGTTTAATCAACACCGCACACAGTGAGTTTAATATCAGTTTGGTGTTACCAGTACAAATGCCAGTGATTTCTCCGTTTAACGTCAGAGATATGATCCGCAAATGGCAAAATGAGACCGGTTGCAGTAACTGGGCAATGGGATGTTATAAGGTTCAATGGAATTTGAACTCTGAGGTGAACTTCAATAAACCGTCGCCATATTCAAATGTATTTAAACATTGCTCAGTTGGATCAGATCAAGCACTAAGAAAAGAGAAGGCTATTGAAGATGAGTCAAACAACCAAAATGAAGAAACTGGAAGCGCGCATCATTTAAATTCTAGAGATGACTATAGTTGTTCGAATTCTTTAACTACATTGATTTGCGACGACGATGAAGTTTCAACAGCACATCAAGATAATGAAGTTAGCGAAGATGACGACGATTGTCTGATCACTTTTACTGAAGTACCTAGCGAATCTGTACCTACAATTATATCCCTACCAAATCAAGAGTCGCGTAAAAGACCAAATATTCTTAGAAACATGCTCATGGATAATAAACGGACTGATTCTAAAACAACTGCCAAGCTAGGAAATACGAATAATACTTTGAAGGAACTGAAGCAAGTTGAAAGCAAAGATTTGCCGAAACCGGCAAACAAAAAATGTCATGTGTGCAAAACAGATATCATCAAAGCCTATATATGCACGAAATGTAATAGCAATGTGCATTTGTTCTGCTCTGATAGATTATTACAAACAAACATCCCTGCAGACGTTTTAACTGTAACTTGTACTTCATGTAAACTCACAAATGCACATAATCAAAACAAAAAACGCAAAGGCGAAATATAAAGTAATGAAACTAAAACTACTGCTAAACATTAACTTGAAAGAAACTCCAAGGGATTGGAATTAACAGTGCCATTCCGATTAATTAAGTTACTATCTACATATTATAAGGATCAAAGTGGTAAATATTTTTCTATAAAATACCTAGTCAAGATTACGGAACTTGTAAAGCATACCTAATTTTAATTCCAAAAATACGGTTTAAAATATAATCCACAATTAGGCGAACTAAATTGACAGGTGAAAATGCACAATTATATCCATAGCTTGGCCAGTGCTGTTCATATCGATATTATTAAAGGCTTTCTCACACTACGTACCTCTACGTAGTGTAAGAAAGCCTTTAGGTAATGTAATAACTATGGCGACGTTAGTGCATTTTTACCTGATAGTTTAGTTCGCCTAATCACAGAACAAAAGTAATAGTAAGTACAGAAATTGCACTTACTACCTAGCAAAAACGGCGTTTAGGCATAAAAAACGTGCGTACTCTGTGCATCTGTGTCTATCGTATAACTTGTATTCCTTCACACACGGCTGACACGCCAAAAATACATGAATGAGGGCCAAACATGTTCTAGCTCACCAAATGTCGCTTGAGTAAAGCGAACCAATATTAAATAAGTACATGCCATCAAAAACATCCTGTAAAAAAACCCAAGTCTCGCAGCTCAGTCTTTCTACCGTAAAAAGTTGTGAGATCCATGTAATACCAAGTCGGTTAATCTATTAAGTCTCTACTTAAAGGACCTTCTGTCTTAAATTATGACATAAGTTATTATCATGCCAATATTAAAAATATTTTACGTTTTAAACAAATAGATCGACTTGGACATCGCATGATTTGATTATTAGTATGTATCACACTACACAGCACGACGGGCCAGCAACCAACAGCAACGAGAGTTTCAATCGCGTGAGGCGCGATAGACTAAAGAATCTATCTAATATAATTGTAATATTCATTGTGTTTTCATGCGATGTCCAAGTCGATCTATTTGCTTAAAACGTAAAATATTTTTAATATTGGCATGATAATAACTTATGTAATAACTTAAGACAGAAGGTCCTTTAAGTAGAGACTAAATAGATTAACCGACTTGGTATTACATGGATCTCACAACTTTTTACGGTAGAAAGACTGAGCTGCGAGACTTGGGTTTTTTTACAGGATGTTTTTGATGGCATCTCACTTATTTTTGTAGAGTCCTACTTTTTGGTACCATCTACTTCTAACGAATTTTGTTAAAGGCTTTGTCTTATGGTATTTTTTATTTTGACTTGGCGGGGGCACTGCCGTACCCCCAGATAGGTTTTCCCATGATTAAGACATTAAACTCTATTTGTATTCTAAATTTGAAGCTTCTATGTCTGCTAGAAGTGCCTTGGACTTTTGATGATCGGTGAGTCAGTCAGTCAGTGAGTGACAAAATTTAGAAACTTTGACAAGTTGTCATTCTTAAACTACTGGTTCAAATTGACTGAAATTTTAAATATACCGTGTTTATATAATGCCTGATTAGTTACTGAAAATAAGGTTTCTTGTTTTATCCACAACGAAATTATAGGGGGGTCGAAAATGGCCTGAATTGCTTCGAGAAAAGGATGGTACGGCCGTGCCGCTTTTTTTTGCTCGACTTGGCGGGGGCACTGCCGTGCCCCCAGATTGTGCTCGCTCGCGCGGCGCCGGCTGTCGACTGACTGGTGACCTCCGGCCACGCGAGCGATAGGTGTATAACGCGACGCGCCCCACTCACTGCAAGCCCCCTAGCCTAATTGTGGATTCTACTTTAGTTACCTAGTTATTATTACTTCGTAAGTTTATGTCAAAAGAGTGCGCTGTATGCTTGTTCGCAACCAGCTTGGTATTATAGTGGAGGCGTGAGACGTGAAGCGACACGGGCTGCTACGAAAAAAAAACAATTCAAAGAACAATTAAATACGGCCATATTTTATTGTCACCCTACCCTACTAAATTAAATATGTATACTCTTAACTACAAGAAAAATACGGAGCGCAGCGCAGATGATACTATTCTGTGGCAGCGCGCAGCGCGTGCAACGACGCTATTTTGTGAAATGACTGTTGCCGTCCTCTCTCTTGCCATACATAACACGCGACGGTGTTGCCACGCCGCGCCGACCGTCGCTTGGCAGCAATAGCAATATTATGGCGCGCAACGGCAATCGGGAGATCGGAGCACACTAATGTCACTAATTATTATCACATTATCAGTAACAGTGTCACCGCTGTCTATGTTCAATAGTTAAGTTCACGTGCACCGCAACTAGTTCCAAATTTAGCCACTAGATAAAGATACATTTGGAAGTACCTAATTGTTAAACCGCGCGAATGAAACATTGGTTCTTGTTCAGAAATGTGTCGCGAATTTGTTGGTCAGTAATTTTACTACTTAGGTACTTGATTATAATAGTTGTTGATAATAAAATATGATTAAAATACGACTGTGATTAAGCAAAAGAGTGTCCTTACTTAAACATATTTTATAGACCCGTCTAAGACTTAGGAGTAAATACATATGAATAAATGCGTAATATAATCGTATTACTCTTACTCATTTCTTTTTATTTCACTGAACACCAAAATGTAACTGAACCCTAATAACAGTATCAATGCTGCCAATTCCGTCTGCGGGGTTATGCCGTTATACATACGCCTGCGTTTATTGTTTATTGTATCAAAAGGTACATCTGCAACTTACAGCTAACCGCCAAAGCGTCACAGATCTTAATCTAACACACGTTCTATAAAAACTTTGCATTCCTGCAACAAGCAGGCCAATTTGGTTGTGAACAGATCACAGGACGGTGCTGCGTCCAGCACGGAGTTCAGGACAGAGAGTGCGCTCGGGAGCGGCGCGTGGTGCAGGTCGGTGCGCGCGCGCGGCCGCGCCTGATTTTACTGTGAACAGTTCTCTAAAGTTGTTGGCTATGTCCTTGGGATCAACCACGCCACTGATGCTCACAGGGACTCCGGGTCCCACTTTAAGTTTCTTGGTGTTTTTCCAGAAGCCTTTAAAGTCCTTCGCTGCATGGTTCATTGCTAGGATGTCTGCATTTATTTGAGCCTATCCTGACACCATTGCAGCTTGGACTTAAAAAGCCGCCTACATCTACACAGTCATGTCCTCATAGATAGGCCCTAAGGACGGCTTACCAACCTCTACCCACGTTAGAAATTTTTGCCGCGCGTCCCTGTGAGGCTACGTGTTTATGTTTATGTATGCGTCGGTTGTAATAGACTATCTAGTCTCTGCATAATTAAACCAGCCAGTTTTAGACTAGTTTGAAATCACAAAATCAAAATAGGTAGCTATCCAAACTTTCCAATATGCACATAAGGCTGCTGGCTGAACTCAATAGTTGGTAGCAACTTAGTCGAGACTAAAGCGGACTTTGTAATCTATCCTTAATAACCTAGGAATGAGAAATGTTCTCAGTATAGCGCAGGGATCGGAACCGGTTTTTTTCAAAAATCCCCGAAGTAGACAAATATTTTGAATTATTTTAGGCTCTATCGTGTATTTAGGTAACATACCTACTCGTATTATTAGACTGCCCGATCAAAAATGATATAATAACCAAAGAACGAAATAATACCGGTTTAATTTGTATGGAGAAAATACCGGTATCCGATCCCTGGTATAGCGCGAGTTGTCTCACGCGTAAGTTATACTACCTTCAGTCTCTTTCTATTTAGAACACAAGAAAGAGACGGGTACTTAGTAGTTGTGGCCGGCCCTGCCCCTTTTACTACCTGCTTGTATGAATGCGTGTCGCCACCTTCGTAGATTATCGATGGTGTTATTTATAATAATAATTGGTTATGTTACTAGTTTTGAACTCATTCTTAGGAAAAAAGTATTACAGATTATCGTAAAAAAATATTATATTAAAGTGAAATAAATATACCTAAAGACAAGGTTGTAACCAAATGTTATGTTTATAATAGTGTTTTATCCGCGCAGCATTTTATAATATACAAATGGGGACTCATTATTAGAAAATGCCACGATGAATGTTTAGCAATTAATAATGACCTATGATATGCTATGCTGTGATAATCAGTTATCTATTAAGTACTTATTTAATAGCTCACATTACATAACTAGGTCATTAATTAATTACTCTAATTTAACAATTCTAAAATAATACTTACTTACTTAAACCGAAAATAAAAAAAATAGCAATCGGTACTATAATAAAAGCAGATGTACGAGTATAATACTGTTTCATCGAGGAACCCATAATTCATCGATAATCATATCGACGTTAGCCGCGTCCTTGTTGACAGCTCGGTTTATAAGGTTTATTACCCCATCGGAACGTTCCTTTGACCCATACTATAGTACTGTGCACTTGTACAGGGGTAGAGTCATTCGGACCAAGAGCACGCACATTATTTTCTCGGGTTACAAAAATGTATCAAAATTGCTATTTCCTAACTGATAGTTTATAAAACACTTAGATAATCTAAACTATTTTCAATTATGTTTTTATTTCAGTATGATACGTTTTACTCAAAGACTTAAGCTCCATTTGCTAACACAGGTTAAATTATCAGAAATAAAATAAATAAATAAAATAAATATTTGGGGACAATCTTACACAAATCGAACTAGTCCCAAACTAAGCAAAGCTTGTACTAAGGGTACTAGATGACGATATACATACTTATATAGGTAAATAAATACTTAATTAAATACACAATTAACAAACATCCATGATTCAGGAACAAATAAATATAATTATATGTAATTATATGTGTTTTGTCTTGTTTAGTTTCGTTCCATGACGCATTGGTTTTTTTTACTGTAATGTCGTGTTAACATGTTTTTAATAAATAAATAAATATAAATATAGTGAGACAATTCACACCAATGATCTAGTCCCAAACTAGGCAAAGCCTGTACTATGGGTACTAGACAACGGATAAATACATACTTAAATAGATATTAAACATCCAAGACTCGAGAACAAACATTCGTATTCATCATACAAATATCTGCCCCAACCGGGGATCGAACCCGGGACCTCAAGCTTCATAGTCAGGTTCTCTAACCACTAGGCTATTCGGTCGTCAAATATTCGTGCTCATCACACAAATAAATGCCCTGACCGGGATTCAAACCCAGGACCTCCGGCTTCGTAGGCAGGGTCGCTACCAATACTAAAGAGGTCGTCAGAACCAGTCCAGAGAGAGGCAGAAGATGACAATCCTAAGCGATTTTCGGAGGTGGGCAATGTATACACTCATGGGCGTAATGCCCATTCACACAATTTTCATTCTAATATGGCTCTTTAGTCCAAATTATAACAGAAATACGTTGTTGCTAGTTGGCTGCGTCAGGGGGAAGGTCGAACAGCTCTCCGAGGGGTCCATTATAAGATGTCAGAGGGCAGCGTTGGACAATGTGCTCCATGGTCTGGATTTCTTCGCCACATTCACACATAGCACTATCTTTCCAACCAGTGGCTTTTTAACCCCATGTCGCGAAGCCACTTCTGATCACTCTCATGACCGCGAATGAGTACCTATAGTACTCTAGCTTAGGTGCATGTATTAGCACATATGCATCTATAAACATACTCTAACCACTTGCGGAATCCTTTATATATCTGACATATGAGCTGCCGCCTCGTGCGTACCAGCTCCATATGAGGTGTGGGGACCTTTGTCCCCGAGAATGTCCTCCAACCTCCCCTTATTGACATCCCTAACCACACAACTGATACTTCCAATCCACACGCTACTGATCTAGTTATAGTTACCCGGGTGCACCCCTGATTGATACTGATATGGACTGAGGCTGAGACTACCGAACCTGAGACGCTGTTGTTACACTTGTTACTAATCCTCTCACACTAAAGAACTCCACACTAAGAACTGTGTTATCGCATGTACGTGATCTGTAGGAAAACCTTATTCATATACATGATAAACCGTCACGCCTCTCAAAGAGAATAAGACATGTAACCTAAATACATCACATCATAAACAGTCATCGTCCCATCTGTGTGAATGATACCAAATCTTAACAATATCATAGGATGCATCGAAAGTGATTACGGAAAGAGCTCACCCTGGTTTTCCTCCAAATTTAACACTACAAATCTGCACGTAACTGTTCGTTCCATGAACCTAGGATACTATGGACAGGCTATGGTAATAATAATACCACGAGCGAGCGCGACGGTGCTATACGAAACGCAATAAGTGTGACAGAAAGAGATATATCATTCGTTGTCCTTGTCATAGTTCCACTTTTTTTCTGTTGGGCACAACGGTTGTGCCCAACAAAGCGCGCGTGTGGCTGCATAATAGCTAGAAAAACCTAAATTATTTAATGCTAATGTGACTTAAATCGACGCGATTAAAGTTATTTTACTTACAATAAGGTGCCTGTGTTCCGACTGTGCCAAAAAAATGGTCTATTGCTGTGTTCTCGGCTGTAAAAGCCGGTCGGAACACTCTGATGAAAATATAACCTTTCACACGTAAGTAGAACATTTTTCACTTTTCTTTATACGCAATACGTAAAAATGGCATCGTAAAATTACATTACGCTCAAAATCTTGTTAAATTAGATGATTATAATAGAAATAACATCATTGTTTACATTGTACAAGAAAATATTCGTTGACAAATTATCCGCCCAAATTACGTAGGTTGTTTATGGTAAGCTGCGACAGGTATAAGAATGTCTTCTCGATTTAGCTTCTTTGCAATCATTTTAGGGATATCAGCCAATACAACTTAAAAATACCCCATTTCTCGGGTAATTTATACTTTAACAAAATTCTCGTACTTGTTATTACATAACATTCGTATAAAATGGGTGGGATCTATTTTTATATACTTATATTTACTCTATACTCATAAAAAAGAGGCAAAGCTTTTATGTAGCGAGTAATCTCCGGAACTATTCATCCTATAACAAAAAATCCTGCATCTGCGCCTCCGCTCGGGTTCTTTCTAATACGCGGGTGGAGACGCGTGGACAGCTAGTAAGACAGATAGATATAGATAAGTAAAGATGATCGACGGTATAGAATGATTCATAATTTTATATAAGCCCTATGCTTTGAAAATTGAATGTAAAATAATATGTTTTATTTTCTAGGTTTCCACTAAATGAGGATGTGCGTACACGGAGTATTTGGATTGAGAAATATGTATACAAAATTAATATTATTCAAAGGCCAGTAAGCGACCCCTACCTAAGCTAAATAGAGATAACCTTATATAAATAAATGTTTTTTTAATATGGTTGTGTCTCATTTCGGTCCTTAGTATCATTATTTTATCCGCCTTAAGCCTAATGACAAGTTTATCACTGACCGCCGCGGCCAGGCCGCGCCAGTCTGTGAGAGACTTAAATAAAGCCTCTCACAGACAGGTGCGGCCTGCGGTGGCGGTCAATAGTAAATTTGACACTATCTGTCAAGTTTACTATGGACCGCCACCGTAGGCTGCGCCAGTGTGATTCAGGCTTTATAATAATTAATTAAGTAGATCAGGACGACCCGCGAGCTGTGTCGCGGCGAGGTAGACCGTCCGTCTCTTTCTAGTAAGAACGCTTAGAATGGTAAGATACGGACAGTCTACCTTGCCGCAACACAGCTCGCGGGCCGTCCTGTGATAACTGTGCTGATCACTCTATACAGTTTGTGGTGCTGATAAGAAACACAGATAAGCCGCTTGCACAAGGACTATTAATTACCTACATGTTCTGTTACTAGAATCATATTTCGATGGCTGTGTGACTCAAACTCGTATATGAAATTTTGCCAAAAATGAGATAATCATACAAAACTATGTAAAATTTTACTATTTACGTTATGGTAAAAGCATACAGAATGAAACACATTTTTTACGAATAAATTTATTCAAAACCCAAACACGTATTTGGTATTGAAATATATGTTTATGACACAACCTCGTAAATAATTATACGCTGTGAATACGCTATTATGTAGTAGAATGGTTTCGGGAAGATATAGAAATAATCAATGGCCAGCCACTTAAGGAATACATTACAACTATTCGTATGACGTAAAATGATGTGTTTAAACACTTTACATATTGTAGTCCTATTTCCCCAATATACCTTTGACGTAGAACCACGAATCTAGCTAAATGTTATAATATGCAGAAGAGAGCGTTTTTCAAAAAAAGTGTACATGAACTTTTTTTTTCAGAATTAAATTTTTTTGGGTTTATCTTACTCATAATCGTCGATACTATCGATCATTAAACAAGAAAAAAATTGTCCCAGATTTTATTATGCAAGTTTTTTCTTCCAGTGCGTCACGACCATATAATACTGCATACAAAAATGTGACGATCTGGAATGGAATATTTTGGACACTTTTTTTCTTGTATGAGGATCGATAATGTCAACGATTCTGAGTAAGAAAAACCCAAAAAAAACCGAATTAAAACAAAGTGCATGTACCTACACTTTTTTTTTTAAACGCTCAATAGCATTTAATTTTTATCACCGCAGTATTAGTTTGAAGAGAAGACCAGTTTTGTTTTGTTCATCATTATCATTATTACATTACCTATATTAAAAATAAATAAACCTTACAAATTAATGTTTTATTTACCAAACGCTGAAGATGATGGCGAACGATACGGATGGCGGTTGCTCCACCGGCAAAAGTGAAGCTCTTAAATTAAAAAAAAAGGTATTAAATTTAAGCGGTCAGTAGTTGTTTATTTCAACAAAATAAGTAAATCCACCTCTTGGCAGAAACACGTATAACATCTTATAGTGCCATACCAGTATAACACAAACTCGTATAGACACATTTTCGTCTTAAATTAAAATCATATTTATTAATTGACTATTATAGATTTTGATTATTTTACAATGACGAATTAGCTGTCTAAATATCAATAAACATTAAACATGTTCAGTACAATGATCACGAATAAAATCGTTTTTACGTGTTTCCCTAAAGTGGTCATTTCTCATATACGAGTTTGAGTCACACAGCCATCGATTTCATGTTATTAAACTGAATATTACTAGTGCCTGCGAACAGCGCCTGCTAGGCAATGAATGTTTAAAGCTTCAGTACAAACTACTTACAATAAAAGCGCATTATTTAAAAAGAACATATGGACGCGATGGGGTAATTTTTAGTTACATGGCCACCCCACGGGTATCAACTACTTTGTTGCCGTCCCTCATTGTGGCATCACGTATAGCCTGTCCATAGTATCCTAGGTTCATGGTTCGTTCACAATCTAGCTGTCAGGAACTTAGACTACTCGCCTACCCGTCCACATTATAAACATGATTTCTTGTAGGTGTTGCTACATGAAATAAATCGGCTGTTTGAGACATCATTATTAACATCGTCATAAATATAAATATACTATCGTGAATCATGACTAGTCACGACACCCCACTTGTGCCGGAAATAAATCCCAATATCGATACCGTAGTTCACAATCGTACTAATTACGGGGAGAAAAGTGGCGTAATTAGGACGATAGTGCACAAAATATAAAGTTACAATTTCAGTGACAAAAAAATGTAATTAGTACGACTGTGAACTAGGGTATCGATATATTAAAATAATTACAGTAGGGACTGTATATATTTTACTACCAGCAATAGGAAACGTTCTGCTAAGGGTTTCCCATTTCTCGTAATGCACAATGAACGTCAGAACAGAAGAATATAATCAAGTTTCTACTAAAAATAGTCAGGTGTCCATAAATATGGTTGTGTTCTCGTCTAGAGATTTGTTTAAACTTAGATTTTTGGGCAAGATCCCCTGGTGGTGGTGAAGTAGGCGTATGTCGGTTATGTTACAGTTGCATGTATGTTTGGATAATTTCCTCTTTTTACCCGACTGTGCGACGCAAAGGAGGGTAATGTGTTTATCAGCCTATATATCGCACCCTTAGAATGAAACCAACCGAATTCAAAAAAATCGACAAAATGAGTTAGCAACACGTATCGACTCAAAATTATATATTGCATCAAGATGTGTTGCTAACTCATTTTGTCGATTTTTTTGATTTCGGTCGGTTTCATTCTAAGGGTGCGATATGTATGTATGTTTGTTCCTATGTGGCACTCCAGAGACCAAACGCGTGAACCGATTTTGATTATTCTTACGTCACTCGAACCGTTTCACTCTTGCGTGTGTCACTAAAGACATGACAGTAATCATAATTCAATATGGTGACAACCAGACGCCAAAATTGAAAAAAAAAGTTAACGAAATATGTCGAGTGGGGTATCACTGAATAGGTAATTAAAAATAATTTTTAGGTTTCTTTTACAGTTTTTCATTTAGAGTGACCATTTAAAATCTATAACGTTATAAAGTTATAGTAATTCTGTTCAGTATTAATACTGCACTGCGCGACGCAAAGGAGGCCAATGTGACTATGTGGCTAATGACTATCCTATAATATAAATAAATTATATTGAAGCCTATATGTAGGTTAGGTTAGGTCTCTAAATGGATTAATTATCAGTAGTTTACACCACCGCAAGCTACTTAATAATCCTCACGATATTAAGTCCCTCAATCAAATGACAAGATTGCTAAATTTGCCGTCTTTAACCCGGCGCGCATGAGGCAGGGTATCTCATACCCTGGTAGTATTAAAAAGTATTGGTATTTTCTAAATCTTCGACTGACGACACTAGCTCGCTCAGTAGCTGGAGGCAGGGGTGTGCGAAAGGGGATAATGGCGTGATCACAGTGTGGCGTGACACACTGGCCGGAATATTCGTGCACAAACCTGTCTCGGGTATGTCATACCCTGCCTCATTTTTGACGTATTTATTTTAAGTATACATTTTTAATAATTTTATTAAGGTTTTTTTTATTATTCTTAATTCTTTTTTATGATTTTATTGTATAAGTTTGAGACGCGTTTATTTATTTTAGTTAATATTGTTTTATTATTTATGAACACTTAAATTCAAGAAAATCAACAAAAAAATGTTCTAAGCTATAACCGCCGGCAAATGGAAAAAAAAAACTGGGTGAGCCTTCACCTAGACATGTAAATGTATCTGGACGGTATGTCGGATACCAGGACTGTCCATACATAAGGATATAAAAACCAAACATTCCTGCAACGCTTGCGGCAAGCCCATAATGTTTGTAGCATGCAAAATTGAAAAATTTCCGGATCTAGGTATGGTAGTAATTAGTCATATTTTTTACTTAAAAATGTTAATTACTCTATTTTAAGAAGAAAATCTCAGTATCTTTCAGTTTAAAGTTGATTTATATTTTAAAGAGTTATTTTTTTTTGTTTTATTGTTGATTTTTTTAAACCCCAAAATTTTTGTTCCTATAATTACATAGTATAAGAAAAACATGAATAAATAAAAATAATTTCATAATTAAAACTTTTTTTCGATTTAATTCCATTAACTTATTAATTATTTAACTATACACTATCAAGAAAATAAAATAACATTTAATAACAACTATATTATGGGGCATTAAATTTTGGGTATGTCATACCCTGCCACATGCTTGATGTAACTTTTTTTCACATCATGCTCGCCGGGTTAAAAAGTGTTAAAAAGATAATTTAGAAAATAAAAAAACCCGACTGCAATAAAGCTATCTTTAGAAAACAAATAAAAAAAACTGAAAAGAAAAAACACAAGTTCAGTAGTCGAGAACATTGAATCAGTTTCATGATTAACATTTCATATGTCAATTTGGACCTTGGAGTTGCTGTTTGGTATAAGAATGTATAGTTTGTTTTATCTGTGTCATAACGATTAGTATGCCTCGTTCCGGATCCATCACAAGCGATTTGGACGTTATTTTTAAACATCAAGGTCCAAATTGACATACGAAATGTTAATTATGAAACTGATTCAATGTTCTCGACTACTGAACTTGGTTTTTTCTTTTCAGTTTTTTTTTATTTTTTTCTAATTTACGATGCCATTCAAAACAGTTTTAAGAGAGGATCAAAAATGTTTGTATGGGTTGGGACCAACTACAATTAGAGCACATGAAATGGCAAACATGAGAGTCAAAGTCGGACCTCGCCGGAGACAGCTGAAAACGGATTGATAGGTCGTGACTTTACAGCGTTGAGCCCCGTGCTAACTGTTGTATGGAAAATCAAGTAAATTCCTGTTTTGGTCTGGAAATACTTCGTGTAGGTAAATAATTTCCATACTTAAGTACATATTTTTATTAAAACATTAGGATTCTAATGGCAGATTTTCAGTTACCCTTTGACTACCTATAAATAATGCATATTTTTCAAATACAAATAGGTTTAAGTATTTAGCAGTTTGTATTAATAAATATTTAGCGCCTATTGAAATTTTACCGCAATGATACATAGGTGAAAATATTTTACATAGGAATGGGAGACCGTTCCGGTGCACTTTATTTTCAATCGCTTTATGTAGGTACAAAACCAATTTGACCAATTTCATGTTTACTCCCATCACGTTACTTTATCTCACAAAAAACCTTATTATTTAAAAATTAAATACCTAAAAGCGTATTTTCGTTGGGCGATATCGATTTGCGAGATTTCCAAAACGCATGCGATGGAATGGGGCTCGCACTCGGGCAACCGTTTTTACTGGTTGACAGCGCCCGCGTTCGGGGTGCGGTGCATCCTCGATTTGAATTCTACTAGTAGGTACTATTATGTATACGATTCCCACTGAACAGGCTGGGCCGAGTCGCGTGGCGCCGCATCGCAACGGATGCGCGAGCACCCGGCGGGAGCCGACCGCGTTTTAATAGAGTGCAGTAGGCAAAAGCTGGACGGAGACGGTTAGACGCTACTGCAGCCGAGCGCAGCCATCCACGTCCGCGAGGAGCCGACCGGCCGCAAATCCATTCAAATGTGAAATGGAACGTCTGTATTAAAGCTTTAAATTCCTTTGGCATCTTGTAAAATGCGCTCAGGCGCGCTCCGGCCCGGCCCGGTCAGTGAGAATCGTACATTATTTATTCTTGCTGTAGCAGGATAGCTTAACACACACGTATCGCCCGAGTCGGCTATTACTCACGATAAATCTCGTGCGTGAACCAGTTATTCACGAAAGCGCGCGTCTCCTCCAGCGAACCAGTACAATCACCTCCCCGAAATTCGGCTTCGAAATCATCTGAATCTCCTTACATTTATTTAATACCTTCTGAAAGATGAGCGAAGATTGTAGACTCTTTGTAAGACTGATGTAAAGGTTAGGACAAATTATACCGTCATTTTCCCATACAAAAAATGTCACTTAGATCTACCTAACCTACGTGCAAAACGTTACGTAATCGACCAGTTGATCACCTAAAACGGTTACCTATTTCAGAAAATCTTAGTGATGCTTCAGACATAAAGGTACAATAAAGGTTAAATTATATTGGCCGGTCCTGTAACTGTTACAAAACGAAAGGTCATGTTATTTTAGGAATGAGCTCCCAGTCGAGTACAAAGTGTTTAATGAACAGTTAGGCAGCTTACAGTGAATTAGTGCTCAATTTGCCCTACATACATCAATTGGACAGCGCTAAGCGTGCCATTGGCAGTTGAAGACCGTGTAACGAGTAGTTGCCGCTTAATGCTTGCAACAGTTGCAACTAGTCTTATCAAACAGTTTATCGGTGTGCTCGTCGGCACAAAGATTCATTAGATTCATTCTGAACCTCAATTAACTTAACGTAGGAAGGTGAAAGATTATCAATATTTTTGTGTGCGAGTAAACTGAGGCTAGTGTATGTGTGTGAGTTGCGTTAAGATTGCAAATTACATGACGTACCAGTATTTCGTGATGTTGACGCAGATTAACAGAATCTCTCACTCTGCACTGATTGTGGTTAAAGAACTTTTATTCTCATAAGAATAGTTACATGGGATTCACTTACAGGAGAACATTATAATCTATTTTATATATAAGGTTAAGCGCACAGCATTAATGGAATATAACAGGGCAGTATTTGAGAAAAAACAAGCTACACACAGCGACCATACCTCACCTAGTATATCTTGATGCAGTGATTCGACATAATCGCCATAACAATGCGTAATCGGTTGTTATAGCGATTAGGTCGTAATCGTTACTTACTCTAAGAATGGACCTCACTGGAACCGACCGTCATCGACACCAGCCCCCCCTATTCTGTAACTTGTTTTAAGTTCACCTCAACGCTCACCCACAAATATATCTTGACGCCGCGATGCGTAGTAAATAAGCGCTGGTAGAGGTCTAGTTTCGTTAGTTGTGACGCATGGGGTGAGGCGAATAAGCGCGTAGCGAATAACAGCTCAGCTCCGACTTATGTAAACGGGTTTTAAGTATTATTTTTATTAGGTACTAGCAAACAGGTAGGGCACCTGCACGGTATGAAATACAACCAGCCGGTTTCAGCGAGGTCCATTCTTAGAGTAAACGGGTTGTATGTAGGTACGATGTGGGCAACTCTTGTCATGACCTAACGCAACAACTACAATCATGCAACTACATCAACTCCGCGTAACTCTGTACAATTAATATAATAAATATATGTTTATGAAAGTTATAAATAAAACTAAAGCCAGAAACTGAACACCAAATACCTACACTTAATTACGTTATCACGTATCGAGCAAAAACCGATCGGTCCCGCAAATTCCGCGACATAGTGACGTCATAAATCGTCCTGTTATCGCTTTCCGGGCCACTTGACGCGATCGTTCCGACCATTGTGGCTGGCCGGGCGTTAGTGGCCGTTTTATTGTGTCGCCACTATAAATAGGAGGTATTCGTAAGGGTTATCGACCCTTTATCTCGGGAACGCGTAGCGCTGTCCTAGCCAGAGTTAAATTTAAAACCATACACTCAGCTTTACAGTCCCTTGAAGCTATGAACAAATCAAACTTCTAAGTCAACGTAAAAAAAAGATACGGCCGTTCATGCCGCAAAAATAGTATTTTATATAATCGTTACACAATAAGGGCTCTTATAGTCGAGTACCGTGTTTAGGCTTGCCAAGTGGCCTAAGTAAAGTACGAGATATAAGAGCTAATTCTGTAACTATTGTATACAATACTTTTTATACGAGTCAACAGAAATAATTAAACCGCGACTTGGTATCTAATGAAAAATATCTAAGCCCTGCTGAAACGAAGTGCAAGTCAGAGGTGCGCCGGCTCGTTGACGTCTCTTGTATTAGAATCAACGCGACGTCCTATTGGTCAAATTCATTATAGTTCAGTAAAGGCGCCACGTGATTGGTCGAATTTATTTTAGTAGTCTAAAGCGTTGTCTTATAATTATTATAGTTGAGTTGGGAGATTTTAGTTTAGTGTACGAAGTCTTAATTCAAACATTAAAGTCGACGAGTATAAAAACGTATATTCCGACACTCTCCAGGGAATCAAAATTTATAAGGTACTTTACGTTGGCCTAGAACTATGAAATTTGGCAAGTAACATCGTCTTATACCACAAGTGCAGGGAAAGTCTGAAAACTATACATTTGTAATTTTGTACGGAACCCTCGGTGGGCGAGTCCAACTAGCACTTGTCCGGTTTTTTTTTAATTCCGTACAATAAGAGTGCCAACGGGATCCGTTGCGTCCATAGCCACGACCACGAGCTCAATCATTTATTCTCAGCTGTTACGAATCTGGGGTCACTTTAAAGTGGGACTGAGTGTTGTTGAGGTGCGTGGAAATGTGGAAATGCATCGTGAATAGCATAGGAATAGTTTAGACTTTAGTGAGCTTTAGAATGTGCCATCTAAACTAAGGTACGTTTTGGACCTTACATCTTTGGAGTAAGGTTCAAAACTGTAAGTAGACTTTTCGATGACCATACCATTCAATTGTTAGAATAGGCATGATGACTTATGTTAAAATTGATAACGTAGTGTTGCTAAATGGATAGTAAACTATCAAATTACTGTAATAAAGTACAAATTAAAAAATATAATTAATATCATAAAAAAGATATGAACCTTGAAAGTTTAGAAAAAAATGCATTTTTTTATTGTCCAAGTGTAAATTTAAAGCTAGCAATAGAAACGCTCCTTACGCTTTTATAGAAACAAAATTGTACAACAACTATGGACCTAAACGCAGTATTTCGCAACCGAAACAGCAATTTACTTGATTTTCGATACAAATATCGAACTGTGACGTCATACTTTTGAGTCAATCAGTATGAAGCGTTTGGGATGCCGCCTAGACCTGCGGCTGAACAAAACTGGGTTTCGATAGCATTAAAGTTTTTTCTTTTTTGATATGTCGTTGGAGGCATGTTAAATAATACTTATGTAAAAATGTAGAAATTTTTAGGTTTAGATTTCGGCTATATTGAAATATTTAAGATTTTTGCCAAGAACTATGCAAATATAGAATTAGAGTCACAAAAAACTGTAACATATCCAATAACATTTTAATTTCTTTACTATATTCTGTTTTTAGAAGTCTGGAACATCTGCGTTCTGGTAAACGAAAAAATGCTTATAATTCCGAAAATAAAGAATTAGAGTCGCTGATATTGCAAAATTATGATATTATCGATCCACTTCATATACTTGAAAAAAGTTGGAGGTGTAGACAATCGGCTTGTCTAGATATTGATTTCTGGCTAAGCAGTATAACCAATATTGAATTAGAGTTTGTAGAGTTAATAATAAGCAGGTCATGATAATGATCTCTGTTACCAAACAAAAGTTTATAAATATAAAATCACGGTGACACTAAATACTGATACGTAAGCATTCCGGGCCTATATTAATACATTTCAAACTCGCTGTATGCGCGCGCCGCGCTGCGCACTGTGCCACCAGACCCCTATTCCGTAACTGGTTTTAAGTTCACCTCAACGCTCACCAACAAATATATCTTGACACTGCGGTGCATAGTAGCTAAGCGTAGGTAGAGGTCCAGTTTCGTTAGGTGACGCTGTTTTAAGTTCACCTCAACGCTAACCCACAAATATATCTTGACACTGCGGTGCGTAGTAACTAAGCGTAGGTAGAGGTCTAGTTTCGTTAGGTGACGCATGGGGTGAGGCGCATGAGCGCGTAGCGAATAACGGCAGCGATCAGTGGGGGCGGGGTAGTGGCGTGCCCTTGACTCCACGTCAACCTGCGTCCAGATTCCATAAAAAAATCCGCAAAGCGTGTTTTAAACTAATATCAACCGAAAATAGTTAAACTTACCCTTATTTATTACTATAGGGATTGCCCACGGTTTCGTTCGCGTAGAACTCGTTATCGTGTTATAGAAATAATTGATATGAAAATTAATCATAAAAATGACCATTCTCTGCAGAAATACCTACTAACAAATGACATACAATGTATTTTTTTTGCGAAGTGGCTAGTAACAGTAAGCTATGGAATAGATGGGTAGTAAACCGCAATTTACCTACCACATGAAATTGTTTTTGTATATTCAGGATGTAGGGTCGGTTCGCCGGTTATCGACCACCTAATTTAGTGTGCCAGTTTGCGACCACTCAGGTAAATTGGTGAACCGAGAGGATATTTTCTAGTTTTTTCAGTAGATTCCTGCCTAATAACTACATTAACTACTTAGAGCCTGTTCAAATCTATATACCTATATAAAAGAAGATTGTGACTAATTCATACACGCACAGCCGAAACTACTCGGACTAGAAACATGAAATTTACACCCAAACTACCTTTTATAAAGTTTTTTTGGAACAACGGATAAGAAGGGATTTTAATAAATTCCACCCCTAAAGGGGGTTAAAAAGGGGTGCAACGTTTGTATGAGGGACACTTTTTTTTGAGCTAGAGACTTAAAGTTTTGTAGAAAGATAACTTATTAAAATACAAAAAAGTACTTTCAGCGTTTTGGAAAATTCTATCCCCAAAAGGGGTCATAAAGGGGTGCAAGATTTGTATAGGAGAAACATTTTTTTAAGCTATAGACTTAAAATTTTGTAGAAAGATTACTTATTAGAATACTAATAAAGTGCTTTCAGCGTTTAGGAAAATTCTACCCTAAAAGAAAAGTTCCCCCATACAAACGTTGCGCCCCTTTTTAACCCCCTTAGTTAAAAAGGGGCGCAACGTTTGTATGGGGGAACTTTTCTTTTTTGAGCTATATACTTAAAATGTTGTAGAAAGATTACTTATTAAAATAAAAATAAAGCACTTTCAGCGTTTTGGAAAATTCTGCCTCTAAGGGGTTAAAAAGGGGTGCAAAGTTTGTATGGAGGAAACTTTTTGTTTTGAGCCAGACTTAAAACTTTGTAAAAAGATTACTTATTAGAATACAAATAAAGTCCTTTCAGTGTTTTGGAAAATTCCGCCCTTAAGGGGTTAAAAAAGGGGTGCAAAATTTGTATGGAGGAAACTTCGTTTTGAGCCAGAGACTTAAAACTTTGTAGAAAAATTACTAATTAGAATGCAAATAGTCCTTTCAGCGTTTTGGAAAATTCCGCCCCTAAGGGGTTAAAAAGGGGTGCAAAGTTTGTATGGAGGAAACTTCTTGTTTTGAGCCAGAGACTTAAAACTTTGTAAAAAGATTACTTATTAGAATACAAATAAAGTCCTTTCAGTGTTTTGGAAAATTCCGCCCTTAAAGGGTTAAAAAAGGGGTGCAAAATTTGTATGGAGGAAACTTAGTTTTGAGCCAGAGACTTAAAACTTTGTAGAAAGATTACTAATTAGAATGCAAATAGTCCTTTCAGCGTTTTGGAAAATTCCGCCTCTAAGGGGTTAAAAAGGGGTGCAAAGTTTGTATGGAGGAAACTTTATGTTTAGAGCCAGAGACTTAAAACTTTGTAAAAAGATTACTTATTAGAATACAAATAGTCCTTTCAGTGTTTTGGAAAATTCTTCCCCTAAGGGGTTAAAAAGGGGTGCAAAGTTTGTATGGAGGAAACTTTTTGTTTTGAGCCAGAGACTTAAAACTTTGTAAAAAGATTACTTATTAGAATATAAATAAAGTCCTTTCAGTGTTTTGGAAAATTCCGCCCCTAAGAGGTTAAAAAGGGGTGCAAAGTTTGTATGGAGGAAACGTTTTGTTTTGAGCCAGAGACTTTAGGCTTTGTAGAAAGATTACTTATTAGAATACAAATAAAGTCGTATTAGCGTTTTAGAAAATTTCACTCCTAAGGGGGTTAAATAGGGGGGTAAGCTTTGTATGGGCAACGATTTGTTTGAGCTACAGACTTAAAAGTTAATAGAATGATTACTTATTAAAATAAAAAAGTGGATTCAGCGTTTAGAAAAATTCAACCCCTAAGGGGTTAAAAAGGGGTGCAAAGTTTGTATGGAGTAAACTTTTTGTTAAAACTTTGTAGAAAGATTACTTATTAGAATACAAATAAAGTCCTATTAGCGTTTAAAAAAATTACACTCCTATGGAGGTTAAAAAGGGCAGTAAGCTTTGTATGGGCAACACTTTGTTTGAGCTAGAGACTTAAAAGTTAGTAGAATGATTACTTATTAAAATAAAAAAGTACTTTCAGCGTTTAGAAAAATTCAACCCCTAAGGGGGTTAAAAGAAGGTTCAAAGTTTATATGGAGAGCAAGAAATTTTTAAAGTAAAATTTCGGTCTTATCATGTAGTTATGTTAAGACTTCAAAACTAATTTCAGAGTTTTTTTTCAAATTCGTCCCTAAGTGTTAAAAGGGGTTTAAAGTTTGTGTAGAGAGCAACACATTTATAAAGTATGAGATTTGTAACTTTGGTTTTAGACTGTTTGTTTAAAAACTAGAAAAGGAATTTCATTGTTTTTTATATTGATGCAGGCCTGAAATGGAAAGAGGAGCTGGATGCCGTTGAGCATTCCATTTCTTCAGCCTGTTATGCTCTGAGAAGCCTGAGGGAGGAACTCACTAGACAACAACTTAAAGTCATATACTATGCGTTAGTAGAATCTAAGCTTAGGTACAATATCAGGCTCTGGGGAAATAGCTTTAAGTATAACCTTAACAAAGCTTTGGTTGTTCAAAAAAGAGCCATCCGCACTATTGTACGCATTCCTCAATGGATATCTTGTAGAGAACACTTCCTGGAATTGGGCATTCTAACAGTTCCTTGCTTGTATATACTCGTGCTGCTTACTATTTTGTCAAAAATATCTTAAAATATGAATCTATCAAAGAACAAGATTTGCGCCTACAAACACGAACAAAAAACATTACACAAAGTTTTTTCCCGAAGCTCAAAGTGGCGCAGCACAGCACAAAACATCAGGCTGTAATTTTTTTTAACAAACTGCCCCCTGACTTAAAAAATATCACAATTTATAAGGTATTTCATAGACAATTAAAAGCATTTTTATTGAGAGGGTGCTTCTACAGTATTGACGAGATTTTTGTGCGTGATATCTAGTTATAAGAATTAAAGACATGACATGTATTAAGTTAAATAAAATGTACAAATTATAATTAGTTAAGCAATCTTTTTATGTAAAATATTTAAGTAATTTTAATTTTAATGTAGATATTTCAAACACAATATTTGTATTGTTACTGAATAACTAATAAAAAAAATATATATAATATGGGGTAAAAAAAGGGTGCAAAGTTTGAATAGGGAGCAATCATTTTTCTAAGACGATAAAAACGTCTACGCGGACGAAGTCGCGGGCAACAGCTAGTGTTTACCATATCTTTAACTAGCTTTTGCCCGCGGCTTCGCCCGCGTACTAAGCGAAATTTTTAACCGTCTACAAAAAAGGAGGTTCTCATGTTGACCCGTATGTTCCGATTGAATTGCAATGTAGCACAAATATTTTCAATAATTTTCATGTCCACAATATTTAATTTCAAAATCGATGCCATTTTCAAACTCAAATTTCGTAATGAACGTTCAAAAAAACAATAAAAACGACACCCATATTGATATTTAGATATTTCAACCCCATCGCACCCCAACAGGGGAGATGGTATTTCACGTCCGCCATGTTGGATTTTAAAATCGTTGTTATTTTCGCAATCAGTGACCCGATAAACCATAGAAACAATACCCATATTGATTTTCAGACTGTCACCAAATGTTCCCCTTTTAGGGGTTGAATTTTTTCATCGTAAGCCCACGTGTAGCAATTTAATCGATAGGTCTTTTCAAAATAAATATAAGGTTTCTCAATGTTTTTGATTAAATGAATAGAGGCGGAGATAAATCGCCCCAAAAGTCACTAAAATTGTGGCCCCCCAGGGATCGGAACCGGTTTTCTCAAAAGTCCCCGAAGTAGTCTAATATTTTGAATTATTTTAGGATCTTAATGTAGGACTCTTTAGGTAACATTTTCGTATTTTTAGACAGCCTGATCAAAAATGATATTATAAACCAAAGAACGAAATTGAACGAAATAAAACCGGTATTTTTGTATGGTGAAAATACCAGTATCCGATCCCTGTGCCCCCTCCTCTAATTTTTGAACGGTGTTTTTAAAAAATATAAAAAAAAATCATAAACCTATAGGGCTATTAGGGCTTATTAAATTTTTTCACCATAAATTATTTTGAACAAGATCGATTCATAGGTTTTCGAGATATTGCTGAAAAACTGCCTTCCCTATAGAAAAGCACGTAAGTGCCGTAAGATTTCTGTGACGATACGACCTTTTTAATAGGCAAGGATCCCTTCGTTTTGCGTAATCCGACACGCACTTGGCCGGTTTCTATAGATAACTAGCTTCTGCCTGCGACTTTGTACGCGTTTAAATTATGGATTTCATGATTATGATTCGTCCTAAAAGGGACGACATAAATTATACCCTATTAAATAATATCAATTAGAATTTTGGTCAAGTGCGAGTCGGATTTTAGTTTTCCCATACATTTTGTGACCCAACTCCTGATGAAGGCAACGAGCAAAAATATTTCGTCTCCATACAAAGTTTCATCCCCTTTTTCGTCCCTAAAAGGGATAACATTTGACATAATCTAATATATAAGGAACATATCTGGAAAGTTTCATGTACACTCATCGGTATATTTTGATATTACGTGGAACGTACATCCATTCATACATCCAAACTTTTACGTTTATAATATTAGTAGGATGGTACGGAGTCCGACTCGCACTTGGCCGGTTTTTTACTGTTACTAAGTTACTACAAATAGTCAGTCCATATATCAAATATTTTTTACTCATTTTGAAGTCAATAACTTATCAAATTCACATAATAATAACCGCATGTAATTTACCGTGCACGTAAACAAACAAATGATATGATTTGAAATACAGCGCTTGCGCGGCGGAGCGGGGGGCGGGACGAGGTATCACTCTAGGGGCTCGCTCTAGGTTCCCGCGCGCCGCCGGTACGTGGTACCGCGGCGTGGTTATTTATTTCGCGCCTATAAAAATTCTTATTAATGAAATCTTATCTCTAATTCCTCCAAATTTTTGGCTTTGTCTATTAACTTAAGGATTTAAAGATATTGTTGTGAATTTTTGAAACTTTAATTCAATATCGACAAAATAATAACCGAATTCTGGTTTGACCCAGTCGCTCGTTATTTTTTTTTCTAAAAACTTAACAGCATAAAGCATCATACATATTATAAACGATGAAGCTTAAACTTTGCACTCTAATTCAATATTCACAAATCACCAATAAAAAAACATAAATACCTAATTTATACCTAACTCTCGTTCTAACTTTTCGTCATATTTTACAAATATGCTTAAAAATATGTCCCATACCATATAAGCATAACTTTTCCGACTTTAGAATTATCGAAACTTGTAGGGCAAAATTCCGGTCCGGCTACAGGGCTAGCCAGCGAGATCAATCTTTGTTACCATTTTTTGGGTATTTATGTTGTTTAATTGTAGTTGCTCCGATCTGGTCCAAAACTGGTTCAAATGGCATGTAAAAAAATCTTAGTCATCATGCCTATTGTTAATATCGTCACACTATTAATTATAGAAAGCATACATAATAATCTAGACCAAATTAAATACCTACTACGGAACCAAAATGAAATGAGTTCCTAAAAATATTGTCAGTATTAAAACAATATTCTGTATTTAATGCCCGTCTCATGTATAGGAAAATTGATCGTACCTACCTAGGTACTCATCTCAACAACAATATTGTATCGCTTTAAACGATTAATATGTCAAAGGGATAACTTTCCCCAATAAAGAGATACGCTGTAAAATGGTAATTGATAAAGACATTTGGTACAATATCACTTGATTGCCTGTTACTCCAAGTAATGGGGTTTTTATAGCTTTTTACCATCGTAAATTCAGAATAACAGTTTTAATAATTGATTTAGCTATGTTTTTAGGGTGATTGAAAGCATAATGAATATCCTAAATCGCCGGGTGTAGATTTAAATTTATATAATGTACATATTATTATCTGAAATAACCCCATTTGAAAGATAATAGGTATATTTTAAAACTTAATTCATACTTATTGTCAAAAAGAAGATAGGGTAACATGCTATTTAAACAGGACATACCTACTAGGGCATGCAATCCCGGGATTTATTACTACTACAATAGCGGGATCAATACCTAGATCCCGGTATTGTAGTAGTAATAAATACCGGGATTATATTCCCTAATACATCTACTACCTCCCTACTACCTAGCCTAAATATATACCTACTTATAATACAGTGGAAGTCTGTGAGACTGTAGGTTTGTGTAGGTATGCAGGGGGTAAATACCAGTCCGGAACCACTTAACCGATTTTTTTTATTTCACCTGTATTTTAAATAGATTTTCCGAATCGACATAGGGTATATTTTCTTACCGCGGGTTTGTCTGCGTTCCTTGCATTAAGCTCGATCAGCTTGTTAATATCATTTCAAATAGAGATTTACTCAACATAGGTATTAAGTAAACGTTTCCCTCGCAAAACAGGGTTGGTACCTACTTAGTCTCTCTCTGAAGCATCTTAGGAGTTATCGGCCGGAAGGAAATGACTGACGAAATTTGTTCTTTGCTCGCGGGCTATTAGATGGTAATGATAGGTGTTATTATAATAATAAACCATTTATTTCAGGCATATAAGGCCCATAGTAACGAATAGGTACCTTAAAGACTAACATACAGTCCTACAATACAATTATAAAACATTTTACTACGTTTATTTTACAGTACCAATTAGCAGTTACACATACATTTAAAAAATACTACATATTACAGCACAAAATTACCTTAACTTTAATCAACCCTAGCCGTTCCTGATGCAAACATTCCCATAATACTGGCGGTATTTATAAAATTAAAAATTATAAAATAAAAATAAAAACTAATTATTATAGCGACGAAAAAGCGTAGCTCCGTTTTGCGTTGTCAAGTCTGGTGTAGAATTCGGTAGGTTGCCTTGATAGTAGCTTGGAACCGCCGAAACACGACACCCTTCGAGAAGTCAGGACACGCTATGATCTGATCTCCCACAGCGGCCGCGGCGCGCGCTACAAACGAGCTCAAGTGCACGTAGTGGCGCGAACACATCTGGTAAACCCTCAGGGAATAGCCAGTCTTCTGGTGAATATACACCGCCATCTCATCAGCCGTGGCGGTAATGATGGTAGGTAAATAGAAATAATAGGAAGAGATGCGTGAGCGAGGGTAGCAATGCTACTGGTGGTCACTTACAGTCGAGTTCTCCAATATATATACAGACAATCTTTCAAAAATATCTACACATGCGCCTTATGACAGTAATAATAAAGCCTGTGTGTGTATAGATATTTTTGAAAGGTTGTCTGTATAGGGGAAAGTAGTACGAGATGATCACCTTAAGCGGGAATCGCTGTAAAATACATATTTTTCAAGGTAAACCAAAAATAAAGGCGATTACTACTAGTATATATATCTATCCAACTTTCCTAATATTCAAAACCAGAAATTAATTGAGGTTTCATTAAAATATGTCTTTTTTTTAAAACCTTACAAAGTAATCATCTTGTACACCCCTGTGGGTAAAATGATCACCCAGGTCGGGTTAAGATGATCCGTATGATCATCTTACCCCCATTCCGAGTAAACAAATATTTTTATGAGGAAAAATGTTATAAAAACAAAAAAAAAACGCAATAATGAAACATATTATTTATTTAAAATAGTCATACATTAATATGACTATATCAATATTCGATATTTAAAATTAAACAAAAATATGGTACAAGATGATCCCTAGGGATCATCTCGTACATATAGAAAGGAATCATCTTGACCCAAGTCCCACTTTTTCATTCAATGCTTGCTAACATAACCTACAAGCACACGGCTATGTTCACGTGGCCAAAATATTAAAATTAAGCATAATAGAAAGCCTCAAATCAACAGTATTTACATTTAACATTATTTGAATAAAAGTAACATAAGCTCAAAGTCATGCCTACCTTTAGATCAGCCGTACACAATTTTTATTTTTTCTCGTAAAAATCGATGTATCGTTCACGCCGCCATTACGATTTGACTGAGGCGGGGAGGTGTCCGGAGCTATGTATTACCAGTGAAATCAACTAGATGACGTTAGTGGTTTCAGCACAATCGCGAAGGAACATCTTACCCCAGGGAATCAACTCGTACTACTTTCCCCTAGATATTGGAGAACTCGACTGTACCTTAAGTGTACGGTTATGGCGTATCACGTAACGTAACGCATTGTACGCGCGTCAGGTAGATCTAAATGTCACTATTTATATGGAAAAATGACTGTTAAATTGTCCTAACCTAACGCGCGTTCAAAACGTTACGTGTTTACCCCAACACGGCTATTACTCTTGTGACGCGCGAGCTCTCTCGATTTTTCTCGCACTATACCTCTCTTTCTAAGTTTTCTAATAAGAGAGAGACGGATAGTGCGCGAAAAATCGAGAGAGCTCGCGCGCCGTCTGTGATAGCCGTGCTGGTGAGTGCCCGCTCCCCTGCGAGCGTGTGGCGGTGCGAGCGGCGCCGGCGGTGGAGTTTGCAATTGTTTTACATGGACGATGCCCGAACGGGGCGGGCTCTAAGGTCGTAACGTAACCTTACCCGGATTTTGTGCCATATTACCAACAAGCTGGCCTTGTGGATATTTGTTGATAAGTTAAGTATAAGTATTAAGCACTTGACCCTTACTGGATATCAATCAACTATCTTAATTGCTATCCTTATCACGATAACAATCAATTTACACTACAATGTGTAGTGAGTTAGCCTTGAATGGGTTTATGGTTCCGTGAAGAAAATTTAAATAAGTGATCTTGTTTAAAACTAGTTATGATGCCACAAAAGTAGAATAGCATCATCGCGTATATATCCGACATAAAACATTTACCTACGTTATTCTAAACAAAAATCGAAACAAGTTGAAAAGTCCGTGTTTTACTAAGAATGTACCACTTACATAACTTAATCACTCATATCGGCTTATCTGTTTTCAGTTGCAGTGCAAATGCAAACACCTGGCTCCTATTTGATCAAATTGACAATTGTTACCCGACTATGACAATGCGCCGTACATTTCTGATCGGAACATAACTAAACGATAGTACCCGTAACTATTTTTACTTATAGACGCCAAGCAATGTTACGAATTCTCATTGTCGGGTGACAAATGTCAAGTTCGTAAAATTGGGGCTTGCAAACAAACTTACGTAAACATTGCAAGATAAGGTAAATAAAATCTTGTAAGAAATCATATTGTCGCTACTCAACATGGCTATCGAAACATCGTCATATTCATCATCATCATCATATCAGCCGAAAGACGTCCACTGCTGGTCGTAGGCGGCCTCGCCCAAGAGTACCACAATTTTACTAACGGTATAAAAACGGTTTTAGAATGTGCAATTCAAGCCCTTTCATATGATACCCCACTTGGCCTACTAACTAGACTTTGAATTTTAGCCCCTCTCTTATCCGTCCTTTTTTATAGAAATTAAAAATATATATTAAAAATTTTCATTTTCCATACACGTGGATTAGCTTTGTTTACAACTATTCCATATGTAAAATTGATAGCATTAGTAGTACCTGAGATATTTAACTTTGTCACAGAAAGACAGACGGACGGAGTTGCACCCATAAGGGTTCCGTTTTTACCTTTTTGGTCCGGAACCCTAAAAACTATATTCCGACTACGGAAAAGTAACTATGAATAATATTTTTTATATATTTGAACTCGAAATTTTCTGCTCTTTTATTTCATACCCGCTATGGTCGTTTTTTTTTTTAAGTTAGTCACTTACATTTTTCTTTTTCATACAAAAGGTAGTATGTCACCCGGAGAATAATTTCGAATTGATTGACACCCTATTTACCAAAATCGGTTCAGTATTTTAAACGCTACAGTGGAACACACGTACATACAAACATAGATTCCTAAAACATATCCCTTCCTTTCGGCTCTGCCGGTAGTCGGGCAAAAAAACTAATACACTCGATAGCAACGAAATCGGGTGAGTTTATATGGAAGTTTCATACAAAGTGCCACTGTTTTATTGCTCTTGACTATACCATAGTCTGAATGAATGATATGAATTTTATTATTGTAATTACGGAACCATTAGTTTCTGAACCAAAACTTGCACCTAGCTACAAGTAGTTGGTTTCAAGAGCTTCTTAATCTTAACTCACGTGAATAACCAGACTCGGTGATTATGAAATCGTTATCAAATAATGTCAATACTACTGTTTTATCTATTACGCATTATTTTTATATTCAACTCATCCAAATGTATTTATTTTCATGATTCTTTTTGATACCTACTTAATCTATTGATCTTTGTTCGAAATACCATGTGTCAAGGCCTAATGTGTAATATGATGTAATTTTCGTTCTTAGGTATGTGGTTTTATGTCTTGCTGAAGCATAATTACAATACACATATACATTTTAATTTGAGGACCAACCAGATAGGGATTCATCCCATGTACTCGTAGTCTCCGATGAACGGAACGAACATCTCACTCAACCACCGGAACATCTATGCGCGACGCAAAAAAGGGCAATGTGTTTAGCAGTCTGTGTATGTATGTATACGTATATTTTTTGTGGCGCTCTAGAGATCAAACGCAATGACTCGATTTTAATGAACCATGTACGTCAATCGATCCGTTTTAATTTTGCGAGTGTCACTGAAGACGATGAAAATTCAAAATGGCGGCCACCAGACGCCATATTGTACAAAAGAAAAAATTTAAGTGGACGAACTATGTCATACTGTGTTCCGTTGAATAGGTATTTTGAAATGATTATTAGGTTTAATTTATCTGTAAGTTAAAATAACCATTTAGGATTTAAGTATAATGTAATGATTCAAAGTTGGCGGCTTTACAACAATTTTCGTAGTTGGGTTTTTTGAAAAATCTTTTGATTTCACTTGTATAATGGAGTTTTCATCTATTTGCTTCCATAATTATAATAATTGGAGCAAAAATAAGGTACTTCCCTTGCTGCTTTTGAAATATCAAAACATTACAGTCAATATTGAGAGGACACTCTAAATCACAATAGCTTACATTATCAGCCGAGCCCTTAAGAATGGTGTGAAGGTCTATGTTATCAGTTTAATGACTGTCCTTAATTCTTTATTTTGTAACTTACAGGTGTATATATATACTTCAATTAATGTCTGATTTTATAATAGTATTTCAGTTAGTCTCAAGATGTTTAATTGGGTGTTGGGTTGTGCTTTCTTCGGGTTGGTTGGTAAGTTCCTTTGGTAAAACTTTAATTGGTTTTAGTAAACAGTGCCCTGTGTCACCTAATTTCGAGGGAGAGACGTATTTTTTTTTTAATTTATGTGGGAAAAATCTTTGTATTCAATTATGGGTCATTATTATGAACTTCGTGCGTTGAATAAAAA
Organism: Epinotia nisella; assembly: GCA_932294315.1. Taxonomy (NCBI): domain Eukaryota; kingdom Metazoa; phylum Arthropoda; class Insecta; order Lepidoptera; family Tortricidae; genus Epinotia; species Epinotia nisella. The sequence continues at coordinate 10,290,817 of OW028675.1, read as the reverse complement.
ATAAATAAAAAATAAATATGGTGATGTTTCCATCTCCCATTAGGTACAATCGGACACTTTACGCTCGAGGTTGTAGACGATTATGTATTCGGACAGACTGTAAAGTTAGGTAGGTCCAACTTTGAGCTACGACACCCTTCGTCCGATATTCCGCAGTGTCTTAAAACGAGAGTCTTTGACCATCGTGTGTTGCTAAGTGATGGATGACGTATGTCACCGAAACGTGTTCGCTTACTATAGGCCTGGAATTGAGACTATCCGCAGCAGAACCAAGGTAACCGATATAGCCCTCCGAATCGCTAAACTTAAGTGGTTGCAGTAGGTGGGGTGGGACATATTGCACATAGAACCGATGGCTGTTGAGGAGGAAAGGTTCTCGGGTGGCGACCACGTACCGGAAGGCGCAGCGTGGGTAGACCAGGTGGACTGATCTCCTGGTAAAGGTTGCGGGAATTCGCTGGATGCGGGTGACGCAGGACCGAATCATGTGGCGCTCTTTGGGGGAAGCCTATGTCCAGCCAGTAGACTTTTTCGGTTGATATATATGATGATGAATAATGTTTGTAAATTTGTTATTATTTGAAACCTTCCTCGTCAACTAAGTTTATTTAAAATTTTAGTGTCAACTCCAACACCCAAAAGCATCGAAACCGTGAAGATTGTGGGCGGCGATGACATCGACATCAGCGAGGCGCCGTACCAAGTGTCAATGGTGTACCGCGGCCGCCATTCTTGCGGGGGATCCATTATTGCAAATGACATCATATTGACCGCAGCGCATTGCGTGATTGGGTAACTCTTTTTATCATCTGCTAGAACCGCCTAACTAGCATGATAGTATTTATATCGGATATCAGTCCATATCACACTCACATACTTTCAAGGTCGGCAGGGATGAATATTTTTGTTGTCTGACACAAACGAAGCATAATCAAAACGCGATAATTCCAGCTAGGCTGGTGCAAATGTTGAAACGGAGAACGTTTCATGTGGGCATCTTAAGTTAGAGATTTAGAGCCTAATTAATCCGCTTGTTAATTTCAAAAATCACCGGCACGAGCTATACTTTCTAATCTTTCTATGATCCCACACTTGAAATTTGTTCCAACGGTCTTCTCACACAGATGAGAAACTATAGATCCAATCTTCTCACACAGATGAGAAACTATAGACCACATTGCATTATCAGGCAGGGCAATTTGACTATACTAGAGGTTCCCAATCCCAAGTCACATCTCAAGACTAAACAATGAGATGAACGGCTCAGTGTGCCTACTAAAGCATGGACGCACTCAGTTAGCACCTAATCCCATACGCGATCCGAGCTGGTATTGCATGCTTTGTCTGATTTAAAGTTCTCTAAGGGCCTGGCCACATGTCTGCGTTGCGGCGCCGCAAAAAAGTCGCGTTGTGGCACCGCAAAAAACCGCGGCACGGAGTGAATTTCTGCGGCGCCGCAAATGCCGCAACGCGAGTTTTTTGCGGCGCTGCAACGCGGGTTTTGCGGCGCGCGTGGCGCGTAAATTTGCGTTGCGGCGCCGCACCGCAGACCCTAAGGCCCGTTCGTGGATACGCTCGTGCAGTGGCACGAAACGCGTGCCATACCTACAGACGCACAAACGACGTCGAAGATAATGTTTAAGTTTTTCGCCTGGAATAATGTGCAAAAGTGTAAACATATCTACATAAATACTCCTAAGCAACGCCGTATGTTTATGTTTGGGTGACTTCCGTCACGACACCATGTCGCCGACCGCGCCATCCTGTCCATTAATTAACATGGCTAAGGCTGTTTTCACTGCAATATGTTTAAGCTTTCTAGACTAGTTCAGTAAAGTAAAGTAAAGTAATTTATTTTGCGGAAAACGTGGTACAGAAGATGGTATATATATATCAGAGAAACACACATTTCACCAGCAACTGGCATGCAAAAACTTGAACACACGAAATAAAAATTAATCATAATAGATGTACACAATAAATATAATGTCAATTAAAATTCAATTCCCTTAATTAAGTCTTAATACAAATTTCTAGTTTTATAATAATAAAAGTAATCATTCACAGAATAAAATGATTCCTGTATTAAAAAAAATCTTAGTCTTGATTTAAATATGTTAAATGGTCATACTTTAATGTCATCATGTAACCTATTATAGATATCAATTGCCATACAATATGCGTTCTTGCTATATAATTGAGTCTTTTTAGGCGGAATAGTAAGGCGATTTGGGTACCTCGTGTATTGGCATATGTCACTTTTTGAAGTGGATACGTTCTTGTATAGGGGTACAGTTCAAAATGTATCACGTGACTTCCGGAATAACTTTTTGTAGAGAAGCCTAATCTGATTTCAAATAATTGTTTGTTACATGTTTTAATCCTTCTTTATTAGTTGTTAATCACCAAATTTTTTAGTGTGTGTGGCGGCCATGAAAATAATGCTGAAATTACCGCCATTTTCAATGTATCGCGAGTCAAATGAGCTACATCAGTCAATGTTGTCATATATGCCGATTTATCTGTACTTATGCAGATTTTAGGGAATTTCTGTAATTTCTGTGAGTACAGTTTGCTCAGTACGGAACCTCGGTACGCGAGTCAGACTCGCGCTTTTTTTATTAGGGTTCCATAGCCAACAAAGAAGTATCCACTTAAACTTAATTAACGGTTGTATCACCGACACAACCCGCTTCTTTTTTTATTGAAAAACTCTGGATGAAGTTTAACAAATACACAAATTTCATATACATACATACTTTGCACAGTTAATATTTTGAATTCTCTAAAAAATGGCTTACAGGATGTGAGAATGTCCAAGTTGTAAATGGCTCTGATGCATTGTTTTTGCGATATTAGCACTCGTTTTGCATCGGCTTGAATTACCTCAAAGAACGATGGCATATCTCAAAAAGGAACCAACATACCCGTAATATGCTTGTATTGCAGTTTCTTTTGAGCTAACTTTTGCAAGTTTCCATAAAGCATATGCAAATGAATTTATTTTATTGCATAATTTATTAGTCTGATCCCTCCAAGAACATTCATCGTCAAGCCATATGCCTAAAAATTTCGTGTTACAGGATTCTGTTAAGGTCTGGTTTTCAAAGGTTAATAGTCACCTCTGATATATTTCATGGCGCATATAAATATAATGGGAACATTAATAGTATTTTATATAATCGTTACACAATAAGGGCTCTTAAAGTCGAGTACCGTGTTTAGGCTACAGGGCTTGCCGAGTGGCCTAAGTAAGGTACGAGAATTTAAGAGCTAATTGTGTAACTATTGTATACAATACTTTTTATACGAGCCAACAGAAGTAATTAAACAGACTTGGTATCTAATGAAAAATATCTATGCCCTGCTGAAACGAAGTGCAAGTCAGAGGTGCGCCGGCTCGTTGATGTCTTTTGTATTGGATTAAACGCGACGTCCTATTGGTCAAATTCATTATTGTTCAGTAAAGGCGCCACGTGATCGGTCGAATTTATTTGCATTGTCTTATAATTATTATAGTTGAGTTGGGAGTTCCATAGAAAAAAAGTATGTGGTTTTAGTTTAGTGTACGAAGTCTTAATTCAAACATTAAAATCGACGAGTATAAAAAATATGTAACAAAATTATACAAACTTAGTTCTCAAGAACTAAGCCTTTCAATCATGAATTGATATAAATGATGAAGTTATGTGCCCCATTCACAGCTATCAACCTCAACTTGTTAGTATGTACAAACGCCAACACAGTTAACTGACCATCTTGTATTTTATATTGAACCTTATTACAATGTTCATTAAGTGCACGGATGGTCTGTTAACTGTGTTGGCGATGGTAGTTACACCGTTACACGTGAATTACACTTCCTTCATCATTGGTATTCTTGTTCTCATACCTACGAATACACAATTTTGTAACGAAGAACTTTAGTAACGTTTTTATTATATACCTTTCCCAAATAATTATAATCATTTTCGCAACCTTGCCCTACTGCTTCACTATGTGTAAGAATTCCTCCGATATCTAATATAAATAAACATTATCCTTAAGTAATATTACAAAAACTGGCCAAGTGCTTGTCGGGCCACGCGCAGTGTAGGGTTCCGTAGTTGCCTGTCTGTCTTTGTTCCATCGACACGCGCGCGCCAAGTAGGTATATGGTGCGGTTGCGTGTTGCGTAGGCCGAATTTGTATAAGTTGACCTTTCCAAGTACACTTTTAAGTTGGTCGACTATTACTTGGTAACTAGTAGTTATGCCACTTAGCCGCGATAGTTTTCCTTTTAAATTCATTATACGGGGTGGGCCCTGCAACAGGAGCAAATGTTTAAAAGGACCGCTTCCTTAGAGCATCAGCAGTAACCCCTAGTGTCGATTTTTTATTTTTTTTTATTCGGAGAAGTTTTGACCTAAGTAATGTATCTTGGCACCACGAGATCATAGCACAGTAAAGAAGTCCATGCAGACTTTAAAGTAACATCATGTTATGAGTCATAATATGCATTTTGGTTTCAAAAGATTTTTTTTTGTGTTTTTAATTTAAACTTTAAAATTAAGTACTTATATCACTCCAAAAGAGTAAAAGAGTACACGTAAACTTATTTAGAAGAAAAAAACACGCGTGACTCGAACAAAAATTAGGTCTTTAAAGCTCAATATCATGCAAACCGATCACTGAAGTGAAAAATGGCATATAAAAATCCACACCTACTATTTTTAAACTAGCTATCCAACGAAACCCCACACCATGGGTTTAGTTAGAAAAAAATGACATCCCCAATTTAAGTGTAGGTACGGAGGTACCCAAAAAATTTTTTTTCTATGTTTTATTCTATAATTTTGTTAAAGTGATTAATTTATATACCCACGCCGAATTACAGCTTTCTAGTTGTAAGGGTCACTGAGCTAAGCCACAGATGGACAGACGGACAATGCGAAACAATAAGGGTTCTTTGTTGACTACGGAACCCTAAAAAGGCATTTTCCTTATACAATAAATCTACGAAACATACAGGGGTCGGTCTCTGAGTCACTTAAAAATATTTCCTTTATATTTCAGGAGTTCCCCAAAAGACTACGATATACGTGTGGGTTCATCATCCAGCAAAGATGGAGGTTTACTCATTCCTGTAGCAGACCTCATATACCATCCTAACTTCTCGTACTCTAAGATGGACAATGATGTAGCGCTGCTACGACTGAGTACTCCCTTGGAGTTTAATGACACTGTGAAGGCAGTAGAGATGATGGGAGACGGTGTAGAGGTCGATGATGGAGCCGACACTGAAGTTAGTGGTTGGGGAAACTTAAGGGTGAGTAATGCATCTATAAATTTTTCTAAGACAATACTTTGCAAGGTTTTTAATTTTTGTATGGCTGAGGATGGTCATTAACGCATTGACACTGTCCCTATGCTTATAGAATTTTAAAATGCCTCAACCAATTTAAAGGTCTGAGGTCTGAGGGATCTTTTTATTTTATGTCGGGTATAGGCAATGTGTTATCCATCATAATTAATTTACTTTTTTTACAGAGGTGTGTAGTGTTCATAGGTGTGTATTCTTTTCTCAAACATGCAATGAAATGTCGTCCTTACGTGCGTTATAACAGGCTTCAAAGTATCACGTTTCGGGCGGAACAACTCGAGAGAACTGTAAAGGAATTTCATACAAAATTGAAGGCCTAGGCCGGGAAGTATTTTTTTTTTAAATTTTAATGTTAACATGGCGTCTGTTGTTCATCAGCAGCATTAACAGCTGATTTTTTATTTTTTTATTTTTTCTAGTGGTTATCGGACCAAAAATATCCGCGTTAATGCCTATTACACACGAACATTTATTAAAAAACAAATATGTATGATTCAATGTGTAGATGAATAAATTATAATATTATCTATACGTAAGTCACCAGAGACCATAGACAATATTTAAAATCCTCTGCATTTATTTTTATTCATTATATAAATTAAGATTCTTATTATCAGGTTATGTATAATGGCCCTAATAGGGTCTATTTAAACACTACACACGCGAAATACGGACGACTTTCGTAAAAAAAAACATTAAGTATGGAGGGATTGGAGGGAAAATTAATGTACTATTGTGAGTGGTGTATTGTTTGAGAAAAGCACTATACATGCCTGGCCGTGAAAAGGCTTGCCGGCTTCGTATCACTATCCGGCCTCCCTACGGTCGGCCGTCTATACCTACTCACCCGGCAAGCCCTTCTTTCCCGGCGTCTGCAGTAATGTACTATTATTGTAAGCTTGTTCTCGTTCGGGATATTGACATCTGTCAATTACGCAATAGTTTCTGTAATATTTTTAGTGGCGTATACGTCCCAATCTCCCAACTAAGCTGCTTCCATAATAAATAAAACCAGTATTTTGTTGTTTTTTATTCGTTGTATTAACGTTAAATACATTCCGAATGGGCTTACATAATAGTTTTATCGTGAATTTCGTTATACCTGCAACTTTTGTGGAAATTAACATCAGTTATCTGTCGAATTCCTGTAGCAGGGTATGCCCAGGCAGATTTTTTACATTTAAAATTTCATTTTCTATCGAACATTTTATTTATAGTATTTGTGCTTGGCCGGAAGTACCGAAATGTTCAAAATGAGTATTAATCATAAAAACGACAGGTGGCTTTTTAGGAGACAATTTAGAAGGAAAACTATCTGCAAGAGTTCACTATTGCAGAATGAAAGTTATAAGCTCATTTGAAAATGTTATTCACAGACAACACTGTAACGTAGGTTTAATAAGCTTAAAAGTTCCCAGAACGAGCACGAGCGGAGGTACGAAAAGTTTCCCTACTTAATATAACAGTTGTATTACGGGTTTTGGACTCAAGTATTACCTAAACTAATATGACTTGTTAGTACGAACAAGTTATAATGAACATCGAATATTCAAACACCGAAATATGCTCTTATATTTTCTTAACTTTGACATTTAAGCGACTCGAATTTTAGAACTTTTAGTACCTATAGGTAACTTTCATTCAATAGGTACGTCACGAACTCACGAACTTATTAGTGTTTTGTAAGGAACCAAGATAAATGTAAAGTGATAAATATCTGCCATAACAAGGCGGGCAAAAATATCTGTCACGTCCTAATGGCCCTAGAAATAGAGTCGTGTCATCGGGGTCACTACCGGAGGCCGTCAGCAACATAAAGGGTCTGCTAGGCTTCCTGGTGGAACTGGGTTGGCACGAATAATAGTACTGCCAATAACCCATACGCAAAATAGGCGCATCTATAACGTCGAGTTGCGAAAACCCTTGCCCGCGTACACCTATAATGTATATAATAGAGTCATGTCAGATATTCATGCGCGTTTTGTTGTCGCAGATCGCAGATCAATATCTGCGACAGCATCAATCATCTGCAACAATATGCTGGCGACTGTACCTATTGGGAACCATTACACATTAGACAGGTGATTGCATTGGAATGTCACCTTGTCCTATGTTTGGAGCAAGTCAACTGCGGTAGTACGAAGTACCTCGTCCTTTCAGAGGACCGAATAGCCCGAGAGGGCAAATGCACAAAAGATCCCACTGGGTCGAAGTGTATCCGAAAGGGCCCTCATCTAGATAAGATGCGTTTGTCTCTAGCAAGCTGTCAACAAACCAAATTCTCAAATCAATAAGGGTCGGCAACGCGCTTGCGTTTCTCTGGAATGCAAGCGTTCAGAGGCTACGCTGTCTGCTTACTAGCAAGCAGGCCATATTTCGAGCCTTGATTGTGACCACTAAGGGTACTGCACTAAGTCATACTATTTGTGCTGACAGGATTGTCAAACGTTACTCATGCTCGAAAATCTATTTACTGCAAAATGTATGGTGCCGTATTGGCCATATAGATCATAGGCACTCATGATTTATGGGTCAACATGAAGGCAAGAAACATTGTTCGATTTCGAACCGGGCGTCTATTGCGTTTTATGTGTCTTCTAGCTTTTGCCTGCGACTTCGTCCGCGTGCAACTCGTTTATATCGTACCTCCATACAAACTTCTCCTCATTTCACCGCCTTAGCTGTCGACATCCGAGATAAAAAGTATCCTTTGTCCTTTCCCGGGATTCTCCATTCTCAATTTCATTTAAATCGGTTCAGCGGTTTAAGCGTGAAAATGTAACACACAGAGTTACTTTCGCATTTATGATTTTAGTATGGATAATGGAAATCATTCATGAGTAATTGTGTAAGGTTTTATAACAAACTTCCAGGAAACTTAACTGAGTTATCTATTAATAAATTCAAGAACTATGTGAAGCGTAAACTTATCTCGAAAGCTTATTATAGCACACAAGACTACATGAATGATAAAACTCCATGGAACTAATTTTGACTGAATTTTTAATATATTATTTTCGTAATATTTTGTTTTTTGACATTAGATTGTTTTTCTAGAAATGTTCTACTAGTATTTTTTATACAATTTTTTATCATATATATTTTATTCTTTATGTTTAAAAATTACTCTAAAAAATTAACTGACGATTTGAAAGTGCTTGTTACTAGGCCTACTTGAATAAAGATCATTTTGAGTTTGAGTTTGAGTTTGATATTGGGTAGGAACACGCATCAATTTGTAGTTTAATGCAAATAACTTCTGTTACTAATAATTTGGGGGAGGCCTATGTCCAGCAGTGGACGTCTCTCGGCTGATAATGATGATGAACTTTTATTAGTACTGAATTCAGGATGTACTTGAAATCATGCGAATAAAAGTCGTATATTATCTTTTCATTCTTCGTAAATCGTTGGTTGTCGTGCAAAGTATTCACTGGCTGTCCAAAATGCTGAAGTGACAAAGCCAGTGATTTATTGTTGAGATGTCTCGAGACAGTAACACAATAAGCCATGCAAATTCTTGTGACACGAATAAATACGCACATTTCTTCTAATCTTTATTACTATAAGATATCAGGGATGGTAATCCAAGTAAAACGTGCGACTAAATAAAATACTGTTGATCTCTCGTTGTTTCCCCCCATGGGACCCCTGAGCATTTAAAGCAAAAAATAACCATTGAAATGAAAACAAAAAACGTACTACTCAAGGATCGCCAAACAAACACAAAAAGATGGCGAAATGAAAACATCCTCGTCTTTTTGACGTCAGTCAAAAGGAATGTTATTTTTACAAGCTTTATATTAATTAACTTGAGCTGTTGGTCGATCACGTAACGCATTGTACGGGCGTCGGGTAGATCTAAATGTCAATTTTTATATGGAAGAATGACAGTTGGACCCGACGCGCGTTCGGAACGTTACGTGATTACCCCCCTGGTCATATGTATATAATAAGTAAGATGTCCGTCTTGTCTTGTTTGAAATTGTAGGTTTAAGTATAGTTGAGATGAGAATTCAATATTATGGTGCCATCGAGCTGATCTGATGATGGAGACAGAAGGTGGCTATGAAAATTCAGTACTTAAACGACGTAACCCCGTTGAGTTTGGGCTCGTTAGAATCGTCTCAACGAGTAGTTGATGAGTTGATGACGGTATACAGAAAAATACAGTCGGCAATAAACGCTTGTACCTAAAATGAAATTTTTCGACAGAAACTTACTTTGTTTTGGAGTCTCTCTTTCACTCGCCGAAGCATTAATACTTTATCTCTATTGCAGGAGGGAGGCGGTTCACCAACGACTCTTCAGAAGGTGTCGGTGCCGAAAGTGAATGAGCAAATCTGCCGGTCAGCATACTCTCCACTGTACAGCATCACGCCTAGGATGCTTTGTGCTGGGGTGCCCAGCGGTGGCAAGGATGCTTGCCAGGTTAGAAACAAAATATGGTACTGGTAGTAAAGTCTTTACCCTTGCTTTATTCCTGTTCTTCTTAAAGGGTGCGTTTGCTACCGTATCCTGTATTAGGACCTATTTAAGCCCCTTGACTAGAAGTTCTCAAGCCACCCGAAGCCCTATAACTCGGTTTGGCGACTGCTATCGTAGTAGCAACGGGTTAACGTGCCTTTCAAAGCACGGTAGCGCTCAGTTAGTAACCAGTCAACACAATAATCGTGCAGGTACCGCTAGGCCATGAGCATTCATGATGAGATGACAAAGTAAATAATAAAGAAAACATTTGTGATATCGAAGCTAAGCCCATTTTTGTCCGACTACGTCTACTAGTCGAGAGGAAGGAATATGTTTTTAGCACTGTAGCGTTTAAAATACTGAAACGATTTTGATAAATGGGGTGTCAATCGGTTCGAAATTATTCTCCGGGTGTCAAGTTTGCCTATAAAATTTGAAGAGTTCCCTCGATTTCTCCAGGATTCCATCATCAGAACTGGATTTTGGTGACAACGGGACCAATCTGGAAGTATATACTTTCAAACAAAGAAATATTTTTTCAAATCGGTTCATAAATTACCGAGTTATCGCGTAACAAACACAAAAAAAAGCATACAGTGGAATTGACAATCTCCTCCCTTTTCACATACTTACAAATAAATAAGAGACTGACTTAAAAACATGTTATCATAGCGTCTGGGGGATCAAATGAAAGCCGAGAAAATTTCGAGTTCAAATATATAAAAATATTGCAGCATTATGGATATTCTAATAGGTAGCAACGTTCTTCCGAGAGACAGGTTTTCACTAGATGACGCTGTTTAAGGAGTTATGTGACTCGCCTGTACCTATGCTTGTTTGCCACCATCGGGTCGCTAATTAAATTTTGCGGAAGAAGGACTTTCAACTTTTTATAACGAAAACGCTTGTGTTACTTTTCCCCCATAGTAACTAAACTAGAATTGTGTTTCGTTCGACTTACAAAATCAATGAATATATAAGATTCGCATAAATATCTAACGATATTATCCTTACATTCTCATAACTAACTAGTTTCTGTTTCTTTTCCAAAAGTTTTTTTGGTATGGTATTTATGTGAAATCAATCATTCCATCAATCAGGAAGGAAAACCTCGTGAGGAAACTGGTCTAATCACAAGTGTCTAGTTTTCCCTTTGGGTTGAAAGGTCAGATGGCAGTCGCTTTCGTAGAACTAGTGCCTACGCCAAATTTTGGGACTAGGGACCGGGAAAACGCTAGGAGGTGCATGGATGATGTGTGTGGAATTTGTTTTACTTAGTCATCAGTAATGTAAGTCATAGAAGAACTTTGGATAAGGAGAATCCTAATCTCATATCATTTTCCGTCCAGGGTGACAGCGGCGGCCCTCTAGTCTACGACGGTAAGCTGGCTGGAGTCGTGTCTTGGGGAGTCGGCTGTGCCCGCCCCACCTACCCTGGAGTGTACGCCAAGGTCTCCGCTCTTAGAACCTGGATTGACGACAACATCATATTCTTGAGGATCAAGCAATGGCTGCGATATTAAATTAAGATACATCAGCGTTGCTAGGATGATCGCGTTTATATCTGTAAAGCATTTGTCATACATACTCATAAGTTCGAACGTAAACACGATCATGCTGCCAATACTCGAGGTCTAATTGTGTACCTCTTTTTTACATCGAATGAATATTTTACTGTGTTTTACGAGCTTCGAGCTCGCGTCAGATCGAACCTACGAAACATATTGAAATGCGAATACGATGCGAAAGTGATGAACTGAATTAAGGTTTTGAACATGTACGGTTAAGGTATTGTTTTAATAGAAAGCATGTGGATTTTTTACTTAAGCGCATAACTATAGTGTCTGATTGAAAAGTACTTGGGCTTGGGAAAATAGCATTGTTAGTCAAATGTCGTTTAAAATTATCACTTGGTCAGAGTAAATTGTTCCGCCTATTAAAAAAATCAACAGTTACTTATTTTTAAATGAATTACATAATATGTGTGGGCGCACAACGTGACGGCAAGTCCTGGCCAATCCGTAAAGTCGACATGTAGTACCTCAAGATTTTTTTATGTCTCATAGAAAATATAGGTATACGTATATTATACTTACTTATATTATACCTATAGGTTCCTATATTTTCTATGAGACATAAATAATTGTTAAGGTACTTGTCGACTTTACGGATTGGCCACGGCCACGACTTGCCCTCACGTTTTGCGCCACACGTGAGGGCTGTTATTCGCTACGCGCTCATGCACCTCACCCCACACTCCTAACGAAACTAGACCTCTACCTACGCTTAGTTACTACGAATTGCGGCATCTAAATATATTTGTGGGTCAGAGTTGAGGTGAGCTTAAAACAAGTTACAGAATAGGGGGGTGAGGACGGCCTCCCACTCTAAGTATGGCGCCCCGCTAGCGCTGCCGCCCCCGCTTGAAGTCATGGCCGAGCTATACAGTAGGTTAGTTAGTTTTACTGGGCATTTTCCGCAAGTCGACATCCAGTGTGCTTATTTTGCGTGAAACGGCAGGGTGGCGCTACTCTAACCACCCCAGCTCCTCCAAAACGTTTAAGAGTGCCTTGGTATTACTGACTGCGTTCCTTAGTGTGTCCGGAGACCCTAGGTGCTTTTTCCTGGCCGAGCTATACAGTAGGATTGCCATACCTACTTAAAATAATGAAGTCACAATCTTTGTATAAATGTGAGATGCCGACTATTTCAAATAGCTTAAAATTTGAAAATTAATAAATAATTATTTAATCTGAGATTTTGGTTATTATTATTATATGTTATCATCATCATCATCATATCAGCCGAAAGACGTTCACTGTTGGACATAGGCCTCCCCTAAAGAGTGCCAAATTGACCGGTCCTGCGCCACCCGCATCCAGCGGACTCCCGCGACCTTTACCAGGTCAACAGTCCACCTATATATATATATATTTTATATTACGAACAAAAATACAAAATTATTACCTTAAACTAAAGATTCGTCAAACTGTATGTTATAGTATATCATAATTAGATACAGTTATTGTTATTATTCATATAACTAACAGTGTTTAGCATTGGCAATGCTTCCCTGTAGGCTGTAGGCATAAATGATTCACTGTTTGTCAATATAGAAGTCAAAGTCAAAGTCAAAGTCAAAGTGATTTATTCTTCAATTTAGGCATATTACATGCACCTATGAATGTCGATAAACTACCACCGGTTCGGAAAGTAAACCGGAAAGTGATCATCTAATAATAATATATTTCTTGTATTTCACGAAGGCGAGTGGATATGACAATATTAGACTTTAACTTCATAATAATAAGTAAATATGCGCCCACTGATTCGGCTTCGTAAAATGCAACAACTGTAGGTATCACATATCACATTTGCCGTAACTTTAAACCTCTATTTATGCTAAAGTTAAGGGTGGTATTTAAAAATATAAGGTCATGCTCTCTGTTTACCCCTTTTGAGAATAAAGTAAAGTTTTGACGTATGTATGTATACATGCATAAATGTGGTAGGTAAAAGCAATAAGCCATTGAATACTGAAATGAAAGTGAGCCATATTTTGGTACTTATTAAAATAGCTTGTTGTTCTGGAAGCCTGCAAGCCGAGCTTTTGCCGCCGTTGCGATGCCTGTGTAAGTTCACTGAGCTTTTAAAACATAGCTAGCCAAAGGTGGGTCAGGCCGAAGCCGTTTTAATCAAACCTTTGTTTTTGATGAAATCGTATGTGTCGTCATACATACGGGTTTTGGCCACCTCTCTGAACAAAGTATTTTTTTTGTTGCTTATTAATTGAAACAATAGTTCCAAATGGATACACCTTTATAAAGGTACTTGTAATAGAAATGAATTTGTTACTTAAAAAAATATTTGATGATATTAAGGATTTCATTGACGCTTAAAATAGGCTGACAACGTCTAACGCGTGGGTCCATATTGGGTTGCAAATTTACAATCATAATTTTGATAGGCGTAACTACTTGTGTCATAATCATCAATATGCATAACAGACAAAAGTCATAAATTAGTTAGCATATTTTTTCCCATAATGTTTGAGAGCATAAATAACAATCGTCATATTTTTTTCCGCTGAAAATTGTAAAGCATAAATATCAATCGTCATAATAGTTTTGCGCATAACGTTTTCAAGTCATATAAGACAAACATTTTGAATCCTGTACCTACATTTGGTAAAAGTAAATTGTGTCCTTGTAATCTAATCTAACCTTATTTTTTTTTAATAAACGGCCGGCAATTATTTTAACTTTTTAATCTAATCTAACCGCCAGCGTTTCGATGTCACCCCGCTTCAAGGGGTGTCCATTTCCGCTCTAAGGGACACAAGTTAACCGTTCCATACCCTATCAACCTAAAAATACAATTGTTTCTATTAGTTATTTGTTTTTTTACTGCAGGAGGCTTGCCCCTCAAGCCACCCATGTAGGACGCACACCATTTGGGGCTTCTCCGTCGCTTTTTCTAGGTGCCCTTAACTAATTAAACGCTGGTCAACTAATTTAATAGCTTGTTTTTTTTGCGAATCAATCATAATAACAGACTATATTCTCATAATTTATGCAAAGCAATTCTTATGACTAAGAATTTGGGTCAAGCTGCCTCGGGGTAAGCCAGTTCTGTCAAGCTGGTCTAATTTGACAAACTTTCAGATGTACTCTATGAGTAATGATTGCAAACAACATACATACAAGTCAAACAGTCAATAATTTATGATCTTCAAAATAATGTTTTTTTTTATTTTTTTATTAACATTATTGCTAAAAAAATATGACATAGTACAATAATGACGATGAAAGTATTATGCGCAGGGTCATTAATGACAACAAAGTTTTATGAGCAACAACGTTATGCGTTAAGTGTTATGCCAATCAAAATTATGACAATAGATAATAATGTCTATTGTCTCACATAAGCGACGAGAGGGAGACTCCTAACGCGTCATGTTATAAATTAATTAATTGAGCTGTATCAGAATCACAAAAGTACGAACGTTTTTGAAGCAGCTCAATTCGCGATCATATACCGCGTAAAAGCGATGTCGTATTTTGAGCTGCGCTGCGGTATGGGCGATCCTGTAGAAAGCATGTCCAGAGCCTTCATACACAGTATAAGTAGAATTAATTGCTCAAGAGCAATTAGCTTCGACTGCTCAGTGCTGCTATGCGGTTCACAACCTGTCCCCACCTTATTATTCGTTCCTATTAGATTCTGACCTGGATATTCTTAGCAACTACGCGTTATCAAAGGTCAGGTTTATACTAGCTAGTTTGAGGCGAGTTGTTGTAAGTGTTGCGAGTAATTTGCGGTCGTGGCAATTTGCGCTGTGGCGTGGCGGGGCTAATTTGGACTCCTTGTTTTGGAGCCGAATATTTGGACTTTGTTTGGCGCCGTAGAATGCGAATATTGCTCAACTGTAGTGTTAAATCCACCAACTGTAGGGTTTATAAGCATGATTCACCCCTTTTTCATTCAAGCATGTTAAAAGTCCACGTATTAACAATATTTAAAAAAAAAATTCTGTCGTATTATCTCTTGGCTTACGGGACAGAAAAACAACAAGAAATAGTTAATTGACTTACTGAGAACATTACTCACATCTATCTTAAAAGGCGACCTATTTAAGGCATAAAAACGGATTAACCAATTTGAATAATTATTAATGACAATATCAATACATCGAAACCATCCAAAAATGTTTACCGAAGTGTAAAAGAAAGTAAAGTAATCGCTGAAATATTTTTAATTAAACCTATATTTCCAGAGCGAGCACACAAGTGCATGAATGATGCTAAAACTTGGTTTCAACAAAATTTCATTTGTTTATATTTTATCTGTTAACATAAAACTTACGCACAAAGAGGCATTTTGAGCTCAAACCTATCCCAAGAGCGACATCACGCACAACTTTAAGCAGAATAATTTTACAACAGAAAAAAGTTTTGTTACAGCGAAATTCAAAATCTCAAACAAAACCGTATATCTCATTCGACATTCCGACTTATTCATTATTTAAGTTAACTCCTCAACTTTCTTTAACGCCTGTCTCGCAAATTCTCTTTATGAAAGCCTACTTTGTAAGAGCGTACAGATTAGACAGTCCTAATTAAGCATTCCATCACAGCCTAAAATAATCTGGAACACAATATTTTTGAACTGCCTTTTGCCGCTGAATTTGGTTGGTTCCCGATTTAATAGCGAAGGCGGTTGTGATTAAAACAAGTTTGGGCGTAGAAAGGGTTGTCCTTTGACTGTGACACGAAAGTTACAACATAAAACAGGGATCGTTTTTCCCAGAGGCGCCATCTGTTCGCCCTCTAATGAATTAACTTTGAAAACAACACGGCTTGTAGGGATGAGAAAATGTGACCTGAGTTTTATACTGGGTACCTATTTCTGTTGAAACGCGGTGCAAGTAAAATAAATTTTGTACCTACCTTCAGTGTGAAAAGGTTAAACTCAAGTTTATCCAAATTGTGGATTTTACAACCATTAATGTTTCCATTGTGATTTTCATCGTTTATTGTAACGCTCACAGCCCTTCATGCACTAGTTGTTGAGATATAGATTATGTAAAAGGGTATACGTTAGCAAATATGTTAACTATTAATGCTCGAAACGGTTTATTTTATTTCCTCTTCCAGGGTGGTATTTGACAATTGTGTTATGCACCAGTAGAGTCCCAGGCTTAGATCAGTCTCTTTTTGACTTCCTCACAAACAAATTCCGCACTAATTTAGTTATTAAATACACAAAGCCCACGAAAATGCATAAAGTTATGCCTAAGATAGCTATCAATGCCGCCATTAACTTGAGTTCCAAGTACTCCGCCCATCCCATGTTAGCCGCGGGCGCGCGCAGGTGGCGCGCTCCTCCGTGTCGGAGCACGTGCTCCGTCCACCACACTGCGCGCTCCAGCGGGGACATCGGCTGATCCTGCATTAAGGTGCGCAGTTTCACTACGTTCTGGCGGTAGCTGGAATCAAAATGGGCATTACCTTTCAATATGGAATCATAAAACTTTCTAGTTTTGAAGAGACGAGGGTGAAAATCAAGCTTTTTTTAATACCAGTATAGTATTAAAAAAAGGTACTACATTTTTTTAAATACTATACTGGTAGCAAACGAGTCTGTAGACAGCCTGATGGTGAATCATCACTGTAGCGCCAGAGAACCACCGCTATCTACCACCATTAAATTAGGTTAAGACAGAATTTATTATGGATCTACAAGCACACATAAATATCAATAGTATGCATAACACTTCACCGACTCCTTATTGATTTTAAGTAAGTCTCAGTGAGTTGACAGCTAGTGACAAAATGTAGACCCCTTAGGCCTGTATCACACTGGCGCGGCCTGCGATGGCGGTCCATAGTAAATTTGACAGCTAATGACAAGTTTACTATTGTCCGCCGCGGCCAGGCCACGCCAGTCTGTGAGAGGGCTTACTAACAAGTGTCAACACATTTCACTGCGTTCTTCTGTAAGGAGGTGTGCTTTCTTAGGCGGAGAAATTCAAATATGATCGATCGAGATAACATGTTGCTCGGCCCTATACCACCCTTACAGGTTGTGAGATTGTGAACAGATAAGCTGTCATGATTCATGGAGGAGCAATACTGGCAAACGGATGTGGATTTTCGGTGGCAGTTTTGAGACCGGATATTTTACTTCCAGAGTACAGTATTTCTCAGACATTAAATATTGCAAGTTTAAAGTTTTAATTTCTACATACCTGTCATCTTTCGTAATTTTTAATATGGTCTCATAAAATTCTTCCTCGGTTAGCGTATCCCAGTTTAACTTTTCACCAATTCTATGTTCTATGTACTTCTCAGTATTGAAGAATTGATCTGCCCGTAATGGTATACCTAAGAACAGTTAAATGAGATTACTTCAATGCTAATGTCAGTCACTAGGTATATCCATACTTAGATTATAAAATATGTGTATATGTGTGTATGTGTGAGCCGTAGCATGGTTGGCCTTATCACGCGACAAGTGACAAGATAAGAGTATCGTCTCGTTCTATCGAACGGTGTCAGCCAGTGACGCACGCTCTATCCTATCACCTATCGCGTGACCAACGACGCGCCAACCATGCTACGGCTCCAGTAATAAGGCGTGCGCGAAGGATACACGATACGTTGTGATTAAGCGTAAGGCCGAGTCTTGAAGATTTGAGCTGCTACTACTAAGACTTATAAGATTTTCGTTATAAACTAGTGACTCTATAAACTAGTGAGTCTACCTTAAAATTTTGTTTTTTTACGGAGAACTACAGTGAAAGATCTAGCATTCGCTCTGACGACTTGAGTCTTTAAAGCTCGGCTGACCTCTAACTCAACACAATTCAGTAATCATCTTCTGGAATGATAAAATAGTGCAAGGAATTAATATAGATAATTATAATAGTAATCAACGTAAGGCAGCTTGTGGCGTGCTGTTAGGGAGTAGCGACCCTACGTACCTGAGTGCTCCTGGGGGTGTCCTGTGGCCAGGTTGACCAGGATGGCTGGACAGGCCCCCCACCTCTGGCTTTTTTTAGGGGTGGGGGGGGGGGAGAATGCGTTACGCATACCACCCGGGTGCAGGGGGTGACCCCGAGTGTTATAGATTATTAATAATATAGATAGTCCTACATATGTATAACAAATTCACAATGATACCTACCTAGTACAGGTACGCCAGCAACGATCGCTTCATCGGTAGATTGCATTCCTCCTTGAGTTATAAACAGTTTTATTTTTGGATGTCCTGGGAGATTAAGATGAGTTTAACAAAAACAATCAACTATACATTTAGACAGTCAGTAAGAATTATACATACATACATCCATAATGCAACCAAAAATCCAAGACGGATCAATTTTAAATAATTATATCATTAACGACAAAAGGCTGATTTTGAGACGGACATTTCGCATACCGATTTGGTATCGATGTGCTTTGTGCGCCGATTTTAACATTCCTCGACGCACGCGGAAACGTCGTGTACGACAGAATAAAATCAATTGGAAAAGTAAAAATAGACTTCGAGCGTTGACTTTTGCAGCGATACATACGCGGAGAGGACTGAGTTAAGCGGTCTGCCTATACCTGCATCGATACTGTATCGCTGCAAAAAGTCTCCATCGCCATGTATAGGTAATACGGATCGCTCCTATACAGAGCATATCTTACTTAGTAGGTCGTTTTGCGGTAGCCACTTTTGTATCTTCACATTACTTGGCATCCCAGACAGATTCTCAGCATCCCATTTGCATAAGACATTGAAAGGTAATTTCGAGAACACTGTTAGCAGCAAACGAACTCTCTCTTCAGAGAGCGTCGACGGACTGAAGTTTGATCCAAAACTAACATAAATCACTCCTCGTGATGAATCGAGGTATGATTTTAGATCCTGCAAATGTAAATTTAGATATGAGAAGACTAAAACATGTTAAGTACTTAACTGTGGCGTATGGATATTTTAAAAATGTACTGAATTTGAAAAATATTATGGGTTTTTAAAAATCGTTTTCAATTCAGGGATCCGTTTGCGGGATATTGGGTAAGAGTCGTCGTCGTCGTCCCGCCCCCCGCTGCCGCATAAAGTGTAGTAGGTGAAGAAATCACAATATCCTGAATGAAACGGAAAACGGCTTTGAAGCATTTTAAATTTTTGTAAAGTGCCCCGACAAATATAGAAAAAACCGGCCAAGTGCGTGTCGGACCACGCAAAACGAAGGATTCCGTGCCTATTAAAAAGGTCGTATCGTCACAGAAATTTTACGGCACTTACGTCCTTTTCTTTGAGGAAGGCAGTTTTTCAGCAATATCTCGAAAACCTCTGAACCGATCTTGTTCAAAACAATTTTCGGTGAATGAAATTAATAAGCCCTATGTCCATGAATTTTTCCATATTTTTAAAATACACCGTTCAAAAATTAGAGGGGGGGGACAGAATTTTAGTGACTTTCGGGACGATTATCTCCGACCCTATTCACTTAATCAAAAAAAAATGCTAAGAAACCTTATATTTATTTTGAAAGGCCTATCGATTGATGTGCACACGGGGGGTCACAATGAAAAAAAAAATTGACTTTTAGTTTTATGTATGGAGTGCACCCCTAAAAAAAATTTTTTTTGTCATTTTAATTACAAAACTATGTAGCGGCTAACAAAATACACCTATCCTCAAAATTTTATTTAAATACACCTTATAGTTTTCGAGTAAAATGCCTGTGACATACGGACAGACGGACAGACGGACAGACGGACAGACGGACAGACGGACAGACTGACAGACGGACATGACGAAACTATAAGGGTTCCTTTTTTGCCATTTTGGCTACGGAACCCTAAAAAAGGTTGTTTAGATGAAAACTATTTCAAAATAAAAAAAAATATGTTTATTGTTGTCATTTTAAAATGTAGCGAAATTAATCTTATATAACATCTTGATCTTCACAGTAAAATCGATATAATTTTTTATTGGTTTAGTATTGGTGACCGGAGTTAGCACACGTATGCATATAAGGAATTTAAAAGGAAACCTATCACGGCTAAGTGAGCATAACGACATAGTTAACGAGTGTATTTACTCATTATGACTTGTCGGGCAAAGTTTCCAGAATTGAGGTAACTCCTCAATTATATTAAGCAAGCGTGTAGTAATTTCGGTATTTTCTATTAAGTATAAATACTATATTTGCACCCGGAAATCACAAATTTGGTGAAGTGAGACTGATGATGAAGACCAGAGATGACTTATTTAATTCCTCAGTGATGTACTTGAAGCTATAAAATTACGTCATAGATTCTGATATGTTTCCGTTTAAATAGCAAATAAATTCAACAAATGAAGTACCACAGGTGATTCTGAGATCCTTAAGGAATCGAGGGAACTTCTCAAAAATTACCGGCCTACATACAGCAATTTGGGTTTTTTCTATAATAATCAACGCATTTGCTCTCGGAAAGCAGTTGACAAGGAAATGTGGAAATGTTACTGCACGTGGCTGTGGCTTGGCAAAGTACTGTATTGAAGTCGGTTAAAACTTTGTTTTTAAAGTAAATATTTTTTCTGAAATCGGTGTCGTGAGTAAATTTCCGTATCTTGTACAGATCTTCCCTCACCGCCCCGATTGAAGGATATACCGTATATTATGATTTATGATTCAAATGTGAACAATTTGATAGTGTACTATGTACTTCGTAAAAAGGCAATTTACTTACTTTAGGAAGATCTTTTACTGGTGGAATATGAAGTTGACCCAAATGCACTACACTGGAAGGCACCGGTCTATTACCTTCCCAAACGGGATTTGTGTTCACAAATAGCATATCAACATTATTTTCCAATTCTTGTAAACTAGGCGTGTCTGGACCAAAATACGTCTTAAGAACTTTGTTAACTTCATTTTGATATCCAATGTATGCTAATTTTAATGCTATATATATTATTACATCTTTGATTTTATCTTTAATTGTTAAATTTAGTAACTTTTTCCGGTACGGCGCAGGGTATAAAAATAAATGAGTAGGCGCACCCACGGCCTCAAAATTGCTATTGATTCCGTAAAACGAACTCATTTGTATTACTGGGGCCTTAAACCTGTGAGCAAAGCCGAGAGCTGCAGCAATGCTTGCTTCTGTTATAACAAGATCAAATTTCTGGTCTTTTCCCAAGAATTCTTTCAGCTGGGAAGTTTCTAATTGAACTTTAACTAAATCCACCAATAAGTATAGGGTCATCATCAACTGTTTGTATAACGGCGCCACTGTTGCTGCTTCAATCACTTCATTCCAAACCTTGTACGATACATCATGCACGTCAATTTCTGTATAATTCGCTGGTAATACTTTTCCTTTATTGATTGGATCGGGTGTTATTACTACCACTTCATGTCCTTTTCTGGCTAATTCTTCAGTCAACGTTTGAAACACTACTGAATGACTTAATGATGGCGCTGGGAAGACACCAAGTATCCTGGCACTTTCTATTGTATTTGTTATAAACAAAATTAAAATGAAGGCACTATTTTTAAACATTTTTAAATCTTGATGTTGGTATAGCGAGAATAAAGTACACTGTGCTAGTATCTTACTGAATATTTTTACTTTTTATCAAATAGTTGATAAGAAGGCCGCGGACATTTCCGTCCGTAAGATGAATGTGAGCTATAGAGTCGACATTAACATTAAAAATTCTACAGTGTCCAAAATCTTCTAAAAAAATATTAGAAAGTTATAGCTTGTAATATTCGACCTTAGGTGTGTAACTAGTTATACATACTATATTATCGCAATATAAACATAACTATACCTACTTCCTTACCTACTTGTTTTACTATGTTCAATTAAAATTTTAAGTTTAAATAATTAGGCAATACCATTATTTGATGAACATGTTTAGATATTTTATTTACAATTAAATTTTGGAATTAATTTAATGAGCGGATTGAGTTAAATTTTGATTTTAATGTTAATGTCGACTCCATAGTCCATAGCTCGCTTTTATCATCATGCCGATAAGTATATATCTTTTACCAAAGACTTTTATCATATGTACTAATTTCATCCATGTTATCACCAATATATAATTTAATATACATCATTAGTAAAATTATAATAACGAACAAAAAATTGAATGATCGGTTTCAAGAACGACTTTATTTTTAAATATACCGGTTGTGGAATGAGCTGGGATGACGAGGTTTTCCCGAGGGACTACAGGATGAGGAAATAAGTGCATGCATGTTTAAAGGATCGGCAACGCGCATGTGACACGGAGTTGCAAGCGTCCATAGACTACGGTGGCCGTTTACCATCAGAAGTGCAATAAGCTTGTTTGCCATCGAAGTAGTTTATTATAAAGAATATATACTTTCATATGGACTTCATTTATCAGGAATCATCACATTTTCAGCATTTTCATGTTGGTAAAGAAAAGGCATTAGCCTCATGGAAGTTTAAAGCGACGTTTTCACAAAAAAATAAAAACCGGTCAAGTGCGAGTCTGACTCGCGCACGAGGGTTCCGTACAAAATTACAAATGTATAGTTTTCAGATTTTTTGTAGTATAAGACGATATTCCTTGGCGAATTTCATAGGTCAACGGAAATTATGTCGAAATATACATTTTTACGTTAACTTAAAAATGTGATTTTTTTACAGCTTCAAGGGACTGTACACCTAAGTATATGATCTTAATTTCAACTCGATACCTCCACGCGTTTCCAAGATAAAGGGTCTTGATAGACAGACAAATAGACAGACAGACAGTCGGACAACAAAGTGAAGTGAAGGGTTCCGTTTACCCTTTTGAGGTACGGCAACCCCAAAAAAAAAAATTCTATATATTCTTTGGGCTTCCACTGTGACGGTCCATACATGTATGAAAAAAACCGGACTAGTGCGAGTTCAACTCGCGTGGTGAGGGTTCCGTATATTGAGAATTTTCCCGTTACTTTGAGTGCTCAAACTTCTTATAGGTTTTCCTGTAATTTTTAGGCAAGGAACTATTTTCCATATTTTTTCAGAATTTTAAGCCTAGTAGTTTCGGAAATAAGGGGGAGAATGGTCAATTTTCATATTTTTTCCTAAATTACTGCAAATCTGTTTTTGCTAAAATTATAAAACAAATATCTGAGATGCTTACAACAACCCCTTTCATTTGATATGTCACACAATAGTCAGTCAGTGTCAGTTTGCGAAACCTTTTTTTTTAATTTTCCAGATTACCCCCCAAAAGTGGCCCCCTTGTTAAGAATTCATTAATTTCCTTTACACGTCCATCTTTGGGTCACCAACTTACATATGTTTACCAAATTACAACTCAATGACAGACGGACAGACAGACACACGAGTGATCCTATAAGGGTTCCGTTTTAATCCTTTTGAGGTACGGAGCCCTTAAAAAGAAAAACTGTTTTAGAATGTGCTATTCAAGTCCTTTCATAGGATAGAATTTGAATTTTTGGGCATTCACTGTGACGGTCCATAAATGTATGAAAAAATGTAAACGAATTAAGCGTGGTCACAATTCAGAGTCAGGAAAACCCAGACTTTCCATATTCTGCTTAATATACTTCAAACAAATACCTATAATATAAGACTGATTGAATATATAAAAATTAAACTCGCTTAACTATTCCAAAATGTAATTCAATATAATTAATGGAAGGCAGCTCACTACGACGGATCGAGGAGCACTGTTCCGGCTGCCATCAAGAGATTGAGCTCCGTGAGAACCCATGAGTTTACTGACCAACTGGGTCGGTGGGCGGGGATCTCCGCCAGGGCAGCTTGGATACACCATGTTGAAGTTACAGTCCTGTAAAATAAAATACATATATCTATATTAACTTACAATATATTTATTTTATTGGAAGGGAAAGTGTGGATCA
Organism: Epinotia nisella; assembly: GCA_932294315.1. Lineage (NCBI taxonomy): Eukaryota > Metazoa > Arthropoda > Insecta > Lepidoptera > Tortricidae > Epinotia > Epinotia nisella. The sequence goes on along the minus strand of OW028675.1, from coordinate 10,266,578 downwards.
TTCGCTCACCGAGAGCATTTATACACTGGCAATATATCCAATCGCGAGAATCTATGTTTTTATGGAAGACTCCCGCTCAGACGTATAGGCTTTTCCGGGAAAAATGTAATTTTTTATCACGTAAAATGTGTACGAATGCTCCACACATTCCCCTAACTAATAAACAGCATGAGGAGGCCTGTGCCCAGTGCAACGTTTAATAGTAAGTATATTGTTTGACAATGTTTTAAAATAAACCATATTACCACAATATGGTTATTTTCCCGAGCGAAGTGAGGGAAAATAGTTCGAGTGGTAATATGGCTTTTAGACCAGAGTTATATTCACTCTAATTTTCACTTCGACTTCGAGAAGATAGTAAAAACAAAGGTTATCCACAATCAATAATAAATTACACGGCGAAAAGATTGTTCAATTTGGCAGCACATTTTTTTTAATAAACTGCTTGACACAGATACAAAATATTGACACCATAAAATTGACCGTTTATAGGCGCATCCAAAAACAGCCGAGCGCGGCGGACAGCATACGGGCATAAGATAAAGCGAGATAGACAGCAGTATTAATTATCATCCGCAAGCATTTAAAAAGTTAAATCTCTTCCCTGCCTAGGAGTATAATAATACATACAAAATCCTTTATTTCCCACTGCGTTTAACTTTTTAAAATCCTGATAGCGCCATACTAAATTGAGACCACTAAGAAAAAATCTCATTTAGCCAAAGAAAACCACTTGTGAACGCGCGGTTTTCACGGTGATATCATTTTAATTTTATTTCGTGATTTATTGTTTATAATCAGATTAAAATGAAATTAAAAAGTTTTAAGCGTTAGTAAATACATTTGAGATGTTGAAGCATAATACTAAAATGTGTTATAATTATTTGAAAAACCGCATTGAGTGTAAAAGATAGTGTGAAAGTGAATACCGTATGAAAGAAGTCGTAGAAAGAAAGAAGACAATTATTCACTACACAAAAGACACTCACGAGATAAAGGGAGTAGACATACAATACAATTGACATACAGTTGATGCAGAAAGAATGCTTTCAGCTAAATCAAAGTACAAGTATCACCGTGTGATTAGGTATGTCACAATATGTTTTTTGTAATGATTTTGTATTATTTCCTCACATGTTTGAGAAAAGCACTATATTTACCCTACCGGAAACTGGGATTGCCTGACTCGTATCTTGACAGGCCGAGGCTTGCCAAGGGGTTGCCTGACGAGACACCGCCTCGGCAATAATGTACTATTGTTGCTAAGAAATGCTCTCCTATAGTATATTTTAATAAACGTGATGCCATAATTATGCATCGGGTTTTTTTAATTGCTGGCTAATTCATTAAAATTTAACTTATCCAGGTCTACAAAATTGGACCCATAAAAAGCATTTAACCAGTGTTGCCAGTTTAGAATCGTAAAATAACTTGCAGCTTAATATAAAGGTTAGCAGGGGTTAACCTCGCTGAGAGCAGATTTTAATTTAATTTAAGATTTGTAGATGAATCACGTTGAATATTATGTCTCTATAAGGGATGTCATCCAAACCACTTAATACACACAAACGCTACACACCTACCAGACACTAGCAACCCGTATTTTAAAATTTATTCCTCCAAGACAGCTGACTCCGTCTTTTAAGCAAAAAAGGCATTTGCGTGCACTGTCGAAGGTTCAAAATAAATCAAAACTGGTTCAAAAGAAATGAAGTCGCCTTAATAACCTAGGATATTCTAAGGAGTGTGCTAACAAGACCCTCGAGAGCAGAGTGCGTGCACGCAGCAGTGCTTGAAAACATCATGAATATCTATGAATAAAAATAGAACATAAAAAGGTGTCTCTTGTTCTTACTAATATATAATAAAAATACAGTATTCATGTTACTTTGGATTTTGAATAAATTAAAAAATATAAAGGTATTTTCTTTAGTAACTCATGCATTTTGCACTCAAACCATTCTGCATTTTTTTGTGTATTATGGGAATAATACTGAAGCCCTAGATACAGCAAATCGGGTAACAATTTCAGAAGCTAGTGGCACAAAAGGGTACTGGTGGAATTCGCCTCTCGCAACCGCTTTTGAAATACTAAAAAATGCAAAGGTGATCCTAATGTCATATTAAAGCTAATATCTGGGAGCACGGTAGTGCCCTCGCCAAGCCGAGCAAAACAAAGAGTACCATCCTTTTCTCGAAGCCATTGAGGTCATTTTCAACATCCTGTAATTTTGTGCTGGCTAAAGCTAGAACCCTGAATTTTCAGTAACATATAGGTTATAATATGGCTTAGATTATATTCTCAATATCATTCACAACTATTAGTTTATGAACTATTAATCGTCAAAGTTCCTTAGTTTTGTCACTGACATACTCACTGACCGATGATCAACATAATTCTAAGGTATTTCTAGCAGACCCACAAGCTCCAAATTTTAAAAATAATTCGTTTCTAGCCTATCAATTAATAAAAAAACATAATAATGTTGCAATTTTAGTCACATTTCAGAGATATACAAACTGTTAAAAAAGTAAGTTTGTAATCCTATACAAATACATGCGATTACAAAGTTACTTTTGCAGTTCCTGCAAATAGTAATAACAAGGTAGGTACAGTGTACTTTACGATGTATTTGCAAATGGTTAGTGTTAGATGGTCATTTGATACGGCACGACAGCTTCTCTAATGGAAGGAAAGATAGTAGGAAGGAGAGGCAGGGGCAAACCACGGCGCACGGTGTGTCCTGTGTGTTTGTGAATAAATGTATCTTTCTTTCTTTCTATCTTCTTTCAGTAATATGGACCAAATAAAGGAGAAAGCTGGTGTCGTGTCGTATCAGCAAATCAAAGGGCTGGCGTACGACAGAGAGAAATGGAAAATACTCCGCCGACAAGAGGATAACTCTTAAAGAAGAAGAGTGTTAGATGGACAATGCACTAGAAAACTATACAAACATTATTTGCTGTAAGTGAAATAACATTTCCATACAGTCTATGCAAAAACAGTGTTCCCAGCTGCATTCATAAATTTGTATGTATTGATAACACAATAACCTACAGAAAGAAGTGAGATCCCATAAAAAACATTCCAGGTAAAAAAATAGGCTTGTATAGAGATTGTAAAAAGTTGTGAGATATTTCGTAGAGCTAATAAGTCAGGCATTCTTATTAATCTTTATTTGCTTGCTAAACAAAATTCTGCAACTTGGGAATCACACAACTTTACTGCATTTATTAATTTTTGCATACTTAAAACTATGTAGTATTGTGCGATTGCAGGATTTTGTTTAGCAAGCAATTAAAGATTAATAAGAATGCCTGACTTATTGGATCTACGAAATATCTCACAACTTTTTACTTAGTCAATTTTTTACATGGAATGTTTTTTATGGGATAACTCATGTTAACATTGAATGTGTAGACCCACTTTACAAAGTAAGTACAGTCGCGGAATGAAAAGGTTGACCACCTTAAGATCTGCTTTTGCTTGTTCAGTATAAGTTATCTGCTTTATCGAACGAGTATGACACATTCCGTCATAATGAATGTTATTTACATATTAACAAGAATACAAGAAATAGCAATGATCGATGACTTTATAGTTTTTCATCACACTTGCTCGTAAAGGGATTCATAACGCGCAGGCATACAGGGCTGTAATAGCTTTTATTACGCCCATGGGCGTAATGGTTTTTTCTTAAATTGTATCTTGTATCTGTCACTCTTACATCAGTTATAAAGCAAGGAGGTTTTAACTCCAAAGACTATGTTTGAAAACGTATTTATAAATAAATTTAAACGTAAAAACACGAATCAAATATGATAAACAGAATGATTTAAAGATTTAAAAACATAAATGCAGCAATTTAGTGTCCGTGTAAAATATTTTAACTGTGATTTTAAATCGTGGCTGTATGCAGAAGGGTCTTTGCTCTAAGCGCCTCACGTCAAATTCAACAAAATGGATGACTGACATTTTGTAGTTTTTATTACGATTAGTAACAATTTAGTCAAAAATGTATTGGTTTCCTCGCAAATGTGATGAAAAACATTGTATGCGACACGTACGGTAAGATTTTTACAAACTCGAATCATCAAAGCCCTTCACCTTCGGCGTCGGGCTTCTAGTAGACTTCGTAATTCATATCTTACCGTACTTGTAACATAATGTACTATTAATCATTACAAGCGAAAATGATGTAATCATTACATTTAAAAAACTTGTCACAACGTAATGGCAACATCAAACTAATAAAAAGGTTTTAGTTCAACTATTAATAGTCAAGGAACATTCGTCTCAGTAAATTTTAACTTTGTTGTCAAACAGCCACTACATGTGGCAAAACTAAAGGCAGGTTCAATATATGAACCGGCTGTAAAACAATCATAAATGCGTTGTTGGAAGAGCGTAAATGCGTTGTTTAATTATTATGAACAATAGGAATAATTCTGTTTAATTTCAATTACTAAAATACCTGAAAGACTTCACCATCCGAAACGATAGACGAAAATTTCTGCAGTAAAATGGACTGCGCTGGAGTGCAGTGATGCGGATACCTCAGAAAGAGCTCTAAAGTGCAGCTGCGGAATCGGGTCCTGGCACTGTAAAAAAATACCACGGTTTTATTGAAGGTAAGGTATCAACAGTTGCTACTGAACGTGACTACGTGGCGACGGAGTAAATATACTTGACCGCCTTATTGAGCGAGCGAGCGATGCGAACGAAGTTCTCTGTTTTAGTATCGGCAAGGGCGCGAGTTTTACAGCTCACATAGAGCCCCTAGTACGTATTATTACCTAACTATACTTTCACTGTTTACATCGAACATTTATGAGGGTGATTGGTGAGGGACATTTATTTTACTTTTCATCATACTTGCTCGTAAAGGGCTTCGCGCTATACCGCGCAGGCATACAGAGCTACAATAGCCTTTATTACGTCTCAGGGCTTAATGCTTTTTAGGGTTCCGTACCCAAAGGGTAAAAACGGGACCCTAATACTAAGACTTCGCTGTCCGTCCGTCCGTCCGTCTGTCTGTCACCAGGCTGTATCTCAAGAACCGTGATAGCTAGAGAGTTGAAATTTTCACAGATTATCTATTTCTGTTGCCGCTATAACAACAAATACTAAAAAACCGGCCAAGTGCGAGTCGGACTGGGGCTCCCATAAAACAGACATGATTTTTTTGCCGTTTTTATAGATAGGGTACGGAACCCTTCGTGCGCGAGTCCGACTCGCACTTGGCCGGTTTTTTTATTACGCCTAAGGGCGTAATGGGTGTGATCGGATTGGTTTAGGCAAATCTGCCACAAGAATTCTGCTCTGTAATTGGTTGAAAAAAATCTAGTTGGCCACGCGCCGCAATAATACTACTGTACTGCTCTGTGATTGATTGAATGAAATATTGAAGCTGCGCGCTCCACTCGCACTGATCTGGAAGTGAAGTTGTTAATTTCGTCAATTTTCGATTGATGCGGTGGTATGAAACATAGATTTTTCTGTCTTTTGTAGTTATTTATTTCCTCGCGTCGGGCTTTTAATAGACTCTCGTTAGTAAATCATATCTTACCGTACTCGTGGCATAATGTACTATTACGTTTTACCGATCAGACCATGTGTAAAGATCAGAAATTGTCTGAGATGTCATGCGCATCTAATTTAATGAAAGCGAATTGATAATTCCTTCTGTGAGTCTGGACTGGACATTACTATTACTGTGCGTCCGTCGTTACGAGCCCTGTGACACAGAAGCATGAGCATGTACAGGCAACTGCAGAGAACAGAGAAACATCCCCCCCCCTGCATATAAATTTGTATGGGGAAGGGCTCACATTTCTCTGCAGCTGATTGAGCAGTTGTATGTAGTCCCTGACAATGATGAACAACCCTCTTGCGTAAGATGAGACATAATGAATGCTGAGGTTAGTAACGACTTTGAATTCACGAGAAAGAAAAGAGCGCTGATGATGATATATGACTATGAAAAAGAAAAGGGAGCTGATGAGCTGATTTCAGCGTATTAACACACTTATTGCCATCATGTTTTTTTACGGGTACCTACTACTTCTCTTTAGGTTCATAATGTTAACAATAACGATTTAATGAAGTATGCATACCAACACAAGTAGAAATGAGTTTCATAATGCACCCAATTATTTGTCGCGTTTTTAAGCTTGTCTGTGTCGTGTTTAAGGGTCGTGTAGCATGCTTTCCACTCTTTTGAGACAGCTATGATACAATTATTCAGAGCGTTGTCGTACTCTGAAAACAAAGAAACAGTTACAATAAAATTTGTAAAAAAAAAACTTTGAACTTTGGGTAGCAATACATTTTTGTTTTATTCTGTGCACGGATACAAACTTATCCCTTGTTCCCTGTACATAACTATGCTACATTACCCTCGCCATCTCTGCAGTTCGGAAGAATCGACGGAGCCCCGCACGACGGGACTCTTATTTCTGGGTAGTCTGCCCTTGGGACATCTGAAGCTACCTAACAAACCTAACCTAGTGTTTCGTGAATTTGCGCCAAAACTTTTACCCCATGTCAATTTTTTAGGGTTCCGTAGTCGACTAGGAACCCTTATAGTTCTGTTTCGCTTTGTCTGTCCGTCCGTCCGCGGATAATCTCAGTAACCGTTAGCACTAGAAAGCTGAAATTTGGTACTAATATGTATATCAATCACGCCGACAAAGTGGTAAAATAAAAAGTGTTTTTTTTATTAGGGTACCTCCCCTATACGTAACGTGGGGAGTGTTTTTTTTTTCATTTCAACCCTAACGTGTGATATATTGTTGGATAGGTATTAAAAAATTTGCTAAAATATTTTTTTGATAATGTTAATATTTTTGGAGATAATCGCTCCAGAAGTAAAAAAAATGTCCCCCCCCATCTAACTTATGAACCATAAGTTTTAAAAATATGAAAAAAATCTCAAAAGTAGTACTTTATAAAAACTTTCTAGGAAAATTATTTTGAACTTGGTAGGTTGAATAGTTTTTGAAAAAAATTACAAAATAATTTCTGAACTAAGTTTGTAATTTAACCGTATAATCAGGTGTTTATTGTACCTGTAATTTCTACAAAATCACAATGAATGTAACAAATAGCCCATTTTTTTAACGCTTAAGTGGGGACACTTACTGTGACGGACGAAAAACTACGGAACCCTACACTGAGCGTGGCCCGACACGCTCTTGGCCGGTTTGTTTTAAATCGATTGTTGTGTTTTAATCCAGCACTCAACCTTTTACAATAACTGTGCCGTTTTATCAGTCGACGCCTGCAAAGTGTATATCGTGTTAGATTATGTCAAAGGTGCATATTTTCCGACATTTTACTTGCCTTGATCCGAATCCTGAGTCAAGTCATCTGAAAAATCTTTTGCTAATGGGTGTGTTGGTGTGATTAATATAACAACATTCTATACTCCAACGATTTCGATAAAAAAATTCACTTACGGGGGCGTAAAATCAATCTAGCCAGGTCTCATATCAAAATATATTTTCTTTATTTTCACTGGAGCAGAGCTCAGTCGCCCTGATGCTCTGATATAACGTTACCTAAAATAACGGTATGAGACACTCCCTAGGCTAATATTAAATCAAAATTTAATGACTTACGTATCAAAAAACCATTGTCGTGGCAAATTTTGTCAAGTATGTGGACTTGACCTTTAATAGTTAATTCGTTAAAATTCTTCTCAGTTACGTCCTTGCAATCCATGTTCCAATCGTACTCGCAAGTAGTAAGTGACTGCAATGCTCTAAAACAGTCAAAAGCAATAGTCTAGGCAATCTAGATTGAACTTCAAATAAAAACGGTAACTATGTATATGTAGGTACACGCTGACTTTTTTTAATCTGTGATCAGCTGGTTGCTATAAATGTTATTAATATACCTAGATATTTTTCTAGCACGAACGACTTATTGTAAGTGATCGACAAAATAAAAACATCGACAGTCCTGTTATCGATAAGTACCACTTCAACGTCATAGAGGTAAATAAATACAAATAGGGTGCGTTAAAAAATTGATAATAATAACAAAACTATCAATTTATTTATATTTTATATACTTCAGAAAATAATTTGCAATACTTTCGTAATTTTCTTTCTTCGTGTCACTGAATTAATTATCCCCTAAGTTACTCCATAACACACACAAACACACCGAAATTGTCTTTCAAATCGACGCAGAATGTATGTAGTTTTTCACAAACCCATTTTTGGTCCCAAAACAAATCTGTGTCTCTGTATATGGTTACAGTGTAGGTGCACGCGGCGTCTAGGTAGGTAGCCAATCTGTGGTTGTATGTACGTATTGTCGTTGAAATAGTATGTACTTATTGATAGCAGGATTGTCGATATTTTTATTGTGGCAAGCACTAAACAAATGTTGTTCCTGCTAGAAAAATATCTAGGGATAGTTATTAACCACGGATAGAATTTCAAGATATTTTCCCCCAAAAAGTTAGTTTTTGGTAACTATGATTTAACTAATTCGATGTGCTATCAAAAATCATGGTGTATTTTTCAATTTACAAGGAAACGCTCCACTTCTATTTATCGCGTACTAGTTTCTAGTTTTGTTCATATCGTAGTTAACAGTGGGATACATCTTCGTGTACTTAACAGTTATCATAATCATTGGGTACATTAAAAATAATACAGGCAGAGTATACTTTTGCCATTAGCGTTGAATCAACGTGCGGTTAAATCCAACGTAGCATGAATACATTGCAATGTGTCACTAACAAGATGAAGTCCAAGTTTTTAACGTATCTCAGGTAATCGTTTATTGACTTCCGGCACTATGCCGGAAGTCAATAAAGGGTTACCTATCGCTATCACTAAATTTTATTTACCAACTATATCGTTTGTCCGAGTTTTCATTTGAAATGTGAAATGAAATTTAGTGATTACGATAGGATACCTCAATAAAGGTGACTTTCTAACATAATTAATATATTATGTGGACCACACATTATTGACTATCGACAAAGAGGTACCTTTTGCTTAAAAAGGTGACAAGTACCTACGTAAGAATAAATAATAATTTAAGGGGATAGATGAGTGGTAATTTTTCCATACAAACGTTCTCCACTGTTTCCTCCGAGGTTTTTGACCGTAGATTAATGTTTTTTTTTAAATAATATTCAAATCATCAATATCTTTGTCGGTATGTTTTACTTTTTTGATATTCTTATTTTTTTAAGTGCTAGGTTGCTTCAAAAAATGCTTGAAACAGCCTTTTTCAATAGGCCGCAAAAATAGGCCTAATAGTTATACAAATCCGTCAACAATAAGCGCAATAATCAAAACAGTCCGACATTTAATATTTCCTTCTTATTCAGTTTCCAAAATATTGTTACGATTGCTGAAGTTTCGGAGGAGGAACAAAACCTCGATTTTTTAGTTTTTTAATCCTTATCGCACTAACGCGCGCCAGACACCCTACGTCAGCGCAACAGAAATACAGATCTAGAATCCTTAAACCTGAAAAAGTAAAGTTTCTTCTTAATACTCACACACACCAATTTCTTAGTTCATGGTGATAAGGTAGGGTCATCGTCGAGTTGTAATGGAGTTTAGCTTGGTAGGTGCAGTTGTTTGCGTACTCTTCAAAATCTTCGCACAGTAAATTTTTGGCATCAAGTGACGAGTTTATATCATTCGTTTGTGACGTGATTATATTTATAGGCTCTGGTTCGTCTGTATACATAATAATAAATTAAAAAAAGTATAGGTTTCACTTAAATTCTTTCATATAAACTAACTAGCTTTTATTACAGACTGTACTTTTACTTACACAATCATCATCTGTTGAGAGGGCTTAAATAACCCAAACACAATGGGCTTATCTTTTGTGTTTTAAGACACTGATAGACTTGAGCATTTACATGTAACCGAACATCGAACAGAGGTATCGAGGTATATGTTATTGTTAGATTTATTTTAATTTGTGCACCTGTCATTGTTTCCTACCGTGCCTTCACCGAATGGACCCTGCGGAAGACCAGCGGCAGCGCTGGCTGTCAAGCTAGCAACTTGCTGAGCTGGGTCTATTTCGTGACATAACCTGTATTTATTTCTTCTTTTATTTTCTGTATTGTCACGAATAAATGTTTGAATTTGATTTTTTTTTAATCGTCCTTTTTAAATTTAAAAACTCGGCGGCGGAACAATAACCCTTTACAACCGAGAAATCGTGATTTGCCAAGTTAAAAATGAACTTTAATAACATAACAAAAAGCTCGAAGCAAATAAGTTAGAATGTTCACTAGAACGCTCGCTAGAATGCTCGCTAATACGCTCCTGTTTATTTTGTGAGCTGTACTCGCTAAAATCCTCATTACAAGTGAATGCACAAGTGTATCAGCACCTTTAGGTGTTCCTATGGCCTTCTGTCTTCATCATCAGCTCAGTTATAAGAATGCTATAAATATTGTTATTGTATTGTTTCTCTCTGTAACTGCTTTGTTTGTGTGAGGTGTGCAATAAAGAGTATTTGTATTGTATTGTATTGTATTGCGTTGTCACTGAACTAACACTAGTATGCCCAATTTCAGCTCAATCGGGTGCCTTACTCTACTAACTTACATACGTCCAGTCACAGACTTTCATTTGGGACCAACCTAAGGTGGAATATTGTATAAAACACTGAAGATATTTAGAATTAATATTTCAAACGAGTGTAATAAAGTTTGCCATAGACAGCTTACGTTTATACGGTGTCTAGGGGCAACTGCTCAGTGACGTCAATCGGGCGGAACGAGTCAAGCGAACATTTTCGATTTGTCCGACTAATTGTCACTCGTACGGATGTGCAAATTACGGAAAGTTTCCTAAAATTGGAAAAAATCTCGGATATTTTTAGAAAGTTTCACAAGAAATAAAGGAAATTTCCATTTTGGAAATGGAAAGTTTCAATTCCCATACAAAAATGAGGGAAATTTCGGATAATTTCCTATGTTAAAAAGCAGAAAAAAATCTCAATTTAGGAAACTTTCTGTCGGCACATCAGTAGTCACTCGTCTTTTTGACCCTGTCTTCTCTCCGGCTATTTTTGTTATTTGCAAATAATATTTCGTGTATATGTCAGTTTTCAATCAATTTTCTTGTCTGATACTGACATATGTTCGTAACTAGAAAATCGTAATGTAATGATAGCTTTTGGCAAAGAGATTATCAGTTCAATTAGGGCCCCATTCGATAAGACATTTAATTGTCTTATCTTGACACTTCACCACTATTATTAAACTAAAGTTTTCGACCTTATTGCATTGTGAATGTTCTAACAACATTTGAAGGAAATTGATCCCAAATTAAAGTTCGTGACTGTACGTACGCACAGAGAAGGTTAATAAAAACTTGTAATAAATACACAAGTGCGGATCATACTAAGATATAACTATTATTTTTTGGTTGAACCCATCCTATCCATAATACATATGTACTTAATTTAATTTTATAAATGCGGATGTAACTTTGTCTATCCGTCTGCCTGTTAACTTTTCACGCTTATGTCGCTGAACCGATTTAGATGACATTTGGTATGCAGACAGTTTGAATCCCGGGGAAGGACATAAAATAGTTTTTATCCCAGAAATCTTCCCCTAAGGGGATGATTTGGTGGCGGAAGTTTGTATGGTGGTACGATATAAACGAGTTTCACGCGGACGAAGTGGCGGGAAAAAGCTAGTATAAACGCCGTCTCCTCTTATATAAATCTGTGTGACATAAACATAACTTATATGCAATTTCTTTGCCACTAGCCAAATAATTATAGAATACCTAGGTTTGAATCTTGTTCGTTCAGTTTTTCGATAAACTGCCTTGGTGTGTTGTCTTCATAGTCGCTAGTATCTGAAAATATGTACCTATGTCAAGTCTAATTGAACAAAGTGGCTTAAGTGGCTGGTTAAGGTTTTATACATTGTTCCCTCCGAAACCTGGACACATTAAGGGTCAAAAACAGACAAATTTTTTATACCGCTATGGGTATAGCCTGTAGAATGATCTCTCAACTCCCGCGCAAGATCACGAAATCAGTGAACTTGACTAGTGGGTCCTTAGCGGGGAGGGTGGATGTTTATGACCTGCATTCGGTAATTTTATTAAGAGTCTGGAAATATATTCGCGGAACATAATAGCATCGATAATCTATTTGAGTAAAGGAAAAAAAAGAACCTCTATCAAACGTGAAAATTCCAAAACCTAAGACTACAATTCAGAGACTTCGAAAGTTAACCCAAAAATGGATAGTAGCTGATATTAATATCCAAAACGCCACTCAAAACGATAGGTGAAGAGATTTTTAATTAAATTTGTTATAAAAAGAAATCTCATATTGAAAATTGTTCATTATACAACGGTGGCTACTTTTTTCGTGAACAAGCCTTACATAGGTAACTATTCAAAATTTAGCGAATTCGATACAGGTAAGTGACAAAAAATGGTTTGCACGTTTGAAAAGCCAACTTACGTACGTCCAAGTTAATATAAAGCTTGTATTGTTGTTGCGGTGGAACCTTGATACCTAATCAGTAATCACAATACGGTATAAATAAATACTCACAGAAACTGTTTACCGCCATAAAAAATGGCATCAAAATGACCAAAACGCAATGCATCTTGGCAAGTAAAATTCCTTTTTAAAAATCTGCAGCGTCTGACAAACGCATGACAATATTGTCACAATATATAAACGTAGTGGTTATATTCTCTTTGACAATATATAAAAAGGATTATGTACAAAATTGACAGTAATGTTGATAAATTGTAATAGACTAGATAATAGACCGACTACGATAGTGTAGGTACAAGCATAGAGTTTTAAGCTTGAATTAAGCCTCTTCCAGTCAATATAGTAAATTCGTGTAATTAGTGTAGTCAGTAGTCAATATAGTAAATACAGTTGTTGCCAAATTTACTATTGACCACCACCGCAGGCCGCGCTAGTCTGTGAGAGGCCTATCCTATGGTAGAGCTAGGGGAAGACACATCCATGGGAGCTAGAGGCGGAGACGCTTGCTGAAAGATACCTACTGCATGCAAGCGGAGGCCAGGTTGAGGGGTGAGCGACTGGACCCAGAAGAGGTAGAGAGGGCACGCTGACGAGCTGCCGATAGGCTTAGAGATCGCTGAAAGAACGACCTGGGGGACTCCCCTACGGGACCCGCACTATAGGGGCACTCCTCCCGACGTTTGGCCAGTGGTTGGACCGGAAATACGGGGTCCTAGAGTATAGGCTGACGCAAATAGTGAACAGACATGGGTGCTTCGGTCACTACTTGCACGAAATAGGGAGGGAGCCGAGCCCAGGTCGCCAGATGACACGGCACGGCACACTCTCGAGGTATGCGGTAGGTGGGCAACAGAGCGTCACTCTCTGGAGACGCTCATTGGGACTCCTATTTCTCTGCATGGCATAGTATCGGCCGTACTGCGCAGCGAAACATTGTGGCGGGCTGTGGCCTCATTCCCCCCTCACTCCCTTTGTTGGTACTCTATGTTTACCCCATACATATTTGTTTATGTGACTGTTTGTGTTCTAAATAAACCGAAAAAAAGAACTTCCAACGCTTAGTGAAAGAACAAGCCACACAGCAAAGCGAAGTTACGCGCCACCCTACCCCTTCTCGTAAGGGGCAATTACTGCAACAGTGTAGAGACGACGGCAGTCGGTTTCAATACTTTCAATCGGTGACTGACGGCTGCTGTCACTTATATATGTGACTGCAGTAGGCAGACAGACTAATGTCAAGCTTTAAAGTTCGGCGACCGAAGCAGTATAATCGCCGCTTCAAGCCGATGTAAGATCCTGAATAGTAACTAGTATCTTGTTCCCAGTATGGTAGTGCCGCAGGCTGCTAACGTGCAAACAGCTTCAAGTTGCACGAATTTGGCTTTGTAGACGGCTCCGCATTGTGCGATATAATTTCATGGTACTCGGATGCAGAATAGTTCACCGCCCTTATTTGCATGGAATTAAACTTGCTTCCCGCGACACAAAGGTGCGGTAAGAAGTCGTTTTAATATAAACGGTATATAACTACATTATCATGGTACTATTTACAACGTAGATTTTTTTATATACACAGTCAACTCGTGATGTCAACTTGTCTAAGGAGCCCAACAGTAACACGACTAGGAATTTTAGAAGTTTCTATATTATACAGCTTCATCGAACGAGCGAGCGAAGCGAACGAGGTTCTATGCTTCGGCTTGGGCCGAAAATCGTTCGTATGTGAACCATTTCGGAACTGGTTCTCGTTCAATTTAGTGAGCAGGTTTGTTAATCACATAGTTTTGTTTTGTAAAGTACCTTTTTAGAAATTAAAAAAGAAGTTTTTTTTTAAAGGCAGGCTCGTGAATTATACAGCTCACAGAGCCAGTGATGATGTCCAACCTGTCTCCCATTTCATAAAAGCGGTCAAACGGAAGTCTCTTTCTAACAAAAAGTGTTGAAAGGAGGCTACCGTTTGATGGTCCCCCGGGTAGATTGTACGGTAGGTATCATGCAATATTACGGTCATGACAACGAACTTACATTTATGGGTAAGGCCGACGAAATTAGCTTTTTGTTTAAACGTAAGTCTACTTTTGTGTTATATTTTGTATGGCGTGTAACACAAAACAAAACCTAGCAAAAAAGCAGATTTACGTTAAAAAAAATCGCTATTATTATTTACTATTAAGAGCCGTAAGGCGCGCAAAAACATGGACATAACCCCATTAGCAGAGCTTAAATCGTATCAGATCCTCATCACCATTATCATCATATCAGAGAAGGTAACCGATATAGCCCTCCAAATCGCTAAACTTAAGTGGCAGTGGGCGGGGCATATTGCACACATAACCGATGGCCGTTCGGGCGGAAAGGATCTCGAGTGGCGACTACGTACCGGTTGATGCAGCGTGGGTAGACCTCAACAAGGGGACTGATAGGTAGTACCAATTATAACAAAAAACTATGCTTGTACGGTCAAGGACTTTAATTGTTGAGCCATTTAGTTGTCAACTAATTTTGTTTTTTTAATAGTTAAGCTATGAAGTGTCCAGTATAAAGTGAGCTGTAAATGGCTGAACAATTAAAGTCCGTGACTGTACAAGGCACGTGGACGAAGCATAGTAAGTAGGTAGTGGATTTATTTTGGTAGTCTTTTTTTAGTTTCAGAAAATTATAAAAAAATCTTACTGTCTTTAAGGTCATATTTACCTTAGAGTGTACTTTAAGGTTATATTTACCTATTACTTACCACAAACCGCCCGGCACCAGGTGGGCTACAATTCGACACTGCCTTTATAACGAAAGCCTTCCTTAAATATCCTCCAACCTCTATTTTATATTCTTTTGCTAAGCCAAGATTTCGTAAATATCAAGTGGGCAACGTTTCATTAAATTTTCCTAAAATATTCTATTAATTCATAAGATTCGCTTTGTTGTGGTGGTGTTTTTTAGGGTTCCGGTACCTACGGTAAGGAAAAAACGGAACCCTTATAGGATCACTCGGTTGTCTGTCTGTCCGTCTGTCACAGCCGATTTGCTCCGAAACTACTGGACCGATTGAGTTGAAATTTGGTACACATATGTTAATTGGTGATTGGTGTGGTGGTAATGAATTCTGGACAAGGGGGCCACTTTTTGGGGGTACACTAAAAAATAAAAAATAAAAAGTTTCGCAAACACACACACACACACACTTTGTTTCATGTTTTATATTATGTTTCTCTTGTTTACTTTATTGTATAATATGTGTGTCCTGTGTGTTTGTGAATAAATGTATTTTCTTTCTTTCTTTCTTTCTTTCTTTCAAACTATATTGTGTGACATATCAAATGAAAGGAGTTGTTGTAGGGGCAAGTGCTCAACCTGTGGACACTTTCCAAATTTAAAATTATTTTTGATGTTTAGTAAAAAACTGTCGACATTATTATCAAACTCTTTATTATAATTTTGTAACAATTAACCAGCCTTTAATCTTCACAGACTTTTATTACGTCAGCTGCCCAGGAACAAGAGATATAGGAATATTTTAAAAAACATTACATTTGTCCATAGGTACAAGCACTGTTTGTACCTGTGGACTTCAATAACCTACCTATGGACGGCACCTGTACCTAAGGACAGAAATCAATAACAAAAGTTTGACATAACATTTCTTCTAAAAACACAAATGAAAATAACAATTATGTAGCCTATGATGCGATCGGTATCATATAATAGTTTTGCTTCTTTGAATACAAGATTATCGGTACAACTCTTCAGCAGAGTCATCGAAATTTGGAGTGCCACCACGATCAGGAGAGTCATCGGAATCATCGTTTAACACGTAACACTTTTGACAAATGAAGCTAGATTCGTCGTCACAATCTATATTGTCTTTGGGAGTTTTTGAAACACACTGTGTATGACACATTCTTTTTCAAATAGTGCATGTAAGTAAAGTTTTTTTACTAAGTTTTTTACATACAACACACATAAAGTAGAAAAACTGTTAACATTAGTTTTGTTAAAACTGGTTGCTCTGGCCATGCTAGTTGCTTTGGGTTTTCGAAAAGATAGATCTGAATGACGCTGCCGAAAATATCTCATCCATCCAAGTCCAGTCATTTTATATCTGTGCCAACTTTCAGAATATTTTTTTTTGCCACAGCGAACTTGAAGGCAAGTTCTCGTACTTGTTTTTTATCTAAGGCCATGTGCAAATATGCTGCGTTTTTCAAATAACCATGGAGTTGTAGCTCCTCACATACATCGAATACCCTCTTGACGTTTTCAAAAGTTCCATGCAGTTTTGATCGAGGTTTTTGTCCTGACTTAACTTTTGATACTTGAAAATCGTCGACTTTGGAATTTTATATTTTTTGGCAGCTTTTCGCACAGAACATTCATTGTTTACCTCCCGAACAGCATCGGTTAAAGTGTCGGGGCATATCTTGTTTTGTTTTTGCCCAGTTTTACTACGAGGCACTGAAATTAAAGAAAATATTTAACCGTCCACAGGTACTATCAGTAATGTTGAACCTATGGACAGTCCCTAGGTACATCCATCAAGTTGTCCACAGGTACAAATTTGGCACAATAAAACTAAAAACGATACTGGTCACATTTAATACCACCGGCATCAAGTAAAACCTAAAGAAAACAACGACCAATCGTTTAAATTGAATATGTGATGATACAGGTACTCGTATCATTCACCGAATTTCCAAAAAACGTGCTTAAAATATGGGTAAAAATTTACTTTTTGGCATAAAAACTGTTCACAGCCGCAGGAGACACTATTGCGTTCATTTATACAAATGGCGACGAGCTAGTGTTGCCATAGGGGAAAAATGCTTTTCGATTAAGTACACGATGTTTGTCTATGATCAGTTGTTATTTTAATACCGGCAATGTCCAAAGGTACAATCATCCACAGGTATAGCACTTGCCCCTAAGCATGTCAGATATTTTTTTTATATAATTATAGCAAAAACAGATTTTAAGTAATTTAGGAAAAAAGACGAAAATTTACCATTCCCCCCCTTATCTCCGAAACTACTAGGACTAAAATTCCGAAAAAAATATGGAAAATAGTTCCTTGCCTAAAGATTACAGGAAAACCTATAAGAAGTTTGAATATTCAAAGTAACGGAACCCTCACCACGCGAGTTGAACTCGCACTTGTCCGGTTTTTTTTTTCATAAGATTAAACACCTCTATAGAACCTTCTAGCGTTAAAGCACCAAAAATGGCAGCCCACTGTGCGATAAAAATGCTCCATACAAAATTAGTTTAGTTTATCCCTTCTTTTAACACACTACTTATATCTGAAATTATTACCAATAAATGATGTCATGTCTATTTATAATATGTTTAACAAATATTTAGTCTTTTGGGATATTTTAATGTTTTAGAACGATATCAGATAGAAAAAAACATTTGCTTTTTAAATATGCGTGTTGTTAAATGTAACTTTTTTGCTATAGAAAATTTTGGCCATATCTACAAATATTTACATCTAGCTTCCGCTCGCGACTTTGTCTGCGTGGACCCGGGATAAAAAATATCCCATATTTTAATCCAGGCTATAACTATCTTCGTGCAAAATTTCATTTAAATCAGTTGAGCAGTTTACGCGTGATTGAGTAACAAACATCCAAAATTTATAATATTAGTAGGAAGCAGGATATTGGTAGGATGATTTGATTATCAATGTAAAAAGGTTGGCTACATCTGAAATGTTCGATTGACAATGACATAAGTGACTGACACTTAATGACATTGTGACATATCTGTCGTAGTTTTTTTGGTCTTGAATTAGATTTTCGAGTTTAGGTATACTCGGTATGAAATGACACCGTTATTCTAACTGAAAAATATCATCAGTCTTATGCACATACCCTCACATGCATTTCCCAGACAATATGTCTTTTGTACCGCGGATCATTCACCTAACAATGCAACCCCTTTGCAAACCAATAAAACTCCTAGCAACCCTCTGTCTTACTCAATAGAGTTCGGAATTCTTTGACAACTTTTCTCCATTCAGCGGCATAAAGCTCCCGTGTCGATGAGCCTTATCTCTATTCAAATAAGGATGGTATTTGTTTGGTAGTTTAAAAGTAATAAAGACTAGATCAGAAGACTGGAATCTCATTAGCGGTTGACCTAAATCGATGGTAGCATTGCAAGTAGGGTAAATGCACACTCTGGTGGTTTTCATGTAATTAGTGAAATGCGTGAGTACCTAACGCCGGAACGTCAAAGGGTTTTGAGGATCCTAGATTTATATTGCAATGTAACAGCGTTTTCCCGTTTTATATAAAGTCGAGTGGATAAGTTACTTTATTAAGGTTAGTAAATAAATTAAAGTTAGTGAAGCTGCTAATTTATTTAGTTAGAAATTTGGGCGCGGATGCGTCTATATGGTCACGATTGTCACGAAGTACTTCAAACACGTTGCGACTTATTTACAATCGTTCAAAACCTCACCACCTAACCTAACTTAACGCATCACCTGTAGCTCTAGTATAAGTTTTATCGATACAATATACGTTTTCGAACGCGTTTGCGTTAAGTTTCAATTTGTATGGCAACGCGTAGTTCCTAATAGTTACCACCAGAGGCGCTGTTCGCGTTGCCATACAAATTGTAACTAAACGCAAACGCGTTCGAAAACGTATATCTGTCGATAAAACTTGTACTGTACGTACTGAGCGAATACGGCAAATCGTCAGACTACAGAAACGAAATGAAGATTCTTATTGACTAACTAGCTTCGCCCATGACTTCGTCTGCCCGGGATAAAACTATCCTATATTTTAATCCCGGCTAACACAAACTACCTCCGTGCAAAATTGCATCCAAATCGGTTGAGCCGGTTAAACGTGATTGAATAACAAACATCCACACATCTAAACATCCAAACATCCAAACTTTCGCATTTATAATATTAGTAGGATCAGTAGGTTGACGAAAACACCTACTTAGGATTAGGACGCGCGCGGCACGCGCCGCGTTGTCCCTTTTCTTCTTGCGAACTTTACTACATCCGCATCCGCAAAGGCTCTGCATCGATTTTTACGGATGCGGAGGCGGATGCAGATGTTGAAAATGATGCGGAACGTCCGCGGTTGCGGATGCGGATGCGAATGACTGCAACATCCCTGATATAGATAGACATTGTCATTTATTATGTATGAGTTTTTCGCAACTTATGTACCCAGCACGGAACATTATATGATATTTACCGTTAGCTTTTCGGTAAAGGAAAATATCGTGACGAAACCTGCATACAAGTACATCTGCGAAGAAATTTAAAGATGTGCGTGAAGTCCCCAACCCGTACTGAGCCAGCGTTTGGACTACTGCCCATTCTCTCTCGTCCATGAGAGGAGGCCTGTGCCCAGCAGTTAGACGTCTGATGATGAGGCTGATAATGATCAAGAGCACGGCCCTAAGTGATAATCAGAATCAGATCTGCAAAATTGCTATTTTATCGATGACATCGTCAAAGTGAAATTCGCACAAATCGCACAAGATTGACAAATTGATACCGGTGTTATAGAATTCTTCAAAATCACAAAACACAAAATTCCACCATGCTGATCTCTCAGTGGTATATATAGTTTCCTTATCTACAGATCCGGAGACTCGGTGACGGAGTGTGTAATTTTTCAGATACAACTTCGTTATTGTACATAGATGGAATGAGCCCAAGTATTGCTTTCAAAGATTTATCCGCGACATCAACTCTCAAGTCTCAGGTTCTCACGTATGTTTCACATGCGCCCGACGTGACGAGCACTCGGTACCAATAAACATTTTTCTAATCTCTCCGTGTCAACTGGCGCCCGAATAATCCCGTATTAAATTCTCCGCGTGCCCCGATTTGCTTTCTGTCCTGATAATACTGGTATTATTGCGTATATTGAACGTGGTATCAAGCGATGCTGAGCGATGTTCACAAATGTAGATTTGTCTTATTATTGTTTTAATTAAAGAAATAAATATATCTTTTTTTGCGGACAATCTTACACTATGGGTACTAGACGACGATAAACATACTTATATAGATAAATACATACTTAAATACATAGAAAACATCCATGACTCGGGAACAAATATTCATGCTCATCACACAAATAAATACCCGTACCGGGATTCGAACCCAGGACCTCTTGCTTCGTAGGCAGGGTCACTACCAACTAGGCTAAAGCGGTCGTCATATAAATAAAGAAGCTCTTGAGACGCCTGAGTCTAAAATGGTTGCAAGCCGAGCAAGGGTTGGTGGAAATTAAATTTTGCTAATAAAGAATCGAAAATATATAAGTACCTACTTGGTTTAAAGCGATTGGCCAGAAAGGTGAATGGTTGGAATCCAGCCTAAACGGCTGGATTGATTTTAATATGTGAGGTGGAAAATATCGTTAAGTTGAACTAGGCTTCGATAGTTTACTTAGTTTAGAGCGATCGGCCAGAAAGGTGGCTGGTTGGATCCTTACATGTCAGGCGTAGTTTATTCAATTAATTCAATTCATCGTGTGGTTTGCTGTAGAAGTACTTTTTGGGCTTAAGGATTTTGAGATCTACAAGTATTTTGGCATAATGAAACCAAAACATTCCGGGTGCCGAGATTTTAAAAACCGGAAATGTTGAAGTTTTGTAATTGACGACTTCGGGTCTTATTATAATAAAGACAGCCTTAAATATCTATAATGAGCTCGGGTCTACTATTATTATAGAGACCGCCATTTATCATAAATATAGATAACTAAGTAGAAAAAAAAAACATCAGTACAATTTGTGATCTGTGCGAAGCCAGGGCCGATCGCTATTTGTGATATAATCGGATGTGCCAGAGTATACCATACCTCCCTTAGCGTCCGATACACTCTCGCTAACTCCAGTAGGAAACAAGATAATAGCATTTTAACTGCTTGCAGATTGTACGGGCAACTTTAACTGGATCACAACTACATTAAGTTCTTGCTTGCATTAAGGCATAGTGACTATAATCTGCACTTACATCAGAATGTACCAACGGGGTGTAGATGGCAATTCAAACTTCTTGAACTATACATGCACCATGAATAAATTCTGTAGAAAATCCCATGGGTTCAATCTTTTGTTGCCGACTGTTTTTTCTGAACAGCCATCAAATACCAGTCGTTGAGAGTACTTGAGAGGGTCCCAATGAGCCCAATGACAACGGGTTTGTCTTGAGTTCCTATGGCTAGTTACCTTCCGTCTCCATCATCAGACCAGCTTTGTGTACAACTTATGTACATACCTCATTGTAAGACATTTCAACGGGATTGGACTTTGGGAAGTTGGTTGCAAGATTTGACCCGCACATACTAACGACCGTACCGGAAGGCGCAGCGTGGGTAGGCCCCCCACAAGGTGGACTGATGACCTGGTAAAGGTCGATGGAGTCCGCTGGATGCGGGTGGCGCAGGACCGGTCATTGTGGCACTCTTTGGGGGAGGCCTATGTTCAGCAGTGGACGTCTTTGGGCTGATATGATGATGATGATGATGATGATACTAACGAACCGTGGCGAACGAATGAACTATCAAGGCAATTTGATGTAGGTGAGAAATAGATCAACGTGATTTGTTTATGGTTTCATAAGCACCCAAAGCAAAGTCTCCTTGCTACGTGGACAAAGCAAAGTTTGAACAAATTTCAAAGTCTATTAATATTGTTTTATGATGAATCAAGATTCCTAAAATATAATGTTGATTTATTGAAAAAATATTAGTGATAAAAGTATTTCTGTCGTTATAAAAACCTCAAAGAATTCAAAAAACGGTATTCTGATTCCGACGCACCGATGAGTACCTAATAGCTATATTTTAGCGTCGTTCGATTGTTCTACGTCGTTAAAAAACCGATCAAGTGCGAGTCTGACTCGCGCACCGAGGGTTCCATACAAAATTTCATACAACATACCCGTCTTGCCCGCCATTAATTTTGGAAAAATCTTAATAACGGATAGTATAGGTTAAGATGAGCACCTACCTACAGCGCCATTTATCGGTGCATTTTGTTACTAACTTGCGCGACCAAAGAACTCGGTATGTAAGTATGTTGGTTTTTCAGCGATAATTCCATTAGCTTTGTGTACAACTATTCCAAATTTCAAATTGATAGCATTGTTAGTTAGATAGATCATAGTTCCTGAGATATTTGACTTTTTGGCAGACAGACAGACAGACGAACGGAATCGCACCATAGGGGTTCCGTTTTTACCTTTTTGGTCCGGAACCCTAAAAATAAACCTTTCCAATTTAACAAATTGAAATTCCTAAGCCAAAGAGTTATAACTTTTAACGTACCTATTTCATAGTTGATAACGAAATTCCATTCAGATGGAAATAAAGCATTCAAAGACGAATAAAACATGGAGTTGGGAAATTTATTTAATTTCAGTTATTATAATTAATTTGTATGAAATGTTGGTACAGTTGTAATATTTTCATATCTCAACTATTATTCTCCACAAATTAACGTGAACACTTATGAAAAATAAGCTCTGAACGAACATATTGTAATATTATACATAGACTAATGATTTATTTATACATTGAATGTGATCTATCTAAACCACAAAACCTCCTGATCCTATTTCGTACCAAAATATATATTTATCAGGGGTGTTTAGTAAATTAAAAGTAAGTCGTTATTATGTCACAAGTTCTTAGTTCGTAATCTTGTATTAGATACTCATGTACGTCGAAACGGGTCAAAGGTCTCGAAGGAGCCATGTGCAATCTGTTACAATTCACAACCACGAATACGTGACTCGTGAAACTTTAGTTTTGTTTCGTAACCTAACTATAGTTCGTTGGCAATGACGCTAAACCTTTGTAAAAGATAAAATCAGACCTAATTAGACTGCGTTTTTCCGGAAGAAATGCTTTTACTAGATGGCAGTTTTTTAATCCAATCAGAAACATTTATCACTTTAAAAATATATATATATCACTTAGGCTGCAGAATGTTATAACCAAGACTAAAGCTCAGCTGGACGTAAGTTTTAATTGGACATGTGTTATACAGGGTGAAATAAGGGTCGTGGAGCAAGAAGACTTAAGCGAATATGATGGTCATACTGAACAACTTTTCCCATGGGACCGACCACGAAATCGCAAAAACAAAATCAGCTGTTCCATACATTTATACCGGTAGTAGCGTACGTAGCGTAGATTTGTGTATTCTGAGCTCTTCGCTGAAGACTATTGCGTTTTGTGGCCTTGAATATCTCACGTATATATGCGGTGACTGTAATATATACTTATTGTGAAATAAAATGTTTAAAACAATATTTATGATTATTGTGAATCTGGTTCTATCAATAAAGACGGTAAAGAAAATTAGAGTCTGACAAATGCTGGGTAGTTTTTGACAGACTGTATTTTCTTGTACAGTCATCAACTACTCGTTAAGAGAGTTTAAAGGTACCCAAACCCAACGGGTTTATCTTCTGTAATTGAAAGTGGCTACGACCACCTTCCCTCTCCATCAAATTAGTTTTATGGTAAACACGAATCCACATTGTCACCTAACTTACAAATTGTATAAATTTTCTATTCGATTTGACTTCAAGAAGTTGGTCAGACTTGAAAGATTAGGGGTGTAGACACTAAATAAAAAACCCAATAATGTTGTATTTTCTTGAAAAAGAATTAAAAATGTAGTCAAATGGAGAAAAAAGCAACGCAAGAAGTTAACTAATCACAAATTAATAAGGTGTCCAAAGTTTTAAGAGACAGTATGTTCTGTCCCTTTTCCGCAAAACGCATGTTCATATGAAACGACGATTATACTCGTGTATCGTACTCGAGATTAGTACCTGAAATATAAACTTAATACACATGTAGGTAGTAGCACATAGGTGCTGCCACTCATAAGCACTGAATTTCAGAGCAAATTTATACTTTTTTTTTTTTTTTTATGTAGGAAGTGTAACTCCGCCATCTGTTTCATTACGTCATTCACGTTAAGTGCTTCGCCACTCTAATATCGTAGTGAACAATATTTGATTGTTTGTTGATTTAAAGTGCTTTTAGTCATTGTTTTGGTGCGTAAAAGTGTAAATATGCCGAAAAGGAAACATACTAAAGACGATTACGACAAAATAAGTAGAAAAATGAAACGACTGGAGCGAAAATTGTTACGCGCACGCAGACGAGAAACTCGCCCGCCATCATCGGATTTATCTCCTTCGTACTCCTCGGAACACCATATCGGTATGTAATTAACCTTTATCAATATTTATAGGTAATAAGGATTTATTGAATCAATAAGCGTAATTTACAAGGTATAAAATTAACGGTACGGGCAATTCGTGTGGGAATTGTAACACATAAACCGTATAACTTTGCCTTGGTATATGTAAGTTTTTACTATTTAGAAAGTAAAAATCGGTACGTTTAGTTCATGCGGGAACTAAACTCACACCGAATTATTTAACTACCGGCACGTTCGATTTATGTGGGAATCGTTCATAAGCCGGATTATTTATATTGTATGTATAAAAGGTATTTATCGAATATCTAAGGGGTATACATATGCTACGTGCTAGATATGCCCCGATCATACCTCGAGCTCGAGATACATAAAATAGCCGCGTGGACAAAGGGTAATTGTACCCGATTATTACGAAACGAAGGTTTAAAACAACATTACCTCTTTCAGGCGAGGAAAATTATGAAGACCAGGAGACACCGGTAGATGATTATTATGATGAAGTCCTTGGAACCCAAGAGGTACATAAGGATGAAAGTACCACGTCATCCGCGGTACCCCCGCCGCTCGAGGAAGAGTGTGCTGATATACCGACAGTAGTAAATACATCGGCGCCAAATGACGTGGTCGCTGAACCTGCCGTAGACCAAAATGTTGCTGATACATTAGATACAGAGGTTTTAGAGATTTTAGGGGAAGATCCCTCTGCTACAGCCGTATATGGAAAAGATATTCATATAGAACTGGCTAATCGCCTACAACATATTTTAGTCAATGGTCTCACCAAGGACACACGAAAGGAGGTTACGTCGAAGTACTTAGTTCCAGCCAATTGTACAGCGATTGCAGCGCCCGAACTAAACCTTGAAATTAGGGCCGCCTTGCCTGAAATGAGTGTAAGACGAGACAAAGCAATGGAGACAAAGCAAAAACAACTGGCGTCGGCCATCTCATGTCTTAGTGAGGTTATTTCAAACCAGTTACAAACAAAAAATAGTTCATTGTTGAAAAGTTTAATGGACGCAATGCGAATCCTTTGCGATTTGCAACACGGAGATTCAATCAAGCGGAGATACTTTGCTACATCTTCTCTTAAGAAGGACATAACTGACCAGTTGATACCGACAAAGATAGATAAATACTTATTTGGTGACAACTTAAGTGAAAGATTGAAAGCCGCTAAAGCCGTTTCGAAGTCAGGCGCTGAAATTAAAATTGACCAAAATAAACATTTTAAGAAGACAACGCAGCAACAACCGTCGACATCGAGGAACTCTTTAAACTGGAAGGCGAGGGGCACGGCTCGCAGGCCACCGGCCCCGCCGCACAACCGACAGCCTGCCTCAGCACGCGTCAGGCGAGAGAGCTCATCGAGGTCGTCGCATCGTCCTCCACCGACGTCGAAGCACAATTACCGCCGCTAAGTCAGGTACGCTACGCCGGCCGCCTGTCATATTATAAAAGACAGTGGTCACTTATTACAAGCGATCGCACTTTTTTATCATGGATTGAAGGATATAAGCTAAACTTTTCAAGTCCTGTTTTCCAACAACATATACCTTCGCCACCTAAATATTCTTGTGCTGAAAAAGAAGATTTTTATGAGGCTATAAATGATCTACTTCTAATTGGTGCAATAACTGAATGTGAACCATGTAAGGATCAATTCATATCAAGTATATTCTTGATACCCAAACCAAATGGTAAAAAGAGATTTATTTTAAATTTAAAAAATCTAAACAAGTTTATTAAAACAGATCATTTTAAATTAGAGGATCTTCGGACTGTTATCAAACTAATATCAGATGATTGTTTTATGGCAAATCTTGATCTCAAGGATGCATATTTTTTAGTAAATATTCACCCTGAGTCTAGAAAATACCTACGGTTCATTTTTAATGGAAATATATATGAATTTAATGTATTACCGTTTGGATTAAATACGGCGCCGTATGTGTTTACAAAGTTAATGAAACCCGTTGTTAAATTACTAAGATCAGCTGGTTACATATCAACTATAGATTTGGATGATCTATGTTTAATAGGAAACTCTTTTAGAGAATGTACGAAAAATGTCGACACTACTATAAAGTTACTCACTGGACTTGGCTTTATAATCAACTATGATAAAAGTAATCTTCACCCAACAACGTCTTGCAAGTTTTTAGGATTTATCGTAGATTCTCATAAATTTGAAATCAGATTACCGGAGGAAAAACGCAAACGTATCAAAACGGAACTAATCAAATTTTCACACACTAAACGCTGTAAAATTAGGAATTTCGCTAAACTCGTCGGACTTTTGGTATCAGCTTGCCCTGCTATTGAGTATGGCTGGCTATACACGAAAGATTTTGAACGTACAAAGTTTCTTAATTTAAAAGATGACGATAATTACAATAAATTCATGATTATACCTGAACATTTGCAAAACGATGTTAAATGGTGGATGAAACGCGTTGACACATCCGTGCATCGTATTTTAAACGACTCTTTCGATCGCGAGATATTTTCTGACGCCTCAACGACTGGGTGGGGCGCGGCATGCGGGGCTGAGTCAGCGAATGGTCCGTGGTCGGAAAGCGAACGCACGCAACACATCAACTATCTTGAATTACTTGCAGCTTTTCTGGCACTCAAAGTGTTTGCAAAAAATTCAAGAGACTGTCAGATACTTCTTCGTATTGACAACTCCACTGCAATAAGTTATATAAATAGAATGGGTGGTGTGCAGTTCCCGCACTTGACTAGGGTTACAAAAGATATATGGCAATGGTGTGAGTCACGACGGATTTTTGTGTCTGCTAATTATATCAAATCAGCCGAAAACATTGTAGCAGACGCTGAATCTAGACGAAATCACCCAGATATTGAATGGGAGCTGACTACTGACTCATTCTCACGGCTAATTAAGGAGTACGGTACTCCAAATATAGACCTGTTTGCTAGCCGTATAAACAAAAAATGCATAAAGTACGTTTCGTGGCATAGGGACCCCGACGCTTTTGCCATAAATGCTTTCACACTTAACTGGCATCAGTACTTCTTTTATGCTTTTCCGCCAGTATCAATTATTTTAAAAATGCTTCGAAAAATTATAAATGATAGGGCAAAAGGTATCGTAGTGGTTCCTATGTGGCCAACACAACCGTGGTACCCATTATTCTGTAAACTGATTGTCTCTAAAACTATAACATTTCAGCCAAATCAAAATGTTATAATTTCTCATTCCAGTCGGGAACAAGTCCAGATATCCCTTACCCTGGTTGCCGCGATATTGTCCGGGACGCACTTCTACGAAGAAATACTCCCCCGGGCGCGATAAATATAATGCTTGCTTCTTTGGCTGACAATTCAATTAGGCAGTATGATGTCTGCTTAAAAAAGTGGTTTCAATATTGTAATCAAAACGAAATCAACCTAATCGATGCCCCTATTACAGCTGTGTTAGAGTTTCTAACAGAATCATTTCATAAAGACTGTCAATACGGAACCTTAAACAGCTACAGAGCTGCACTGTCTTTAATCCTTGGACCACATATTTCCAAAGATGAGCGGATCGTGAGGTTTTTTAAAGGAGTATTTAGATTACGTCCAACTTTGCCGAAATATGATATTACATGGGACCCTTCGTTAGTTTTGAATACTTTATCAAATCGATTCCCTAATGAAAGCTTAAACTTAGAAAGCCTTAGCAAGAAATGTATAACATTATTGTCGTTAGTTACTGCACAAAGAGTTCAAACTCTTTCTAAGATTCTGATTACGAATGTAGAAAATCATCAAACTCAACTAATAATTAAAATTCCAGATCTTATCAAGACATCCAGACCTGGTAAAACTCAGCCAGTTTTAATATTACCATTTTTTGCGGAAAAAATTGAAATATGTCCAGCGAAAACTTTACTCGATTACATAAGTAAAACTAGCTCTCTACGCAAAAGTGATATTTTGTTCATAGGTATTAAAAAACCTCACAATTCTGTGTCAACACAAACTCTTAGTCGATGGATCAAGAGAACTCTAGAGGAAAGCGGCGTGGACGTGTCTGTATTCACGGCACATAGTACTAGACACGCCTCATCGTCTAGAGCATATCGATCAGGGGTAAACGTCGATCTGATCCGTAAAACAGCCGGCTGGAGTAGTGGCTCTGACACATTTTGGAAATTTTATAATAGAAATGTTGTTCCATGTAGCCAAGCTTCCTTGGCTAGAGCTATCATATCAGACGATTAGTCTAGATTACATTGTAATGATTTGTGATTTTTACAATTTTCAATTGATTGTAAGTAATTAATCAGTAATTAATAAAGTCTACATGTGTATTAAGTTTATATTTCAGGTACTAATCTCGAGTACGATACACGAGTATAATTAATGATTAAACGAACTTACCTGTAAGTGAAGTTCTATCATGATTATACGAAGTGTATCGTACGAAGAGATTAGTACCCCCACCCGCCCTGTTTTACACCCTTAGTCGTAAATTTCAACATTTTCATCAAGGGTACTCTCAACTTAATGACGTAATGAAACAGATGGCGGAGTTACACTACCTACATAAAAAAAAAAAAAAAAGTATAAATTTGCTCTGAAATTCAGTGCTTATGAGTGGCAGCACTTATGTGCTACTACCTACATGTGTATTAAGTTTATATTTCAGGTACTAATCTCTTCGTACGATACACTTCGTATAATCATGATAGAACTTCACTTACAGGTAAGTTCGTTTAATCATTAATTGTCATTTACTATGACTCTCGATAGTCGTGACGTCACAATCTACGAGCGTTTCTCTCTAACAAGAAATATTAAAACGGTGGTTGTAGCTTCGTAATTTTTTGAGATATTTGAATGGCATTTTCGTCATCAGGCATATTTTTTGCCTTCTTACTTTTGAAGTTATAATAAATTTAGAGTCTACGTCTACATCCCTTTTGACCCGTACATAATCACGAACGAACAAACTGACAAGACAATATTATTTTTTTATTATTTGTTATTTGTGGGCCTTTAATGTGCCGCTTCGACCAGTGAATGATCTATTGTGGCAGCCCTTTCTTGTTTATAGTTCACCATTAAGACCCGTTGCCTCCAAGAAATTCCAGATTCTTTGGGCGGTGATATGTTGTACCTCTTCTGGGTGCATGATGTGCCGCCCTAGGTAGGTACTTCTTTCACAAGACAATAAGACAGTTAATATAAACTTGTAAAAATGGTCCATATTTAAATCACGTGCATCCATCCATTATGCCTCCGCCAGAAGGCGCCTTTCACGACAATCGGAGACTGTAGACCTATTCTGGCCGCTGGAATACTATACGTTGCAAACACATTTTAGTGTTAGTGGGTTCCAGAGCAGGCTTTGTTTAGGAATTCTGCTTGTATTTGGGCCGACAACGTAACGCATAAACGTGATGAAAATTGAAGTTAAACAATATATATATATTTAGGTACATACCTATTTTAGTTTTATTTAATGTTTCAGTGGCAGTCATTAATTCTTATGATAAAAGATACGGAAGAGAATTGTTGGTAACATTTAATAAAAATATCTTCTTAAGAACCCTAGAACATTTGAGCGCTAAGCCAATTCGCAATTTTTACGCGACGTTGCCACTTCGCTCGCGCTATGATTCGTCTCACGTCTTGCTGCACTGTGAAAGACGACGAAATAGTGTTGATCCAGCGCTGAAGCCATTAGGTGAGGACACAGTATGCCATGTATGGGAATGAGAATACAAACGTATTGTAGGTATTGTTATATGATTAAGTGTTTAATTAATCCATACTTCCATATTCATACTAATCCATACTAATATTATAAATGGGAAAGTGTATGTGTGTGTTTGTTTGTCCGTCTTTCACGGCAAAACGGGGCCATGAATTGACGTGATTTTTTAAGTGAAGATAGCTGAAGGGATGGAGAGTGACATAGGCTACTTTTTGTCTCTTTCTAACACCCCACTTCCTTAAAATGGGGGGTGGAAGTTTGTATGGAGCATTCCGCAATTTTCAAGGTAGAAAGCTAAAAATTGATACCTATGAGGACTATTTGTGACTAACAAAAAAATCGTGCATCATTTTTTTTTGGAAATCTGCACCCAACCCCCTAAAAGAGGGGATGAAATTTTATATGGGGGTCCAGAATCGATATGTAGAGTCGATATGAAGAGTCGATATGTAGAGCCGTCGATATGTCCCATTTATAATTTTATAAGTATATGAGTAAGTATGGATTCCAGAGGTTCAATCACGTAACGCATTGTACGTGCGTCAGGTAGATCTAAATTTCACATTTTATATGGAAAAATGACAGTTAAATCTACCTAACGCGCTTAAGAAATGTTACGTGATCGTGTGATAAGGTGGTTCTATGGTGGTAGTAACGGCACGAGGCCAATGAGTAGACAGGAGAAGAGCGTCTTATAGAATCGTTTATTCAATCTAATTACCTATACATTTATACACGTTAGGTTGCGCTGATACAAACAATATGCGTTTATGTCGCAGTAAACTATTGTTACTGCTAAACACTAAATGTGGCCAATCGCCATACTACTATCGACCCAAAGGCTATCTTAGTGCAAACTTTCATCCAAATCGGTTAAGACGTTTAAGCGTGATTGAGTAACACTAACACTTCAAACTGTCCAATAACATTGTTGGACAGTTTGAAGTCATAGATGGCCTGTTCGTGCGACATCCAACTAACCCCAGCTTTGAAGCCTAAATTCTGACCATCTTTTGCCACATTTCCGAGCAGTGTCGTGAAAAAATAATTTCTGACCTACCAAACCTATAATCCTCCAAAAATATAAGTCGAAAGATGTCTACTGCTGGACATTAGGAGTCCCCAAAGAGTGTCAAAGTGACCGGCCCTGCGCCACCCGCACCAGCGGATTCCCGCGACCTTTATATACCAGGTCCATCTTGTGGGGGGTCTACTTCCGTTACGTGGTCGCCACTTGAGAATCTTTCCACCCCAACGGCCACTGGTTCTTCGTGCATCGGGCCCCACCCACTGCTACTAAGCTTAGCGAT
This sequence comes from Epinotia nisella, assembly GCA_932294315.1. NCBI lineage: Eukaryota > Metazoa > Arthropoda > Insecta > Lepidoptera > Tortricidae > Epinotia > Epinotia nisella. The sequence continues at coordinate 10,234,783 of OW028675.1, read as the reverse complement.
CCGGAAGCTATATCAGTTACCTTACTCTGCTGCAGATGACCTCATTCTGATGCGATCACACAAGATAAACTCCCAGCATAGCCTTCGCCATAGCCCTTTGGGTGACTTTGAATCTTCTTATGAGGCCCATAGTACCATATGGCACTGGAACGTGGTCACTTCAGTGCCATATGGTACTATGTCATCACTGGCAACACAATTGGTCAAATACTCATCTTGAGACACTGCGTCATATTGGACGAAAAGATGCACCGTAGCTTAGCGAACGCTGCCCAGTCGAGTCGGATTCTACGATTGCCCTCTTTCCCTTTTTTCTCGAAGCTGGACCGCACACAGGATAGTATGTCCTAGGTATATATAATCGTCTACAACTTCGAGCGTAAAGTGTCTGACTGTAATAGTTCGATTAAATTCGGTTCAGACGTACAGGCAGAATTTACTTACACATTTATAATATTGGTAACAAATAATGAAGCTGCAGATTCCTTAACAATCCTTTATAACCAATACTGATATGATGTGAACTATTGGATGCTACAGTGAGTTTTTCAAGGTGTTTTCCCTTTGCAAACTCCACAGCTAATCTAACACCGGAAATCCGTCCCCGAAAGGTGAAAACAAGTCACATTTTTACGATATCATAAAAATATATTATAATGTTATTAGGTACATTTCCACGAAAAAAGCCGTTAAAACTCGTTTTTATACGACGAAAGTGAATCTGAAATCTGGGGAAAGAAAAAGATTTTATATTTTTTCATCACACTTGCTCGTCAATGGCGTTATTACTTGCGAGCGTACAGAGCAGTTATAGCCGTTTTACCTCCCACGGGCTGTTAAGTTTAGTTTTTAAATATAGAACCCACTCATACTTCATTTCGGAGGATGTTTCCAATCAGCCAAGGTGTATTTCATATCTTCAAAAGTTTGCTACAACCAACTTTTAATATGTATAAAACAAATCTTTATATTAAATTTGACTAAAATTTAATGTTTAGTATTTATTACAAATAATTTTATTATATTTCGTTTTGATAATTGATACGATTTGGCAGGATGGTCTGTCAACTTCGAAAACAAAACGCAGTTGTTAGCATTATCTGTGGAAGACATCGAAAAAAGTTGACAATCTCTTTTAGTGGATGCGGTTTGATTTTAGCTGTCAGTGTTTTTTTCCAACAATTTTTTTTTATTTCCTCGCATATGTGATGAAAAACATTGTGTGTATCACGGGCGGTAAGTGTATAACAAACTTGAGTCATTAAAAAGCCCTCCGACTTCGTCGTCGGGCTTCTAATAGACTCGCGTTTGCCTACTTACCTCCCTTGTTGCACAATGTACTATTGCATTAGGGTCGTTCTAGTATTATCATAATGCCGTTACGTTATCCAATTGGAAAACAGAGCTAATTATCAAGGTTTGTTCCTGCATAGTTATTCTTACATTACCAATATACAATCTCACGAAAACACTCGGAAAACATCACATATCCAATTCATTTTTCACTTCTGATGCTTGCAAAGTTCGCCTTTGTGCTGGATGTATGCTGCACAAAATGCCACTTTTATGCTCTAGTGCACAAAGTATAATTGTTTTATAGACTCAGATAATCGAGCGTGACAGCCACACGCCCAATACAACTTCGTATAATAAACTTGTTATTTTATTTAAGCTTTGCTATTTCGCTATTTTTTCTTAAGCGGAATAGCAGAGTAATATAATATATTTTTCTAGAAACTGACCATGGATTTCCGCAAAGTAACACCTGATCCTAACAATTAGTTTTATTTCTGTCTGGGTACCAACACTAACACTATTAGCCACATTATTTTAGCGTTTGACAGTACTGTGCCATTTTAATCTCATGTAATTGGAAATAAAAACATAGATATTAATAATTATCACATCAGCACTAAATTAATTTCATTGAAATGTTGAAGGGATTTAAACTTTTGCTCCACATTAAAATGAAATTATACATTTCGCATAAGTTCTCAAGTATTATATAGGAAACATTCAATAGCTTTTAATTCAAAATGAAAGCCTTTTAACGCTCATCCTTATGCTAACAAACGACTACAGCTATATCGAAACACCACCATTTACGAAACAGTTATTACATGGTCCTTGTTAAATTTCTCAGTAACAACATTCTCAGGTCTTCTTTTTGCCGTCTTATTTCTTTTAAGTCTAAGGCGGTTAGGTTGATTTTCCCGTGCTTGGGTCGTGGGGTAGCGTAAGTGAATTTTACGCAAGTATTTTCTGGTCAAAAGTACGCTTGAAGAGGTCATGAGAAAGGACAATGGGCGGCCGAATTGTTATTCCCTGCAATTTATGTGCCAGTAAGTATGGCTTTATGGTATCTTGGAGGTTCCTGTGTTGGTTTGAATGTTGGGCGCAGTAAGATCACAACAGTTATCTCATTTGTGCGTTATTGAGGTTGCCAATTATTTAACCTACTGGCCTTTTTGATGTCGTGTATTATTTTACGTCATCCTTGGAATAAAGTAGCCGCTATGTGTACGAATATTCCCGTTTACTGGCAAATGGACGATGTAAAAAATTGTATTCAACACGGGCGGTATAAGGAAAGTCTCATATTGCAAATTTATCGCCTTTGCCTGCGTCTGGGGAAAATACATATGTTCTGAGAGATACTTACTTTGTTTTATTTTTTGACGTACAAAGTACCACATTGTGTTTTGGGTCATCATGTCTTTTGAATAATAATTGTTTTAGTTTTGTGTGATTAATATAACCATTGCTTAAACGGACCGCTGTGACTTTTTGACACCACAGTGGTGTCAAACACGCTTGTGTTTCTAAAGTCGACGTCAAAGATACGTTTACATTTTTCACCTAATTACAATGGAATATATGAGGAACACATGTGAACATATCACTGACGTCAAAGTGCAGGCGTCTGTATTCTGACAGCCCGCGGATCGCGTCGCCGCACGCGTCGTTTGTCCATATATAAGACCTTACTAGACCAACGACTCAACCCCTCGAGCAAGCGTATATTATATTGCTCCATGGTTACCGTTTTTGCCGTTGGGGCGGAAAGGTTCTCGAGTGGCGACTACGTACCGGAAGGCACAGCGTAGGTAGACCCCCCCACAAAGGTGGACTGATGACCTGGTAAAGGTCGCGGGATTCCGCTGGATGCGAGTGGCACTTTGGCACTCTTTGGGGGAGGCCTATGTCCAGCAGTGAATGTCTTTCGGCTGATATCACAGATTATATAATAGTTCTAACTGATATGACGATGATGATGATTTGGTTTCCGTTTTTTGAGTATCATTTAAATTACATACAATTCAAGTTAGTAAGGCGAGCAAGTAAGTTAGGACTTACTGTACTCTTTTTACCGTTCCGTTGGGAGAAATATAAAGACACACCCACATCTGGTTTTTATTAGTCGTTCCGATATTTGCAAAATCTAATGACGTTTATCCACCAAAGTAATATTTCAGAAGGAAATCTCTCTTTAGTAGGGAGCTGGCTTATTTCTGAAATACGCCTCTAGACAAGTTTCCCTATAATATTTTGAATGTTTTGTATGGTAAAGAAAAAAAAAACGAGATTTAGAACGTAAAAGTCTTCTTCCGCATTAGCATGGCGGGGCGAATTTTGTATGCGGTATTGTACAGTCGAGGAAATTGAATGTTTAGCACTTTTGGATCTTAAAGTCATTCAAATAGAGTCCAAATGTATTACATTCAATTTCGTCGACCGTACTTTACCGAGAGCTTACTGATGTCACTCAGATTTCTTTTCTTGTCAATGTACAGTCAGTTTCGTGTACCCCACGCCAATTAGCCGGTGGTTGGTGTAGCATTTTGTACATAGTTAGGTATCTGACACTCATTCGAAAAGTTATAGTTGAGATTATTTAATGTGGCCGACTTTGTATAAAATTAGTCATTGGAATTGGAATCTTCTACCTGGGATGGTAGAGTTGCTTTTTGAATGGACTACTTTGATGCAATTCGGGCATTTCAAATAATCTCCACTATACGCAATCAGAACTCAGAAAGCACTCCTTGAAAAGTTCGCGTGCCGTAAAAAATCCGTACTGACTTGACACTGACAACTAGCAAATTACTGATATTGCACCGCATCCGCATCGCTATAGGCGGAAAAGGCCTTAATTCTGAAAGAACCCCTAGTCAACTAGATACCTATCGAATCTCAAGTATCTACCTGGGATACTACCTGGGATACGGCTTCTTGAAGTGAGTGGGCAACGTGACTGAAACTTTTTTGAATGTCGTCAGTTGGCAGTCTGTGTTTTAAAGGCAATTTATACCATATCAACTAAGCCCTTCGCATATTGAAAATTTCAATTACAGCATTTAAGAACGCGCCTTTACTCCGCTTGTAGCTACAGCTACCAACAGCAAAATTGGGATATGCAAAGTTGGTAGCTCTAGTTACAAAAGCAAGCGAGTGGTTTGAAGTTGTCTCTCTGCAACAAACCTTTTAAATCGGCTTATCGAGTGTAAATAACCGGGATAAACGAAAATACGAAATCGGCTCAGTAACTCAAAGCCAAGAAAAAAGACAGACAAACCTAGTGAAGTTGGTTTTTAACTAAGCCAAATAAGTTTAGCACTCGCTCACGCACACATATTATTCAAAATTGCACAATACCCTTCAGCACGTGTCGCAATGCAGTCAAGATCACCTATTTCGAGTTTTGTGCAATTTCATTAGTTTATTTGTGCGTGAGCGTGTGGTAAACTTATTTGGCGTGGTTGAAAACCGGCTTCACTAGGTTGTTCGTTATGCTCGGTCTATCTTATTTTCTTGGTCTGAGGTCAAATCTATAAAGACGCCAGCTAATTCTGAATGCACTATAGATACCAACGTTGTTTAACCCGAACAATAGATGCGAACATGCATGTACCGTTAGGTATAAAAAGGTATTACTTATATTAATCATTTATTTCGAACCATAATAAGTCTATATACATATACAATCATAAATACAAAATAAAGTTCATAAATTCATTAAAAATAACAATTTCAAATTAAAGTTACATTAAAATAAGTCAAATAAAATCATTAAAACAATACAATATAATTACTAGCATGTATGGAGTTCCAGTGCTCCACCATCGGGCATTCCAACCTATCAACAATGGTGTCCAGGAGGCTGCTGTCACTGTCTCGCACGTGGCGCATCAGGGAGGCAACTCGTTTACGAATTATAGCCTGAAAACTATCAACTCTAGCCTCCGAAAACATACCTGATGCGCTGCAAAAGCCCCAACAACATCCTGAAATCATTATTGTATTGGACACGTAAGGCATTGAGAGCTCTCTGCGTACACTTGGTCCACAGGCTACACGTGTAGAACGTCTGACAAAATGCCCTAAAAAGGGTTATTTTTACATCCCTCGTACAACGTGCGAACTTGCGGACCAACATGTTGCTCCTCACTGCCAATGCCCTACGCTCCCGCTCCACATCGAGATATATATAAAGCCTTTCTTCTTTCTCCTTTGTCTCTGTGTGTCTTTTGTGTAGTGAATAAATGTCTTCTTTTCTTTTCTTTTCTTTATAGATCCTATTTGTTTGTCCTCCTATACATTTTACGATGAGCGCATATGTTTGAGTTAGGTATATTTTAGTATCATGTTTATATGTACAGCCTAGATAACAAAATATAAATGAAGAGCGTAATAATTTAGTTCGTCGTTTGGTTAGAGAATAACAATTTACATTTCGAATTCAAACAATCATGATTTATCGTTATACCCAAGCACAAAATTGCCCCATATACTATTTGAAATGCTTTTGCTAAATATTTCGCAGCTGACCATTCAACTAATTAACGAAGCATATGTATGATTTAATGGCACTATGATGCTTAAGTATGTGTATTCTATACTATTAAACGAGCAATATTCGAATATATCTATATATATTTGCAGTCACGTTCCCGGAAACGGCTCTAAGGACTTCAATAAAATTAGAAATATAGGGGTTTACGGGGACGAGAAATCTACTTGTATTAGGTCTCATGTCCGGGAAAATTCGTTTTCTCCGTATTTTCTCTATTTTCACCCGAGCAGAGCTGTCCAGTTAGGTAGGTGCAACTTCGAGAAAGAGGTCAATCGTCGAATCCGACTCGGCTGGGCAGCATTCGGGAAGCTACGGCACATCTTTTCGTCCTACATTCTGCAGTATCTCAAGACGAGAGTCTTTGACCAATGTGTGTTGCCAGTGATGACGTATGACACAGAAACGTGGTCGCTTACATGGGCCTCATAAGAAGGCTCAAAGTCACCCAAAGGGCAATGGATAGAGTATGCTGGGAGTATCTCTGCGAAATCGCATCAGAAATGAGGCTATCCAACAGCAGAACCAAGGTAACCGATATAGCCCTCCGAATCGCTAAACTTAAGTGGCAGTGGGTGGGGCACATTGCACGTAGAACCGATGGTTCTCGGTGGCGACCACGTACCGGAAGGCGCAGCGTGGGTAGGCCCCCCCACAAGGTGGACTGATGACCTGGAAAAGGTCGCTGGAGTCCGCTGGATGCGGGTGGCGCAGGACCGGTCATAGTGCCACTCTTTGGGGGAGGCCTATGTCTAGCAGTGAACGTCTTTCGGTTGATATGGTGATGATGATGATGAGAGCTCGGTCGCCCAGGGACTGTTAATAAAAGCTTAGGCTAGCTGTAAGTAACTGCTGCTGCCTACGAAACTGGTGGTCCCACGCTCAAATCCCGGCAAGAGCATTTGTTTGTGTAATTGAATGAGCGAGCGCAGCGAACGAAATTCTCCGATTCAACTTGTGCAAAAAATCTTTCACATATCCGGCTGTCCAGCTGTTCCCCTAAAGAGGTCGCATTTCGTATTTGTGAGTAGGTTCTATCATTATAATTATGGTTTTTGGAATTCTTTTTTTTAAACAGTTTTAAGGCATACCTCACGGAGCCATAATTTTATGTTACATGTTTAACAACAAATATTTGAGCCTGACGCAAAGTGGTTTCTATGTATCTATTTATACATATATATATATTATTTACTATTTACACATAAACATTTATATATATAAGTTTAAAGTATAAAACAATAGATAATTTATTCATTAACAATGTAAGTGTTGTTAACAATGATAGAATCCGCAACAGGCTTCGTCAACAATTCGTTCTAACCTGAACTACCAAAAAAGACCGCGCCGGATCGTTGGTGGCGAAAGTTCCCATGACACTGGCGGCGTTGCCACGCTGAATGGCCAAGGAAATCTGTTGAGCCAGGAACGATCCGGAACGAGGATCGCAGCCCCTATCCCTAAGCCGCCGTTCCAAATCCCGTATGAAGTGTTTGGCCTCCGTACCCCAAGGTCCCGCAGACTATATAAATATATTTAAGTTTTACTTAATTAATGAACAGCTCCGTTACTCCTTCAAAAATCTCATAAACGTATTTATTTATTTATTCATACATAGAAAACCAACTGCGCAACATCCATCACGAATACGTAAATAACTATATTCCGTTAAGTTAGAATAGGCCTCGAGGGACTAAAGTAATTAATTAACAACTTAGGAACTCTCGAACAGTATTTGCTGACAAATGTAAGTGTTGGCCAAATTAGATGAAGATAGTGATAGATCGGTGAAGTCATATTAATAATAATTATCATATTATCAGTTAGTCCTTCACACGGAATCATTTGCGTCGCCATTTTTGCGACATTGACTTACACATTATCGAACGTAGGTAATAACTAATAAGATAATAAATATGAGATAACGCGATATTGCGTTCCACATTTACAAATAGGTACATCGTGGCCGAACCACAACGCCACGAGTGTCATCTAACCCGGGATGGTTATACATAATTCGATCTAGTCATGCTACATTACATTCCTATTAACGTATGTCATCCCTGAGGCCGTCTGGCGATATAGCAGCGGCTTACCTCGAAAAAGCTAGCGCACTGCCGACAGTGGATTCATTATCATCATCATCAGCCTATATACGTCCCACTGTTGATCACAGGCCTCCTCTCATGAATGAGAGTGGCAGTGGTCCCCACGCTGGCCCAAAGCGGATTGGGCAACAGTGGATTATTACAATACTTATGTATTATCACAATACTTATCATGGAAGAAGCCATAGTAGATAAGGATCATATACTTAAACACAATCACGGGCATAAAAAGTTCAAAAACTGTATCCCAACTAACTGAAAACACTGGTATTTTTAGTAGCCTATGTCATCCGGAGAATAGTTTCGAATCGAATGATACCTCATACATCAAAATCGGTCCAGTATCTTAAACGGTGGAGCATACGTAAATACAAACATAGACTGTTAAACGCCATTATATTGACAATAAAGTCCTGTACAGATATTTATGTCCTTGTTTATGTTCGTTAATCAATACCCCTCACTGTATATAAGCGGAATCTTCTTTGTAAGTTCGTTTTAAGGTTCCGTAGTCAACAAGGAATTATCTAGACACGCGGCAGCGTGTCAAGCCAAGTTCAAGCAAAGGAACTGGCTAGCCAGCGCCGAGTGTAATATTACACGAACTACTTGGTGCCACTTTTGACCATTCTATAACTCAAAACCTCTTTAACGTAAACACATAAAACTACGTGTTTTTGATTATATACATAAGGACATCTAGAAGCCCAAATTTCATGAAGCTAGCTCAAACAGTTATAAAGATATGAAGGTCAAAAAGTCGTAAATTTTAGTATTGACTGACATATAATAGTACCTAAACCTAACCTACTTCCAGATGACCTAGACGGATGAAATTTGGAATCCAGCTCAGTAATTGTGTGTAAGCGTAGGAAAAAATCTAAAAATAAAAAAAGTAAAAAAATAGGCGGGGTCCCCATACAATTTTTTTTAATTGTAGCGTTAGAAGCAGATATTTGAAACTATCCCAATATATGTATTATTATATTTGTTATATAACAAGTCAAAAAATAAGTGGTGTCCCCATACAAAAACTTGTAGGTAATACGCGCTAAACAACTGGCCAACGGTGTGTCGTCGGCGGCACCACATAATTATACACAGAACAGAAGTAAATCTATATAAAAGCGCTCCCGAGCAACACGGAAACGCAGGAAATCTCAATACCTGCCTAGTTTTCTTTACAAAAAGTAATGATATCCCACCAAAAACATAAATGTAAAAAGGAGAGCCAAGTTCAATACAAAAATTAATATATGTATATGACTGATGTAATGAAAACTGGTCAAGTCAAATCTAACCTACTTTAAGATCTCACATTTTTAAATAACAGCAATTTTATTGTTATATGTATCCAATAAAGCAAAGAAATAGAGTTTAATACTTGTTCATAATGTTATTTTGTTCTTATAAATACATACTTGGATTTTGCATAACTTGGCACTCATTTAGAGCCACTCTTTTTGCGGCGAAGCCCACAACCAAGCATAATTTTTGTATTGAACTTGGCTCTCCATTTACATTTATGTTTTTGGTGGGATTATACGCCTGTCCGTCCGTTGTTGACCCATTTTGAAAATCAACTCGTGGCTGCACACATAAAACGAATACACATATATATAGTTTGTTTTTCTTAAAATAACGAAAAGTACTTTAAACCAACCATTACTGTCATCTTTTTTTTTAATTGTTATCTTCGATTCAAGAAGGGTTGAAAACAATTATTCATACCTATATAATAGAACAAACAGTAGCTACTCCACTACACGTGCCACACTTCTGTCAGTTTTATCTTTTTCTCTCATATTTAGCAACAAAAGATCCCACGTTAAGTGCATTTTCGTTATTTTAAGTAAAATAAACTATATAGGGTGTATTATTCAAACGGGGCAGGGAGAGAAAATCTAAAACTATAAGAGATACTGAAAGTTGTTCTTAGGAGTCACCAGGCTGATTTTAGAAAAAAAACTACATTCAATAATTAAAAAAAAGCCTGGTACACAACGGGAAATCGAACCTGGTCAAATCTGTCTAAAAATCGGTATTCGTTTCATTGCGAAAATTAATAGTTTTAAGGAACATTTTTTGCTATGAAACCCTGTATCTACAGAGATCAACCTGGATTACATGAAAATGCAGTATTTTACAGTTTTATTTGATTTATGCCAATGAATCTCCCAGTACAAACAGTACCTACTATGGATTAGTATCGAAGAATGTAGACTTTAAAGTTATAATGATAGGAACGGCCCCACTCGCCCTCGAGAAATGCAACAACTACATAATACTTTAAAATAATTAGCATATACAGAAGGTATGTGCGAGAGAGAGAGTTGATGAGCTATGACATCGGTATGAAAGTCGCTACAGTGATTTCTATTGCCAAGAATCCAGGCGCGTAGTGTAATGTGTGACTGACTTTACTGTTAAAATCTAAGTTACATTGTATGTTTAATCACCATATCCAAGTTTGTGTTGGAAATTTGTGCCAGTATGTGAAATGATATATTATTAATAATCGTTAGCAGCGATTTGCTCAAAGGGAGTTAGAGTGTTTTGATTAGAGTGAGTAGGAAGAACGTAATCATACAGTGTTAACTTTCTTACTTCGTGTCCTTTCGATTAAAAAGAACACGTAGGAAAAGACCTTTCAATGTTCGTGTGGATGTAAAATTTTAGAATGATATACTCGTACTTACGGTGAGAAAGTGTAAACATAAATTATGCGTTTGTCGTTAACTGTACGAGTAGGTACTTTTACAAATGATGTGAGCTGACTTCGAGTGCACGTCAACGTATATTTAACTTTTTTCTAGGTAGGTACCTTACGTGTGCACAGAAAATCAAAAATATTTTCTAGTATCAAAACTATAATTCCTACCACACAAAGTGTGACCAGCCCAAGATTTTTTTAATTTCCCGCCACAAATTTGTGTAAAACTTGGTTAGCCAGGCTCTATATAATATTACTAGCTTCTGCCCTCGACTCCGTCCGTGTAGAACACGTTTATATCGTAGCTCCATACAAACTTAGGGAATGATTTCCGGGATAAAAACTATCGTATGTTAATTTCTTAAAATCGGTTCAGCGGTTTAAGCGTGAAGAGGAACAGACAGACAAACCAACAGATACAGAGGCAGATAGACACACTTTCGCATTTATTTTGTTAGTTTTTTTTCTTAACCATATCTTATTATCTTATGGGAGTAGACAAAACCCGCAGTTACAGGGTCCCGTTTTATTTATTTGCCTAAAAAGTGCTTTGACTTGTGAAGCTTATTTTTGTTCTGTTTACTAACACAAAATGGAATTGACAAAGTAAAAACGAGTAGCAGTAAAATCTTCTTTAACGGTATCGTATAAATTAAAAACCCACGACCACATATTAAGAACTCCCTTTCACTGAAGTCCAATAAAAAAACCAAGAAAATATTTCCTTGTTTTCCCGCTGTCATTATTTCTTTCAGTGACATTCTGCGCGTCAAAAAAAGCCCGTAATACACAACCGCGCGGTACATCTTGATGGTAGTAAATTAATTAGGGAAGAAGGATTTCCCTCCCTTAAGATAAATGGCTTCTGGAGGGATAAAAAAATGGACCCTTAGCTAGATAAATGAGTTTATTTAATGAACTGTTATGAATTAGCGACCCTGACCGATGCTGTAAATAATAAACTTTGTTTATTTTACCATCAGGAAGTTTGGAAGTTTCTGGGGCTTTTGTTAGTTTTTTTTTATTCAAAGCCTATAAAGTAGTATTCACTTAGCTATTATTAAATTGTTACTAACATTCGTTATAAATATTTCTACCTTCACCTCTTTAATATTATTTGACAAGACAAGGCACTCAAATATATCTGATACTACCTACTCTATTTGCCCTAAAATAATTGATTTGAATCGCCCCTTTCCCTGCGCTTTTTTTTGATAGCTGGAAGACAGTGTTGTATACAAACATATTTAAGCACATCCCTGGTGGTGCTGCCACAACCTTAAGTTTTATTAATTGGTAGATAATAGTGTCAATTCTAAAAAATTAGAATATAATTAATTCTTAGATCTTTTATTTATTTATTTGGAAAGCAAACAGAAATAAGTGAGAAGGAAGTTATGTTTCTAACATTCGATATGCTGCACATTCACTTATCTTTAAGAGTACTTAATAAAACGTGAATAACAATCCATACATTTTGAAATTCAATCTCAGATTAGGTATTTTTTTTTTAGTTTGGTCGGTAAGGCCAAACAGAAAGTTATAAAATGATACTCTAGAAAAAATACGGTTATTAAAAACATTAATTTTAACAAAAAACAACAAGAAAAAAAGAAAAAACAGAAATTTAACAATTACATTATATTTTTATAATCAGTATGAATTTTGTATATTTTGTATTTTTATTTATTTTATTTTTAATAATTTACTTTAAAAACAAAGTTATAACCGACTTACATTTAGTACTCCGCCAAGCCAAACGAACATTCCCACATTTCCTTTCCACTTTACCACATGGATTCCGAGTGTTAATACGTTGATTATTACAGACAAAACCATATATTATCACTGTATGTGGGCCGATAATATTTGAGGAGTTCCGTCGATTTGGCACACTTTTGACTTTTAGGACTTCATTAGTTGCTATTTCAACGGAATCATATCAGAATCAGTAACGTACTTTTACAGTACATGTCTTCATCATCAGTTCCACTTCACCAAATTTGTGATTTCCGGGTGTAAATACACTAGTTATAATAAAAATACCGAAATTACTACATACGTACCTTCTATATTTGAGGAGTTCCCTCAATTCCTCATAGTTCCCATCATCCAGCTGAAGTGTTGATAACAGTGGGACCAACCTGGAAGCATATACTTTCAAATAAAAAAAGAATTGTACGAATTGGTTCATAAATGACGGAGTTCCGAGATAACAAATATTTAAAAAAAAAATACAACCGAATTGAGAACCTCCTCCTTTTTTGAAGTCGGTTAAAAAGTCTAATCTGTGAATGAAAATAAATGAAGACATTAAGATAGGTAGGTAAGTAGTTATAAAAGTAATAATAAATAGCAATATGCGTATCTATATACAGAGCCTAAAAAATTAAAACATCATAAAAAAGGGATGTTATATAAAGAACACCACTTCTAGCAGGTCGGACTGCGGCATGGGATGGACCACATTACGCTGGCAGCATTACCTCTTTAAATAGCAATAGAAATTCGTTGCGAGAGGTAAGCCGCGGTCCCAGTTGCTTGGACCAGCCAGCCGCGAAGAGGCCTTGAAGAGGTTTCTCATATCTGACGACCAGGGACCCAAGGTTTCCACAGCAAGCACCGCGAAATCGTAATCTTTTAAAAAGGAGGAGTATTTGCGGCACTTGTTTTTTTTTATTTCATTTTAAAACGTTAGTCTAAAATGCGTTATTCAAGAATCCTACCTGAAAGTAATAATTATACTATAGATTTAAATGAAGCATTCGTTTTCGTTTTTTGTATGATTTACCTTGAATATTATAGAGCAAATGTAAATTGACCAAAATAAAGATTAAAACATTTATTAATAATGAGAATAAAAAAAAAATATGTTTTTTTTTCTGACTTTTCAGGAGCGAATAATTTATTTGATGTCTGATTTTTTGATGGATTTTTGGGTTTAGGTGGATAAGTATTTAAATGATGATTATATCCGTTACACAAAAAAAAAATGTAATTATTTCACACTAATTATTATTAAAATTACTGAAATAGTATAATTTATTTCTGTTAGACTACTGAATATAATTTTGTAATTTAATTTTCATTTAATCGCCCTATCCCAATCCAGCTTGCAACCTAAGTATTCTCAAACAAGGCGGTCTGTTCCAGGGCACCTTACCGAATGTGTAATCGTTGCAAACCACAGCATCTGTGCACTGCAAATTGCTGGCGGACTGACTAATTGCATGGACGCTTTCCTTCTGTAATTGCATGTGTCTATAATCCTATACTATGAAGCGAGCAACATTTATATTAAATGTAAATTGTTTGTAATGTTAATGGGTTCTCGAAAACGGCTATCGGGAATCCGGAGGTGGAAAAACGAATTGAGTGGGTATTATTTCGCGAAAAGTCGTTTTCTCCGGAAAAATAAAAGAACGGCTAGCAAAGTTTTATGTTTGGAATGTGTGTACGTACACCCTAAGTCAAAAATATTGAGCACCCATGCGTTTTTCATACAAAAGTCAAACTTTAGAAGGTGCATTTATATATTGTATAATAGAAAGTTGTGTATCTATCGGAAAAATTCGTCATATTTATTGGCGTTAAGGGAAATTCGGTGAAAAAAATATACAATTAAATTACATTTGACCAAGTTCGAGAGTATAGGCTAGGTAACGATTGAAAAGGGTGTGGAAGGTAACATTCTTTTTTTTTCCAAATACAATATTACGATACTGGATCATTATGATTTATACGAAAATAATTTTATCAAGACATTTTCATGAATAGTTTTTTGTAGTGGATAAAAGTATCTCGTTAAAATAATAAGGCTTTTTATGAAACGCAGGCGGAACTACAGGCGCAGTATAATGTAGAACAAATTCAACCCAAACTTTTGAAGTTGACTGAATTCGACCCCATTCAGTTTTGTTCACAATTTACCGTTTTTTAAACTTATTTCTTCACATTTATTTTTTAATCCTCTACCTTAATTTGTCCATATTTCTGTGCAGTCCATCAGTGACCCCATGTCTTCTAGATATATTCAAAGACAATCCGAATCTACCGCGGCGTAATTTATTACATTAGATTTAGTTATTTCATTATATAAAAATACAATACTCGTATAAACTACACATGGCCAATTTACGCGACTTTATGTTATGATTGTTCCTTAGAAACCGTAAAAAAGGCCATTTGACTTTAAAACAGACAAGGCGACAACAAGTTCAACGCACGCCTCACCAATGAAGCCCACAGTCGTAACTCAACAAGCTATCGTTCAAAGTGCACAAATATCTGTATTACAGTCAGACAGGGCACATTCTACATCTGCAGCTTTTTGCCTGAACAAAATCTGTTTATTTCAATTTTAGCATTATAAACATAAACAGCTCCATTTCCTCCTACAAGAGTTATTGTAACTGGCCCAGTTTATGGATAAATATGTTATCCCATACATTTTATTGCCCACATTATTGTGCTTCATCCAAGTCTTTCCGTGGAGAATAATGGGATCGGTAGAAAATTTATGTATGGCAACGCGATATGTTTTATATGTTTCTCTTGTTTATTTTATTGTTTAATATGTGTGTCCTGTGTGTTTGTGAATAAATGTATCTTTCTTTCTTTCTTTTCTTTCTTTATATAAAACTTGTGAAAGTAACTGAAGTTTTGAACATAGAAGAAAATAATGTAGGTATTGAACGTCACCTTTCACATTGAGGATTTCTTCAAGGATGGACCTCGGAGATTGTTGTACGTATCGGAGAGTATTTTATCAATAACAAATAAACCGGTCAAGTGTGAGTGTTACTCGCACACCGACGGTTCCTTACAAAGTTTCATATACTATACCCGTAACGACCCCGCTTTATTTTGGAAAAATATTAACAACACTGACCAAGTTCAGAATGCCGACCCACAGACGTAGAAGCAAACATCCGAAATTCCGAAGCACGAACAACCGCAGAAACAATAGTTGAGGATTAGTCCCCTTCGAGTCCCACAAGTGAAAGCACCCAAGAAGCGTAGGTACAGTCTTTCCTTTGTAGCCATAAGAGATTTTTATAATTTCTACGTCAAACAACAGCAGCGCGATTTACCTTACAGACGTGTGTGTCTGTATATTACTGATGCTACGTTACTAAGTAATAACTTGCTACACCTCTGTTATGTTGGTTTTTCAGTGCTAATTCTTTATCATGTAAAACAATTTTTATAATATTTTTTTACCTATTTGAAAGAATGTACTTTTACTTTCAGAATACTTTCATAGGAATTAGATTTTATGCTAATGAAATGATTTTTGAAGATATAAAAAATACGCTAATTGTTATATTTTTCCTGTATTTATTTACGTTAATCCCCATTAAATGTATTAATTTCAATTTTTTCGCTCAGTTAACTTCGGAGATAAGGCCTGAGGGGGGAGATTGGTAGTATTTTTTTCAAAATTTTCCTTGTTAAATTGAATGAAGAAAAATTTAACCACTGTAGAAAAAAAAACTGTTTGACAATGTGCAACTCAAGCTCACCTTACTTTATTTATTTGTTTATTTTAGGACTTAAAAATAAACATGTACGCTAGTCAACACACATTATACAAACACTACTTGGCTTAGGCCTTATTTCTGTATTTTAAATGAATAATCTAGTTATTAGTAACTAGATTATTCAATGAAAATAAGGAAATAATTATTTAATGTTGTGAAAGACGGACACAGTCGCACGATAAGGGTTCCTTTTTTAACTTTAAACGTACGGAACCCTAAAACTTACACAAACATAGAATTTATTATAAAGCTTTCGTTCGCGACTTCTTCCGTGTAAACTCCCAAGTGCCACCAATAATTATGCCCCTAATATCAAAATCCAATATCTTTAGGATGAAAGATTGTCGGGCTAAACAGTAAACAGTAGGTATACTGTTTATAAGCTATCTGTGTGCCAAATGTTGTTGTCAAATATTTAATTTGCGTGATTAAGCGACAAATATCCCGACTTTAAAATGTATAAAATATTATATTATTAGTGGGTAGGATTAGTAGGAAATGAAATGTATTGGTACATTAAAATATAAGATTTCATTTATCCACAATTATTGCTTTAGGGCTCAATAGAATAAAAATATATGATCGCAAACTATGATTTAATTTTACACGTTTTACAGACTTATTTCTAAATGCCATTATTTATTACATTCGTAGATTGTTCGTAGACGTAATTGACAGGCCACAAAAACTGCAAAAGGCCGTCAGAGGCCGTCAAACAAAACAATGCGGCATGGAAGAAAACAGAGGTTAACGCGGACGGAGAAGTCCCAACTGTCACGAAGGCAAATCGGCGAAATATCGATGCGAGTTGCTTCTGACGTTGAATTATTAACCTCTAAAATTGTCGCGGGCCCAATATGCAGTCAGAAGCGTTGAAACCGCTAGTCAGCAGAAAATAGAAGCGATTTTCTGCTGATTAGCATTTTCGAGACTACGACCACATAATAGGAGTGTGATGACTAAGAAAAGTTCCATTTTTATGCATAATTTACCAAATATTATAGTATAAATTACTGAAATGAACATTGAAAGTCCATGTTCGAATAGGATGGTGTCGCGTTCACGTAGAATGTGCAGATGGACGGATGACTGATTTGAGGGTCAGAAAACAACACGAGTTAGAAATGCATGTTAAATTCGTTAAAAAGTTCAGTTGGCTTGAGGACTTTTAGTCAGTTCCACTTTCACAGTCCCCTTTAGATTGAAGCGCCAGATATCAATCGCGACCACAAACAACTAGTGTTTACGCCAGTTATTGAAAATAGGTCGCTCAGCGGATGCCCGGCTTCGTCAGGATGTAATCAGGTTAAGATTTCGATGAAGACGGCACACCATCAGTTTTCCGCTATACGTTCCTAATTTAAATTATTCAAGCCAGCTACAAAAGGCGGTGTTTGGCGCCTTTTATCCAAATCTTCTTCATTCAGGCGTCAAATTCTCTTTATGCCGAGTTGGAAACTTTGACACAGCGTTATCGCGAGTAGCATTATGTTTGAATCCACGTTGTCAGTCACTGTGATGTAATAAATGTAGATTTTGGCTCGTCAAACATAACTTTTTATGTAAACGTTAGTTTTACCTTTTCTTTTCTCTGCTTGATGTTAGTTTCTGTTTTCGTGCACCCATTGTTCTTTGTTTTTGATCATCACCCCGCCAAGACGAGCAAGCGTTACTTTTACTAGATCGTTTATTTTATTCGGCCCGTTTATTCAACCCCAGTTTCTATGGACACTTAGAAAGGATCCACTCTGAAAAATTAATACTATAAATTATAATTCAATTCAAAATTCTAATGATCCTTTAAATTATAGTTTTGTTTTTATTACAAAGCATGCGTTGTAACGCCCCCCTTTATTCACCCCTTATCCCCTACAATTTACCTACCCTTCATAAAAACCCCCAGACAAACACCCTCTTCCCGCCTATAGTCTACTTTCCACTGCACTAAAACTACCCAAACGTAACCTAAATTACTCGTATTGTTTATTGGATTTATATTGACGCTAGCTTTTGCCCGCGGCTTCGCTCGCGTACTAAAAGTAATTTTAACCGGCTACAAAAAAGGTGCATCTCAGTATGACCCGTATGTTCCAATTTAATTGCAATTTGGCACAAATACTTTCAAGAATGTTCATGTCCACAATATTAAATTTCAAAATCAATGTCATTTTCGTAATTAATGTCCCAAAAAATCATAAAAACGACATTCATATTTAGACACAACCCCATCGCACCCCAACAGGGGAGATGGTATTTTACGTTCGCCACGTTGGATTTTCAAATCGTTGTTGTTGTTTTCGTTATCAGCAACCCGATAAACCATAGAAACAATACACATGTTGATTTTCAGACATTGTCACATTTCCCCCTTTTTTGAATTCCCAAAAAACCTGAAACACGTATTTACTCATTTATTGCTAGGAATACTCCTGTGAAGTTTCGAATGAAATAGTCTTACTTATTTTGTTCCTCCATACAAACTTTGGACCTACATATCACCCGCTTAGGGGGCGAATTTTGAAAAATCCTTTCTTAGTGCATTTTTAAACCTTATAAGGAACCTACGTGCCATATTTCGTATCTCTAGACCCGGCGGTTTGGGCTGTGCGGTGATGTCAGTCAGCCAGTTTCTTCTTTTATATATATAGATCGACTCTACATAGACTACATATCGAACATAGACTCTACATATCGAATCTACATATCGACTCTACATATCGACTCTACATATCGACTCTACATACCTGGACCCCCATATAAAAATTCACCCCCTCTTTTAAGAGGTTGGGTGCAGATTTCCAAAAAAAAAATGATGCTCGATTTTTTTGTTAGTCACAAATAGTCCGCATAGGTACCAATTTTTAGCTTTCTACCTTGAAAATTGCGGAATGCTCCATACAAACTTCCACCCCCCATTTAAGGGAAGTGGGGGGTTAGAAAGAGACAAAAAGTAGCCTGTGTCACTCTTCATCCCTTCAACTATCTCCACTTAAAAATCACGTCAATTCGTCGCCCCGTTTTGCCGTGAAAGACGGACAAACAAACAAACAAACACACACATACACTTTTCCATTTATAATATTAGTTTGGATATGGATTAGTATGGATTCCTGACTTTATTTTTATGGCCTTGAAGAAAGATTGCGATCGTCTAGTATGTGGTTAGGATCCCCAGAAGCGAGTAGCAACCCTGATTCTTTTGCAAAATATGAGAACTTACTGGAGGATAATAAGGACTTAAAATTTTGAGTTACCGAGCTGATTATTTATCTGCTTACTAAATAGAAACGTAGAGGAAACATCTAAGATTTATTATAATAATGTAAAATATAAGGAACTTTGCATAATAAAATACATATTAAATACATTGTGGATATAATGTCCCCGACTATTGAATCATGTTTATATGTTATCAAGCTTCACTTGTCCTTTCACCTCAGAAGACTCCCCTTCGCTACAAAGCAATCGACATAGTATATAATTATGTACAGTCATATAAATCCTACTCTGTAGTCTTGTATAAACTACATAAACAAGAAAGGACATTATTGTATAATATAATACATTTGTCATTCCGTTCTTTTATCAATATGTGAGCATGCTATAAGGTTAACTTTAAACTTTGTTCCACTCTGCAATTTAGCTCTCTAAATAAATTCTAGTTTATATAGTAATTCAATGTAGGAGAAAATGTTCTCGGGCAAGTATGATAATTCAGTAAATTTCTAAGAGTTGTATAAATGCTTATCAATGATTTTAAATCAGTTTATTGGCTTTATGATTTGGTAGGTTAAATTTCCTGGAAAGCTCAAGTTATTCCATAATTAAATCAGATTATAAGGCTTAAGATTTGGTAGGTTATGGTTCCTGTATTTAGCTATTGATTAATTTCTACGAACTAACCTTCTCTCAATAAAATAACTTATTATATAACTTAATCCATAATGTATGGTAAAAACTTACCATTGGGTTTTGAACTCTTAGTTTAGAAATATTGGTTTTTGCCGGCTTTACCTAGATGTAACTCAGTGGATTCCATATGTCAAACAAATGCTGTTAACAGGCACTGATATCTCTAGTTTCTAATTTACATAGTATAGTTTAATATATATATATGTATATATATCTATATAGTATATGAGCGAAGACAGCTAAGTAGATTTCTCTCAGCGTACAATACTATTCATTTTAATTGAAAGGTATTCCTAGAATTATTCTATACAGAGTAAAATATTAATCAGAGATGCATATTCATAGTCCTCCTATAGAAAATTATTATGAATAGCAATTTGCAGTTTCATGTACAATTCATACTCCTATTCAATTCATAGTCCTTATTTGTCGTACACATACCTTATTCATCTCACGTATTTTGATCAATTAGATCTATTGTGCGTATTTGATTAACGTGAATCAGATATCAGTCACGGATTAGGACCTTCATATATCGGATTGTCACAGCCTAATCTGTAGTCGACGCCGAAGGGTGTAATGTCACACCGGTAGGTAATTGGCTTGTTAGGGTAACGTATACTACCTACATGTGATTCATAAGAGTGGGTACAGTCAGCGCAGAGAAACTTAACCTCCCTGGTTTTTTTAGGGTTCCGTAGTCAACAAGGAACCCTTATAGTTTCGCCATGTCCGTCCGTCTGTCTGTCTGTCTGTCCGTCTTCGGCTTAGCTCAGTAACCCTTACAACTAGAAAACTGCAATTCGGCGTGGGTATATAAACCAATCACGCCGACAAAACAGCAGAATAAAATCTTGAAAAAACTTTTTTTTAGGGTACCTTCCCTACATGTAAATTGGTGATGTATTTTTTTTTCTCGTTAAACCTATAGTGTGTGGTATCGTTGGATAGCTTGTTCAAAAATATTATGGGTTTACTCTAACTATTTTTCAACTTAGTTATGCGTTTGCGAGATAATGGGATTTAAAGCCCTAATTATTGTTCGAGTCATGTATCCCCCCCTGCCGGCTAAATGGCTACTACTGGGGACGTGAAAACATTTGTGGCAGTAGTACATATGATGAATTTAAAAGAAAAACTATCACAGTTAAGTAGACATAACTAGTTAACGAGAAGTAGACATAACTAGGTAACTGGTAAGAAATGCACTTAATTTCGGGTGCATATACATTATCATTGGAATTTAAACCTTTTACCGTGGACGGTAGAGTTGCTTTTTCACAGCATGGTGCATCTTGCCCGCGGCGAGCGCGCAAAAGACCTGCCCTGCGACATGCCCCCCACCCGTGGCAATGCTAAAACTTAGGGGGACTTACGGCACGGTGCTTCTTGCGCGCGTGCGGCTTGATGCTGTTCGGAGATTTTCGTAATTATTTTACGTAAATAACCTGTTGCTGCTAAAAGTTTGCGATCTGCGTTTAGATTCGTTTATGTAGTATCTAATATTTACGATTATTTACGAGGGTAAACTATAATAAAAACCCCAAAAGCCCCTTTTAAGTCCGCATTCTGTGACAGACGGGCAACTACGGACCCTACCCTGCGCATGGCCCGACATGTACTTGGCCGCTTTTTTTAACTATAGCTATAACTTGCAATTTACTCTGCAGTTTACTGTAAATATCTGCTATTAGGGTGGGTTGCGCCAACATGCTGTCATTCCAAAGAAACTTGTCAAAATTTGACGACCGAATAGCCTAGTGGTTAGAGAACCTGACTATAAAGCTTGAGGTCCCGGATTCGATCCCCGGTCGGGGCAGATATTTGTATGATAAATACGAATGCTTGTTCTCGAATCTTGGATGTTTAATATATATTTAAGTATGTTTATCCGTTGCCTTGTACCCATAGTACAGGCTTTGCGTAGTTTGGGACTAGATCAATTGGTGTTAATTGTACCACGATTTGAAAAAAAAACAAATTGCAAATTATTATGGTACAGTCAGCATCATAAATATGTATACACTTTTCGACCTTATGTCTAAGTAATAAGGTCATAGAATGTATACATGTTTTGAATGCTGACGTAATATAAGGGTTTCATTAAATTTGATACCTCGTCTGCTTGATAGTTCGGTGACAAAGCGGATATAAAACATATGTGTGTGCAATCTACCGCCCACCACAATTAAACGTAAGTGAATTTATTAGCGAGTTGTTCCAACTGCTGACTAAATATCCAATAAACACTAATTTATTAACATGTGGTGATATAAACTTAGACTTAAGATCTCTGTGTAAAATGACAAGCTCATATCAAAACACTATGGCTGCGCTGGGTCTTACCTGCTGTATATCACAATACACTAGAATAGAAACTACAAAGAGAGGTACGTCTAAATCATGTATTGACCATATTTACATTCGAGACATTGCCGGACAACCTGGATGCGGACAAACACATTCTATCAATGCTGCGGTGGTAACGGATCCTCTCTCTGACCACTTTGTAACTGGTATCTCGCTTTCTGGCACAACACCAGCAAGTAACACCTTAATATGTAGTAAACTAGATAACCGACTTGTCAGACAGGAGCTTGTCAAAATTGACTGGAACCCAGTATTTGAATTATCTAACCCTGCTGATATATACAACTTCATAGTGTGCCAATTTTCAAAAATATACGATATATGTACAATAGAAAAGCCAATTGCAAACAGCATTAGAAATAACTGCAACTGGTTATCAGATAAGCTCTTAGAAATGTCATGTACTAAAAATAAACTATTACAAATATACCTAAAGGACACAAACAATAAGCAAAATGAATTACTATACAAAAAATACAGAAATAAAACCAACCGATTAATGAATAAAGCTAGGAACAACTCCACTAAAAAAGAAATTTGTGATAACTACAAAAATCCCAAGAAAATGTGGGAAATAATAAATAAGCTAACAGGTAGAATAGTTAAAGCAGTAGATGATATGTTACTTAGTCATTTAAAATGAAAGCTAAAGAATTATCAAACAAGTTTGCACTTGATTTCGAAAACAATGTGCTTAGTGTACTTAGTTCGTGCAGCGTGCCGTTACTTGATGAAAACAACTATTCTAATGTCCCCGAGGTAACACTAAAAATACATAAGATCAAAGAACAAACTATGAGTAGTATAATTAACAACATTAATGTAAATAAAAGTGCAGGTATCGATAAAATTAGAGCCAAAGATATAAAATATACAAAAACAGAAATAACGCCAGTACTCACGCACCTAACAAACCAATGCATATCTAGCTCATCATATCCCGACAAATTAAAAATTGGACTTATCCGTCCTATACATAAAAAAGGTACCTATACGGACACAAACAATTACAGACCGATCACTTTACTACCCACTATAGATAAAATAATTGAAACATATATGGGGAAAACTATTAATGACTTTCTATCAGGTAACGACATTATACACGACAGACAATTCGGTTTTCAAAGAGGCAAAAATACATCTCAACTACTGGCTAAATTTACAGATGAGGTGAATATTCACCTCAATGATAAAAAACATGTACTCATAACTATGATAGACTTTAGTAAAGCATTTGACACTCTCAACTTTGAAATATTATATAAAAAGCTTCAGCAAAATGGTATACAGGGGCCAACACTGGATTGGTTAAAGCAATACCACACGAACAGGCATAACGCAGTTAGCATTGCTGGGGAGCAAAGTGAACTGCTAAAAACTTATCAGGGCACAGCACAAGGATCAATAATCGGGCCAACTGAATACTTACTATATGTTAATGACATGTGCAACATATTTAAAACCGCCTCTGTGTACCAATTTGCGGATGACACCTGCCTGATAACAGCTAACAGTGATGTGAAGGCTGCGGAGTGCCAAATGCAGAGTGAATTTGACACCTTATGTAAATGGGCCCACGATGTAGGATTATCACTGAATTATAAAAAAACCAAAATAATGTACATTCATTCACCTTACATGAAAGCTACTGTAACTCCTAATATCGTGGCCCATGGACATGCATGTATGCATACTCGACACCTAGATACATACTGTAAATGTGAATCATTAGAAATTGTCAATCAGCATACCTACCTTGGCTTAAAAATAGATAGTAAATTCAACTGGAGACCACATATAGAGCATGTATGCAACAGGTTAAGAGCCATCCTTTGCAACCTTAGTATACTTAAACACAAAATGCCATATAACATACTCCGGCTATTATACCTGGCACTAGCAGACTCTGTAATTAGTTATGGTATCTCCAGTTATGGTAGATCATATAATACATACCTTAAACAGATTTATAATATACAAATAAGACTTCTAAAGGCTATTGTACCGCTAAAAGTCAAGCATCAACATAGACATAATTATAGTAAGCTATTTCAGTATTGTAGAGTTTTTAGTGTATTTGATAAGGTAAAGTTAGCTGTGATATTAGAATACAAACACACTATAGGGAAGCTGGATAGATATATGAGACCGTCCAACCTCCGGAGCCTACCTAACCAGCCATACTTTAAGATACCAAAAAATAATAATGAATACGGCAAACGGATATACAATAACTACTTACCTTATATACTAAATAGCTTCCCTAGACAAGTCATAGATATTTTATTAGAAAAGCCAAATAGAGCCAAAAATATAGTTAAGAAAACACTCTCGAAAATAGAATTACCAAATGCACTGAACATAAAATGACTAAGATAAAATAAATAGCTAAGCATAATATAGAACACATATTAATTTAGTCTAAACTTAAAATATTATTTGTAAATGGGGGGCTTCCCCCATCACATCATAGTTCACAAAATCTTAAATATAAAAGATTATAACTATAGATGTAATGTAGAAATAAGTCTTCGTTATTGCAATAAACAGCTTAAATTTAAAAAAAATTTTTTTTTTTACTATGACAACTCAGCTTCGTACATCTCTGGAGGGACCCCACAAGTGGTCTGAAATGAAAATATTAAACTAATTACTAATTCTATTGAGTTAGAGCTGGTTTAAATTATCTCTTTAAGCAGCAGATTAAAAGTGTGTCTTACAAGGTATCTAACATGTTATAAGTTTTTGTGACTCGATTTTATTTTATTTAGAATAGAAGCGAGTGAAAACTAAGGGAGGATTTCTTGATTGGTTGAAAGCCGGGCTAAAAACATCCAGATATTTGACAGGCTAAATGGCAGCTTATAATATCACGGGAGTTTTGGAGTGTATTAAACCGATTAGTGGAGGGAGACAAAGAGTTTGTGGTTTTTTTTAATTTCTCATTGTCTAGTTCTACATGGCATAAAAACAAAGCCAGCAAAATGTGTTTTTTTTTGTTGACATACCTACTACGACTATTTTTGTCACCCAACGCAAACGAGGGGCGTTATAAGATTAACATGTGTATCTGTGTGTCTGCCTTTGGCATCGGAGCTCCCAAACGGTAAACCGATTTGAGTTCGTTTTTTTCAAAAAAATATCTTGTGTATCGTGATGATTTTTAGCCATCATTATGTGAGAGTTGCTTCAAATTAATTAAGGACCTATGTTATTCTTAAAATTAGTAAGTTAAAAGTAAATGAATACTTGTGCTGCATTTTAAGTTACTTTGATTGATTAAATTATGCAAAAATCTAAAAGTTATTAAGGCTTTGATAGTGCAAGAATTATAAAACAACTTTCTGATAAAACGTAATACGATGCGACATTATAACGAAATTTGAAATTTGTGTATATAATAAAATGAAATGAGAATTGTGTTGATAACAAGTTGCTGTCATTTTACAGTATGTTATTGCTTTAATTATCAGATATTAGAAAGAGTCTACTTTGGTTTGGATCAGCACCTTGTCTGCATGAAACATATTTCAATAATTTCATTAGAATATTTATTCTGTTTACAGCTTTTCAACAATTTAATATTCAAAGCTCAAGACTGGATAGAATGAAACTTTGAATATAAAAGTTGTAAATAATAATGACAGCATTTTCTTTTTGAAGCGTAATAGTAACGATTTAACACGTAAAATTAGGTCTAAGTAATTATTAAGTAAAATTTGACTTTAAAAAAATAACTAATGCTGGGCACTGCCCCCATAGTTGACATCTATTAGACCGCGTAAATGAGTGATGTTTGTAAAAAATGGCGTATTTTAAAGGAAAATCAGTGGGCTACAACTGAATTAGAATTAAAAACACTTGCTAGGGAATACTAATGATTTAAAATTGGAGCTTGGCTGTAAACAGTGATTGTTAGGTACACCCTGTGGAGTGTGGACACCAAGGTGGTACACCAAGCGGAAAGGGCACGAGTAGTCTAGGTAGGTAATAATTATGTAACTGGGTAGGTATACCACTACAACTTTTATATTTGTTTGTATTGTTGCTTTTATATTTGTTTACCTAATTATTCCTGTTATTTTAGTTAAAATGAGTTTGTCTATCACTTTAACAAAATGTACTCAAGGAAGGGACAAAACGCATTTTAGTTAACAGTGAAACGTTAAGTATTATGAATAAGAGGTTGTAATATAATATATCTTACAGCCGCTATTCGCTACTCATTTTTTTAACTGTCGTGTTATGGTTATTGTATGGCATTTGCTGTCTCACTAAAATGTATAAGGCCTGAACCACACTAGCGCGGCCTGCGATGGCGGTCAATTTAATAGTAAATTTGACAGCTAATGACAAGTTTACTATTGACCGACGCGGCCAGGCCGCGCCAGTGTGTGAGAGGCTTAAATTGTAATATGTTTCTGTCAAAAATGTCATTTTTGCTACAAGCTTTTATTGCCGACTGTAATTTTCTGTATACCGTCATCAACTACTCATTGAGACGATTCTAACGAGCCCAGACTCAACGGGGTTACGTCGGTTAAATACTGAATTCCCATGGCCACTTTTTGTCTCCAACATCACATAAGCTCAATGGTACCATACCATAATACTGATACTAATACCCAAAATATCAGCTCAATCGGATAACGGCAAATGACTGAAAAATGGATTGCAAATTTTGACGGACGACTTACTTCTTAACTTACATACTTATATACGTACATCCTTACATACGAACAGGTTAAGTTAATATAAAGCTTGTAAAAAGTACTGAAAATACAGCTATCATAATCACCAAGCTCCGACTAAAAAGTATACAGAATGAAAACCAACTACTGCTAATTCAAGCATAACATTTTACGCTCCAACGAGTTGCCTTATTTTCTCGGGTTAATGCACAATTCAAGTTTCCACGTATCATCATTAACTCTTATTACTTAATATTCAAGGAATATACACCGTACACGTATATTAACAAAGTTGAAATATACAGTCTCTCGTTCAACGAATAATCAGTATACAATTGCCTACAAATAACCTTTGTAAGAATGTGCCAATAAAAACTGTTTTCTCCAATATGCTCGGAAATGTGCGCCTTACTGTAGCAAAAATAGTACGTGAAGTTCCTTGTTACTGACAAGCTCAAATTTAAAAAGTTAAAAGTCGTTATTGTACAGCTTTAGCGGCCAGGAAAATGTATGAAATTCCTTTACTGTATACTTTTTTACCTTTTAATCATATGTTTTGACCAAGACAAATCACTACAAACAGCCAAATGCTCGTAAGTTTAAAGGCCTAGCAATTTGTCATAACAACTTGCTATAGTTAGACTGGTTAGTAATGTATGGCTGTCTCTTGCCAACTATTGCAAGTTGGTGTGACAAATTGCACCCGTTTGAAGTGTGCTCAAAGTTTTCCCAGGTTTTTTTTTTAATTGTCATAGACTAAAAGATTACTTTTGCAAGAGATACAGGTGACTTTTCACTAAATTTCGTTTAAAATAGTATTAACTAAAGAAATTAAAATATTTTCGAAATAATATTCAAAACGAACTAAAATGCGTTTAAATCCCGTTTAATCTTTAATAATTTTAATAACATAAAACATAAAATTGTAATCGATTCTAATGTTTTTATAGTATTTTATGCAACAGTTATATAATATGGGTTCTTAAAATTCGAGAGTCGCTGTAACAAAACGAGCTTTAGCGAGTTTTGTTAATAAAGACTCGAGAATTTTAAGACCTAATTATATAACGTTGCATACAGTACTTTTTCTACGACAGCTAGAACCAACTTATACTTTTAGTTATAAATAAATAAAAATAGAGACATGTAAAAACAAACATTTTATTTATGGTAATGAATATGAAGGCTTTGAATGGTGTTTTTTGTTATGATTATTGGCGCGTTGTTTTGTTTTAAGATCTGGGACATATTTATTTCATTTTGTAGAAAGTCCGGAGCGGTTGGCATTGGAGATGGATCAAATTCAGTTACAACCTCAAAAGTTAAATAAATTGCGTTACCAATGAACCTAACTGACAATTGAAAATAATTAAATTCCCGCGCTTTATGTTTTTTTATTACCATAGACAACAATACTGTTTAAGTAGATGTATTTTTCAAACATAAATCTTTTGGAAAAATAATATTCTTATTTCATATCTGTAATTTACGTAATAATAAACGAGTCTTTATTGTAAATATGGCAGTTACAGTAATAATAAGTTCATTTACATAAACTTTTGTCATGGATGCGGTCAAGGAAACATAAATTTAAATAAAACACTTTCGCGCTGGCACATGGTCTGTAGGCGCTGGCCACTTTAACGCAAATTAAAAAAAATACCAGTTGGCTTATAATTTATTATAATATCCGTCGGAGCATTATAATGTAATTCATAGATCATAGATTTAAGTGGAATCACGAAAAGTGTATATTTTTAATATTGATGTTAGCCTTTTAATTGTCAAATTACAGTGCTGGAGTAGAAAAATTTTTTTATGTGTGTCAATTGAAACTGGCACCATGAGTCATGCCATGTACATACTTTAAAAAAAATAGTAGGGCGGGAACATGATAGGCTATTGACATACTACTCGCTGTTTTAAAATTATTGAAAATATTATTTGATTTCCTCGCATTTATGGAGAAAAGCACTATAGCTGCCTCGGCGGGAATGGCAATTCGTGGATTCGTCTCTATTGTCGGTATTGACAAAATCAACTCATCCACGAATTGCTATTTCCCGGCCTCTGCAGTAATGTACTATTAAATCATTTAAATTCCGAAACATTCTTTGTAATTGATTAACAACGAGTCACTTAGGAAATTAGACAGCAATTCAAAAAGAACGCACACGCCGTTGGATATATATTAAAATTTCAACCCTATTATAATACTGACTAGATTTAAAGTAACAATTTTTTTAGTAAAGTTTTGATAAATTTCGAATAAGTGTTCAATTAGTCCCTTTTTAAAATGAAATTTCTGGAGCTGTTGGTAATCTGAAAACGTGTTTTAAAAACACTGTTTTCATTAAAGTGCCTTAGTTAACACTGCTCTTTTTAAGTACATTAAATTCAACTGAGCTTCAGATGACTTGGTTTATTTCAATAAATACTTTGAAGTATTTTGAAGGTCGACTTAACAAACAAGGTAGTCGCCGATTGACTCAGCGCCAAATTGATGGACGTAATATTGTGACGGGAGTCCGCTGGATGCGGGTGGCGCAGGACCGGTCAATTTGGCACTCTCTGGGGGAGGCCTATGTCCAGCAGTGGACGTCTTTCGGCTGATATGATGATGATGATGAATATTGTGACTAACCTACATTCACGGGCGCGCCACGTATAGCTCTGTCACTTGCTTTTTGATGCGGTGCTGGATGGCCAGCTGATCTAATAAACGTTTATCGGCCTGGTATTGCTTTTATTCGTTCTTTAGTTAATACTTGTATGGGAGATGAAACGTTGTATGGGAGATGAAACGTTGTTAGTATGATTAATGATTTCTCTTGTATGTGTAGACAAACTAAGTATATCGTCGTAACTCGTCAACGTGCTTGTGATTCTTTTAGAGTTGCAAGCGTCCACAGGCTACGGTGTCTGCTTACAATCAAGGAAGTCGTATGCTTATTTGCCACGCCGTAGTATAAAAAATATTTCTTCATAATTTACTTTAAAAACAAAGTTTTAACAGACTC
The DNA here is from genome assembly GCA_932294315.1 of Epinotia nisella. NCBI lineage: Eukaryota > Metazoa > Arthropoda > Insecta > Lepidoptera > Tortricidae > Epinotia > Epinotia nisella. The sequence continues at coordinate 10,204,572 of OW028675.1, read as the reverse complement.
AAATCAGTAACCAAATTGCTTCAAATTTGCCTATAAAAGTTGAAGAGTTCCCTCGATTTCTCCAGGATCCCATCATCAGCTCCTGACCCGATGACCATGGGACTACCTGGGAAGGATACCCTTTCTAACAAAATAAGAATTTTCCAAATCGGTCCAGGCGTCTTCGAGTAATCTGGAAATATACATAAAAATTCTCCGATGAATTGAGAACCTCCTCCTCATTTGATGTCGTTTAAAATTAGTTGAATATCGCTTTTGAACAATATTGTCACTTACCTAACTCACTGTCTTGTGGTATGTTTCTATGTTTAATTATACTACCTAACTTACCATTTGAAATGATAATTCGGACAATTTTATCATAATAATAACTAAGAATCATTTTGCAAAATTACGTGATTGAGATAAATTGTCTTGAAAATAATCTACTCCAAATTGTTAATAACGTGATCCCATAAATACGGATTTCGCGGCTAAATAGTATTTTATCTGTCGGACAACGAATTTATGAAAATTTGGTCGGTAGGTATTGTGACGAGTAGTGTTCCAAATTAAAATAGAACTGTACGTAGTGAAATATTATGAATATGATGATGCTAATACTTCGTTGATAACTTATTATTAATATTGCAAATAAATGAATATGAATGTGAATAATGTATCGGGATACTTGGAAATCTAGGGGTCATTGCCCAGCGGTGGGACACTAATTAGACTAATAAAAAAACCGGACAAGTGCGAGTCGGACTCGCCCACCGAGGGTTCCGTACAAATTTCCTCCTACCTCTATGATTGATTACGTACTTTAAATAATGACTATATTTTTTTGAATTTAATTACAAATGTACAGTTTTCAGATTCTTCTCTGTACTTGTATTGTAAGACGATATTACTTGACAAATTTCATAGTTCTAGGTCAATGGAAAGTACACTATAAAATTTGATTCCCTTGTGTGTGTCGAAATATTTTGCGGCATAAACGTTAACTTAAAATTTTGATTGTTTCACAGCTTCAAGGGACTGTAGACGTTAGTATATAGTTTTAATTTCAATACCTCCACGCGTTCCCGAGATAAAGAGTCTTGACAGATAGACGGACAGCAAAGTGATCCTATAAGGGTTCCGTACCTCAACGTACGTACGTTCCCTACAGGGAAATACATTAATTGATTGGAACCCAAAATATCATTCAATTAAGGTTGAAAGTGTTATATAATTCTCCCAGACAGATTCGCGATATAATTATCTACTATTAAGAGATACGTATACATCCAGCTCTTCAATGGATGAAAAGTAATTTATATCGAACTTAGTACATGGGTATGGGACGCTACGTGTGTAGACACATTGACGCCGACCCATCTTCCGGGCACCAGAATCAATGCCGGCTCGGCCGCATCCTCCGCCGAAGACCTCAAACGCCACAAGTATGCCTCCCTAGGGAGTGGTTACTTATTTGAGGCGTTTGGGGTCGAAACACTGAGACCATGAGGTCCAAGCGCGCGCCGACTATATAAGGATTTGTCGGCGCGCCCGATAGATACCAGCGGTGACCAGAGGGCTGGCCTATATTTTGCTCAAAGAGTGACAATGCTGCCAGCATTCTGGCCACACTACCCTCTGACAGCGATTTGGACCAAATTTTTTATCTTTAAGTTTTAATGTATGGTTTTTTTTTGTCTTTGTAGGTTAAGTTGTTGTTGTGGCTAAAAAAGTCCTGACAAAAAGAAAAAAAAAAATATTTTTTACATTTGTACGCATGGTATTTAACGATCTAATTTTATAGTCATCGATAGTATGAAAGTATAAAAAATGAAATGTTTAAGAAAAAAAACATTTTAGAATTTTTAATTATTCAGTAGTCTGGCCTGGTCAATTTTGGCAAGCCATTGATAAAGTACTTTTCGCCTCACTAGCTCGGAAAGCTCTTTTTTATTCTTTAGAAACAGATAGCATAACTACATTTTACCCACAAGAGTGCAAAGAATATTTGAAATCCGAACGTGTCATTAGTTACTTTTTAAACATAATAACATGTAAAGGCCAGTCCAGACAGGACAATTTTCGCCCATCTGATTAAATTGTCTGATCAAATCAGGTGCCGGACGTAAAAATAATTTAATATTGATTTGTGTTCAATTAAAAACAATTTTATTCATGATTTTACTTAAAAACCCTTAAAATCTTACAAGAAAATTTATTATATTTTAGTAGTTTTTAGGGGTTAGGCTCGTAAAACACACTTTCCTGAAATGTGCACTTTCTGTAAAAGTGCATTTTTTTAGAATGATCATTTTTCCGTAAAGTACACGGTCTCTAAAAGTGCACTTCCCGATATGTACACTTTGTCAATAGGTGCACTTTCCCAGAATGTGCACTTTCGCAGAAGGTATATTTTCCCGGAAAGTACACTTTAAGGGTAGGGGTGTAAACGCCTAGCATATGTATGAGTGCCTCCGCCTACGTCACACTCACACACGCATACTACAAATCTGCAGCGCCGAAGATCCCGCTTTAACGACTAAATGTGTATCTTTAAATAATAAATGTGTATCTTTTGAGAAAGTGCCCTAAATGGGAAAGTGTACATTTTGGGAAAGCGTGCGTTTTGGAAAAGTGCACTGTTTGAAAAAATGCACATTTCGGGAAAGTTTCCAATTTGGGAAAGTGTATATTTTGGGAGTGTACGTTTTGCGGAAAGTGCACCTTTGCAGGAAGTGCACATTTCGGGAAAGTGTGTTTTACGAGCCTAACCCGTTTTTAGCAGTTTTTCTTATGTAGTATTTTCCTCGCTTTAGTGAGGTGAAAAGATTTGTGTTACACACGGATTCAGTTATCAATGTTCTTAAGCTTATCGTGGTCGAATAATAATAAGATGGCTAAAAAAAGGAATTCCTAGGTAGGTATCCATAATATTATTCCTTTGCTTCCAAGGTAACTGCAAATTACCTACTCGCGATGAAAATGAGAAACTGAGTTTTTCTTTTCACATTTTATTCATTATGGCCAGTCTTTTCTAGTGTGGATTAAATTTAATTAAGAATGTTTCTGATTGCTAGTAGCTAACTACTAGTTGCCGGTGCAAAAGAGGATGCACGGGTGTGATGTGTCTAACATAGGTACTTAGATACAATGTAAATTATCAGGATTTCATGTTCGACTTGCATAATAGATCCATCCACAGAACAGTTTATCGCGTTCTCCGTCAGTAAATACGCGCATAAAATCTAGGTCATACTAATAAATAACGTACCAAGACGAATAAAAATGTAATAAAAGTTATAGCTCTCAGAATAAACATAAAAATATAATTCTCACGCATTTCGTTATTACTGTCAGTACCAAAATTAGTTACGGAGGATAAATACATTATGTAGTAGGTTTGGAAGGTTGCATTTTTTTCTTATATGTGTACAAGAAAATTTTATGTACATTGGGGTAATCTCAGAAACTATCCGTACGATTTAAAATTGTTTTCACCACTATATAACAAATTTGCCTTCTGGGTACACACATTATGCCTCCTTTTGATCCCGCGTTTAGCAAATTTAACTAGGTTTGTTAAGTATTAATACTTAAAAGTACTGTAGGTACTGTCATATTCAATATCAAAAGCAAAATATTCGATCCTATTTTTATGCCAATCCACTACCAGCAAATCTCTGCTAAGTCATCTAAAGATGAAACCCTGTTAAAAAAGTATACAGATTTTCGTTTCAATATCATTTCAAAGCAGTGCTTTCAAACCTTTTGCTGTAAGTGCTCCATTTTACACTAGTTTTGTACAAAACTGCAAATAAGCCCAAAACAGCGAAGCCGGCTATTAAGGAGATTACTCGACTCGTTCCGTGTAACACGATATTCACAGTGTAAGAATTTATTTTGCTTGCAAAGTGTTAACATTTTAAGTTCATAGGTAGGTATAGCCCGACAAGCCGCTTGACCCTGAGATAGTGTCGCTGTAAACATCATTATTCATACAGTCTTAATATACGGCAATAATGTACATACGTCATGTATGTATCGTCGGGACAGAGTGTATTGGTTTTGTATTGTTTGCTGAATGTTAAAATACTAATGCTGTATAATAAATAGAATCATCCATATCTGATTCCAAGTAATCGATATTTTAATGTTCTGCAGATTGTGACTCCGAAGACTCTGACTCTGATGTGACGCTTTCAAGATCGCCGACCTCAATTATAAAACGTTAGGTCTGCGAATATTTAAAAAAAAAGAACAATATAATATACAGGTATATATCAGCAAAATTTGGTATGGTAATTGCACTAAGTATTCTTGAACAATCCATCTACATTAAATACCGCTATGGTAAAAATAATGAAAAGTAATCTATATAAATTACGTAAAAATCAGGCGAAAATGGTGTAAACTTTCTTTGCTTCATAATTAACTACTTTTATATAAATTCTTTGGTATTCTTTGGTAGCTACGTAAGTACCTACCCCTGTAAATTGTTCTTGGATCAGAGAATGTTACGTAACTTTTCACGAGCGTTAGGATAATTCAACTGTCAATCTCTATTCAGTTAGCTTACGTACGGACTAAACGTTACGCAATGGACCTGATAATTACTGTAACATTAATGCTTGAATTTTAATCTGCAAATAAATGATAAATCGCTTCAAAAAGGCAGCAAGGTGCATATTTACACACAAACAAAAATCAAAATGACTTAGTCAGTATTCGCATTTGTGGATAAAAGTAAGCTGTGTTGAGTAAACATATTAAAGCATCATTTCAGTTCCAAAACAAACACAATCCCAAATAACGTTTAAACTCGCACCGCCCGCGCAGGCCTATTTGGAGATAGATTGAAATAAATATGGATGCCGGGTTATTTGATAAAAAGGAACCGTAGGCCGGGCACACACTTATGAGGGCTAGGGCCAACTGCCAGCGTTGTTTTAAATGGAGAGGAGAGAAGAAGTGGGAAATATAATGTCAAACTACTTACTGAAATCAAATCCCATTGCTTTGCTTTTAACAAAGATTTTGCTCTTTGAATCGCGTGTTTATTACAATATTTTGTATTTTATTTATATTTGTATGTTAAGTAGAATTTTAGATTCAGCCAGTTGGTTCCAATTTCAATACATTGCATAGTATAGTTCGTATCATTTCGACTTATTTAACAATGCCCTACAACTTCCACAATGGGGAATGGATGAAAATTTTAGAAATGCCTAATTATTTTTTTGGTGATAGGAATAACCTTCCTTGGCACCAGAAAAAAGTTTCAGATTTTTCAGCTGCGACAATTATTTTTGAAAAATATAAACAGTTTCCTCATTTACGTTTTGGGTCAAGAACGGTAAATAGACACTTTCCTTGATCTGTATCATATTATTGTGTCAATATCATTGCCAGTGTCAGTTTACCACACATATTTAATATATTTTTTTATAATATGAGACCGATCGAGGAAGGTGCCGTAACTGACCCAAAACGTAAGTGAGGAAACTGTTTATATTTTTCAAAAAAATTGACGCGGCTGAAAAATCAGAAAATTTTTTCTGGTGCTAAGGAAGGTTATTCCTATCACCAAAAAAATAATCAGGCATTTCTAATATTTTCATCCATTCCCAATTGCACTTGACGTGATGTGCCTAGATGTGAGTAAGTACAGTTATAAGCGTTTTCAAAAAGGTACATGAAACCCAATTCAACTAATTTAATATGGTGTTAAAATTCATTGACCTTTTTCTGTCGCTTTGGCATTTGTATTAGTAAGATATATGATCTATTTCTTAAAAATTATATTAATTATAACTGTAAATATATGAAACTGGTGTAATTTAATTGAATTATTAATAATACATTTGATATAAACGTAAAGTTTGTTTTGATCTATCGGTGGATGTAAAGCAATTTATTCAGTAACTGTTACGGTCTTGTGCTTATATATTTTTCGAGGTGTAGAATAACTTAGGTTTTAATTGAAAAAACCGGACAAGTGCGAGTTCAACCTCGCGTGGTGAGGGTTCCGTAAAATTCCTATTCTCTAAGCATTAGGCGCTCCATACAAAATACACAAAAATATAGAGAATTTTCCCGTTACTTTGAATACTCAAACTTCTTATAGGTTTTCGTGTAATCTTTAGGCAAGGAACTATTTTCTATATTTTTTTTTTCAGAATTTTAAGCCTAGTAGTTTCGGAGATAAGGGGGGGGGGGGGGGGGGGGTAATGGTCATTTTTTGTCATATTTCATAAATTACTTCTAATCTGTTTTTGCTTAAATTATAAAAAAAAAACTAAATTGCTTACAACAACCCCTTTCATTTGATATGTCACACAGTACAGTTTGCGAAACTTTTTTTTTAATTTTCCAGTTTACCCCCCAAAAGTGCCCCTTGTTCAGAATTCATTAATTTACTTTACGCGTCTATCTTTGGGTCACCAATTTACATATGTGTACCAAATTTCAACTCAATCGGTCCAGTACTTTTGGAGGAAATCGGCTGTGACAGACGGACAGACAGACAACCGAGTGATCCTATAATATAAGGGTTCCGTTCTTTCCTTTTGAGGTACCGGAACCCTAAAAAGCCATAGTTTCCGCAAAAAGACCGTTATATCAAATGTTGTAGTACCAATCATTACTTACCCGATATAAAATCGTCAACTCATATCGTATTAACTATCTCTTATACTGGTACCCAACCCTATGGGATGGAAGGTCAGTATTACCCCAAATGTAACCAATATCTCTGTGAAAAATGACTCTTTCGCATCTACTAATGCGTTCATATCGGCTAAACGTCCGTCCGTAACGTTTTTTCGAGGGCCATTTGGTAAAATAAAATCTTTTTATGTAAATTCAGTTAGGGAGATGTTATCAGCCCTGTTTTGGTGTAAATAAGAGGGATGCTGGTTTGGGATAGGTACAGAAAACAGGAAAATGCTTTTACAGTACACATGGTGTTACTTTCCCGCACTAGTGCGCAAATGAGTACTTTCCGTGCATATCTTGAAACTTTAAAGAGCCATATCGTCGCTTGTAATATGAATTAACGTAACCGCCAAATGACGATTTTTCAGGAGAGGCAAAAAACTAATTTGAAAAATAGAAAAAGTTAATAACTTTTTACACACTTATCCTATTGTAATGATGTTTGTAGCAATTATCTTATAATTGCGAGATATTTTTACTAATCGAGGTCTTAAAAAGACTGCTATTATAATTTAGAAAATAGCATGGCGCTTACGTTAATTTTTTTTCAAAAAAGTGGAGTTACATTAAAATTTATTTCAAAAAATTCAGAACAGGAAACACTGCTTTAAGGTAAGTCACAAAAAAGCTGCAAACCATTAAAGTAAGTAACATAGTTTTCAAAACGTGGACTTACGTTATAAGAAGATAATTTTAGTACTTTCAAACTTATTCACTTGTAATAACGTCCAAAATAGAATAAATTATTTTGTTTTAGTTAATGTTTGGCAGGGTAGTCAACTATAAGTAAAACAGGTATATACGTACGAAACAGTTCTAATGTTAATATAAACGTTGTTTTAAAACAAATTCAAAGTCTCCCTCTCTCTCTCACTCTCTAAATATGTGTGGAAATCTCTTTAAGTGTGTAATTTCCAGGCAAATAGTACGCATTGTCGTCGGTAATGAATTAAGATTATTGGTAAGGCCCGTCTTGTTTCAAAACCTTGTAAAATCGTTACGGCGAAGCAAATAATAATAAAAAAACTCTTAAAATAACTGTTGATTATTTATTTCAGAAACCAATTTAAAAACTGCAACGTCTTTTGCGTTGTAATGTAAATAAACCAAATTTATAAAATGTCAGTGATGGGCCTTACTAGGAACCTGGTCGCCTAATAAAGCCCGTTATAAATTAATATAAATGTACCTACATTTAATCAAAAGGTAGAGTACCTTGTTTAGTACTAGTCGTGAAATATACTTGACAATGAAATCTAGGTACTTAATTAAGTACCGAACGAAAATAACCCAAAATTTATGCCACGGGCCTTCTTAGGCCTATCAAAATTAGAAATTGCTATGGAACGAAAATAACTTAAATTTAAATAGTTGTCATATTACATTGATTTAAACTTTGATGATTCTCACACATCGTTGTTACTGAACGGGACTAAATCGCGTATAATTAGGTAACTTATTTAAACCGAAAGTCCTTTCTACAAAACTACTGTAGAAAGGACTTTCAAATCAGAAAACATCGCAATCTCAACTGGAATGACGGTTTGACATAATAAGTGTTGTGTGTTGGCCGGTTGACAACCCTAGTGTACAAGTGATTAATATAGACCAAGTGCGGGTAGTTCAGAAAATACTCTCTTGGGAGGATGGATGGATCATAAAAAACTATATCGTAACTAACTACTATATACTGAACAAAAATTCAATCCTAAATATCTTAACGAGAACACGTTATAATATTAGTTTATTTAAAATTGGTTGTTTATTGAGATCTCTTAATTAGTCACTACATTTGTAATATACATAGTATAGCAGGTAATATATGTGTAGATCGAAACACAAATAGATAGAGACACAATACATGTAGTGCGCTTTCATAGAAAACTTTACTTGAGTTCAATGAAATCTCGTTTTCCACTTGCAGGACCGTAAAAAGCACGCACGTGACATAAAAATTGATTGCTTCAATTGTAATTTGTTTTAATAAAAACTGTGATAATTACATTTGTGATTCAATCTAATGATTTTTAATTTATGAAGTTATTTTCGTTTTAATTGCATTTTTTCGTTTTGATTACAAGAAGGCCCAAGGTCTACATTATGAGTTATTTTTATTTCTGTGTTAAATAGATTTAATTATAAAGAATATTTCAGGACTAGTACTAAACAAGGGTATTAATTAACAATGTTTTGAAATAAGGTACCGTACCTACCAGTACGTAATTAATTGCGTTTATTGTCAAGTGACAATGTAGTTTTTTTTTTACCCGAGATCGATTCTAGCACACAAATGTATGGATTCGCTTTAACGCTTCAAATGGAAAGAAATAGACGGGAAGTTCCTAGTAAGTAAATTAACGTATACTCCAAGTCAGTTTAAAATAAATACACAAAATTTAATGTAACTGCCAAATTTTATGTAAATTTCCCGTATTTTGTATGGAACGTATGCCTGTTACATTAATATACATTCTATACAAAATACGGGAACTTTACCTACTGTTATATTTACAGTAAGTAAATACATACTTTGAAACCAATTTGATTGAATTTGGAATATTTATAGCTGTGATAAACTATAACCTAGTTTACAATAACACATTTTTGTTCCACCATCACCCACAAACTTGCTAGAAGCGGCACTGAAATGTAAATGCGCTGTGCCTGCCCCTTTTGGAAATATGTTATGTCTTGCCATACAATATGTTTGGGTAAATATTTGCAAGCGTTGTCTTAAAAACCAAGCGTAGTCACATGTAATTTAACCACCTTTTTTATTTTTATCTAACTTTAACGTTAGCGTAACAGACAATCAGTTATAATGTGCCACCAATTGAGTAACGCAAGAGTCATTTCGATACTCATCTGTATCAAAATGACTCTTACATTACTCAGTTTATTACTTGTCTTCAACTTTGGTCGATACATTAAATACGCAATCACAGATCTGTCGTTACGTTAACCTGTTAATAAGAAAATGAAAAAAATGTGACATACATTAAAGAAAATACGGTAAAGTGAAAAAAATGGTGTTATTCTGGTTAACGTAATCGACATTTTTTTCAAGATATCGAAATTTTAATAACAGCTATCGACGGAGCATCAAATTTGCAGTCGAACTGTATATTTATCTCAATTTCGGTATTTTGGCGGTTACGTTAATTCATATTACAGGCGACGATATGTACTGTAAAACGTTGTACGATACACGTGCGAATAGGTAATTCGCAACTCGTGTCGATTTAAAACACTCCCTTCGGTCGTGTTTTAATTTATCGCCACTCGTTGTGAATTTCCTATTTTCTGCACTTGTATCGTAAATAACTATTGTGTTTCGTCAACACATGCCCGTAAAAAGGAGTTATTTTATGAAACTATTTTAAACTCGTTTGGTTTGCGAATTCATGAAGGAAACCTAGGAAATTACATTGTGTTGTTTATATAAGGAGGCTCATAATTATGACTTTTATTATTGCTCATATCGTTGGGATTTAAATATTTTCTAGGGAGCGAGCGAAGCGAACGAAGTTCTATGCTTTAGCTTGGGCTGAAAATCGTATGTCCGGTGTCTGTCCAGATGTCACGCTGACCGTCTGTCCAACTGTTCTCCTCTACAGGTCACATTTCTCAACCGAATCTCGTGAAATTTTGTGAGCAAGTTCGGTAGTTAGTTAGTTTTACTGGGCATTTTCCGCAAATTGACATCCAACGTGCCTATTTTGCGTGAAAGGATTAGACCGGTTTCCTCACGATGTTTTCCTTCACCGAAATTCTAATGGTAAATATTTCGTACATAAGTTGCGAAAAACTCATTGGTACGATACGAGCCGGGGTTCGAACCCACGACCACCGCTTGACAGCCGCATGCCTGAACCGCTAGGCTACCGTTGCTTCGAGCAGTTTCGTTAATTATATAGAATTATTTTGTCGCCACTTTTTAGTTTTTAGGGTTCCGTAGCCAAAATGGCAAAAACGGAACCCTTATAGTTTCGTCATGTCCGTCTGTCCGTCTGTCCGTCTGTCCGTATGTCACAGGCATTTTACTCGAAAACTATAAGGTGTATTTGAATAAAATTTTGAGGAAAGGTGTATTTTGTTAGCCGCTACATAGTTTTGTAATAAAAATGACAAAAAAAATTTTTTTAGGGGTGCACTCCATACATAAAACTAAAAGTCAAAAAAAAAAAATTCATTGTGACCCCCCGTGTGGCACATCATTCGATAGGCCTTTCAAAATAAATATAAGGTTTCTTAGCATTTTTTTTGATTAAGTGAATAGAGCCAGAGATAATCGCCCCGAAAGTCACTAAAATTCTGTCCCCCCCCTCTAATTTTTGAACGGTGTATTTTAAAAATATGGAAAAATTCATGGACATAGGGCTTATTAATTTCATTAACCGAAAATTGTTTAGAACAAGATCGGTTCAGAGGTTTTCGAGATATTGCTGAAAAACTGCCTTCCTCAAAGAAAAGGACGTAAGTGCCGTAACATTTCTGTGACGATACGACCTTTTTAATAGGCACGGAACCCTTCGTTTTGCGTGGTCCGACACGCACTTGGCCGGTTTTTTTTTTTTGTAAAATACAGGCTTGCGAGTTCTACAGCTCACAGGGACACTAATTTAGAATATAACCGGAAAAACGCTAGAAGGATAATGAGCAATTTATTTTCTACTAGTCTTCAATAGTCGGAGCATTTAGTTTCAGCAGTGGACGTCTTTCGGCAGATATGATGAGTCATCGACGAAATGAAAATTCTGTGGAATGAAATATTTGTCGAAATATTACCTTATTGACGAATTGGTGAGCGGGGCACATTGCACGTAGAACCGATGGCCGTTGGGGCGGAAAGGTTCTCGAGTGGCAACCAGGTACCGGAAGGCGCAGCGTGGGTAGGCCCCCCACAAGGTGGACTGATGACCTGGTAAAGGTCGCTGGAGTCCGCTGGATGCGGGTGGCGCAGGACCGGTCATTGTGGCACTCTTTGGGGGAGGTCTATGTCCAGCGGTGGACCTCTTTCGACTGATATGATGATGATGATGATGACGAATTGGATTCCCATCTGAATCATGCCCTTCCCGCACCGCATGTCATCACCATCAGCTTATATGTCTCCCACTGGACACCGGTTTTATGATAGAGTGGGAATGGGATAGGCTGTATCACGTTAACCCAGTGCGGGTTCATGTAGATACAAACATTTACATCGTTGTTCACTAAGTGTATTTAAAGGCTGCTCTACACAATGGCCCATTGATGAACGCGACTTTCATTTCATTACACCGCAACTACGCCCTGTCCTCCAACCATGATGGCCTATTTTGTGGAGGTGCCTTTAAATTTGGACTATATGTCCATCAATTGGCCGTACTACTATTATCAGGATGATTATCCAAGGCTTTTTGCCTGCTCTTATGCAGTCATTTTCAATTTGCACCCACTTCGTATACTTCGGTATTCGGATCGAATTACGAGCATATACACACTTTGATAGAGAAAAGATGAGAGAAGCGATTTGTCTGTTCCAGGCGGCGTGGGTGTTTGTTCAAAAGGTGAAGGTTGTAAATAAAACAAAACGTATACGTAAGATAAACATTAATTTGAATTAGTAATCGTTTACGGAAGACCAGCGTCGGGTACTCACCAGAAGACCAGTGTTCACCGTTTTCAACCTGGAATTATGCTGAGTATCTACCTTTTTCAGTGTACAATTTAGTTGATAAATGTTTCAATTGTTTTCTTTATAGAAATAGAAATATTTTATTTGCGATAAATGTGGTACATTATGGTGTTACATTAGTGTTGTGAGGCCATACATTTAGGCTTTAAGAAGCCATGCAAAATACATGTTACCTAAAAATAAAAATACATGCTGATAAAAAAATAAAACAAACGAAAATAAATTAATTGAATATAAAAGTAGTTATAATATTTATAATTAAGGACGTAGCGCGAAATATTCTTTTAAAGAGTAGTGACACTGATTTACAAGCGTAGCATACAATTTAGTTTAAAATTTATTGAAGGGTAGATCTGTAATACCCTCGGGCAGTTTATTGTATATTTTAATGCACATGGCGTAACTGCAACGGCTTTTCATTGCAGTGCGCATATTGGGCAGCATTAGTTTATTGGGATATCGCGTATTGAAGTGCACGGTTTCGCATTTCTTTTTAAACAAATCAGGATGCAACTTTACGAATACACAGGCTTCGTAAATATATTTTATTTTTTGTTTATACTGTATGTTTGTGTACCTACTTATACTGAAATAAATTATATTCTATTCTAATTCTAATCGTACACCTCTAAAATTTGGCTCCCATACAAACTTCCTTTTTCCATGAAAAATTGGATAATTCTTTGCATTGCACGAAAGTGATTAAAATATGCTGAAGCTCGTTTGGTGAAGGAGACATTCCTTCACCAAACGAGCTTCAGCATATTCGTTATTCTTCATAGTCAGGACTTTCTGAATAACGAATGTTGTACCTAATTTGCTGTTAGTGTTAGTAAATTGCGAATAAATGCCAATGATTACCGGTTTCTCGCATGAGCTCTCTGCCCTTGCGGCCCGGGCGATGACATTTTGCGGCTGCAGTCGGATATTGCGCCACCTATCCGCTCGACGCGTGTTAAGTTAACTGCCTGCAAGGAGGTCAATCTGACTGGAAATTTCGCATCGCAATCTACGGGTAAAAAAATAATGGAAAGGCAGTTTTTCAGCAATATCTCAAAACCTTTGAATTGAACCGTTCTCATTCAAAATAATTTTCGGTGAAAGAAATTAATAAGCCCTGTGTCCATGATTTGTTGGATTTTCATATTTTTTAAAAACCTCTTTTGAAAACTTAGCGGGGACACACTTTTTGTGACTTTCAGGGCAATTATCTCCGACTCTATTCACTTAATCAAAAAAAATGCTGAAAACGGTTATATTTATTTTGAAAGGCCTATCGATTGATCACACGTGGGCTTACAATTATATGCTTGCAGTTACATGATATGGAGTGCACATCTAAAAAATATTTTTTGTTATTTCATTACAGAACTACATATGTAGCGGCTAACAAAATACACATATCCTCAAAATTTTATTCAAATACACCTTATAGTTTTCGAGTGAAATGCCTGTGACGTACGAACAGATGGACAGGCGGACAGATGGACAGACGGACAAGACAAAACTATAAGGGTTCCGTTTTTCCCTGTTTGGCTATGGAACCCTAAAACGGTCATTGGAGCGCGTCAGATTTTGATAACGTATACGGCATGTGTCTCTGATAACGAAGGTAAGTTAATCTGATAGTTTGTATGGTGGGGGTGGCCATGTGGAAGGATACAAGTAAGTATGAATGAGGAAAAATAAATACTCGAGCGCGTCACATATTTACAGGGGACGTTAAATAGACCCGAAAGTCACGGTGCCAAGGACGACTTTATAAAGGTGTTTACGTAAGCTGGCAAAGTTATTTTCATGTAATCAACCAAGTTCAATATTCACACTCTTATGGAAAAATGTTGGCGTGTTGGTGTCACTTCAGTACGTGAAGAACGGCGTCGAACAGGTTGAGGGGGGGTAGCTACCCCAGATGATCGTTTTTGAAACCAGGGAACGGAACCGGTTTTTTCAAAAGTCCCCGAAGTAGTCTAATATTTTGAATTACATATTTTAGGCTCTTAATGTAGGACTCTATCATGTATTTAGGTAACATTTTCGTATTATTAGACCGCCTGATCAAAAATGATATTATAAACCAAAGAACGAAATTGAACGAAATAAAACCGGTATTTTTGTATGGTGAAAATACCAGTATCCGATCCCTGTTTGAAACACTGAGGGCTTAAATGAACTGGTAAATAAATCAGAAAAATATATGTCATCTTTTGATACTTCAAAACCTACACGTTTGAATTTCTTGTAGAACAATAAAGTACTCGCCGCATATTGGTGTCATATCGGAATGTTAAATGTCAAGTCACACTAACCTCTCGAACGTGTCAATCGGACTATTCTGTTTTTTAAGGCCTTTGTCCAATGTACACGCCTGAAAATGCCCACAATTCACTACACGAGCTGCGAGCCGCACTGCTGTATAAATACATATTAATGAATAAATCCGTACGTAGACGCGCAAGGCGAATCGCTCAGTCACGGATTACTCCGCAGATTTATCGCCGCATGTGAATTTATTATAATATATATAATTTAACTCGGCCCACGGCTCAAGTGCTTTGCCCATAGTGTTTTCTATGCCAGACCTACCATTACGTTTTCTATTTTAACAAATGTTTTTCGGTTGTTATGATAGTTTTTCAAACAAATCAATAGAGGGCCCTGTATTTCCACTTTGGTACAACTCATATAAGGTGTAAAATTGCAACATGTCAAACGCTTTGCTAAAATCAATGAAAACAACGATCACGTGTCTTTTTCTAGGTTCAAGTAATCGTTGATTTCATTTGTGAACTGCCAAAGTAGGTGAACAATAGGTACTTCGGTTTTTTTGAAATCCATATTGTTTCGGAATGATAATCGAAGTCCGTTTACTCGTTTAATGTGATTCCCTATAACAGCAGGCTTTCATACGAAATATTAGCCGTATTTCCGCCACTATCGCTTCATCAAGATAAATCGGGTGCGATGCCGAAATAGCCTTTTGTTCGAAAGCTTACTTCCACTGCAAGCTTTATACCTAAATACTAACCAGACTTTTGTGAAAACGCCCAAGTACATAAAATAAAGAGAAAAACAAGGCCCTAACATGTTTTTAAGGACTCCCAACGAAAGAAGGAGGTTCTCTATTTGTTTTTTTTTTATTTTATTGTCTTATGTACCTTCGAACTCCAGCGATAAATATTATAGCGTTTTAGTAAACTCTTCTTAAAATTGGCAAATTGGTTAATTGAATCTTCTTGAAGTTCGTAACAAGTTAAAGGTAGTTCGTAACTAGTAGACAGCGCACTTTTAATCTGATATTTAAAATTACGATATACATTTACACCTTATTCGCAAAACTTTAGAAACCTCTAAAATGTGTTTAGTCCCTTTGTAATCAACATAAATGTTGAAATGACGGATAAGGACAAACGAATTTAGCGGCATTTTAACTTAATTGAGTTTGATGGACATTTATATGTCCATCAAACTCAATAGAGTTAAATTTCATTAAGTCCATCAAACTCAATAAGACGACATGAGACGACGGCCTACTTACCTGACTTAATTTTATACTAGTCATTGTGCCTAAGATTCACATTCTTTTAGTCTTCTTTTTGCTTTCTTTACTGTTTCTAATATTACAATTAAGGCGTAATCATAACTTTATTTTTGTTTGCCGAGTTTATGGTAGACATTTTTAATCACGATATAGTCGGAGATAGTGCAATACCGCGTAACTAGTCTAAAGACTAGTATAAATGCACCGTCTACACAACACCCATAGTGCAAAACCGCGTAACTAGCACTGGAAAAATACTGCGTATCTACACAACAACCAACTTAATCAGGATTTTACGTTCGTTGGCGGGAAATCTTAATGTGGCTAGATTTGTTAGTGCCAGTTACGTGGATTTGCCGTAAGGGTGTTGTGTAGATACGCAGTATTTACCAGTGCTAGTTACGCGGTATTGCACTATCCCTGACGAAATGTCGCCGTCATGTGTGTCACTGGTCTAAGAAGACAGTCCTACGAAGTCGACATGCTTGGTTGCTTGGCGGTCATCCAACAGTGCACTGTCTCACTTGCAGCCTGCATTGCGAACATTCGAGGTTGATCAGCCTTCACAAAAAGTAGCAACTACGTACAGGCTCCGAAAACACTTACAATCTTTTACAGCCTAATGAAAATAGACCGGTAATTGTCGACACAACGTAAACTGTAAGGTAACTGCGGACCAAGTTTATTACACGCGAATCGATGGACCCCTGAATCACGATAGCGCGTGTATAAAAATTGGTATCGACTTTCAAAAGATTTGCTTCGGTATCTGTTCATTATTTTCTTTAATTTTATAGAAAGCATCGATTAGATATCACACGTCTGTTTTAAAATTATGTCGTATAACAAAGCTAGTGCCTAATATTTTTGTTTCCAAAGCGTATTTTCCTACCGAATAAAATTATTTGTACAAGGTTTTATTTCACTAGCAGTGTTCGTTTGTTAGCATGTAAATACGTAAGTTTCCCGCTTCAATATTTGCAAACCAAATTAATACAGATGAAAACGTTTCATAGTTCTGTAACAACAGCTTAATAAAATGTGTGCCAAAAAATAATCCTGTATGTATTTTGTAAAATTGTTACCAAGATATCCTGTCGCGTCGCTAAAATAAATTTCACTTCCCAACCTGTCTTCGCAAACCCGGCTCACTCGTAAACGCCTCGTGATATAAATGTCATAATATCCTGAAACTAAAACATCGCGCTAGAGTTCAGTTCACACACGGGTTTTCTTTCTTGTGATAAAGAAAACGAGCGCTTATAGGCGTGAATTTCTTTTTTTTTTAGGTTTCCTAATACCTGTCATTTTCTGATAACTGTGAAGCCTTCGATGCACGATTTACCGTGTGTCATAAATCAATTAAATCCTAATAATCCTACATATTAATAATATAAGTGTGTGACAATATTTGTTCCTCTTAATCCCAAAAACTATTGTACTAATCCTTAGGAAACTTTTAAGCAATGTAGCGTTAATGGAGGTCTGAAGCCCACTGATTTTAGTTAGATTTTAGTTCAGTAGAAAGTAGCCCCCTTTGTCGCGAAGCCACTTCTGATCACTCTCGTGGCCGCGAATGAGTACCTATAGCACTCTAGCTTAGGTGAATGTATTAGCACATATGCATCTATAAACATACTCTAACAACTTGCGGAATCCTTTATATATCTGACATATGGGCTGCCGCCTCGTGCGTACCAGCTAAATATGAGGTATAGGGACCTTTGTCCCCGAGAATGTCCTCCAACCTCCCCTTATAGACATCCCTAACCACACAACTGATACTGTTCCAATCCACACGCTACTGATCCAGTTATAATCACCCGGGTGCACCCCTGATTGATACTGATATGGACTGAGGCTGAGACTACCGAACCTGAGACGCTGTTGTTACACTTGTTACTAATCCTCTAACACTAAAGAACTCCACACTAAGAACCGTGTTATCGCATGTCCGTGATCTGTAGGAAAACCTTATTCATATACATGATAAACCGTCACGCCTCTCAAAGAGAATAAGACATGTAGCCGCACATAAATACATCACATCATAAACAGTCATCGTCCGACCTGTGTAAATGATACCAAATCGTAACAATATCATAGGATGCATCGAAAGTGATTATGGAAAGAGCTCACCCAGGTTTTCCTCCAAATTTAACACTACAAATCTGCACGTAACTGTTCGTTCACAATCTAGCTGTCAGGAACTCAAACTCCTCGCCTACCCGTCCATTATAAACATGATTTCTTGTAGGTGTTGCTACATGAAATAAATCGGCTGTTTGAGACATCATTATTAACATCGTCATAAATGTAAGTATACTATCGTGAATCATGACTATTCACGACACTCCCGGCCCCCGGAAAACTGGCGATCGTATCTCCAGTAGAGTAATATAATAATATTTCACAGCTCTATTTAACTCTGCCTCAGATCTTTGATATGACCGTTCTTTTCCCATTGCGTACTTTCCTAAATCCGTTCCAAACGTTTCGTGAGACCTAAGGTATACTAGCTAACTGCTAGGTCCTTTATTCTTGAGACTTTGACCAACGAAGCTTCATGTCGTAATAAGTTATCAGTCATATCCTATATATACCGTAAAAACATATGTTGGATTTGCTAGTGTTATGATGTTAACGTGATTTGTTTTATGGCAAAAACGTCCCGAAAATTTATGACGTCTGCAAAATATATCTTACACTATACCTATAATCTATATCATGATATGTAGCAGTGTTGAACAGTCCAATTGGACCACGTCTGGTAGGTGGTTAGTAGAATGGTGGCCAAACTGTTTGTTATCCCTACGACACTGGTATTATAAAAAACTATTTGCATACTGAATATCAGCATCAGCGTCTTTCACTCCCACGACACTGAGAGTTACGGAACGACAAAGAACTGAAAAAATACTTCTGTACATTGTGCATTGCTGGTTCATGTACATACTTTAGGCTGCCGCGAGTTAATACCTTGCTAGATTGAAACAAATGTCTTGCCAGATTTTATTATCATCTTTATATTTGTTTGCTTTTTCCATGGAATGGAATCCTCCCCCGCGGGCAAATTCCTTACTTATTATTAAAAGGTCGTCCATTACCACGACTTATCTCAATTTAGCTGCGTATTAATTTTATCAATTTCCTGATTTCTCCTCGAATTAATGTAAAAACTTTAAAATTATCTACGCATTTTTTTAAACCTTTTTCTTACACTTCATTGTACACCTCAAAAAATAACATAAGATAGAACATGAATCTTTAGTTGGGCATCGGGCTGTCTTATCTTCTTCTTTTGTGTTTTGTCTTTTCTTAAGATCTTGCTATCATTATTTATTTTAAAATACCAAGAGTAAAATTAATTAATTACAATACGTACTACCACAAACTAAGTTTGACCGTGGAGTGAGCTCTCAGTCTCAATATATGAAATGAGCAATGTTTCATACTTTATGTAAAACCTCTTTATATACTTAGGCTATTTTTAACTTAGTTTTAATTTAATTTGAAATCTAGTTTTACTTATATATACAATGTATTTTGTATATTTTTATGTGTTTTACCATTAAATTAAATAATTTGTATTCCTAACATACAGTAAAACGTGCTTTAGTGGGACCTGAATAAGTGACAAACCTCCATAGCTGGTACTCCTGCTGAGGTCCCAACAGTTTAGTACTGAATTACCTCTGTTAGTGGCATAAAAAACAAACCTGTATATCTGTGATTAATGACTTCGATTTTATCGTCATAATTACCTCTATATTTGAGACAGCGAGTATATTTTACCTCATTTGTTGAGACTATATTTTTAAGAATACTTTTGCTAAATTGTTTTCTTTTATTTCATAAGTATACCTCTATAACTGAGATAACGTCAATTTTTCACTCAGATCTCTAATCTCTAACTCAGACTTTATTGCTGCTATATTTTTGTCTTGTTTACTAATTCTTTGTCTTCCCGCAAATTCCGCACTTGACTATTCGTGCCTAAATGACCTCAAGTTACTTCCAAAAATCAAACGAAAATTACACTTTTTTATTATTATTATTTATTCTGTATACATCTTTGTACTGTTAACAAAAACGTTCTTGGTATTATGTGTTTATAAACCTTTTTGTTATATCTTTAAAAATCGCACCTCTTTTACGAAAATAATCTATTATCTCACTTCTATCAACGGAACCGTCTGTAAATGAGACAGATATTAATTACACTTGAATATCTGAGGCACTAGTAAAATGGAATACCTCTTTAAGTGAGACACATTTGCCGGTCCCTTGAAGTTCCAGTTATTTCAAGGTTTCAAAAACAAAGACAAAATATTTATTTATAAACATAGGTTCATAGGTCTTACAATCATTTATATTAGTGTATCTCTATGTTTTGCCATCAGGTATACAAATATTTTAAGTCAAGATGGAGCATGCGTAAACAGTTATAATTCTTCATCTGTCATGGATTCCCTTAGTGAATACCAGGCTTTTTTTTTTAAACTAGGAATTCGAACAAGCTTTTTTGTTTTTGTTTTGAACTGTACCAATCCTTCTAACTGTCGGTTGTATATTTTAGGTGTTATCCCGAAAATACTTTTAGCAAGAAAAGCTGTATTTACCGATTTCACATACATTTTGTTACAGCGGCGAGCACTTTTAACAACAGAAAATTGGCCCATACTAGCTTTGACGTATACTGCTGTTTCATAAATATATAGGCATGGTAATGTCAGTATGTTGTGCCTAACAAAATGTGTTTTACACGATTCTGTGCTTGGTAACCTGCATACTGATCATAAACATTTTTTTTTTTTTGTGCCTTGAAGGCGATCTCTCGGTCTGTGGAATTGCCCCAGAATATGACGCCGTATCTCAGAGTTGAGGTAACATACCCGTGGTAGGCGGTTAATACAGTTGGCCAGCTTACTATTTTACTAAGGTTATATAAAGCATACGAAAATTTATTAAGCTTCTTACATACAATGTCAATCTGATCCTTCCAACTCAACCTATTGTCTAAACTTAATCCTAAAAATTTGTAATGTCCGTTTCATCAATTTGGTGTTGTTTGTATGTCACAGTAAGATTAGGTAATCTTTCAACTCTTCGCTTGAAACTCATAATTTTTGTTTTATTCAAGTTGATACCTAAATTATAATTTTTCAGCCATTCTATTACTGTCTCTAATGCGTTATTTATTTTGATCTGCAATGTGTGCGGGTCGTTTCCAGTAAGTACAATCGTACTATCATCGGCGAAAAGAATCATGGGATGATCTATAGCTAGTGAAAAATAACGGGCCCAAGACACTGCCTTGAGGCACCCCGTATTTTATTTCTTTAAAATCTGATGATACACACATTTCTGTTTTTGTTTTAGTACAAAGTTTATTAATTTTAACTACTTGTTTTCGTCCAGTTAAGTATGACTTAAGTAGATCGTGGACGTTACCACGTATGCTATAATAATATAATTTGTCTAACAGTATGGTATGGTCGCCAAAATCAAACGCCTTGACATGCCCATGTATAATGCACAGACTGGTCTCTTTTTATCGA
Organism: Epinotia nisella; assembly: GCA_932294315.1. Taxonomy (NCBI): domain Eukaryota; kingdom Metazoa; phylum Arthropoda; class Insecta; order Lepidoptera; family Tortricidae; genus Epinotia; species Epinotia nisella. The sequence continues at coordinate 10,183,094 of OW028675.1, read as the reverse complement.
CTTCTTTCATAATTATTTGTAAAAGATCGAAAATTGCCATATTGATACTTATTTTTTTCTTTTCTGAAGCCTTTATGTTCTGCCGCAAATAGGTTGTCAGTTTCAAAGTATTGGTACAAACCGTTGTAAATGACTTTTTCTATTATCTTTAAAAAAAAATTATTGATGATTTCACTGTATCTTTCTTTCTTTCTTTCTATCTTTCTTTCACTGTATATGTATATATATCTTTATCGGATCTTGCTTATTTTTACGCGCAGTTGTATACGTTTTAAATTAACAATGAAAGTAGTATCTACTAACTTTAACTCTGTCAGTGGTCGAGTCATGCATTTAACGACTGTTAGAAATATGATTGATCTGACCAGTGGAATTAACAGCCCATTTATTTATTTTTTTTTTTTTTTTTACTTTGCGTCTGATCATAGCTAAAATAGAACTTAAGCTCTGTTGTGTTGACCCACTATTCATAAGGTTTAACTAGACGTTGCCTGAGCATTTTGAGCTACACCAAACCAGCAGCGATAAGTGAGTATTTCCAAAGAACTGGTGTTCTTCACAGTTGCAAAGCATTCGTGTATTGAAATGTTAAAGCACTATAGAACACGCTTAATTGTGCTCGAGCCTGAGGTATGCCAAAACGAGGATTCTCAACACCATGAAAACTGTTCTGAGGACCGCACTGTATTTTGACTGTAATTTTGTCACGAATAAAGATTTTTTTTTCTTTCTTATTTTCTTTCTTCCTTTCTAAACCTAAGCCTCTGAGCCCTACGAAAACTATTCTGAGGACGAAACGTCACAAAACTGTTCTGAGGACCGTGAAGTTGATTTGAGCACTGCCAAACCTGTATTCTGAGCACTCCCAAAGTGTATCAATGATATGTTGGTTTTGAGTGATACTTAGTCATAATTTTGAGTATCGCTACCTAGTTAGATTGGTTGAGTATTAAATATACACTTTGTTTCTGAGCTGAAAGCATGATAATCATTATTTTCAACTATTTTTATATTCTTCACCTCTGCCAAGAGCCACCGAGAGCGCTATATACATATTAAGGCAGGTGTTTTTCACTATGTGATTTTTCAATAAGATGTCCGGCGATGTGCATGTTTCAGAGACCGAATATTGCGTTTCTTCAACCATCGCATATCGTCAATAGGCGCCATTACATTATTTGTTATGACCGTGCAACGTCACATGACGTCCCATCCCATAGTGTATCTTTTATGAATGATGTTAAACTAGTTCAAACATTCGCTATTCAACTCAACCTCTTTTGTTTATAATCATGCACTGTATCTTTCACAGCCTTGACAAAATTGTAAAATGACATCAGTGAATAAATTAAATTATTTTGTAAATTATTTCTCGGATTACACTTACACTTCTATGCTATAAAATTTACGTCTGCTATTGACTTAAGTGTCACTTGCAACGGTTCGTATTTCATTATTTTCATTAGTTATCGATGGATAGTTTCCGTATGAATCTCAGTTTATATACATTGGTGTGGACGTGCAGTCCAAAGTGTTTGCGACATCTAGCGCAACGTTCAGGTCTTTGTAGGTATAAGGAAATACTTAATTGTGAGCTTTTGATCAGTTTGGTCCTATTGGTTTTCCGAATCTTTCAGACCTTGGTTATCAATGTTTGTAGAGATTTTTCTCTCTTCTCCTTATAAGTACTGTATTCATTACGGATTTGGTCAAATAGTTATATAACACCCGCTCGCTAAAATAGTAGTTTATTTTTGGTCGGTCACCATCAGTGTGTACTTCTATTGTCACTTTAATACTAATGGTATTTAGTCTCACTTTCTATTCCTTCTCTTTTACCACCTATGTAAGGTCGGGTCTCCTTGTCAGTTTGCACCAGACCGATTAATTTCTGGGTTGTCTGTTCAACTACGATCAGGTTCTTTTTTTTTCTTTTTTTTTTTTTTGAAATTCAAATATTTTATTTGTGAAACAGGTATACAAACGTAGATATGGTAGGGTATCAAAAAACACGTGTCTCTGTGTTTTGCCACAAGGCGTATAAAATTCAACCGAATTAAAATTACGACTTCATTACGATCACAATAATACATACATTAAAACAAAAATGCAATGTCAAATACTTAAAAAATAAATAATATTAATTGTAATAACTCATAATTTTCAATTGTATATTGAAAACTAAAAAAAATAACGCAATTAATTGGTAAATAAGTATAAGGCATTCCTATGTCTAAGTTATGCATGTCAACTAAATACTCTTTTACCGAATTGTATGCTTTTTTTTTTCTTTTTTGTCAAATAACTGTGTATTCACATTACATCTTCTCTAATATTGGACATCACGTGGATTTTGGTCTACCTCTTCCTCTCGTATGTTTGGGAAGGCTAAGTGCAATGTTAACTATATTATGGTCTTTTCCTCCTTCTTGAGTGTGTCCGAACCATCTCAGACGGGTTTCGAGAAGCTTGTCTTCGATTGGAGCTACGTTAAAATTTTCGTGGACGTTACGTTTTGTTATTAGTGTCATTATCATTGCCATGCACGCATGATATCTGTTCTGAGAGTTTTCTTCTAGGAGGCAAAGATTTTCGCCAGTTTTTCTGCGGTTCCCAAGATTGGAACAATATACGTTGCTACGTAGGACATCAAAGTTATTTAGTAATAATCGTCTCTTTTGTTGTGTCCTAAATGTGTCTCATCATCTTAAGATTATACAAACGTGGCATTAAATAATATTCTCCGTAATTCATATTTATTACCTGTCGGAGCAGCAACCACCAGGCGTTCTTATGTGCCCAAGTGATGTATCTTCTAAGTGTATATATTATTTGATATTATCAAGTATTTCTAATTATTAAGTGCCCGACTAGCCTTATTCCTAGAGATACAAATTGCTTTGAAATCATTTGTGAGCTGTAAAAACCAAGTGCCAGATGCAGCCTTTATAATTATACTTGGGCCCAGATTTGCCTCCCAGAGAGGCGTTAGACTCATCGGCCTCCACATCGTGTATGTGTCTGATAAACCTGATTGCTCATAAACATTACACTAACTAATGCAGTTTAAAAATAAAATATAGCCCACTAAACATAACCACCCACAACACCATTGTACCTCAGGTAGACGCAACCCGGTACCTCGGCTTCGTGCTCGGTTCAGGGTTGACATGAACATCAGGTCATAACAAAATGACTATGGTATGTGACAAGCTGTCCGCAGCATGCTTACGCACTGTCTAGACCTATAATATTGTTTCCCAGTAACTTGAGGAAAGCTTAATTCAGTCGTTTCCACTTGATTCTAATTCATCATCAGATCTGTGGGCAATATCTGCCAATCGTGACAGTGTTCAAATTCTAAAGCGAACCTTGCGCATCATCGACCGAAAACCGGGTACACCATCTCGTGACAGTCATACTTAGACAAAATAACATCATTATAGCCAGACTAGGTGCTATTTGACCCTGAGGCAATGTCGCTGTAAACCGCATAATATATGGCAATAATGTACATACGTCATGTATAGTCGGGGCAGTGAGTATTGGCTTTGAGTTCTTTGTTGAATGTAAAAATTCTATGGTTAAAAATAAATACCTATTCATCCATATCTGATTCCAAGTACGAATTCGATATGTGACTCCGAAGATTCTCACCTTAAGTTTCGCTTTCAAGACCGCCAACCTCAATTATAAAACGTTCTGTCTAGGATTCGACTAAAGGACCCTTTTTTTTTATGCGTCTTCAATTTATATTACAATATTTTAATATGAACGGAATGACTAGTTCCATCCATCCAACCAAACTAACCAGTTCAAGCAATACCTACGACCGCACTATAACATGTCAGTACTAATAATGTCAACAACCAATTTCAAGACATTGTTTATAGAAATACTAGACAACCCGGCATCCTTTTTATGCTGTAAATTATTTAAATTTATTAAAAAGAGGCTTTCTGACATCGCTATAGATTGCATTCAGCATATTTTTTGTAATTTATTTTTCAATTGAGAAGTATTTCGTCTTCCTTGCTGTTTGTTTACATCGTTGACATTCGATGATTTTTAACGTCTGTTTTCAAAGACTATCCTTGCCAGTAAAAGAAATTAGTTCCATTAAAAAATTCGCAACTTGGCTAGGGTCAAAAATAAACTTATCGTGCTATAGTATACAAGTGCCAAGTGTATACATATTGACTGCTTGTTCATACATACGAACAAACCTACATAACTATAAAATCGGCGGCACCTGTTAAAGCCCTCGTGCCGGTGCCTGGCTTAGGCTCGCGCTGTACTCAGCGTTGCTAGGACCCATATATATAATTATATATCTTTTCCCGAACACATTAAAACAGCTGAGAGTGATGCTTGTAAATGAGTTTCTTCAGAATGATCATTGACCCTAACACAGTCCAAAAACGGTACATTCTATGTATTTAGACTTAAACTATTTTGAAATAAAATATTTGGAATATTGGTCTTTAGACTTGTAATTGTACATTTATCGTCGTCTAGTACCCATAACACAAGCCTTATTGAGCTTACTATAGGGCTAGTTTGATTTGTGTAAGAATGTCCCCTAATATTTATTTATTTATGAATAAATAATCTGAAATCTAATATTAATTTGCCTCTGCATGAGAGTCCAATTACGTAATATTATAACAGTCCGAATTACATATATTTGCTTAAGATTACTGAAACAATAACATTTGATGATAATCGAGTTGGTAGACGTATTCTACCCATGAGTCGAACTTTTCAGTTGCACCTACAAAACGTATTTGTGAATGTATGTGATCACTTAACATAGTCACGTGAGTGATCTGAGTATTTACTTCCTAGTCACAAATGACTTATATTTATACAATAACTCTGGGCACTACTATGTAAGTAATGGTTTACTCGTACAGCTAACGGATTAAAATAAACTACAATAAAGCTTTCATAACCATTTTAGATCCTAATTCAGAGTATAGTATCGGAGTCGACCAAACTAAGTGTTTACAATTTTGTGGTGTAGACTTGTTGTATATACCAAATTGCTGTGACTGTGGTTACGCGTGTAGGATATATTCATGATTAAAATGTAAGTAATTTTACTATTACATTTTGCTTTCTGTTATGATGGGAATCTTTGAACGATTAATATCAATATACATATTTATATATATTATATTGATTATGGTCAATAGTGCAATTGACAACATTGTCAACGTATCCAATGAATCTTCATTGATTTATATTTCAAGGCTCTACCTAATCTATTGTGTGAGAGATACTCTACCACTGAGATACATCTCCTGTTGGATCACAGCTGAGCATCACGCATGACCAAACACAGTACATCACTATGCGATACCTAATATGTTTGGACTCACTTCCTTAACTCTTTAACTCCCACCGTCTTATATTTATTGTTTATGTTTATTCAAATAGGCCTTTAGAGAGCACTTTTGCAATTCAAAACGGATTCAACCTTTATACTTGATTAAGTTACATTTGGTGGTGGTAGTCATACTGAAGCTTCCAGGCATCTTTGTCTTCTATGTATTGGCTAATTGTGTAAAAAGCTTTCTTTAATAAAGAAGATTTTACATGACTCTTGAATTTACGTTCTGTGAGCCTAGTGATTTCATTAGGGTTTTTATTATAAAACCGTATAGTTTCCTAGAAAGATTTTTATTTTATTTTAGATAGCCCAAACGTAGGTACAGCTATTTTATCTTTATTTCTAGTATTAAAATTATGATTGTCACTATTTAATTTAAATTTATATAAGTTTTTACGCACGTGCATGATGTTTTCATAGATGTACAAGGATGGTAGGGTCGGTATGTTTATCTCTTTGAAGAGTTCTCTTGAGGAGTCGCGAAAACGCATCTCATATATGGCACGAATAGCACGCATGTCCGCAGCCGCACCTCACAACAAGATTCCAGATATTAGACTATGAAAATATGCGAAGTAGACTAATCTCGCTGTAGTTGTCTATTTATAAACCACATAAGCTTCAGAGCTTAGTTTCTCCGTTTTCTGATTCATTACTGACTGAAAGTATCTAATAGAAAAAAAAATATGAACTTCTCCAACTTTTTTTTTTTCAATTATATTCTCATTTTTTTTTAAAGCCAATTGTAGTCATATACATATAACACGTGTCTTTCGACATTATTTTCACGTAATTTGAATCCATCAGCCGCCCATTATTAATTATTTATGATGTCTAAAAAGTTTTCGTCACACTAAACATTTATCAATTGTATTGTTCTGTTAGATCACCTGGTTTTTATTGAATATATTTAATGTGATATCTGTTCACTTTATCGAAACCTACTTACAGGTAGTGGCTTGCATACTGGCATAGATAGAAGTGTGTCAAATTCGTATTCTAGCTAGTAACCGTTCCATGGTTGATTTGTTTACTTTTTGTATTGTCAGTCGGTCTATAACATCTCATATGTGAGCAGTCTAATAAATTCCTTATACACTTTATCCTGTTTTATCTGCGTTAATCTACTGCTAAATAATATACCCAACAGTTTTAACTGTCAATTTTGTAAATGAAGCACCTACTGGCATAATACAGTGACAGTTTGCTGTATGTATGTTTTCTGTAAAGTCAGAAACGACTAATCTGCTTAAGACTGGCTTACATCCCAGCACCTCCACCATGTCGCGAAGCCACTTCTGATCACTCTCGTGGCCGCGAATGAGTACCTATAGCACTCTAGCTTAGGTGAATGTATTAGCACATATGCATCTATAAACATACTCTAACAACTTGCGGAATCCTTTATATATCTGACATATGGGCTGCCGCCTCGTGCGTACCAGCTAAATATGAGGTATAGGGACCTTTGTCCCCGAGAATGTCCTCCAACCTCCCCTTATAGACATCCCTAACCACACAACTGATACTGTTCCAATCCACACGCTACTGATCCAGTTATAATCACCCGGGTGCACCCCTGATTGATACTGATATGGACTGAGGCTGAGACTACCGAACCTGAGACGCTGTTGTTACACTTGTTACTAATCCTCTAACACTAAAGAACTCCACACTAAGAACCGTGTTATCGCATGTCCGTGATCTGTAGGAAAACCTTATTCATATACATGATAAACCGTCACGCCTCTCAAAGAGAATAAGACATGTAGCCGCACATAAATACATCACATCATAAACAGTCATCGTCCGACCTGTGTAAATGATACCAAATCGTAACAATATCATAGGATGCATCGAAAGTGATTATGGAAAGAGCTCACCCAGGTTTTCCTCCAAATTTAACACTACAAATCTGCACGTAACTGTTCGTTCACAATCTAGCTGTCAGGAACTCAAACTCCTCGCCTACCCGTCCATTATAAACATGATTTCTTGTAGGTGTTGCTACATGAAATAAATCGGCTGTTTGAGACATCATTATTAACATCGTCATAAATGTAAGTATACTATCGTGAATCATGACTATTCACGACACCCTTAGCTCCCCCCTCTGGATCCGCTAGTGCTTACGGTACTAAATCTACTATAGACTAAATTAAATATGACATTATATTTACCAATGTTAACTCAAAGTAAAGCGTTAGTTTAAACTAAAACTTAAGTCGCAGATGATTAAAGAATTTTCATGGGTACTTGCTATATTCGAAACACACTAAATAGTATTACGTAACTCTAGCAAAACATCGTTTAGTAGAAATATGCCAGCATGTTGAAAATCGTATGTCTCTTGTCCACATTTCGATATTACCGGACTCCGAACTTCAACCTGGATTTCAATTTGAAAAGCCATACTGAACGTCAATGCGCTAGCTAATTACTAATATAAACCCAAAATAGACTTTCTCTCGTACCATAAGAGTTATGAATGGTAAGTTAAAAGAAATGTCGGTGTCGCACTCTATCTATGTATGTACCTACTACCTACACCATGTTCGCATCCTAAGAATAATAGATGTACGTACACAGCAGTTTGTCAATATGTTTGTTGGCAGCCTGGCGCGCTGCCAGAAGGGTCGGATTTAATGATCTCCCCTGAACACATTTCCTCTTATTGCATTTTCCATGTGATTTTCATAAGTATAGGTAATAATGTTTTTGGATTTAACTCCAATATTTATTTATAATCATGACAGCTATTTTGGCCAAAGGATTAGCCTAGCAATCCAAAGAGGCAACGCTGCCAGCCTTCTGGGCACCATAGCCAACGACGGGGACCTGGGGGGCATTTTCTTTTTATAGGTTTAGTTTATAATTAGTTTTATTTAAGTTAAGTTTGTGTAGAGTTTCCTATAATCCCTAGACTGTAATCCTAAATAGTTATAATATAAAATACCATAATAATATTATTATAATTGAATATTGCCATGTTCCGACAGATAGGTATTTAGTGTTGTAAATTCGTCTATGTTTCACTGATATATTTTGTAATCATGATTAACAACGTCAAAATATATCCATACGGCACGACAAATATTCTATGAACATTTAGGCGGTTGGTTCTAAAATAGATGCAAAGCCTAATTGATGTATAAATTAGACTACAGAATTTCACATGAACTTATGAACGGTCGGCGTATGTTGAATAATTATGCTATTTTGTTACGAATAACTAATTGGAGTTTCTGAAAACACAAACCCACTACACACGCAATTATCTTCTGCCACCGTTTCCAATATTTTCTTTTGAATTAAAGTCGGACTAGTGCGAGTTTGACTAGCACACTGAAGGTTCCATAAAAAAATGTATAAATAGTATTTCTCCATTCCATTTTATTATCTGGGGCAAAATTATTTTATTTTCATAATATTTCTCTATGACAATATGAAAAATGGTTGCAGTGGGAAAACCAATATATTAAGAAGAAGATTATTGTTCTTTTTAAGATGATGTAATTACAATTAGGTCTTATTGAAATATTTTTTTTCTAAAATGTGTTCATTACCTCCTAACTAAAATGTGTTAAACACAAAATATATCAGTGTCAGGTGAAGTCCAACGTATTTTATCGGCATTTTAGCTAAAATAGATTTGATTGAACGTTGATGTATATGCCATAATAGCATGAATATACTGCCTGAAAACTAGCATAAAAAGAGCTAAACGTAAATGTTGACGACAAAAGAGCGATAGCGGCAATAGCGAGGACATTTTTATTAAATTGGAGTAGAAGTCGTGTCGCCCACACGGATGTCACATACCGTTCGCGGCATCCACTTCCACGCCCCTACAATAAACGCTCGTGTTCAGTTAAAAAGAATGGAATTGGCTGAGCGGCGGATGAATTGATGTAAAAAATTGCAAGTTTCTCTTGTAGGTAACAAAAACCTATTAATTTTGCTGATCCGGCTTTTTGCACATTAAGGTAAGTCAATATTATAGATACAGGTCTCTCTGGAGGCAAGTATGAATCAAATTCCGTAGCAAAAATATGAAGCAAGTTTGCACATCATTCACGTGTATGAAAACAATTGAATAAATTAGGTACTCTGAAAGTTAAAAAACATTGTTGTCTTCTGTATTTTTCAAATATTACATTCAAACGTTTCTGACGTTAAATTCTTTTGTGATGGTGGCACTCCACTTGGCGGTATTTGCCCAAATATTCCTGTTGCATCATATGCCTTCCTACGGCAAATGAAAGAGAGGCAACGACGCAATCCCAAGTGTGATGCCACGATTACGGAATCCTTTCGGCTCGCCTTTTTACTACAGTCTGTTAATTTATGAATATTATCACTAAATGGGATATTTTTGTATTGTAATATCCTAAGTCACGAGAGGTCATCCTAACGTTTACCCCTACTTCATGTGAAGCGTTAACATTGTGAAAGCAGTAACGAAACTAAACTATCTAATTTGAAATCAATATAATTTATTCATTAACATCTTATTATTAAATACCAAATTAGATTTATCTTACATTACATAATTAATTATTGCTTTTAAGAATGGATTTTGAATTTTATTATCTTTTAAAGTAAAAACGGGATAAAACGGGCGACAATTCTCATTACGTTTAATCACAGCGCTGCCAACCTCAACAATCTGGAAATAGGGGTTTCCGGCTAGGGACGTGACCAGACGGCCTAACACCGAAGGCGTTCCTGTAATCTTGCATGCTTTGATTTCTGGAACCATCTAAAGCAGTGCCTTTTCCATATCCATCTTTTAGGGAATCATTATACTCTTTAATTTCTCGGAAGGAACGCGTGAAGGTATCAAGTTGAAATTAATACGAAATGCTTACGTATTTTGTATTAATTTCAACCATGAAAAAGTCAAATTCCTAAGTTAAGGCAATTAAAATATAAGGCCGTTCATGCCGTATATTTTGATACTCGCAAAGGAATCAAAACCCGGTGCGTCCCGTTGACCTAGCATCATGAAATTCGGGTACCGTTAAGTACCTAGTGAAACCTTTTTTTTTCGATTGCTTCTAAATCTATTCACAGTTGGTAGACTGATTGTACCTATGTCGACGAACAACCCCTGCGCAGCGCTGGAGTCTTTCAAAGCATGGCACTTTATAGTCGCCTTTGTGAATAGCATCCTCACGCCTGAAAAGAAGATTATGTTAAGGCGACTGCAAAGGGTAATTAAACGTGAGGGCGTGCAGAAGGTGCGGTATCCCGGGCGGCGGCCACGCTACAGGCTGGTGATCCATCCTGAAAACTGCACACACAAGGAGACCACTGGAGATTCTGGCCGAGGTGTATCGATACCATTTGGAACTGAGGGCCAGGGGAGAGCGTCCTAACCAACTGTGTTGAAATTATGATGTAGGTGAAAAAGCACATACAGTCACTAATAAAAATTGCCAGCGAGACAATACATTGAGGGTACCTTAATAAGTCTACGCGGATGGCGTCCGAGTAAAACCTAGTTAACTATTAGCCGAGTTGATTATTGTGACGTCACGCCCCGCGCGAATATCAGCTTTCCCCGCACGTTTTCTGCAGACACTGATTTCTCCGATATTTATTGGTCTTTGATTTACGACTGCTTCGTTATAACTGTCCTCGGTTAAGGATTCCGGGAAAAACTTCGAAGCTTCGATTTGAATAAATAGGAAATTATTTTTTACTAGCCATATGGTGTACAGAATTATATTCTTAAATTTTTATTATGTTCGATTTAAGGTAACTAATTGCATCTGTCGAAATAATCCTAAAATCCGCCATTTTCCTGCAAATAATAAAAACTTAGTTTGTCATTTAAGGTCTCTATAAACGTTTTTCTAAAATTGACTATTTTATTGTTTTGTATGGTTTAATTTACGTTTTGGATAAATACTACGAGTACATTGTTATAGAGGCTAGAAAGTAAGCAATACATAGATGGACGAGTTAGTTCGAAGGCCGACGCAGCTTAACATAGTGCTTTTCACGCCCACTGAGAGGAAATTGCAAATAAGTAAACTGCAAATAATTATTTGCAATTTTCATGTTATAAAATATTAAACCAGAAACTAGACTCTCCCAACCTACTGCGTCACTTCTCACTTCGTGCAACGTTCTCTAGGGGCGACCACGTCCCGAATGTTGCGGCGTGGGTAGATCCCCACAAGGTGGACTGATGACCTGGTAAAGGTCGCGGAAGTCCGCTGGATGCCGGTGGCGCAGGACCGGTCACTTTGGCACTCTTTGGGGGAGGCCTATGTCCAGGCAGCAGTGGACGTCTTTCGGCTGATTTGATGATGAGCGTCCGCAATTCCGGCCATTACTGAGAAAATGACTATATAAACTTATTTCTAAAATGGCACCTCGCCGTGTTTACAAAGAAGTTATCGCTTTGTGGGTGAAGGTCGGATGTTAGTGTTGCACAAACTCATTGGAAAACATAAATAAAATAATATTTGGGGACAATCTTATACAAATCGGCCTAGTCCCAAACTAGCATAGCTTGGACTATGGGTGCTAGGCGACGATATATATGTATATATATATATATAAAATAAATACTTATATATACATAGAAAACATCCATGACTCAGGAACATTTGTGCTCAACGCACAAATAAATGCCCGTACCGGGATTCGAACCCAGGACCTCCGGATTCGTAGGCAGGGTCACTACTAACTAGCCCAAAGCGGTCGTCAAAAGGGCACCAAGGTTCATGTCCTGGAGTAATTGAATTTACAACGTGACATTTTTGCGTAAGTCATTCCCTGGGACTGATACCTCCGTGCAGCTACACTGCTTACGTTTTGAGTGATGCACGCCTTTAATCTTTCACTCGGAATATGAGTGAAAGGTTAAAAAACATTACATCCCTTTTAGTTGGGCAGTCATTTATTTATTCATTTATTTAAACTTTATTGCACAAATATACAAATAAAAGTACAATTGGCGGACTTAATGCCATTAGGCAGTCATGAAAAAAAAACAAGGGCCCGTGTTCCATCCGCGATATTTTGGAAGGGAACCAATCTCCACTTTGATGGTGCTTTGATGTGTCTGTCATTCTGACTTTGAAAGATAGACACATAAAAGACCAAAAATTACCCCTTCTTTCAAATATCTTGGATGAAATAGGTACTGGCTAAGCTCTCGTTTGAGACAGGATGTTATTTTTGGATAAAATTAAATTCTCCAAATGTAAGGCACAAACTTTATTAAAAATTTTGTTCAGACTTACGGCGAAACCAATGTAATATAATCTCGCAAAATGTACAGTTTAGTACATTATATATAGTCGTTGACAATATGTACCTACCTAAAAATACCAAGCAACTATTAAGATACTAACGATTCAACATATAAGTCTCCAGCCGATATCTACAATTATTACTGACTAAAAGGGAGCGAATAGCCCAAGAAGATTCAAATCATGATTTCTATAAGTCAAAAACGTGTTCCAGAATTGCATCTCTTAGGCAGTGTAAAAGTACTTTTCTACGCAGTACAAAGTCCCCGCGGAAATTAAACTTTGAATTTTTACGAAAGTAATAGAAAATCGCTCAGGCTACCAACACCGTCTCAAATATATCGTTTTAAACTCAATTTAAAAACGTGATCGACCAAAAACTGCTGCTGGTTGCTTCCGTGAATACCGTCCACGATTTAGTCACAATTTAACATAATATTTTTATAAATTTCACACTTTTAGCCAAGACTCCAAAGAGTCGTCGTCTGCTTGTTTGATAAAGAGTTGGTGCGACGTACAACCCTAATAAAAATTGGAGGTTATAAAAAAGCGAAGTACTTGACATTCTACAAGTCTTAGCTCTTTAACGAAAGAAAATAAAATTGTGCATAGTTTTTTCGAGGATATAATAACATAAAATTTACGAAACATTAGGTCAACTGCTGCATTATAGGTTCGATATGTCTGTTAAGCAAATTGCAAAACTTTAATTACCAAGCTACATTTATACAGAATGATGGATCTTTTGAAAGCACATTCTTAATTTTCTATATGAATTTCACGAAACCTCTAAGGTCCTTAATTAATCTTATTACTTCGCAGTGTCGCGCAAGATTTCCCACGCAAAGCATGATGCGAAATTTTCAACAGCTCATAATTTGGGACATGCCTTATACGACCACTTCAATCTCTCAGGTACTATCCTGTACACTGTGAGCCAGATAAATGTTATGCTGCCGTCTAATATATATATATCATACATTGATATTACTTTTTATAATATTATACATTTTTTAGGTGACCGACCGCTTACAAAAAAGTGGTAAGTTATGATATATACACCCAAGAGCAAAAGTATCGGGTACACTTTGTATAGAATTTCAGTACAAACTGTACCCAAAACTTTTGCTCTTGAGTGTATTATAAAGTGAACATAGGTATTTTGGTGTATGATATAACATAAGCGTATGAGTCGACATCATCACAATATACATGTATGTGTTCTTAGTGCTTTTACATTTAAGATAGTAATGATCTTGACATTGTTATTTATTCTTGTGTATCCAGATGCAGACATATTGTAAACATTTTAACAAGTAACGTCTGTGGCCGTTGAGAAAATAGGTCGTTTCCAAACCGATTTACTTTACCACCTTGTACAGTAGACATACAACACGTGTCATTTGAAGCTAATTTACACTGTCCCGATCTGGGGCCCGTTTCTCCAAAGCTTGTAAATTGTATACCAGCTGAAGTCTCTTTCTTCTAAGAAGTTGAAAAGAGGCTTCCGCTTGTATTACTGAGGGGTAATCACGTAACGTTTTGAACGCGCGTTAGGAAGATCCGACTGTCATTTTTCCATATAAAAAGTGACATTTAGATCTACTGACGCGCATACAATGCGTTACGTGATCGACCCGCTGGTCACATAATACGTTGAAATCCGCTGTGTGACCACCACAAATTGAGCCAATAATCAGGGATTTTCACGCTCTGGCATTTTGCTGCTTTGTGCAATGCAATGAGTAGGTATCGGTCAGCAATTGCACTGTCACTGCGTATAGCTTTAACAGTGAATTGTAAACATTCGTTGTTGCTTGGAGTTACAGTATAAATTAGATTTCATTGCTAACAGAAGGTATAATATGTGAAAACTCCTAACTTTAAATCCTGAAGAAACTAGTTTATTTGTATCATATTACGTTTGGAGACGTTTCTGACCCCCAAAGCTTTTTTAACTGTGCTGTGCAGACCTTTCAGATCTCCATATTACTTGAACAACCCCTTGTTAAAATAATCTCCAACTCAACAACAACTCTTTATATCTCAAAACTGTAGGTTAATTGTAGTTTAATAGACATTGACACTCTATACATTATCTCACGGCAAATGTCTGCCCAGCGGAGTAATTGCATAATGTTTTGAGCGAACGTTTAGACATGTCAACTGACGTTATCTTCTACAAAAAAATATCGTTGAAATGTCCGTACGCGTATGTTCGAATTGATACATGACCAGGATAGTATTTGTCAATGTTGCTGTGTAATTTTTATGTCACTTAATTATGTAAGCGAACGGGGAAGCGAAGCAAACGAAGTTCTATGCTTCAACATGAGCCCAAAATCGTTAGTATGTCCGGTGTCTGTCACGCTGCGACGCTGTCCGGCTGTTTTCCTCTACAGGTTGCATTTCTCAACCAATTCAATTTTAAAGACAGGCTTGCGAGTTCTACAGCTCAGAGCCACTAGTTGTAGATGTATGTAGTTGGACCTTCCGGCCGACATGGCAACTAAGTTTCGCAACCAGCTGTGATGCAAAACTTTTTATTCTTTGTCCGCAACTAGTTGCCATACAAGACTTTTTCTTTCTTTCTACTCAACTAGTACGCCATGGCTACCGAATTCCGCAACCAGTTGCGGTGGAGGATTTTTTTTATTCTTGGTATGCAACTTTCGTAATTGGTGAATCTATATTCAAACTATTTCAATAATGTAGTTAAGGCCGTCATGAACAGAAAAAAAAAATGTACCGTCATGAACAGAAAAAATGCATTCATTGATCATATTGACATTAGTCATACTTGCGTCTGCTTGGAATTTGGGTTTTCAACATTTTGTGAATAATACAGGCAGCAGCAGAAGTAGCTAAGCGGGCCGGGTATTCAAAATGACCTGCACACGACTTTATTCTTAAGAAATTAAGAGCGTGTGTAGGTTATTTTGAACACCCGGCCCGCTTAGCTACTTCTGCTGCTGACTGTACCAACTGAAGATATTACACGTATTTTCGTTCACTTTATTTTAGACGTTTTTATAAACTGACTGAAAACACCGTGACATTGCCAACTCGAATGTTCCACGCTTATTTTTAAATAATGCTAATGGTTGCATAGGAAGAAAAAACATTCTTCTGTCGCAATAAATCTTTTTTAGAAATTCTTTGTACGCAACCAGTTGTGTAGAAAGAAAAATAACGTATGGCAACTAGTTGTGGAAAAAGAATAAAAAGTCTTGCATCACATCTGGTTGCGAAACTTAGTTGCCATGGCGGTCGGAAGGTTTGAAAAACACTGACATGTAAAAGAGCCCTTGCGGCCTATGTAGGTAGGTACTTACAGAATAAATATTGAATAATTTTATACCTCAAAGTTGATTAGTTTCAGCATAGCTTTTATTTTATGTTCGTATTATATTTGTTTTGCCCGACTAAACATAATTTTATAGTTTTTAAATTTTAAATGAAAGAATATATATTTTTGACATGTTTCACTGTCCATCAGTGTATACCCAACCGCTCGTGCATACGAAATGTTACGGCAAAAAGCACTCGAGCTAAGGCCGCCCCACACGAGTGTGTTTACCTATTAGTGCTATGTACACACGCCAGGCTATCCTCGTAAGATAGAGGCCCTCTTACGAGGCACTAGATGACAGTATTCATTGCAGGTGCGTCATTGTCACGTGGAAGAAGTATTGCGGACTTCACTATGGTGGGGCTGTATTTCTAGTACAACAGTCGAGTAAAACCTAGTTAATAGATTGATACGATACAAAACAATACAAATACTCTCTATACCACTCCTTAATATATGAAACGAATGGAAAATAATTTGTTCTAAGAACTTAAATTAAAGATAAATAACAGACGGTCTTATCGCTGAAGGAAAAGCGATATCTTCGAGGCAACTTTTAGGTAACAGATACGTTACTTTAATGATTCTAATTTCATAATAGGTTAGTTAAATCTAAGTCATCTTACTGGTGGTTAATAATGCTTGGGTCGTTCTTCTTTTCGACCGACAATAGCCTGTCCTTCGTCTTATTACGGCATCTCATTTGAGTAATGATGTTTACGGTTTTATAATGTTCGAATGAACGTCCATATTATTTTATTAATTAGTGATATTTAATATTTCATTTTCTCTATCTAGCATTTTTTTTAATGTTTTTTTTTTCGTAGAATGCCGTGACAGAGTGGTAAAATAAAATGTTGTCCCCACTGAAAGAGTCCACTTTGTCACATGTTTTTTTTTTAGAAACCAACCGTAAATAAATATTTATATTGGCCAGAAAGGAAACTTTAATTAGTTCTAATGAAGAAACCTATGCATTTTTTTTAATCGCACTTCAAAACCACAATTTTCGATAGTTCAAAAACCAAAAAAACAGAAAAACCTCGGTTCATTGTCGGTAAAAAAGAAGAACGACCCGCTTACCAACCGAAAGTATACGCGACTTATAATCTCTATGTGACCTTTTGACTACGGTATTGGACTGATAATCAAATCAGCTTTGTATGAAACGTGAAAAACGCTCAATTAGTATGAGATTTGTAGGGAAATGTAAGGGAGATTAGTGACGGGATCACATTCTATGGTCGAGCAGCATTTATTTTAAGCAAAAGCTTTATAAATAAGTTGAAAGTTAGTGTTTAATTTATGTTATGTATATAAAAATATTTATGTTTAATTTTTTGGTATCCTCGTATTTTTTTTCACCACAACCAATAAGTGGTTAATTTTTTTTCCGCTACCTAAAAGTGGTCTGCCCTGCTAGCATAACTTGACTCTCGACTCTACTCGCACGCGAGACAGACTATCCGTCACTTTCTGATTAATGCTGTCAAAAAGTGACAGATAGTCTATCACGCGCGCGAGTAGAGTAGAGAGCTAGAGAGTCAAGTAATGCTAGCAGGGCTGGAAGAGATCGCTCCCTGCTAACACCGCCTGTTGTTTCCCTCTGCTTTTATTTGCTGTGTTATTTTACTATTGAGCCATGCAACAAAGAGTGCCTTGTAATTGTTGTTGTTTTTTGATTCTTAACCCCCGACGCAAAAAGAGGGGTGTTATAAGTTTGACGTGTCTGTTTGTCTGTGTGTCTGGGTGTCTGTGTGTCTGCGTGTCTGTGTATCTGTGTATCTGTGTGTCTGTGTGTCTGTCTGTGGCATCATAGGTCCTAAACGAATGAACCGGTTTTAATGTGGTTTTTTTCGTCCGAAAGCTGACGTGATTGAAATGGTTCTTAGCTACGTTTCAACAAAATCGGTTCAGCCATTTTTGAGATATTGAACTTTGAATTGAAAAAATCGGGGGTTTTCAACTTTTCTAAGTTACTATAACTTATAAAAGTTGAAAACCCCCGATTTTTTCAATTTTTATATAAAATAAATTTATATAATATTATACTGTTGTCAAACACTATCTACCAACATTTCCCCAAATATGGGTCGCAACTCGTTAGTGGGTCCGTGGTGAGCTTTCCCGCATCCGACCTTCCTTCGGCTGGCGTCTGTCCTGGGGCTCGGGGTGCACCCCACACAAATGACCGCTCTTGCCACCATCAATGTGCCTGATCTTCTTGAGCCTAAGTTGACAGAACAAAAGACCTGATGGTCTTTGGTTCCGTGGAGTTTTTGGCGGGGGCTGGTGGTGTGAGACGCTACCTGTGTTGACACACTAGCACCGTCCCGCTTTCAACGGACTCCTTCTAAAGCAGGTGCCACGGCGGAAAACGCCGAAAATTTGAAACGTTGTCAATATAGATGCCTCGGCAGAGAGTACCTATAGCCAACGCTGCAACAGCCTTTGACGTCGAGACCCTCAGTCCATGGGGCCCAATGCGCATAGTTTATTTGCGGAAGTCGTAAAACGTCCAGTTAATGTAACATGCGTCCGAAGAGCTGGCGGCTTTCTCGCGCAACGTATCAGCATTGCAATTCCGCGAAAACGCCGCGAGCATCCGCGATACAATGCCTCGAGGGCTCTTTTATTAGATTTAATGTGTACATTATTTTTTGTATGCTTTAAACAATTTGCGTTGACTTATTAGGTAAATATTTTCAATGCACATGCACACATTAAGAAGTTTCCTTTGCAACCAAACTACCTAACACCTAAAATACAGGAACCACAAAATTTATTCAAAATATGTAAATGACATTTTAGATGCAAAGCCTTAATCTCTACAAGATTAGCACAGAATACTTTACACAACGTCTAGTTCTCTCGTAACACAAAATACTGACGTACCCTGTGCAAGACCGGCAAACAGACACTATTGAAAACGTCTGTCCTTATCCATTAACAGACCAGACAACAGAGAGAGTCCATCAAACTCAATTTTGCTAAAATGTCGTTAAAAAACCATTTGTATTTATTTATTTATTATAATTTTTTTTATTTAACGTTTCAAATACTATTTCGCAGAGTTTCATGGTATTTGTCGCTTAGACTGTAAGGTATTGTATGTTTGTGAGAAAGTGACAAAATATTTTTTTTTTATAAATTTTCGTCAACATATCTGTTAGTGAGCCATGAGCCTGAGCCACATGCTTTTTTGTTCCTGTGAAACAAATAAAAGAATCCCATTAACGGTATATTTAGTGCAAGGTATAGTTATGGCAAACGTCATGGCTTACGGAAACTACCTAAGAAAAACATGAATTACACGAACAAAATAATGTTTTATTTTAGTGCTAAAAACAAAATTATTAAATTATTGTTGGTGGTCGGCAATGGTAATTTTAAAATAATTAAGTTCTCTCTGCAATTAGTAAGCTGTAGCTAGAAATGATTAATTCAACCACGTCTCGCTCGGATATTCAGTTTCAGTTAGGTACTAATACCGTAATTTGATTACCTTTCCGTCGTCTTCCAGACGTGACGCTATTAGTACATTGGATTTTAGTGGCAGTGATTAGTTATCAATGTGACTTAATTATGACAATCAATAAAGGATGATTTACAGCAGACCATTCTGTGTCTTGTTCTAGCACTCGGTCACCAAGTTTTCCATATAGTCAACATCATAAGCAGCATTGTACATAATTATATACTTTTCGACCTTATCTCTAAACAACAAGATCCTAGGATCACCTAGAATGTATATTGACTGTACATTCGTCCGTCCCATGCGATCACTAACGGAGATCCGTCAAAATCGCGTACGTAACAGAATGTGAATCATTTAATAGACGAAATAATGTGACTTTATTTAGACGGGTTATACGTTCCGGCGGCGGCCTGGAAACGGCAAGGTCATGGAACAACGATGTACTGTGTTTTCCATTAAATCATCCGTATCCTATCGGAGAGCATTTTCGAAATAAAACACGAAATTTCACATTCCCTTTAACAGTTCGCGATTTATCGCCGATAATAGCTGCCAGGTATTTGCCATATGTCCTACAAAATTCACGTTAGTCATTCGACATACCTACCTACTACAAAATTCACAATACAGAAAATATCGACAGTTTTCTACTGATATTTATTTTTATGTCGGGTATTGTACTTATTAAAAGTTACAATAACAATACCCGACATAAAAATATTTTTTTATTTTGAATGTTGAATCACGATGCTTGCTGACTGTTTTACTTATTTGGATTTGGAGTCTAGAACGAAGTTTGTTGCGCATTTTATACTTGTTTGACTCCTTCCGACGCATTTGACCAAAAACGCAAAAGGCCAATAAACGCGAAAGACCAAATTCGCATATTTCCAAATACGCAAATTACCAAATACGTAATTTACCAAAATGTGTTTACGCGTAATACCAAAATCGCAAATGTCCTTATCTTGATAAGCAATGTGCCATAAACGCAGATGTCCAAAACCTAAATACGCAGATGACCAAAAGAACTTTGTCAACTCCTTGGAGGAATATCGACCCATGCCCCATTACCATGTTTGGGACATTTAGAAAATAGTAGGTTAGGTTCGTTAGAGCTCTTCAGATGCTAAAAGTTCGTAGCTTCGAAACGGGAACTAATTTAATAAGAAAATAATAACTTATTTGTTTATTAACATAGCAAAACATTTATTATTTGCAAAACGTAATTAATTACATTTAACATGTCGTGTATATGGTGGATATTGAAGTCGTTGAGATTATCATCTGCTTCTGCTATCTCCGTCCAATCTTGGTGTACTCGCTGATGGTACAAACAAGCTTTGGTGCCCGGTGAAAGGTAAAGCTGGTATTTAAGGAGAATTTTCCCTCTGATGAGGCTAGAAATAGCTTGTGGATCGTACCAGCATCCGCCAAAAATGCACGCATTATCATACTCTGGTGTTCTTCTTAAAACCATTTTGAACGTGAGTTGTTATAGGCTCAATAATTGTATTTACTCCCAGCACATTGACAACATAAAATAATGTTAAAACACGTTTTCATATTGACATTATCTTGTTCAAATATGTATGTCAAAATTTTAATAATTCCAAAGAGTTTCAATTTAAGAACTAGCTAGCAGAACTATTTCTAACCTGTAACCTGTAAAATACACAGTCTGCCCCAGGCTGACGCAAATCCCTTATAAAAAACTTTGATTGACATTGACATTTGGAGGTTAGTTTTCATGGCGAATTCAATGGCGGACAGATGGCGGATATGTCTATCTTGCTCTGATAGAGGCATCTCTTTCTGATTGACAGACACTTCTATCAATTCTGTCATCAACGCAAAATAAAAAGTTACATCAAAATAACGCTTTATTTTATTAACTTTATTTTGTTATTAAAATCTGCAATGATATTATTCGTTACATCATGTTTAAAAATAAGTAACAGGAAATAAAATGTATTGTCTTAAAATACAAACAAAAACAAACTTTTACAATTAACAAAAAAATCCTTACGTATAATTTTCTTGCTTACAACTTATAATGCTTTTTATTTTTTTTCATACTGAGTAACAAAGTTAGTTTTCGAAGAAAAGTCAACGGTGTTATGTTGTTTTGCGACAATTGATATAAGCACCGTTTATACATTTTGTCAAAACCGATGTCTGAATTTCTTCGTCTACTTTTTATACAGAGCCTGGTGACGTAATGTTTTATTCTTCTGTCACATATTAAAGCATCCTTCTTTATTTTTTGTATGAAGTCGTATAGATGGGGATTCCTTCTGATACGAGTGTTTATCCGACGATTCCATCCTTCTGCTGGATTATTCGTACGGTGTCGCATGCCTGCTACGCTGATCATTTTTAACGGATATTTAGCAAACCACTGGTCTTCATAGTATTTTTTGAAATTCTTCTTAAAGTCGTTTTTTGGTGTTATTTCGAGAATGGATTTCCAGCCGTCTTTCATATTCTGTGCTGGAAGCAAAGGCAAATTAGCCGCTAGACGAACCATTCTACGGTTTTCCTTGGTACTTTTACAGCCGTGTTTCTTTCCGTTCCTCCATACGGCTTTCGAGAAATGGTAATAGCACGTCGAGATTTCTGCCGATGGAAACACAGTTTTTACAGCCTGAATAGCAGCTTGTTCAAAGTCCGCTTTATATTTGCGTATGTCAATGCCGAGCTCTTTTTTTAGCAAAGTAAAAAAGCGAATATACGTGGATGTTGTCTTATTTGGTAATAAACCATAAATGACTGGAATGACATTTGTTATGTCTTCAGTAGAATCCAGATCGATGTATATCACATACAGTTGAGCAAACTGATTGGGGGCAGTCTGAAATGTGCCATCTCCAAAGAAAACATCAGGATTAAACGTATTGCTAAACGTCTTGCAGGTATTTGTACTGAATATTAATATTCTCTCTGTATCTTTTCCGTCATCACATGCCAAGAATTTATTTGCCAGGACATTTGGTATTCCGGAATGATTTCTGCCATCAGATTCCAAAAATCTTCTTCTTGCACGATACATAGCATCCTGTTTTTGCTTTATTTCAGGTAACTGCTGAACTCCACTTTTTTCTAACTCCTCTAAACAGTTTTCTAGCATTTTCGGCACTGATGAGAGATCGTCACAAACTTGTTGCTTATATTTATTCATAACAACTAGAATCTCATTCGCATCATAATTTCTGGGACATAAGTGATCACTTACGCGTATAATGTTTTTGGTAGACGCATGAATCGTAATTGATGCATTGCATTCATTTTTTCTGCGGTTAACACATCTCCAATTTTCTGTATTTTTGTTGCTATAGTGTTTGTTGTAACGAAATCCATCGTGCAGCAAACTAATTCCGTTTTTTTGATTTTTTGTAAAATATATTCTTTCCTCCATTGTGTCAATATTCAAACTGACTGACGATAAGGAAATTGTTGACAGTGATAGAATATTAATCATAGCACTTTGAATATGTAACTGAATAATAATTTGTAGCCTGTTCTGAATGTTACCTACGTGATTAATTGTATAATATAATAATATTTATATGCTAATATTAGTGAATGTTACTTGCTATTAGGTTTACTATTTCAATAGTGTATGCCGATTGTGATGTTTAATAAAAAAAAAATAGTTTTAAGGATACAATTGCTATACCCATTCAGGGTCCATGAGATACCTTATATTGTAAAACAACTTATATCTTACCATGGTGCAATAAATGAATAAATAAATAAATAAATATGAATTCAATTTCAGGTGGCCAGTACCTATAGAGGATTAGATTGGCTAGTGTTTTTCAAGTGCACATTCAACCTATTTAATGTTTACAGCTATCGATTAAGATGACTCAACATGATAATAAAAGTACCTAAATGAGAATATAGGCGATTCGTCAATATGAAGGAATTGTCTTTTCGCGTTTTTGGTCAATTACTGAACATGGTCATTTGCGAATGAACGAATTTAAACACGCAATTCGCCAAAAATTACGATTTGGCCTTTTGCGATTTTGGTCAAATGCGTCGGAAGGGTTTGACTAGTGTCTGTTATTGGTTTAGTTAGAGTAAACAAAAAAAACCGGTCAATTGCGTGTCACACAACATGCACGTTTTTCCACGTCCATTAATTCTGTAAAATCTTAACAATGCGTAATAGAAGTTAGTACTATCATGGGTACGCGCCATAATATCGGTGCGTTTTGTAGTTAACTTGCGCGACACTGTTGGTTTTGTAGCGATAATTCTTTATCACGTGAACCGCGTAGCAATTTTTTTTGTTTTTTTTTTTATTTATAAGATCTTAAAACTAAAGCATATAGCGAAACACTATGTTTTGCCGGTTGGCGTAAACATATTTTATAATGTTTTGTTTGTTCATGCAATTGTCCTATTATCTATGATATCAAATGTTTTTTTTTTAATATTAATAACCAAATCAAAAAATAGAAATTCCAGCGGAAAATAGGTATTCCGTTAGTACATATTAGGTTAGTACCGTAAAATGGGGGGAGTAGGGATTGCGGGGGCAGTAGGGATGCGAACCCAGAGTTTCTTTTTTCAGTTGCTACTCGTACTTTAATTTTCGGGCTCAGGATGCTAGATTTTAAAGTAATTGTATTACATTTTTAGACATATTTCTTCTTCTTCTGGCAACACTAAGAAGCCAAATATTCAAATTACTAAAAAAAACCGGCCAAGTGCGTATCGGGCCACGCAAAACGAAGGGTTCCGTGCCTATTAAAAAGGTCGTATCGTCACAGAAATCTTACGGCACTTACGTCCTTTTCTTTAAGGAAGGCAGTTTTTCAGCAATATCTCGAAAACCTTTGAACCGATCTTGTTCATAATAATTTTCGGTGGCAGAATGTAATAAGCTCTATGTCCACGATTTTTTCATATTTTTAAAATACACCGTTCAAAAATTAGAGGGAGGGGGGCAGAATTTTAGTGATTTTCGGGGCGATTATTTCTGACTGTATTCACTTAATCAAAAAAACTTGCTGAGAAACCTTATATTTATTTTAAAAGGCCTATCGATTGATGCGCCACACGTGGGCTTTTTTTTACTTTTAGGTTTATGTATGGAGTGCACCCCTAAAAATTTTTTTTTGTCATTTTAATTACAAAACTATGTAGCGGCTAACAAAGTACACCTATCCTCAAAATTTTATTCGAATATAGTTTTCGAGTAAAATGCCTCTGTGACACACGGACTGACGGACAAACGGACATGACGAAACTATAAGGGTTCAGTTTTTGCCGTTTTGGCTACGTAACCCTAAAACACTGCCAAATTGATGTTCAAAAGCAGCGGGTTTTTGTCTGAATGTTAATTTGTATTTAGACAATTAAAATTCATCCGTCCAGGATATTGTTTATGTACAAAATTCAACGTGCAACATGAAAAAATAAACTTTTATCAAGGATTGAATGAATGTTTCGTCCCTACTCCCCCATTTTACGGTACGGATATAAAGTAGTGATGTCACAATAGGGGTTAGATTCTAAATAAAAAAAAACAATAATGTTGTATTTTCTCGACCAAGGATTAAAAATGTAGTCAAATGGAGAAAAAAGCAACGCAAGAGGTTAAATAATCACAAAGTTATAAGTGACCAAAGTTTTAAGAGGGGGTATGTTCTGTCCCTTTTCCGCAAAACGCACGTTCAAAAGAATCGATTGTCATTTACTATGACGCTCGATGGTCGTGACGTCACAATCTACGTGCGTTTTCTCTCTCTAACAAGCAATATTAAAACGCTTGTAGCTTCGTAATTTTTTGAGATATTTGAATGGGATTTTATTCACTAGGCATATTTTTTGCCCTCTTTCTTTAGAAATTATAATAGTCTACACCCTCTATTCAGTGTCAAACAGTATGATGGAAAAATCATTCAAATCAAACATTTATTCTGCAGTGCCCCAATACGCATTAATTAAGATCAGGACTCGTCAGTTCTTAATAATAATAATAAAAAATAGTCAGGAGTTCCTCTCTCTGTCGCCCTGACCACCGGTAGTTTAGGCCCCGCCTCGCTGCCGGCGGCACCCTAAGTTAGGTTTTATAATGATTTTATATTTTTATATTTTACTTTTTATATTAATATTGTAAAAACCTAGCCTAAGAATGAAAATGAATAAAGATAATAAAATAAATAAATATTTGACAAATAACAATCTTACCTTCAAATCTAAATAGTAAGGTCAATAAGGCTTGCGTTATGGGTGCTAAACGACGATATATGTAATAGGTATACAAATATGCAGTCGCGGCGTGAGTAGGCCCTACAATTAAGGCAGACTGATGACCTGGTAAAGGTCGCGGGAGTCCGCTGGATGCGGGTGGCGCAGGACCGGTCACTTTGGTACTCTTTGGGGTCCATCATATCCAGCAGTGGACGTCTTTCGATTGTTATGATGATGATATTAATACTTACCTACATAGAACATATCCAAGACTTAGAAATAAATATTTGGCCTTACCGGAATAATAACACTATGTTTATGTAGTTTCCTACTACGAGTAAGCCTAGCTATTTTTTATATAATTAGCTTCAGTTCGTGTTATAAGAGTTAACAAACACCACTGTTCAAATATTAACTGAAAATTAATCATGTTATTTCGCACGAGGGAGTGCCATGTTGAATTCTGGACTGGACAAGCTTTATTGAATAACTAAATTCGATATTGAGTAATATCAATTAATCGTTTGTCATTGTTGTACCGGCATGGTGCGTTGATGAATTCAGTTAAATTGTATTTGTACACAATTCAATTGTGAAACGGAGCAATTGGAGTTGTGGACTGAAATAGCGATTAAGCGATGTATATTAGAATTATAATAAGAATGTATACACCTACTTTAGTATGATGGATAATGGGCTTATTCTGGGCCTGGTCGTGGTCAGAGGGGTAATTGCGTAACTTTTCTAATGAGCGTTAGGACAGACAAAAATGAAATTGAGATCTACCGAACCCAACGTAGTGCATGAAATAAGAAGTTTTTTTTCGCAAAGGATCCCAGACCAGAGGGTTTCGAACGAGCGTTAGGTCAGTTTTCTGTCATTTTCCCATAAAAAAAATTGACATTTAGCCTGTGTTGTGTCGTGCGTACTTTACGTTACGTGATCGACTAGCTGGTATAATAATCTACGGTATTTTAATTTTCCTACCCATAATTTATTTGCCAAGGCGTATCAATATTATTTATCTATTTAAAATTTCATGCACAAAACAGAATAATGGACAAATGGTTCAACCATAGGGCAAAACTGTGATACTTCAAATTAGTGCAGAGTGTCAAGAGCCAAGTGAAATGTCTATTTACGTGCCGGAAGCAAAATTTTACCAGTCAAATTAACGTTGCCGATGACAAATATCGTGTTAAAGACACGGAATCTTTGAAAAATGTGTGCAAATATCGAGGGCTTAAAGTGTTATTTGAAGTATTTTTTACAAAAACTTACAACCAGATATCGTTATTTGTCACTTATACAAAAATTAACGGATTTGTTATACGAAAATAACGACGTTACCCCTTTCAACGCTGTAATGATGTCTGGCTCAAATGAAAACGCAACAGTGCCATTAAAAAAAAAACAAATTCTGAAACAGAAGATAGACATTGTAAGCGTTTTGAAAGATGGTGCGTAATTCAATGTGAACAATACACCGCAAATTCTACTGTGTATCATTGAAACGCACAAACATGTGAAACTACATTACCATTCAAACGTTCCACAAAGCACCCTGAAAATAGGTATAGTTTGCATCAAGAAATCTATGGTTCTGCCTTAGCCGGCATCCGTGATGTATTATCATTGTTTCAAAGTGTAATCTATTCCGATTCAGTTGTTAAGATCCCGTCGCATAAACTTGCCCGATTAATTACATCCCTTACTTGATACAGTGATACAAGGAATTCAATCTAACTTTCCAGGCGGTAGTTTATTCCTTGGCACTTCCTTAGTCTAGATGTTATTAAGTATTTATTAATTGAAAAGTTTAAGCGATCAGAGCCTCGTAGCGCCCGCATAGACTTGCGTATTGCCACAAAATAGTGGCTTTGTGAGCTGTAGATTTACAAGTCACAAGGTAAACCTTAAAAAAGGCTTGAGCCCTTAAAATGCTAAAACTATTCAAAGATTAAACGAAACGTCAAGTAGTAGGTAGTAGTTACTTAGTTTAGAGGTGATATTACATTTTGGACCTCAGTTGTTATCTCTGACAGCAGTTTCGGGCAGAGCACGAAAAAACCGGAATGCAAAAAGAACGTCTTAGATTGATCCTCTATATGTTTAATACACACAGGCATTGCCGGTATACTACCTACTGGGGTAGTTTAATATAGAGGTTGAACGAGGGGACCCTTATAACTCCCACGTAGTTAAGAGGGTTGTCACTAAATGCTCGCAGTTTCGGCGGTTGTTCGCATTATCGATGAAATTAAAACAGTTAAGTAGGTATGGCTTGGCTCGTCTTGGCAAATTGAAACCATGAAAATAATTATGACGCTTCTACGGAATGTTTTTTTGCTAACATCAATATGTTACTAAAATGTTGCGTTACAAACAAGTTTTTATACTTGTCGACTTTAATGTTTGAATTAAGACTTCGTACACTAAACTATTTGTAATCACACATACTTTTTTTCTATGGTGCTCCCAACTCAACTGAAAAAAAAACACAACTGTTTAGACGACTAAAATAAATTCCACCAATCTCGTGGCGCTTTTACTAAACTATAACAAATTTGACCAATGGCACATCACGTTGGTTACAGTACAAATGCCATCAACGACGTTGAGCCGCACCTCTGACTTGCACTTCGTTTCAGCAGGGCTTAGATTTTCATTAGATACCAAATTTGTTTAATTATTTCTGTTGACTCGTATAAAATAGTTATTTGTTATACAAGGGTGCAAAGTTATATTTTAACAGCGAGTGTGGAATTGAAACACGAGCCAGCGAATGGATTCTAGGGTTGAACCACGAGCTAGCGAATGGATTCTATGGTTGAACCACGAGCGAAGCGAGTGGTTCAAAAATAGAATCCTGCGTGTAGCGAGTGGTTCAAAAATAGAATCCTGAGTAAAGCGAGTGTTGCAACACACGAGACGTCAAAATAACTTGCACCCGTGTGTAACACAAATCTTTTCACCTCACTAAACTGAGGAAAGTACTACATAAGAAAAACAACTGAAATATGTATAATCAGCCTTTATTTTAACTAGTAAATATTACATAGACTCTACATATCGACTCTACATATCGACTCTACATATCGACTATACATATCGACTCTACATATTGACTCTACATATCGACTCTACATATCGACTCTACACATCGACTCTACATATCGACTCTACATAGACTCTATATATCGACTCTACACATCGACTATACATATCGACTCTACATATTGGCTCTACATATCGACTCTACATATTGACTCTACAAATGGACTCTACATATCGACTCTACATATCGACTCTACATAGACTCTACATATCGACTCTACATATCGACTCTACACATCGACTCTACATATGGACTCTACATATGGACTCTACATATCGATTCTACATATTGACTCTACCTATCTGGACCCCCATATAAAACTTCACCCCCTCTTTTAAGGGGTTAGAAATCGTGCATCATTTTTTTTTGGAAGACTGCACTTCCAAAAAAAAGTGATGCACGATTTTTTTTGTTAGTCATAAATAGTCCACAATACCAATTTTTAGCTTTCTACCTTGAAAATTGCGGAATGCTCCATACAAACTTCCACCCGCCATTTTAGGGAAGTGGGGGGTTAGAAAGAGATAAAAAGTAGCCTATGTCACTCTTCATCCCTTCAACTATCTCCACTTAAAAAATCACGTCAATTCGTCGCCCCGTTTTGCCGTGAAAGACGGACAACAAAAGTAACTAATAACACGTTCGGATTTCAAATATTCTTTGCACACATGTGGATAAAATGCAGTTTTGCTATCTGTTTTTAAAGAATAAAAAAGGTCTTTCCGAGCTAGTGAGGTGAAAAGTATTGTATTCAAAGGTTACACAATTATCTCTTCATTTCTCGTACCTTACTTAGGCCACTCGGCAAGCCTCGTAGCCTTTTTTTTTTTGTTTAGGGGGGGAAAATGCGTTACGCATACCACCCGGGTGCAGGGGGTGACCCGAGTGGTTATGTCGGACTCCCGTATGGGCTAATGAGACCCACGGTGTACCCACTAAAAACCCCCCCACTTGCCGCCACGCCGCCTTGTGGCGAGGTTACGGGAACGCTTGCGCACACATCCGCGACCCCGCCGGCGGCAGCCGCCCACAAGCGGCTCCTTCGCGGATGCCCGAGGGCCCTCCACGAGAGGCACGCCAGATGTTTCGGCGCGCCTGCCTCCTCGATCTCCACCAGTTCAGTAGCGGACCACCCTGAGTCCGCTACGAGGAGATCATGGGTGCGGGAAATTCCAGCACCCGGTGGCGGATCAGGTCTGTGGTTCCGCCACCGACTACGTCTCGGCCGCAGAGGATAGGGAAAGCGGCTCACCGTATTACCAGCATTGCTCTTCCTCTGCGGTCCCACCAATGCCGTTTCAGCGGAACGGCCCCGCCAAGTTCGCAGAGGGTAGGGAGAGTGGCGCACCGTAATACCAACACGCCTCTCCCCCTGCGATCCCGCCTCGGCCGCAGAAGATAAGGAGGCACTCCTCTTCTTCTGCGGTCCCTCCACAACGCATCCTAAGCGGGCTTAGGCAAGCCCGCCAGGAGCGCCCTCCTCGGGCCAGCCGGCGGCCCACACAGGCCGGCCCTGGTGCCTTTTAGCTTCGCCGTGGGTGACCAGTCCACGGTTACTAAGCCCCCCGCCCCGACAAGGCGGGCACCCTCGAGGGGGAAGCCTCGTAGCCTAAACACGGTACTCCATTTTAAATAAGAGCCCTCATTGTGTAAAGATTGTATAAAATACTATTTCATAACATATCATTTACTTTAAAAACAGTTTTAACCGACTTCAGTTTAGTACTCCTCCGAGCCACATGAAAATTTCCACATTTTCTTTCCGCTTTACCACATGAACTGCTTTCCGAGAGTAAGTACGTTGATTATTACAGAAGAAAATCATATCACTCTATGTGGGCCGATAATATTTGAGGAGTTCCGTCGATTTGGCACACTTGACATTTAGCACTTCATTAGTTGCTATTTCAACAGAATCATATCAGAATTTGTAACGTACTTTTACAGTTTTAAGTACGAGTACCATAAGTCATCTGTGGTCTTCATCATCAGTTGCACTTCACCAAATTTGAGATTTCCGGGTGTAAATACACTATAGTTATAATAGAAAATACCGAAATTACTACATGCGTGCCTTATTTGAGGAGTTCCCTCAATTCCTCATGGTTCCCATCATCCAACAGAAGTTTTGATAACAATGAGACCAACCTGGAAGCATATATTTTGAAATAAAAAAGAATTGTACGAACCGGTTAATAAATGACGGAGTTCTGAGGTAACCCACATAAAAAAAGTTCAACCGAATTTAGAACCTCCTCCTTTTTTAAGCAGTCAATTAAAAATTAAACCTTTGTAAATGGGCATTATCGCCCGAGAAGTGCACCAACACTTTATGGGCAGTAATTTAATTGCCAGTTTATGTTCAAAGGTGACGTAAAATGTTGAATGTTTTCTAGCAAATCCTGCTGAAAAACACGGAAAACGCCGAGTCCACGCTCTTACGGCGGAAACCCTTTTAAACGCTTACCCTTTGTAGAGATTCAAAAATTAGAAGCGACAAATAAGAACATCAATTTATATATTTAAAAATCTAGCTAAAAATCATTTTCCATTTAGGTAATTTCACCGTATTAATTAGCCATAAAATATAACACTACAATTATTACCGACCGCATAAAATATTTTTACCAAGCCCAGTAAAATAATGGATATGAAATATCCAAACATGAATATAGAGAGTCTTTTCTGTTTATTAATTACTAGCTTCTGCCCGCGACTACGTCCGCGTGGAACTCGTTTATATCATGGCTCCATACAAACTTTCGCCCCCCACTTCGCCCCCTTAGGGAATGATTCCTGGGATAAAAAGTATTCTATATGTTAATCCAAGCTATACACTTTATGTATACTAAAATTAATCTTAATCCGTTCAGCCTTTTTTGCGTAATTTAGTAACAAACATACAAACATCTAAACATCCAAACTTTCGCATTTATAATATTAGTAGGATTAGAGACATATTCTGAGAGTATGTGACAATGCTCGTAAACCGGGGTTTATTTGCGAAACGATTACTTGACTTTTCAAAACCACAGTTTATTGAATATATTTTAAAACCCTTTCACCAGTATAAATAATAGACTTTCGGAATGGGCATGTTACATCACGCGACTCTTCCTGCGTTCTTTGTACAAACGGATGAAACCGCGTGGGCAGTCACATGGAACACCTGTCATATTCACCTGCATCGCATGGGTACTACTGTATCGCGTATGTGTCTCGGCAAAAATACGGCGTGAGTAACCGCTCTTTGTATTTAAATACCCGTTCTCTGAGAATTTACTTTGAGAATAAAAGAGTGGATGTTTATTTTATTATTCTTTTTAGAGAATATTTGACAATTAACCCAAGCGCCGCGTCGCGTCTCTTTGCAGTATATGTCACTCGACTACGAGTGTCTTATCTGTGACCATCTTTTCCGCTACTTGGAATGCGGTTGGGACGACAAGTATGCCTCATACAGGCCACCATACACGACACCGGGCTTTGGAATGTTCCTTTGTAGATTTCATGCGGCCGGACTGGCTTCCGGAATAGCTCTTGTAAAACGCTGATCTCAAACGTACTAACAATGAGAATTGAATGAAGATAAGACGTCTAGCCAGCCAATTGTGTCAATATTTATAGACAGGTACTTAAATTTGATTAACACCTCAATTCAAGGTATTAAAATGGATGAATAAAATGTTTTTAACGTTTTTCAGTCTTGTAAGTCTGAAGACAAATGCAAATCGTCCCGTTGTATTTTTTTTTCATTATTACATAGGTACTGTAACAGGTTTTGGACACCCCTAAAAATAAAATAGAATAATAATGAGATTCAAACTATACAGGTTGTATCCCTTGATTTCCGATAACTCAGGCATATAGCCGTGTACACTCACGGAATCGATGTAGCGTACTTAGTTTTTCAAAAGTAAAAAATATAAAAATCAGACAAACTAATTAATTATATTACCAACTGTTAATGTACAAGGACCTTACGAGTTAACTAAAAGTTAGTGTCAAGTATGACAATATTCGAATGACACGCACATCAAGAAAACCACACGCACATGGCGCACACATACACGGCCATGACAGATAGATAGACGACGATTTAGTGCAGTGGTTATCGTCTTGCTTATTGAGTTGCGAATCAAGCCTTTACATAATACTGAGAGAGTTTTTTTATTTAATGAAAATGAGTTCTTGAATATCTTCGAAATACTTAGTACGAATTAGGATACTACTAGTGTCTTAGATAAGTTTACTTCGCTTTATCTCAGGAATGCGCCCTCGAAATGATCGGAATCCAAAAAAAAAAACCAGGTGTATATGTAAAGTCTCAAGAGCTTAAAATTGGGGTTTAAACTTTATAAGAAATCATTACAATTATCTTAAGTGAGAAAATTGTATCTCTGTTCCAACGGTTTGTTAAGAATAGTTCGCTGTTACAGTCAGCATCATAGTAGTACCAGCCAAAGTAGCCAAATATTTTGGTACACGTCTTTATCACACAGTAAAAATGTGTTGCGATGTATTTGGCTACTTTGGCTGCTACAAACTATACGATGCTGTCTGTATTGGTTCGCAACAAATATAAGCTTTTCGTCAAATTGTTTCACCAGCACACAAGATTGAATTTATTACACGCGGCTTAGCCCGCGTACTGCAAAGAACGCTGGCAAACCCGCGATATAAACCATAATAGCCTATATCCTTTCAGAAAGTTCATTCTATACGCAGGTGAAATAATTTTTGAAATCGGTTCCGGAGATTACCGTATTACACACAAACTTACAAATCTCAAAGACTTTATCATAAAATCAGGCTGCAACTCTTGATTTGCAAAAAAATGTTACAAACGATTAACTATGTAAACAATATTAGTCTGCCTTATAAATCCACAAGGTGGACTGATGACCTGGTAAAGGTCGCGGGAGTCCGCTGGATGCGGGTGGCGCAGGACCGGTCAATTTGGAACTCTCTGGGGGAGGCCTATGTCCAGCAGTGGACGTCTTTCGGCTGATATGATGATGATGATGATGATGATAAATTGTAGACCAGCAAAATAATTGATTGAACAGCAAAATTTCATAAAACATAAATAACATTTTTGAGGCCCTAAAAGCAAAAGAAAGAGATTCACGGAAATTGCTCCATCGACAAGAGCCTAGCTCTTAAATTTAAGAAGTGAGTAAAATAGATTCCGACTAAAAGTAAGCCACAATAAGTCAGTTTGTACCTATACAGAATCCAACTACTAGCAGAAATGTAGATAAGGTTAAGTTAGAACTGCGAACCTCACTGAACCAAAGTGCTAAAGAAAAGTAGGCTAAATTAGATTAGAGCTGCTGACCCTTTTTGAAAAGTTTTAATCAGAAGTTGCTTATCAGTTCATCAATCAATTAATTCGTCAAAAATATTTATTCTCCAATACCATTAAATTGGGATGGAATGGAAAGTTCTGCGTCTTTTGGCATTAAGACAACGGGTAGCCCAAACTAACGTGAGTAGAACTACTCAACGGATTTTGACAAAAAAAAAGAGTATTATAGCAAATCCAGAATGTAAGTTTCCAGTATGGGTCATACACAGGAAAGGCGACGTTGTTTATGCGAATTAAGAGTCCAAACAAAAATTAGGCTTTAAATTTGACAGTTTCCACAGAAAAATCGCGAACCTAAATCTGTGTATGAGGGTGCAATAATATGTATCAGGCCTACGCCTGAAATACTTCAATAGCAATTATCGTCTAAGGCGGTTAACGAGATCCACGCGGTTGAAGTCGCGGGCAAAAGCTAGTTTAACCCGGCGCGCATGAGGCAGGGTATCTCATACCCTGGTAGTATTAAAAAGTATTGGTATTTTCTAAATCTTCGACTGACGACACTAGTTCGCTAAGTAGCTGGAGGCAGGGGTGTGCGAAAGGGGATAATGGCGTGATCACAGTGTGGCGTGACACACAGGCCGGAATATTCGTGCACAAACCAGTCTCGGGTATGTCATACCCTGCCTCATTTTTGACGTATTTATTTTAAGTATACATTTTTAATAATTTTATTAAGTTTTTTTTATTATTCTTAATTCTTTTTTATGATTTTATTGTATAGGTTTGAGACGCGTTTATTTATTTTAGTTAATATTGTTTTATTATTTATGAACACTAAAATTCAAGAAAATCAACAAAAAATTATTCTAAGCTATATCCGCCGGCAAATGGAAAAATAACTGGGTGAGCCTTCACCTAGACATGTAAATGTATCTGGACGGTATGTCGGACACCAGGACCGTCCATACATAAGGATATAAAAACCAAACATTCCTGCAACGCTTGCGGCAAGCCCATAATGTTTGTAGCATGCAAAATTGAAAAATTTCCGGATCTAGGTATGGTAGTAATTAGTCATATTTTTTACTTAAAAATTTTAATTACTCTATTTTAAGCAGAAAATCTCAGTATCTTTCAGTTTAAAGTTGATTTATATTTTAAAGAGTTATTTTTTTGTTTTATTGTTGATTTTTTTAAACCCCTAAATTTTTGTTCCTATAATTACATAGTATAAGAAAAACATGAATAAATAAAAATAATTTCGTAATTAAAACTTTTTTTCGATTTAATTCCATTAAGTAATTAATTATTTAACTATACATTATCAAGAAAATAAAATAACATTAATAACAACTATATTATGGGGCATTAAATTTTGGGTATGTCATACCCTGCCACATGCTTGATGTAACTTTTTTTCACATCATGCTCGCCGGGTTAACATATTTTTAAAATACCGATTGTTATGTTAATAGTTGAACTGCATACGTCTGTACTCTATTGAATCAATACGATTCTAGAGGACGATACAATGGTAATCACAATGACATTGATTTGCATTATTTGCATTATGTGCCGTGGCAAGCTGTGCATAAACTAATTAATAACACTTGAACTGATTGATTGTGATCAACACTTGGAGCACGTACTTAACCAAATCATATACAAACAAGGGTCATTTCCCTTTCTACCAGCATATTATTAGATAACTTACTTATCTATTTATTCATAATGAAATGTGTCTATTTATTTATTTACATATGGTCCCAACCATACTAAAATCAAAAAGTTATCTTCGTTAGGTATTCAATAAGTCGTTCTCTGAGAAAAAGGACATTAGTGCACCTTTGCAATAATAACTATTTTTTTGAATGACACAAAAACTACATTGTAACGTAATCAGGCAGTAAAAAATCAGATTTAAGTCCATGACATGGTTAGGAATCAATGAAATCTTATAACTAGTGTTAGTATGACATAAAAAGAGAGATAACTAAACATCTCTGCCAGCGGGTGAGCATGGGGCGCCATTTACGCCATGTACGGTCATCGACACCATAAATGTGAATTCAATTAAGTATCAATTTTATTTCAAAGGGATTTATGGTTGAAATTATTTAATGTGGCTGGCTCTTTATAAAACTGTCATTGGAGTTACAATACTTGGAATCTTCGACCTTGGACGGTAGAGTTTTAGATGAACTACTTTGATGCAATTCGGCTAGCTCAAATAATCTCAAGTCAATCTTAAATAAACAACATACACAATACATATATAATAAAAGACTAAACCCTATTTTTTTTTGATAATTTGCTTCTACTTAAATTTTTTGTCTTCAAAATGAGATCAAAAACTTTTAACAGAAAACACGTTAAAGTGAATTATCAAAATAACAGTTATCATTGACCATTGTACATAATATAAAAGTTAATAATAAGCTGGTGTCAAAAAAAAGGTAAGTACAAGCTTTTATTATTTTATTTACAGTACTTCTTTTACATATCCATCAACTATATACTCGTTTGAGGGGGTTCCGTTAAGCCCAAACATGTCTGATGATGGAGATAGAAACTATGGTTCTATCTCCATCATCAGATCAGCTCGGAGGTGTCTTTTAAAACTTATACCAAATTTCAGTTCAATAATGATATTTAAATATTGAAGTAAGTATAACTTAAATACTAGGGCATGCGATCGTGTCCGGGTTTCGTGTAATCGTGTCGGGACCCATGTACACGTTACAATAACTCGGTTTTAAGCGACCATGTAATTAGTGCACGGGTACCCGTGTAGACGGGTACCCTGGTACCCATGCCTTATTTAAACGCGGGTACTACCCGTCCTTGAGGTTTGAAGTTAAGAACTATCCCGTTGTTCTAAAATGCAGTAGGCTTTGTCATCAACTTTAGTGGCGTAACTCCACACCCAACTTCTTTTCATTTTAACAATGAACCACAAAAAATAACAAAAGACAAAACTTACACAAAAACAAAAAAAGACGGTAGCAAAGAAAGCAACCAAAAGAAATAATAAAAACCGCACGATTAATCTAAGTGACAACTGCTTGTACAACTAGACTCTTACTACCTTACAACTAGAACATTTTAAATAGCCACTAGCTTTCATTGCAATTGTTCTCTCTCACTTTAAGCTCCAGGTCAAAAAACCCTTCCCTGCAAAAGCCAACGTTAACAATACTATATCCTTATCAGGTAAGTGCATTCATTAATTACTTCTTAGAATTTTCAACCGGTGTCAAATATTTAAAAAAAAACCCTTTCTATGCCTTATCTGGTAAGCGCATTTATTAGTTCATTGAATTTTCAACCATGCTTATGTACTATTCTGTAAAAATAATCTGCGACACATTGTTGAGTTATAGGTATGAGTAAATATAGTTTAGGAAATATAAATTGATAAATGTTATCATCACTAAAATCCTTATAAGGTTCAAAATAAACGCATCCGAAAGTTTGCGCCATTATCATATTAATTTAGCAGTTAAAACCATAATGGCATTTACAATACAATAAAAGTGGGTTCGGTTAAAATTAAATAGTTCTTACCTGAGAACCTACTGTTTTTGTATAGCTATCATATCAACAAGTGGCTATTAACAATAGTTAAACAGTTTGCGTGCCCTTTGTCGGGCAATCAGCGAACAATATTATGACGCAATAGAGCAAACATAAATAGGCTTCCTGCGATGTATTCGCTTTTGTCACATACCTCATATAAAATAGCATAAAACACACCAAACTCATAGAGTTACTAATGCAAATATAATAAAATAATGGAATTTTACTCTATTTGCCTCAACTCAAACGGTCACAGACGGTCTGAACCCGCGTGCCATTAGACCCGCTCGGGCGGGAACCCGGGTACCCGAACACGAATCCGGATACGCCCGCGGACCGGGCGGGTTCGGGTAGTACGGACACTTAGCACCGCGGGTATAAGAACGCGGGTATTCGGGCGGGCGTGTAACACGGGTGGCGGGAGCCCTATTAGGTATTTACACACTTGCATAGGAACAGAGCAAAAACATTATTCAGCCTCTATTACAATCTCTCCATAGGAGTAAGTCGAATTATCTATAATCTATATAAATTGTATATATGTATTACATTAGTCGCAGGCATCACCTTCTAAGATTTTATTACGAGTATAAGTATAACATCAGTTCACGTGCTGAAGGTATAATCAATCAATTACTTTGACTTCA
The DNA here is from genome assembly GCA_932294315.1 of Epinotia nisella. Taxonomy (NCBI): domain Eukaryota; kingdom Metazoa; phylum Arthropoda; class Insecta; order Lepidoptera; family Tortricidae; genus Epinotia; species Epinotia nisella. The sequence goes on along the minus strand of OW028675.1, from coordinate 10,144,730 downwards.
CCTGAGCAAGTAACTTCAGTTCACCTCTACAAGGCTGAAAGCAGAATAACCTTCAAGTCGAAATCATATTAGACGGCTACGTTCCCAATTAGTTCAAGCAACAAGCTTTAATACGTAAAAGGCCAGCTCAGATGGTTGATTATCGCTTGAGGTCAATCAAAGCCAGGTCAGGCTGAGGTGCAGTCGTCTGTTAGGAATATTGCTTTGTGAATGAACAGATGTCAACAGAATTCCAAGTAACACAGGAGAAAACAATACCTAAATATCCTGTTCCTGTAAAGCACTAGAATAAATAATAGAGATGGCTGTAATTGATAGCTATGTAAGATCAATGTGTGCACTTAGGACAATCATTATTTCAAATCGTAGAGCCAATAAAGTTACCTTTTGAAAAAAATACAAAAAACTTATGTACATATGACGTCGTTCTTTACCTACATTACGAAATAAAGTGTTGAATTCGATCACGAATGACACCATAAAAATACCTACTACTAATTCCAAAAGCAATTATTGATAATAATCAGTGATCGGCGACCGGTAGCAACTTTTCGACGAAAGTATAACATGGATATGACTCAATTTAAATTTCGCGCACAATTTATATATTAAAAATGTATGCAGTTTTATTATCGAGGTTTTAAAATGTCTATTATGATTATGAAGTACAGGCCACATAATTGTATATCCAAACGAATGGGTTTACGTCAACTCATGTCTTGCACTGGTCTCATTGACGTTCCTAACATTATTTTACAAATCAATTGTACATTTTTAACGAAATAACTGAACGTTATTTAAATTTAGTGAGGTTTGAACAATATGGTTTTATTTTTAACAGTACAGTTATCCATATATTAGTAAAGTGACATAAAATGCTACCGCTCGCCGAACATTGATAGTAATATTGTCATTGATTTCCGAAATTGTTACTCATTAAAAATGAAACGATTTCAACGGATTTATCATTTACATTTTGTAATAAATACATCTAGACGTTTTCAGCTCTTTGCAATGCTTATGGTTAAGACTGTAGACTGCGAAATATATACATTTCCTCTGTTAAATTACTTTGCACGAGCTACCCGTATGCACATACCGATTTTTTTTTTAATAGAGAGGTAAATCTATTCATATCTTAATCTCCACTTAATTTAGCTGTCCCTTCAACAAAAATTGTCTTAGGTTAGGTATGTCTATTTGCTACGCGGCTAATCCTGCTAGCATACCTATATGTACGTAGCATTATTCGGCCTTATATAAAGAAGACATAGTCATTTTGCTGCATACTATTGCAGTAACTGTATAAATCTATGCAGTTAAATCCTAACAATTTAGTCCATCCCATGCGCTCGGAGTCCACAACACAGAAAGCGAATGCAAGCCCTTTTATTTTATAGTAAGCATAAATCAGGCTTGTCTATCCGTTTAAGTAGAATGGGAATAGGATTTATCCTAAGAACGGTACAATACAAACAATACGGAGGCTGGTGCGGCCATTTTTCAGAGCCCGCCCCGCCATACATCAGGAACGGGTGCTCAGGCGCACACTTGCTGGCAAATTAAAGTACCTGCGGTATGCACGTATAAAAAATACGAATTTTGTTGCACTTAGTTTAAAATTACAAAAACATGTGTTGTTGGCTTTCTGCCAAATTATGAAATTTTACTAAAACAATTACAAGTACTTATAACTGTTTTTAGGGTTCCGATACCGCAAAAGGAAAAAACGGAACCCTTATAGGATCACTTGGATGTCTGTCTGTCCGTCTGTCACAGCTGATTTGCTCCGAAACTACTGGACCGATTGAGTTGAAATTTGGTAAACATATGTAAGTTGGTGACCCAAAGATGAACGCGTAAAGTAAATTAATGAATTCTGAACAAGGGGGCCACTTTTGGGGGGTAAACTGGAAAATTAAAAAAAAAGTTTCGCAAACTGTATTGTGATGTGACATATCAAATGAAAGGGGTTGTTGTAAGCATCTCAGATATTTTTTTTTGTATGTTTAGCAAAAACAGATTTGAAGTAATTTAGGAAAAAGACGAAAATTGACCATCCCCCCCTTATCTCCGAAACTACTAGGATTAAAATTCTGAAAAAAATATGGAAAATAGTTCCTTGCCTAAAGATTACAGAAAAACCTATAAGAAGTTTGAGTATTATTCAAAAACACTTATGAAATTTAGATTATATACGGAACCCTCACCACGCTAGTCGAACTCGCACTTGTCCGGTTTTTTATGTCAACACTAATTTCAATTAAACCACAATGTTTATAAAAATAAACGGCAAAAGTTAATTTGGATATATGTATAATACAGACTCAACTCCTGAAACAACAACTTTCTCAACCTTAGGCCACTTCTGCATTTTATGGGGGGTGAATTGGAAATTATCGCGTGCTGAAACGCCGTTCTGACTACATTCGGAAACAGTAAGGTCTTATTTTCAGATAAAATGATTCTTGATTGTTTATCTGATTTAATCGATACATGATTGCATAAAATTTCCTCGATACAAAAAAACAAAGTTGGGTCTTTATTTTACTTTTTTTACTCAGCCTACATTATTTTGCGACACAATCTGAAATCTCTCATAGTTAAATATGGATAAAACTTCTTTAAGTTAGGTTGTTATCGAAATTGGTCCAAAAAAGTCAAAGCCGAAGAGTGTTGCATCGCTTTTCCTCGTGCACAGAAGGCATAGGGATCGTCCCAATACATGGCGAATAGATGCCCTAATTGATGGCGCGAATGGCAATTAGGACACCTATTCGAGTTAAATATGTTTGCGTTGTATTAGGGGACGATTCCATAAACGTGTCTCTGTCAAGGGGGCGTAGTTTTCGAGAATCGACTCGAATCAAGGCTTCGCCTTAACTTGATTTTGACCCTTTTGTGACGAGTTACTGCAGACATAACCATGACGACGAGATAGTAGATAACGATGACTAGCTTTTTAGACATCAAAGCCGCAATTCCATTCGCGATATTGATAGAAGGGGATATATCCCCACTTTCATGAGGGAGCAAGAGACACGAAAACGGAGACATTTCTTCTTCTATATATCAATAAGGTTTATTAGACACAAAATAAAATAACCAATTATGTTGTATTTACTCGAAAAAGGATTAAAAATGTAGTCAAATGGAGAAAAAAGCAACGCAAGAGGTTAAGTTATAAGTGTCCAAAGTTTTAAGAGGAGGTATGTTCTGTCCCTTTTCCCCAAAACGCACGTTAATATGAAATTATTGTCATTATGACGGTTGATGGTCGTGACGTCACAATCTACGAGCGTTTTCTCTCTCTAACAAGCAATATTAAAATGGCTGTAGCTTCGTAATTTTTTGAGATATTTAAATGGGATTTTCGTCATTAGGCATATTTTTTGCCTTCTTTCTTTTAAATTTATAATAAATTTAGAATCTACACCATATTATCGTGAACACAATCGCAGCCTTGTGACATCATCGATTTAGTGACGACATCACAAAATATGGCATAGTATAATTTCGCCTCTTTTCCTATGTGTATTAGCCACCGTGAACGCCAGTGTAAGCAAAGCTCACCTTTAGGTTTATTATTTACCTTCTCTCATTTCGTTTTTTATTATTACAGGGATCACATTTTAAAAATCATTTCTATTTTTAAATTATACCTAAAACCTAAACATGATATGTTCGTGTGGTATAATCAGGAAAAAACATGTATTTTTTCTGAATTAGTAATATATTTTGAATTGTTTTATGTGCATGACAAATAACATTGTATGATATTTTCGTCACAACTTCAGAATTATAGTGTTTTTAGGAAGTTTAAAAGTTGTGGGAAATATTATACTGACTGCTACAGATATTTATTTTGCAACATGTGGGAAATATTTTACTTCTGACCATTAATGCATAACCCTTCCACTTTTACGTCCCGGTGTTCGAACAACAAACATTTGCTTCTACAATGATCACTCTTTCTTCGATTTGCCCGTACACAATCTGAACAATCTCCGAACCAATTTTACTAACATGTAGGAAATTCCAATTAATATTAATAAAGTGGTTGCTAGAATGGTAAGCAAGGTTGCTATAAGGGGTAGTTCCAGATAGTCCACCCATCCCATGTTAGCCGCGGGCGCCCGCAGGTGGCGCGCTCCGCCGTGTCGGAGCACGTGCTCCGTCCACCACACCGCGCGCTCCAGCGGGGACATCGGCTGGTCCCCCATTAGCGTACGGAGTTTCACAACGTTTTTGCGGTAACTGGGAAAGAAGTTAGGAACATGATCGAAACGTTGGCAACGAGGATAGTTTTGTTGCAAATCCATATTAATTTTCAGGTATTCGTAGTGAAAATCACTTTGTAGAATGTACTTAAAGGAATTTTGTAAGTATATCGAAAGCTGGTTCTTTGTTTTCGTTTATTTAGAGATGTAGAGTATTTAAATCTATGAACGCGCGTAAGCCATGATTGGAAGTGGACATTGTCTCTGTATACCAGAGATTGCTTCTTCGAGCTTATGCACACAGCGTGCAGCACAGATACGCGCGTTGACGAGATTAATATGAGTAGGTACCCAATAGGCGTTTTGTAAAAAAAAGTAGACATGCAATTTTGTTTTTACAATTCCATCGGTTCTTACCATCTCTAAATAAATGGTTCTAACACAGAATTGTTAAGGCGACGGTCTTCATACAAGAAAAAAGTGTCTCAATTCCATTTCAGATTGTCACATATTTGTATGCAGTCTTTGAACAACGTTCATCGACATTATTTCAAATATATTACCTGTCAGTTTCAATAACTTTCAGGATGGTCGTATGAAATTCTTCTTCAGTCAACGTTTCCATAATCAGCTTTTCGCCTATCTGATGTTGTATGTACTTCTCGGTATTGAAGAACTGGTCTACCAGTATAGGTATACCTGTAATATCACAGAATAAATAAGAGTACTAAACTACAGAAGATCAATTCCCTTAGAGTAGCCTATAGCTGTCAAATTTACAAGATATAGGAGTCATATAACGTAAGAGAGCTAGGTTTATCAAAAGACTTAATGAGCATCCAATGAAATAATTATAATATGTAATTCATAAATAACATTAAACAGACCCCAGGACCGTCAGTTTTGTAGCCATAGTTACTAGGCATACCCACTAGTCTAAATCGGTGCACGGTGTTCAAACTAATGATACATTAAAAATGCCTCCCCAATTACCTTCTAAATCTCTAAGAATGAATTAAAAAAAAAACAAATACAATTAATGTACCTTACAATAAAATAATAATGTAGATAATAGAATATCAATGAGAAAATAAAAGTGATTTCTAACCTATCAAAGGCACTCCAGCAGCAATTGCTTCGTCAGTTGATTGCATTCCTCCTTGAGTGATGAAAAGTTTTATCTTAGGATGCCCTGAAAACAAAATAAATAAAATAAACTAGGTAAAATGTTATTTTTATTTATTTGTGTTAAATACTAATTAAATTGCAGTTTAAGTTGTTAGCAAACATTATTTAACTACTATTTACTACATGAAGTAAAATGTCTGTACTTAGTTTCATATTGTGTACATTAAGTACATCGGTAGCAAACAAGTTTACGGTTTGTCGGATGGTAAGCGGACAACGCAGCCTATTTGGATGATTGAGACTCCAAACGAACTATTAAATCGCCTGTGAAGGCCCATTGCTGATTTAATTTTAGTAGATTTTAGTTGTAAAATGAACCCGTGCTCATTCATTACTCTCTTCAGTAGGTATACTCTTGCAACACTTACGACCTCTAAACAAAACAGTTTACATTTCAACCGTCTCAAAATCCAACCTTAAATTTCTAAATCCAAAAAGCTCCATAAATAATTTAAACCACTTCTCACTATAATCTTACTTAGCAAGTCGTTTTGCGGGACCCACTTAACTATTCTCACATTACTGGGCCTCCCAGGTACATCGTCGGTATCCCATTTGCATAGAACTTCGTACGGCAATTGCGAGAACACGTTTAGTAGCAAATGGATCTTGTCTTCGGAGAGAGTCGACGGATTGAAGTTGGTACCGAAACTGAAGTAAATTACACCTTTGGACGCGTCGAGATAGGATTTGAGGTCCTGCAATTGTAATGTAATAGAGTTATGTATATAAGAGATAAGTTGGGATTTATTTTGAACCCGGTTTCGAGTGAATGAAATAAGATTTTGCTTCGTATTATAATATGCAATGGGCCCAGCTGCTCATTAACTTTACCGTGATTTGGCAATATTGGCAAAACGGTTGATGGATATCTCAGGGGATAGGAGAGCTGGCAGCTTCCTCGTTCAACGCATAAGCATTGCTATTGCTATTCAGCGAGGTAATACTGCCAGCGTCCTGGGTACCTTGTTACAGGGACCCATTTTAGAATTCGATTTTTAGTTTTATTACTTGCTACTTTGTATCTTAATAAAATAAAAGTGATACAATACAATACAATACAAATACTCTTTATTGCACACCTCACACAAACAAAGCAGTGACAGAGAGAAACAATACAATAACATGTAGGTAGAGGTGATATGCACTTAAATATTTCAAATCATACCTGAACAAATAAAACTTACAGAATTAGAAGAAGAAGAAGAAGAAGAAAATAGTTTATTAGTGCAAAAAATATACATAGAGTGCAACAAAACTTAACTTAATACATATAATTTTTGAAGTAATTTGCACTAAAAGGCTTACACTCAGCTTGATGTCACGGAGCGAGCCAGAGGACACATTCCATGACGCTGATTTTCAGTGTAGCCATTATTTGGACTAGATGGCATAGCACTGAGAGAATTTTAAATACCTTATTAAGAAATACAAACTTCAAATCAAAGCAGAATATAAAAACCAAAAGAAAAAGAAAAATTAACTACTCCTTTACACTTAAGCTCTAATGTGTTATACATAAAATATTTTAATATTGATCAAACTTTTACAAATATATAAAACGGCTGTATGCGAGTCGGTGTATGTGTGTGAGTGAGCAGATGAAAATGCGCGGGTGTATGATGTGAATGTACGGTTAATATTAAAATAATACAAGACTAAAAAAATAGAATAAATAACAAGTATTTTATAATTTTCTTCTAAATATTAAGCACATTTATATTCCGTTTAGGAAAGCTATGAACTAATGCGCTCCGCAACATTGAGAGAATTTCCGTCTCCAAGAATTAACCTTTAAATGGAAAATCCGTATGTTTATACTCGTAAACATTAAGCTGATTATTATTTACCCTCATGTTTTTCCTACTTTTACTATTTTCGATCATTTAGTATACAAATATTCACCTAACCCTGTGTGTTAGGCATGAGTCGGTCAGGAACTAAGAACTAAAAGGAATGAAATCCCGTCACGGACTGAATTAATGATACGATTTGAATCGGTCTTCGGTCCAGTTCAGTTGTAGCCAATCAGTGAACGTAGGACCGAAACGGGGCTAAAGGAATCAAAACCAAACTGCCTAAAAATAAAAATGAGCACCTTAATAGGTGGTGGCCGCGAATTATGACCAATTTGGACGTTTCAGTTATGGTAAACTGAAACGTCCAAATTGGTCATGCTCATAAAAAAAACCGGGGACAAGTGCGAGTTCAACTCGCGTGTTGAGGGTTCCGTAAAATATTGAGAATTTTCCCGTTATTTTGAATATTCAAACTTCTTATAGGATTTCCTGTAATTTTTAGGCAAGGAACTATTTTCCATATTTTTTTCAGAATTTTAAGCCTTGTAGTTTCGGAGATAAGGGCGGGGGAATGGTCAATTTTCGTCTGTTTTCCTAAATTATTTCAAATCTGTTAAAATATAAAAAAAATTATATCTGAGATGCTTACAACAACCCCTTTCATTTGATATGTCACACAATACACTGCGAAACTTTTTTAAAAATTTTCAGTTTACCCCCCAAAAGTGGCCCCCTTGTTCAGAATTCATTAATTTACTTTACGCGCCCATCTTTGGGTCACCAATTTACATATGTGTACCAAATTTCATTAGCAAATCGGCTATGATAGACGGACAGACAGACGCACGAGTGATCCTATGAGGGTTCCTTTTTTCCTTTTGAGGAACGGAACCCTAAAAATTGTAACACCGAGAGGTTTCAAAAAACAATTTTATTATGTTACGCCATAAAATTCTTTAAAATAAATATTGAAAATTTATTTCTGTCGAAAACGTAACGAAAATCGACAATTGTTTTCGACCTGTATTGTACTTCAAGCCCTGTTATTTTCATGATAATATTATTCTCCCATGAGAATAACACGACCATTCGTGTTTTTGTTTAAACAAAAATGTATGATATATCGATTGTTTTACAGATTGCGGAATCATGATAACCAAATGATTTTCTTTTTTTATCGTTCTATTTTTTTATCGAGCCTAAATTCCACGTTTTTGTTAATACTCAGGTGACGCTTTATAAAGCTAAGTTTAAAGCTAATTAAGGTAGAACATTTTGCATACTAGCAACTCATAATCTATTAGGGCAACACCCGCGAGAAAACCAAATCTTGTCAGTTTAATGACAAATGGCAGTCAAAGTCAAAGGTAACGAAGACAAAGTTTTGCAAAATTTGTGACTATATGTCACTTTGGTAAGTAGTGATTATTTTTAACCGGATGTTTTTTCATACGATAGGGTTTTGACGAAATAGCCCTCCGAATTGCTAAACTTAGGTGGCAGTGGGCGGGGCACATTGCACGTAGAACCGATGGCCGTTGGGGCGGAAAGGTTCTTGAGTGGAGACCACGTACCGGAAGGCGCGGGGTGGGTAGGCCCCCCACAAGGTGGACTGATGGCCTGGTAAAGGTCGCGGGAGTGCGCTGGATACGGGTGGCGCAGGGCCGGTCAATTTGGCACCCCTTAGGGGAGGCCTATGTCCAGCAGTGGACGTCTTTCGGCTGATATGATGATGATGATGATGATGAGGGTTTTGACGCAAGTGATATGTATTATTATATTCAAAATGTTGTTATCTCACCATGATAAACGACTTTTTTTCAAAAATACGTTACACTTTCGTTACGATTACGTTACATTTTTGCAAAATACAACGTGTTTTTAAATAATGTAACGAAAAAATTGATAAAGGGGAAAATACTAACTTAAATTAGAAATTCACACAACTCTACTGTGTATATTTGTGGAAAATGGCGTTTGGAAGGTTGTGTGTTCCCAATTTAAATATTATTTAGATGTACCTAATTCATTACCCATGAATTAATAAAACTTACCTTTGGAAGTTCTTTTGGGGGTTGCATATGAAGTCCTCCTAAGTACACCACACTAGGCGGCACAGGCCTATTACCTTCCCAGACGGGATTGGTATTTACGAAAAGCATATCAATGTTATCTTCCAACTCGTGCAAACTAGGCGTATTCTTACCAAAATACTTCTTTAGCGTCCTATTTACATCATCAACGTAGTTATTATAGGCGTATTTCAACACAAATTCGATGATTACTTCCAAAATTTTGTCCAAAATTGTCAGATCTCGCAACTTCTGCCTATACAACTCAGGATACAAGAACATATGTGACGGAGCTCCCATAGAATCATAATTTACTCTTGAGCCATAAAATGAACTCATTTGGATCACTGGCGCATTGTATTTGTATGCAAATCCTAAACTTGTAGGCACACACGCTTCAGCTATGACCAAGTCAAATTTTTGATCTTTCGCCATGAATTCTTTCAATTGAGGAGTTTCTAATTCTACCTTTACTACATCTACCATCATTTGTAGTGCCGTCGTTAGCATGGTGTAAGGCGCTGCTCCTGCGATTGAATCAAGCATATCATTCCAAGTGCTGTATGAAACATCATGCACATCAATTTCTGTAAAATTTGCAGACGCTTTTTCATTTTTGAATGCCGGATCAGTTGTTATCACAAAAACCTCATGGCCTCTTTTAGCTAATTCTTTGGTCAGCGATCTGAACACGACTTGGTGACTAATGGACGGTATTGGAAACACCCCAAGTATTCTCGCACTTTCTATCACGTTTGTTACACACATAAATAAAATTAATTTACGTATCATTTTGTAGAGTTTAATCAAGAGGACATAACGATTATAACGAATGTAAGTGATAAACAGATTAGTTAATATGCCGATTGATTTATATTATATAATGGAAAAACCCGCGTGGAAAGATAATGACTTTATTTAATCTTATGCAGGGTGTCCTAAAAATAACTATCCTTAGTTGTCATTTAATACACACAAGGGCAAAGGAAGCTGGTAAACTAATATGACAATCCAAAACAATTTGTTGCTGTTACCAAAAGTCTAGACAGTATTCAATAAAATCACGTAGTGTTTAATTTTTTTTTTCTTTTTTTTTGCAAATTTACATACCTTTGAATAATGGCGAGAAAGAGTAAATTGAAGTTTTTAATTTTATTAGTATGTTAAAACGTCTCAATTATTAAATAATCAGTTCGGATGTTCGTGATAATATACCTACATTACATTATCACGAACACAGGTACAACGTTGCAATAGATACCTTTAAAAACTAACAAAATTAAAACAAGATAAAGTTTTAAAATAATTGCAGCACGGCTATCACAAGACAGCGCGCGAGCTCTCTCGATTTTTCTCGCACTATACGTCTCTCTTTTATTAGAACACTTAGAAAGAGAAGTATAGTGCAAAAAAATCGAGAGAGCTCGCGCGCCGTCTTGTGATAGCCGTGCTGAACCTATAGATTATATAATAATTCAGGTCGGTTTAAAGTACTCTACTTTTTTCATACTTGTTGCTGTACTAAAATAAGCTGTGGGAAAATCACAAACATTGTAATGTGATTTTCACACAGCTTATTTTCGAGCACCCTGTGTGATAAATCTTTTATCTAGGTACTTAATTAATGAATGTCTAAATCATATGATCAATCATTTAATCAAGCCTGCATCCTGGTTGAGCCTACTACATAATATTTAATTTAATACAAATGCAAAATAACGATTACAATGATCCGCGTCGTCTCGTGAAAACCCTTAATTAGTCGGGAGCATTAAACAATTAACTGTTAAGATAATAACGATGCCTTAACATTAACATAGATTACATTAACCAAAAACAACTCAAATATTTTAAGATATGCAAATGACTTTGCAAGATGCGATTATGAAATGTTAATTATATTATACGGTTAAAGACGTCTATTGTTGATTGTGAAAGGATTGTAATGAATTCTCAACAGTTGAATTTATAGGCAATCTTTCAAATTTGTCTTAAGATAGTTAGAATTTTATAGTACACGTGACTGAAAAAGTTGTATCCATTATTTCATCGTTGTTGCCGACCGATTAATGCAGTCGCCGCGGACACGCGTACTTGCGCTGCGCTTCCCCCGCCGCCTCGGTAGGTATGGCTCTCTCGTGCCAAAGAGAACACCAAAGCCAAGATTGCGTTAGGCTACAAGGCCTAGCGCAGGGTTAGCATGACCTAATAACTTTTACTCGATAATCTCACGCGATGGTGAGAGCTTAAATGAGTGAGCGGAGAAGTTTCCCTGCCTATCCGAAGGTTCCGCCGAACAGGTGCCATAACAAATAAAATAGTAATTTATGTGACTGTACATACTGAGAGGCCCCAAGTCACGAGTGTGGTTTTAGAGCGTCGAGCGTCAGCGAGTTTCATAATAGAATCACACGAGTGCTTTAAGGCCTAATTATGTACAGTTGCATACACTACTTTATCTACACACATATAATAAATCCTCAATGAGGTGTCCGGGAACCATTAGAATAACCGCCATTGCACTGCCATGGTCGACTAGATTTCAAATCGTGGCCAACTAGATCTGGATGTCCATAACAAAATCTAGTTGGTCATGATTTGCTCTGACCTCTGGGCCATGCTTCGAAATTTGAAAGTCATTACTTTATCAATATCGATATCTTAATGAAAATACGTACAAAATTACCTACGGCCAGAGACAAGTAATTTATTTTTATAAATGTTATTGATATAATGCTGGTCATTACTGCCAGTTTCTGAACGCATTTTATCGGGTTTATAGTATGTGTGTAGATAAACACTTTTTATTTTACAGAAATTTATTTTACAAGTCCCAAACATTCACGATTTTTCTAAGTCCAAAATGCACTAAGGGTTGATTGCGCTTACAGGAAAACGAAGCGTCGGTCTTTCACCAGCTCGGTGGGTTGACGACGTAAAAAAGACCGCGGGTCATTTCTGGATGAGACTAGCACGGGACCGGCACAAGTGGCGTACTCGAAGAGAGGCTAACACTCAGCAGTAGGCGATTACAGGCAGCAGTAGGCGATAATGATGAATGTCAGAACAAATGATTATTCTTTTTCAAAAGGTCTATTCCGACATAGGCATTAATGTCATACGCATACGCACTGCACACTTGTCTTAGCAAGTTTTTGTTTGGCCCTATATATGCTTGATTGGTAGTTAATGCATTGTGGCATTAATTTGTGCTATAAAGTTTAAAAAAAAGTAGTAGGTATTCGAGTTATTCGAGAATTATCAAAAAGTCCTACAGTTTTAAGTAAATGTTGATATTATGTATATATTAAAAATTACGTACACTTTATTTACGAATCGGGACCTAATCGCGTATGTCTATCTTTTACTTCGACATTGCGAATGTGTTGTTTCATTCTTGTCGCGAGGAGAATCCTACTAATAATTATAGGTAAAAGCGAAAGTTTGGATGTTTGGCTGTTTAGATGTTTGGACGTTTGTTAACTCAATCACGCTTAACCGTCTTAACCGATTTTAATGAAATTGTGCAAGAAGATAGTTTATAGCCTGGATTAAAATATAGGATAGTTTTTATCCCGGGTCCACGCATACGAAGTCGCGGGCAGTAGCTAATAATAATTATATGTACTTACACGATTATTCCCGTTTAGTAAACACACTGTGTAATTTTGGTTTTCATAAGACCTCATATGTCACTTACCTAACACTAATTCGGGACACGAAAAAAAAATCGAGCGTTGCTCAGTCGAGTCGCAGATGTTCGATTGTGTTGAAATGAAATTCCGCCGTCAGTTCGTTTCACATTTTCTATGGACGTGTCCTGAATAAAGGACACAGCGCAGCGTGTTGATTTCCTTGTATTTGCTGGGGAATATTTAATAAAATAAACAAAGATAGGGTCGACTTTGAAAGCCAAGATGTAATAAGAAATTATTTGAATGTTTACACATTTACCATTATAAATATAATCCTGTAAACAGACTGACATCAGAGACGTTATCAGAAACGATTAGACATGATAAAATATTCAAAGACAAACCTAATAAAAATTGTACAAATGTTTGTGTTGTTTTGTTGTGCCAACAAACCGCACTGTAGTTTGGCAGAAGTGTGTTAATAAATTTAAGTTTTTTACATGAAGAAACAATTATTACTTAAAAAAAAAAAAACTAGTAGCAATATTGACTGTTATTCTTCAAAACTTTAAGGAAAAAAAAATATGTTTAGTACAATTTGGTGACCCTAAACTACTCGACGACGTCTCGTTATCAAAAGCGATAGCATGACATAGGTACTTACATCTTGTGTAAATAGTGATAGAGTGACCATAAGTTAAGCATTTGGTTACTACATTTTTGCTAAAATAAAATGCCTTCTGATTACGTCCTCAATTTCAACACGTATTAATAGGTCATACTATTTTCAAATTGCATGGGTAATGTGACGACTCCCGTCATTTAGCATAAAAGATGTTATGTTGAAATATCAGGGCTTTTCCTAGCTATTTAAAAATAATGTTGTTAAGATTTACATCAGCAATCATTCTAAATAAATCCCTTTAAAATTCTTGCTGAAAGAAATCTGAATTATATTCGTAAAACCACAAATAATATAATTTAGTCTGTCAATTAGTTGCAAGTGTATTCATATATTTAATGACAGATGCATTTAACGTTTTGCTGCCAGTTTATGATTATGGCAAAATCAAAATTTTGTAAATTGGTGATTTGATCAATTACGTGTTATGTACCGTGTCCTCACTGGATGGATCCAACAAAAGACCAGCGCTGGCTGCAAAGCCAGCATCATGCTGAGTTGCGCCCATTTCGTGACACGTCACAGATTTCCTTTTTTCTTGTGTCTTTGTCTTGTAATAATGTATGTTGTGTTGTGTTGCGAATAAATGTTTGATTTGTTTTATTTGATTTGATTTGAATTAAATGTAAGCAACTGTAATGAAGTGAAGTGGTTGGCCTGCAGATCAATATGTAGGGCGAAGACGAAAACTATGATTGTAGATCGAGCAGGGCAACTCGTCTCTACGGGAGTCCTCAATGATCTGGAGATAGTCAGCGAGTTCGTGTACCTCAGATATGCCAAGGGGGAAGCGAGAGGGAGATTCGGATGAGGACCTAGATGGCCAAAGCTGCAATGACTAAGCTTACTAGGCAGAATCGGAACGCCTCCAAGAAAACCAAGAATGGACTTGTAAGAACTCTGGTGTTTTCCGTCTTTCTAAATAGCTCTGAATCCTGGATTATTCATGCGTCCGAGCGGAAGAAAACTGACGCATTTGAGATGTGGTGCTGGAAACGGGCCTCTTGTCTAATATAAATTGTTGGTTCTCTTGAACCAACAATCTATATTAGACAAGCTGATGATAAAAACGAAGCTATCCACTATTATGTTACCGAATAATACTGTGATATTTTGGGCCTACAGTGCGTAAAGTCCAATTTCTATCAAATGTTGCTATTATGCTCGAAGTGGACGCCTGTTGGGTCATCGAGCATGAAGTAAAAAAATTTGAATATTGTTCCTAAAACTATATTGAATTTAATTATCAATTCGTTCCGAAGATATTGAATGTAATCGTCAAAAATTAAATAAATAATAAATAAATAAATACTAGGGGACAATCTTACACAAGTCGAAATAGCTCAATAAGGCTTGTTTTATGGGTACTAGGCGACGATATATTTGAAAGATTTAAATACTTAAATACATAGAAAACATCCAAGACTCAGAAACAAATATTCATGCTCATCACACAAATATTTGCCCTTACCGGGATTCGAACCCAGGAACTTCAGCTTCGTAGGCAGCACCACTACCCACTAGGCTAACCAGCCGTCATAAATTGGGAGTAAAGATAACGTTTTAAAGTTAGTACTCTTCAAGTCGAAGGCCTTCCCAACTAATATTAAATTTAGACTTGTTGATATTCACAGTTCGCGGAGATCATGAATATTCGGTGAAGCGCCGTTATTCAACGAATACGACTGTAAAATTCATATTCTTTATATTCGATTCAGTTCATTCAGAGCTATAATCACGAAATTCTAAGCTATAACAGACGAACAGATGGACACTATAAGGGTTCATTCTTGACTACAAAACCCTAAAAAAGATTTTAACACACAAGCGACAGAGATGGAGATATATTATTCGAATACTTACATACAAACATACTCACCTAACCGGTTTCGGCCACGGCGACTGCTTCAAATCTGGCGTTGATATCGTTCATGAATTATTCGAATATTCGATTTTCGAAGCTACGTTAGCCTAGTCTAGTGGTTCAGGTTCCGGATGTGTGCAATAGCGTTCTCGGGGCTCTGTCCAAAAGCGAGCGGTGGAACACCCCAGGGGTTTTAGTCCGAGCGAGTCGGACATACCCGCTCGGCTTCTCCCGAGTGGAATCCATAACGGATTTCCCCTGGGAAAACAAAAAACGACTATGACTCATACGTTGTTAAACGTATGAGTCATAGTTGCTTGAAATAAAAATCAATTTATTTATTTATTTATTAAAAAAAAAAAGTGTAGTGGTTCAGATATGCGGCTGTCAAACAGCGGTCGTGGGTTCAAATCTCGGCTCGTACCTATGAGTTTTTTTGAACTTATTTACGGAATATAATTTCATATTTACCGTTAGCTGTTTGGTGAAGGAAATAGTTAGTGAGGAAACCGTCATACACCTGGGAAGAAATTCAAAGGTGTATATGAAGTCCCGAACCCGCACTGGGCTAGCGTGGGGACTACTGCCCGTTTTCTCTCATCCATGAGAGTAGGCCTGTGCCTAGCAGTGGTTTGTATATAAGCTCATTCATTTGTTTATATTCGATTTTTCTTGGTAGAGCCGCTGACAGTAGACCTTAGTCACGAACTTATTTATAGAACCACTGGTAGACAAAATACGCTAGGTTAAAGTGTATTGCTGTCGCTCACGCCCTAACAGTACTTTTGTGCAATTTCTGGCGTAGTTTTTTTTTGAAGTGACTGCTGACGATTATGGAGCAAAAACTTTGTTGTATCTATTCATGAAAGTAAGAGGGAACAGGGTAGATTAGGCACAAAATTCAATAACATTAATATGTTACTGAATATATATATACTCCAAATCGACAATATATGTATACCATTAAAATAATTCGTTTTTCATTACTATGTTTTTCGTTTAGCAAAAAAATACTCCCAGTCAGTTATTTTTAGGGATTATGAACATATAAGTATTGCACTGTTAATTATTGCAATCTTATCAACCAATGATAAAAATTATTGAGTCCTTTCATGAGTATGTATGTCAATTAAATATACCGTCGTCTGGTTTCGTTCGTTAGGCGTGACAAGTAAGTTAAGGCGTAATTCCGAATAACAGCCCAGCAGTAGAACGTTTATAGACTGATGATGATGATGATGAGTAACTACTTATAAAACAAACTTCAAATAACGTGCTACAAAAATTCCAAAAACATGATAACACGAGGAAATCCTTTCTTTATAAAAATCCTTGCACAGAAGCCTGTTAATTTAAACCGCAAATTTGTCCATTTGAGATATCGAAAAAACCCCGCACGTATTTAAACTGGCAAGTTCTAGAAGGTAAATTACTGATTTAAATTTAATGAAAAAGTCGTGCTCGGGAAGCGTCTGGGAAGCAACCGTGCGGAAAGTTAACTGAATTAGATAATTTTGATTCGATTCTATTGGCGATCGGTTTATAGCGGTAGATATTTATTCAAGAAAAAGTGTGGACAAGATCGGATATTTATATCATAACTGAATATTAAATCTCACACTTCTAAGCTCTAGAGAGAGGTATTCTGTCGACCTTTAAACATTTTTATAGCTATGATGTAAAATGATTAAGTATACTTAATCATTTTACATCATATACTAGCAGAGGATTCCCCCAATATTTGGATAATCCATTACATCATTGCTGTGATTAGCTTTATCTGCAGTGTTAGTTCTGTTGGATGTTGATCTTGACTGAAAGTTTCCTCAATCACTGAAAATTATTCAATTCTATTACTGAACCCAGTGGTTTATTTAATTTACACAGAAAAAACCATACTATTTAGTTCCGAGCAGCTGTTGTTATTTGTTTGTATATGGTAATTGCAACAATTGCATAAAAGATGCATTCTTCGAAAAACTGTATGTGTTTGAAGACAATTCAGCTTCAAGCAACGCAGTCAACTTCCATGTTGTCGTAGCCAATATTGTGAATATGACAGAAAACCGGACAAGTGCGAGTTCAACTCGCGTGGTGAGGGTTCCGTATGTAATCTAAATTTCATAAGTGTTTTTGAATACTCAAACTTCTTATAGGTTTTTCTGTAATCTCTAGGCAAGGAACTATTTTCCATATTTTTTCAGAATTTTAATCCTAGTAGTTTCGGAGATAAGAGGAGGGGATGGTCAATTTTCGTCTTTTTTACTAAATTACTTCAAATTTGTTGTTGTTAAAATTATAAAAAAAATATATCTGAGATGCTTACAACAACCCCCTTCATTTGATACGTCACAGAATACAGTTTGCGAAACTTTTTTTTTTAATTTTCCAGTTTACTCCCCAAAGTGGCCCCCTTGTTCAGAATTCATTAATTTACTTTACGCGTCCATCTTTGGGTCACCAATTTACATATGTGTATAAAATTTTAACTCAATTGGTCCAGTAGTTTTGGAGCAAATCGGCTGTGACAGACGGACAGACAGACAACCGAGTGATCCTATAAGGGTTTCGTTTTTTCCTTTTGAGGTACCGGAACCGTAAAAAGAAACAACACAAGCAAGTTCGTGGTAATGTTGCCGGTTGCAGTTTTCCGGAATGGGTATATTGGCAAGAACAATCAGTAAATATTTTTAGGTTTTGACCAAAACGTTATTATTTAAGCGGTTAATTCTGAATGTTTGACGCTTCGCTGCACTTCTTGTGCCATATTTCAAGCCTTAGCTATAAGGTATATGTATTGTAATCTAGCAATCCTAAATTTTGTAAATAAACAGTTCTAAAAACTTCCCGTGGCGTTAAAACATAAGCTGAATACATAATGAATTACAGCGACAATCCACCTTGACAAAATGGTCGTTGCTTAAAAATTCCCTTCACCGTGATTACTGGAGATGGCAATTTATGCAAAGGAAGCTACCAAATGAAGCGAAAACACGATTATTTGGCTCTGAGACTTGCGAAAATTTATACGGAATGTTCACTTTTATTTAACAACATCGGGTGGGGATAGAGGTCGGGTTTGAGCGGACTTGGAAATTGCCAGCGACTTTTCATGACGGGATTTACACAATTGATCACGCGAGATTTTCCTCGGAATATTTTCTTCTCAACTAAAACTCGCGCCAAAAATATAGTAATGCAATCACTTTGTATGCACAGTACGAGTGTGGATTTATACATGTTACTTGAATACTTGTTTACTAATACTATGGGCTTTACTATACAGGGCGATGCCACATGGAGGGAAAGTACCTTAAATATCACAGATAGCATATTTTGCTGAAAGAAGACTTCATTTTATTTGTAAAACTTAGTAAAGTTGCATTCATACCTTTTTAATTTTTTTAGAAAAAAAATGTATGGAAAAAAAAATTCGCGTCATTGGAGGAAAAGTACCTTAATTATTGTAAATGAACATCTTACTGAAAGAAGGCATTATTTCGATTTAAAAAAACAAGTTGAATTGCATTTTAAATAATTTCATGGTTAAACCGGTAATCGAACCCGCTACACGAGAAAAAAAATACCTTAAGAAGCTTTGTCATACCGATCGAAAGGCGTCAATGTGAGAATATTTTTTCCATACATTTTTTTTCTAAAAAAATTAAAAAAGTATGAATGCAACTTTACTAAGTTTTAAAAATAAAATGAAGTCTTCTTTCAGTAAAATATGCTATCTGTGATATTTAAGGTACTTTCCCTCCATGTGGCATCGCCGTGGGACGCCCTGTATATAATAAACAATGAATTTTGAATATATTGACGCTTTCAAATCAAGACGTGTTCACGAAATAAAACAGTCCATAATTGAAATTCCCTGATCAAACTATTTTCTCCCTTTGTTTGTGTCAGGTAAATCTATCGTCGGTCAGCAACGCACATGTGACATTCCTGGAGTTACTAACGTCCATAGCCTACGGTGCCGGCTGACTATGTGTCAAATTTTCTCCCTTATTCGATAGATTTACGAATTGTGGAAAGATTTCTCAGTACGTTATGACCATCTTGGTAATAGTTCACTTATTGCTGTGAGTAGATAAGACGTCACTCTCACAATCGTAAACTTGTCGGAACGTGACTGATGTCTTATCCACAGCGTTACGAGTAAATAAGTGATGAAATGGCAACCTGCCCCTCTATTCTGTAACTTGTTTTAAGCTCACCCTTAACGCTCACTCACAAATAAATCTTGACGCCGCGATTCGTTGTAACTAAGCGTAGGTAGAGGTCTACTTTCGTTTGGTGTGGGTGGGGTGAGGCGCATGTGCGCGTAAAGAATAACAGCCCTGCGCTACAACTAGTCCTTTACCTTACAACGAATCGCGGCGTTAAGATATATTTGTGGGTGAGCGTTGAGGTGAACTGAAAATAAGTTACAGAATAGCAGGGCAGCATACGTGTGGTGCGTTTCCAGTGCGTTATGTTTTGAGTTTGATTAGTGATTACCACATTTTTATAAGCAATCGCTGAATATTCCACTTACTATCAAATAATCAACTTATAGTATTATTTCATATCCCGCTTTTCGCACCGTATACTGAAAGTTGGTTACCTCAATTACCATATCTCGAATTCAGGTTGCCCCGCATTTATTTGTTTGTCGCATAATTACGCGCTTTCTTGTTTCGTACCTACTTCGAATGTTTACGCGACGCCAACGGTATAATTTGACAAATGTCTAGAGGGGACATAAACTTGATGGTGATTTTTATGACACCTTTTTATACCAGTGAGATAATAAGTTATGCACCCACTGTACTATTTAACTTGGGAGTCCCCGAGCTTGTTTCCAGAACGCTACGAATTGAAATTAGACTGATATATGTATGTACTTTGTGTAATATAAGCTCTCGGTAGGTAAAGTTCAAAATAACGCATACCAATTGCGTCCCGCTTAATGTGGAAGGGGCCAAAAGTATTCAAGCATCACCGTCTCAAATATGTAATTTTTAAGTTAGATGTTGTGTGTTATAATTTTTATATAAAAATATGCCATATTATAATTTTTCTCCCTATTTCACGATACATGCTCTATCAAGCTCGCCAAGGTTATAAGTTTGTTTTTTACGTTAACACACAAATGATAAACTGATACGAAACACGTCAAAACGGTCAACTCGCGCGCGGCAAGCCTTTGAAAATAGACTTACCTAACTAGGTTATCGATGTTCTTGTTATTTAGTGCCTCAAATAAGGATATCGCACGCGCTGAGCCAGACCCTGGGCCTTACTTTGATTCATCATTGTCGATCCCATTTTGCATCTTAATATTCTCAATATGTGTCTTAACACTTTAGATCGGCTTACTTACGTGGAAACGAATGTTTGGAATTAATTAGAATTGACTTACTTCTACTACGTATAGACTGGCTACCTAGAACATTTTTCTTGACGTCTTCCATCAGGCCGCCATCTTGGATGAATCAAAGAGTATGTGACGTGCAGTAGATGATACAATTTTCTTAGTTCGTATTCAGATATAGGTATAGTGTGATTTAATACACACAGATAAAATAAAAATAAACTTATTGATTTAATCACCGACTTTTGGTATTTGTAATTTTTTATACCGGATATCTTTATAGTTCCGTCGCCATTCAAAGTGGTAACGCAACGAGTGTGATAGGTACCTTTGCGCCAGGGACGACTCGAGGGGGACTTTTTGACTGGGGTTAAGTTAGTCTTACGTTTATTGTTATTGTTTTATTTTATTGTTTGACTATTTAGATTATTTCTTACTAAATATCTTCGTTCCTCAGGATATTATGCAGTGTTGATTCAACACAGCCTATAGTTACTATACAGTTAATAATGGTACATTGAAATCAATTAACAATAAAGTAGATACCTAAGTTGTGTTTGAAATGTACAAAGCTAATTTTAAAACTCAATGCTTCATAAAAAGCATGACGTAACAATTTCTGTAAGTATAGTTACATTTCACATGAAATAAGTGACACTCGCTAAAAATACTCACGCACGAAACTTAACTTCCAACAAAATATTCACGAAAATCTTTTTTACAAATGGGGTCAGAAAGTTTTGATATCACAGCCAGCCAAGTTCTGAGAGCCCATTAGTGATGTCGTAAAGACTAAATTAGCACCGAGTACTGTTGAAATTGTACCAATTTCGGTTTCACGGCGGAGGAGCGCTTTACTACAATTACAGCACGCCTTGTGTTGCAATAAGGCGTGTTGTAATTGCAGTTTTCAAACTTTAAAATTACCTTATTTCAGTTAAAAAATTAACGAATAAAAGATTCGTCTTATAAATAAATAAATATTACGGGACAATCTTACACAAATCAACCTAGGCCCACGGTAAGCTCAATAAGGCTTGTATTGTGGGTACTAGGTGACGATATATATAATAGATAAATACATATAGATACTTATATACATATATAACATCCATAACTCAGGAACAAATATTCGTGATAACACACAAATAAATGCCCTGACCGGGATTCGAACCCGGGACCTCCAGCTTCGTAGGCAGAGTCACTACCAACTGGGCTACGGAGGCCGTTGATTCTTATTATGTCAGATACCTTAAAATGGGTTGAGTTGGGTCAAAACAGACATTCAAACCGCGATAAAAATGTATTTTTGCATGTGGCACGTTGATTTTTATACATACAAAATGTTACGGCCATTTGAATTTTAGTTTTTTAATGATTAGCTTTCGTTTCGTTTCATAATTTTAACGATAAACACAGAAATTGTCGAAAATCTCACCTCACCCCGTAGTGGAGTTATAGGGGATAGCAATGGGGTGAGCTGGGAAAATCAGAATCAGAATCAGAATTTTATTGGGAAATTTATGGGGAAAAACTTTATATATATCAATGGTGAAAAATCTAATATATCAATACTGAAAGAAGGGTCTAATTTAGACATTGCTTAGCGGACAAGGGAGGTCAAATGCTCCAATTTCGTTGATCAAGTGCATATTGGACAAATATAATGGGCAATTGCAATACCATCCAATTAGCATCAAATACTTAAAACAAAGGTTCAGACCGAAAATACTATAACGAAGACAAAATATTGGTCTGTAGACGTTTATGTCCCATGAAAACTATTTTGCCCATTTTTATCAAATCTGATAGTAATATGAATCTATTTGTACATTACCTACTTCCCCGGCGGTTGTTATTCAGTTTGCGTTCGAGATAAATCCACTAGTGAGACTACACCGTCCGACATACAAGGAATAATGGCGACATCGTCGTAGCTTTGTTAGCGAGGCTATTTACATTTTCAGCAGAAACTTGTGAATATTTCATACGGACGCTGCAAGCAATTTATAAATATTACTTAGTTGCATACCTACTTACTCTTATTACATAAAGATGCCGATGTCAAACATTTCTATGTACAGTAGATAGGTACAAGTCAAGAAAATAGTCTATCACTTTGCGTTTAAAACGGTCGGTATCTCTTGGCTTACCTACTGTGCAAATAGTAATTTATTTGCAAAAAAAGCGCGAGTTCAACTCGCGTGTTGGGGGTTCCGTATATCGTTCCGTTTTCCCGTTACTTTGAATATTCAAACTTCTTATAGGTTTTCCTGTAATCTTTGGGCAAGGAACTATTTTCCATATTTTTTTCAGAATTTTAAGCCTAGTAGTTTCGGAGATGAGGGGGGGGGGGATAGTAAATTTTCGTCTTTTTCCTAAATTACTTCAAATCTGTTTTTGCTAAAAGTATAAAAAAATGGGATGCTCACAACCCAACCCACCCCTTTCATTTGATGTCACACAATACAGTTTGCGAACCTTTTTTTTTTAATTTTCCAGTTTACCCCCCTTGTTCAGAATTCATTAATTTACTTTACGCGTCCATCTTTGGGTCACCAATTCACATATGTTTACCAAATTTCAACTCAATCGGTCCAGTAGTTTCGGAGCAAATCGGCTGTGACAGACGCACGAGTGATCCTATAAGGGTTCCGTTTAATTCCTTTTGAGGTACGGAACCCTAAAAATGACCAACTGAAAGGAATTCTTTACAAAAACCATTTTCGTTTGGTTTCATTTGAAATTTTAGGCTTGGGAGACCGT
This sequence comes from Epinotia nisella, assembly GCA_932294315.1. Taxonomy (NCBI): domain Eukaryota; kingdom Metazoa; phylum Arthropoda; class Insecta; order Lepidoptera; family Tortricidae; genus Epinotia; species Epinotia nisella. The sequence goes on along the minus strand of OW028675.1, from coordinate 10,121,142 downwards.
GCTTTCGATCGGCGTCTTGTGTGAGAATATTTAACCCAGAAAAAAAAAGCCTTTCTTCTCTTCGAAATCGTTAGAAACGTTTGCGAAATTAAATTATCAAACAAAATATAAATAAATAAATGTAGTGGGACAATTCATACCAAATTGATCTAGTCCCAAACTAGGCAAAGCCTCTACTATTGGGTAGTAGACAACGGATAAACATACTTATATAGATAAATACATACTTAAATAGATATTAAACATCCAAGACTCGGGAACAAACATTCGTATTCATCATACAAATATCTGCCCCGACCGAATATTTCATACATTGAAATGCTAACTGGCCACCAAAAAACCACGTTTCAACAAAAAAGGCCTCCAATAAAATCGTAAAATCAATTTAGCATTTCAAAGCATTAAATTACTGAAAAGCGGCCAACTGACTCAACAGTATTCCTGTTCCCATTCCACACTTTAAAAAGTCCCGTTTCAATTCAATTATTCCCAATTATTCGGAGACTGCCGGGGACGTAGAATTGACAGATTCCGTTTTGATTGACCCAATCTTTTATCCCTCAGAAAGTGCAAACGATAAGCGAATGCTTTGATTTTATTACCATTGTGTATATTTAATAAATCTGATCTAATTGAGCGTCTAGGACCGACGCTGCGTTTGCAATATTACACGCGCAGTAGATTTCCTTTAAACAGTGAAGTAATATCCTTAATTAGTTAGGGTACATTTTTATCATTTAAATAAACGCAACGATTGTATGTGCTCTGGCTCGTACCAGGATATCAATGCTATGTTTTTCGCACGTGCTCGTTGCGCGGTGGTTTGGCTCAGTACCTACCTTACTCTAATATTTCGTGTAGAAAATTAAACATAAAAACTTTAAAACGTTAAGTGGCGGAATGAGCTATTATTTCATTCAATTTTGCAAATATTTGTTATTTTTTCGCAATCGAAGTGAAAAGCAGCGTGTATCACTCGGGCGTAAATGCTCATGCTCATGTAAGATGCTCCCTACTCCTTTTATTGTACTTGTTTTTCAATCTAGGACTTGTCGTGTTTTATTTCTTACGTCACCGTGATTTATTTCGAGTAGTACCTAGTAAAAATTCTAATAGAATGGTATCTTTCAAGCAAAAAAGAATGTTACGAGTTACGATACAAATGACCAAGATGAGCCGAACCACCGCGCAACGAGCACGTGCGAAAAACATATCATTGATAGACGACGTCGTGGTATTTACGTAATTACGTTTCTCGCGCCTCTATGAATCCTTTCTTCCGTAGACATATTTTAATGCATACCATTTATTGCCTGTGTACTGCGACAAAACTGACTCGTTGCGTCTTGTTATAACTCCGACGATCAATAGAACCTTCGTTAGTTAACGACCCCGAATATTACGAGTTGCGTTTTCCAAAAGCAAAAAAACGGGAAACAGCGATTCGCTAAACTTGCGTTTTCAGTTAATGCTTGTTTGAACAGAGGCTCTGTTCGACTGGACTCGATTATTTAATTTTGCTTTGTATTATTAAATAGTCTAGTAATAATCGCGCCGATAAATATTTAATAATTTGAAGTAAACTAATGTTTCAGTCTTCGGAACCAGCAACAACACAGGAATTTGGATTTTCCATTTGTTTTTTTTTTAATTTATTCTATACATTTATTAAATCACTGTCAACTACTAAGAGTACTAAGTAGACAACAACTACTAGACCGAGAGACTATAAAACATTAAAATTTATGCAGGTTAAGGTTAGTTTAAAGTTAATGTAATAATTTATATGCGTCTGTGAAATTCAAAAGTCATTGACTTTTTAAACCTAACTAAAAAATGTTGGATATCGAGACAGCGAGCGCATGCAACGTTCAGTTTTAAAAGTAATGTTCAAAAGACCCTCTCGATATCCAACAGCAGCTCTCTATGCTCAAGCGCAAGTCTTAACTGTTCGACAAAATCCTACTACTTATTCACATATAAATCTTTAGAGTCAATTAAAGGCTACAGCACAGAATAAGTAATAGTACAAGTACAGAAATGGCACTTCGTAGCAAAAACGGCATTTAGGCATAATAAACGTGCCTTCTCTGTGCATCTCTGTTTATCGTATAACTTGTTTTCATTCACACATGGCACGTGTAGCGCTAGGGCTGTCATGCCAAGAATACATTCAATGAGGACAAAAAATGTTTTAGCTCACCAGATGTCGCTTGAGTAAAGTAAACCGATATTAATTAAGTACATGATACTTCACATGTATGTCAGTGTCATTATCAACCTAACCAAACCAACGTCCCTTTGGGTATTCAAACAACATAAACAAAGCAGTTGTGGCCGTTTATCGTTTTCATCGTGGGTTTACAAACCTCGTAATAAATAAGAGAAAGTAGGTACGCGCGGTTCGTCGCGCGGCGCTGGCCCTCGACTGACTGGCGGCCTCAGGCCACGCGTGCGATAGGTGTCTAACGCGACTCGCTCCGCCCACTGCAAGCCCCTTGGATAGGATAGTCCTTACATTGATTAAAAAAATTAAATCTATTTATTTCAGATATGGTATGTACTTAACTAAATTACACGTTTTTTGCAAAATCTCAATGCGATATTATATGCGCGGTCACTCGACTCGCTTTATATATCTTATCTTATGTTGTTATTATTATTGTTACAGTATGTATGTGTAGATAAACATTTAATTATGAGTAGTTTTTATTTTGCTAGTTTGCAAGTATATTCCCTAACATATTTCCCCTAGAAAACGTGTTTTCAACCTTACTGTTCCAAGCGTTTATTCCGCTTCCGGGAAGCGCTTCAGATGTCACATCAGAGCATTGCGTATACTGTCTCTAAAAAGTGTTGTGAACGACGCGTAGCGTCGACGGGGCCAACGCGCGACAGGCCAGAGCTCGACCTTCGCAACCCCACAGTCACCTGACAATGGGCGTTTAAAAGACGCAGCGGGCGAACCGCGCGGGTGAAACGCGGCGGTTGAACCGCGGCGGGTGAACCGCTCCAGCGTGCCTTTAAACGGCCGAACACGCTTCGACAGCGTGGGTGCTCTAGGGGAGCACCAATCCCGCAGACTGAGCTGCACTGATGAAGGATGAGGTAAAGGTAACTTGTCTTGAACTTGAATGAAATGGTATAATTAAAAAGAGAGAGAGACAAACTACTGACTATTACTTCCCTATCACGATTTTCCTACTTCCTATCACAATTTCCCTACTGGAGTTTTTTCTTCTTCTTCCTAGGAGCTCCCACTGGTGGGGCTGAGCGAACACAAATTGTACTAGCGATTGTAGCCCTTTTTATACCCCTTAGATCACCTGAGCTAGTGGAATTACTAACGCGCAAAATTATATGAGATTAGGCCAATGAGGCGCTTTTCAGGATTTTAATTTAAAGGGCCTCGCCCACTTTCACTATGGAAAAACCACTTTCTACACTTTCCTGACTTCCAGGAGAACCCTAAGGGTTTTTACATATTTTCCTCTAATAATACTAGTTCTAGGCTATACATATCAACATCTACTGGTTTTCCCGCTTTTCCCATTAAAATTGGGGAAATTGATATTTACGTAAAATTACAACATTTAGAAACATTAAAAGGCTTCGCCAGGCCCTAAGGGCTTTAATTGACATTTATATTTAGAATCGATTATACATACGTAAGGGCATTTATCTTATCTTTCTAATGGTACCCTAAACGTCGTCGTACCACATTCGGTTACGACGCTATGGCCGGTAGAGACCGTCAATTTTCACACCTTCCCTAACTTGGTAGCGCAAGTTCAACTTTTTGCTCCGATCTTTTCAGCCAATCAGAGAAATCAACTCGAACTTAACAACTCTTGCGCAATATTGCATAATAAACTTTATTCTAGAATCTACTTTACCTTTTTAGGGTTCCGTAGCCAAAATGGCAAAAACGGAACCCTTATAGTTTCGTCATGTCCGTCTGTCCGTCTGTCCGTCTGTCCGTCTGTCCGTCTGTCCGTCTGTCCGTCTGTCCGTCTGTCCGTATGTCACAGGCATTTTACTCGAAAACTATAAGGTGTATTTGAATAAAATTTTGAGGACAGGTGTATTTTGTTGGCCGCTACATAGTTTTGTAATTAAAATGACAGAAAAAAAATTTTTTAGGGGTGCACTCCATACATAAAACTAAAAGTCAAAAAAAAATTTTTCATTGTGACCCCCCCGTGTGGCACATCAATCGATAGGCCTTTCAAAATAAATATAAGGTTTCTTAGCATTTTTTTTGATTAAGTGAATAGAGTCGGAGATAATCGCCCCGAAAGTCACTAAAATTCTGTCCCCCCCCTCTAATTTTTGAACGGTGTATTTTAAAAATATGGAAAAATTCATGGACATAGGGCTTATTAATTTCATTCACCGAAAATTGTTTTGAACAAGATCGGTTCAGAGGTTTTCGAGATATTGCTGAAAAACTGCCTTCCTCAAAGAAAAGGACGTAAGTGCCGTAAGATTTCTGTGACGATACGACCTTTTTAATAGGCACGGAACCCTTCGTTTTGCGCGGTCCGACACGCACTTGGCCGGTTTTTAGTAACTCTAGTCACCGATGACTCTAGCTCACGGACTAGCTTGGGATATAGTCTCGAGTTGGTTTCTTTACAAATACTTTGGCTGTCTCTCCCGTGATTATCAGGGGCTCTCCCTCTATCGATTTTAACAAAACTATTACTGGAGGTACCTGGTACCTTTACCTTCACTTTAAGAGGTTAATTACGTCTGTACTCATAGCACTTCGGTCTCAATTTTACATAACTTTCTGTCGCTCACAATAGTAATCTGTTTGAATTAAATTTTCTTCGTAATCTTACTTATGATGAGACGTAGGCAACTTTAGGCTAACTTATTACCATAATAATTATAACTATAAATAAAGATTAAACTAAAGAGCGTTAACTGCAGTTGTCACTAAAAAAAATATTTTCTACCTCATTGTTAAATGGTTCTCCGCGATTTACACGAAGCCTACTGCGGGGACCCCTGGGAATGTTTAGTTATTTTCTTTGAATAAACGATTTTTATTTTATTTTAAAAAGGGTTTAAATTTGAAGTTTGCCTACTTACCATTATATGCTTATCCCACAGAACACTAAATACCATAGAAATGCGATGTGGGCGTGGCACGCGCGCCACTACTTTGAGAATGCGCTCAAAGCTATCGCCCCAACTTCACGTGATCGCCGTGCAGTCACAAAGTTGTAGGCGACGTGGAGGGGATGAGGTGGCGACACAGATCCCGATAGAAACCGCGCTTGATGCGGCCCCTTCCATAGAATTTAGTTCTGTGGCTTATCCCTATGCTGATTGAACAAGGGAGCGGAGCGAAGCAAACGAAGTTGTCCGTGTCAAGTTGGGCCACAATTCTTTCGTATGTCCGGATGTCCAGATGTATGGTTGTTCTCCTCTACAGATCGCATTTCTCAACCGATTGTCGTGAAATTTTGTGCGTGCTTCCATAATTATATAGTTTTTTTCGAAAAAATAAAAAATAAAATAAAAGACAGATTCGCGAGTTCTAAAGCTCACAGAGCCTCTATAGTAAATAAATATACTTGACTTGTACTATCCTTCCATGATTGCTCATGCTCAAACATCTGAATGACTGTCAAACTTGGTTCATTTTTTTGTATGAAGTAACGACCGTTGAGTTGTCCTTACGCTACGCAATACCCTATGGTGAATATGGTAGCGCATCTACGTGACTACAAATTTCTTGCATTTTCCGTTCGTGGACCTAAATAAATAAATATCGTGGGACAATTCACACCAATGATCTAGTCCCAAACTAGGCAAAGCCTGTACTATGGGTACTAGACAACGGATAAACATACTTATATATAGATAAATATACACTTAAATAGATATTAAACATCCAAGACTCGAGAACAAACATTCGTATTCATCATACAAATATCTGCCCCGACCAGGAATCGAACCCAGGACCTCAAGCTTCATAGTCAGGTTCTCTAACCACTAGGCTATTCGGTCGTCAAACCTCAAGGAAAGAAAGAAAGAAAGAAAAAAACATTTATTCGTGACAAAACACATAAAAACAAACTGGACAAGGTGTTATCATCATCATCATCATATCAGCCGAAAGACGTCCACTGCTGGACATAGGCCTCCCCCAGAGAGTTCCAAATTGACCGGTCCTGCGCCACCCGCATCCAGCGGACTCCCGCGACCTTTACCAGTACCAAGGTGTTATAAATTAGTATTAATTATATGATATGTTTTCTTTCGGTTACCTTAGACCATTGCTTATAATGATAGTATTGATAAAGACCAAAATGACTAACGATTGACAAGATACTTAAGCCGTACTGTAGTTAAAACAAATTAAAAGCGGTTGTCCTTCCTACAAAGTTAAAATATGCTATAGGATTGACCTCTTGGCAGTATTAGTTGCATGTAATAACGGGTGAATCCAGCTCATCCAAAGGCATCGAATAGTTTGTAGCTACATAAGCATTTGCTGTTTTGTATTTGCATTATTTTAAAATACAATTTTATTGATCGCGGACGTGTTGAGGAAAATAATTAACGATGGATTATATGATTTCTGTTTCCATTGTGATGTTACTATATTGTTCCTTGGGTAAGTTAAAATGACTGTTTTTTGCTTATTGTTTTAAGTGTCGTTATAAGAGATCACCTAATCTGTAAAGTGTTTTTATAAGTCAATCGTCATGCATGTGAAAGTTGAATTATTTTTAATAGATATTATACGGGTTTTGATATGCCACCCTTATAAATAACCATATAATATAGGATAAAATAACCTTATATCGTATTTCTTACAGAAATAAACTCACTGCATAACGTAACTGAATACGTTTTGGTTAACTATAGCCTCTTTTCTTCCTAAAGGTCAATTCTGTGTACTGGTGAAAGTGTTTTTTTTAATCGAATGAGTAGTTCTGGACTTTATCCCCTACGTACAAACTTACAACCTCCAGTCTTTTTCCTCTTGCAATATCAGTAATAGACAAATTACGGTTCACTAATGTATAACCAAAAAATTATTAGCAAATTATCATTTCACAAAACACGCTTCATCAAATAATTACTTGGTAAACGTGTTATTGCGCAAAATTTCATTTTACGAAAGTTTACTTGACAAACACTCAATTAGAAATAAGTACATAACGTCAAACGTTCAATAATCAAGGATAAGACAAACGCCCGTCATTTTGAAAACTTAACCCTGTTCTGTACAGTAGAGACTTCCTAATGATATATTTTTTTAGAAGTTTACTCAAAATATCATAATTTAATGTACAACAATATACCAATGTCAACAATTAGACATGCCCCAATGACGTCAGTAGACTGTGAACGCACTTTTTCGACTCATAAACGGGTCCTAAACTCACGTCGATATAGGCTCCCAAGTGAAAATTTGGAAAAAAATATGGTCATTCTTTTCCATTGGCGAAAGTGATTTATCGCCTTAATCATCGTCATTTGAATAATTTGTCACTTGAAACATATAAATTATGGTACTTAAAATAAATTTATAAAACATTACTTTTGTCCTTTGTTTTGTATTGTCACGAATAAACTATTCTTATTCTTATTTAGTACCTAATTTTTTTTTATTAATATAAGGAAGTCTCTACTGTACAGAACAGGGTTAAGTTTTCAAAATGACTGGCGTTTGTCCTATCCTTGTCAATAATAAAGTTTTTTTTGGCCAATGTATCGTTTCGCATAACATACTCGTACTAATCCAAAAATATTGTAATGGCATACGATACGATTTATATCCTAATTTGAGTAGTGCGTAGGATAAAAATTACAATGTTTTTGTTGCAAAATTACAATATTTTTTGCAAACAAGTGTTTCTGCTCTTTTATAACAAAAATAACCTCGAAGACGAAAGCGGGAGCAAAGCTATCCGCGATCCGAGTCGGTTTTGCCACTAAGTCCCTGTTCCTGTTGTTCTTTGAAAAGCTTGAACTTTATACAGATAGAAGATAGTGGTATCTTGGCAATGGTTGATCTCACAGAAAAGTTTATTTTGCGTTATACGCTTATTTTGATAGGTTCTACATTTTGATAGGTTTGATAGTAGTTTTTACAGGTAACTTAGTTACTAAAATTTAATTTGTCGAATCGATCATTTATAAAATGTAAATTTGCCTATTGATTATTTGGTCAAATGAGTCATTTGAAGAAAGTTGAGTTGTAAAATGTAAATTTGTTTATTGATTATTTGGTCAAATGAGTAATTTGTAGAAAGTTCAGTTGTAAAAAAAATTAATTGTCAAAACAAAATTTTGCTAATCATTGGTTGTTAAGTGTAAAGCAAAATGTTTTTTGGTGAAACGACAGGACACTACAAATTACATATACTATGTTTTATTTTTAAAGGTAATGCTGAAGATTGTAACGTCTCTGCTACACCTCCAGACCCAAAGAGTGGATGCTGCGGCAGAGCCGTAGGAGTGGACAAATCAATTCGTAAGTATAAAGCACAATCTGCGGAACATAGACTCCGAAATATTCTGTTTCTCTAATCAATTTTTACAGAAGGAGAAGGTACTCAGTTACATTTCATGTTTCAACGAGATGTCGATGCCGGAACGTCACAAAAATTGAAGAATATTACCAGTTAGCGTACAGGCGCGTCCACCAAAGATGTGCTAAATAAGCTGCCTTTTTAGAGCTCTGGACCAAAAATTTAAAAAAAACGGAACCCTTATGGGTGCGACTCCGTCCGTCTGTCTGTCTGCCTGTCACAAAGTTAAATATCTCAAGAACGACCAATGCTATCAATTTGAAATTTGGAATAGTTGTAAACAAAGCTAATCCACGTGTACAGAAAATGAAAAATGTAATATATATTTTAATTTCTATATAAAAGGGCGGATAAGATAGGGGGCGAAAATTCAAAGTCTTAGTTAGTAGGCCAAGAGTGGGGTATCATATAAAAGGGCAGTGGTAAAATTTAGATTTATAAAGGAAAATGTTGAAAAAAAATAACTTTCCCCTACCCCCATATCTCCAAAGTTCACGGACACAACACTATTCTGAAAATTGTGTGATGTGACACATAAAATTTAAACATTTTTTTCTCCGGCCATGGACGTACTGCCACATCACTGTTTAGTCAAATATTATGCCGCCGCTGTTTCGTCTAGGTACCTATGTATGTAATTTGTTACAAACTCAAACTCTCCTCTTGTGGCAGCACGGCCACAGACGTAACGTCTACACACGTATTGTGTCACTGACTCGTCATTCCCCTCATGAAAAATGGAGGTGACCCCTTAAGTTTTTGCTGCGGCGCTAGGAAAAATTGTAATGTACCTAAAGCGGCACAACATGTCCGCCATCATTATAATCCTATAGAATAAAGTTCATATAGCCACATTACGTCTCCATTATTTAGACCAGCTTTATGGTACCATAATATTGCATAGTCATCCCAACTTAATCTGTACGAATAATTTTAGCTCTCCCTCTTATTTTAGATATAGCCCTCCGAATTGCTAAACTTAAGTGGCAGTGGGCGGGGCACATTGCACGTAGAACCGATGGCCGTTGGGGCGGAAAGGTTCTCGAGTGGCGACCACGTACCGGAAGGCACGACGTGGGTAGACCCCCCACAAGGTGGACTGATGACCTGGTAAAGGTCGCGGGAGTCCGCTGGATGCGGGTGGCACTCTCTGGGGGAAGCCTATGTCCAGCAGTGGACGTCTTTCGGCTGATATGATGATGATGATGAATTTTAGCTCATTCGGTCGGATAACTCCTTTAAAATTCTGTTCCAATAGATTTGACTCCATCATACATACAATGCAAATTAAATAGAACCTTATATATAACTAGCATCGCCCCGCATGAATTCGCGTATAGTTGAAATCATTTAAGGTGACCGACATTTTATGAAGCTGTCGCTGGAATTGGAATCTAATAGCTTGGATGGTAGAGTCGTTTTTTCAACGGATTACCCACTATGATGCAACTCGGTCAACTCAAATAATTTTTAGGATATCAGCTCCCTGTTTTATCTCGTTATGAGATGATATCTGGAATGGTTATTTATGTCTTGATGCAAATTATATTACACTAACCGGCTTACTTCTACTATCTTTTGCCCGCGACTTCGTCCGCGTGGAACTCGCGTTTATATTTTACCCCCTCTGTGGATGACGACAAGCTTTTGTATCATCTAAAATGTGTTATGACGTTATAAGTTTATAATAAAAGATTTAAAGGAAAAAAAATAATTCATTCACATTTTAGCGCATTTAAGTAAAAGCTTGTTTAAAAAAAAAGGTATTTACTTTTTAGGCATCGTTGGACAGGTTTCTCAGTATATTGTCCGTCATATTGGATTTAGAGTGACGTCACTTTATTTTTCGAGTTATTCCCAGCAAACCCTTTAGTTTGATACCCATATTGTAGGAGTGTATTAAAAATAACTAGCCCGCCATCTTGGGTGTTCCGCCATGTTGGATTTTTTTGCCGACTGTACTTTTTTTTGCACACTCATCAACTGTTCATTGAGAGGATTGTAACGAGCCCAAACACGACGGGTTTATCCTGTGTAATTAAGCAGTTACTACGGCCACCTTCCGTCTCCATCATCAGACCAGGTTTATGGTACCATATTGGTGCATTGTCATCCGACTTACATAATTGTACAAAATTTCAACTTGATTGGACTCCGGAATGTTGGTCCAATTTAACCTGCAAGATTCCATTACATAGTTAGTTACATACAGGTCGTAATAAAAGCGTGTTAAAAAGTAATTAACTAAGTCTCCATATTATCTCCATACATCATTTAATCTCAATTAGTTTAGCAGTTTAAGCGTAAAGGTAACCGACAGACAGACAGACAGTTACTTTCGCATTTTTAATATAAGTATGGATTTATCTGTGCTGTGTATCATAATTCACCCAAATAGTATACTTAGTGACTCTGTGAACTGCAGAACCAGCGAGCCTACCTTTAAAAAACAAATGCCTTTTTTTAATTTCGAAAAATTTAAAAGACAAATCAAATAAGCAGCGAACGAAAAAATCATAGAAGTCTAACTAGCGTCGAAAAGTGGCCCAACAAAATGGAGGCACATTGCCATGCCATTATGCGGACGTATGCAGACTGTCGGTTGTCAAAAGGATGCCAAGCATCGTTTAGTTAAAACATTGCGCACACATGCGCATACCCGGTTATGGGCACGTGTTTGGGTGGAAATTTGTAGGGAGTTCGCCTTCTATGGTTTTTTCGTTCGCTGAATATCAGTCAGTATAATTATTCAACCAGCTCACAAAATTTCACGAGAATCGGTTGTGAAATGCGACCTGTATTGGAGAACAGCCGAACAAACGCCGGACATACTAAATTATTTTTGCCCATCTGAACAGAGAACTTTTTTCTTTTCGCTTGCCCGTTCAAGTTTAAAATGTATATATTCTCCGTTCTTCATTAATATTCAGTATAAGTACCTATATATATATGTATATATATATATATTTCATTAATGCTTCCAGCTGAGAACAACACGAAAGATAAATGTTTGTGTTCTCGACCGATCCAACGGAAAACGCCGCGGTTTATTTTTATTTTTTTTATAAACAGGTAAATATAACATGAACGAACAAGGAAAAAACATAACTTATTGTGTTTACTCTAGTCAAGAAGTTAATAAACTCTGCTATTAATTAAGTCACATCGTGTCCCAATTAACATACATTTGATAACCAAGGATTGAATTTGATTTATCATATTTATATTGCAATCCGTTTAACATTATTAGTCACGCGCACTCGTTTTATTATATTCGAGTTTTTATTAATTGTTTTATAGTCTAATCAATATACTAAATACAAATCCGATTCCAAGGTAAGTCCATTCTAATTTGAGTTTAATTTTAGTTATGGTACGTTTATTTGAATTCGGATTTAGGTATCAATATTGCTAATTTAGGCTAATATTAACGTCATTAAAGCTAATTAAACATAACGATTGAAATTGTGTAGGTATACTGATTCCGGTAGAAGCTCTACGCTGCACCGAAAATGCTACAAACTTTACGACGTCTGAAGGTGACCGATATCTTATTTTGTCGTGCATCACCTCAATGTTGAGGCCATCGCTGGATGTGTTGGGTAATTTTAATTCGGTACCAAAACTGTTTTGTTGCAGCCGGTCTTTATGCCCAGCTCGGTGAGTACCCATGGATGGGTATCATAGAGTACGAGAAGGAGAATACAACGAAATTAGTGTGCAGCGCGATCCTTATCAGTGGACGGTATATGCTGTCAGCTGCCCAATGCTTTGGGGCCCACGCTCAACTGATTGGAACACCGTGAGTTTTTGTACTAATGAAAATTCCGTTTTATTGTTCGCGGCGTAACCACTTGCATCATCTAGTTACTACTTATGTACACAAATATTTATATTGCGAAAAGATATTTTTATTTATTGTTTATCATAAGGAATATACAATTTATTAACCGACTTCTAAAAAAAGGAAGAGGTTCTCAATTCGTTTGATTTTTTTGTAAATGTTTGTTACCTTAGAACTCCGTCATTTATGAACTGATTAGAATATGCTTCCAGGTTGGTCCCATTGTTATCAAAACTTCAGTTGGCTGATGGGAACCATGAGGAATTGAGGGAACTCCTTAAATATATATGACACGCATGTAGTGATTTCGGTATTTTCTATTATAACTAGTGTATTAACACCCGCAAATGACAAATTTGGTGAAGTGGAACTGATAATAAAGACCTCAGATGACAATACAATACAATACAAATACTCTTTATTTGCACACCTCACACAAACAAAGCAGTTACAGAGCGAAACAATACAATAACATGTAGGTAGAGGTAGTCAACAGGAGGATGACTTATGGAACTCGTACTTAAAACTGTAAAAGTACGTTACAGATTCTGATATGATTCCGTTGAAATTGCAACTAATGAAGTGCTAAATGGCAAGTGTGCCAAATCGACGGAACTTCTCAAATATTATCGGCCCTCATACAGTGTTATGGTTTTCGTCTGTAATAATCAACGTATTTACTCTCTGAAAGCAGTTCATGTGGTAAAGTGAAAAGGAAATGTGGAAATGTTCATTTGGCTTGGCTGAGGTACTAAATTGAAGTCGGTAAAAACTTTGTTTTCAAAGTAAATTATTTTAAGTTCAATTCGTAATTCAAAAATAATATCGTCTGTACGAAAGACGGGTCTCAAGTTCTAAAAGGAAGGTAAAACCAAGCCCTATCTAATCTGACCTGTCCGTGGTACCCTGCTTGGTAATGAATAATACTCTGACTACCGGTCGATGGCGGGATATCAACCCAAAAATCAGTTAGGTTAAATCCCAAACCAGTGGGGAGTGGCAGCCTTGCCAGTGAATGAAGCCTTTGTATGTTCTGTGTGCCCAGCCCACTGCGAGCGGTATGAGCAGACTGTACATAAAACAAAAGAAAAATGCATTTGTTTTATATGCATGCTGCACTTAAGTACACAAACTCTGCGATCAACCTCACTTGCCCAGCACGGTGATTATAATATTTAATTCTTGTTAGAATTGTGTTCCCTCTCATTCATGAGAGGAGGCCTGTGCCCAACAGTGGGACGTTTTTAGGCTGATGATGATGATGATGATTCTTGTAAATCGACAATTTTGTGTGAAATAGGACATGCGTACCTTTAAAAATGGACTGTGGTAGATGACGATAACGAGGTCACATTATTTAATAACATTAACAGAAATTGATACCTATAACATTTCAATATATTTTTTTTTTGCGTGCTAGAACCAACGTTCGTCTCGGAGAATACAACACTAATAATGACGGGCCAGACTGTGAAGACGTCGGTGGACATCAAGACTGCAACGATGGCGCTGTGAAGATTGCCATCGAAAAAGTTATAACGCATCCTGACTATCGCAATGGGAAGAGTTATCAACATGATATTGCACTGATACGGCTGGCAGAAATGGTTTCGAAGACAGGTAAGAAATAAATTGTAGTTCTATTATATTATTTTAAATTGTGGCCCCGGAAAAAATATTCGTTCGTTATACTTCAACCTTCTTAAGGTGACATAGTAAAGCAAAATATGTGTTTATCCGTATCATTTTTGATAACGTCTTATAAAGTTATAAATCGATGAACGACGGCTGCACGCACGAAAAAGTGTGACACATTGTCCCGTTCCGTTGACTGACATATCAACGCACAGCCCAAACCGCTGGTTCTAGAGATTCCAAATTTGGAACGTAGGTTCCCATAATGTCGAGGGGTGCACTAAGAAAGGATTTTTCAAAATTCATCCTCTAAGGGGTGAAATGGTGGTCCAAAGTTTGTATGGGGAAACAAGATTAGAACGACTATTTTATTCGAAACTTCACAGGAGTATTCCTAACGACAAAGTTTTCTGACGTTATTACGTAAAATTATCGTCCGTAAACCGACTTTACAGCCAACCATTTTTTGTTTAGGTCATCATCATCATCATCCTTTATACGCCCCCTTTCTAATCATGATGATAACTTATAAGCTTTTATTTCAATCTGTAACATTTGTAATTTGTATGTTAGGTGGAATCATTTTATTCAAATGTCACCGATCCCCCGCTGATCCCGAAATCTGATTAATTTGAAATTTTGTACATTTGTGTAAGTCGGATGAGAATTATGTACCACCATCCCAACCAAGAGCCCTAAGGTACCATCAAACTAGTCAGCACGGCTATCACAGGATGGCCCGCGAGCTTTGTCGCGTCGACATAGACTTTCCGTCTCTTTCTAATTAGAACGCTTAGAAAGAGACGCTTAAGAGACACAGCTCGCGGGCTGTTCTGTGATAGCCGTACTGATGGAGACAGATGAGCTTATCAATTTCTACACTACACAAGTTAACACATCTGGAGCCGTAGCATGGTTGGCCTTATCACGCGACAAGTGACAAGATAAGAGCGTCGTCTCGTTCTATCGAACAGTGTCAGCCAGTGACGCACGCTCTACCCTATCACCTATCACGTGACAAGGCCAACCATGCTACGGCTCCTGGTTTACAATGATTTAAGTAAGTATCAGTTAGTAGTTGATCACTTTGAATCAAACAAGGGCTTCTGGATCTGCTGGTCGGTTGTGTAACTTTTCGTTCGTACGTTAGGTTGATCTAAATTACATTTTTTGCATGGGGAAATGACAGTTGAAGCGTCTTAAAAAAGTTAAGCAATTACCCCTCTGATCCAGTACCCGACGTGTTGACGACTGCCAGAACATCGCCTAGCGAGTGCCTACGCCGTAGGCGCTTTCCGCGAAAACGACGAGATCAAATAAGAGCGTAGCGCGTAGAGATTCTTGTGTGCCAGTGAATGTGTTTATCTGTTAATCATCACGGACCCCCATACCTCTGAGTTGCTTTCAGATTTCATCCAGCCAATCTGCCTGCCGACTTCCGACGTGTCTGTAGCTCCGACACAACTGCGGATGCGGGTAGCTGGTTGGGGTGCCATCAATAATGCTAGCGAAGCTGCCAGTCACCGCCTCCACCACGTCGACTTACCTTACGTGGATCATGATGTAAGACTTCCCTTATTGGAAATAAGATTCTGTCAAAAATGTCATTTATGATACAAGCTTTTATTGCCGACTGTACTTTTCTGTATACCGTCATCAACTAATCATTGAGATGAATCTAACGAACCCAAACTCAACGGGGTTATTACGTCGGTTAAGTACTGAATTCCCATGGGCACCTTCTGTCTCCTCCTCATCATCAGATCAGCTCGATGGTACCATAATATGTTGAGGTACCTATCGGTTGAGATTATCTGCTTCAAAATTGAGTTGCAAAATTCAACCCGCACAAACATAGTTACATACACTGCAAGTTAAATAAAGGCTTGTAAAAGAATAGTACCAAAGAAAAAAAATATCAGCACTCAGTAAAATTGGCTTAAAAAACCGGACAAGTGCAAGTTCAACTCGCGTAATGAGTGTCCGTAAAATATTGAGAATTTTCCCGTTACTTTGAATACTCAAACTTCTTATAGGTTTTCCTGTAATTTTTAGGCAAGGAACTATTTTCCATATTTTTTTTCAGAATTTTAAGCCTAGCAGTTTCGGAGATAAGGGGGGTGGTGATAATGGTCAATTTTCGTCATTTTTCCTAAAATTAAATTACTTCAAATCTGTTTTTGCTAAAATTATAAAAAAAAAATATCTGAGATGCTTACAACAACCCTTTCATTTGATATGTCACACAATACAGTTTGCGAAACTTTTTTTTAAATTTTCCAGTTTATCCCTTCCCGCCAAAGTGGCCCTCCTTGTTCCGAATTCATTAATTTACTTTACGCGTCCATCTTTGGGTCACCAATTTACATATGTTCACCAAATTTCAACTCAATCGGTCCAGTAGTTTCGGAGCAAACTGCCTGTGACAGACGGACAGACAGACGCACGAGTGATCCTATAAGGGTTCCGTTTTTTTTTCCTTTTGAGGGATGGAACCCTAAAAATACGATATTTATTCATATTTTTTACTGAACTGACATGTCTATTTTTATTTCAATACCTATCAAATATTTATTTGCCAGAATATGGTAACATAAGATCGTAAAGCTAAAATAAAAACAAACACATATTCTACCTGCATGCAGGTATGCAAATTCAAAAGATTTTTGTCACAACAGGATATAAATGTCATATACATTTAGTCAATTAGTTAGCGTTAGGTAATTTGTGTTGTATTATTATAGTATTTCTTAAATGTATGTGATTTAATTAATAAATAAGTGGAAATTTAAAAAAAATAGTCAATTATAACAAAAGATACATTAGACAATTACATTATTAATATTAGTCATATATTCCTTAACACTATAAAACATTTACTTTGTAACCAGTTAGTTAACTTCCTTTTGAACATTGGCTTATTTTGTTGAATGTGGTCAGGCAGGTTGTTATACACGAGGATACACATGTAATAGCAGTTTTTTTTTGTATATGACAGATTGGCATGATTGCTGAAATAAAAGATTTTTGTACAGTGAAGTCAGTACGATTGAGAAAATAGTCAGGATTTTCCTTGACCAAAAGATATGCAACCCTTTACTTATAAACAAGGCTGCGGCAGCAAATTAAATTTCAAAAACAATGGTTTGCAACTTTCCAAAAACCATGCTTTGTCTATGGCCTGAATACACCTTTTTTGGATTTTAAACTTTGTCTGTTTCTACTGCGTTTCCCCACATTAATAGCCCGTAGTTTATAATTGAGGAGAGATATCCGTGGTACGCTGTAAGGGCTGCCTCTAACGATACAGTTTGTCGCATTATTTTTAGGGCGAAAACAAACCGTTCCAATCTTTTACAAACATAATCCACATGGGCTTTCCAATATAAGTTTTTGTCAAGATTAAAGCTCAAAAAGGTGTCCACTAACTCGACATTTATATTATCATAGCTGACTTGCACTGGCAATGGGTTCCTACCTGTACGTACTGTCTATAAGAGTTGAATTTGCAATGCAGTCCTCTTGTTTATTTTTTATAATTACAATACCTTTGAAGATTTATGTTTGCTATAGAATTTCAGCGATAAGAGTTGTTTCAGCAAAATACTGCCGACTTACCATGTAAACATTCTATAAATCACTGTTTACAACATGCAGGCATGCAAGCATCACTGGAATTTGTTATTTGATATAACGTCGAATGTAAATTAGATAAAAAATAATTCAAAATGATACGATTATAAATAACAAGGCAACATGCACAACTAATATACAATTATAATTATTATACATCAGCGTATTTGCTCATCTGCATCTTCTTATAACGCTCCTGAAAATGAATCGCGGATCGACTCGAATCCTGTCAAGCGGTCACTAAGGTCTAATAGTGATTTGGCTGGGCACCCATTTTCAAATATATTATTCTATACAATAACATTCATCCTATGCTACAAAATAAATAAGACTTTCTTTTTCAGACATGCCAATCAGCTTTCAACATTTCCAAAACCCGCCAAGTGAAATTAGGCAACGGGCAACTATGTGCAGGCGGTGAAAAGGACAAGGACTCATGCAAAGGTGATTCAGGAGCACCGTTGATGTACGTGAGGGATTATACCACGGAGGTAGCCGGCATTGTCAGTTTTGGAACCATTCCCTGTGGGAGAGAGGGTGTGCCGGGAGTGTATACTAAAGTGTTCGCATATGATGCCTGGATTCGAGCAAATATTGAAGATTGACTTTGTATACATAAAATCTTAAAACTGTTTGTTATAAGAAGACTAAACGAAATGAATTTATGTACATAAGTAATTTTTAAGTTCCAAGCCTAGCATGTTACAAACGATACGCATTTGAGACATAAAGATTTATTAAAATATACATTTTTAAAACGTACGTACGTACTACGTACCTACTTTTGCGCTGATTGTTCACAGTTTGTTTCTAGAGAGCGTAACTGAGCAGCGTTGGTATGTGTAAACTACTGCGTGTCTTGAAAATCCTGATACTTAATATCAATATCTCAATATTGAGTTACGTCACGATTACTCAAAAACCTTTCGAGCTTCAAGCATAGTAAAATGATAAAACCATTAATATAAAAACATCCTGAATTCGCTTTGTGAATACGATTTATGTAGCACGAAAATTCATCATAAAAGAAATCTATTAATTGATTTTAAATTATAATTTAACAACCCAAATTGGTAATTTATTGAAAAGCTTCGTTTTACCGCAAAATTATAATATTACGCGCAAAATGCGCCAATAGGTAAAAAGCACAGTATGCAAAATATACAAAACGCAATACGCGTACGAAAAGTACTATTTAGTAAGGCTTGTTCACGAAAAATTAGCCATCGAAAACTAAGTCTCCACTGCCACCCAGTAGGTCTAGGTAGTTCAAACCGCAATTAGATAGCCAACTGAGTATTTTTTTTATGTGTAAGAATCAAAACTCCATAATTTTTTCATTAAAAGTTGTGAAATCCTACAAAATGCCAGCTAAGAACTAAAATTATTGCATAGAGAAATGTGTCTACTTCTAGCGTGATTTAAAATAATTTATGACCTGCATACGGTAACTAAGAGTCTGGAAACATATACGCGGAACATAAAAGCACATATGAGCCAAACGTCAAAATTACAAAATCTAAGCCTGCAATCCAGAGATTTCGAAAGTTAGCCCAAAAATAAATAGCAGGTGATACGATTATCCATAAGGCCACTCAAAACGATAAGTGAAGAGATCTTCTTTTAAATTAAATTGTTAAAAAAATGTCATTTCATATTGAAAAGGAACCTGAATTATACTACAACAGTGGCTACTTTTTTTCGTTAACAAGCCTTATATGGGCAAAAGTCTACATCACGCAAAATGTTAAGTACCTAAACTCACTACAAACAAAATATGCACAATGCATAGTTGATTTTATTATTCTGACACAATATAGGTACAAATGTTGAATAGCAATATGGGTATTGGGTAACTCAATGTCAGATAACGATGACGTTGAGAGGGAACGCATTGTGCGAGGGCATTGTGTGTTCGTTGTAACATGCTGGTCCGCAGATTTGCGCGCTGTAGTAATGAAGTAAGCTAACGTTTTTCAAAGCATATTGTCTAAACAATCTGTGGTTCAGTTTGCTATGCTATGCGTGTGCAGTACAACAGCGCGTTTAGAGTGCTGTTTGGACTGCCGTGCCGCGTTAACTACAGTGCATCGACAATGTTTTCCGAGGCGCTCAGGCGAGGCGCGAGGTGAGTTTCGATGCTATAATAAGAAAGGGGTGCGCGTCGCTTCAGAACCGTCTTTGCCACAGCTCAAACAGCATTTTGTTCGTGCTACCGCAGCGCTGGGACTCGCCGCTGCTCGCACGCTGGGTGAGGCTGCATGTGCCTGTAAGTAGTTGACGCACCACGCCGCTTTTCATTTCATTTATTATTTTGATTGTCACTAACATTGTTTTATAAATTCCATTGCTACTAACATTTTATACGGATTGCCTTTTTTCTGAAATAAAAACTTTTAATTTGAATTATAATTAAGATCATTGGAACATATACGAAAAAAACTTCTCACCTATATTTTTATCACAAGAACGTATTGCATCTAAACTATGGGCAAAATATATTAATAGCGTAAGATGATAATGTGGTTTTAATAAATATTTATACCGTTTTCCATATAAGATTCGAAAAATCGTCATGCGATTTCAAGGAAACCCATTGCATACAATATTCCCTTGGATATCCTGGATAAATAGGTAAACGAAGAAACGCAGACAAATTTGTGCATTACAAAAATCAAGTGTTGTCTGGAATGAAGTATACGGGGTGTTTCCTGTAACAGGAGCAATAAATTAAACGGTAGATTATTAAGCTTGTGATCAATTATTTCTAAATGGTTTTAATTGAAAAAAAAATTGGTTAATTTTTCTTCAACTTAAGTTTTGGTGTACTTTTACTCTTCTGGAGTGATATAAGTAACTTTTTATTTTAAAAACAATTTTTTTTTAAATCACAAAAATATCTTTTGAAAACAAAAATGCAAAAACTATTATGACTCACTACATGATGTTACCTCAAAATCTGCATTGACTACTGTGCTATGATCTCGTGGTGCCAAGATACATTACTCGGAGGTCATAACTTTAGATCAATTTTTCTCCGAGTAAATTTTTTTTTAAAAGAAATGGACAAAAGGGGTTACTACAAATGCAGTAAGGAAGCCTACCCAAGGAAACACCCCGTATATGAAAATACTACCCATTCAAATACTACAAAAGATGTATATAAGGCAAGTTTCAAATCAAATTCAACTTTGCTTAAGTGCTATGATTATACTCTTTCATTCCGAAGATCAAAGTCGCCGTACCATCTTGCTTGAAGAATGTAGACTCTAATTAAACGGAACAGCGTAAGAAACTTTAAGTTTGCCCAGAAACTAAGAATTGTTCACAAAATATGCGCCGTAACTTTTAGAACCCTGTAACTTCATACTCTTGTCGTATCTATTTTTTGTACACGTACCTATTCATTGAATATTTTCATACTTTAGTTCGTCTACAGATACACTTAGATTATGAGTGCTTTTTAAAACACCTGGTTAAATTTACCAACTTTGTAGGAAAAGGGCGCCGTCGGTGAAAAACACACACACGTTTGGTACAGTTTATTCATAGCAACCACGGAGAAAACACAGAAAAATCAAGGGTTTCCTTTTTAATTTACACAACTTTGTTAGACCATACGAGTATCACTCGCAATGCGATTAAAATCGAATGCCAATTAGTATTTCTTATACGACAATAACTTGCCACATAGATATAGTTGTATATAATAAATAAATCGCACCTTTTGAATCCTTTCTGTCGCGTTGGTCATGAAGCAAAATTTCTTGTCGAGTTAAATCATGCCATTATAAACAAAAATATAACTAAAAGGTAGGGGTTGACAACAACAACGAGGACCCGTTTTGTGCAGAATTTCTTCACATAATATACCTGAGTGGAAAAATAGAGGGCTCCTTCCCTTGCTCCCATGTTCACGTTTTTGTTTACCCCTGTGATCTGGAGCACTGAATCGGGACTCATGTAAGTGTGACGTGACCCCCATCCAAATGGCGGTCTAGTCTCGGGACAGCCTAATTCAGATTTTGCCGAATTGTGGGAAACACTTTTTGTTATAGCAAACCGTTTTTAGTGCGCATGTTTGTATTCGATCGTTTGTGCAAATAGTTATCTTAGTTGAAAAGCTTCGCTTGCGTTTTTGTGGATTTGTAGCTTCCCCATACTCGGCAGTGTATTTTTTAATGCACACTTTTTGGTCACCTTATTGAATTTCTTTTAAGAAAGATTCTTTAACGGGACTGAGGCTAGTCGCTACTTTTTTTGATCGAGCCAGCGAAGCGAACCAAGTTTTCCGTTTCAGCTTGGGCAAAAATGCTTTCGTGTGTCCGTCTGTCCAGGTGGCCGGCTGTTCTCCTCTACAGTTCGCATTTTTCAACCGATTTTCGTGATATTTTGTGAGCACATTCGATAATCCTACTAATCCTACTAATATTACAAATGCGAAAGTTTGGATGTATAGATGTTTGGATATTTGGATGTTTAGATGTTTGGATGTTTGTTACTCAATCACGCAAAAACAGCCGAACGGATTAAGATGAATTTTGGTACACATATAGTGCATAGCCTGGATTATCATAAAGAATACTTTTTATCCCGGGAATCATCCCCTAAGGGGGCGAAATGGGGGGCGAAAATTTGTATGTAGCTATGACATAAACAAGTTCCACGCGGACGAAGTCGCGGGCAGAACCTAGTGATAAATATATTTTTTTGTCGATTTAGTCACGTCTCCCAAGCTGTTCAATTTGTATATGAACGAGTTGATAGCCGGTCTCAGCAGCATGCATGCGGGATGTTACATAGATGGCGTGAGTGTCAATAACATCAGTTATGCCGATGACATGGTGCTGCTGGCACCGGCTGTCTGCGCGCTTGAGCAATTGTTGAGCTTGTGACTCCCATGGTCTTGTGTACAATGTGGCAAAAAGCGAGGTAATGGTATTTAAGGCGGGGAAAATTAAGCTCTGCCGTGTACCTCCTATGATGCTTAATGGTCTGCATCTCAGACAAGTAGAGAGACTATCTTACCTCTCTAGGTTTAAGTATCTTGGTCACATTATAATCAGTAACCTGAATGATGACCAAGATATTGAGAGGGAATGCAGGGCGTTGGCGGTTTGGGGAAATATGCTGGCCCGCAGGTTTGCTCGATGTTCCACTGAAGTTAAGGTAACGCTATTTGAAGCATACTGTCAGAGCTTTTACTCGAGCAGCCTGTGGGTGCGGTATACGAAACTAGTATACAGCGCCCTGAAAGTTCAATACAACAATGCGTATAGAATGCTGTTGCATGGGCTTGCCCAGTAGGTGCAGTGTTTCTGGTATGTTCTGTGAGGCTCGTACCGACGGGTTTCCAGCAATTATGATCCTCCTGATATTATCCCTGCTTGGACGGGTCACGCAGAGCGCCAACAGCATTCTAAACGTCATTGCTGATAAGTATGACTGCCGCCCCATATTTATGCAGTGGATCGAGCAGATCAAAGGAGTAGCGTAACTTCTTAGATTAATTTTTATTTTGTCTAATTCTAACCTAGTTTTAAGTATCTTACTAATATAACTATGGAGTTGTAATATTCCGAAATAAAGAATTTTACAAATTTAGTTTAATTGTAAATTTAAAATAAAAATAAAAAATATTAAAAAGACTCGTGAAGTCTACCAGCTCACAGAGCCACTAGTAATAATTGAACGAGGGAGCGAAACGAACAAAGTTCTCCGTTTCAGTGTGGGCGAAAATTCTTTCGTATGTCCCGCGTCTGTCCGGCCATTCTCCTCTAGGTACATGACGTATTTCTCAACCACTTCTCATGAAATTATGTGAGCAGGTTTAATAATTAGGTATATAGACTGTTTGTCGATTCAGTTTGGCAATATTATTTTTTTTTTATATACAGGCTCACCAGTTTTACAGCTCACAGAGCCGACTAGTATACAGGGTGGAAGTCGATGAGGGACATTTCCGGAAATAATTAATCGTTTAAGTGATATACAGTAGATTTGTCATGGTTAGAATGAAGAATTAAGTTTAAAAAAATACTACTTTTTCTCTGTGGTGATGATCTTATTCATCTCCTTGGCTAAGCACGTCACTTCGTTAGTTTTATGGTGCTAAAGAAGTTAAGCTTATTACCGAGCGTTGACGTAATCGCACTGATGTATGATTGACGTAAAAATGTCAAATAAATCAAATAAATGATAAAATATTATTTGCTTGTAAGTGTATTGACCCAGTCCCCTGTTTAGGGTTGGCACAAGTAGTTTTTTTCGTGAATGTTTAAAAGGCTATATGTTGAAAACAGCTACACATATTTTCATAGCTTGTATAGGGGAAACATACCTAGTGCTAAAGCTAAAATATCTCCCATTTCCGCAAAAGTCCCTCGTCGACTTCCACGCTGTATATATTATAAATAAATTTAAATTTTACCTACGGGAAAAATATGTAAAGCAATACAGCCATTTCGGTTCATAAATAATCGTACTTAATTTCTAAATTCAAAATGTCAAAAGCTATGAGAATCAGCGGGATGTGTCCACATTAACACAGGACAGAGTTAATAATATCTTCTTTTCACTAAAGATACTACAGGGCCAGACTGTAGGCAAATCCAACCCTTTCGACATAGACTACCTACGGGACCGTGTTTAGGTCCCAAAACCTCCATTTGTCTGCCTGTCAATGGTTAAGGTGTTTTAGGGTAGATCCTTAAATTTTATAACGGTTTGGGTTGGTGGTTCTGAATTGAATGCCGGTTACGTGAGAAAATGCACAAAGAGTATCTACAAAATAGAGCAAAAAATCACGTTTGTTGTATGGGTGCCCCCTTAAATATTTATTGTATTCTATTTTTTAGTATTTTTTTGTTTTAGCGGCAACAGAAATACATCATCTGTGAAAATTTTTACTGTATAACTATCACAGTTCATGAGATACAGCCTGGGGACAGACGGACAGACAGACAGACAGACAGACGAACGGACAGCGGAGTCTTAGTAATAGCGTCCCGTTTTCTCCCTTTGGATACGGAAGACTAAAAAGCATTACGTGTAGAAGAGGTACCCTATTAAAAAAAACAAGATTTTATCATTAATCATTTTGTCGTCCAGTTTGATTTTAGAAGCTTTTTATTAACATGCAAATCTTGCAATGTATGGAACTATGTTTGTTCGGAAGCAATCTTACAACTCAATCTTGAAGCAGATATCTTCAACCGATTGAGCTGAAAATTTGGTTTTAACTATAGTTTGGATAACAATTCAATATTATGGTACCATCGAGCTGATCTGATGATGGAGACAGAAGTTGCACATGGGGATTCAGGCTTTAACAGACGTAACCCCGCTGAGTTTTGGCTCTTTAGAATCGTCTCAACGAGTGGGTGATGACGGTATACAGAAACGTACAGATGGCAATAAGAGCTTGTATCAGACCGCATATTTCTTCGTGGTATAAAAATAAAAAGAATGATGGTTTTTTAATGTAAGTTTGTACTCGTATTTATTAAAATAAAAGGTTTGAGAGGTTTTAATATACATAAGTGCAATGAGAATAGGCGCAGTTTGTATAGTATCATAGATAGAAATTAAATTTACTCGATTTCATAGCTCTTAAGTGTGTTAATAAATGTAAGTCAATTCGTCTCTATTGTGGGAGTGATATTAGGCCACTCCTGCATTTTGCGATATTATGTACTTTACCGAGACCTTACATATGTCGCCCAGATTTCCTTACTTTTTGGTACTTTCAGTAGGATTATATTTGGGTGAAATATAATCCTACTGAAAGTACTGGGGCGCTTATGCATGCACCCGCCCCCTTCTGCGCACTACAAATTAGAAAGCACTCATTAAAATGTAGGCTCGTAGAAAATAATCTGTACTGACTTGACACGTCAGTGCTGCTTAGCATACCTACCTAATACTGATCCGATGCCGCACCGTGCCTTGTACTATTATTTATATTCTGTGACCGTGCCGCCAAATATAGAAGTGACCTTAAGTAGCTAATACATAGGAAACTACTTAGACCCTTAAACGGTTTTTCCACCGAAACTTTTTGAAGGTCCAAAAAACGAGCAAAAAGTTTTCTCAATCCAATCCGTTCTAAGGATGAGAATAAAAATGGCCGACCAAATATTCAAATAAGTTTGGCTTCCATAAATTTTGTTAACCTTGTACCTGCCCTTCAGAAAATCACAATATTATACCTACTTGTATTCAAGTTATATATGTACTAAGCAAGCCTTTTGGGCATACACGCGTAAGGGACGAAAATTCAAGAAGTTATAATATGTAGTAGTTAGAGGCCACTCTGTTGCTTTGATCTTTATACTGTAGAGCGATTATTAAGACTATTTACGTACAAAGTATATATGAGACTTCATGTGTAGTTTTTAACTTGAAAGATGCCCCAGTTAGGCAAGTTATGAATATTTAATGGAAAGAAACAGGTTAAAAGATGCTTCAATAAAGACAGCATCATATTTATTAGTATCTTACCAATACCAATTATTACTTATCTGTGCCAATACCAGTGAGCCCAGAATATGTACAACATTTTATTGCTAAAAAAATCTGCAAACTTAGTAGGTAATTTTCAGAGGCAAACTCAAAACTGTGAATCCTGGGTGCGTTCTAGTGGTAAATATTTTCATAATATCAACCAACAATTTCTAGGATTGCGATGACGATGTTTAATTTTGTATGCTTATGTGATAATAATTAACGATATACTTCGACTCGATGTAACACGATCTCGCTTAATGACTTTGCGCGCATTTTGACTACTTACAATCCTAATTACTTAGTTTTTAACACACATATTCGTTACACTCACCTTACTTGTTTGATTAAGCCAAAGATATGTTATTTTATATTGTTTACTTATACTAATAATTATACTGATTACTTAATCATACACTGAAATACCATCCTACTTAAGTACCGCATTGCAACAAAATATTATCAAAAGTAAAACTTCGTAGCGTGCCTAAGCGTAACCTGGCCAAAATTAGGTAGGTAATGATTTACTTCAGTCAAGCGTGACCCTTTTTTTTTTTTTTTGTTTAGGGGGGGAAAATGCGTTACGCATACCACCCGGGTGCAGGGGGTGACCCGAGTGGTTATGTGGGACTCCCGTATAAGCTGATGAGACTCACGGTATACCCACTAAAAACCCCCCCACTTGCCGCCTCGCCGCCATGTGGCGAGGTCACGGGAACGCTTGCGCACACATCCGCGACCCCGCCGGCGGCAGCCACCCACAAGCGGCTCCCTCGCGGTCGCCCGAAGGCCCTCCACGAGAGGCACGCCAGATGTTTTGGCGCGCCTGCCTCCTCCATCTCCACACGTTCAGTAGCGGACCCCCCTGAGTCCGCTACGAGGAGATCATGGGTGCGGGAAATTCCAGCACCCGGTGGCGGATCAGGTCTGTGGTTCCGCCACCGACCACGCCTCGGCCGCAGAGGATAGGGAAAGCGGCGCACCGTAATACCGGCATTCCTCTTCCTCTGCGGCCCCACCAATGCCGCTTCCGCGGAACGGCCCCGCCAAGTTCGCAGGGGGTAGGGAGAGTGGCGCACCGTTATACCAACACGCCTCTCCCCCTGCGATCCCGCCTCGGCCGCAGAAGATAAGGAGGCACTCCTTTTCCGCTGCGGTCCCTGCCCAACGCATCCTAAGCGGGCAATGCACAGCCCGCTAGGAGCGCTCTCCTCGGGCCAGCCAGCAGGCCCCACACAGGCCGGCCCTGGGTGCCTCTTAGCTTCGCCGTGGGTTGCAGTCCACGGTTACTAAGCCCCCCCGCCCCGACAAGGCGGGCACCCTCGAGGGGGAGTCAAGCGTGACCCTAAATTAACGTGTGTTCAACCGAAATTATTTATGGAGAAAGCGAAGGTAGTATATATATCGGTTATCGCTGGCTGAAATTATACTTATTGAAAACTAGCTTTTATCTCACTTTCGCAACTAACTTCCATACTAAATTCATCTCCTGTTTTACCTCCATATTCCGTGCTTGATTTTTAAGATGAAATTATCACTTTCCCTGGGGTTCAAACGAATACACTTTTCATTCAAATTCAAATTTAGAGTCAGAACTTTATTAGTCATTGTTCGTATTTCATTTGATCCCTACTCACGACAAACGGTTCAAGGTTCAACTCAACATCTGCAAATAATACGAATACTAAGAAAAAATGTTCCGTTCTAAATTTAATAAAAATCATCACACAATTTAAAAGTGCCACATATCGTATATTCTCCGGATAGATTAATCTCTGTCAAGGCTCGGGGAAGTCACATTTTTATCTCGACTCATAAATTCGCACGCGTTAGCTATTATTTGTTCAAAGTCAGTTTTAAAATGTAGCTCCGGAAGGATTTTTAACAGATTAAAGAGAGGTTTAAACACAAGAGCCGTATTAATGGCTTTCCACTTTATCCGTATAAAGCGAGTAAAATAAACTGTCGGTGATTATGAAAAAATCTTTTATTTAACTTGTAATGTACAAGTATGTCTATGGAACACTTACTGTGTGATCGCCATGCCCATGCCAGACAAAGAATGAACTACTTTGGTAACGGCTATCCGTAACCAACGGAATTCAAGGTACTTCCACTGAGCTGTATCATCCGGTTTGTGGAAATGATGGGGCGAGCTTGGGAGTACTCGTAGGTATAAAGGAGAGGGCAAATGCACAAAAGATCCCACTGGGTCGATAAACTTCGAAAGGGCCCTCATCTATAGTAAGATAAGATAAGATAAGACGAGTATGTCCGTGTGTTTGTTCCGGTTTTTTGCAACTGGATTTTAAAGAAAATATATCCTTGATCGATTGAGCTGAAATTTCACATAACTTCACATTTATGAGAATGCAATACCTAAGGTACGTATTGATTAAAATTTTCACAAATTTATTTTTGGTTTTGTGATACCTATGCAATTAATTATTTCAATTTAAATTACTTAAGGGTCTGCTAGACGGTCGCCAACAAACCCCTCCGACCGGGCGACCTTGGTCGGCACCCACCGTTGTAGTATGAAATTTTGTTGCAAACAATTGTCTTAAACGGTACTTAAACGCGTACCTATAATATTTTTTTACAGTTTCAGATTATTTGACGTTTGAGGTATGACAACGAACGACTTACTCGTACTTGGTCGAGAGAGACCTAATTACTTACAGCATTTATGAATCCCGAGTCAAGTTATTATGCTTGAGAATTTAGGTAGCGTGCCGTGGTGTAGAATCTATGGAGTATGGAGGATATGTTAAATTATAATTTTCGAAGTCAAAGTCTTAAAATAAAACGTTAGGTATATTAGATGTCATGGTTATATTGTCACATCGTTAATAAATAATATAATGTTACATTGTTAAAATTAACATTATAATTGGTTATGATAGAATAAAGTGGACACTTTTTACTTACTTGTGATAGGTACCTATAGCAGTGGACATTTCACTGGCGTTATCTGAGATAATTGTTTTGGGAAAGGCAAAATTTGAATCGCATTAATGTGAGGAAAATCAAAACAGGGAATTCATGAATTTCATGCATTTTAGACCACGAGCGCATGTTTAATCAACGTTATTCCGTGAAACGAATGTTATTTTGATGAGGATGTTATTTTGGAGAGGTTTTGTGGGTTCTTTATTAGGTAAACGTATGGCGAGTGAAATGCCATGCCATGCATATGGGGAATTATCATAGTCTCCGAGCCAGGAACAAATGTCATCCGTCATTTCCTCTCGGGCGATATTTATTTCAAGGCAAATAGGCAGGTTAATAATAGTAGGTTTAAACAGATGCTGCTCCTACTTAGTATACATACGATTTAAACTAGAAGAGTAATAGATCGATATTTTAATCATTGCATTCCATTCTGCAGAGCCCACTGATTGGCCAAAAAGTTTTTTTATAATTTTGTACACATATCGACGGCAATATAAATTAGTTCGTTTGGATAAAATTTTCTGTCCCTGCACACTGTGTGCAAGGTATAAAGAGGCGACAGCATGGCACAGTGATTGTAATAATTAGCTGCACACACCCTGCTCACACTCTTCTCAGCTATGTAACATAATCATTATACTCTTGTCGCACACACAAAAGATTGCATTATAAAATGGCCATTAGGTATTATCGTAATCGCCATCACCAACGGCACTCTCGTAAAACGAACACGCGGGAGCAAAAAGCTGGGCTGCTATTAACAACAAACGATAACTTACTTACCAATATAAGTCTGGCCTGTGATAACGCATTAAGTAGTAAGGATCTGGGATCAATTTGTATTAGACGAGTGGTGAGGTCAGTCGAGTCAGATTGTGAATTGTATGGTGAAGGATGACCGCGGCACGCCCTCTTCCTTAGTGCTCTAGTGTGCTACTTTGCTTGATTTTTTTGTATGACAACATTGAATATTTTATGTTTTTAAAATGTGGTCTATTTACATGTTAAAATAGAAAGTTGCGGATGCCCAAAGCAAACTGTACGGCATATCGTCTTGGAGTGTCCACTAAACAAATACGATGGTCCAGCAGAAGATTTAAAAAAAATGAACGAGTGCAACTGCTAACTACCTGGCAGAATGTGAATTTAGATTATAAAAACAGTGTATTTTAATAGCCATAAATAAATAAATAGAAAGTACCTATTTAGGTCAAACTACTGTGAATTAAACTTTACGTAAAAATATGATACGCCAAGCTAATCATGAAGCAAATCTATAATTATTGTGGCAATT
This sequence comes from Epinotia nisella, assembly GCA_932294315.1. NCBI lineage: Eukaryota > Metazoa > Arthropoda > Insecta > Lepidoptera > Tortricidae > Epinotia > Epinotia nisella. The sequence goes on along the minus strand of OW028675.1, from coordinate 10,090,715 downwards.
TTAGGAGAATGGGAGTAGATATTTATTAAATCTTGCACACAATATCTATAACTCGCACAATGAGTCGGAGACTGACATACTTTACGAGATTAAACATTGATATAACCTTACCATGACATGGCTGTCATCTCAATTGGACATATTAACTGGTTAATTAACCAACGGATATCAATTTTAAATCTCCCATAGGGTTCCAAACCTTAGTGACAAGTATGCAGCCACGTGAATGCCCGCAGGCGCCGCGTTACGCCGTACCGGAGCAAGTTGTTTTAGAATCAGTTGCATGTCAATGAGGTCAACAGATTGAATGATCGGTCACAAGCGTAATTTTAGTGCCGGATTTCAGGAGGTCCGTCGGGACCTCCTGAAATTTTTGAAGTGACCTCCTGAAGTGACCATTTCAATCCTCCTGAAATCGGCACTCGTTCCGTATTCTTCAGATTTGTAATGTTTACATAGTAAACTAGATATAATTTTCAAGTTTTATGACACGAAACAGAATGATTATGAATTCGTAACAAGAATAACATATAACATAGGTACAACAAAGTCTAGTTTATTAAAAATAATGTTCAACAAAGCCTTCTCTGACTAAGGACACTGTTGTCGACATATAAGGTATCACGAGAATATTATTAATTTTATATTCCCAGTTAATTACTCTAGCGTAATTAGGGTATTTAATCTTAGTAACAATAAACACATAAAAGTAAGATATTAAGAGCTTACCTATTATCCTTTAGTATTTTGTAAATAACAGTAAGCTTCAGCCAATGAATTTAATTCTAGTCAGCGGTTCCTCATTTGTACTGACTGGTCTATAAACATCGGTATCAAATATATGAATTAAATATAAGAGGACAGTCTTACGCAACTCGAACCATCAGCTTCGTAAGCAGGAACACTTACCTTCCCAACTAACATTTGGGTAATAGCTAAGGGTATTATTATAACCTTAACCTTTATAAGTGAGTTATAATGTTCTCAGTTATAACTAATAGTCTTATAAAGGAGTTAAGAAAAATAATTAAGTCCTAAAGCATTATAAGAGTGTTACTCAAAGCAATTACACTTAAGATGTTAAAGCTTTAACCTGTTTTTAACACTTAAACACTTACAAGAGTCTTAGCTACAGGCAGAGACATTATAACAGAATTAAGTCTCTTGTAAGTATTGAAACTTTTTCTAACGCTTAAGGTGTTAGGCAGATACACTTTAAAGACACTGTAAGAGTGTTGTAAGTCAATAAGCGTTATAGTTGAGTTAACTAACGCCTAAAGCTTTAAGGTAATTCGCCATTGTTTTGGTGGACTCTAACCTACAAATTGATTAGGTTATTCAATATTTGACATCAAGATTCTTCATTATTTATGTTACTCTTGCCATTATATGGATGCCACTTAATTTATCATGCCACTGGCCAAGAAACAAGAATAGAAAATGATAAAAACTTTAGATGTATATTTTAATGTTCATAAGTTTTATAAGAAATCTTTAATAAATCCTGGGCGCGTTAAAATTGAGATGGGAAACATGGTATACACTTACCGTAAAATCACAAGGGCAGACTGTTTTCACTTCATGTCACACACACTTCCAATTTAATTCACTTTCAATTAATACGACTCCATAGCTGTCAAATATTAATACCTATACTAACTATCTGCGCCATTTTGTCGGAAGACTATATTTGTCTCATAATTTTATGGGTAAAGAAAAGAGTAAGATGCTCACTTTATACTGCGTAAGAGCTAGAGTGTTATAAGACTCTCAGCTAACACTTTAACCTGTAATTCGTGGGCCTCTTTCGTAGTTATAAGGGTGTTAGAGCACGCTATAAGACCTTTTTTACAGGCATTCTTAACACCTTAACACTTGGCTGGAACCGATATAAGAATGATATAAGGGTTATTTTAACGCTAGTGTGCTAGTTGGGTTGTAGGCTAAACCGCGGGTCGTAAGGAATAGGAGTAAACCACCTTAGATAATAATCCACTTTGTTTGTCCTAAAGTGGATCCGAAATAAGATTCGCTCGAAGATTACTGAATAATCAAACATGCAAAATTTGTCGTTAGGATATCCAAGATTGTTTCCTGGTTGTGATTTGCGTTTCAATACGATTTAAATGATTTTTATATCCCGCTACCATACGTTAATCACCCCCATGGTAGGGAGACAGTTTAATCATTATAAACCTTGTCAATAAGCACTAAAGCTCATTTATTAATGACTCAAGCATTATATTCTCGCTTATGTATGAAGTTGGTTTCTTATAGGTTTAATACAAACTTATAACTTCCTAGCTAAAACCTCGCTGCATTCTTAACGCTACAATGTTTGTATGCAAAAATATTAGGTATACATTTATTAACTGGTATCAATAAGTTTGTCCCGCAGGTCAAGTTTGTCCACACTCCACAGACGTATCGAGTAGTAAATATTTTGTTTTGCAAGTTTATTTTACTTCAGTTGCCTGGTGGACGTGTGGATCTTGATAATGAACTTGTTTAGAGTTGTTTCTGCTGTGATATTTTTAATTGACACAGGTATGTACATATGTTTGCTTTATTTAAGTGTAAACTCAAAACGTATCTTGATATAATTGCGCATGTTTAAAAGGTCAGCCGGCTAGTCAAAATAACAAGTTTTCTAGAATATCATTTATAAAATGTAGGGGAAAGTCGGTTATATCGTACCACTTTTTACTTTGACGTCAATATTTAATTAACAAAACATCTTGCACACATGTTTTAGTATAATAATTATAGGTCAATCTCTTGGCTATCTTAAAAAAAATACATTACTGAATTAGACTGCAGTTTAGGCAGGTAAAAGCATGTTTTTCTGGAGGTCTGCTAATGGTACAACTTTGCCAACTAGTTGTTTAAATCGTACCACGGGTATTTTAAATCGTACTACGGGAGTTTAAATCGTACCAGTAATAAAAACAGTAAATTATATAATTGAAAATATTTATTTTTGTAGTCAATTACCATAATTATTTAATCTAGCTTACATGACATTTATGTCAAAAACAAACAGAGATAAAAAATCAGTAATAATCATCCTTATGAGTAATGAAGCTTGTTTACAACATTTGTGTCATGACAACGAACATAATATAAAGAAAAAATATAATCAACATATCGTATATGCCTTGAATAATAGAAATTAAGTCATATATGGAACCTATTATGACAAAAACAATTGTTTGTCTTCTTTGCATGTCGTAAAATTGTTGGCTTTGGAATTGAATAAGTTGCAGATTTTTTTAAGACTAATTTCTTTCCTTTCGTAAGCCGAAAGAGCTCTTTGTACTTCTTTCATTGTTCCACTTATAATATTTTCTTTTGTCTCCAGGATCCGCCATCTTAATGAGAAAAAAAATGTAAATGGCGGGTAAATTGTACCAGTACAATATACCCAACCACACTGTGGTACAATTTACCCAACCATGTATTTAAAATCAAAACAAGCCATAGCTATATAACCTTCAAACTTAAAGACTCCACGAAAACAAAGTAAAAAACTGTTTAATCTGTCTTTCTAATGATGTTTATATTGAAATAAAAACTCACCTTTTCTCCGAGTTTCAGCCTTACGAATTAGTAGTAAAATTTACATCGAACTTCACAAAAAGCTATTTTTTTTCACTAGAGTACAACCTGTTCAACCGACGCCATTACGAAATGGCCAAGTGTTGGTGGCGCCACTAGGGCATACTTTAGTGTTGCCAATGTTAAAAATATATGTTGTCTTGTGGGTAATCTGGAGCTGGTACAATTAAAACGGCGGTACGATTTCACCGACTCTCCCCTACTTACTAACTTAAATATTGAGAGTTTGCTTGGAACTTATATTTTTTAATAAGAAATAATTCATCGTTTTCAGGATATACTCAAAGTTGTGTATTATCAGACTTTCCTCCAAAATCAAATAGTGGATGCTGTGGCCATGCCGTGGATCGCGACAAAACCAGTGAGTGTTTTAGTGGATAGTTGGATTGGATACTATACAAAAGGCCATACTTTTTCAATCTATACGACCGGTTTAGCCTAAGTAGGTACCTACGATGGTCCAGTACTATAATACAAGCCTTATTAAGCTTACTATGATGAATGACCACTGTCTTTATAAGGTTATACTTTGTGTTGAGATGACAGCTAACTGACAAGAGAGTCTGATTGTTCATTCATGTTCAACATGTTCTCAGAACATTATTGCAACATGAAACTTATCGTTTAAAAATGATTATATTCTTACGATAAAAATTAGACGAACGTAATTTAAAAATATTCAGTATTCTAGTAAAACCAGAAGGCGCCAACATTAAACTAGAGTAACGAGATCTATCATGTAACACTGGAATTAAAACTCTCATGACATATGGCATACATTTTGCAAATACGCGATATTTTCACAACATTGTTATGACGTACACAGTCGCCATCAGATAAATGGGAGCGGCCAAAGTGCTCACAAATATCTGAACATGTCTCTAATGCCTCGACAATGTTCAGATATTTGTGAGCACTTTGGCCGCTCCCATATATCTGATGGCGACTGTACAATGGCCGAATGATATCTTTTTTTTGCATAAATTTAAGAGCAACAGTCCCGGGTTCGATTCTTAGTGACCGTAGTCTTTTTGTTATATTTTTATGTTAAATAATATTTCTTATGATTTAAAAACACTATAATGTTAAATACTATATGATACGTGTTTATTGTGGTACCTTATTTATATAATTTTGTCAATTTATCATAATGACTGTTATGCGCATACTTACTTCCTACTGACAAATACGAGTAAGTATGAAACCTATGAACTCATTTCGTAAAGTGCAGTGAAGATAATAGAACTGAAGATATAATAATGACTACAATTAAGCTAATATTAGTATCGATGATATAAATTACGAGTATATTAAGTATTCCGTTAAGTTCTCGTCCTCAAGAACATTCTCAGAAGTCACGGAAAAGTTCTCATATAGAATGTTTCTACTAACTTATTTTCGGTGCATTGCTAAGCGACACAAAAACCCGTGTTAGAGAATGGTTACGACATTGAGTCCATCTTTTGCACGATATTAAAGAAGAATATTAAAGAACTAAAACTATGTTATAGGTGGTTCCATCGCTCGTATTGGTGAGTATCCATGGATGGGCAGCGTGGAATATAAGAAGAATGACAAGTTAAAATTGCTCTGCGGCGCGGTTCTGATCAGTGGGAGATACGCTCTGTCCGCTGGATCCTGCTTCTCCGCGCTAGCTTTTAAAGTGGGTACACCGTGAGTATAGTTATTGTGTTTACTTGATGGGTTAAATAATACGTAAATACTATTTATAAAGCTATTTACCTAGAAACGCTGGTTTATTGCTCGTGCTGCGGTAAAGCTTTGTAGGAGCACTCGCTCTATTAAATGAGCTGTGAAGGTACAAAGTAAATCATAGAAGTAGTTAACAGTTAATTTCCAAATTATTTTACTCAAATTACGAGTAGGTACAATCATATAATGCACTTATGATTATGATCATTCCGTTGATCTATAACCATTACATTACAAGATAGGCTTATGTCCTATTTTTTTTATTTTGGATAGGAACAAAATGTTTGTATAGGAGCAACTACAATTAAAGAACATAAATACCCAAAAAATTGAGTTACAGACGGACCTCGCTAGCGGCAGCCGAAACGTTTCATGCTAATTGACATTGAACACACACAAATGTCACAGTTTGATATTTGTACTACCTAATCGTTGTATGGAAAATTAAGTAAATTGCTGTTTCGGTCGCGAGATACTGCGTTTAGTTCCATAGTTGTCATACAATTGTTGTGTAAATACATTCTATAAAAGCGTAAGGATTTTATTGGTAGCTTTAAATTTACCTTTGGGCAATAAAAAAATGTATATTATTTCTAAACTTTTAAGGTCCGTATCTTTTTAATTATATTTCGTAATTTCTACTTTATTACAATTATTTGATGGTTTACTATCCATTTAGCAACACTACGTTACCAATTTTAACACGAAGAAACCACCCAATTGTAGCATTATCGTCTGTTAGGATAGTCTATATGCGAATTCAGCTTGACTGACGTACTAGGATATACCATATTTTTGATGAAAATTTTCTTTTTTTGTAACACGTTATCTATAAGTCGCAGTGGAATAGTATAATCCGCCGTTTTACATAACAACTTTGTAAATTATATTAAAACTATCTGTTTTAAAAAACAGCGCTGATTTGTAATTAATACGTTTGACGACTAGCGGGATTGTCATTACGATACGTTCTATTAAGGTAGACTTCCGAACAGCGTGGCTCCGGCGTCAATAACGCAGCGACAGTGATGCGACGATAGAGCGATAGTACTATACAGTACGGAAATGTATGAGGGAACGTTCGAGCGCAGCGTCTCTGTCGCAGCTACCGCTGACGCTGCGCACGAACGTTCCCTCATACATTTCCGTACTGTATAGTACTATCGCTCTATCGCCGCGTCACTGTCGCTGCGTTAGTGACGCCGGAGCCGCGTCGGTCGTAAGTCCACCTTAATAGCGGCAATCCGTCGTATAACATTACAGCTAGCTATTTTACAATAAAGCGGCAATCCGTTACATTGCGGTGAGTCGACGATTAGCCAAATTGTCAAAGGCCTCCGTTATGTATGACGACGAGCGTAGCGAGGAGGAGTGTTAGGCAAAATTGCGACCCTAAAACATGTTCGGTTCTGGCGCATCTTATATTGATTTCAGAGTCAGTGTCCGTCTAGGAGATTATGATATCAACAACGATGGACCAGATTGCGTTAAGACGGCTACTGATGAAGAAGACTGTACTGATGCAGCCATCTCAATACCTATCGAGAAATTTACAACACATCCTGGCTTTAATATAAATAATAGTCGTCAAAATGATATCACCTTGATAAGGCTTCTTAGAATGGCTCCATATACAGGTAATATTGCTTAAATGATAATCTGAAACCGCTTCCTGTAGATAAAGGAAAATCCTACTAATATTATAATTGCGAAAGTTTGGATGTTTGCTACTCAATCACGCTTAAACGGCAGAACCGATTTGGATGAAATTTTGCACGAAGATAGTTTATAGCCTGGATTAAAATATAGGATAGTTTTTATCCCGGGTCTAAGCAGACGAAGTCGCGGGCGGAAGCTAGTATCAATATAAATCTAATAAAACGCCGAGATATTCAATAATAACTATGCCCGTAGGAAAGCAAGAGCACATATTGTGAAATCGGGTTTGACAATTTTATTGAAGTACCTACACGTAACGCGGATGCGGGTGGCGCAGGACCGGTAATCTTTGGGGGAGGCCTATGTCCGGCAGTGGACGTCTTTCGGCTGATGTGCTGAAGCGTAAACCTCTACACTGGAGCATTATTGGGCATCTTTAATCTTAATTCATGGAAATAGATGTGAATTTACGTTGTCCCATCTAGAATTATGTCCCTAACATTTATTTTTTATGTGAATACTTAATCGGTATATGATTGGAATTAAATGTATAATATGGCCGTTACCGATGGCCGTTGGAGTGGAAAGATTCTCAAGTGTTTATGACCACGTACCGGAAGGCACAGCATGGTACTGATGACGCCTGATGGACCTGTCATTGAGGCACTCTTTGGGGAAGGCCTATGACCAAGCAGTGAACGTCTTTCGGCTGATATGATGATAATGATGAATAATAATAAAGGTAAGCATCTTAAAAATAATCATAACTATCCCTTTTTTCAGACTTCGTCCGTCCAATTTGTATGCCATCATTAGACATAACACTAAAGGCTCCGAAGAATTTGTACATGACGGTTGCGGGATGGGGTGCAGTCAATGCAACTGTTTCTAAGAGTAACGTACTGCGTCGAGTCCACGTACCTTATGTGGATTTTTATGTAAGACTACTAATGTGTTCCTACCTAATTAATATTACCAAGCTGGTAAGATTATAATTCCGATATCCATGAATAAATAATGCAGCTAAAACTATAAACTACTGGTTTTTGCCCGCGACGTCGTTCGCGTGGAACTCCTTACTATTTTTCGCCCCTGTTACCCCTTAGGACTTCCGGGATAAAAATTATAATTTGCCCTTTCTAGGGTTTCAAGCTATCTCCATACTAAATTTCACCCAAATCGGTTTAACGCTTTAAGCGTGAAAAAGGTAACAGATAAAGTTACTTTCGCTTTTATAATATTAGTATGGGTTGCTAGTGGGTTTCTTCCCGCAACACGTGTCTATTTGTAGGCAATTTTACCGGCTTTGGGTGGTAATTTCCCAATGTTCATTGATATTCTTCGTTGAGCTGATATGATAATACTCTAGATTTCTATACAGGGGTGCATCTCACTCTGCTTTGCTCACTGTACATATTTATACGCAATGAGTATTCTACTAGCCTTATACAAAAAGCTTATTTAATTTCTAGTTTTGCCGACACAAATACAACTCTACTTCGCGCATTACCTTAACCAACGGACAGTTGTGTGCCGGCAGTAAAAACCGCGACGCCTGCCGGGGTGACTCAGGAGGACCCCTCATGGTATTAAAGGGACAAACCACAGAACTAGCTGGTATAGTCAGCTTTGGCCCAAACCCTTGCGGACAAGACATACCTGGCGTATACACTAAAGTTTTCGCTTACAACGAATGGGTGGAAAGTACAATAGAATCAGATGTACAAATGACGACCACAGAAGCAATATCAACATTGCCAGTGACAACAAAAAAGCCCACGACGGTTCACAGTTATGACTCCGATTTGATAGTTTTCAGAGAATAAATTTTTGAACCTTGGTTAATTTAAAATCATGCATTATGAAACAAAATACATTTAGGTGTACCCTAACATAGAGTTTATGTATACGAAAATCTTTGTGGACGAACTCGCTCGGCGAAATGTTAAGTAATCCATGTCAATGATGCCTACGGAAATCAAATAACAGTTTAGAATGAAATGTTACATACAAAAGGAAGTTAGTGTATCTATCTCATTTTAAGTTGATTTTATAAGTTGCAGATTTTTGTAAATAATACTCCTCGTCGTGGACTTTAATTTAGAATAGTCTGGTGATCAAAACTGTTAAGCACTTACAAATAGATCCAAATTTATTTTCAACCTTTGACTTCATATTCTATAAAGTATAAGCTTAATTGTTCAAGATTTCGATATCGCTTGTAATAAAAATGTAATCAGTTTGATGCTTTTATTCCATTATACGTTAATGTATTGCTTTATTCCACTAATGTAGAAATAAATTACACCCGTCCATCTTAGAACTTGAATCATTTACAATAAATAATACTGTAAAACAATCCGCAGAAGGTTGTTTATAATACAATAGTTGTATTCTATTCGTTTTGTAACCTTAAATGATTGCAATTATTGGAGTTATTCGAGTAAGTTATTTTCGCATGACAGATCAATCGTTTTAAAAATAATCGATTTGGTTGTCTACGAATCACAAAAATGAACGAAATTAAGTGAATCCATAATGTTTATTTACGTCATACCTGGCCAGAACTACCACCCCCACCCAAAATTCCACCTTCTGGCCAGGGGAGAAACGTAAAATGTTGTACTCACTACGGACGGTAATAAGGAAAGACTCAGATCGCATATTTATCGCCCGAGCCGATGAGACATTATTTGTTTTACCGCCCTAGGTAAGTAATGTACTATTTTGCCTTAAGATATAGATTGTGCCCAATAAAAGGTAAACTTTTAGGTTAATTATACAACTATAACAAACGATAGTGAGTGGGATATGAAAAAAATATACTACCACACTACTGTTTTAGCATTAAAATGTTACCGGGACGCTTGGCGCTACTTGCGACCTGATAACTTTTTAATACTGAAAGCCGACCGGTATGAACTAAGCTAAGGAGACTTGACAATTACTATACATTCAATAAATATTTTGGTGGCTTCTGTTCTGTGGAGGTAGTTAAAGAAAACTACAAAATATCGGCATGGAATGCAGTTTGGGTGACCGTCACATATCACACACGATATGTTTCTTGCACTGGCAACTTAAGCAATGTTCTCGGCAACATTGCCAATGACAGTAAACCTCAGAATGGGAATACAGGCAACAGCACATCAGTGGATAAGATCTAATACAAAGCCTAGTCACCAGTTACTTCAGCGATAAATTTTCATCCAGTATTTTTAAGGTAATTTTAGAGACATTGTTAATCGCTGAAAACCCGCTAATACTTTTTAATCCCAGCGTTCAATCACACCGCGCTACCACCCTGTAGGCCCATTTTATTTCGGCATTTCGAATCACAATGTGATTTTAGTGTGTTTTGCGTTTTCGCTTCCACGTGCGCCGATCTAACGGATCAGACAAAGTGCGCAACAAATTGAAATCACAATGCATTACGATGTGGCGTACCAAATTGATCTCCTGGGAGCCTTGTCTGATTATATGTCGCTAAAGTGGCACTATTGCTTCCTAAAGTTTTTTCGACTTTTTCTTTATGCTAGAAAAGTGTTGCCTGATTTCATGATTTATTAATAGAGAAAACAACTACAGAGATGGTATTTCCGTTAAATAGAGTCGAGTATTCTCGGGCCAAGTCATATCTACAAGAAACTGTTTAAAAAAAATAGGGTTCCGTACCTAAAAAAAAACGGAAACCTTGTAGGATCACTTTGTTCTCCGTCTGCATGTTTGTCTGTCAGTCAGTATGTCTGTCTATCAAGATAAGAAGAAATCTTATCTCAGGAACGCGTGGAGCTATCGAGTTGAAATTAAAACCATATATATTCAAGTCCCTTGAAGCTGTAAAAAACCGGACAAATGCGAGTTCAACTCGCGTGGTGAGGGTTCCGTAAAATATTGAGAATTTTCCCGTTACTTTGAATACTCAAATTTCGTATAGGTTTTCCGGTAATCTTTAGGCAATGAACTACTTTCCATATTTTCTTCAGAAGTTTCCCAGCAGTTTCGGAGATAAGTGGGGGTGGACAAAAGTCGTCTTTTTTCCTAAAATAGGTACTTCAAATTAGTTTTTGCTAAAATTATAAAAAAAATTATCTGAGATGCTTACAACAACCCCTTCACTTGATATGTCACACAATACAGTTTGCGAAACTTTTTTTAAATTTTCCAGTTTACCCCCCAAAAGTGGCCCCCTTGTTCAGAATTCATTAATTTACTTTATGCGTCCATCTTTGGGTCACTAATTTACATATGTGTAGGTACACAAATTTCAACTCAATCGGTCCAGCAGTTTCGGAGCAAATCGGCTGTGACAGACGGACAGACAGACGCACGGGTGATCCTATAAGGGTTCCATTTCTTTCCTTTTGAGGTACGGAACCCTATAAATCGAACTTCGAAGTTAATATAAAAAAAAATACGGCTGTTTATGCTGAACAAAAACGTATATTTCGACACTCTCATGGGATTTCAAATTTATAGTTAGGGGTACTACTTTCCGTTGACCTAGAACTATGATATTCGGCAAGTAATATCGTCTTATACTACAAGTGCAGGGAAAAATCTGAAAACTATACATTTTTAGTTATGTATGGAACCCTCGGTGGACCCAAGGGAGGGCAAAAACTCAAAGTCTAGTTACTGGGTCATATACGAGTGGGTTGGAGCTGAATAATTTTAGTTATTTTATATTAAATTATTTATTATATCAATAACATTGAAATTATTATAAATATTACGTGAAAAATATAAACGTATCAACAATTAAGTAATTTACTTTTAATTATGAAAGTAATTTTTTCACCTTAGTTCTTGAAATTGTTTTACATTATTTTGAAAGTACCTTCTGTCTATTAAATATAAAGAATATTGAAGTCGATTAACGAAATAAATAAGTATGGCTGATAAACCTATATGCATAAAGTTACATTAGAAACAAAATGCTGTGCTGAAACAATGACAATAATATTTTTTTCATCACACTTGCTCGAAAATGGTGTTATTATACGCAAGCGTACTGAGCTGTAATGGGCTATATTACGCCCATGGGCGTTATGGTTTTTTTTTTAAATAATAGAACCCTCTGATTGGCTTAAGCAAATCTGGTTGCTGTGTGATTGGTTGAATAAAAAAATCTAGTTGGTCACGACGCCCCGCCCCGCAAGAATACTGCTCTGTGATTGGTTGAAATATTGAACTGCGCGCTCTACTAGCACTGATCTGGAAGTGAAGTTGTCAATTTTTGATTGGTGCTGCTGTATGAAACTTACATTTTTCTGTCTTTTGTTGTTATTTATTTCCTCGCAAATGTGATGAAAAACATTGTGTATAACACGGGCGTAAGAATATTGCAAACTCGAGTCATCAAAAGCCCTCCGCCTTCGGCGTCGGGCTTCTGATACACTCTCGTTAGCAATATTCCACTTACGGCCCTCGTTAAACAATGTACTATTACGTCACCGTAGGCCGTAAGTGGGATTTTATGCCCGCTACGCGAGAAGAGAATCTCACTTCCTGGCTAAGGCAAGACGTAACACTTTAGACAAACCACGTGCGGTAATTCGTAACGCCCCAGATCGAGTATTTATGGCCCTCATCTTCGGTTCGGGCCACAAACACCTGTGATCTGGGACATTAATGAATTCACCCGCCCTAGGTTTGTAATTTACTATTTCTCCAATATGCTCGCTGCTCGGAAATGTGCGCCTTACTGTAGTAAAAATAGTTTTTTCTGAAAAATGGCCCGCAAAGTGTTCATAAGTCGCTACATATTGGAAGGTAAAGTGTATCGTTTCAGGTCAGTACAAAATTAAAAAATAAAAAACATTGCAGGCCGCCTGGAATGTTACATATAAAGTCCTTTATTTGTCGAGTACCAAACTTTTTAAAAAGTCGAAACCGGCATATAAAAGACGGCACAGGTCGTATTCAGCCAATACAACTCGTATTTTTCTGTTGCAAACGCGACGTTTTTCTATGTGTCTCAAATAGTTTGCGTTTTTCGGTGGAAAACTACACTTGCGATTCGGTTTAAAATGAAAGACGGCGGGAAATCAGTAATATTTATCAGTAATATTAATCAGTATAATCAGTAAAATAAACAAATAATCAGCCTGCAATTGCCTCCTTTCCGGCCACGGCAATAATGTACTATTGAAGTTCCTAATTACACACGAGCGCAAATTTAAAAAGTTAAAAGTCATTATTGTACAGTTTTAGCGGCCAGGAAAGTAAAATTCCATTACTGAGTTTTTTCTTACATTCTTATTTTGTCCTGTGTGATCAAAGAAGTTATTACAGGTAAGCGGCTTATTATAGATTGCCCTGATTGCATGCGAGGCTGCATGCTTTATCGCGTCTTAACACACTCAATCCTTTTTTCAATCTTCATTGTTATCGGGCCTTGTGTAAACTGTACTTACAGAGCCCGCTTAAGTGTAAAATCCAGTCAAGAGAAAACATGAAATATTTTCAAAATTGCTTCTTTATAAACTTACATTTTCTATGCGTCTTCGTCGTCTTTCAAAACACTTAGAAAAACACTCGATCGTTCTCCAAGTCATTAGCTAGCACCTTAAGTACATAACCCACAAATAAATACCAATGCTACATTAGTACCTACTCAATACCTAATTACAGTGATCCCTTAGTTTTGAACAGTAATCAACCAACTACGTATTAACGAAATATAGATACTTATATGAGAATGTTTATGTACGACTTCAAGATGGAAAAAACCGGCCAAGTGCGAGTCGGACTCGCGCACGAAGGGTTCCGTACCGCTATCTATAAAAAAGAGCAAAAAAATCATATCTGTTGTATGGGAGCCCCCTTAAATATTTATTTTATTCTGTTTTTTAATATTTATTGTTATAGCGGCAACAGAAATACATCATCTGTGAAAGTTTCAACTGTCTAACTATCACGGTTCATGAGATACAGCCTGGTGACAGACAGACAGACAGACAGAAGGACAGACAGCGAAGTCTTAGTAATAGGGTCCCGTTTTTACCCTTTGGGTGCGGAACCCTAAAAAAAGGTTTATATTATGATCCGATTATTTATTGAGACAACATCAATACATAGTACCTATGTTTTTAGGGTTCCGTAGCCAAAATGGCAAAAACGGAACCCTTATAGTTTCGTCATGTCCGTCTGTCCGTCTGTCCGTCTGTCCGTCTGTCCGTATGTCACAGGCATTTTACTCGAAAACTATAAGGTGTATTTGAATAAAATTTTAAGGAAAGGTGTATTTTGTTAGCCGCTACATAGTTTTGTAATTAAAATGACAAAAAAAAATTTTTAGGGGTGCACTCCATACATAACACTAAAAGTCAAATTTTTTTTTTCATTGTGACCTCCCGTGTGGCACATCAATCGATAGGCCATTCAAAATAAATATAAGGTTTCTTAGCATTGTTTTTGATTAAGTGAATAGAGCCGGAGATAATCGCCCCGAAAGTCACTAAAATTCTGTCCCCCACCCTCTAATTTTTGAACGGTGTATTTTAAAAATATGGAAAAATTCATGGACATAGGGCTTATTCATTTCATTCACCGAAAATTGTTTTGAACAAGATCAGTTCAGAGGTTTTCGAGATATTGCTGAAAAACTGCCTTCCTCAAAGAAAAGGACGTAAGTGCCGTAAAATTTCTGTGACGATACGACCTTTTTAATAGGCACGGAACCCTTCCTTTTGCGTGGTCCGACACGCACTTGGCCGGTTTTTATATATATATTTTGGGTCAATCTTACACAAATCAAACTAGCCCCATGGTTAGCAAAATAGGCTTGCTTATGGGAACTAAACTACGATATCAGATATAAATACTGAAATACATAGAAGACATCCAAGACTCAGGAAACAAATAATCATGCTCATCACACAAATATTTGTCCTTAACGGGATTCGAACCCAGGGGGGTAATCACGTAACGTATGGAACGCGCGTTGGGATAATTTATCTGTAATTTTTCCATATACACATTGACGTTAAGATCTACCTGACGCGCTTACAATGGGTTACGTAATAGACCAGCGGGACCATCAGGTTCGTAGGCAGAGTCACTAGGTAGGGACCCAATAGGCTAGACCAGTCGTCTGTTTATTTATATTTAGTATGTCTACTTTTAGTGAAGCCACTGCAGTAGCCGAGCGGTGAGGCAAGCGACTTTCTATCTGGAAGTTGCGGGTACAAACCCCGGCTCATAATACGGAGTTTAAAAAAAAACCGTATGTTTTGTTATTTAACAGTGACTCTTCGGTGAAGGAAAACATCGTGAGGAAAACCGGTCCAGATGGAAGTCGCTCTCGTAAAACTAATGCCTACGCCAAATCTTGGGATTAGATGTCAAAGCCGACCCTGGGCTTCTTTTATGCACTACCGGGAAATCGCTAGGAGGATGATGATGATGTCTACTTTTAAATTTTATTTTTATAGAAATGTTTTAAATACCTACCTAAGCTTGAAATTAAATATAGGTAATAAATATCATAATCATCATCATCATCATATCAGCCGAAAGACGTCCACTGCTCCCCCAAAGAGTGCCAAATGACCGGTCCTGCGCCACCTGCATCCAGCGGACTCGCGTGACCTACCGGAGAACCGATGGCCGTTGGGGCGGAAAGGTTCTCGTGTAGCAACCACGTACCGGAAGGCGTGGTGTGGGTAGGCCCCACACAAGGTAAACTGATGACCTGGTAATAAATAACATAATGAAATAAATGAGTATTTTATATAATAACCGTCCCAATTTTTGACTCCTTAATGCCTGATAGTTGACACCTTCTTATATTATAACCTGTATTGTTCGCCTCCATTGTTATGAAACTTATGAATTAAGATTTAAAGTGTCACAAGTATTGGGCCAGTGTCAAGCACCGTGACGTTTACCTGAAACTGTTTATACATTGACTGCAATCCCGTTTAACTAATAAATTGCCAGCCCGATATACCCAAGAAAGTTGCTGGAAGCTCTCAAAACTACCTACATATTTAATGAAACTCGACTTCACTCTAAATGCGCTAGACCCGGGTCCCACAAGAGAAACGTAACATTGTCGGTTACAAATACAAATCACCGGAGACGTGGATTATCGGGTACTGAACACCGCATCCATAATAACACCATTAAGTACATTAAGTAGTTGCTTTGTACGAGTACTACGAGTAGGTGTCGCAGAGGTCCCGAAGATGCCCTGTGTTGAGAATGAGGAACACGTATTCATCTCTAGCTATCAACACAACGAATCCTCAAATCATCAAGGGTTGGATCCGTAAAAAGATCGGAAACTGAAATTATATAAATAAAAACTTTTTTTTTAATTTCAGCTTTGGCAGTGTGGGTTCTTAGCGTTGTTTAGCGAATTAAAGTTTAATATTTTATTACCCAGCGGACTCCAGCGACCTTTACCAGGTCATAAGTCCACCACGTGGGGGGCCTACCCACGCTGCGCCTTCCGGTACGTGGTCGCCACTCTCTCGAGTACCTTTCCGCCCCAATGGCCATCGGTTCTACGTGCAATGTGCCCCGTTCACTGCCACTTAAGTTTAGCGATTCGGAGGGCTATATCGGTTACCTTGGTTCTGCTGCGGATAGCCTCATTTCTGATGCGATCACGCAGAGATACTCCCAGCATAGCCCTCTCCATTGCCCTTTGGGTGACTTTGAGCCTTCTTATGAGGCCCATAGTAAGCGACCACGTTTCCGTGCCATACGTCATCACTAGTCACACACACTGGATGTGGGTGGCGCAGGACCGGTCATTGTAGCACTCTTTGGGGGAGGCCTATGTCCAGCAGTGGACGTCTTTCGGCTGATATGATGATGATGATTTTATTACCAAATAATTCTCAACTTTGGTACCGGCTAAGAAATGCATCAACGAATATCATTTAGGACAAGGTCATTCTCTAGAGCACTTTAAGTAGCAGTGATATTTACATACCTGGATTCACATTGATATTCAATAACATTAGAATGTTGCCGTGGGATTCCTGCCTTTGCGTTCGACTCGATAACTAGAAGGGTTAACAACATTAATTGAACTTGCAAAAGCACTGATACACGATTTTACCAGCACTCACTCAGTCATTACCACTACACTTAGCTGTATTAGGCTAGTCACAGTACCTAATTAATGTAAATTTTCATTCTACCACATGGATTTAGGTTGATCCACATAAACAGCGTCTCCTCTTATAATATGATTTTGTTTTACTCAAACTGAATCCACATGAGAGAGAGTTCTTGTTTGCATGTTTGTTACTCAACCAGGCAAAAACGGCTTATTGGATTTAGACGAAAATGGCATCGAGATAGTTTATAACCAAGAATAAAACGTTGGATACTTTTTAACCCGAAATTAGTATTATATTTGTATTTGTGTTATTTGTATATATGTATGATTGTGTATGTATGTTTATATATAGAGGTATTTATGTACGTTTATTTTTATAATGATTTTGATTTTTGATTAATAATAATCTCTGCACCACCTACTGCATAATCTAGTTTTATCTCTTTCTCCGATACCCAAAGGTTGTCTGGAAGAGATCGCTCTTCAGCGATAAGACCGCCTGTTGTCTACCTCTACCTACATGTTATTGTATTGTTTCTCTCTGTAACTGCTTTGTTTGTGTGAGGTGTGCAATAAAGAGTATTTGTATTGTATTGTATTGATATTCCACCTTAGGTGGGTCCCAAATTAAAATTCGTGACTGTACCTACCTTGTTATTACTATTTGCAGGAACTACTATTTGCAAAAATGACTTTTTAATCGCATGTATTTGTATAGAATTATAAACTTACTTATGCAGTTTGTATATCTCTGAAACGTGACTGAAATTGCAATATTTTTAGGTTTTTTATGAATTGATATGGTAAAAATTGATTATGTTTAAAATTTGAAGCTTGCTGGTCTGCTAGAAGTTTCTAAAATTATATTGATCATCATAACATATGTCAGTACGTCAGTAACTAAACTAAGGAACTATGACGGGCAATACGGGCGTTCTTAAACTAAAAGTTCAAATTGAATGCTATTGAGAATATATCTAAGCCATATTATGCCCTATATGTTACTGAAAATTCAGGGTTCTGGCTTTAGCCAGCACAAAATTACAGGATATTGAAAATGGCCTGAATGGCTTCGAGAAAAGGATGGTACGGCCGTGCCTCTTTATTTTGCTCGACTTGGAGGGGGCACTGCCGTGCCCCCAGATCTCGACTCCGGAAACCTACCTTAAAAAAAATTGTTTCATATAAGAGGTAGTCTATGCCACCCGCTATATATGGCTATGCAATTCGACTGTTACCTCATTCATCAAAATCGGTTCAGTATCTTAAACGCTCCGGTGGAACACACTTAAATGTAAACATAGACTATAGACTGTCAAAATCATATCATTTCCTTTCGGCTCTGCCGTAGTCAGGCAAAAAGGGCCCTTAAATAATATACATAATATAATATAAATAATATACTAAAATATACATAACTAGCTTCTGCCCGCGACTTCGTTCGCGTAGAACTCGATAAAAAATCCCACGGGTCGTAAATTACAGCCTATTAAATAAATTTTTTTTTTGACATGAAAATCTATATATTTTTATTGAAAGTAAATACAAGATTATGATTAACATTAACTAAGATGAATTAAAACTAAGTTAAATCTAAAAAAGGCCCTCGAGGCATTGTACCGAGGATGCTGGCGGCATTTCCTCGCTGAATTGCAATGCTGATGCGTTGCGCGAGAAAACCACCAGCTCTTCGGTCACCAGTTACATCGACCAGACGTTTCGCGATTTCTGCAAATAACTTATGCACACTGAGACCCCACGCTAGGTCCGTCTCAACTCAACGCCAAAGGGTACAAAGTCGTACTCTCTGCCGATGCCTTTTGTTTTTGTTTTTTTTATTTATTTTTTTCTACTAAGTTACAATAATATCAATTAGATTTTAGTTTTCCCATACATTTAGAGACCCAGCGCCTGATGAAGGCAACGAGCAAAAATATTTGGTCTCTGTACAAAGTTTCATACCCTTTTTCGTCCCTAAAAGGGATGGAATTTGACATAGATTATAGTCTATGTCCTATTCTGATATATAAGGTACATAACTGGAAAGTTTCATATAAATTCGTCCAGTGTTTTTGAGATTAAGTGGAACGTACATCCATCCATCCATCCATCCATCCATCCATCCATCCATCCATCCATACATCCAAACTTTCACGTTTATAATATAAGTAGGATTACATTACAGGTACGTAACGTAATAAGGCGACTTCCATAAAATAACCTGGCTGGTAAGTCAATAAGGATTTTCCCAAATTCGTTGTTTCCTTTACCCTCCACTAATAGCATTCATCCCTAAGGAAATGTCCATCCAAAGGTGGATTAATGTATCAAAATTATCCCTACAAGGGTCCTTATTGGACAAATTGGGATCAAGCCAATCGTGGGCCGGGAGGGTTTAGCATTGATTATGCTTTATTAGAATGTTATTGAGATCACGACGATGGGAATAGGATCGACAAACCCGCTGGTCCCGCAAACATAAACGTTACTTGACTTATTATAGTATTTATGTAGCTATTGTAACTATAACACAAAGGCCGGGAAGTAATCGATTGCCGGATGAACACATTGAGTATCTAGACATAATATGGTGCCTTTTTCTAGAACGAATTCACTTCGCTTTGTACTAGGCAGAAAGAGAAGACAAACCCCTTGTCTTTCATTGTTAAGTCACAGAAAAAGTAATACTACTACGGTTAAATGTAACGCTAATTGTTTATGTTTTACTAAGTATGCTGCAACTACTAATAAAAAGTTGCTTATTATTATTTATTCATTTAAACTATTTATTATATATTTTTATTTATAAATTTAACTTACAGACTAACATACATACATATCAAATATAAACTTCGCTTGTACCGTTCGTTTGTTTTAATCTGAAATTTGTCACTTTCATAATAGAGTCACTATTCGAGTAAAGTATATTAAACATGGTCTTTTAATTTCGAATCGTTCTAGAAACTGAATTCGGACTATACATATTTTTTTATTCATAAATATACATTTCATTTACATGTCAGGTTAAGAAATACACAGAAAAGATATTAAAACTATTAAAAACTAAACTAAAAATTAAAATCTAAATTTGGACCTCTGGGAATGGTTCCCATCACGCAGGCAGCATTCCCGCGCTGGATTGCGATAGCAATTCAGAGCATTCGTTGAGAGCGGCATGGCGGGACAGGTGGCCGGCGCCCGAGGAGCAGGAGATACCGTGGTGGCCGAGGCGGTCTACCGGGGCCCCACAGGAGGCACAGCTGTGGTCCACGCAAACTTCAGCCCCGAGCCGGAGACCGACGGCTATACGGAGCGTGGATGGGTCTATAAACGTTCCAGTGCTATGCGAGGGATAGGCAAGAAGCCAGTGGCCCGATTCAGGCCTAGAAACGGCCAGGAGCCTGACCCGATCCCTGCCTGTACATATGGATTAATCGTCTTATTGATAAAAATGATCGCCTACTTACTTTAGCTAAAATGCCGTTTAAATTACGTTTGTCACTTCATCTGTCATTTTTACATTTCTCTCACTCACTTTTACGTCCATGCACTCCATGCTTAACATGTGAGAAAGAACGCGCCGCATGAATGTTAAACCGATTCCAATCTAATACGTTAATTGAAACAGGCCGTTTGGTTGTTTTTTAGTGTACACAATACCCAGTTACAGTGATATTTTATTTAAGCTAGTGGCCACTGATCGTTGAGTAAGCATACTTACGGATTTAATATCGATGGCAAAGATTCATTAGGTCAAGAGAAAAATCGTTAACCAATCATTTTGGTGGTTTTTGGCGGGGCGGGGTAAAAACTTATCTATATATCTGGAAACGAGCTTAACAACTAAAACTCGTGCATTTGATTCGCTACCACACTCACTCCAAGTTTCCACCACCATTTACACCAAACAGATTCCAATTTAATACACGTTTGATAGAATTCTATGAACAAGGGAATTAGTGTGTTAAATTAGAATCATAATTGTTTTGAATAAACATCCATTGTAACTATAACAATACGGCAAATTTGTTTGCCGTATTGTTATAGTTACAATGGATGGTCGGCATTTTCAATTGAAGTAGTCGTTCGCTTTCAATAAAGAGGTAAGCGAGAAAATGAACAAGAAATCAGCGGTGAAGTTTGTCTCGAGTTTTACCGGGGCATAGGCAATATATCACGAAACAGCGGCTTTACAGTTGGTTACGATACGATATCTCGTGTGAAACTTTTGTATGGAACTTGGAAATTATGATTTGTTACATGTTTTATCGTTTCGTGATGTTTTTATTACTTCCGAGCTCGCAACTCGCTTGATATATATGGACCTTTATACTTAAAATTACGTGAAAAAAGAAAACGGTAATAACAGGCAACGATGCGTGTAGCGGAAAGTTAGACATAAACTTTCTGCTACACGCATCGTCATCCCTATTCAAAATTTGAAATACCAATGACAGGGCATATCTTTTTCCTGACCGGTTTCACACGTTTCCTCTGTTCTAGGCTACGGATTGCTATTATGGGGCAATTCTGTTGACATAGAGAGAGCATTCAAACTGCAAAAAAAATGCGTTCGTGCCTTAGACAAAGCTTGGTTTCTTGACAGCTGTAAGCCTTTATTTAATAAGTTTAATATACTTCCACTTCCATGTCAGTACATTAGGGACGCGTGCTGTATGGTCAAGAAAAACCAGCAATATTTTACTCAGCGCAGCGAAACCAGTAAAATACATGTAAGAGCTCAATATATGAACCTTTTAGATCAGCCTCCCTGCAGATCTGCCATATACGAAAATAATTGTTATAATATGTGTATACTCCTGTACAATAAGTAACCTGACATTATTAAATTAGAAAACATGACTTCTTTCAAAACTAAGTTGACCAAATGGCTGCATGAAAAATGTTTTTATAGTATCAAGGAGTATTTGACAAGAAAATAATAGGTATGTAACAAATAGCTGTAAGTGTTAGTATTTAAGTCTTGACATCGTGGAACTATACATTTTTTAAATGTTTAATTCGTAAAAATTTGCACACCTGTATCCAGATTGATTACGTTGGTTTATTTATTATTTTTAAGATCTTGGAGGGGTAATCACGTAACGTTTCGAACGCGTGTTAGGATAGTCCAACTGTCATTTTTCTATATAAGAATTGGCAATTAGACCTACTTGACGCGCGTACAACGCGTTATGTGATTGACCTACAGATCAATAAATAAGTTCACCTGCAGCTTATAATACATTTTAAAAACTACAAAAATAACATTAAATGGGTAAGCCTGTCGATGGATTTGGTACTTCTTTTTTACTATTTGGTCTTGACATCTGACTCCTGTTTTCTTTTAATAAAAGCAAAACACGTAAACGTATGTCAATGACAGGGAATTGAAGTTTTTTTTTAAGTAACAAGACTAACAAGCTAGTGAAGTTAAGTGGGAATGAAGTTCATTCCTGTTGTTTTGGAAAATATATTGTTTTTTTAACAACGCGCCTTCGAAACTGTGAAAGATAATTAAAATAATAACATGAAAATGCTAAAGCAGATTTTTTTCTTGAAAGAAAATAACTATCAAAGGTCATTGATAGCATAAAGGATTGTTATATTTTCAAATGTAACATTAACTTTCAGCTGGACAATATAAAGAAATCCAGGATTTATTAATATCTAACGGGGATTCATCCATATGGGAAATCTTTTCACATTGATCCAATACTGTGTTGACATTGTGTCGATTTGTTTGGATTTTAAAATGGAGGCGAAGATCTTATTTACTGACATGGATTCTCAAACCCATGGATTCTGACCCCATTGTGTCAACACATTTACGGAACGGTTACGTAACTTTGGGACCAAATAGTGGTTACCAGTAACATTGTGCACATTTTGTTCCGGAACATTTATATGTCAAGTGCACACAGTCACTAACTCGACACTATGTTCCCATAAATAACCCTTTAATATTAAATCTTAACGTGTAGAAACTTGCCGTAACAAAATAACTAAAATCTTGGTAGTTACCACATATTGCGACCAGATTCATACTGCTTGTATGTGGTGGAACCGTTTTTACTCTGCGACTACTTCTAGGAAATTGTGACTACTATTGAATTTATGCGACCAGAAATGGTTGTATTTGGAGTATCATGGCATTCATGCATACCGAATTCAGCGTTTCAGATAAAATATTAAAAATACATTTTCATATTGATCAAAAATACATTTTGAAAACGACTTTTTGTACTGCCATCTTCTAGTATTAGCAGACAAATCGATAATAATCAAAATACAGTAAAGCATTTTTTTATTTTATTCATAAAAATACAAATTCAAATAATTTATTGCGGAAAAATGATACGAGAATGCATTGTCTCCATTGAGTTGAAATCGACAAGTTGGCGATCACAAAGTGCAACAAAAAACAATGCAGCTACAATTTCTTAACCTTTTTGCTCCGAAACAATTTTAACAAGCGTATCGCATACTTCACTATCGCTATAACTACTAACAACAATACTGATAGAACTCCTAATACAACGCAGACTAGTTTGAGTTCTAAGTACTCCGCCTTTCCCATGCCGGCCGCGGGCGCGCGCAGGTGGCGCGCTCCGCCGTGCCTGAGCACGTGCTCCGTCCACCACACCGCGCGCTGCAGCGGAGACGTCAGCTGGTCGTGCATCAGATCTCGCAGATTTGCCATGTTTTGTTGATAGCTGGAATAATAATGCAAAAAGTGCTTTAGATTTATGACATTAATTAATTCACGTTGTACAACGATTAGACAGACAAAGTTAGTAAGTTAGTTAGTTTAAGTTAGTTAGTTAGTTAGATCAGAAACAGTTTTGTGAGACCTTTGTAAATATTATGCTTACTGGCTATTAAATTGATAAATGATACCTAATAATAACAATTTGTTAAAACCAGCAAGTCCCTAGTTACGAGGTAATCGTTTCTGCGAACGGTCTACGAAGAGTCTCGACCAACATCTCAAGAGACTCTCGCTAGATGGCTGGGTCAAGGATCAGATACAGAAGGCGGTACTCTTGGACACTGCGCCGATGGCCAGGAGGTTCCTGCCTTGGTCTCCTTAACCACCGGTAGATCCCACCTCTCGCTAGGTTATCAGGTTTTTTTTAATGTTTTTATATTTCGTATTTTTATTTTTCGGAGCTTTTTTTTGTATTTTTATTTTACTTTTATATTCATAGTGTACCATAAAAAGTGCAAAAAACTATATCCCGACTACGGAAAAGTAACTATCTATACATATAATAAAACTGTAGAGGGTCGAAAATCTGTACATTGAAAATATTAGCAAAAAAATCAATTGAGGGCTTTAATAATCGATAACAAACAGAACACTCTTCAACAGTTTTTAGAATTTCTGTCTGTTTGGATGGATTAATATGCAACTTTCACTAAAACGTTAAATCGATCTTCGGCCAGGCTATAAAAATCTTAAAAATTAGGGTGCAAAGGTGGTAAAAATGTGGTAGAACTTTGTATGGGAACTCCTTGAATCTAACAAATAAACAGGCTCTATGTAAAGATACAAGGGAACTGTTTTCAGCGATTTCAAAACTGAGATGAGCGGCATGAATCGTTTCTACTCTATGTTAGGACAAGTAGTAAACTTAATTACTTCCAAGAAAATTCTACTTCCCACCAAATATTATCTGCTTTGCCTTAAGGTTGACTGACAGATAATGCCTTGTGGCTTAAGTGCGGCTTTTGTACTATAAGTGGGTAGGTACATCGTTCGCAATAAAGATTAAGTAAATAAAATTTAATAGTATTGACGATGATGTTTGAACCGTAACACGCATACACTATGAAAATGTTACATAATTATTTTACTAATTTTCCAGTAGTATTGCTTATACATAAAAATAAATATGGATGAGATTATTTAATGTGGCCGACTTTTTTTATAAAACTGTCATTGGAATTTGATCGCCTTGGGGCAGTAGAGTTTTTTTTTAATGTACTACTTTAATGCAATTCGACCAGCTCAAATAATCTCAAGTTTTAGCTATAAGTCGCGGGCACAAGCTAGTGAATAATATTTTTATATACCTATTTGAACTCGAAATTTTCTCTTCTTTCATTTGATACCCCACACGCC
The DNA here is from genome assembly GCA_932294315.1 of Epinotia nisella. Lineage (NCBI taxonomy): Eukaryota > Metazoa > Arthropoda > Insecta > Lepidoptera > Tortricidae > Epinotia > Epinotia nisella. The sequence continues at coordinate 10,065,516 of OW028675.1, read as the reverse complement.
AGGAAAGCAAAAAAATATTTTTAAGATTTATTTGTATGTGACGTGACATCCGTCATATTTTTCCTTTTAATACAAAAGGTAGTTTATGTCACCCGGAGAATAATTTGAGTTTGCTGTACTTTTGACATTAAAATTAAATTACTGATGTTAGTTCGATCAACTCTGGTGTTACATTAGCATTATATTCGATTATGGCGAATATGTTAATTAAATGTGTTTGCATCGTTCATGGCCTTGGGGTGATAAGACAGAGGTACAAAAAGTAACCCGCGGCGCGGTAGGTTCTTAGACGGGTGACCGCTTCAAAATGTCTATTAACTGAGCTTAACCGTGCTTAGCAGGGCACATAAAGCCGTTGATCGGAACCAATAGCATTGTTGCCTACCACCAGCTATGCTATTCTGTAACTTGTTTTATCTTCGCCTACCCCGTCACCCATAATATATCCTGACACTGCGATTCGTAGTAGGTACCTAACTAAGCGTAAACAGAGGTCTAGTTTCGTTAGGGGTGAGGTGAGGTGAATGAGCGCCTTCAGAATAAAAGCCTTATGAACTTCTAATGGTCAAGTTGTATATTCACTTGACAAAACCCTCATTCCCAAAAGGTTCTTCTTTGGGCTTGAAGGGCTCCACAATTCTGCAAAAACTGGTGCCATTCCGTTGGGACTATGTAGGTACCAACTGAACCTTCGTGGTTTCTTCGATATCCAACTGGGATAGTGGCAAAATGCAGCGATTAGATAAAAATTACTTACCTCCCATCTCCCATAACTGTCTCAATAGCGTGTCTCAACTGTTTTTCGTCAAGCGTCCGAATATCCAACTGAAGACCCACTCCATGATGGACACATTGCTCAATATTGTACCATTGGTCTGCCATTAATGGAATACCGATAACTGGCACGGCTGCTGTGATCGCTTCATCCGTTGATTGGAGGCCACCTTGCGTTATAAACAGTTTGACATTTGGGTGACCTGCAAAATAAATAGGATTGATTATAATCCCTCACAAGTTAGGAAAACATCGCCAAGGACATCGTTGGCACTCGAAAACAATAAAGTGAATTAACATACATAAAATTAGATGCAGATTCCACTAACCATATAGGTATTTTAGTTACAACTGTAAGTCAAAACTACAAACCAAGGTTACATTACATAGACAAGGTACTCACGAAGCAAATCTGATTGAGGCAGCCACTTGGATATTTTTATATTCTGACTGCGTCCAGGCAACACGTCTTGATTCCACTTCCAAAGCACATTATAAGGTAGTTTAGAGAACACCTTGACAAAAGCCTGTATCAACTCTGGAGGAAGACTGGAGAAGAGCTCCTCATTTGTGCCAAAACTCATATATATTAACCCATGCTTTGATGCGTCGAGATATGCTTTCAGATCCTTTGAGTAACAAAGAAAATTATGCTTCATAAGTAAAAAAAAACAATCAGTACTAAGGTCCTCAGGTGGTTTCAATAATTATATAAGTCGGTATCTAATGTAATTGGTCCAAGAGCCACTTCGACATTTAAACCTAAGTTAAAAAAATACCCAATTAATATTTCTAGTACACAATCTTATGCCGGCATCTTCGTTTGATTGATTATAATTCCTTTGTAGTGAATCGGTCTAGTTGCAATAGTATTTATATTTGTTTTATTTTTTTCTAACATTACAAAGGAGACAACAATAAAAGTACTAACGTTAGTTCCAGCTACCTGTATTGGACTTGGTGTTACGGTCAATTTAATACATGTTTGGACCCAGTTCCTTCGTAATAAGGCGAAAAATAAAGATATACCTACACTCTAATTTTTATTGCGTAGAATTCTGACAGTTGGCAGAATTTGACGTTTCAGTGATCGCAAACATTTTTTTACTTTATAAATTATTACCTATTGCTTTTATATCACAGTTAAATATGCAGGCACAAAATTTTATTTTAATGAGATATCTTAGTGGTAAGAGTATATCCTTGATCGACTACTCCTAAATACAAGTAAATTTGTTCGAATAGTAAACGATTAGTCCAGGCAATTAACTGACAACTTGTATGGAAAAAAGGTCAAAATGGAAATAATTTAAAATAGCATATTTTTTTAATGTAACGTATATATTATCAGTTAAATAGTTACCTAGTGGCAAAATTCAACAAAACATTAGACATAATAAATGATAACTTAATTAGCTCCTGAAAAGTCGGAATAAATATTAATAAATGTTTTAATCTTTATTTTGGTTCATTTACATTTGCATTAAAATATTCAATATAAATCAAACACAAAAAGGACAATGAATGCTTAATTGAAATCTATATAATTACTTCCGAGTAGAAAGTTTGTTGGATTCTTGAAAAAAACATCTTACCATCACGTTTTAAAATAAAATAAACAAAGAAACGCTATTATAAATTAATGTTTTTCGAAACCGTATTTTGCCAGGAGTAGATGTCTATTTGACATTATTTATTTGTTAAATAAATTTATTTTCATTTAACAATCAGTTTTTTGTAAAAAGACAATTTTAGGATGAATATCTAAAAAAACTGTTATTATTTGATATTTTTATAGAAAAAACTGATGTGGTACACAGTACAATATGCCAATATTCAGAACGACCCACAACAATTTTCTTTTTCGTCGCAACTTACCACTTGTTGTTGTTTCTTAATTGCCATGTAATGAATTGCTGAAGTCCCCTACTGTATTTTAATGCTTTTAATGTACCAATGGCGTACTCGAGCGCTCAGTCCGATGTTTATTCTTATTTCTTCGAGCACCACTTTGCTACGACCGCCGAAAAAAATTAACGCACCAAAGAACACGATTACTCCAACCTGTTTGAACTGCGGAAAACCGGGTCACATCGCAACGCGCTACCATGACAAGGACTCGAAGGCCAGCGACACACGGATTGAACGTCGGGTCTATCTTCGCTATCAAACCAGCTACAGACCACCTCTTGGATGAAGCCAGTGAGAAGTTTCCTTTTTTCGATTCTGGTGTCAAATGTTCTTTGATAAAACAAAACTTAGTAAATCAACTCCCCGGAAAGCGTTTGTACAATGCAGTGACATTATAAGGGTTAGGTAACGCGTGTATAAGTTGTGCACTCAAATTATGTCAACAGTTTCGATTCAGAGTCACTCGGTACAGTTGGTATTTCACATGGTACCAGATTATAATATTTCCAATAACATAATGATGGGCAGAGATCTACTTGCGTTAGGATTTTCAGATGAGATCTTTGAGAATAGACATGTGCTGAAAAAAAGTCAAAGTTGCTTCGATTTGTAACTTGGGCTAAAAGTAAACAGGTTTTGATGACATAGATAGTGATATGAGTAAAGTGAAACACAACAATTAGTTTCATTACTAGAAAATAATTTTAGCTATTTTGTTGAGAGCACGCCCACTAAAAGGGTTAGTACTGGCTAGCATTCAATTAAATTGATTGATCCCAACCGTACGGTTCAACATCTTACCGATTAAGTCCAGATGAAAGGAATGTAGTGCGCAATCAAATTAAAGAACTCTTGTCTGCTGGTGTTATCCACGAAAGCTGTTCTCCTTTTGCAAGCCCAATTGCTTAAACAAAAGGATGGCTCTAATGGGCAATGCCTGAGTTTTAGTTGAGCGCAAGACTATAGTAATCAAATTGATTGAGTCTGGATGTACCCGTGACAGCGATTGTAAGTAGGTAATACTTGTGATATTCTTGTGCTATTTTGAAATGACTCGGTGGCACTAACTATGCCTTGGTATAAGCGAACTCACGATGATTGCGTTTATTACTAAAACACCACGTTGGCATAACGAAAAATCATGATCAAGACGGATTTGTTCATCTAGGTAGGGCACCACGCAGCGTTGGTCTGCTAATGCTAAGGCAGTGAATTTCGAAATGGCCAATGGTTTGAATACGATCCTTTAAAACGCCCTCTATGTTTTCATGTTGTCAAAAGAGTTTTAATGAATATTACTAGAGGGCAGGAGTTGTAGATACTCAAGTTGTTTAAAAAAAACTCAAACGGATTTTCCCGAAGACGCCTTTATCCCTGTCAACCGGATATGGGTAAGATCAAGCTTACCTTAAAAAAATATGAGATTTCTATACAATATTTCAACCCTCTTACAGATTGAGTTTCTAAAAAAACTTTGTTAGTGCTTTGTTAGGAACGTAAAGGTTCCTTGAATGATCTGCGATCCAAATTTTATACTTCTATTTCAGCGGTTTAGGCTATGAGTTGTCTAGCTAAGTAACCGTAATGTTTTTACCCGACTGCCGAAGGAGAGGAGGGTTATGTTATTATATGTAAAGATTAGGTTAAGCTAAATAATATCACAATTTAAGTTATGGATTATAAAACTCATTTACCTGAGGAAGATCCTTTTTAGGTTTTTGATGCACGCCTCCCATGTAGACTACGTTTGGTGGCACAGGTCGATTAACACTCCATAAAGGGTGCTCATTCAAAAAAAGCAAATCTGCTTTCTTCATCAATTCACTAAGAATCTGCATATCAATTTTAAAATGCTTTTTTAACATATTTTGAGCGATTGGGTTAAATTTGTCTTCGAGTCTGAACATTCTCCACGTTGTAAAAAGCTGTTGCAGTTTCTCCCAAATCGTCAAATTATATAATCTTTTATGTAATGTTGCCAATGGATAGAGGAAGGAGTGTGATGGTGCACCAAAAGCCTCTAATGCCCCTAGCACAGCGCCAAGAGAGCTAACTAGGATTACGGGAACCTTAATAACTTCTGATATGGCCAAAGCCGACAAAGTACATGATTCTATCATTAATAGATCAAATTTCTGAGTTCCATTAATAATTTCTTTCATTTCTGTAGTATTTAATTGTAAATCCACAATTTCTATGAATGCTTCTGTAATAATATCCGTTTGTTGCAATAAATCGTCTGTCATCTGATGATGTCCCTTCACGAAGTACTCATTCCTTAGTTTGTATGATATGTCGTGAACATCAATTTCTGTTAAGTTTGTCGGAGCTCTATTTTTAGGAAATACTGGATTCGGGGTTATAACAACCACTTCATGTCCACGTTTGGCAAGCTCCTGCGTGATCGGTCGAAAAACAACTTGATGACTAATTGAAGGCACTGGGAACCAAGCTAAAATTCTTGCTGTTTCATTATCACGAATAGATAACACTAATAAAAATAATATTACTACAGCTCTAAACATGATCACGACAGGTAAACTACTGGCATATGACTACCGATTACTTATTGATTTAAATGATTCACTTTTGTTAGTTACTAATGTTTACCGAAGTGGTTTTTGATTGGCTTGTCCTTTCAATACCATGAACTTTGTACTTACATGCTATTTTAATATCAAGATCTTCACAATAACTAGTTTTTTTATAAACAAGACCGTAATAAATCAAATTACATATAGAATTAAGATTAAAATATCAGCAATTTAAAGTAAGGAAAGAAAAAACAAATATAACTAAAACTAAAGGTAAAAATTTTGCCCCAGATCGCTATCGCATCCCCAGGCGGTAGTGTACCCAGGCTGGCAGCATCTCAAGATCTTTGTATTGTCATTGAGAACAGGTTAAAGTTCTTGATTGTCTTTTCTCCAAATAAATATTCATTGCCTTTGAACGGGTTGTATCGCTGACTGTTTTTTTTATTTGACCGACTTCCGGTATGTTTGTATGTTGTAATCTCCTAAGCCGAGAAGTCCATCTTGTTTATGAACCAATATAGACAATTTTTTTTTTTTTGATATTATACCTAATTCCCCTTAAATAGATCTAATGAAGGAATAAACGAGAACTTGACGGAATTTGTTTAAAAGTTGGAAATCGAAATTTACTCTTCATAGAAAATAAATATGAATGCCCAGTTACAAGGACAATGTTCCTGTCCGCTAAATAACGTATAGGTCGGTATCGGTGGTTAGTTTTATTTATTTACGTCTTATAATACTGTAGTGCTAGAGATCATCGAATTACCATTAAAATAAATTTAATCAACGCCTTAGGGAAGTATTGTAGATAGGCACTGTAATTATAGATTCAGATTAATTGACTACGTGAGATTATAGTATATTTACATTTACTTCGCCTAGCTTTTCTTCTTTGCCAGCTTTGTGTATAAAAGGTGTTTACTTATATTGATTATCATCGTACCATTCATGAGTTATAGTTTCACAAATACATGTTTGAAGTTACAAAAAATGTGTGTCACACCAAAGATCCTACAAATACCTATACCTGAACGCTATGTAATGCTATATTCCTCATAAACATCCCTCATAACAGCAAAAATCCTTGATTGCTTAATGCACACAGAATAGTTGATATGCAACAACAGACTAATGTACTTACAGAAGAAGACGTGGTAATCATTCCAGACATTATGTTATTCAGACCCAGCGCAGGCAAGGCACAAAACAATCTGCGGTGATTCCAAAAAAAGTGGCACATTAACCTTTCATTTTGTTTTTGAATAGAAGAAGAAGTTTTTGAAAGTATGCTAAATTTGATACTTATTATAAAAAAGTAAAAATCTTCATAAGTAAATATAACCCTTTTACATCATGCCCATGCCATAACTATCATTCAAATGCATACCTTTTACAATTCATATCACAAAAAATAAACTTTTTTTACTGTAGCCTGCTTTGTTCAAATGCAGCACTCGTCCCGTTTTAGTTCTTTGTATTATTTGTGTATAGTCAACAGCAAAAGTAGGTTATCATTTTTTCACCTTATAGCAAAGGAATAAGGTACAAAAGTGATAACTTACTTTTGCTCTTGACTGTACCATTATATAAAAAATTAAAAGTAAAAAAACTTTTTAAAAAACAAGCTTTTATTTAAGCTTGTTTTTTAAAAAGTTTTTTAGTAAAGTGTTTCGCAATGTTGGATTTTTTTGCCGACTGTACTTTATTTTGCACACACTCATCAACTGCTCATTGAGAGGATTGTAACGAGCCCAAACACGAAGGGTTTATCCTCTGTAATTAAGGAGTTCCTACGGCTCCCTTCCGTCTCCATCATCAGACCAGGTTTATGGTACCATATTATGGAATTGTCATCCGACTTACATAATTGTACAAAATTTGAACTTGATTGGACTCCGGGAAGTTGGTCAAATTTACACTCCAAGATTTCATTACATACATAGTTAGTTACATACAGGTCGACCTAATAAAAGCTTGTTAAAAATAAGTCATACTTTATAATAATATGAACATTATGTCTTATAATGTATGTGGTACGGGCCTCGCAGAGCAGAGCAGTCGTGGTTACTGATTTTGGTTTAGCAGTTACATCGCAAATATCGTTCGTCGCAGAAAGAACTGACTAAATGATTACATCTTAATATAACTAGCTCGAGAAAAGACCATAACCCTTAAATGCCTAGATTATTTAATCACCAGGTATGTTTGTAGTTTTTGTGATCATTAAATGTTAACGGCTCGCACACGTTTTAAAGAGGAAATTAGCACGACAAAATAATTTATGGCAAATAAGATTATGGATATCGACGTTATCCGGTCATAACTTTTACAGAAGAAACATGTCGAGGTAATTTCGACTTAAAACGTGAGAGTTTACATTTAATTATGATCACGACTTAACAACTTAGTCAGTTCAGAGGGGTTATATGTCTAAACCACCTCAAAGAGAATTGTCTTCGTACTGCACCAACCATATTCCACAGAATTGTTGTGCGGACCCCCTAACCAGTCACTTTTCCCATTTTCTAGGACTTTCCTTCTTCTTCCACCACTTTTTTTGAACCCCTGAACGGAATCAGTGGGTAATTTATGATTATAGGTCTACCACTCCACCTCGTAAACATATTATATTTGAAATGTAATTAATTTGTCTTCTTTAAACAGTTACTACAAAGAAAACAAAAAGGCTACGTAATTTAAACTTGAATACACATAATTTAAAAACAGGCCAAACAAAACTAAATCGATACGTTTATTTGACATATATTTATTGAAAGTAAATTATGATTAACATTGACTAAGATAAATTAAAACTAAGTTAAATCTAAAAAAGGCCCTCGAGGCATTGTACCGAGGATGCTGGCGGCATTTCCTGCAGAAATCGTGAAACGTCTGGTCGATGTAACTGGTGACCGAAGAGCTGGCGGCTTTCTCGCGCAACGCATCAGCATTGCAATTCTGCGAGGAAATACGTTTATTATGTGAATATGAACATCATATACCAAGATTAAGTTACGAGCGCATGCGTTCTGCAGTCGTTATATGAGCCTCCTCGATCGACCAGTAATGCACCCGTCATACACGACATCGCAATAATTTAATCTAGATAACATACTCGTAAATGATTCAAATAGGTCGACACGCAAATCGACACTAAGGTACACGTATATTATATAGAACTTTAAGGCGATAGAAGCAGTTACGATATACAATTATTTTGCAGACATATACTTGTAATTTCTAACTGCATCATTATGCAGCGCATCGTGAGATTTTGTTAAAAACAATCATTGTAAAAAACTTGCCAAGTCTTAATAAACTACCGTAAAAAAGGTTTCATTCTGTAAAGGCACATGAATTGGCAGTGTTCATAAAGCGCAATCCAACCGACTAATGAATCAGCAATCGACCAAACGAGCGATTAGCTGCCGATAATGTATCCCGTCGAATGCTAACCGATTAGTCTTTGATTGACTGATGGCTGTGCCATTTGTGGATGGAGTTCCGTTGTTTACTTGCCGACAAATCTTTGTGATCAACGTATTCGTTTGTCATGTTTTGATTAGTGACTTGCGGGAAAGGTTAAAAGTGAACGTAATTAGTCCGTAGTTGGTCTAGTAGTTCTTGTTTGGTTAGTACTCGTATTTGATTTGCATCCGCTTTAGTGTTTCTGTCATTTGGATTTTAAATCACAGAAACATGACAGTGGGCGGGACATGTCCTCTTCTGTGAAATATAGCTAATGTTTCCGTCTTGACTACTTTGATGTCTAATGACAAAAGTAATGAGCTGTCTTAATTCAAAAGTTTCGTGCCAGTAAGCAAATTACAAAAAAAAAACAGGACAAGTGCGAGTCGGTCTCGCCCACTGAGGGTTCCTTACAAAATTACAAATGTATAGTTTTCAGATTTTTCCCTGCATTTGTAGTACAATATTACTTGCCAAATTTCATACTTCAAGGTCAACGGAAAGTATAAATTTTGATTCCCTTGAGAGTATGGAAATATACGTTAGTTTCGTACATAAACTGCCGTATCTTTTTTTTACGTTTACTTAGAAGTTTGATTTTTTCACAGCTTTTAGCGACTGTAGACTTGAGTATAATTATGGTTTTAATTACATTTCGATAGCTTTACGCGTTCCCGAGATAAATGGTCTTGACAGACAGACAAACAGACAGACATACGGACAACAAAGTGATTATATGAGGGTCCCGTTTTTTCTTTTTCATACGTACGGAACCTTAAAAGTATTAATAAGAATGACGATGTTAACTGATAGCTTAGAAACTAAAATTTTAAGGAACTTAAGTAAAAAAATTGGACAAGTGCGTGACACACCACGCACAACGAAGGGTTCCGTGCCTATTAAAAAGATCGTAGTCACAGAAATCTTACGGCACTTAAATGTCCTTTTCTAGGGAAGGCAGTTTTTCAGCAATATCTCGAAAACCTTTGAACCGATCTTGTTCAAAATAATTTTCGGTGAAAGAATTTAATAAGCCCTATTTTATTATTTCATACTTTTTTAAAAACACCGTTCTAAAATTAGAGGGACACAATTTTTGTGACTTTCGGGGCAATTATCTCCGATTCTCTTCACTTAAACAAAAAAATTGCAGAGAAACCTTATATTTATTTTGAAAGGCCTATCGATTGATCGTGGACTTACAATGATATATATTTTGACTTGCAGTTACCTGTATAGAGTGCACCCCTTAAAAAAAAATTTTTTTAGTCATTTCAATACATAACTATGTAGCGGCTAACAAAATACACCAAAATTCAAATACACCTTATAGTTTTCGAGTAAAATGCACGACGGATATGACGAAACAATAAGGGTTCTATGTTTGCCATTTTGGCTACGCAACCCTAAAAATGAAACTGACACTTTGGAAAATTATAAGCTGGCCATCGCTATTCGGAACGCGCTAATGAGCACCTCCAGTCACGCCTAAGGCTGGAAACAGTGCTCGACCGACGGTCAGTGCGTATGCTCGGTCGGGCGTAGCTATCGCTGAAGAAAGCATACTGTGCGTTCAGACCGATGCTCACCGTCAGCGCGTATGCGGCCATAGTAAAACATGCGCGACCGACCATACGCGCTGACGTCGGTCGAGCACTGTTTCCAGCCAGCCTTGAACCTCTGATTACGCTTAGTTATATAAGGTTGCCAGAGATCCCGAAGATGCGCCTTGTTGAGAGAGAGGGACTTTTGTGTGTCTATTTCTGTCTCCTCAGCCATCCATCAAACGGTCGGCAATGTGGTTCTTCTGAAGTTGCAAGCGTCCATAGACTACGGTGTCTACTTACCATCGGGCAGGCCATATGCTTATTTTCCACAGACAGACAGCATACACTCACACACTATTCACGCTGTGAAAATTACAAGGAAGGACAGACAGATAAACAGCCAAGCCTTATTATAGGGACTTAAACATGTCAATGCAAAATTGCAAATATTCCTAATTGTATGCTTCATAATAAGTTTTGCCAGTAGTTTTACACGTGCGGCTTGTGGGTCAATTTTACGTAGCGGACATATAGCAATATGCGTGTCCAATACGGGATGGGCCATGTAACAGGAGCAAATATTTAAAAGGAGGCTTCTATAGAGCATCTGTAGTAACCCCTTTTGTCCATTTCTTTAAAAAAAATTAACTCGGAGAAAAATTGATCTAAAGTTGTGACCTCCGAGTAATGTATCTTGGCACCAGTAGATCATATTTAGCACAGTAGTCAATGCAGATGTTGAGGTAACATCATGTAGTGGGTCATAATAATTTTTGCATTTTTGTTTTCAAAAGATATTTTTGTGATTTTTTCAAAAAATTTTCATATTTTTTTGTTTTAAAAATAAAAACTACTGGACCGATTGAGTTGAAATTTGGTACACATATGTAAATTGGTGACCCAAAGATGGACGCGTAAAGTAAATTAATGAATTCTGAACAAAGGGGCCACTTTTGGGGGGTAAACTGGAAAATTAAAGAAGAAATTTTCGCAAACTGTATTGTGTGACATATTAAATGAAAGGGCTTGTTGTAAGCATCTCAGATAAAAAATATATATATTTTAGCAAAAACAGATTTGAAGTAATTTAGGAAAAAAGACGAAAATTACAATGGTCAATTTTCGTTTTTTTTCCTAAATTACTTATGCCCCCCCTTATCTTCGAAACTACGAGGCTTAAAATTCTGAAAAAATATGGAAAATAGTTCTTTGCCTAATAATTACAGGAAAACCTATAAGAAGTTTGAGTATTCAAAGTAACGGGAAAATTCTCAATATTTTACGGAACCCTCACCACGCGAGTTTAACTCGCACTTGTCCGGTTTTTTTTTTGTTTACCCCTATGACGTGTGTTGCGGGCTTAAGAGCGGGAAAGTCATGCTGTATATTTATTATCACACATTGGGATTAATGTCACCCACGAAACAATGATCCTTTACTTTAGTAGTACCTACTTACTCGAACTCGTATACCTATGCCGTGGTAAAACAACGATTCATTTACTTGGCCAGCGTTTCATCTGATATTTGACAGAAAGGGACATATCGAGGACTATCTGAGGACTAAGTGAAAGTGAAACGTCCCTTTCTGTTAGAGTGAGACCTGTCTTTTATTTGGTAGCATAATCGAACTTTGGTTTTTGTAACATCTATGTACTAATTACACAAATCGGTACACTGGTAATAAATGAAACGAATAAAATAATTAAAACGTTTATTTTTTATTATTATTGTGAACAACATCGCTTTTATGTTTTCCTTAATAACAGTAATAGATATTCTAAACCAAATAATGGATAAATAATTTTATTACTCAACATGAATACTTAAGGCCATGCATTTTTAATGATATTAATCACGTGGACGTACAACTTGCCAAAAAAATGGGATGAATATTTATACAAATGTTTTATGTACATGTAGAAGTCAATACTTTCACACTCTTACCAAGTTATCGTTTTCCCTGAATTCTCACCTTTATGTCCTGATGTTAAAGTAACGTTTACACGGCAAAACTAGCTGACCCCGCGAACTTCGTACCACCGTATAAAATATATGAAAGATTACAAAATATATAATAAAATCCTTGTATTATAGGTTATTCTGCTTTCCGGATTGAAGACAAATCCAACGAATCAATCATCATAAAAACCGGTTCGGCCGTTCTCGAGTGGAATACACGGCGGGGAATCGGACCGGGTCAAATCTGACTAAAAATCAGAGTTCGTTTTTTTTGCGTTAATAGTTCTGGATGTGAGGAACAGTTGTTGCACAGGAAAATGCCGAATTTTATAGTTTTATGTACGGAAATGGATCTCCCCGTACAAACAGTAGGTACCTACTATGGGTTAGTATGGGAATGATATTTTATTACAGTTTTCAAAAGATTGGTGTAAATAATGAAAATAAATTTAAAAAACTTACTAACCGGCATGGCTTAGTATGGGGAGATCCCTTTCTGCAAATAAAACTATGAAATACGGCATTGTTCTGTAATTGTAGTTACAGGGTTCCATAGCGACAATTGTGCCTTACATTTTTAATTTACGCAAAAAAAACGCATTCTGATTTTTAAACAGATTTGACCGGGGTCAATTCTCGGCCGTGTATTAAATGAGTTTTTTTGAAAATCTTTGATTGCAGCTTTTAGTTTTTACTAAAATCGGTCTCGTGACACCTAAGAGGCTAAGAGCAAACCATACCTATCTCTTATAGGGTTTCCCTCACTGCCCCGTTTGAATAATACACCCTATTACAATACCTATTCAACAACATTTATCAATTAATGAAAAATATTATAACGTAAAAGAGGTTAAAATAAAAATACAGATTTTTCACATGAAGTATTGATTTTGTTTTACATAAAATGGAATTGAAATAAAAGCATTTTTTTAATTAAACGTTTCATTATTTGGTTCTTCAATAATTAAAATGTATTTATTCCCTTCCATGTACACATGCGCAAATATTTATGTACAGTTGCCATCAGATATATCAGAGCGGCCAAAGAGCTCATAAATATCTGAACACGTCCTTAATAATGCCTCGACAATAGAGACTTAGAATAGAGTGATCAGATATTTGTGAGCACTTTGGCCGCTCCGATAAATCTGATGGCGACTGTACCTATTAAAGAGAAGGGTCTTTGATGGATCAATACCATCTTAAAATTCAAGTTACGAGTATTTGCAGTTTCTGGCCATTTGAAAAACGCGAGAACCAACCTATGAAAACTTTATAATGTGACTCAAAATAAAGTAACCATAAAAAAATTAGAACATCGCTCTAAAATCAAACTTATTTGATTGATGTTAAGTACGGAATACTTTCAATTACATCTGCTATTTAAATTATTTACATAATTAACAGAATTGGCTATTTTTACCAATAAATTTATTATACATTCATTAATACCATTAATAAAATTTCGTTTTAATTAAACGTAAATAATAACACCAACTGGTACGTTTGATATTACGAGCATACATAACTGGAGTAGGTAACCTTATGTCGTATACTTTTATAATATCAAGAAAGTGCTTACATGCGGGCATTTTTATGATCAGTGTTCTCTTGCGAGGCGATTTTTTGAATGACCATTAATCGATTGTGAAATTGTCTTAGATTATTTTTTGCACATTGTGCAAGGTTTTCTACAGAGAGGAGTAAGTTACTGAAAGTCTACTCCAGTTATGTATGCTCTAAGTATTCGTATATAGGGTGACAAAAGTACAGAACATATTCAGATTTAGGCAAATTATTAAATTACCTAAAATTCAACGTGTTTTCCTTAATTTCCGATAAATTTGGTAAATGTGCTATTTCAATAAGACTCTGAAATTCACTCACTTTAATTTGATGCTTTGTATTTCAAGCCAAAAAACCCTCTAATTTGTAGAAAGGTAAGTTTTAAGAGCAACTCATATAGTGCGTGATTATCAATTTAGTCATAAGTTGCTGTTCGTTTTGTTGAGTTAATTATTAAATAACCGTTTATAATACCCACTGAAAAGGTGTTACAATTAAACTTAATTTGTTATTTCGTTTCTGTGGATGCACACGGTAACAAATAATCGGAAATAGAGAAAAACATAGTTATATATTCACATTGTAACATTTGTCACTCCCTAAAACAATGGCTAACAACGCTTGTACAAACGTTTTTGTTTTCGCCGTAAAAATCGATGGTTAACTCACCGTACAAACGCCAACACAGTTAACTGACCATCCTGTATTTATATTGAACCTTATAACAATGCGAATAAAGTCCACGGATGGTCAACTAAAGAACTGTGTGGGCGATAGTACGTGGGCTCACCCAACAGTAGCACGGTGAGCATGAAGCACGGTGTTGCTTATTACCCTCGTCACGTAAGTAGAACCTATGGGGCGCTACCACAAAAGTCGAACCTCCATCTCGTATTATCTCCATCTCTGTCGCTTGAGTATACTATTCGTGATAGAGACGAAGATATCCGAGCTCCGAATTGAGATTTTCGTGGTTATAGCTCTGCGTGGTACTCAGTTTTCGGGTGTTAGGTTAGGCGGGGCGGGGCACTAAGAAACGGGAACGGGGCGGCGCGTCTGCTATCTGAGCATGTGCACTAGGGAGGGATTGGGGCAATAGGATCTTGGTTCAACTAACATGCCGGGGATTAGGGAGTCTTTCCACCAGAGCTATGCTATGCTATGTTTTATAGTTCTTTAACATAGATCTGGTGGTAAGGCACCTTTATACTGTGTAATTTGCAAGCTCACAGGTTTTTTTTTAATTTAGCTAACACTCAGGCAGCAAAACTGTGCCGAAATCAGTATTAATAAAATTATGCTAAAACAAAAATTATTTAAGCTCTATTATTCTGAAAATGGAAAAGAACCGTTTATAATATTTTCGATGATTTTTATTAATTCATGATTTATTTAACGAACATGGTTGTCTTACACTAGGTAAATATATTTAAAAGTTCATTTACAGAAAGGTACATGATTGGAATTGATATTATCTACATTAACTACAGATACTATATAAGTATGTATTCAGTCATATTCAGTATACTTTTTCAGAAAAATTGGTTTTATCCGTTAGCTAAGCCTAGTACAATATTACGACCCCTTGATTCATTACAGTACATCAATGCTTTGTCGGTGGTAAAAATATATTGGTTCATTTCAGAGCACAGTAGATAAGTTTTATGATTTTGACTTGCGCACCTTACACCGGAAAAAATATATGATGGGAAGTGTTATAATGCAAGTCGGATTCTGTATCCCGATTACAATCAAACAACTATATTTATACGTTGTATTATTGCCGGTTGTTTTTGAAAAAAAAAACGCGAGAGAAAACTAACTGAAGCTTTCTAATATTTACGTAAAATGTTTCGTACAACGAAAGTTTTAACTCGAGGGTTTACTGTAGCCATTGAAGAACTCCACCTTCTGTGGCATCCCACCAGCCCCACTATTCTGTAACTTGTTTTAACCTCACCTCAAGGTTCAGCCAAACAATATTCTTGATGCCCCGCGATTCGTAGTAACTAAGCTTAGTCAGATGTTTAGTTTCGTTATGCGTAACGGGTAAGGTGAAGCGCTTTAGCTAAGAGAATTCTGACACGTTGACTATAGTAATTCTAATAAAATCTAACTGTTACATAATGAAGGTCTTTAAAATAAGAGTGTGGTTTTTTGAAACGAGCCGCAAGTGATCATAAACCCGCTGAAATGCGTTCAAAATGCGTTGCTGTACGCAATTTAATTTTATTGATTGCACTGATATACATGTTGTTAGATAATTTAAACGAAAGTTTAAATTCAGTTGCTGCCTTGCTAAAACATTGTTGGTATAATTGGCACCAAAAGGGTAACTAATTGCGCAAACAGTCGTATCACGAGAATATAATTAGCGCGCTGTGGGGCGTGTTTTCATAGAGAAGTCAGGTAGGGTATCAAATCAGAGTATTTTTATAGGGGAAGAGAAACGGTATCCCTTAAATTCAATTCCCTTTAGGGTGAGTGTCCAACAGTGCTGTACGAGGTTGCGAGGCAGTGAGCGAGGCAAAAATCCACCAATATCATTGCTGGGCTCGCTCGCGCATCGCTTCCTATTGGTGCATCTTTTCCTCGCTCACCGCCTCGTAACCTCCGATGGATGGTCACATTGGCCCCCTTAACCGTACTTGACTTTTTCTCTCTTTCTAAGTGTTCTAAATTCTAATTAGAAAGAAACTGATAGCCTGACTCGCGTGCGAGACGATTCCCACATGGTCTTGCGCTAGCCGGGCTAGATGACTGAAAACCGTCGCGTCGTGAGTGAAAACCCACAGAAATTTTCCAGGAAATCAGACGTAGCTGGATTATACAACATTGAGCGAAACCAAATTTACTTAATTCCAACCATGCACCACGGTAAGTTCTAGCGAATATCCAAAATCTCTAAGTTCACATGGCGCGCGTCCAACACGCGCCGGCCATCTGTCAGCTGACGAACGCCGCGAGCAGAGCCAGCGATGGATGTGAGACAGCCACCGAACCGCCGCGTTGCATCGCTAGCGGGTTCTCTCCTGTGGACAATGGTATAAAGTTAGTATTGAATATGAACTTATAATTAAAACAACAACCGGTGGTTTCAATTCAAGATAGTTAACTACCTACATTGGAAGGGTTAACATTTTCGTCTTATTTTCAAAACGTATGACGCCGTGTAGGCCGCGCCATGTTCAGCCGTTTATTTTAAATAATTTTGTATATATTCTCGTGCCTACATAATTTGTACCTACTTTGAGTAGGTAAGTAGGTACTACATTTTGTGCAATGGTAACACCGTTATTTAACTTCTTATCATATATCGAATTTCATAGCGCAAAATATTAAACATCAAAAACAATCAGCCATTTTTAGGGTTCCGTAGCCAAAATGGCAAGAACGGAACCCTTATAGTTTCGTCATGTCCGTCTGTCCGTCTGTCCGTCTGGCCGTCTGTCCGTCTGTCCGTATGTCACACGCCTTTTACTCGAAAACTATAAGGTGTATTTGAATAAAATTTTGAGGATTGTTAGCCGCTACATAGTTTGGTAATTAAATTAATTTAAAAAAATTAGGAGTCAAATTTTTTTTTTCATTGCAATTCCACGTCTGGTACATCAATCGATAGGCCTTTCAAAATTAATATAAGGTTTCTCAATTTTTTTTTGATTAAGTGAAAACTTACATAGACATACCAAAATTCCTAAATGATTTTACTAATACTAGGAACCTACTCTTTAACGTTTACTTCTCCAGTAATGACAGAAGACTACTACTGCCGAGTAAATTACGTTTTGGCGGTTTCTTGACTTTGCGAAGCTGTATACTCATAGAGCTATTTAGACATGAAACGTCATGAAAATGTAACTATAGGTAGTCAAGATTTGAATACATAATATCAACTCTATTTGGATAGGTACCCAATTTTTTCAACAAAATTTAAAAGATGTCGCAAAGTGGAAAACCATAAAATTATATTATAACATAACTTTTTGCGCTATTGCAATATATTAATGCATTTCACCTCAGAATTGTTGGAGGGTGACATTTGGTAAAATTATTATGAAAATTTGGAAATTGCAGAGTAGATATAAGTGGGTGTGACATGTCCTTCGCAAAGTATAATGGGAGGCAAGAAAGTAGGTGAAAATTAGATTGAATTATTCAATTTGATTCATTTATTGGCAACTGTGTAGACGACTGGTTCACCAACCTCTGTGATGCACGCGCGCTAGCAAGCTGGCCGGCGCGACCACCGCTGTCAGCGCGCGTGTTTTGTCTTTAAGTATTGAATTTTTCACTTCTTCTAGTGTGAAACTGTTGTTGTTCATTTTCATAATTATTTGCGCCCTTTGTGTCATTTTCGTGTATAATTATATAATCAGTGTTTTCTTCGTGTTTGTAAATGATATTGTTGGATAAACATGTGTGTTTTTCACCGTTGGCGGCCCGCTGCGTACAGCAACCATGTACAATAAACGCATGCAACTTTTCTCCAAAGAAAAGCCATTTGAGACGTAAGAAATTTTATCTGAAAGTTTCTAAAAAAAGTAGGTAAATAATTCTGGTAGCTGTAATTATTTATTTTGTTTAACTTATGTACGAAATATCATTAAATTTGATATTTAACAGTATCTTATCGGTGAAGAAAAATATCGGATCGGACGACGCTAAGGAGCATCATGCTGTATTTTTTTTAAAGAATGCACCTTTGTTTATGATAACCGAAACCAAATATAATACCCATGTAACACGAAGTAATACATGTTTAATTCAAATAGGATAGTAAATCACGTTTCAAATTAACTGCCGACGCGAAAATGGTTCGTTCCCTTTATGTGGTGCGAATTCATACCCCGCGACGATATTGTCCCCATGGTACCAATAAATACAACTCGCCAACTAAAAATTCGCAACTTTCATACATTTCCATAATTAATTTCTGATTCACATTGTTTGCGGTCGCGGAAGCCCAGTTTTCAATTATTTAAATGAATGAATACTTAATTTTGTGGAAAAGTATTTCGGTTAAGCGGAACGCAATTTATAGAGGAGAAAAGGGAAAGGAAGTTAATATGGAAGTACTGTCGCACTCCCATATCCTGCATTGATGCTGAGTTGCTGAGCCTTTGGGAAGTCTAAGAGTATGTACGCACTGTCCGGTTAGCCGCTCGGCTAACTGAAAGCCCAAAATTGTATCTAAACCGTATTATCTATTATGTACTGCAATGCGGCTGCCGCCCATCCCCTCTGGTCGCTCGGAGCCCAGCGGCCCCACTGGCGGATAGCCGGACGGTCGCTGTACGCACTACGCGGATTGACTGCGGTTGCCAGTTTGTGGCTGCTCGGCATTGAAAGCGCACGTGTAGCAAATAAAGATGCACCCAGAATCTATGTCCCTGTTTTTTTTCTTTATGTAACGCTCGTTAATATAATAACTAGCTACTTCTTCGAACCACGACGGTCACTATACGCACTGTCCGGTTGGCCACACTGCAGCTGGCCGACCGGTTGGCGATGTGGCTGCAGGCCAACCGCTCCGGTCGCTCGGAGCGCTACGTCCCGCCCGACTGTCGGCTAGGCGGACGGTCGCTATGCGCACTACGCGAATGCACTACGGTTGTTCGGTTGTTCTTTGAAGCATATTTCTAACTGTTTGGTATGATCTCGTGTTTCTTTTTCTTTATATAACGCGCGTAAATGTAATAAATAGCTACGACTTCTTGGACGTTCATCTTGGAAATGACTCGATTCGACCGCAAAGTATGGTTTCTATATGCACTTTCCGGTTGCGGTTATGGCTAGCCGCCATCCGGTTATCCGCAATTGCAACCGCATATCCTCCTTAGTGCGGCTAACCAGACAGTGCGTACGTACCGTAATATGTACTTGATATCGGCGTATACTCATACACGGAAGAAGGCACGGGCAAAAGCTATAGTACGCATGAAAAATTATCAATAATTAATAAAATGTTGGTGGTCTTGCTGTTCCAAAAGTCTATTAGTAATTAGAAACTGACATTATTTAATACATATTTAAAAAAAACTAAATGTCTATATTATTTAATGAATTTAATTAAATGTTGGTTAAGTATTTCCATATCTCGTAGTAAACCTTTATTTCACATATATGGCAGATATCATTTATGACCTTATAAGGTCGTGTCAAGGTTCAAATTTCAACAAATAATTTTATACGTTATGCGGTACTCAGGGTTAGCTGGCGCTGGTGAATCAGACTTGAATTATGCTTTTGTGACATTGTTGCAGTTTTTATCTTTATTTCGCTGCTAGCACTAGCACCTTAGCACAACGCTCGCTATGTACTACCTATATACCTATAACTAGAAGGTCACCTATTGCTAACGCCCCGCCCGTGAGAATGAATTAGTTTCTAAGAAAGTGAATATTGCATATTCTGATTCGCAACCTTCTACTGAGGATATTAAAGTTTCATAGGTATAATGTAATACAGTACAGTGTAATGATAAGATTTCTTCATAAATTCCTAGGAATGTGAGAATAGTTATACAGAATTCAATATAGATAATTTTATTATCTATCAAAACAATGAAGTATATTTTCTTTTATTATAACTACTGTTTTGTAACAACGATATAATGATGATGTTACAAAAAAACTTATATAACTGCATATATTTATATATTTGTAGAGGGTCATGTTTAAATCCCTGTATTTGTACAATCCACGATTTCGCTCAAAAACGTTTCAGAGAAAATAAAGCGATTTCTCATTTGAAACTTTTACTAGAGATAGGAAGATGTGTAAGTACTAGACTGTATTTACCTACATAAATACCAAGGTACATAATCCTAGGTATAATGTACCTCATTTAAATTAGCATGCACTCTACTCTACTATTTCCATAAATATATGCAAGGAGAGATAATACTTTTTCCTTCACGGTAATATTCGTACAATGTTTGTAAAATATAATCTCATGTCGCCAAAAGCAAATATCTTAAAACCCTAAACTTTATGCAAATATAAAGTAAGCAGAGTTTGAATGTACTTGTATTTAATTCCGCCGACGTTGCAGCTCTAACGTGGATACATTTATTTCATGTTGTATTGAACCTCCGTACAAAAGTACCTATTTTTAAGGTTCCGTGCCTCAAAAGGACATAATTTCACGATGCTGAGCATTGAGGTAACGAATGATGAAGATGACCTTACAAGTAAAAGGAAAAAAAGGAACCCTTATAGGATCACTTTGTTGTCCGGCTGTCATTTTGTCTGTCAAGCCTTTATCTCGGGAACGCGTGGAGTTATTTATTTATTTATTGTTCAGAAACCGACAGCTACAATAGATTAAAATAAGATATATAGTATGAAATATATAGTATATAAATTATAGGTATACTCAAGTCTACAGTCTCTTGAAGCTGTGAATTGTGCCGCAAAAAACGTATATTTCGATACTTTCGAGGGAGTCAAAATCTATAAGGTACATTACAATACAAATACTCTTTATTGCACACCTCACACAAACAAAGCAGTTACAGAGAGAAACAATACAATAACATGTAAGTAGAGGTAGACAACAGGCGGTATTATCGCTGAACGCGATCTCTTCCAGACAACCTTTGGGTATCGGAGAAAGAGATAAAACTAGATTATGCAGTAGGTGGTGCAGAGATTATTATTAATCAAAAATCAAAATAATTATAAAAATAAACGTAACCTAAATAAATACCTCTATATATAAACATACATACACAATCATACATATATACATATATACTGTCATGAATAAATGTTTTTCTTCTTCTTCTTCTTCTTCTTCTTTTATATACAAATAACACAAAAACAAATATATGATACTTAAACAGTCAGCCAAAAAATGCAATCAAGGTACTCGTACTTTCCGTTGATCTAGCTAGGTCTATGAAATTTGGCAAGTAATATCGCCTTATACTACAAATATAGAGAAGAATCTGAAAACTATACATTTGTAATTTGCACTGTCCGGCTTTTGCTCTGGAATGTATAATTAATGCTACGCTTGTGAGCGAGCCTGAAAGGATGTTTGCTATTCGATTCACTTAAGGCAGGGTTTCTTAAAGTGGGTTCCATGGACCCCTTAGGGGTCCGACATACGATTGCTAGGGGTCCAAGGCCATTTCGTTAACTTTAACGTTTTTATTAGAAATATGCAGTATTTCGCGTAGGTACCTATACATTGTTATTCTGCTTACTTTGTATTGCCGAGCGGCATAGAGACAGTCACGACATGAGTAGAGTTTTTTTTTCAAACATTTCCTTCAACCTAACAAACGTTTAAGAACCACTGACTTAAGGCGATCAACGAGTAGGTAGGTATTGTTGGACGAAGTCGTGGGAAAAGGCTATAGTATATTATAATAATATTTAGTATCAAAGTACTGATTGGATTATTGTATCGAAGATAACGTAATACCCGAAATGAGAACGAAAATAAACCAAGTCATGACAATATCTGTATGTCATAATAAGTGCTTTGTCCGTTTGTCATCCGTGTCAAACAATGCATATGAGACGGTTAACATTGATAACAATAGGGACTCAATTTTTTTAGAAAGTAAGAAAGAAGGCAATAAAATATGCCTAAAGACTGTACACGATAAAATCTGGGCATACTTGATCAAGTATATTTTTCCCCCAAACTACTGCCAAAGACTATATCTATGGATTATTTAAAAAGTACTGTCTCTTAATAAGCAGTTGGTAGAAAAATATACTACATCAGGTATGCCCAGATTTTATCGCGTACAGTCTTTAATGACGAAAATCCCATTCAAATATCTCAAAAAATAACTAAGCTACAACGGTTTTAATGTTGCCCGTTAGAGAGAGAAAACGCTCCGAGACGTGACGTCACGTGACGTCACGGGTCTCATAGCGTCATAGTAAAAGACAATCGTTTCATATGTAGGTGCGTTTTGCTGAAAAGGGGCAGAATATGACACCCTCTTAAAATTATGGACACAACTTTGTGATTATTTATTTTGTGATACTTTTTTCTACATTCAACTATGTTTTTAATCAACATTATTGATTATTTTATTTGGTGTCCACATGCCTATTATTCCTATGAAGATCTTAGGGTGCAGCAACCCTGAAAATGAACCTACTTAAAGATGTTGCCGAAATAATTGATTAAAATTGTTTTTGTGGTAACAGAGTCAGAGTGAGCATTCAATCCACGAGGATGCATCCTCCCTCATTATTTTATTAACCGACTTCAAAAAAAGGAGGGAGTTCTCAATTCGGTTGTTTTTTTTTTATTAACCATTCAAAGTACAAGACACTTTATCTAATACAATTTAATGCAAAACTGTACTAATTTATGCCCTATTTCATAACATAAGTAAGAAAGACTTACTTAGGCGTTCCTCCGATCTTTACTCGGAAAAGTTTTCTATTTAAATTCTGACTCCGTATATAACTTAATTTTGTTACTTCGCCTGGAAAACGCCAGAGCTGCAAGAAAGTGCAGTTTGAGCTATCTCAATCAGTGGTGTAATTATTGTACGTAAAGTTGAAAACACTCTCAACTTAGCTCACCAATATAATGACAATATATAAGCGTAATTCTACTTAATGTTTTAAATCTATTATCCTTTTCGACCGAATACAGAACTCATATTTTAAAGACTTCGAATCGAGTCGGCAAATTTTTTCGGCGGTCTATTACTATTACATACGACGTAATTGCATGGATTTAATGCTATTAAAATATGAGTTCTGTATTCGGTCGAAAAGGATAATAGATTTAAAACATTAAGTAGAATTACGCTAATCGTACGAGCTTCCAATAACAACTACCTATCTTCCCCCGATTTTGTTTCTATGAGGATTTTCGGGATACAAATATTGTGTGTTTTAATTAAGACCATTTATATACCAATAGTCATCAATCTCCGCACAGCCGTCTTTGCTAAGTGAGTCAAACATCCAAATTATCACATTTACGTTAGTATGATGAGTAAAATTTAACGGTTTCACGCTTCACGGTATTTCATTCAAGGTTTGATGAAGATTAAGATGAAAACCTAACGGTCCCCACGATCCAGTTGTATACATTTTTTACAAGCTTTTGTTTAACTTGCAATGTGAACTCGCAAATATTATGTATAATGTTTGTTCGGGTCAAGTCTTGCAACTGAATTTTAAATCAGCTATCCTCAACCGATTGGGTTGAAACTTCGCATAGATACACGTTTAGTTTTGATGGCAATGTAATATTATCTCACAAAGCTGGTCCGATGATGGAAGCGGAAGGCGGCTCGGACTCCTCAATTACACACATTAGAACCCTCTCGATTAGTAATTGTACAAAAAGTACAGTCGACAAGCAAAGCTTGTACTGCGAAAATCAATATTTTGGCTGAAACTTATTGCCCTCTCCGTCTACCTATACTTAATCGCGGGCAAAATGATGTAGATATAAAGTCACACCCATATAAAAGGAATTAAATTTTAACTTTGTCGCCATCAAAAACCGATCATAAAACCATCACATACCGGCAATCGTTTCTCGGATGCAGAATCAATTTTCGATCTCACCGGGCCGTCTTTCATATGTCTGACCTATTTAAGCATTCTTCGATATCACGGGGCCGATCATGCGACAAATGATTCTTTTAAGGCTTTTTAGGGTTCCGTACCTCAAAAGGAAAAAAAAATGGAACCCTTATAGGATCAGTCATGCGTCTGTCTGTCCGTCTGTCACAGCCGATTTGCTCCGAAACTACTGGACCGATTGAGTTGAAATTTGGTACACATATGTAAATTGGTGACCCAAAGATGGACGCGTAAAGTAAATTAATGAATTCTGAACAAAGGGGCCACTTTTGGGGGGTAAACTGGAAAATTAAAGAAGAAATTTTCGCAAACTGTATTGTGTGACATATCAAATGAAAGGGGTTGGTTGTGAGCATCTCAGATATATATTTTTTATAATTTTAGCCAAAACAGATTTGAAGCAATTTAGGAAAAAAGACGAATTTTGACCAATCCCCCCCGCCCCCTTATCTCTGAAACTACTAGGCTTAAAATTCTGAAAAAAAATTGGAAAATAGTTCCTTGCCTAAAGATTACAGGAAAACCTATGAGAAATTTGAGTATTCAAAGTAACGGGAAAATTCTCAATATTTTACGGAACCCTCACCACGCGAGTTGAACTCGCACTTGTCCGGTTTTTTTGCATGACGATATTCTATTCGGATTTGCTGATCGGTCATTATTTCCGAGGATTTTGCAATTTTATTTCCAGTGCAAATCGAGATACCCTACGTCAAATATACGGACCTTTTTAAAACTCTCTGCAAGTATAAGAATATAGTATCACGCCAGCTATTCAAAAAAGAGTCATTGTTGTCCTTTAATAAGGGATCAAAGTTGTACTTTTCTTCCCTGATATTCCCTGTTTCATTTCAATATTCCTATGTGAATAGCATTTCGTGCCACTCGGTAGCAAAATTATTTCCGTCTTGGGCGTAAACACTTCAATTCTTCGATACGCTCAAGAATCGTTCGCTTTTACAACGGATTCAATACACCGCGCTCGCTGTAAATATATCATTTTTTTATTCATTTGAGACACGGTAACAATCTATGTTTGCCTTCGTGTCTAAATCTAAAATAAAACGCATACTATGCGCGTAGCATATTAGATCATTACTCATTAGTATATAGTGGAAACATTGGCGTAGCATCTTGACGTATAACTTGCGTCACACACGCTCTGAAAGGGTTAAAATGGGTATGCTTATTTCCGAGAGCGAAACCACAACGCTCCCGGAAATAAGCATACCGTCCATTCATTATTATTAATAGTGTGTGTAATTGCAATATTCGCAGCTGATCAATTTTAAACGGGGAATTTTGTATAGACGACACATCTACTGCTTTTTTATTATATATAAAAGTAGATTATTTTTTTAATTATACGTCCTTGGCTTTTTTGCTATAATTAGTGCAAAATCGCATCACATACGACGGCATGGTTTTAGTTTCAAAATCTGACAGCTGAGACACGTTTCCATACCGACGCGAAACTGAGGCAAGTTGGTGCAACGTCATTGGCTGCAACGATATTTGACAGAAGGCGACATGCCCCCACTTTCTAGCTCTGTCTTTCAAAATCAGAATAAAAGAAACATCGAAGTGGGCACATGTGCTGCGGTCCAAACATGTTGATAGAATTTAGGCTTCAGACCCATAATTGACACATTCACTGCCAGGAACCCGCCTAGCGGGCGCCTGCGCCGTAGGTGCTTTCCGCTACTTAGCGGGAAAACCACGAGATTGGCTGCAAGCGTTGCGTGTAGCGATTCTTGGAAGTGAATGTGTTAAGAGTTAATACCCATTCTGTACAGGCGACGTCAAAGACATGTTTACACTTTCGCAGCTTAATGCTTTGTAATGAGGCGGAAAATGTATAGGACATGTTTTGACGCCCAACAAGCAAAATTATCCTGGAACGCGTACTGTATAAGGCTATTTGGACTTATAAAGCTCCGATTATAGCATTGCTATTTGCTACTGCGCTTTTAACAGCATAATTAAATGCTGTTTGCACATTTACTACTGCAACTTCATCTTGTAACCGTTTACAAAAACATATTTCCTGGCCATTATAGGCATATTTCATCTTATAAAATGCATGCACCAAGAGTGATTGCACTTAGGAGTAATCGCTCCGGTTAATTATACTTATAAGCGCTTATAAGAGAACATCTACGGGCCGTTATAATCTTATGTACTATTATAGGAGCCACGGAATACTTAAATAAGATGGAAGCGGCGTGTTAGCTAGTTACTTCGGGAACCTGCGTAGCCAGCCCCACACAATCATAACTGAATGCGTACATGTCAACACTACTGCAAATCGCTTCTAATTGGTAAAAACTTTTAATTCTATTACGATTTCAACTGTTATAATTTTTAGAACGAAAAGTGACTCAAAACCGCATGACTTGCGGTCTAATTTCCAATGCCAAAAAAATGTCACGTAAGTCTATTCTTTATCAGTATCTATATACTTTCCCTTTGGCTCCTATGAGCCAATTTCGAAAGGGGTTTTCAAATATGGAAGTGAAATGTGAATAGTCTTGATAAATGTTCTCCTTCTTGCATTAGAGCATAACTAAACGTGTGTGAGCGTGACGCACTTTTGACGGAAATTGACATTAACTTTTTGATTGCCAAATGGACACCCTGTTCAAATGAACTTGACGTTTGATTACGTTCGAAACCAAAGGTCTTATGTTACTATGACACTCTATGGTGATACACCTATTTGGAAATTTAGAATACGAAAAAGAGGTGAGACTAAAATCATAATTATCGATATTTTATATTCGAGGTATATAGTTTATATATTTATATGGTATATAGATGCATATAGTAAAATAAAAAAGGCCTTTATTTCTTACAGTAAGAGTATTTGCGTACGGCGGCCGATCCGAACCTGATAAATATCAGTCCGAAGTAGCAGTTAGTTTAGTAGTGCTATTTGTATGAGAAATTACATCCTAAGAAATTGGGTAACGAAATTTTGATCTAGTGCGCGTGCTGAAAGCAACTGTCAGAGAAATCGTGTAGCACACGAAAACATGCTAACAATTTTTAATTAAAATACGTAAAAGTTTTATAGTATTTTCAAGGTGACTATGACATATCATAGACAATAATAAAATATGGTATATCAAGGGATTTAAAATTGAACATTTAAATTCCTTGATATACGATTGCCTTTTGTTTCATTAACAAATATCATTTCTTTGACATAAATAAATTCATAAATCGCTTCACGCAGACAGATAAAATATTTTTGCCAAAGAAATATTTCTTGGCTTTAGTGGGTCTATTAGCTTTTAACATAAAACCAAATTGATTTAAGAGCTCAACTAGTAGCCCCACCAAGTCAATCTGAGTATTAATATTTTTCATCAGAATATTTAGGGTTTTTCCAGCAAGGAACTATAAATAGACTTATTTTTAGACAATGATGACTCAAGTAGTATGTATATAGGTTTGATGAACGTTTATGAATAAGGGTATAAGTATTAATTTTAGCCCTCATGATTGCAGTGCCCTTGCAGGGCGTCACATCTTTATATCTTTCTTGTTTTCATCATCTGTAACCTGCAATGTGACACGCAATAAACATTTCTATTCTGTTCTATAAATTACAGAATAAATTGAGAGAATATAATATGGACAGAATTAACGTACAGTCGCGGAATGAAAAGGTTAGCCACTTTTCGACCTTATTTGAAAGCGTTAAGGTCGAAAAGTGGCTAACCTTTTCATTCCGCGACTATACAAATAAATATACTTAATGGTACTATACCAACGTACATAGATAATAACTAAATTTTAATTTTAACATTTATATATTAATACATGTTAAGTATTTCCAATAAAAAATATATTTACTGGATGAAAAATAACGGATGAACTACAATCAGCCCTATTCATTTTATAATAATTTTATTGAAATCGAATTCCGTCTGGGTTACAAATAAAGTAATACAATTTTATCATCGATAAGTACATACACTAGGCATGGTACCACTCTAGTCATACTGACAATCGCCCCGTTAAAATGACAAACGCGAATAACGCGATACATTGCTGTGACATAACGGTAGTTCCTTAATGTGCGGCTTTAGCTAGCAAGCAATGTAAAGCATGCGTATCATTTCTATCTTACCAACGGAGTAATGGCGAATGTCATAATCGATTGCGTATTTATTCAAAAAACACTTATTTCAGTACTTACCGGTGATAGGAAATCGCTCCCGGAGGAACCTTTGGGTCCCTGTTTGCCTGTCGGCACGACAAAATTGCACAACACACCATGTTTTTATTTTTAATACGGCAAAAATCGTCACCCACGGTCAAATAACATCTGATCTGCGTTTTGACAGCGTTTGACAGTTTCATGGGCATCTAATCATAACACCGGCTACGCGCACCCCGCCCATTACCGTTTCTATAGTATTTACTTGTTCTGTGATAGGAGCCAATACTAGGGAGTAGATACTCTGAGAAGTAATTACTCCAGTTACTTGGACTTATAAGCGCTTATAATAGAATATCTGCGAGCCGTTTTGTTTGGTAAGAACATGGCGAGTCTTTTGGTTTTGACACATGCCGTTATAAAAGCATGTGTCCCTATCATAGCACTATAACGCAATTCGAAATAACAACTGCGAACATGCCTAGTAGGTATAATTTACTAAATAAATTGATAAATATTAATATGAAAATATTCCAAATTCAAGAGGCGACCATAAACGTGACAGGTTTCACAAAAAAATATTTTTTCCCTACGTATATACGTAGTACACTAAAAATAGTAATTCAACAACACAATCATTTATATTTCAATTACACTGAAAGACATAATTAGAATTCGCATTCATTATGCTTAAAATTTGTTTTAATTTATAAAAATCCACATATACTAACAGTTTGATTGCGTTCCACGACTGTTCAGAAATTAAATTATAAAAGCATTGCTGAGAGTGTATTAATCTCACTTTTTACTATAAGGTACTTAAAGTAGGTTTTACAGGAGCGTTTGGACTAACGTAATTCTATGAGTACTATTGGCGTAATTGGCATTTCAACGGGCCATTACATAAATATCTTATAAGTGCTAATAGACTTATAAAGTGGACCCTTATCCGGACTTGTAAGCGCTTATAACTCCCATATAGTCCTGATAAAACGATGGTCTTGGGATAGTTATAAAAACGTATTTTGCTTGTTGGGCGTCGACTGTACATACAATTAGATTGATTCAAGAAGGGTAAATCAAATGAATGAAAATAATCTAGGAGTATGAATATGATCATTGAGCAGCGTATTTATAAATTATCGGTCTGTTTTCACATACACAACCCACCCTCCGCACCACATTATCATAATAAAGCATATTGTTTTAATTATCATAATAAAAGTTATAAGCGTTTTATATTCTTCAAGAAATAGCATCTTAGTATCTACAATTATTTTGATCTCTCATCATCCGAGTTATATACAAATAACGGGACGAAAGTATGTTTTATTAGAGCTGAGTAATAGCCCAGTAGGTAAGTCAAGCAATAAAAACGTAATTCTTATCTTACCTCATCTCCTTTTTTTCAGTCAATAATAATGTTATATATACAGAGCTCGAAAAGGGAGCCAATTAAGGTTGCAAAAAGAGCTAAGCTTTTTTTTATTTTTAAGTTTGTGTAAGCATGAATATAATAATTTAATTAGTAATTAAAGTACACAGGTATGTCCATGACTTGTAACTCTCAAAACAGCTCACTCTTTCCGAGCTCTGGTTATATATACACTTAAGTAACATAATATTTTTATCTATTATGATCAATATCAATAAAAATAATACCGTCCGGATCTTAAAGACGGTAAATAAAAGTGTTTTATAACAACTTTCAATTCAGCTTTACCCAAATAAGCGGAATATTTTCACGTCAGCACTTCGCTTGTACAAAAAGGGTGAAGACAGTCTCCCTGTTTACAGAGGCGAAGATTTACGAGTAACTAAATTTAGTGTCCAGATTAAGCTTAAAAAGTCCGTCGAGGGGTTAAATGTGCTTAAATGTTTCCTCATTTAATACCAGCAAGTAGGTATAATAAACCTGTACAATGGGGGTTTATCAGAATACGAAAAAAAATGGTACGTTTGACGAAAACCTTAAGGAGGCCGCCCTAATTCTGTTATTTAATAAAAATGTTTGTGGATCAATTGACACCCATGCGTTTTTCATACAAAAGTCAAAATTTAAAAGGTGCATTTATGTATTTTATTATCCTCTAACAGCCCAGCACGCAAAAAGAAACAGTGAAATTTGAATCACATTTGAATGGAATTTATTTGAATTTTCATCAACTGACAAGGCCTTTTAAAAGGCCTTTGGGCGGTTAGGGAAGAAATTTGTATATCTATCGGAAAAATTAGTACCTTGACGTTAAGGGAATTTCAGTGAAAAAAATGCAATTCATCATTCATTTCACACGCAAATAGATATTTCAAAATGATATCAATGAATAATTTGCACATGTTCAAACACTTATTATTATGTTACGTATTCGTTTCGTGTAATTTTTAAATTTAAATATAATTCTTTATTTATAAGTTACAAAGAAAAAAATGGGGTTGCTCAATACTTTTGGCCAAGGCTGTATTACTTATTAGGTGCGTATCGCAAAGTTAACAATTTGATGTAAGCGGAACTGAATTAAATAGGTACTTTATTATATTAGAAAATTCAATGTTTTTTTTCTATTCGGTTACGAGTTATCTAAGGTAATCATCATAATATTTGACATTATATTAATTCATAAATTAAGATTTAAAATTTCAAGTATTGGGTCAGGGTCAAGCACAAGGACATTTACCTTACATAATAGAATTATTTTTGAAAGTAAACAAATGATCACTTACACATACCTAATGTAAAACGACACAAAAAAAGTAGCGCTACAAAACTAAAAACTTTCTCCAAAACAACGTCACAGTCAATAAAACGTATATTAAAAATTCGAAGCACAACATCAAAAAATCCGATTCAGTTACATCCAACACTGTATTTAAAACACAACGGATGAAACGCCGTTTTGTTAAAAAAAATTACGCAAATACGAGTTGCCGTAGCGGTAATTTCAGTTGGCAGTTTTCACACAAACAACAGGAGATATATAATTCCACGTATTGATGTACCGACTCGTATTATTAGCACGATTTGACCTTTTAAATAAGTTTCTATCAAAAATGTCATTACGCGTTAAGTGGGCCCAAACACGACGGGGTAACTATGTGTATTTGAGGAGTTCCTAAGGCCATGTTTCAACTCGATTAGACTTCAGCCCGTAATACTAGAGCTTTACATGATCCAGTGGCCATAAAGTTATTGTATAACGCTCTGGTGCGAAGCAAGCTGGAAGCGTCTGCGATAATATGGAACTCTTACGAATCTACTTATCTCTTATAAAAGGTTCAAAAAACGTTTGGATACATTATCCATACCTTTATCCCACAAAATTTCTTCTTGGAACTCTGACTTTCCACTCTTTGGAAGTGAGGCGCAAGTTCGGCCTACTCAATTTTGTTTGCCATGTTTTAGGGCGAGAGTCAGGAGCAATCTGTGAGGTTGCACGTTCCAGAAGCCCCACGAATGGCTCTTAGACCTCGTACGCGCCCGTTTTGAGCAGTGCCTCCGGCTCGCACTCATTGTGTCGTGTCGCACAGGAACTCGCCGCACCTCCGTTCTGTGCCCTATTATTGTTGTGTTCCTTTAAATTGATGTTTCATTTCACAGTGTATAAGTAAATCTGTAATCTGTGTAAATCAAAATTTTGCCTGCAAGATTTGACCAACACACGGACTAACACGGCAAGTTAATATAAAGCTTGTAAAAATATACTTAATAAATGAAAAGAAGCATAATATATATAGCGCTGTCAAAAATTGTCAGATTGTTAGGTCTGCTATAGCCGAGAATTTGGAGTCATGAATGTGGACACCAAACTACTGATTGAGCTCCATAAACCGAAAGTCCTTTCTGCAGAACGTCATTTCTATCGTAAGTGAACGTAATAAAAAAACTTCGTTATTACAACCAGGATGAAAGTTTCATCTACGTGGAATCCAGTATTTACTTTTGCATACGTTAGTCAACATCACCCATTATAATATAATTATCAAATTGTGAGTGTAGTATCACGTTCAAGTGACAACCTACCCTATACTGTAAATGATAATACAGTATAGGGTGTCAAATATATAGGGTGTGAAATATTGTACATAGTGGTTTCAACTATTTTGTACAATATTACTGTAACAACATGAATGCAATAAAATGCTTGAAATAGGTACTTGATCAATAAAAACCAAAGTCACCAAAGATGTTGCAACACATACAAAATTAAGATGTAAACAAATAAAAATGAAAATGAATTAGCCTCAACAAAATACAGATGAAGTAAAAAAAAACCGGCCAAGTGCGTGTCGGACCACGCAAAACCAAGGGTTCCGTGCCTATTAAAAAGGTCGTATCGTCACAGAAATTTTACGGCACTTACGTCCTTTTCTTTGAGGAAGGCAGTTTTTCAGCAATATCTCGAAAACCTCTGAACCGATCTTGTTCAAAACAATTTTCGGTGAATGAAATTAATAAGCCCTATGTCCATGAATTTTTCCATATTTTTAAAACACACCGTTCAAAAATTAGAGGGGGGGGGACAGAATTTTAGTGACTTTCGGGGCGATTATCTCCGACCCTATTCACTAAATCAAAAAAAATGCTAAGAAACCTTATATTTATTTTGAAAGGCCTATCGATTGATGTGCCACACGGGGGGGTCACAATGAAAAAAAAAATTTGACTTTTAGTTTTATGTATGGAGTGCACCCCTAAAAAAAATTTTTTTTGTCATTTTAATTACAAAACTATGTAGCGGCTAACAAAATACACCTATCCTCAAAATTTTATTCAAATACACCTTATAGTTTTCGAGTAAAATGCCTGTGACATACGGACAGACGGACAGACGGACAGACGGACAGACGGACAGACGGACATGACGAAACTATAAGGGTTCCGTTTTTGCCATTTTGGCTACGGAACCCTAAAAACGGTTAAGTCTGAGTCAGACTCGTGCAACGACGACTCCGTACAATGTTGTAGGTACGAGTACACTACATAAATATTACGTCCATCACAGGAATTGAGTCTCGTAGATTATTTGCATTTAGGTAAAATAATCTGTGCTCTCCATACATCTACATGGATAATAAGTTTATAATACCTTTTTTTGATACCTAATTCCACACATAAGATATAGATTCTTGTTAGATTTCATGATACCTAAATAGTGTTTGATTCCTTTGTCAGAATAATAATATATACGGCCATTGACTTAGAAATTTGTTTTATTTATTTATTTAAAGCTTGAAATTATTGCATACTGTTTTTTTTTATGTGTTACCTTAGAACTCCGACATTTATGCGCCGATTCGTACATTTTTGTTTGTTTGAAAGTACCTATATGTTTCCAGGTTGATCCCATTGTTATCAAAACTTCAGTTGGATGATTGGAACCATGAGGAATTGAGCTCCTTGGGAAGTCCTCAAATAAATAAGGCACGCATGTAGTAATTTCGGTATTTTCTAATATAACTAGTGTATTTACACCCGTTAAGTGGAACTGATGATGAAGACCACAGATGGCTGGCACTCACTACTACGAGTACTAGTGTGTGGTTTTTACTTAAAACTGTAAAAGTGCGTTACAAATTCTGATATGATTCTGTTGAAATAGCAACTAATGAAGTGCTAAATGTCAAGTGTTTTGACGACCGGTTAGCCTAGTGGGTAGTGACGCTGCCTACGAAGCTGAAGGTCCTGGGTTCGAATCCCGGTAAGGGCAAATATTTGTGTGATAAGCATGAATATTTGTTTCTAAGTCTTGGATGTTTTCTATGTATTTTAGTATTTATATCTATTATATATATCGTCGTCTAGTACCTATAACACAAGCCTTATTGAGCTTACTATAGGCCTAGTTCGATTTGTGTAAGAATGTCCCCTAATATTTATTATTTATTTATTATTATTATAAGTGTGCCAAATCGACGGAACTCTTCAAATATTATCGGCCCACATACAGTGACAAGGTTTTCGTCTGTAATAATCAACGTATTTTCTCTCGGAAAGCAGTTCAAGCAGCAAAGTGGAAAGGAAATGTGGAAATCGCGCATCAAAGAGAGACGGCGGCCATGCTGCTCTTCCGTCTCAATAGATAGGTGTTCGCGCATCAAAGAGATACGGCGGACATGCTGCACTTATGTCTCTTTGGATAGGCGATCGGGAATTAATCTGAGACGGTTGGTGCGCATTTCGATAGTTTCACCACTCATTATTTTATTACTTGTAAGCTTTCACCTGTGAAAGTCGCTTTGGCGTTGTTCTTTAGTAATATCCTTAGATGTATTTTTTGATTGAATTCGGTTTTTTGTAATATTAGTTTGATCGTGATACATAAACGCTTTCCGAAGACAAAAGGACAGATAAACGGACAACTAAGTGATAATACAGTTAGGGTTTTTTTTTCCTTTTGAGGCACGGAACCCTAAAAAATATAAAATGGGCTGCACCAATACTCAGCTAAAGCCGCTTCACCGATATTTCGAGCGTAAAACGAATATCGTCTAATCCAATACTGACACCTACATTCTGCTGCTGGTAGACAATACAAATATCCCTGATAAAAAAAAAAACTTGGAAACTTTATATGCCTGTATCAATATAGCCTTCGATTCGATTGCCATTTTTTGCATAGCACGAGAGTTGATTTCGGAATATTTTGATCGTCTGATTTATTTTAGTACGTTGGCGTATCATGTGTATGAGAGAGAGAGAGAGAGAGAGAGAGAGAGGTCTGGATCTAAATCCAACTAAAACAAAGCTGGTGCTATTCACCAATAAAAGAAAAAAGGAGAATATAAAACCTATAAAGATACAGAACAAAGAACAAAGAAATATTGCTAGGTATGAAGACAATGCGAATTGAAGTGGAGAAAAGAGCCACGGAACAGTGGTACAGGATGAAAGCATGTAAAGAATGGAGAGGAAGCTGCGTGGATAAAAGACACGCGCTGATACAGAAGGAGGTGCTATCGAAGCTACAGGTGCTGATAGCCAACAACGATCTCATAAAGAGGCAGGAGATATTCGTCAAAAAGTAAAGAGTACATATAGGAGAAAAAGACAACTGGAAAGTAGACACTGAACACCCAATGACGGTCTGCTTCACAGATGGATCAAGAAAAACATCAAGAAAGCTAGCAGGAGCGGGTATAGTTATACCCAAGCTGCATGAAAGAGTATCTATCCCACTGGGGAGGTATGCAAGCGTTTTTCAAGCAGAAGTGTGCGCGATAATGAGGTGCGCACAGATGATAAAGGAGACAACGCAGCAGACTGGAAGGGTAGTGATCTATACGGACAGTCAGGCAGCGCTGAAGGCACTAGGAAAGGCAACGGTAACATCCGCCTTAGTGAGAAAATGTAAGGAAGAGCTCAACAAGATAGGAGTATACCCAGGTGTCACAGTGGCGTGGGTGCCAGGACATCAGGGGATAGCGGGTAACGAGAGCTCGGATGAGCTGGCAAGAGAGGGGGCGGGACGGGAGTTTATAGGCACAGAACCGGTTCTTCCGTTCTCAGCTCAGGTCACAAAGGGGGTCATAGAAAGGCTAAAAGAACAAGATGTGGAGTAAGAATGGAGAGAAGATACTGGGTGCAGACAGACAAAGATGATAGGAGGTATGGATCACAGAAGAACCAGGTATCTGCTGAAACTGGGTAAGAGCAATTTGAGGTAGCTGACTAGTATCATAACTGGTCACAATACTCTAAATAGACACTTGAAGGTAATAGGTATTAGTAGCGACGCTTCCTGCCCACACTGTGGGGAGGAAGAAACTAGTAAGCATGTATTAGCGGAATGTATTATGTACGCGGCACCGCGGTTTAATACATTCAGTAAAGACGTGTTAGAGGAGAGGGAATTGAAGGATGTCGACCTTAAAGATGTCCTTCTGTTCTGCAGGAAAACGAAAAGAATGGAAGAATTTGATGTGGGAACGCTGCCGGGACAGTAACCTTACCCAACCTGAGGGAAATGGGCTGAATGAACGAGACAAGCGATCGACAGCCCGCCTGTTTCCGGCCAGGCGTCCCTTCACAACATCGACATCAACATCATGTGTCAAAATACTCAAAACTGAACTTTGGACGCTGCTGGAATATTTTGAGACGGTGACGTTACAAAGTAGGCACAAATGCTATTTTTGGAAACATGTATTATAGGGGAACCTATCACAACCCCGAAAAATTGTTTCTCCAAATGAGTCATTTGTCCGAAGGTTTTTGTTTTTGAAGCATCGACAATTCCAAGCTTTTGAAAATAGGAACATATTGCACCAATTAGGTATTGTAGTTTTTTTTATAAAAATACTGAAAACGAACGGTCTCTTAATAAAATCCATTCGGACTAATGAAACGAAAATGCAAATGACACATTCGGATAAACAATTGTTAGAGATTGTAATATGTAACCATTATACTTTTTCACTTCTCATGCTCGAAGTGTATCATATTAAGCGTAGAAAGCGGGGCTAAAGTAGTACATTTAGCCCCTAGGGAAAATATGTATACATAGGTATACATATTTTTTAAATATTTAATTTGACCAATCAAAACACTTCACTGTATTATCCACCAATTACAACTCTTTCAAAAACATTTTTATTGGCTATCAACTAACCAGATTACAGCTAATATTAAAAACAATGAATCAGAAAACAGAATTAATTCCAAATATCAGGTGTTTTTAGTCCCTAATTCACAATAATTAAAACAAAAAAAAACGTTTTTTTTGTGTGAGGTGTGCAATAAAGAGTATTTGTATTGTTGTATTGTATTGTCTCTGGACGTCAACGACGCGCCTGTAGACGGTCAGACGGGCCAATACTCGGTGATTAAATACTGATGATCCACCATAGCTGTCTCTATCTATAACATGCAATGAGAAAGAGACAGCGCGTGGATCGCGTGATAATATTTCACCGTGTATTGGACGCCTCAGAGGCGTTTATTCGTGGTGTCAATATTTTGTATCTGTGTCAAAGCAGTTTATTAAAAAAAGTACCTACGCCGCCAAATTGCAATCTTTTCGCCGTGGAATTTATTATTGAGTGTGGATGGATAATCTTTTTTTTACTATTTTCTCGCAGTCAAAGTGAAAAAGAGAGTGTATAACTGTGGTCTAAAAAGCCATATTACCCCTCGAACAATTTTCCCTCACTTCGCTCGGGAAAATAAGCATCTCGTGATAATATGGCTTATTTTAGCCCCTTGTCATATAATCTACTATTATATGTACATATAAACACACGCAGGGAGACTGTCCAGGCTGCTACGTCGTCGAGCAGGGTATACACAGGGTGTGGCCCGTAATAGGAGCAATAAATTAAACGGTAGATTATTAAGTTTGTGAGCAATTGTTTCTAAGTGGTTTTAATTGTTTTTTTTCTTCAAGGAACTTAAGTTTTAGTGTACTTTTTTACTTTTCTGGAGTGATATAAGTAACTTTTTTATTTTAAAAACACAAAAAAAATGAAAAAAATCACAAAAATATCTTTTGAAAACAAAAATGCAAAAACTATTATGACTCACTACATGATGTTACCTCAAAATCTGCATTGACTACTGTGCTATGATCTCGTGGTGCCAAGATACATTACTCGGAGGTCATAACTTTAGATCAATTAGTCTCCGAGTTAAAAAAAAATTGAAAAGAAATGGACAAAAGCGGTTACTACAGATGCTGTAAGGAAGCCTCCTTTTAATTTATTGCTCCTATTACGGGCCACACCCCGTATACTTGCATGACCCTGCAATTAGTGTTGGCGTTTAGTTTGTTGACAGGAGACAGTGCTGTAACGATGTTCATTACCTCTAAGCACGTGCACGGAGACTGCCGAAGCGGCCACGTCGGCGAGCGAGCAGGTATAGTTGCCGGAATCGTGTCTATTGGCATTGGCGATGTACAGCCGCGACAGCGCACCGTTGGCCGTGGCTTCCGTCTTCACACTGGAGACAAACACATCGTTAATGTATAATATCTCAATGAAAAAATATTAGGCATAATATAAATGCACTGTGCATTGAAGTGAGTCCTATGTAGACGGTAGAAATCGGAGCAACTTCTATCTCACTTGCATTGTGCATCGCGTTGCCGAATGCAAATCTGTGCTATTTGGTGCCATGGTCAGCATAATATATACGTCTTAGCAGGGCACAGGCCTCTTCTCATAGAAAAGCATTCCTGCCAAGGGAAAAAAAGGTTACACTTTACATGCACCTTTCGAAATTTCTTCGCAGATGTATGCAGGTGAAATAAAATAAAAGCAAACAAGGTCTCACAAAGAGCAAGGCTCAAATATTCTTGAGCACACTTTTTACGAGTAAGTGATGGTAACGTACAGATATTGATTTTAATAATGTCCCGCCTCTCTGTAAGTGAAATTAATAATTCATCAGATTGTTAGTATTTATCGCACGTGCCGAAGAAATGATAAACATGCGTTGGGTACATACTGATATTTTTTACCCAACAGCAAAGCCCAGAGGATTTTTTTTTTTTAATCTCATTTATTTCATAAGCAATACATCTTATGATTAAGTCGTAATATACTTTATTCCCCAGAATCCTAACAAATATTGTGTATACATTTTTATATTTGTTTTGTTAAGCTTTTGCTTTAATTTTAATTGAAAGAAGTTCCCCGGTTCAGCTTGGGCACAAATTTTCCGGCTGTCCAGCTGTTCTCCTCTAAAGATCGGATTTCTCAACCGATTCTTGTGAAATTTTGTGAGCAGGTTCGATATAGTTTTCTTTTTGTCGATATACTCGTTTGAAAAAACCAGCCAAGTGCGTGTCGGACCACGCGCAGTGTAGCCTTCCGTAGTTGCCTGTCTGTCTTTGACCTTTGTTTCATCGACACGTGCGCGCCAACTAAACCGCGGTTGAGTCGCCCGAATTTTTACGAAAGTTGGCCTTTTCAAATACATTTTTAAGTTGGTCGATTATTACTGCATAACAAGTTATGCCAACTTGTCTGTGATAGTTTTAGAAGTAAATTCATTATATTTACTAAGTCTGCTATGAATTTTTGACACATGACTCTAATAAAAATTAGGGGTTTAAAGCCCAATGGCTTGCAACCGCATCCCTGAATTAAAAAAGGTTTTTAAAGATTTATATTTTTTTAAACAAGTTATCCTACGATATCCCACACTATAGGTTTACCAAGAAAAAAAATATCCCCAAGTTACGTGTACGGGAAAAACAAAAAAAAAATTTTTTTTACTACTACTATAGTGTTGACGGCGTGATTGATTTTTGTAATCCGATATACATATTTCTAGTAGTAAGGGTCATTGAGCTAAGCCACAGACGGAAGGACAGACGGATATGGCCAAACTAAGAGGGTTTCTTGTTGACTACGGAACCCAAAAAAAGTGACTTCCGACTTCTACAGCTCACAAAGCCACTAGTTTAGCTTTAATTGTTTTACCTACTCTTAGCCGATAATTATTCACTCAGTACTTAAAAT
Organism: Epinotia nisella; assembly: GCA_932294315.1. Taxonomy (NCBI): domain Eukaryota; kingdom Metazoa; phylum Arthropoda; class Insecta; order Lepidoptera; family Tortricidae; genus Epinotia; species Epinotia nisella. The sequence goes on along the minus strand of OW028675.1, from coordinate 10,025,538 downwards.
ATGTCAAAGTGGACTAACTAATAGGTTGGCCAAAAAAGTGGTGCCTGGGAACGACACATACCTATTTTAAAAGTAACAGAATAAGTAATAGTACAGTCACGGACTTTAATCGTTCAGCCATTTAGAGCTCACCTTTTACTGGATATTCATAGCTTAATTATAAAAAACCAAAATTTGTTGACATGGCTCAATGATTAAAGTCCGTGACTGTACAAGTACCGTGAGCATAACTGATAACGTATACCTACTCAATAATCATAATTGAATTTTAGTTGGATAATAAAAGGCGAGCATACCACATTTGATTACACTGTTAGCGGGCGTCACATAGGTCCATTACCTCTTTAAATAAATTAGAGTATGTATTTTTTACTTCCTCAATAGTACATTACTGCAGAGGCCGGGAAACAGCAATTCGTGGATGAGTTGATTTTGTTGGATGAAGCGAAGCTGAATCGGACAATAGAGACGAATCCACGAATTGCCATTCCCGCCGAGGCAGATATAGTGCTTTTCTCCATAAATGCGAGGAAATCAAATAATATTTTCAATAATTTTAAAACAGCGAGTAGGTAGTATGTAACCTATCATGGTCCCGCCCAATTTATTTTTTTAAAGTATGTACACGGCATGAGTCATGGTGCCAGTTTCAAGTGACACATAAAAAAATTAAAAACATTAGAATCGATCAGGGATCGGATACCGGTATTTTCACCATACAAAAATACCGGTTTTATTTCGTTCTATTTCGTTCTTTGGTTTATAATATCATTTTTGATCGGGCTGCCTAATAATACGAAAATGTTACCTAAATACATGATAGAGTCCTACATTAAGAGCCTAAAATAATTCTACATATTAGACTACTTCGGGGACTTTTGAAAAAACCGGTTCCGATCCCTGGAATCGATTACAATTTTATGTTTTATGTAATTAATATTATTAAAGATTATTTCGAAAATATTTTAATTTCTTCATTTATTTCGAAGCGTTTTGAATATTATTTCGAAAATATTTTAATTTCTTCACTTAATACTATTTGAGATTTTTTTTAAAACGTCACTTCTATCTCTTGCAAAAGTAATCGTTTTGTCTATGACACTTAAAAAACATAAAACTTCTAACCAATCTAACATAGCATGTTGTTATGACAAATTGCTAGGCCTTTAAACTTACGAGCATTTAGCTGTTTGTAGTGATTTGTCTTGGTCAAAACATATGATTAAAAGGTAAAAAAGTATACAGTAAAGGAATTTCATATATTTTCCTGGCCGCTAAAATTGTACAATAATAATTTTTAAATTTGCTCTTGTCAGTAACGAGGAACTTCACGTACTATTTTTGCTACAATAAGGCGCACATTTCCGAGCATATTGGAGAAAATATAATTTACTCAACAAAATGTACCTACCTAATCGTGGGCAGGGTATCATGTACTGTCCACTACAAGTAGATGATGAAAGAATTGAAATAAGTTGTATGTATATACATATTAATACACGCCAGAATCATAACGCGGGCTTTACTGTGGCGCGGTCACTTAAAAACGCATTTCTAGTATAATTCAAATCTTATAAAAAAGTTAAAAATAATGAAATAGGTACCTACAATTTGTCATACAGTTTACACGCCTATTACCGCATTATACGTAGGTATGTTAGGTTACAAGCAGTCTTTAATAAATTAGATAGGCACTCCAAAGATTAAATAAATTTTCGCAGAAGTTGGCCACCTTTGACATTGCCCAATAAGGAACGCTTTAACCCGCCCGTCCTTGTGACAAGGGGTAGACGCAAACACTCTTCTAGGTCAATGTTGAATTCTTGACGGCGTAAATAAACCATAAAATGTTGTTTACCCCTAAAACAAGACAGTATCACGGACGTTGAATCGTATGAGGGCACAAAAAAGGTTAATAAATTACACAATTTCCATCGAAACTTGGTGCGTGACAACTGACAACTCTCGTAGTATTAGTACATATTTAACGAGGGGCGTAAGTGGAATATTGCAACGCGATTCTATTAGAAGCCCGACGCCGAAGGCGGAGGGCTTTTGATGACTCGAGTTTGCAATATTCTTACGCCCGTGTTATACACAATGTTTTTCATCACATTTGCGAGGAAATAAAAAACTACAAAAGACAGAATAAATCTAAGTTTCATACAGCCGCACCAATCAAAAATTGACAACTTCACTTCCAGATCAGTGCTAGTGGAGCGCGTAGCTTCAATATTTCAACCAATCACAGAGCAGTATGCTTGCGGAGTGGTTTTTTCAACCTATCACAGAGCAACCAGATTTGCTTAAGCCAATCAGAGGGTTCTATATTTTAAAACTAAACTTAACAGCCCGTGGGAGGTAAAACGGCTATAACTGCTCTGTACGCTCGCAAGTAATAACGCCATTGATGAGCAAGTGTGATGAAAATATTATTATCAGCCTTCAAAATGGAAAAAAACAAGGTTGACAACTACCTCCCTCACCAAACTTCTATGAATACAGTGTAAGTTTTTATCATCGGATATGAAATAAACCACACAGAAATTTGTAAAAAACAGGTTTTCTTTATTAGCTCTAACCACTACAGGCTCAATCTAAATTGCATTCGCAAATCAACCCCCAGTCAGACGTGACAGTTACTTTGCTTTTCAACATCATATCGAATATTAATTATTCTAGAGCTGAGGGGGGCTTATAACAAGTTTAATAAATCCCCAGACTGATGTTAATTAAACGCCTAAACAGATAAATCAGGGGGTTGTTTTATTCCCCATTCGATTTCACTGGACCTTACTGTTGAAATGTTAAATATCTTAGCGGTGCCACGGACGCCGGCTGCCATACAATACAAACCATCGTACTAATGTCGAATATGAAAAAAATTAAGATTACGTATTAAAGTAGTATGGATATTTAGTGTCCTGCACTAGAAATCTATCGCAAAATAAATAGGCTTTCTACTGTAGCAATGTAATTTTAAAAATTTATAATACCTACTCTGATACTGAAATGATATATTGTATACTGTTTTGAAAAAATGACAACTCGCAGAGTTTTTTACGCCGGGTCTTCTCGAGGCAGAGGTTTTCTTTCCGAACCGGTGGTAGTTTATCGACATTCATAGGTGCATGTAATATGCCTAAATTGAAGAATAAATCACTTTGACTTTGACTTTTGACTTTGACTTTTGTGGGCATTCCCGCGTTACGTATACGTCAAAATTGTGTAGACTAATCTTGGAAAACTCTATTATTGTTTTGGTCAAATCGTCAATAACTGACGCCATTTAAGTTTAAAAAGACCCTGTTTTATTCATCATTTTCTACACTATAATTATAATTATGTACAAGTGTGTAAAAAATTTACTTACTACAATACCTAACTAACTGTTGTGCACTTGTCGATTCTGACCATACTCGTCTCCTGAAGAACATTGAGGTCAATGCTGACATTTCGGTTTATTACATGAAAATAAGGTACAAAAGTAATTGTAGTATTTGTTTCCTTCGCTTAAAGTATGATAAATTGTCGTTATTTAAGAAGTTATAGAACATTTAGTAAGAATCGCCGGTCTCAAACGTTCAGCTTTTAAAGTAATTTGTAGGTATGACCCGTAATAAATCTTCAAGGCAATCCAAACACAGAATGAAGGCAGTTAGCACCCCATAAATTTCATTTCAGATAAGTTAAATGAACGGGGAAATTTCATAGGCTAACATAATATAAACTGTTTGTGTTGTTCCGAATATAAAGCGGTTATTATAATTATCTTCTTGATCTTAACAAGAAACTAAAATTAAGTGTTTGTTGCCCTGAAGTGAGTAGCGTTTGCCGGGTTATTTAATTTTACTGTATTGTATTATTGTGTGAAGCCGGTATGAACGCTTTATTTATATTTGGTACCTACGGGTATCTTCTATCTGATTTTTGGAAGGTATGCACATTTTTATTAATATACGTTGTACCATTATTTTTTCTCAAATTGAACCTAAACGGCTGGCAATAGATAGACTATCCGTCTCTTTAACACTTAGAAAGGGCGAGATAGTCTATCTTGCCGCGAGACAGCGCGCCATCTTTTGCGGCGCTAACCGTGCTGAGCTGATTATGAAACATTTTTATCCGAAATTAAGTTTAATTGTTAGTTATTTAAACGTTTTTATTCAAACTCTGTTTTTGTACTTAGGTAAATAAAGGTTTCACAAATCGGATAGAACCTTTAGACGCCGGTCGATAGTTATTAACGTATCCCCAATAACTGTTCAACTTACCTATTCACGAACATTCTAACTTTCACATTTCGTACTCACGTTTATGCAGTAAACAACTTCTCTGTTTCCACACAAACAAACAACACACCCAAGTAGAAATAACGCATCCATACAGAAAACATGTCAGTTCCATCTTTGCCACGAACAATAGATGTTGCAGGCATTTTGTGCTTCAAACAATGCACGACTTTACTGGAACCCGCGCATCGAAGTTGTAAACGCTTACAATACATCTTCAATTTAAGTTGGGAATTAGAAAATCACTCAAGTACACGGATTGAAATTGAGTAGTGAATAATGACAGGCTTTGAGAAAATAGATTGGCAATATAGAGGTGTCGAAGCTATTTAAGACTCAGAAAATGAGACACTACAGTTGAATCGATGTTGGCTTTGAAGTTTCGGAAAGAAGACGTTTTTTCCTTTCAGCTTTCGATTTAAAATTTCGTATTAACCTACGACAATTACTTTCATAAATATTAAATAAACTGTATCAGTTTTATCATAGAGACCTTCTAAAATGAAATATTTCTTCTTGTCTAATTAACACATTTCATCAAAATATTTTATTCAAATCGTAATTAAATGATCACTTTAAAACAACAAATTCACCTGTTTGTTTACTTTCATCCAAATTTTAAATAAAAGCAATTATATTGCAACGCAAAGACAACAATAATGTTAAGTAGGTATATTGTGATCCAAAAATGAATACTTCCTTATTTAATTTATCCCTGAGCTGGACTGATACAGATACTGTTTAAACTCAAATGACAAAAACCAATATTTTATCACAAACACGAATATTCAAAGTCCTTTGTTATTATAATTCTTGATATTATTTTAATATTATCCAAGTACAGGCAACATCAAAATGAAACCCACTGTTTTCACATGTCGTATGTTTTACCTGTGACGCTTCTTTTGATGCAGGAAGAAAAGGCAGAGTCTACGCGAGCACATCGTCAGGAATTCTGGCAATCTAATGATGCGCTATGTTGAGAGTGAGAGATTCAAACCTATATACATATAATGAAGTTTTAGAGGGTCAAAAATCTGTACATTGAAGATATTATAAAAAAAAACAATTGAGGGCTCTTAGAATCGACAACAGAACAAACTTCAACAGTTTTTAGATTTTTTGTCTTTCTCTGTCTGTTTAGTTATCCGGGTATCACGAGAAAACGTTCGAATGGATTACAATGCAACCTTCACTAACACGTTAATTGAATCTTCTGAGGTGCAATAGTTTATAAAAATCATTAAAATTAGGGCACAAAGGGGGTAAAGAGGGGAGTTGAACTTTGTGTGGAAACTCCTCGAATTCATGAGCTAAAGACTGAGAATTGGTAAGCATAAACTTGACTAGAAAGTAAGAAGAACTTCATTATTTAGTTTAGTATAAGTAGATTATTGTATGAGTTTCATTTTCTTCATTATTTAAATTATTGTTAGTTAATTAGTTAGTTAGTTTGACTTGCCTTTCCGCAAGTCGACATCCAGTGTGCCTATTTTGCGTGAAACGGCAGGGTGGCGCGGCGCTACTCTAACCACCCCAGCTCCTCTAAAAAGTTTAAGAGTGCCTTGGTATTACTGACTGCGTTCCGTAGTGTGTCCGGAGACCCTAGGTGCTTTTTCCTGTATACTTCTACCTGCTTACAGTCCAGTAGAATGTGTTTAGTCGTTTCTTCTGCCTCCATGCACGCTCTGCACATGGGGCTGTCTGTGATACCTAAATTATAGAGGTGTCTGTTCAAGGTGTTGTGTCCGGTTATCATTCCTACTATCTTGCGTAGTTGGTTTCTGTGTGTTTTCATTAGTGCAGTTGTGAGTTGGTAGTCGCGCTTCGACAGAATTTCTTTGGTCTGTCTGCATGTGTCTATCTCCTCCCAGTATCTTTGGTGTAGGTCTTTGGTGTATTGGTCTAGTTTGTTATATATGTAGCTTTGTTGTAGGGGTAAGATTGGCTCCGGTCCGTATGCCGTTGTTTCTGAGCCTTTCCTGTCCAGTTCATCCGCTGCATCGTTTCCTCACGAGCCACTGTGCCCCTTGATCCATAGTATAGTAACTTTGTTTCGATACAATAGATCAAGTTTAAATTATTGTTTTACACGGGTCTAACGCGATATTTTTTTAACATTACTTCTGACGTTTCGACACGTTTTGCACCGGTAATGGCCAGTATTTAGTACCTATGCATCATGAACGTTTCTCTAAACAGGTTTCAATCATTCCGTTTTATATTATAGCGGTTCTAGGAAATGTATGTAAAGTATTTTATGTACAGATATCTCCATGTTGTCCCACAGCTATAATTCCAAAAAAAATACATATTATAGGTCGTTGGTAGGTTTATTACTGGTGAAAAAAACCGGCCAAGTGCGAGTCGGATTCGCGCACGAAGGGTTCCGTACCTATAAAAACGGCAAAAAAAATCATGTCTGTTGTATGGGAGCCCCAGTCCGACTCGCACTTGGCTGGTTTCTTAGTATAGTATTCGGCAACAGAAATACATAATTTGTGAAAATTTCAACTCTCTAGCTATCACGGTTCTTGAGATACAGCCTGGTGACAGACAGACGGACAGCGAAGTCTTAGTAATAGGGTCCCGTTTTTACCCGTTGGGTACGGAACCCTAAAAATGGAGCGGTCTCGTAATATATCGTCTGTGGAAGTAAATAAAAAAAAAAACCTTAATAGTTTAGTCAGAATTTTTATACACGGTGCCCGTGAGCATTGCGAGAGATTTTAACAGGATATTCCTGACTATATTTTAAGTTAAAAATATTAATTAACGTCGAGTAAATTCGGTTCGGTTTTAGAGATATTTCCATTTTTGTGTAAAAATGTTGTAATGAAATCTCCAGTATGAAACACCTTTATGATTGCGACGTTGCGAGACTTAACCATCTACTTTGACAGCTCGTCCTAAAGACACGGTTTTACTAGATTAGCAATTATTGTGTATGAAAATAAGAAAAAAAATAAAAATCATAATTCGACCTAGCTTCATATAACATTTATTACTTCTTATAGCCTCAGGAGTTCGTGATTAAAATCTCTCGCAATGCTCACGGGCACCGTGTATATTTTTTTCTATGACATAGGCAATGAAAATATAATTTATGTCATATTTTATTACGCACGTTAAGATCGTTTTGCTAGAAAAAAAATCGAATAAAAATTATATTTCTTTTTTTCTTTAAACAAAAATTATAAAGTTTAGAGTGCTCAAATTTTGCACATTAATTACTAACGTAGTGCCACACCATGCATAAAAATTACAAGCCCAAACTCAAGGGGGGCAGAATCACTTAGCTTATCCTGGTACAGCCATTGCGCTAGTCAGTAACGAGGAAACTTCACTGACTATTTTAGCAGCAAATATTTCCGAGCATATTGGAGAAATAGTTATTTGTGCAACAAGCGAGCAAAGTTGATTTTAGCTGCATGTGCTGATTTTGAATGCCGAAAGCGAAAGCGAAATAATTTAAAGTTGTAATATTGAGCTTAGCGAGGGAAAATGCGATAGAGAATGCGGAGTGAGCTGTTTTCAAACAGCAAAATAAAACTCGAGCTGCTGGGGTGAAAATACTGAAAATGTAAATCATGACATGCAATATTGAATTGAAAGCACCAGAAGACTAACCTGATGCCACCTCTCTTAGTGTCGTAGTTGAGTAGCCTCGCGCCATGCTTCCAGTTGACCTGCCGGGTCGGCTGCGGGACCTCACTGACGACGCAACGCAGCTCTATTATCGACCCCTCCTTGTAGAATTTGTCTTGAAGAGGGCGGCCTCTCTCGTCGATTATCTCCACTTTGGGTACTGTTGACAAGGGAAAACAACAAATTCATACAAGTTTCTCAGTTAAGTCTGTCGGTGAGCTCACCTATTGACCTAAGGTGGGTTGCACCAACTTACGATGCTTTAATCGTAAGTTGGTGCAACCCACCTTAGGTCCGATCAACGTCAAATGTGCCATGTCAGACCCACCAGCATACCCCTAAGCCATCCGCCATACCCCTGGGTGGGACTGAACCATACTCGTACCTTTTTTAGGGTTCCGTAGCCAAAATGGCAAAAACGGAACCCTTATAGTTTCGTCATGTCCGTCTGTCCGTCTGTCCGTCTGTCCGTCTGTCCGTCTGTCCGTATGTCACAGGCATTTTACTCGAAAACTATAAGGTGTATTTAAATAAAATTTTGAGGATAGGTGTATTTTGTTAGCCGCTACAAAGTTTTGTAATTAAAATTACTAAAAAAAATTTTTTTGGGGTGTACTCCATACATAAAACTAAAAGTCAAATTTTTTTTTTCATCGTGAGCCCACGTGTGGCACATGAATCGATAGGCCTTTCAAAATAAATATAAGGTTTCTCGGCAATTTTTTTGATTAAATGAATACAGTCAGAGATAATCGCACCGAAAGTCACTAAAATTCTGTCCCCCCCCCTCTAATTTTTGAACGGTGTATTTTAAAAATATGAAAAAATTCATGGACATAGCGCTTATTAAGTTCATTCACCGAAAATTGTTTTGAACAAGATCGGATGAAAGGTTTCCGAGATATTGCTGAAAAACTACCTTCCTCAAAGAAAAGGACGTAAGTGCCGTAAGATTTCTATGACGATACGACCTTTTTAATAGGCACGGAACCCTTCGTTTTGCGTGGTCTGACACGCACTTGGCCGGTTTTTTTTATATGGGAGGAAAATCCGTTATGGATACCTCCACGCCACGGGGATAGCGCGGAGGTTATCGTACCTACCACCGTTAGTAGTGCTAGGATTTGATAGAAAAATAGAAAAAGAAACAGATACCTAACAGGTACCATTGATGGTAATACGGCAAAATAAATGTTTACTAGTACCATTGCGTTGCATAGGTAGGTTAGGTTCGTTAGGTATCTTCAGATGCCCGAAGGGCAAACAAACCAGAAATAGGAGTCCCACAGAGCATTAATAGGAGAACCTTGACTTTTTTTCCATGTTCATAACCAGAACCTCCTATTAATGTATGGTCTAATATTTCGATAGTTTTGAAGGAGCCCCCGCTCCACGGGGCTCCTATTTCTGGTCTGTTTGCCCTTCAGGCATCTGAAGATACCTAAGGAATCTAACCTACCTATCTTTTACAACAGATGTGGAGATATAAATATTTGCAAATCCTAATAGCCCTACATGACTGTTAGGTAAATACCAAATTCTCCATTATACAGTACCACGGGTAACAAAAAATAATATTAGCCGTAGTCCCATTGACATAATGGAACAACGGCAAACATTAGTTGCCGTAGTACCATTGATGGTACAATCTGATGGTACCACGGTTAAGGAATGTTAACACCAGGTACGTAATATTCGGAAAAACAAAACGTGAAAGCATATAGTGCACAGAACTACGGTGGTATGATTCAGTCCCACCCTACCCCCAGGGCTATGGTGGGTCCGGGATAAAATGTGCCAGCAGCTACCATTCCATAGAAACTTGTTAAACTTTCCATACATTCCCATTTTAATGAACACCGCTTACAGACGGTTTGGTGCAACCTATCCTTAATATATCTACAAATTTTTTAACTGCAACATCGGTAACATTTTTTTCCTTAGGCAGAGTAAACAATTACAATATTTTGTTGGAATAAATAGTAATAAATAAACAAGAAGTCCAACTCAGAATAATACTGTACCTACCGTTCAAACATACGAGTAAGACCCACTTTTCCTAAATATCCAATCATAACGTGATATTTAACAACACCTGTTATCATCATTAGTACGAATTACATAATGCTAGAGACATGTATCAGACGGCTTTTTACAGTAATTACATACTTTTTACCACAGAAAACAGTAAACAAATATCGCATTAAACCCGGAAAAGTAAAGAAAATTAAAAGAAAAAAAGTTTTTGGAAAATTGATGGCGTTTTCGTAAAAGTTTAACTTTTCTTATTTTATTCTGGATATGTAAAGTCAAGTCTAAATTGGCCTTTATTCAACGTTCATCAAATCAATTTCACAAATTAGTTTATCTTTATCTGCCACCTTTTGCATTTTGTTTTTGAGTGATGTAATCAAGTTGGAATCATATTACAATAAGCTTATAAAAATGACGATAGTGTCTTAGAGTTTGCATGAGAGGGCAGGATAGTATTAAGTCGCGCTTAATCCGCGACTGGCTCCCATTTTACACGTCGCTCTGTTTGGACAAGCACTTCCACTGCTTACTATGCCTTCATAACTATTTTTTACTACATAATGAAATAAATGAGGTAGATAGGTAGGTAGGTACTAAGTCAAGATAAAATTATTTATTCTTATTTTGTAAGTATTAACATTCGTGTACAGTCAAGTGCAAAAATATGTATCGATTTAATCCTCTCATAAATGTACTGAAACCTTAATCCGCCTAAGTTGTATGTACTCATATTATTACACTTGACTGTACACATATGCAACAATTTATATTTTTTGAGAAAATTACTAAAGACCTATTTTTTATGCTAATGGTTGTTTTCATAATAGTGGCACGCCGGAAAATACAAGGTGTAACAAAAATGGAGTGTGAACCCAAATCGGTAGCGTATTGCAATTCCAAAAATGCATCTTAAATTTTTTTTTAATATATTTTAATAAAAATTAAACCAGTTTCGCGGTAGATATACATTTTTATATACCTTAGATACCTATAACTTAGACAACACAATTCTGTCTTAGAGGAGTCAACCTGTAAGCCTTAGTTATAATCATATATCGTTATCGCGGGAGCAAAAACGATTTGACAGTACTGAAAGATTATGACAAATAGTCAATAACAGAAGTGACACTCATAACGAGAAACGTTTATACCCTCCTCCAAAATTAAAAAAAAAATCTTTCTCATATATTACCTCCGTGCTTGACTTGATTAATAGTGCATGCTTGAAAAGATTACCTACGCAGTCACTTTTCCTGCTACTTTAGACATTTGTCATTCTTAATGATTTGTAGCAACATAATTAACTAATATTGGATTTTGTAAGATCTAGTGCTTTTAAATATGCCTCGAAGAAAAGTATGAATTTATGGCTTATTATTCAAGTTGACACGTTAACTTATAGGTAATCGTTTACTCAGTGTAAGACAATATTGATTGACCTTTTCCAGCCAAAACTTCGTGCTAGATATGATAAACTTCTTGAAGGCTTAGAATGTGTAGGCAGAATATTCAGTTTTTACTAAACAGGCATTCTGTTATATTTGTTCTTTAACAGATTTGTTTTTGCTCCCGCGATAACGATGTATGGTTATAATACAGCCAAGTCACAACGCAAAATGGAAATATAGAGATCGAGACGTCTTTTACTATTAAAAAATGCTAATGAATGCTGTAAATGAAATAGAAATTATTCTGAAATGACACTTACATTAGGAGCGTTCATTATCTTAACCTAACGATATTTGCAATTCACATCACTTCAAATGTTAGCATGTATTCTTGAACTTGAAAATAAACATCATTTTATCGCCATATTGGTCTGTAGAAAAAAGTTTCAATCTTGTAAGTTCTCTATAATTTTCTTTTATTCTATTTGTTCGATAAAATGACAAAATATTACAACTTCAACACTAACTTTGAGTAAACTAGTGAAAAAAATGCCAAACACAATCTGCCTTAATAACGCAAAAAATGTGGCACAGACAAGCATGAACCTATTCGGAGATTTTGGCAACGCATTACTACGAGCTTGGCACAGTATCGTGGGCACATATACAAGATATATGACGAACAGTATCGTTTTCTCATGCATGCAAATGTTGGCGTAACGCTCATATAAAATATGCAAGCATTATACGATAACATGGCGGTTATTTCTTTAACGTTTATGATGGGGATTAAAGCTGTTTTGCATTGCGGTTTTATAAAGGTTAAGGTAAAATTACGTTTCGAAGAACGCTTAGACCTGGATGTAGGTACATTTATTTTTAAATAAGATCTGTGATTTTCATAGGGTTATGAACCAAAGTACAATTGCAAGTTAGATAAATTTGTCATATTATATGTATTACGAGAACAATATTCCTTTGCTATTCCGCTACAAAACGTGCAGGTCGATCAGCGGAGATCAAATGCAACTAATTGCGTATAAACATGCAAATAATTACAGAAAACCACCACCAATAATGAAAAAACCTCGACACGTGTTTCGCCTCTCTACGAGGCATCATCAGGAGATGCTGGCAGGAGATGTTGCTTGCGCCACGTCCACTGAGCAAAAAAAAAGTTTTTTTTTTTTGCACGTTTTGTAGCGGAATAGCAAAGGAATATTGTTCTCGTAATATATCATGAATTTCCGCAAAGTAACGCCTGATTCAATAAATTATATTATATGTATAAACCAAACGCACTAGGAAAATTCACTGTTAATTCACACACAATTATAAAATTTAACCGTTAAACAACCGAAAGAGTTTTACAGGCCGTAAACGCTACGCGGCGAGGCGAGCTCACTGTCAGCACCGGAATACCCGAACTACATTTTTAAGGACTACAACAGCGGTGTCGCAATCAGTTTGCCGGACCTTACGTTCTTCAATTTACGTTGAAAAGAACACCTTTGATAGGAGGGGTGATAAAAGATCAGGGTGGCAGATGGAAATGGGATATGAGAGTATGTATGATGATAGAAGGGAAATGGATGAACGCCAAAACAAGAGGTCAAAAGATTTAAACGTTGGCGTAATAACTGCCTTTAAGAATTTTGGGAAATAATGTGTAAGGGCGACAAGGTCCCCATCAAAGGTTGAATTTACTGAAGGGAAAAGACAACCTCTGCAATGTTCAGCAACACGCACAAACAAAACTAAATTAAAAATCTAGTTTTTCTTTTTTTTAACAATACGATTAGGTCACCGATCGCTCGCTCAGCGCGCGCGTCTTCGAGGTCCGTTCCACGATGTGATGACTCCTTCCGTAGTACCAGTACCCGCTCAATTAGGAGCAGATAATGCCGTGGTTTGTAGGTCTCCGTACATGCACGTCCAGTAGTGGAGGACGTCGATGCAAACACTTGCGTCGAACTATTGCTCGCACTCCGAACCCGAAAGCTAGGAACAAAATGATGTCATAAGAACTACGTCACCACAACTACTTACGACTGTGAACCATCATGAGACAAAAACAATTAAACAAGGCTTACCCAGATCGCTTTCCACGACTGGCCTCAGAGTAGAACAACCAAAGACGTGTCCAAAAGGAATTTCTTGGTAGGAACTGGGAAGTGGACTGCCTTGCTGCCAACTTTCACAAAATCCGCCGAGGCGACAGAAATTAGCACTGCGTCGAACTCGAAACTTTTAAACTGACAAAAACAGAGCTATAATAGAAGCCCAAATGAAAATATCAAGGAATTACTATGAAATTCCACAAAAAAAGGTTTACAAAGGAACAGCAGACTGAGAGCTGTTTTCAGTACCGCTTCACAAGAATCAATGATTTTTTTCTTTCAAAACTGACAATCCCAAATCCGAATCTAGAATAATTCATATTTTAAATTTCAAATAGTCTTTATAAAACCGGCCAAGTGCGTGTCGGACCACGCAAAACGAAGGGTTCCGTGCCTATTAAAAAGGTCGTATCGTCACAGAAATTTTACGGCACTTACGTCCTTTTCTTTGAGGAAGGCAGTTTTTCAGCAATATCTCGAAAACCTCTGAACCGATCTTGTTCAAAACAATTTTCGGTGAATGAAATTAATAAGCCTTATGTCCATGAATTTTTCCATATTTTTAAAATACACCGTTCAAAAATTAGAGGGGGGGGACAGAATTTTAGTAACTTTCGGGGCGATTATCTCCGACCCTATTCACTTAATCAAAAAAAATGCTAAGAAACCTTATATTTATTTTGAAAGGCCTATCGATTGTTGTGCCACACGGGGGGTCACAATGAAAAAAACATTTTTAACTTTTAGTTTTATGTATGGAGTGCACCCCTAAAAAATTTTTTTTTGTCATTTTAATTACAAAACTATGTAGCGGCTATCAAAATACACCTATCCTCAAAATTTTATTCAAATACACCTTATAGTTTTCGAGTAAAATGCCTGTGACATACGGACAGACGGACAGACGGACAGACGGACAGACGGACAGACGGACATGACGAAACTATAAGGGTTCCGTTTTTGCCATTTTGGCTACGGAACCCTAAAAACCAACCAGTACAGAACTGCCCATACAAAACATCTAAAAGAAGGCTATATCACATCAACACGCGAAAAAACCAACGCCACCTACAGGCGGAACCAAAGAGTTCTAGCCGCAACACCTGACAAAGAAACAGAAAATACAAGCGACCACGAACCCTGAAGGAAAAGGTTCATGTAAAATGCGTTAGATGTCGTGGTAATAAACCAACTGCCTGTACTCCCAACAAATTCGTTAAAATAAAAATGAACAAATATTAAAAAGGAGTCGTTAAGCGACGTCTGCGAGTTCACGCTGCACTACCTATAAATTTAGAGTAAACTCTGTTATAAAGTCTCTGCCTGTACCTTATAGTAGATATAACACCTTAAGCTTTATAAGACACTCCATGGCAACAACTAAAAAGCAATAAGAGTTAACGAGCGTCAGCTAGCACTCTTGTAAAGGTTTAAGTGTTAAAAACAGGTTAAAGCTTTAACATCTTAAGTGTACTTGCTTTGAGTAACACTCTTATAACACTAATACCGGTTTAGCAGCGTTCATTAAAGCTCTAGTAACACTTTAGGAGTTAATTATTTTTCTTAACTCCTTTACACACACACACTATTAGTTGCAACTGAGATCATTATAACTCACTTATAAAGGTTAAGGTTATAATAATACCCTTAGCTGACACCAAAATGATAGTTGCGAAGTATTAAACTAAGAAACGTGATTTGCACATATACCGAATTGACGCGTCGCTTCACCGAGGGAATAAATGTATGGAATGCGCTGAGTGGTCTTATCTTATCTTATCTAGTTGAGGGCCCTTTCGGATATACTTCGACCGAGTGGGATCTTTTGTGCATTTGCCCTCCCCTTTATAGCTACTCCCAAGCTCGCTCCATCATTTCCACAAAATAGATGATGCAGCTTAGTGGGAGCACCTTGAATTCCTTTGGTTGCGGGTAGCCGTTACCAAAGTGATTCATTCTTTGTCTGGCAAGGGCATGACATTCACCAGCCAGGCCATACATTCTACAGTCTGTACTGTTCGATAGTCCCATCTTGGCCAAGAGATCCGTGACGCCGAAGTGACCTGTGAACACCCCAGATATAATTCTGAGTTGCTTCCTGCTGGATGGTACTCGAAACGTTGGTTGAGAAACTGTTTGACATTACGTTTCAAGGGGGTGAGTCGGGGGGAATAGAGGGGAGGGCGAGTCGGGGGAGGGGGTGAGTCAGGAATGAGCCGAGGGGGGGGGGGGGGGTCGAGGTGGGGAGTGAGTCGCTCACCGCGTTGAGTTCTCTACGAAATCTGCCACTTGTGCCGACTGAGCCGGACCGATTGTACATATTAAATAAAATCAATCTAACCTTTCGTTTATATTTCGATATCGGAATATAAAGGTTCCGATATCGAAACCGCTATATTACAACCTATATGACCTCATATCGGTAACCAAATATAAAGGTTTTTTTTCGGTTATGCAGTCCCTGGTCTGCACCAAAACAGGAAAAGCCGAACCGGCTCCTTTAAAATGTTTATGGTTTCTACGAGTGTTTGGTTTATTGCCCGTGCCTATTGTTTGCGTTCAAGTGAAATCATACCAGATAATTCTGAATGCTCTTTTTTTATACAACTTCATTAACTGACCATATATTTTTATGTTATTATTGTTTTATTAAGTCAATTACATACCACCCCGCAAAATTCAGAAAACTCATAAAATATCAGGAATGTTTATTTTACCATTATTCGTTTTATATATAGTTGAACCGAAACATTAGAAGCGAGCGCGTTCAACATTTTGAAATCAAATTAGAATGTGTAATAGACATTTCAGATTGGCCTCACAAAAACACATATGTAAGATTGGACTATAAAAAAATGCAAATCCGAATCTAGTTACGTATGTCTTGGTTAGAACTTTATGGCAAATGGCGGCAACCCCAGTTTCTTTGTTTACATTACACCACAAAGCTATCCGAAACTAGTAAACCGGCGCTCACATAAAATACAGTTATGGTGTTGGTAGCAAATAGAAGGAAAAAGGTTACAATGAACGTAAAAATAAACGATAATAAGCCCGTTGTGCTGTGATAAGAACATTATTTACAAAATAGCCAGTGCGTTGAATGGTGGAAGATTAGAGTGTTACACTGTTTATTTAATTGAATTATTCTTCCACGATTTTCAAACGGAAATTGAATTGTACCTCGTCTACCTAGCTTCTTTAATTATGCCTAGTTTTTTTTTTATTCAAAAAGTTTGCCTTTTGTGTGGAAAAGTAATTGTTATGTTTCGAAAAAAAAAGGCGAATGATAAATAATTTGGGAATGGGGAGCTTGATGGTTATGTTATGGCATGGCAGATATTGCCAGGCCTCGCCCCTAAAGCCCAAATTAGTATGAACATGAACGGACGTATGCGGTTTGCTGGCAGGGAAAACCTTAAACATAGTCTAATCATAGATTTGCATAAGCCGAGTTAGACTCGTATAATGAAATACACTCGACTAAGCTGCGATAAGGCCGAGACGCACGGGATTACACCTTTAACTCTAAAAGACTAGTCAGTAAAGCGCTTATTATAAACACAAGATGTGCATCCCATGCTCATGCCCATGGTAGCCGACAGTGACACTTACCGACAACAGATAGATGTACTCTTCGCACCAACGGCGGATGCGTCGATATCTGACACTCGTAGAAGCCCTCGTCTCGCTCGCTCACGTACTGGATCAGGAGGCGCCAGTCATTAGGGTGCTCAAAGGCAAGAGAATACCGGGAATCAGCAGAATAAGTGTGGCGTCCAAATGATAGGAGGTGGAGTTCGTCTTCGCGACGTTTCACCCACGATATCTGCAACAAGTTTCAGGTAAGGTTTTGTTTTCAAAATCTTCCTTAAATTGTAAGTTTTGGACGAGAAGTTAGCAATGACTGCGAAAATGCAGTTCAGTGATTTAAGGCTACTTATCCACTAGAACTAGCTATGATGAAGTAATCGATCAAACTCAGTCCCAAAGCTGTGTCACCTTGAGTAGAAACGAAGCTTAGTTTAAGCGCACTCTAGTGGATTGAGCAGTTTTTTTTTATCTTTGAAATTGGCACCTTACGCAGCAAACAGCGTCATATACAATCTACTAGGGCTTTGTACTCAGGTTCACGCCGCACGCCGCGTAGAGTACCTAGGTACTCTACGCGGCTCTATAGAAATAAAGCTGTAATCTTATAAAACTAGACACTGTACGAATACGCGACGTGTGCAGCCCCGGGCTTACGAGTCATTTAGTTAGGTAGGTATGTAGTTTTATAACAATCCCAAAACATTATGGTTTTAGAGAATAAAGTTTTCCATGAAATTTTAATCCTCTTCGACAAAATACATTCAACGAAATGTAATTTGGCGGAACAAAGATAAACGGTTTAAAGTAAAATTAATATGTACGAGTATAGAATGTTTCGAATAGTGCGATTACATGCACGCGTTCAAAGCGACATTCAACGGGCACGGGGCACGGGCGCGAGCGTGTAAACAGTCTGCACGTGCACGCGCCCGTGTGCCGTGCCCGTAAATGCCGCCGATCGTCACGACTGTCGGTTTTTGACAAAGATCAAAGGGTGAATATGCTCGTGCCTTGTTTACACGCTCGCGTGAAATAGTAAAAATGTAGGATTTGAAGTCTTCAAACGATCAAAAATGGTCAAAGAAAAAAATTTTGCTCTATCTGGAGGGTTACCAGGGGAACCAACAATTTGAGACGTTCAGAATAAACATTATAAAGAAAAAAAACCATGCTTGCATGGCAAGCATGCCCGCGAGTGTGTAAGCTTCATTGGCCCGCAAAAGTGCACGGGCTGCGTGCCGAGCTGCTTGCCGGGCTGCATGCCAGGCTGCACGGCGTGCGTGTAAAAGTATCATTATGGATTAATTCACTTACTGTCTTTTCCCCCAAATCATGCACTCTACAATGCAAGTGCACTCGGCTCCCAAGCTGCGCTGTCACATTGTTAGTGGAAGCGTCGTCCTCGAATATGGGCAGCGGCTCCAGAGTAGTCGTCGACACATCTTCGTCGTGGTCATCGTACATCTCTGTGATAATCTCATGCCAGAATGGCCCGTTGACTATCTTCTTTTCGCCAGTACTAAAGTCTGCGGGCAATAGATTTGCTATTAATATAACAAGTCAAAGTCAAAGTCAAAGTGATTTATTCTTCAATTTAGGCATATTACATGCACCTATGAATGTCGATAAACTACCACCGGTTCGGAAAGTAAACCTCTGCCTCGAGAAGAACCGGCGTAAAAAACTCGGCGAGGTGTCATTTTTTCAAAACAGTATACAATATATCATTTTAGTATCAGAGTATTATAAAATTTTAAAATTACATTGCTACTAGTGCAGGATTTTATCGCTGCCAAATATCCCTATCCATGATGTAGTCGTTTATCTTATAATATGCTTTTGAAAGAAGTGTCCGTTTTACGACAGATTTGAATTTAGAGTCGGTAAGTTCGGTAATGTGTTTTGGAATTTTATTGTAGAATTTTATACAATTTCCCAAGAACGACTTTTTCGCTTTTACTAGCCTGTAAAAAGTTGTTTTGAGCTTCCCTGCGCTTCTGGTAACCTTGGGCCTATCAGTGTTTGTTGGGTAGTTGTATAAATTCTTCCTAACATACATTATTATTTCAAATACGTATAGCGACGGCAGTGTTAGAATATCTGTTTCCTTGAAAAATTCTCTTAATGACTCACGCGACCCGAGGTTATAAATTGCTCTAACAGCCCTTTTTTGTAAAATAAATACAGTCTCAATATCTGCCAGTTATAATGCTTATACCTATTCTAATCTACTTCAATTCAACATCAACTTGTTAGATGAATGTATTGTTTTGATGTCGCATATCTATGTCTGATAATGGAGCTCGAAATTGAAAATATTAATACAACGCCATGAAACCCCAGCTAAAAAAAATCGTGAAACAAGTGAAATGAAAAGATTTTTCGAAAAACCCAATTGTTTTTTTACCAATATCCCACGACACCTCATATGTCAAAATCCATCAAGCCGATTGGACTGTAGCCGTGAAATAAAATGTACTTGTCCACATACACATATACACACATACATACATACATAAGTACGAATAACATAGCCCTCCTTCTGAGGCAGTCGGGTAATAAGGTAGTAGTAGCAAAAATATTTTTAAGTTAGGTAATGCTTCTTTCAAAAATATGTTAACGACGAAAAAAAATTATTTTATACAAATCAAAAATTAAGATCATCACTTCAGTTTAATCAAAAACTAGAGAAAATTACCAGATTGGCATCGAAACCCTGGAAACAACACATTGTCAGTATTTTAGCATAAACATGCAGGGACATTAAACAACCAGAGTTCTAACTCAAAGTTTAAAGTCAGGAGCCGTAGCATGGTTGGCCTTATCACGCGACAAGAGACATGATAAGAGCGTCGTCTCGTTCTATCGAACGGTGTCAGCCAGTGACGCACGCTCTATCCTATCACCTATCGTGTGACAAGGCCAACCATGCTACGGGGCCAGGCCCTGATTTGAAGTTATCATTAGAAGTCGGTTTACACGATCCCAAATGAATTCAAAATTTATAAATTCTGCTAGTTTTAATCAAATCATAATAACATTTATATCGTGTTATCAAATCTAATTGAATCGGTGAACTAAAATACGTTCTGCTTGTTAAAAAAAACCGGCCAAGTGCGTGTCGGACCATGCAGAACGAAGGGTTCCGTGCCTATTAAAAACTTCTTATAGGTTTTCCTGTAATCTTTAGACAAGGAACTATTTTGCATATTTGTTCAGAATTTTAAGCCTAGTAGTTTCGGAGATAAGGGGGAATACATCTCAGATGCGTACAATAACCCCTTTTATTTGATATATCAACAATACAGTTTTTTAAACTTTTTTTTTAATTTTCCAGTTTATCCCCCAAAAGTGGCCCCCTTGTTCAGAATTCATTAATTTACTTTCCCGTCCATCTTTGGGTCACCAATTTACATATGTGTACCAAATTTCAACTCAATCGGACTAGTAGTTTCGGAGCAAATCGGCTGTGACAGACGCACGAGTGATCCTATAAGGGTTCCGTTTTTTTTTCTTTTGAGGTACGGAACCCTAAAAAAGTAATTATTTTAATAATTCTTAATAAAATACGAAGATGTGAGTGAGGTATTGTTGGTTAAACAGCTCATTATTATAATTACGTTGCTAAGGGCAGACAGAGTACCTACCTACTGGTTAGATAATTTAAACAAAATTATGGAACAAGCATAAGGATCTACGGAAAAAACAAAGAAAGTCCAATTCATTTCCATTAGAAATACCTTCCGCATATTGTATTTAAATTTTTTGTGAGTGTTTAAGTGAATCCCTGGATTCATGTACAATGATGAACAATTAGACCCGGTAGGTAGCGCTGCAATCGGATTTTCACGAAGAAACTAAAACAAATGCCACAGTTTGGGCAGAACACTGTCTATCGTGTCTGCTAGTGTTCTATTACTAAATAACCAGGCACGTAATTAGCATTGAATCTATCCATACTAGTGCCCAAAACCCCTGTAAAACTGGAGAGTCTACTTCAACAAAAAATATTTCTACTGCGTAAATCGAAGTGTCAGAAATTTTCGTAATTTATATTGCTCTCGTTGTGGTAGATTTTAATTCATCGGAGCAAATTTATTCCTGGGCTTCCTGAGTACATTTGGCTTCATGCCATTATTCTCCGTAAAGTTACATAATGATCGGTTACACAGCTTGAACAGTAACGGCCTTCTTTATCTATTCAATGTTTGGAGATAATGTGGCAATTAAAAAATAATTAAATAGATATTTACCAAACCCCTACCTTTGTCTATTAACACCTTAGTATTCAAGGGAACAAAGGAGACATGTTTTTGATTAAGTAATATAAATGCCTCAGTTATAGATGTTGCATTGTCACAAAGTGATTTCATGTATAAGCCTTAAATATATATCATATTAATAACTCGAATAAATAGTGGTGTGCAATTGAGAATATTATTTTATAAAATAAATGTAGGTCATTGTTACCAAATAATTGTGGATTATTAACTAATTTTATTTCAATCAAAAATCGTACAATATTGATATCGATAATGAGATTTCAGAATATTTTGGTGTGGTGCAAATTAAAGAACAATAAAATTATGATAATTAATTACTTACCGACGACAGTACAAATTTATTTTACCCAGTTTGTTCCTATCCTAATATTCTTTACTAGTAGCAATTTTTATCTACATACTAGTAGCAGCCTTTTTATGTTAGGGCCGCAGTTCTAACCTAACTTAATTATTACCAAACTGCGATTAGAATGCGATTGGAATAGCTGTCAAGTCATATAAACTTTGTGCGTTAATATTGCAAAACTGTCACCTCCAAATCCTCCAATCGTATTTTAATCGAGGTTTGATAATAATTAGTATTAGCTCGTATTTGCAGGGGATGCAGTTCTAACCTAACCCAGTTGCTCTTGAGATCATTTCACACAAACAACCTGACAAAATAAGTAAAAATTATTATGTTGGTCTCTATGTCGCTCATTTGCAATTAGGTACACATTTTTTTAAATAAGCGAGGGGTGAAATGCGATAAAACTGCTCTCTGTAACTGCTTTGTTTGTGTGAGGTGTGCAACTGTGCAATAAAAAGTATTTGTATTGTATTGTATTGAATAATATGGTCTTTTTTATTTCAAATTTAAGCACGAAAAGTATCATGAAAATAGATGTGATTGCTATTCACTGAGGTAATTATATAGAACTCCAACGGAGGTCACCTTTAATCGCGTTGACTGTTAAGTAAGATAACCAAATATTTTCAGCACGTTAGTAAAATGTTTACTGCAAATACAACCGGCTAAGCTCGTGTTTTTTACTTCCTTGCACAACGATATGACTGTAGGTATATAGGTACATATATTACAGCCGTGCCGATATGTAGGATTCCAAAATCGTAGTTAAATTATTCCATCCAAGCAGTAATAAAAATACCATTTCGAACCAACTTCAGTCTTAAATCGACAGAGATCAAATACGAATTTATGTTCTTCAACGGCTTACTGACTCACATTAGAAATTCCGATATATGGGCATTAGATCCATCTCAACTTTCAGCGACTCTTATTATGCTCTTACCTATATTTGCAATATGAGCTTTGTCGCCTTACACTAAGGTTGATTCTGTGATCGGAGGGATGATATGATATAACATTATGGACTTGTAAATGAATCCGGTTTATCTCAGAAATTAATTCTAAATTCAGTATTTAAGATGTGCTTTTTACTGCGAGAGAACAGTTGTTTAGAAGTATGAGTAAGTATGTAAATGAAAAATTTGACAGATATTTACATTCTGAGAATGATTTTAACATCGCGAAGTAATAGCCAACATAAACCTGGAATATGTTATATTATTTATATACAATTACGAATAGTTACACTATTTAGCGAGACATATGATACGGGCTCGTCAGGAGTTCTTCGTCATTTAGGATCTTCTGGATCGACAGCCTAAAGAACAATAAGTTTCTGTCAAAAATGACATTTTTGGTACAAGCTTTTATTGCCGACTGTATTTTTCTGTATACCGTCATCAACTAGTTACTTGCCCTGCGTGCCCGCACGCCTGTTCCAAGCAAGACCTTCAAGACGCGACAGACAGGGCGATAAGCGTCGCCACCTTCTGGTCCCGCACGGTCTGAATAGAAACCATCGACACGAGAAGAAGAAGAACTAGTTACTCATTGAGACGATTCTAGACGTCGGTTAAGTACTGAAATCCCATGGCCATCTTCTGTCTCCATCATCAGATCAGTTCGTTGATAGTACTATAATATTGAATTGTCATCCAAACTATACTTAAACCCAAAATTTCAGCTCAATCGGATAACGGCAAGTGACTGAGAAATGGATTGCAAATTTTGACGGACAACTTACTTGTTACATACATTGACATACGAACAGGCCAAGTTAATATAAAGCTTGTAAAAACAGACCCGTAACAGTCAACAAACTCCGTCGACCCTTACCGGGAGCACAAAACAATTAGTTTCTGACAAAAAAAAAATGGTACAAGCTTTTATTGCCGATTGTACTTTTTTTGCACAATCATTTATAAGGGTTAAAATGAGCTCAAACACGACGGGTTCAACTTGTGTGGTTTAGGAGCTAGTGTAGATTTGACCTGACCTAACATAGGTACCTAATGAATGACATACCTACATTGCAAGTTTAATTAATTGCACCTAAACATTTCGCTTTACCGTGCTTTCTCCTTAAAACTGGTCATAGTGATGGCTCCAAAGCAAAACCTTAACTTGTCTTAGTTTTCGTGAGCATTTTGATGAAAACCAGGAGACCAGAAGACCACCACGGTAGTAGTTCCGATACTAGAGCGCGACGGCCAGGTCGTGGCGGAGCGCCTGCATGCGGCGCTCCACCTCCGCGGGTCTTAATAAGCCAAGACCTAGTGGACATTACCTGGTATCTGCGGCGCTATGACGCAGAGCGTCCTCGTTAGCAGCGAGCTGAAGACCAGTAGCCCAGCCGGCGTCATGGTGTCAGCCCCAAGACTGCGGGGCCATAGACTTCATCTGTCTACCCGGTTTTCATCCTGGAAATAGGAAAAACCTTTCTAAGATCAATAAATAAAACAAAACAAAACTGTTACCTACATGAAACAGGTATCGTGTGTTTACTTGGAACAAATTTGATGAATAATACTAAAACGTAAAATTTATTAAAAGACACTGGAGCTGCGATCTAATTCGAATGTTTCCAAAGATTTATTTTAAAGAGAAGAAGACCAGGACATACAACTACATAGCAAGATTAGAAGTGACTCCACTGAGAAAGATTTGCTCTTAAAGCGGATGATGATGAAATATGACGCCGAAGAATAAGTATTGACAACAGGATTTATTGTACATTTCTGAGTTGACGAGTATCAACGGAACCAAGGGCTCATTTCACAAAGACTTGTAACTTGTAATACAAGTGTGTGTTTGTGAATAAATGTATTTTCTTTCTTTCTTTCTTTCAAGTGGAAGTCTGTTTTCAATTCCTTTTATTAGAAAGAGATTTTACTTGTATTGCAAGAAAACCTTTGTGATAAAGGCCCCATGACCTTATGTCGACAACTTGACAACTCTCACCTGACAATGAAGTCACCATACATTTTTCGTTTGAGAAGTAACATACTGGTCAACACATATCTTGATTTGAAGACCCAACCATTGACGGTGAATTGTCGTTTTTAATCGAATTCGGATTCATTTAGGCACAGACCCTGCAATGGTTTCAGACTAAAAGCCAATGTAGGAACGAATATGAAGTTGAATCATTCAAAAAGATTATTTAAACAACACATGAAACAGGCACTATTCAATTCTCAACACTTTCTGAAAATCATAGTATTTCCGATGCCAATCATATTCATTGTATACAGTTGTCTTTTCACCCCAAATAAATAGTTAAACTAGCTAACATGTTTTAAATATTAATCATGCATTAACAAAACTTCTTGTTGGTTTGGAAGAAGTCAGTCAATGGCAACATTTGTGCGCCAACTTTGCACAATGGCAACATTTGTGTGACGTAGGCAAGATACATAGTCGGGAATTACTTATCTTGTCTATTTTACCATGCCTACGACACCGTTAAGAGCCAAGATATGTTGTTTAAACTCATAAAGCATCCAGATTCACAGAATAGTGGAAGACGCTCTCACCAAACAGACCCTTCCAAATATAAAAAAAAATCCTTTGAAGAGATTGATTGACCGACAATAAGTGCATCAAATGTGAAAAAGTCCTATTTTTTATGATGCCGATAGGAATAGAAAGACTTACCATTATTTTTATTGAAAATTACATTTTAAGAAAGTAAGAAGGATACGTATACGGTAGCTACGCTTGGGGCAGCATGACTTTTATGCTACAATTTCATCTCTCGTTCTTTTTTATCCTTAGCCTGTTTAGGTGTCCCACTGCTGGGCACAGGCCTCCTCCCCTTTCCTCCCCAT